>CP125849.1:24800000-27200000 GCA_030408175.1 Trifolium repens | reverse complement strand
GTATCGATACATGCAAGCATGATTCGATACACAATAGACTCTCTGCCCCTGAGACACCAGTTTTGTATCGATACAAACGAAGTATGTATCGATACAAAATGCACAAAATCAGTCTGAAGTAGTTTCAGGACATTTGTATCGATACAAGTGATTATGTATCGATACAAAATACCTTAAAATCAATTTTTCAAAGTTTAAAAAATAGTTTTTCACTGTCAAGTCATTTCTAATGTTGCCAAAATATGTTCCACTCTATTTTCATGTGTTTTGACAATTATTAAAACAAGGGAATGAACTGGTGCACTTACATTCTCCCCCTTTTTGATAATTGTCAAAACTTTGCATAACCTAAACTAAGCCTATACCTACTATGCAATAAAATTGCAATATGTATACAGACGCAATTACATCAAGGCTAACCATAAGCACGCTCCCCCCGAGTTGATGCCATAATGCGTTTGATATGTTGATAATCATGAATTCTTTCCTTAGCTTGTGCAATCCAAATCTCTCCCCCTTTGACAATATAAAAAAGAAGAAGAGAACTCATTAGAAGTATCAAGTCCAAAACGTTTTTATCATGGTCATATCGTGCACTTACATTTGTCGAAATGCACTTTATGATGAATATCCTAATCAATATAAATACGTACAAGATATGCAAGTATAATCCAATGGCGAAAAACCAAATATCATGACAAATATGGAATGTAGAACAACAAACCAAGTCCAAAGCATGAATATTGTAACAACATCGTCATTATAAAGAATTAACATATCAAAATACGGGACGATATAAACAAAGCAATGCAACAAATGCATAATTTCATGTTGCCATATCATATTATAACGATGTTCATGAAGAAATGAAATACTTATAGCATTTATGCAACATGTTTAAACTATAGACACATTAAACAATATTTCACACATTTCCATTTGATACATATGGACTTCAAGAATTATTACTTATCTTAAAGCAAAATTTTTGGAAATGAGCAAACATATGAATGTATTGAAATGCACTATTATGATATGTTGATAATTGAAAAGACTTCACATAGGCATAAGTTTGTAAGGTTTAAGAAGAGAAGATAGAGATGATACTATTTAACCTTGTACCGTTGGGTGTTGATGCACTTTCCTTTGTATAAAACTCCAAGGTGCCAAGAAGTATGACATGTATATAAAGTGCATGCTTGATGTATGTTATTCTAGGTTAGAGATATCTAGGATCCCTAATTCCTCGCGAATATAGATAAAGGGATCCGTTGCAAGTGGCTTTGTAAAGATATCCGCAAGTTGGTTTTTCGATTCCACATGCTCAAAAATAACATCCCCTTTTTCTACATGATCGCGAAGAAAGTGATGCCTAATCTCTATATGCTTAGTCCTTGAATGCAACATGGGGTTCTTTGTAAGGTTTATGGCGCTAGTGTTGTCACACATGATTGGAACACGTTGTAGTTTTAGATCGTAGTCGAGAAGTTGTTGTTTTAACCAAAGTATTTGGGAACAACAACTTCCGGCCGCAACGTATTCTGCCTCGGCGGTTGAAAAAGCAACCGATACTTGCTTTTTGCTATGCCAACTTACCAAGCTATTACAAAATAGGTGACATGTTACACTAGTACTCTTCCTATCCAACTTGCAACCGGCAAAGTCGAAATCGGAGTAACCTACCAAAGAACAATCATTCCCCTTAGAGTACCATAAGCCAAAGTTTGATGTTCCTTTCAAGTATTTTAAAATCCTTTTTACGGCCTTTAGGTGTGATTCTTTGGGGCATGATTGATACCTTGCACACATGCAAACACTAAACATAATATCCGGCCTAGATGCCGTTAGGTAGAGTAAGGATCCGATTATACCTCTATATTTTGTAATTTCCACATCTTTACCTTCTTCATCTTTGCTTAACGCACATGTTGATGCCATATGTTTTGAATCCGTCATCCCAAACTTCTTAAGCAATTCAAGGCAATATTTAGTTTGATATATAAAAGTTCCTTCTTCTAGTTGCTTGATTTGTAATCCCAAGAAGTAGGTTAGTTCACCCATCATGCTCATCTCAAATTCACCTTGCATAAGATTAGAAAAGTTCTTGACAAGAGATGGGTTAGTGGAACCAAAAATGATATCATCAACATAAATTTGAACCAATAAGACGTCTTTGCCCTTACGTTTAATGAACAGTGTAGTGTCAACCTTTCCCCTTGAATATCCGTTTTTAATTAAGAACTTGCTAAGTCTATCATACCAAGCTCTAGGAGCTTGCTTAAGGCCATATCGAGCTCTTTTTAATTTGAAAACATAGTCCGGATGTTCGTGATTTTCAAAACCGGGTGGTTGTTTGTCATACACTTCTTCATTTATGTATCCATTTAGGAAGGCACTCTTAACGTCCATTTGGTATAACTTGAAGTTCATGTTGCATGCATAAGCTAATAAAAGTCTAATGGCCTCGAGGCGAGCTACCAGAGCATAAGTCTCCTCATAATCAATGTCCTCCTCTTGGTTGTAGCCTTGAGCTACCAACCGTGCCTTGTTCCTAACAATAACACCGTTTTCATCGAGTTTATTCCTAAAAACCCAACATGTCCCAATCACTTTATGACTTGGAGGAGGTGGTACTAGATCCCACACATCATTTCTTTTAAATTGATTTAGTTCTTCTTGCATTGCAAGAATCCAATGTTCATCAAGTAATGCGGTTTTTGAGTTTTTAGGTTCAACTTGTGAAACAAATGCATAATGAAAACAAAAGTTACTTATTTGAGATCGAGTAGCCACTCCCTTTGAGAGATCGCCTAAGACTTTGTCAATGGGATGGTTCTTTAGAGTACGCCATTCCTTTGCAAGACCGGCTCCTCTTTGCTTGTGATGATTCTTTGATGAAGAAGATCCTCCATCATCTTTTTCTTCATTGGATGGTGACGGCTTATCGTCCTTTTCTTTCGGAACTTCCGTTGAGGGTTGATCATTTCCAACAACTTTGTTATCCTTTAAAATGTCCGTTGTGTTGACACCTACACCAATAGAATCACCTTTCCCGTTTTCTTCCGGAAAAGTCTCATCAAAGTTTACATGAACCGATTCTTCAATAATTTGTAACCTCTTATTGTATACTCTATATGCCTTGCTAGATAATGAATAACCTAAGAAAATGCCTTCATCCGCTTTTGGATCCAATTTGCCAAGATTCTCCTTTCCATTATTTAAAATAAAGCATTTGCATCCGAAAGAGCGCAAATGACTAAGGTTAGGTTTTCTACCTTTAAGTATTTCATAGGGTGTTTTGTCCAAAATGGGTCGAATGATTGCCCTATTTAGAACATAACTCGCGGTGCTTATTGCATCGGCCCAAAAATACTTAGGAAGACCACTTAACATAGTCCTAGCTAACTCTTCTAGAGTACGATTTTTCCTCTCCACTACTCCATTTTGTTGTGGTGTACGTGGAGCCGAAAAATTGTGTTCAATGCCATGTTTAGAGCAAAACTTTTCAAACTTATGATTTTCAAATTCGCCTCCATGATCACTCCTAATAGAAAATATCTTAAGGTCTAGCTTATTTTGAATCATCTTAGCAAATTGTTTAAAAGCGGACAAGGTATCGCTTTTACTAGATAAGAATAATGTCCAACAAAATCTTGAGTAATCGTCTACAATCACAAGTCCATAGTAATTACCACCAAAGCTTTTGGTCCTTGATGGTCCAAAAAGATCCATATGGATTAACTCTAAAGGCTTAGTAGTTGAAATGAACTTTTTAGATTTGAAAGAAGCCTTAGTTTGTTTACCCATTTGGCATGCGTTACACAAGTGATCTTTTGAAAAACGTATTTTAGGTAGACCGATTACAAGATTTTTAGAAGCTATCTTATTTAGTAAATCGAAATTAAGATGTGTCATTCTTCTATGCCACAACCAAGATTCATCATTCTTGGTTATGAGACACTTAGCACCACTTAGGCAATTATCATCTAGGTCTAACATGTATACATATAGCCTTAAGAATCACATTCTTGTCTTTGTTACTTTCGATTGTGCAAAAGGTTGGTTTAAAATTGATTATGAACCCTTTATCACAAAGCTTAGCAACACTCAACAAGTTGTGCTTAAGGTTATCCACAAGTACAACATTAGATATGGTTATAGTAGAGGGATTACCGATAGTACCTACACCAAGAATAGTGCCCTTATTGTTGTCTCCATAGGTGACATAGCCTTTCTCCTTTGCTTTGAACTCAATAAAAAGCGAGGCATCACCCGTCATGTGCCTTGAACATCCACTATCTAGAAACCATCTCCTTTCTAGATTATCAAGGCACTTTTCCTACAACATTTAAACATAGTAGGGAGGTACCCAATTTTCATTGGGTCCTAATTGGTGAGGCAAATAAGTTTTGTTGAGTTTTGGCATCCATTGCAATACGCCCTTAGGTACCAACAATTTCCTAGCTTTACATTTTGCAATGGTATGGCATTCACAACAACAATAGTGACAAGTGATATGTGAGTCACTCTTCTTTTGATCCATTTTGAAACTTTTAGAATTTTTGCTTTTGACATTCAAAGCGTTTTGAAAATGTTTTGGATCAACTTGATGAGAGACTCTAAGTTTTGATGAATTTTCCACTTTGTCCTTGAGAGTCTTAATATTTTTTGACAAAGTGATACAATTATCACAACCAACTATATCACCATTATTATGACTTGCACTTGACCTCTCTAATAATGATACCTTGAAAGCTTTCAACTATTCTTCCGTTTCGGAAACTTTCTTTTCAAGAACTTTGTTAACTTTTATAATTTCTTTTAATCGTTTGAAAGCTTTCCTAGTTTCACTACATAGGTCCTCAAATGCATTTTACAAATCATGATATTCTAACGAAGTATATGAGCTAGAGGGGTTTTGGTTTACCTTTTTGGAAGTTTTATCCTTCTTTTTGTGGTGATGAGTTGTGAAGCATACATTAGCCACTTCGCCTTCATCACTTGAACTAGAGCATGATGATGAATGAGATGAAGAACTACTACTCTCCCATGCAACATAGGCTTTCTTACCTTTGCCTTTGCTCATTCCTTTGAATGATGATGACTCCTTCTCTTTTCTCTTGAGCTTGGGACAATCCGGCTTGAAGTGACCAACTTGGCCGCACTCATAGCATATTCCCTTTTTGGAGTTCCTAGCACCTTCATTCTTCCGGCGGTAACCACTATCTTTCCGAAACTTCTTAAGATTGTCATCGGAATGTCTTATCCCATTCTTTCTCACATATCTATTATAGCGTCGAACGAAGAGCCCCATTTCCTCATCATCGGAATCGTCTTCGCTTGAGCTACTCTCCACTTGCTCAACCTTTTTGGACTTGGATTTGGAGGCCTTTAGAGCAATGGACCTCTTATCCTTTTCTTTTTCCTTTTCGTTGTGTTTCTCCTTTTTCTCACCTTTCTCATGCTTTTCCAACAAATTAAGCACTTGTTCATGTTCCGTTAGCTTACCAAATAAGGTTGTGAGACTCAAAGTTGTAAGATCATTCGCTTCTTTGATTGCGGTGACCTTTGGTTGCCATGACCTATTAAGACATCTCAAAATCTTATTAGTAGCATCTTGATTTGTGATTGGTTTACCTAGACCATGTAACTTGTTGGTAATTTTTACAAATCTTTGTTGCATATCCGCAATGGTTTCACCATCTTGCATAAGAAACAATTTGAACTCTTGAGTTAAGGTGTTTATCTTGGATATTTTGACTTCATTAGTACCCTCAAAATGAGTAACTAATGTATCCCACATTTCTTTGGCCGTTGAACAATGCGACACATGATAAAATTGTTCAATCCCAAGGGATGAAATAAGTATGTTTTGTGCCTTTGCATCGTAATTGACCTTTTTCTTATCATCCTCCATCCATTGTGCCATAGGCTTATGGGTGACAATGCCATTAGGATCGGTGTTTGTCGGAACAAACGGACCGTTCTCAATAGCATTCCACACTTCACCATCAAAAGAATTGATGTGTATGCGCATACTACTTTTCCAATAATCGAAATGGTCTCCATTGAATATAGGAGCCCTATTATAAGCCCCTTTGGGTGCAAACGCCATGTTTTCTAATAATAGGCACAAATTACTCGGTTTAATCGTTTAAAATCGAACCGGGCTCTTGATGCCACTTGTTAGACTACTTGGCGATCACTTAGAGGGGGGTGAATAAGTGACTCTTTCTACACAATGAGTTTTTCAAAATATTTTCGAGTACGCGGAAGCCCACCGGATCGGTAGTCTACTTTGCACCCTTCGATCAAAGGAAAGGTAGTATAAGCCTTAGAGCGTTTAATGATAAATTGAATTAGGATATGTATTGCAATCAAATTACTAAGATAAACCACACAAGTTCCAACAATTCAAGTTATACACAATCACAATTCAAGACAAGTTCAATTGAATTTTGATGAACACTTACGATCACAAAATTCAATTGATCAATTAATGATAATTCGAAAAGTAAAGAGTGTAAGGAAAGAAGAACGCAAACAGTTGATTAGGGAGTTCTCGCAGCTTTCGTGTCGTCCTCGCGGTCGGCCGGGTACGTCTCCCCCCAAATCGTCAAACAGACGATTTGAGCGATTTTATTAAAAACGCTTTAGTGCACAATTTACAAAGACTCGAATAACCCTATATTGAATCTAATGCAAATTGAGCGATGCAACCTCAACACCTCGCGAAGCTTCTACCTCTGATTCCAACGTTCCAATCTTGCGCCGTCTTCGAACCGAAAACCCCCGCAACGAACGTCCAGCTGATTACCTCGCTTCCTCGATGTTGAACCTTCAAGATATCGCACAATCTTGAACCCTTGATAAGAACCCAAACCTCCAACGCAATTCAACCCGATCGCAATTCTGATTCACCGCGAATTGCACCGAACGTTATCCACCAAATCAACTAAGAACCCTTGATTGATCCCATATTCAATCTCAAATTGGAAGTGATTTGATTGAAGATGATGAACTTGTGTTGAATAAGTCTTTGATCCAAAATCTCTCTCAAATTTTGATCAAATGTGTTTTTCAAATGGATTCTCATTACTTACAACAAAAACTCATATTGCTATTTATAGAAAAAATAGAATTGAGCAAATTTAGGCAAAACAGAACAGACTTGTATCGATACATATGAAGGTTTGTATCGATACAAACCCTTTGACTAGCGTTCAAATGTGAAATTTTGACCTATGTATCGATACAAACACGTGTGTGTATCGATACATACATCAGTTTCTTGAAATCTTGACTGATATGTATCGAAGCATGCAAGCATGATTCGATACATCATGCACTCTCTGGTTTTCTGAGAGATATAGGTGTGTATCGATACATGCAAGCATGATTCGATACACAAGAGACTCTCCAACGTATCAGTCGCGGCATCTGGTATATACGCCACCAGTCCACACTCCACCGCCATCTCTTTGGGTAAAATTTTAGTTAGTTAGGGTTTCTGATTTGAGTGGAAATTCTTACAACTTATTGCGGTTTCTGATTTGGGGAAAACTAAGATTTTAGAAAAGAGATGAAAAATTTCTGTTGAAATTGTGATTTACTTTCGAGGAGAGATAATTTCATAGATGATGTAGCCATTGAGTGCAGAATAGTGTGCTGGAATGAATTTTTCTTCTTCTTTGTGAACACGTTTAGCTGAAGATATTTTCTGCTATTTTTTTTTTACTAATTTTTGAGCAAAAAAATAAGATATTTTCTTTTTTCCTTCCAGCTGGATATTTTTAGTTGAAAGGGTTTTGACATTCTTTTCAATATTTTTGGGGGAAGAAAAACTACAAGCGTGGGTGTTAGGGGTGTACATGGATTGAGCAAATCTGGTGATCCGTTCAAATCTATCCAATTAGTAAAAAGGAAAAACCCACATAAAAAATTGGGTTTCGGGAAAAACCGGACCCAACTTAAAAAACTCACTAACCCACTAGTGTTGCAGTTTTTTAAAATATTTTTTATAAAAATAATAAAGATTTTGTCGTTTGATAGTTAAATATTTTTCATAGTTTAAATAGGTTACACCATGTTTTAAGAAAATAAAAAAAATTAAGTAATTTTATAAAACAAATATGATGATTTTTCGTTTATTCATTTAATATTAAAAAAATTGAAAAATTATTCCGGTAACTCATTATCAAATCCGAAAATTAGTGGGCTATTGATAGTTATTTTCCATAGGGCAAATAAGTAACACAATTTTTTAAGAGAATACAATGGTTGAGCTATTTTTAAGAATAAATATGATAATTTTACATTTAATTATTTAATTTTAAAAAACAAAAAAATAATTTGGGGGATCCACTATCCAACCCAGAAAATAGTGGGTTTACCCAACCCGCCTCAATGTTGTAACATGTTGTTATTTTATTGGACCTAATCCGTAGTACCCTATGTGGTTCGGGTTTTGGTCAAATCCAACCCAATATAGCCCACCTACACCCCTGGTGGGAGTTGTGGACTTCACAGTATACTAAATTTTCATTCTAGTCTCTTTTTTTTTGCAAAGTAGTCCAGATAATTTTTAAATTTCAATTTGATTCTTTTCTCATTTTATCGGATCATGCATTGATGGAATTTCTAGCCTGGAGCTCCATTCTTCCGTATCTCGATCAGTACGAAAAGGCGCAGCCTAACTGGAAAAGGAGTCTTGGTTCCGCTATCTCGGGGTGCTTATACCGCCTCTTGGTTATCCAAAACATTTCAATCAGATTTCCCCAAGCTATTGGAGAGGAATCTGCTTCTGTATCGAGCGCTTATACTTACTAAATTTTTGTTGTAGTCTTTAAAATGACTTGGCTTACCTTAATTGCACTATTGGTCTAATATTTTATTAAATTTACAATAATAGTCCATTTTCTAAAACTGAACTTTTTGTTTTCTATATTCACATTTTTTGCAATTTTGGTCATAACTCATGTGTTTTACCCCAAAAGTGAGAGTGTTTGATGTTAAAAGAGGTGAATTTCGATCTCAAATGTTATATTTCATCTTTAGATACAATATTGGAGATAATAAATCATTCTTTTAGGACCCTAAAAATCACCATTTATAAAGGAAAATGAATTTGATAAAATTGGGAGATCAAAAATACAATTATGCCAAATAACTTTATAGATAGCACATCACAATAATAACCCCAAGTCTATAGGATTAAAATTTAAAAAATGTAAAGTAGAGAGACGAAAATACATTTAAAATTTTAAAAATATTACTATAAAAAAATACTTACAAATATTAATTATATCTAAAAAGTACGAACAATAACAATATCATTTATTTTATTAGCTCAATTTTTAACAAATTATGTTTTAAATATTATTTTTATTTAATATTTATACAGTATATTTTATGATATTTAAAAAAAATGATTTTACCTCCAGACATTCAATCCCCATCCAAACACACTCTAATATTAAAAATAAAAAACAGTAATCTCACCCATAAAACAAAATACGGTCAAGATCCAACATCATAGAAAAATAACTATATCCACCTTCTATGAAGGATTGCAAATAACCAATAAAAATCGTATGCTCGAAAGTCAACCCTAAGATAAAACAACAAAATTCCTTACAATAAGATATACTTTGTAGGATGTTTTCGAATAGGTCCATAATAATACGAATATTTCAAAAATACTAATTTTGTCAAATATTATGATTTAATCCTTCTACAAATTTAATAGAGACTAAATTGATAATACAAAGTCAATGACTAGTTTGGCGCACTACCATTTTCTAAAATAAGTATGAGAGTTTAAACAATTCTACTATTCATATAATCTATTTCGATTGTATTTTTTCTATTAATATATAAAGATAAATGTTACTCGCTCTAGTCCTTCTAATAAGAAACAAACTACTTTTTGGTTCATTGAAAAATTAATATATTTGGTTTATAATATAAACTAGATATAGGGTGTGTTTGGTAACATAAATAAGTTAGCATACACTACAAGAAAATAATCACTTTGCGACACTTCAATTGCGACACTTTTGAAATAACTGTGGCAAGGTATATTTTTTAAGAAATTTGCAACGGGTTATACGTCGGTTTTGACAACCGTCGCAGATGTTACTTCTAAAACCGGGAATGAAATTCACTTTTGGCGGACTTTAAAATTTTGTCAAATAGAATCCTTTGTTACCAAAAAAAATTGAAACCCACTAAACCCACTTTTGGCAGAAACGCATCACTGTTCCAAGTCTTTATCCCAAACGCAAAAATGTATCATCGTCACTCCCAATCCCTAACTCGTTCCAAATCCAAATCCCTAACGCAGAAATCTTCATCGTTCCGATCCCTAATCTCTAAATCTCAGCTTCTCTCGTTTTGACTCCGGTAAGTGCGAACCTTCTCTTTCGTTCTCGCTGTGAGCTTACAACCTCACACCTCATGTTTGCTATTTTTCGTTTTGTTGCTGGCAAACGAGGAACCCTATTTTAATTTCTATGGAGGAATTAACATATTAGGGATTTCAGCTTAAAGGGACTAATTTGAAGAACTATTAAATTACCCAGTTATGAGTAGGTGTTTGTCTTTAATGTTTTACTCTTTTTGGTATGTAATTTGATTTAAGGGTTAATTTTGTTTGAAACTTTTAGTTTGTTTTTTTCTCAGAGAAAATTCCAGTCATTACAAATGATAGACGAAACATAGTGGTGGTAAGTCTTTGTATTTTACATGAAATTAGCTTCACAGTATATTTTTAAATGTTCAATTTTGTTTTAAGTTATGATTGCAATGTTTTTTATGTTTGACAGGCTGGTATATTGAAGGAGCAAGTTGCATTCTTTTTGCAAATGCAAAATTCAAAGAAAAATCAGGTAAATTATAATTAAATAAGATTAGTAGATAAATTTTAATTAAGTATTACATGTATTAAGGGATGGGTTAGGAATTTAGAGGTGTTTGTGGATAAGAGTTGGAATGAGTTGGGAACTTTAATTTCATAAGTGTTGTATATGATTTTAAGGAACTCAAGTGTAAGTGTTCTATATGATTTTAGCCTTGTTAATGAATTTAAAGGAATATTGAATGACTTCTATATGTTTCTACTCTTTGAAAGACGTGGGCCATGATATTTTTGGTGGAGCTAAAGAAAAAAAATATCCTAAAGAAGTAAAGATCAATATTTGGTATATTATTTTCCTAATTTGGTTATGCAATATACTTTAAATAAGGCCTTTGACACTACTATAGGTATGTTAAATGAAGCATCTTAATAATGCTAAGTTATAGTAAACTTTTATTTTCAGCTTGTTTCTAGTGTGTTAGCTTCTGCCTCTGGTTTGTTTTTGTCTTTGGCCTGAGATTTTTAGCTTGTTCCAAGTGTTAGTGAGGACTTTAGATTTGGCAAGCTTGCTTTTAGGCTGGTGTGATTAGTCTTGTAATGTTATGTCAGTCTTGTTGGGGTGGCTATTGGCGGATGATGCGGGTGGCTTTTATGTTATGGGTAGTAGCAAAGTGAGGTTCTTTGACATACTCTCTTAGTCTCTTAGTGCCATGTGTTTGACATGTTTATGCCTCTTACTTGTTTAATTATCTCAGGTTGCGAGTTTGTTTCTTACTTCCCTGAGGGACGCAATGAATCTCTGGATGGTTATAGGGATTCACTTTCCTTATATGAGGAAGCATGAAGCAAAATAATAGAAGAGAATGGCTAAATTCGATAACTTCTTTTCAAATTGTACTGCATAAGTATGTTCAATTTTTTTTTTTTGCATTTCAATTCAGTTCTTTTTATTGTGATATGTTACGATTTGGCATTTGATCACTTGTCTCTTTCTGCTTTGCTGGGAGATAACATCAACTACGACTTTGGAGATCTACTTGGCCACCCTATTGCGAGTATCGGCTGAGTTTTTTTTTTGGAATGCATTCTCTTTCAAGTTTTCTCTACTCTACTCATCTATTTAAGTTACTATTTACTTATGCAGGTATGAGCTAAAGTTATTAATCTAGCCTTGTTCTAGTTACACTGCACATGTCATTGAACTTGTATTTTTTTAGAATTTCTTGATTTTCTTGTCAGCCTATTAGAAAGGTGTTTCTGTTGTTATAGTTCATCTTTCATGTGTATTAACTTCGAATGAGATAGTTTTTTGTTTTGTTTTTATTCTTGTTGTAGTAATTTGTTGTTTTTGTTCTTCTTTCTCCTTTCATGTGTTTATGGTTTTATTGAGTATTAGATGTAGAGAAATTTGTTCGACTAGAGAAATTTGTGTGAAGTTCAAATTGGTATTGATTCTCTGTTTGCTGGCTTTAAGTTGTATGAATCTATTTTCTTTTAGGCTAAATTTTCTTATACAACAAACTGAGTTGTATAGCCACTTTATGTAGAACAAGTCAATATTTTTCTGTCATAGTTCGCGGTGCTTGAAATTTATTGTCTTCTTGTTTTCTATATAATGTGAAAGTGAGCTCAAACAAGTAAAATATGAACCGCTGTACTTTGTACCAACTACTACCATATTTTGTTATGTAACGGGAAGAATTACATCACTGTGAAAATGTGAATTAGTGATATTTAGTGTTTTGCCTTTTAGAGTATTCTTATTCCAACATTCTTCCCTCCTCACTAATGTGAATTAATGAATGATACTGATAGAAAGTGTGGCATTGATATAAATGAAGATGATCATGGCATGTCTTTGAAATTTAATTACAATTATGAAGTTACAGTTGTTTCTTTTTCTTCCCTTGTTTGAAATTTTGTGATGATTGTTAGTTTAAGATGTTACAAGTGTTATCTGGTCTACTACAAAGAGAAGGGTATGATTTGGTAGTCTATTTATGATATTCTATGATTGATATGGCTTGGATCAATTCATTTTGATAATTTGATAATGGAATGATATAATTAGATATTTAAGTGTATTTTCTTCTGATATTTTGTTTTTGTATTATTGTTTACAAGTTTATTAATGCTCACCTTTAGAACACATGAAGTCCTAATATAACAAGGTTTGTCTCTGCTTTCTTTGATTTTTATATTGCCAAATGTTAAAATTCTTCTTTGTTTTCAGTTTGGATTGTTTTATTATATAGTTGAGTTTGAATAAATTCTTAAGATGAAGGCTTAAGATGAATTTATGGAGTGTAGGTTTATAATTATGATCTTGCTTTAATAAGTTGTGTAATTCATTCTAGCAAATGATATAACTTATTCTTCCCTGGACCATGGAACCTACTTAACACTGCTTTATGTGTATGGGAGTAACTGATGGGGCTTACATTCTTACCTTATTTGCTGAATGTGTGTGGTATTTTCATTGAGGCATTGATCATATAATTGAATTGTGTAGTTTTTGTTTTTGCTAGGGGACTTGTCTACCTTCACAGAGAATGTGTTAGACATGGAAGCTTTGGAATGAAGAAAAAGTCATTGAGTTGATGGATCCATTACTTAAAGATCAAATTCCTACCCTTGAATCAATTTTAAAGTGTATTCAAATTGGTCTTTTACGTGTTCAAGTATGAGTTTGGGTTCATTGGAGAAATCACTCATTGATTTGATTTTACAATTTGTCATGTTTAAACTACTTACAAAGAATGGAAGGGATTTATAGAAACTTTGGATGAGATTCATTTGTCTAAGGTAAGCTCAAATACCCTCTTTGTCCATTAACTTCTAAAATTTAGTTTTTATAATAATGACACTTTCTTGTTTGATATGATGAAATACCTTAATAAATTTTGTTTTTTCAGGTACATGAATGAGACAAGTCAAGATATGGTAGGCGTTTTGAGTTTAGAGCTAACACTAATTAAGGATCATCGAGCAACATCACATACCATAGGGAATATTTAGATATTTTTTGTGAACTTCTTATTTTGACGCAATGCTTATGTTTAGGAGCAACTCTACTAATATTTGTTTTTAAATGTTTGAACTACATTAGTTTATTTTTTCATTTTGAGTTTCAAGTACTTTAATTAATTTTTTGATGTATGGATGTTGTCATTATTTGAATGAGATTAAGTAATTTATATTTATATACTTATTCATTTTAATTTTCTTACTCTTGTATGGATATTGTAATGCAAAGCTTAATTAATAAGCTATAAAAATAAATAAAACAAATATAAAAAATAGATAAAACATATTTTAAATTAATAATAAAAAAAACATTTGCGACAGTTTTATAACCGTTGCAATCTCTGCATGTTAAATTTAGTATTTTTTTTGGGAAAATATTGAGACGGTTTTAAACCAATGTTACGACGGTTTTTAAAACTGTCGCAATATTCTCTTGCGGCACCGAAATCATCAACGGTTGGACAACCGTCGCAAATGTGACACTTTCAACTGTCGCAAACTGCAATTTTAACCGTCGCGAAGTGCTTATTTTCTTGTAGTGATATAGCTTATTATATTAGCTTATAAGTTTGTTTCATTAAATTAGATGTGTTTGGTAACAAGCTTTTTTTACTAGCTTATAGCTCTTTTTCAGATGTTATTTCAAGTACCGTTTGAGTTTATAGCTTATAGTTTTTTTTCAGATGCAATTTCAAGAAGTGTTTGAGCTTATAAATTAAAGCTTTTTACCTTTTATTTTAATTTTAACCTTATTATTTTAATTTCTTTATTTTTTTTAATAAAAAATTACTCACTCAAAAAATAACTTCCTACTCACATAAAATAGTCATATACTTTTATGTCATTTTATAATTACAACAACTAAATTTACCAAACACTTTAATTTCATTCTACTAGTTTTTCAGTTATCAGCTAAAAACTATCTTATCAACTTTCAACTAGCTTTTTAGCTATCAACTAATTTATAATTTAATTTTACCAAACAAGGCCATATTAGTTTTCTAATGAACAAAAAAGTAGTTTTTTTTTTTTGTCAAGTAGTTGAGTGGCTAGAAATTTCAATTGAGTCAAGCTCATGAGACAGTTTTTTTTTATTTTTTATTAAGGACCTAATGCAACAATATATAAACCGTTGTTCAATTGATGTCGATAAATATTTTCATAACAATTTTTTTAATAATTTTTTAATAATAAATAATTAATTAATAAAAATACATTAATTAGCAAAATTATACATTAATTAAAACACGTAAAAGTAAATAACTGCAATAATTATTTTAAGAGAGTGAGAGAGTATATTCCCTTAGGGTCCGTTTGGTGCGCAGGATAAGAGATAGGATATGATAACTGTATCATATCCTGTCTTAATCCAGTGTTTGGTGAACCAACAGGATATGATAAGTTAATTCTGCAAATTATCCTATCCTGTCTCTCTAGTTAAATTTTTTATCTTGAGTTTGAGCTGAGTTACGGGCAGGATAGGATAAGAAAATAATTTACCTATTTATTTGATAAAATATATTTTTTTTAAAAAAATGAAAATTAATAAAATATTAATAATAAAATAATTTGATAGTAAATTAAAAATAAAGTAATTAATTTTTAAATATATACACGATTTTTTCAGAAGGATAATTTTGTAATTTACATAATTTTAAAAATTAAAATTATACTGTAATTACAATATTTTAAAGTAAAATAATTATTAAAAATTGCAAAATAGGGATATTAATTTCAGTTTTATAACAAATTAAATATGATTCTCTTGCAATGGTAGTTTTATTATTTACATATAAAATATATGATATATTTATTTATCTTATCTAACATATATAATTAAGTTATATATTTGATCATGTTCATATAAAAATTTAACATGTTTATTTGCTCATTATTTTATTTAAATTTATATGAATATATTTGATTGCTTATTTAAGTTTTTTGTTTATAAAATTCAAAGTATTACAAAATAATTTTTTTAAAATAGATATATCTTATCATATTATTATGAGCGAGATATATATTAAAAACATTATATGATAATTTATCATGTTTGATATCCTGTGTGCACCAAACACATGATAGGATAACCGATAATACTATTATCCTGTTTATATCATATCATATCCTATCGTGACACTATCATATCCTACGCACCAAACGAGCCCTGCAGTGATTACTAATTACTCTACGATAATAGGACAAAACAGATATTCGACCGACATCAGGGATGCAAACTTAACTATCAAACTTTTATTTAGCTAGTAAAATACCTGCCTGCTAGAGATCGACTTGTCCCGGATCATCGCCTTATTACTGTAGATCAATAACATCAAACGGTGGAGATCGTTCCACAACTGCAAATAACCAACCGATCAGTCAACACAACAACGATCATAAACTGATTTTCACCGCCACAGAACAAAGTATTCAACCGTCACAGCATCAGGTATATCCACCACCATCTCTTTCAATGAACTGATAATTAGTTAGGGTTTCTGTTATTTAAGTAAGAACTCTTACAATCTTACAACTCACTATGCATCTATTTTACTTTGATTTGTGGCTTTTGATTTTGGGGAAAAGTAAGATTTTGGAAAGAGATGAAATATTGTAAATAAATTGTGATTTTCCTTGCTAAGATCTTATTTGTTAAGTAACGCACGGTATCCACCGAGTGCACAACAGTGAGATGAAGATATTTTCATTTTCCCTTCCACCTGGAGATATTATCTAGTTCAAAGGGTTTTGTTTTGGCTTTTTTTTTTTTTTTTTTTAATTTAATATTTTTTTGGAAGAAAAACAAAACTACAAGCGTGGGAGGTTGTTTTGCACACGTTCCTGCTTTTCTTCCAGTTGCACTTCGTTACATTACATATAGCAATAGTGACTAGTTGTGTTTGTTTCTTTATTATATCTGGCAAAGGACCTGAATAACCCTATATTAATGCAGCCAATGACTAATGATTATTTGAGCAAGTAGTGCATAATAACTCTTCTCTCAATTTATTTAAGATAAGATTTCAAATTTATACAATTGCAAAACAAATAACAAATCACAATTCAAAAGCAGATCTGCAGATAAATACCCTTCTTAAGCATGACCTTTAAGAAAGTCTGGCTAGTTTCTTCATTTCACAGCATGTATTTACATGTCACAATTGTCTCTATGTTTCTATTAGACTAGTATTCTATTAGACTATTTAGGATTATTCTATAAATAAAGATATGTATAAATAATAGTCTGATAGAATACTTCTTTTTTTTTTTTGATCAGCAATAATTTTATTACCACACCACCCAAGCACAAGAAGTGAATTGGGGGGGGGCACCAACAAACAAAAGGAAGGCGCAAAACAGAGGCCCAAAAACACACTACAATGCAACAACACAGCAGCAAAAAGCAACAGGAGCAGCAGCTAGCACACAGCAGCAAAAAGCAACAGCAGCTAGAATACTAATCTAATAAATAATCTGATACAATACTAGTCAAATAGTTTCAGTTTATTACATTTTGTTATAACAAAATTATTACATTAATTAATTACAATAATGTAGCCGAAATAATCATTTTATCATGTATGTCCCTATGAGATTAACTCGATTCGAGTTCGAATTTCGAATACTTCACTTATTCATATTATAACTAATATTGAAACTATAATAATATATAATATAATATATGATTATATTATATATGCAGAAGTCAGAGTTCGAATTTCGAATACTCCATTATTCATTTTATTAGTGAAATAAGGGTGAAATTTTAGTGCCTGGACTATTTGAAAATAATAAAATAAAAAATATTATCATATATATGTTCAAACAAAAACTTATAGATGTATATGTTCAAATAAACTTTGTTTTAATTTTTAGTCATGTAAATGTTCAAATAAATTTTTTGCTTATTAAAATAAAAACTTATATGTGACCATGTTTAAGTGTGTGTAAGTGTCTAACGTAATTATTTATGTTTTTCTAGGAAATAATATGTATTCGTTGTATTAGTCAAAAAAATACATATTCATTCTAATGATATACTTGTAGTAAAATAAAAATGTGATGAAAAAGTTCAATTCATAGAAAATTACTTTTATATAATCATAAAAAACGTTTAACTAAAAATAAATTTTATATACTTGTGGTCCTTGTAATATACTCACTTTACTTATTAGTCCCTCAATGTTTTTTCACAATGGTCCTTATAATTTTTTTATTTCATTTTGGTCCTCAAAAATTTGTTGTTGTTCTTAAATAAAGTAATTATTTTTCATTTTAGTCCCTATAATTTATTTATTTGCATTTCAGTCCCTACATGACTTGAATGAAGATAAAAAAATACTACAACAACTAAAATAAAAAAATTGCATTTCAGTCCCTATATCATGCACAACTTTACACAAAATTCTATTTAAAAAAAACTTACAAAATCTTATTTTCATTAACTATCGAAAAATACATATTCATTGTAATGATATATTTGTAGTAAAATAAAAATGTAATGAAAAAGTTCAATTCATAGAAAATTACTTTTATATAATCTCAAAAAACGTTTAACTAAAAATAATTTTATATATTTGTGGTCCTTGTAATATACTCACTTATCATTTTAATCCCGGATTTAATTTATATGCACTGACAGTGTAAAATAATTTTACACTGTCAACCAATAACAACCATGTATTCCGCCACATCACCCCAGTTTACCTCACTATCTTTATATGACATGGAAGTTTAAATCATTCTTATTAGTTGCATGTGTAAAATAACTTTACACTGACAGTGCATAACAATTAAACTCTTTAATCCCTCAATGTTTTTTCAAAATGGTCCTTATAATTTTTTTATTTCATTTTGGTCCTCCAAAATTTGTTCTTGTTCTTAAATAAAGTATTATTTTTCATTTTAGTCCCTATATTTTATTTATTTGCATTTCAGTCCCTACATGACTTGATTGAAGATAAAAAACACTACAACAACTAAAATAAATAAATAAAATTGCATTTCAGTCCCTATATCATGCACAACTTACAAAAAATTCCATTTAAAAAAACATACAAAATCTTATTTTCATTAACTATCATTTACTTGTTCTAGGACTGGAATATAACTTGAAATGAAAAGATTTCATAGTTAAAACACCAAATTTACACTGTGTACCCAGAAAATTATGTTTCTGAAGTTTAAACATATTAGTAGTACCACTATAAGTTAGGCCAGCTCAAGAAACTAACCTTCTCATAAAACAGGTGACCCCCAATGAGCTATTTTGCCTGAAGGTACCTAAAAAATAGGATAGTGAAATTACCCTGTAAATTTTGTATAATATAAGCTCATAATGTGAGAAGGAAGCAAGAACTGCATTGGGTAATCCATTAATTATAACTGTCTTGTATTGTATGGTCAATGGAGTTAGCTTCCTTAGATTAAAAATTTAAAACAAACTACAATTCTCATAATAGCTTAAAAAAAAATTATAAAAAAAAAAACCTAAGTCCTATACATAAGGCAAATACAACACAAACAAATATGAATAAAATGGGCTTATCTAATCTAAATTCTAAATTAATAAAAAAAAATTGATAAAATCCAAATTAATAAAATTTTGAGTGAACTAACCAAAGCTGATATGTAGTTGCATAGCTCTTGCACTCCAAGAGAAATGTTAAACCAATTTAAAAATATTTCATAATTTGATATGCTCTTGAAAAAGAAAAATTCAAAACGACACTACTTACAACTATATAAGAGATTTATATTTAATTTTCCATTTGAAAATGAGCATGAGAATATTAACTATCATTCATCAAGCGGGTTAAAACAGTAACTTCCTATTATAAAACCAAACAGAACCCACCATATCAGCCACCGCCATCAGTATCTGATTTTCAACGTTACAGAGTTCTCCACCTCCGCCGACGTTACATCCGCCAGATCCGCCACCGCCTTCACTTTGAGGCAACCACTGATTTGTTAGGGTTTTTGATTCGTGTATGAAGTTTCTCAACTCACTTTGTAGTTTCTGATTTGTTAGGGTTTTTGATTCGAGTATGAAGTTTCTCAACTCACTTTGTGGTTTCTGATTTGGGGAAGATACAAATTATTTGATCTGTTTATGATTTGAATTAAAAATTGGATCTGTTTCTGATTTGTGATGCTGAGAGATGATTGATTTCGTAGGTGACGACAACCACTATGTACAAAAAAGCAATGAAGATATTTTCATTGAGGGTTTGTCACATTTTTTTTTAGTCAAAATATATTCGTAGATCATTTAAGTTTTAGTTTGTAATAAATTGGTCTTTTAAATTTTTTAAATAATAAATAAGTCTTGTGAGTTTTATAAATAATAAATAGGTATTTTAAGTTTGTAATTTGTCACATCTATGTTGCTTAAAAAATAGGTTTTAAATGTTACAAATTACAAACATAAAGGATATATTGATGACTTCAAAAACTTAAAGGACTTATTTATTACAAACGTAAAACTTGAAGTACTTATGGATGCATTTTGCTTTATTTTATTATTTTTTCTTATTAAGTATGGAGTTGTGTTATTTGTACAACTTCTTTAGACAACTAGAGTGGACAACATTTTATTCCTTCTTCATTTAGCACAAAAACCAAAAAAGTGATAGATGAAATGAGAGAGAGTAAAAATATAATGTGAGTATGAGAGAGAAAGTTGTCCAACTTAGTTGTCCAAAATGGATGTCAAAATATCATTTCTCTTAAGTATGTGGCTCTCAGGAGAAGTGGGTCTGCTCAATAGTTCGTCTTAGTGTTGGCAAGAAATAGTTAAATTTTGGCAAAAAAATTGTTTTAGGAATGAATTTGACTTTTTTTCGAACAATTTACTCTACCATAGTTTATTAACCACTCGAGTTTAATACACTTGATTATTTTACTTTACCTTAACAAAATTTGTAGACTGTAGTAGATGTCGTTTGACACACATTAGTAATAATATATAGCAATGGGTAGTGGGGAGCTCTTTATTGATGATATAGATACAATACAATACAATAGTAGATATAGAATTTGGCGTTTGTATAATGTGTATATAAATAACCTTTATTTCGGTGTTGCACTATTTAGTTACTATTAACTAACTATGTATATGTTCGACAAAATTACGGTAGCACCGCAGAGACTCGCAATGATTTTGTCAAACTCACCGTGATACAAACACCAGAATTAAGCTTCCACTTTAACTTTAATTTTCATATAGTTCACTCATATAATTATCTAAAGGTTCTTCCACCAGAGCCACTCTCCCTCTGACAGTTGAAAAAGACAGCAGCAACAGGTGCTCCAAGATTGTAAAGTTCAGCAAATTCTCTTGTATTGAAATTTTGTCGCCATCTAGGAGCATAAACCCTTTGTCTACACTGTTGACGAAATAATACAAACACAAAACGATGGATCCCAGAAGTGGGTCGTGGCCTTTCATAACTTACAACCTCGTTACCTATGTGCAAAATCAATGAAACTTAAAATTAGCTAGGGTGCAAAATGTAACCTTGCAAATGAACGATTCTACTAATAAACATTCACATTTAGATCTTTTGAACACAATTTGTCTTTAAGCTTTCATAACAGGCCTTCTTCAAAAAAAAAAAAAAAATGAAGCATCATGACAAAATGTTTTGGTTTATCTTATGATATAAACCCTTTTGTATGAGAATTTTGGAGCATATGAAAATGGCTCTCGTGCAATATTTTTAACTTGTTTTGATATAAGCTTCTATCAAACTATTTTATAACTTATATGCAAATGATTTACCCGCATTTCTTTTTCTTTTATTATAAAAAAACTCATTATTTTTCCAATATAATGTAATTAAGATCATTGACCCTCTGGGCTTATGCCCTCATGTTTACCAAAAAAAAAAAAAAACGATCATTGACCTTCAAATAGATGTCCCATGTTATTCTCATGGCCTGTGCTCTTTGAGCCGTTGAGATTGATGTTTGGTTCGGAAGTGTGACATTTATTTTATTATTAGTGTAGAACTATTTCTTTAATGAATGACTCTAAAAATCAAACTCAATTTCTTCTTTTGAGAAGAGTCATGTTGCCAACTCTCTTAACACCATGTTGCATAACTCTTTATTCAATTAGCCTTTGACTAATATTATGGACAATTTTTCTCAAAATATACTTATAAAAACAAAGGTGTATGTTATTTAACCTAACACTAAACAAATGGATGGATAGAATACACATACCGAAACTGACCTCCGTAGTTGCTGGAATGTCAGTCACCAACCTAAAGTTTATTGAAAGAAGATTGTTAGTAATATATATTATTTAATTAACAAAAGCCATGTGTAAAAATAATGTTCCATTATAACCAACCATAACCACAAGGGTATGTAATTGATTTACTCACCAATGAAGGTACTCCCTAAAAGTAGGGTTACTTGGGCTAGGTGAATCAGGATCCACCAAAACCTGTAATTAATTAGCGAATTAAATATAATCAAAGCTAGAAATTGGAAACTATATTATGACAATATGCCAAATATAACGTGTCAACTATCTAATGCAGCAAAAAAACATAAATTAAATTACTAGGGTGTAGATGTTCCTGAGGTCGTTTCCACCAACACTCACTCTTGGTTGATTTGCAACATGAGAAGGTTTAAGCTCACAACCATTATTCACTTCCCTATTACCATAGGTGACTCGAAGAGGAACAGAGTTTTGAAAGGGGTCAATCACATCACCTATAACCCGCCCAACAACAAGTGGATTCCTACTACTACCTGCCATATGTGGTTCTCACACTCCTACCTATACACAAATTTGCTTTGGGAAATTTTAGTTATACAACACACACAAAGAGGTAGAGATATTTATAGAGGGAAAAGCAGGGGACATGAGATAAATATTCCTCTATCCTATTGCGTACCAATCTTTTTGCTTAATATCTATCTTAAACATTAATATCAATTAGGAATGTATTATTGTTAGAAATTAAAATGAGAACTAGTAGTGTTGTCACAAAAAAAAAAAAAAAAAGAGAACTAGTAGTAGAATTGTAGTACTAATAACATGAGACAAAATGCAACATATTAGTAATTAATTTATTGCAAGAAAAAAGATATAATGTGGTGAAGTCTTCAATGTTATTGACATTACATCTCAAAAACTTAAAAGAGAAAAGAGAAGAGTAATTTCTTGAAGATGTTCATAGAAGTAGAATAATTTAGGCTTTTGTTTGAGTTTTCTACATGACATTGTTATAGATGTTTCTAAGACAACTTTTTTTGTATTTTATGAATTGCTAACTCTTAATCTAGACATTGCAACACCCAAATCCATTTATTTAAATATTTCTACTTTTAGAAAAACTTTTTCGGAAACGCAACGAAAAATAAAAATTGAATTATAAAATATTGGTTTAAGGTATTACATTCTTCTTTCAAAATAATACTAATGTAATCTTACACAAAAAAAATCCTCTTAAAAATAATACATCCTTAACTAAAATAAGATAACAAAACAAAGGACTCTATAACACCCCACGTCTATATCTAGAATAAAACGTAGAATTTTATTATTGATACTGAGTCATTATTATTACATGAGAAAGTTCAAGCACACGCAGGTGCTAAGTACATCACTGATACAAGAATTACAACGGAAACAACGATAAAAAGCGACATTTATTAGAACGAAAGCACAACAAGACTAGGAAACTAGAAAGCATGAATGAAATGCAATCCTCAAGCACAGCTACAAGCACACCAACCAGCATACCTTTAGCCAACCTGCTTATCTGAAAAAAATTGTTTAGAGTGAGGTGAGACTACTAAGCCTCAGTGAGTCCTACTACCCTCCTAGAGGTGACTACACCGGGGAAACCTAAACAGTCATAACATACTAACATATTCATAATCATAACATAAAGCAGAAAATAAAGGTGTATCACAGAAATTAACTCTTATTCGTTTTAACCGCGAGGATTCTCCGAGGTGAGCATATCTCGGAGGCCCGCCTTGTCCGTCGATCGATCCGATCACGGCATACAGCTCACAATACATAACCTGATGGATAATCCCATTGGGAAATCCATATGCGACAATTCAGAGTCGCTACTAAGTGACTGTATCTAATGATGTTCTTTCTACCATAATTATCCCAAACCCGGGGAACATACAACTTAACGTATTTCTAAGTTATACCCTAAGGTCATCTGTGGTTATAGTGTGTGGATGGGTGGTTTTGCTAAGAATTTGGGTATTTGTAACGCGTACGTTGCAGAACTTTGGGGTGTTCTTGAGGGACTCAGGTATGCTAGAAGGTTGGGATTTAATAGAATTGAGTTGAATGTGGATTCTAGTGTTGTGAATCAAGTGCTTCGTCAGCCTGGGTATGGGAGACCGCTTGGTGGAGCATTAGTCATGCGTATTCGACGGTTGTTTGAGCTGGATTGGGAAGTAGTGATTAATCACTCTTACCGGGAAGCAAACAAGTGTGCCGACGTGCTTGCCAATATTGGGTGTATTATTGATACACATATGGTGTATTATGATACGTGTCCTAGAGAGTGTCACAATGTGATGTTAGCTGATGTATTGGGATAGCGACCCCATGTTTCATTCCAGTGTAGTTTCTTTCTTCCGGGCTAAGACCCTTATTGATATAAAAAAAATAAATTAATTATGCATTTTCCTTTCGGTTAATTATATGTCAATGTTTCAAACTATGGAAGAATCAAGTTTTAGACATGGTAAAACAACTACTATTTTTGAACCAAACAAAAAAAAAACAACGAATTAAAGCTGACCACCTAGCTATATGTGTGTTAAAATCAATACAAAATAAAACATAAGAAAGCTTTTGCTTTATGAATTCATCACACTAGGCTGTACTCTCCAAATGAAAATGACTGAAAACGTTTCAACATTTGATTGGCTCAAATGACAAAATTCAGTATATTAGAATAATTCCTTGTCAAAAAAGTGTATCTTAGAATAATTATTTTATCTCATATAAAAGAATTGCAACATTTATTGGTTATTATTGGTTAGAAATTAACTCATCTTTGCATTATGTCCTTAGTTTGTTGATCGATCTACTTGGGCTGCTAGCTATTTAGGAATCTCATTACATTCTCTTCAAAAGGTTTCTTGCTTGCACGTGGTAATTTTCAGCTTTTGCACTTTATCGTCTACTTTAATATTTTGTTTTGAATTTATCCTTTAATGAAGAAGGAAATTCTAATATGGACAGAAATCCAAATGAATATAATTTAGGCACACTCACAATGAAGAATAAAAATTAAAGAAAAAATAAATAAAGTGATATTGATTGAAGTAACTATTTTATTTTTCTTTTAATTTTTTAAACTTATGTGTATGCCTAAATTTGTGCCTAAATGTGTTGTTCATACGTAAGAATAGCTCTTAATGAAGCTGGAAAGAGCATCTGCCTCATAAGAATATTAGAATTTTTAAGAATATATATTAGAATTGGAATGCATTATATCTTTTGTGGCTACCCATGACTTTATTTATATAATCTTATTGGAACCTTGATCTTTGTCCACTGTATTGACATTCTTGAATGACATATATATATATATATATATATATATATGGGGTTTGCTAATTTAGACTCACTTAAAAACATGAAGGTTTAAATTAGTAAGGTGCACATTTTCACTTTGGACAAAAAACCCTCGATATTTAGTTATTTTACACTAGAAAATTGAGGGTTAGTTAGGTAAATTTTATTAAATGTTGTGCACTCATTTGCTAATTTATACCCACTTTTATAAAACAATTTTAATGTTTTTTTATTAGAAAAATGTTGTTTGAAAATTTTAAAGAAGGATAAAACATGTTTTGCTGTTTTTTTTATAAAGCTCCAAAATTGCCCTTTACTTTAAACTTATTTGAAATAGTGAAAGAATGTATTTTTAGTTATAATAGAAAATATGCACCTTACTAATTTAAACCTTCATATTTTAGGTGGATCTAAATTAACAAACCTATATATATATATATATTATTCTTGATAGGCCGGTCCTCTCTAGTGTAAATTTTTTCCAGTTGCATCTCACTTGTTGTTGATCTAAATTGAACATCCTGCATAGAGTAAATTCCGGTTTGAGTCTACTTTAAAAATTGCAAGTTGTAGTATTGGGTTGGGTCAAATTGTCAATTTTTCAGTTTGAATTGAGTTGGTACGGTGTTACCACATTTTTTTTCTTCTAAGAAAATCTGATTGTAATTTTGTAAATGGTGCACCATTATATTCTCTCTAAAAAAATGATCTAACTTTATTTTTTACCTCTAAAATATGGCAACATATTTTCACTATATAATGAAGTATATAAACATAAAATAAATGAGAATACTAAACTAATATAAAATATTTGCAGCTACCATTGCAAGCATCAAAATTAAGTTTCAAAATGACCAGAGTTTTAAGCCTAATTTGCACGGATCCAAACAAAATAACTAAATTACAAAATCTTAAATTAACTAAAGTCATGGCTCACAAAATTACAAGGTTCAAGAGCTTAAATACTTCAAAGTTCAGGAGGCGTAATTTGTTTGTGAATGAGAGAATTAAAATTCGATAATCATAAAGTCTATTGTGAATTTTTTATAAGGTGTTGGATAAATTACAGAAAAAAGGTGAAGAAATTGATTAATGTATTTGATTTGAAATAATTGGAATAGACAAAATTTTAGTGCCTTTTTGTCCATATGGTTTGATCAATGGTTATTTATGTTGGGTTTGAGTAAACTTATTACCCGTATTTGATCAACGGTTTTGAAATTTTGTGAATAATTGCTAGTACTTGCTTATTCAATTCAAACAATTGGGTCGATTTAGACCATTTTAGCCGATTTTCCTAATTGTACTCTACTTATGTATGCTCTAACTGTAGTATTTGATTAAGGCACAAGTTATGATGCATAAGCCATTTTTATGCACCGTGCATAAATATCCCAAATTACTTAGCGCACTCCCCAGAAATTTGGGGGTGTGCTAGAAATTTAGGGGGTGCACTAAGCAATCTAGGGGGTATGCTAAGCAATTTTCATTATTTATGCATGGTGCATAAAGAAAAAACTTATGCACCATAACCACTCCCTTTGATTAAATACTTATCTTCTTTTTTGTTTAACGAAAAAGTTTTTCTTCGGATTTAGAAATGACAATGGAGCATGTTTCTAAGTGTTTTTCTCGTATCCATTTTGTAAGTCTGTTTGGATTGTTATATTTAAGTTTATTTACTAACATAAGTTTTATGGAACTATTTGCAAGAACTTATGACATGTTTATATGTTGTTCTCAATTATTTTCGCAAGTTCTCCACAATACTTTGGAAAATAACTTATAACTTATACTAAAACAATTTAACTTTATTTTACTGTGTGCTATAGAATAGCTTATACATAAGCACTTATTATGATAAGCACTTATACTATAAATTGCAAAAAAAAGTTGTTTATTCAAACAACCTATATCATCTAGATCTTAGAAATACTATATGATCCAAAGTTTAAAATAACACACGATTAAGTTTGGTTGAATCCTTGACAAATCCGACCCGATCAAATTAAATTAAATGTAGTTTAGATTAGGTCTTTTTTTTTTGGTTTACAGGAAAAGGAGTCCCGGTAAACCAGAATTCGGCCGCGAGGTAAGTAAAGTTTGATTAAAAAATTTAGTGAAATCAAACATGAATTCTCTTAAAGGATTCGTCTTAAGGAATACTCATTAACCATTTGAGTTCAATATCTTAGTTAACGCTAATTAATGTACTCCATTATTAAGCGACATTATGAATCCAACCTAATTTAAATTGGTCAATTAATTAAGCCATCACTGAAAATAATCCTCTTTATCAAATCAAATATTCATAATGATCAATAAGTTTATCTCTATTTTTTTAATATTGATTTTGCTTCCTCTAGCTTGTTTGTTGTGAGTGGTTCTTCAATCTCACTCATATATATTGCAATGTCAGATAAAGCCTATAATTTTGTCGTTCAAATGCTGGTTGTTGTTTGTCTTTCATTCCTTGCTCATGTTTCTTGAAAAATTGAAGCCTTACAAGTCACCATGCATACATGTTGAATCAAGCACTAACAAAGAAAAATATACGAACATAAGATTCCACCCCTCTTGCCTTGAAAATATTCTCATTTCCCACTGATGGAAATATTCCGTCCAAAATCTCCCTAATTTTATGATTCCTATGAGGAATTGATAAAGCGATGCGGCAACGTAAAGTGAGGAAGAAGAAATTCATGAGAAGATAAAATGATTATTAAAAAATTGGTAATTTAGAATTCAACCGAGATGAGAGAAAAATATGTTAAGAATTGTTTTATTTAACTGAATTCAAATTCTCTTGAATGATTTGCTCCTTTCTATTATCCGAAGGATTATATTATAAGACAAATAACTAAGTACAAAGATGAGTTTAGATTTTAAATTTGTTTGATCATCAAAACTTAACACTTATCAAATCTCATACATTCGTCAAAAAATTCCATAAATTCGCTTTACGAACTACAAAATATAGTAACAATATAAACAATTCAATCAATTATTTCTTATATTATAAGTTTCTTACGTTTAGGTTATAATTAACCTAATTTCTTTCCTCTCATTTTCCAATCAATTATTTCTTATATTATAAGTTTCTTACATTTAGGTTATAATTAACATAATCTTTTTCCTCTAATTTTCCATTTTATTTTAACCATAAATCAATTCAAATAAGTATGCAATCAATGCTTAATTGATATAATTTTGTAACCATCATGTAATAATTATGCAATCAATGCTTAATTGATATAATTTTTTTCCTCTATATCAAATATTAAAAATTTACATATGGTCGTTTTTCAAAAGACATATATTCACTTGTGATGAAAAAAATTGTTAATTTATTGATTAAACATTATGAGTAAAGCATACTTCAAAATATAATATTAAAATAAAATGAATGGTTGTTTTGAAAAAAAAATATATTCAATGATGAAAATTGTTAATTTATTGATTAAACATTATGAATTCCATATAACTTTTTTACGATAAATGTTTACATTTTTTTAAAAAGCATAACACCATGGTACCTTTTTTTTAATCATGTTTTTAATATGACAGTCACCTTTTAATTTCTATATTTCTTATTTTTGTCACGTTGTTTATGAAGACATTCAACATTTTATTTTCATATTTCTAAATTTGAAAGTTAGTTAATATATTTATTGTAGTTTAATTTTGAAAGTTCATTAATATATTTAATGTAATATGACTCTTCCGTATTCACCATTCCATTTACATATTTTTTAATTCAAAATTCAAAAATTTTTAATATTTCTTTATTTTAATACTTTTTGTTTTGCTTTCACCACCAGTTGAATTTGGTTCGGGCAGTGGCGGTGCTCGGATCCTGGACCAGGGGGTGCATTTTTAAATCGATATATTAATAAATATAAGATAAATATCTATAGATGCAAATTCATATATAATATATTCAAAAAATTACATCATACTAAAAAAATTACATATATATGTTTCACAATTGTCCGCTACGCGACTTCATATTTTGAAATCGTTGAATAATCAACTCATCATCAACATTGTCTAACACATCTCTTTCAACATAAATCAAGAGACAATCGTTCAACCATTCATCGCTCATTTGATTACGCAATCTAGTCTTCACAATCTTCATAGTAGAAAATGATCGCTCAACGGTTGCTGTGGCAACAGGCAAAATCATTGCTAACTTCAAAAGTTGATAGACCAACAGATAAACAATATGTCTTTTAGTTTCCACCAATTTTTCTGAAAGATCACTTATTCCTTTCAAAGATGCAAATTCAACACTCCTACGCATATCAATGATGTAAGTCTCAAGTTGATTATCAAGCATCGCCAAACTACTTGAACAAAATTCACTTGGATAAAACTTTGCAAATTCAATCAACTTTGCCTTGTCAAAAGCAGAGAACAAATTGGTTAGACACAAACAAAACATACAAATGAGCAACCAAATATTTGCCTCATTAAAACGATTGTTAAGTGCTTGAAGTTGCATGTCCACAACAGTATAAAATAATTCAATGCGATAATGATTTTCTATGGTGATAGATTCAACATTACCTCCGCGTTTTGATTTTCCACGAAAGTAAATATCATCCATATTGGGAATTTTAATTTCATGCTTATTGCAAAATAAAGTTACCTCCTCCAATAAAGGTTGCCACCCATCATCTCTTAGAGTTTGTAACCACTCCATTGTGATGTTAACCAAGTTCATAGCATTAAGGATGTCTTGATCTTTCTTTTGTAATGCTTGTGACAATTCATTTGAAATTCCCAATACTATTTTCATCAAATGCAATGTGAGTGCAAAATCATAACTACCCATTAGAATTGAAAGACCATTTGCATCGGATCTTGCCTTATCTTCGGTTGATTCATCTTCTTTCAATATTTCAAGAACACTGGTTACAGAACTATACATCAATATCAAATTCACCAAAGTTGCATAGTGAAAACTCCAACGAGTATCAGCAGGTCGCTTGAGATTAGTTTCTTGATTCAAATCTCTTCCGCTAACAATTTCTCCATTTTCCAATTCGTCTTTAATCCTGGTTGCTTGTGTTTCATGAAGCATGTCATTTCGTTTGCAAGAGCCCCGAACAACATTAATTAAATAAGATACCAAGCCAAAAAGAGAGCAAACTTGAAGGTGACCTTTGGCAATAGCAACTAATGTAAGTTGTAATTGATGAGCAAAACAATGTACATAAAATGCAGATGGACTTTCCCTTAAGATCAAACTTTTGAGACTAGAAATATGTCCTTGCATGTTGCTAGCACCATCATAACCTTGTCCACGGATTCTTGAAGTAGTAAGTCCATGTTTACAAAGTAGACCATCTAGAGCCATTTTCAGTGATAAGGATGTTGTAGATGTAACATGGACAATACCCAAAAATCGCTCAACAATTCTTCCAAATTTGTGAACATAACGCAAAACAACAGACATTTGCTCTTTATTTGAAATATCTCTGGATTCATCAACAAGAATAGCAAACAATTCATCTCCAAGATCATTAATAATAGCTTTACTGGTTTCCAAAGCGGCAGCTTTAATAATATCCTTATGAATTGCTGGACAAATCATTTTACAATTTGTAGGAGCACTTTCCAATACAGCACGCTTCACTTTCTTTTTTCTGGCAGCATACCATCTAAGCAATTCAAGGAAGTTGCCTTGATTTTCAGATTCTATTGATTCATCGTGACCACGAACAGGCAATCCTTGCAACATTAGATAGCGAAGACAATCAAGTGAAGCAGTCAATCGAATTCGATACAAGTTGCAAGCAACATCAGCTTGCTTAGATATCATTACCTCAATATGTTGATTTTGTTTCATCAAATCTTGACATTTCTTCCAAGCAATGTTATGAGCACAATTAGGGCTTCCACCAACATGTAGCGAGAGTTTATTTTCTTATTCCAATTTGTGAATCCCTCTATTACAAATGTATCACCACCAGATTGCTTTCCAATGTCAGGTTTAAATAGATAACAACAAAGACAAAATGCGGCATCTTTTTCAATACTATATTCTAACCAATTGCCAAATTCACTATACCAAGAGGTACAAAATCTTCTCATTGAATTTCCAAATTTTCTTTGGGGAAAATTATGTTGAATAGGTTGACATGGCCCTCTTTGTAAATATGTTCTCCGTATTATTTCTTGATGATTACGATGATATGTTGATATTTTAGGCCGCTTGCCCGGATCCGGTGGTAAATCTTCCAAATTAAATTGAACATGTTGTTGAGAACTAGTTCCTTGCTCATTAGAACTAGATCCTTGCTCATTAGGTGATACCTTTCTCTTAAAAAACTTTTCCATAACCTCCTACAATACCAAAATAAACATAATTAATAAAATACAACAAACTAGCATAAGTCATAAACATTAATAAATGATTTCAACCAACTTAAGAATAATAAAAAACTCAAGTAAGTGTGATTATTTAAAGGCACTCATAGCACAAGTACTATTGAGACTAAAAAGTTACAAGATACAACACACCACCGGGAAGTGTGATTAAAAAGCCATGCAGCACCAAAACAAATGTGCATTCGCCAAAAGCAAGTAACATTTAAAGGGATACTAATCAATAATAGCATAACAGAACAAAGCAGACACGAGTAGCAGTGTAGTAGAGGACTAAAAAACACAAACAAACCATAAAAACTAGATGAAAACACAAAGAGGATACAAAGAAACTAGATGAAAACTAGTCCCAAAAGAAAAAAACCATAAAAACAAGGTAAACAGACCACTTCTATTCTATCTATTTCAATTTCTAACAACACAACAAAACATAAACTCATTCATTCAATCAAGTTCTTCACCACCTCTTCTTCAACCTAACCAAAATAAGAACAAACAAAAATAGTAAAGATGATGCAACAAATTTCAAAGGGATTAAGAGATGAAAAATAGAATATTATACAAAAAATTCCCAAATTGTAAAACCCTAAACCATGAACTTTTTTATTGATTACCGAATAGAGAGAAAGAGAAAGAGGGAAGGGAGGTCGAGTCTGGAGACGGAGGCGTGGTGGCCGGCGATGGGAGGGAAGGAGGCGGTCGGTGTCGGACGGTGGTGGTTTTGGTGATGAAGAAGAATACGCATTCTCACTTTTCAGTTTGAGAGAAAAAAAAATTGAGAGAAGTTTAGAGAGAAGTTGGAAAGAATTATGACTCAAGTTTTTAGTTTTGGGTACCTGGTGCAAAAAAATAAATCAGAGGGTGCAAAAAGTTAAAAAAATAAGGGTACTGGTGAAAAAAAAAATTAATTTCAGGGTGTGCACCTGCACCCCCTCACACCATAGCAGCACCGCCCCTGGGTTCGGGGGTCGGTTCTGGCATCAAGTGGTTCATTAATTTTAATACCTTTAATGTAGTATAATTTTTAGAAGTTCATTAATACCTTTAATGTAGTATAATTTTTTCTTATCACCATTCCATTTACCTTAACTTTTTACTTATCATCATAAAATAATTTTTTAATATTTCTTAATTTTAATAATTCACCTACGCGTGCACGCAATGTAGATGGTGATACAATGGATGATGTTCACACTCTCGAATTTTTTAACACGATTTCTGCATTAGGTCTTCCAAATCACAAGTTGAGACTTAAAGTTGGAATTTCAGTTATGCTATTAAGGAATTTGGATAAAAAATTAGGATTATGCAATGGAAAACAAGACTTATTATTACAAGAATGAGAGGAAAATATATTCTTGAAGGAAAAATTCTTTCAGGAAGTAATATTGGTGATAAAGTTTTTATACCTAGATTGTCTCTGACACCATCTGACGTAAGATTCCTTTTAAATTTCAACAGAGACAATTTCCTTTAATGGTATATTCTTCCGTCACTAGTGTTTTCATATGGTTAATTTGTATGTTGCGATTTCAAGAGTTACTTCTAGAGAATGATAAAAAATATTGATTACTGACGAAGACGGTAAATATACGAATAAAACTTCCAAGGTAGTCAATAAGGAAGTATTTCGTAATATACTATAATTTCTGTTGTATGAACATTTATCCAAATTTATCATTGAACTAATGTTTAATGTTACTCGACTTTTCTATATGCATTTTAGTCTTAAAATTTTATATCGTGTTTTTATTGTAAAATATTACGGCTAATTAGATCCGTGCACCGCACAGATCAATGTTCTAGTTAAAATATATTTTTTTCTCACATTATTACATAAACAGTTAACTTTTAACCTTTTGGCTTTCACCACCAATTTAATCTGGTTCGAGGGACAATTCTGATATCAAGTGGTTCCAGCTCCCTTCCGATCATATAGTTGCGGGGATCGGACTGTGGTCCTTCCTGCCAAGTTCAGCGCCAATTACCACTCCTATTATCCACTATATATAACCATGCCATGTCTTAAAAAATTTACCACATGTGTAAAATTAGGTGGGGTTTACAAAATCAAAGGAAAAAAATATGGGTCAAAATCGCAAAATATTGAAAAAAAAACAAAACAAAACAGACTAAATCACCCAATTATAAAAAGTAAAAAGATACCAATCGTTAGTTGGTTCAGTGGTGATTGGCGTTGAACTTGGTAAAGAGGACCACAGTTTGATTCCCCGCAACTGCGATCGGAAGAGGGCTGGAACCACTTAATGCCAGAACTGACCCCGAACCAGATTCAACGGGTGGTGAAAACCAAAAAACAAAAAAAAAGTGAAAAGATAAAAAATAAATGCACTTAAGTCAATAACTAAATGCTTGATTTTGTGAATTATTTAAGTGATTGTTAAATTTTTGGATTAAAATAAATGAGTCAATATTATATACTCCCTCCGTTCCTTTTTACTGGTTTTTTTGTCAGATTTAACATTCTTATTTAATTGTCTTTTGTGTATTTTAAGAGTACGATTTGTTAATTATATCATTTGTCAATTACTTTTATCTTTTTCAACAAAACTAATTAATGCTATATATTTAGAAAACTAATTTTTTATTATTATTATTTTTTTGTTTCATAACATATTAAATTTTGTTTTTTTGTATATCTATAACTATATATAAAAAGGATATAAATTTTTGGGATGACTTTTTCATTATTCCTATTTTACCCTTAAAAAAAACTACCAACAAAAAAAGTAACCAACTACATATTAAATCTATTACTATATATAAAAAGGATACAAATTTTTGGGATGGTTTTTTTATTATACCTATTTTACCCTTAAAAAAAACTACAAAAAAAAACTAATATTTGTATATGTTGAAATATAACTTCCAGATAAAAATAGATTTTCATTTTTTTTTAGTAAATAATTTTTTTTTCTCTTAATAACTAAGCACAACTTCCACATAAAAGTATGTTTTCAGTTTTTTTATAGTAAAAAAAAAAAATTCTTCTTAATAACTAGCCACAACAAAAAAGGATGTTAAGTAGTTATCAATTAATTAAATCCAATAAAAAGGAGATTTAGTAGTTATTTATATTTGCACAATAGAGAATTTCGACCACAACAAATAAAATAAAAAAATATCGATCACACAAACGGGCACGGTCCGTTTGGCGGCTAGTAACTATAAATAAAAAGATATAAATTTTTGGAATGACTTTTTCATTATTCCTATTTTACCCTTAAAAAAAACTACCAACAAAAAAAGTAATCAACTACATATTAAAAAGATACAAATTTTTGGGATGACTTTTTCATTATTCTTATTTTACCCTTAAAAAAAACTACTATTGTAGTTCTTCTGAGATTGGCTGCATCATAAGGCTAAAACAACTTGGTCAGAGTGACTTAACTGAAGCACCAATGCTAAAGTAATTAAGTCTAAACCACTTGTGCATATTGAAGATGTGCAGATGCAACATGTTGAACAAGATGTCGCAAGACATGTGGGTAGGACATCTGAACCCAGATTAGCTTAAAAGATAATGCTTATCCATTAAGCACGCGTGTTTTTTTAAATTTGAATGAAGCGCGAATCTTTAAGTAACAAGCTGAGATTAGGATTAATGATAAAGTTTGTTATTAATCTTAAGTGTTAGATACGATTAGGATTCGTATTTAATTTGTGGATAAAGATTAATTTCTTTATCTTTTGGAGTTTGTTTTTAAACAAGTTTGTTTTAAAACTAACTCTTAATTGTAGTGCATCTGAAAGACTGAAGACGATCTGAAGATTTGCACGCCTATAAATAGAACTCAACATAGAGCTTAAAACTCAACCCACAAGAACTGAAGATTGTGAGTTCAAAGCTTTGTGCCTACTGTGCAAAGCATTAGTGGCTCTTAGTATCGCTGTTTGATACTTTGCAGCTTTGTGGCTCTTAGTATTGGTTTTGATACTTTGTAGCTTTGTTGTTGAATGTTGTCATTCAACTAAGTCTTTAAACTTTGTAGTTTAAAGTTGTCGTCACTTGAGATTAGTGATTAGAGGGAGTTGGGTAGGTTCTCATATTCAGGGGGAGTTAGCCCTTGAGTAGAAGATTGCTAGGATTAAGAAAAGGCATACATGCCAATAGGGTTTTTGGTATGGTTGTAAGACTAAGTATTAATTCAGATTAGTAGTGTTCACTTCCTGGATTGGTATCCCCAGAGTAGGGCTGGTTTGCGCCGAACTGGGTTAACAATTACTGGTGTTCTTTATTGTTTTTATTTACTTCAGTACTGCAATAATATCTGTGATCCTCATAACCAATTGTCGAACCAGTTGTCTGAGACATCTGGACTACAGACATATTGTCCTAGACATTGTGTACGACATCTTTACTGCCAGAGAACAGAATTTCAATTGGCATCAGAGCAGGCACCCTAACCTGCTGGGTGAGCTCCAGGGAGACAAAAATCTTGTTTAAAGATGGACAAGAATGGAGGATCAATAAACAGACCACCAGTTCTGGAAGGATCAAACTATGACTATTGGAAAGCAAGAATGATTGCCTTCATCAAATACATGGATCCAAAAGCATGGAAGGCAATTGTTACAGGTTGGAATCACCCAATAGTTTCAGCAGAAGATGGTTCTTCGATATTAAAAGGTGAAGGAGATTGGACCCTAGAAGAGGAGACTGAGTCCAATAACAACTCTAAAACACTTAATGCTATCTTCAATGGTGTTGATGAAAACATATTCAAACTGATCAACACATGCACAGAAGCCAAGCAAGTATGGGAAATTCTGCAAACTGCACATGAAGGAACTTCCAAGGTTAGAATGTCAAAGCTACAACTTCTCACATCAAAATTCGAAAATCTAAGAATGGAGGATGATGAGACCATCTCAGAATTCAACACTAGAGTTCGAGACATAGCAAATTCATGCTTTGCTCTAGGAGAGAAGATACCTGAAGAGAAACTAGCCAGAAAGATCCTTAGATCACTTCCTAAGAGATTCTCTATGAAGGTAACTGCTATTGAAGAATCACAAGACTTGAGCACGATGAAGGTTAATGAACTCATTGGCTCATTACAAACTTTTGAGACGACCTTTGAAGATAGACTTGAAAATAAGATGAAGAATTTGGCCTTCAAGTCCGAGGAAAGCCAAAGTGAAGATTGTCTATCAGAAGCAATAGCTCTATTGACCAAGAAGTTCAATGAATTTGTGAACAGGGTCCGTGCTAAGTGGAGGACAAATGTCCCAGACAAGATGTCCAACAACAAGGCACAAGGCATGTCAAAAGAAGAAACTAATTCTGAAGAAGAAACAGAGGTACAGCGCTACGAATGTGAAGGTTTTGGGCATATCAGAATACAATGTCCCAACTTTCTCAGAAAACAGAAAAAGGGATTAGCTGCAATTCTCTCTGACTCTGAGGATGAAGGTGAAGATGAAGACATAAACAATGCATTCTCAGGCATGTTTGAAACAAGCAACAATGGTAACTTCAAAAGCTTCACAGACACTGAAGACAGTGATGAAGAACTTCTCTACAATGCTAAGGTAAGAGAACAAGATGAGAACATTGAAAGGTTGATCAAGGAGCATGAGGAGCGAGCATCTCTGGAAAAAGAATATAACTTCTTAAAGTCTAAACTCATAAGCATGACTGAAACTTTGAGAAGTCTAAACTATGAATCTGACTCAGAAGATGAGTTCCTTGAAACTGAGAAAATAGCTGAAGACATGATTGGATTAGGATTTGATCATCCCTTCAAAAAGGCTGAATCTGCTCCAGAAAAGGTAACTCCTCCTCTACAGAAGCCTAAGGACCAGATGTCAGGCCAAAAGTCTCAACATACTGCTCAACACAAAGAAAGGATCATAGACCTCATAGACCACATATCTCAACACTGTGAACATACCAAGAAAGAGATGACAAGCCAAATGTCTCAACATCCTGTTCAACATACAGACAAGATCATAGACCACACATCTCAGCACCATGTTCGGACCAAGAAAGAGATGACAAGCCAAATGTCTCAACATTCTGTTAAACACAAAGACAGGATCATAGACTACAAGTTTCAAAAATCTGTCCAAACAAAAAGGAAGATATCAAGCCACATGTCTCAACGTCCTGTTCAATACAAAAGGAATGGGAACATAGGTCAGCTTCACAAGCAGCAGAAGAAGCACATACCTAGACCACATCTTAAGAAACTATACTCCCAAAATAGAAGAGCTTTCAATAGATGTGATCATTGTGGTAGGTATGGGCATGTTATGAAAGAATGCTTCAAAATTCATGGCTATCCTCAAAGATCAAGATCACCAAGGAAGAATGAAAAGAAGATTCTTGTTCAACAAGAAAAGTGCCAGGAGACTCAAGTCAAGAAAGTATGGAGACCAAAAGAAGATTCAAAACTAAAAGCTCATACTTGTATCAGGCTATCCTCATATGAAGACTGGTACTTTGACAGTGGATGCTCCAAACACATGACTGGAGATAGAAAATACCTTAAGGAATTAAGGCCTTGCTCCAAAGGAAGTGTTACTTTTGGTGATGGTGCTAAAGGTAGAATCAAAGGTATAGGCAAGCTAAGAGATCCCAGCTTACCATTCCTAGACAAGGTTCTACTAGTTGAAGGACTCACTACAAACTTGATAAGCATTAGTCAACTATGTGAACAAGGACTAGATGTGTACTTCAACAACTCTGAGTGCATTATTGTAAAAAATCAAAAGGTAGTGATGAAAGGTGTCAAGGCAAGGGACAAGTGCTATAAGTGGACTCCTCCCAACAATAGTCCAAAAATAGCTTGCTTGACAGTCAAGGAAGAGAATGACCAGATGTTCTACCAGATGTCTCAACATCTGTACACTCATCAGGAAGTTGAATCACTTCAACCTAAACGTGGAAAAGGAACTCTAGAGTTCCACACGTCCAAAAGCGTGTAGAACATTACGTGACGGGGTGGCGTGCAGAAGGATTATAACGTTAATCATCATTACTTCTGCACAATAAACAAGGTAACATACTACCTAAGTTCCGTCAATAAAAAGCCACCAAGATCATCACTTGTGCTATCACACACGCTTCAACATCTGGTACAACATCTCTCAAACCTTCTGAAAAGAAATCTTCTTCAAAGAAACTCTGAACAAACATGAGTCAAGAAATCACAATGAGCTCAAACAACCAAGCAATCAACAAAGGCGAAGAACCTAGTGATCAAGCTAGGGTTTCAGACTCAACCATCAACCAGCAAGAGGTTGATCTTGACAAACTAGTTGTTCCCAGAGGAAAGAGGACTACGACAGGGAAAAAGAGAAGCAGCAAACTGATTGGGCCCTTCACGAATCAAATGCATGATGAAGAACCCAAGGAATCACTCATTCCAGAACGTCAAACGTCACCAAAGAATGCTAGAGATCAAATTCCTGAAGAAACATCTCTGAAAGAGGCTACTCAATACTAGAATCTTGAGCCTCAAATAGAGAAAGAGAAGAGTGGTGAAGAAGATGTCACAACATCCGACCTCAACATCAAGGATGTCGAAGCAAATGTCTCAACATCAAAAGACACGACATCCAAAGAACATCCAATGAAAGATGATTCAAAGGATACACAAGAGACAGCTCTCTCCAAAGAAGAAGAAGAAGAAATCTCTGAGACCCTAGAAGTCATAGAGATTGGGGAAGAAACAGAAAGTGAAGAGATCGCTCCTAGAAGACCTCAGTCAATCGCTGATAGGATAAGGAGGAATAGGGGAAAGAAGGTGGAGATTCCCAAATCCTACTTAGAAGAGAAGTCTCAGAAGAGGAAGAGGAAGCCAGAGTCCTCAAGTGAGTTTGAACCTGATGTCGAAGACGATGTCCCAGACATCATGTCAAAGAAGAGAAAAGCTGCAACCTCAACATCCTTCCACACTAAAGAGAATGAACAAAGGTGGAAGATAGTAGGGCAGAGAAGAATGGCTACTGAGAGGGAACTAAGCAGTGAAGCACTCTCCTCAAGGAAATTACTACACTCCTTGAAGAAGCCAAACTCATGAAGACTGTGCTAGGGGTTGGCAAGTGCTATGAAAGGCTGGTTAGAGAGTTTATGGTTAATCTCACTGAAGAATGCGCTGAAGAAGGGAGTGATAACTATCACAAGGTTCTGCTAAGAGAAAAGAACATTGACTTCTCTCCAACAACAATCAACAAGTTTCTGGGAAGGAATATTGAAGCTGAAAGCAACAAGATCCTCTCAATGGACAAAATTGCTGAGGAAATTACTGCTGGTCAAGCAAAAAATTGGCCCAAGAAAGGATTGTTACCAACATCAAAGTTAACAGTCAAGTATGCAATTCTCAACAGGATTGGCACAGCTAATTGGGCCCCAACAAATCACAGCTCAGGTATAACTCCAAATCTGGCAAAACTCATATATCTCATTGGAACAGGAAAGAAATTGCACTTTGGCAAACATGTCTTCGAACAGACCATGAAACATGTGGAAACCAATGCAACAAAGGTCATTTGACAATGCAAACATACAAAACTTTAATTATTTTAACATGATCTTAAACATAAAAAACCACAAATTTTTAAATTTATTATTAAAATTGTGTCAAAAAATATTACTTGTCCATATTTTTTTTAATATTTCTTAATATTATCAACACATTCTCTAAACACTGTTGTTGTTGTTGTTATTAGGCTTAAATATACTAGAAAAAGTTGAAATACCGACGGAATTTAGAGACAATATATTTTGTCTCTACTAGAGATGGAATTAGAGACGGAAAAAGCAATTAGAGACAAATATTTTTATTTTAGAGACAGAAATTTTCATTTTAGAGATTGATTTTGTCCGTCTCTAATAGTTTAGAGACGAGGAAATTACCGACGGGATCAAATCCGTCTCTAACGTGCTTAGTGACGGAATATTTGCATTTTAGAGACAGATTTCGCTCGTCGGTATTTAAGAGTTTTCTAGTAGTATGCAGATTTGGCCCCCCAAGTTTTATAATTATGCGATTTTGGCCCTCCAATTTTCAATTGTGCGATTCTGGCCCCCCAAGTTTCACAATTGTTTGATTTTAGCCTCTCAAATTTGAATTGTTCGATTTTGGCCCCTCAAGTTTACCCCCTTTTACAATTCTAGCTCCATGTTGAATTTTTTGACAAAAAATTGCTTATGTGGCATTTTAAAAAAATAAAATATATTAAAAATAATTAAAATATGTTTTTAAAATAAAAAAATGTTATAAAATAATAATATTTGCTTTTATAAAAATGTATTAAAAATTTTTTTTAATAAATGGTTTGATAATTATTTTTTTAAAAAAAAATATTTACAAAATTTTAAAAAAAGATTTCATAATTTTTTTTTACTTTTTTTATGACAAAATATTTTATAAGTTATTTTAAATAAAAAACAATTTCTAATTTTTGTTAAATTTTTAAAACATTTTTAGTTATTTCTATTTAATTTTAAAATGCCACATAAACAATTTTTAGTCAAAAAATTCAACGGGGGGGCTAGAAATGCAAAAGGGGGTAAACTTGAGGGGCCAAAATCGAACAATTCGAATTTGGGGGACTAAAATCGAGCAATTGAAAAATTTGGAGGGCAAAAATCGCATAATTGAAACTTGGGGGGGCATGTTATTATTATTATTAATTATTAATGTGAAAAGCATTATTATAACCATATGAGATTTACATAAGACCCTCACATATATATATATATATGCGCCACAATTTTTATTTGGTGGAACTAATTTTTAAATAGTTTGGCTTATAATAGTGATAGAATTGTGTTAGTATGAACTCAATACAATTCTAAGGTTTTCAACTTTCACTTCATTTGTTTTAAGAAAATAAATTAAAATTTAAGTATATAATATAGTTTGTTTAATGATTATTATATTTCACCCCAAAATGCAAGGTCAATCTAATATGGATATTTCTAATTATTTTTAAATAGTTTAAAAGTGGACAGTATATAGTTTTAGTAAAAAATGAATTTTTATAATAAATATATAGATTTCTTTTTGACCAAAAATAAAACTCGACATTAACGTAATATCTTAATAAAAATTATTAAAAATAGTAAGATTTATTTTTAGGCTTAGATGTTCTTGAAATGTACTCCCTGGATGCTAACTAACTTTTAAAAAAAAATTAGAAGAAACTTATAAGTGGTTTCTTTGTTACTCAATGTGGCTTTTTAATAAAAGAAAGTTTGACCTTGTCAAAAAAAAGTTTGAAAGAATAGTTAAGCTTAAATCTTCTTATTCATGTATACTTTTTGGCTTATGAAATGGATTAAATCAATATACATACCAAAACTAGCGCTAGTAGTTGCTGGAATATCAGTCACCAACCTACAATCCATGAGAGAAAATTGTTAGTTAATGTAGTTACTCACCAATGTAAGCAAAGGTGATTTACTTGGGCTTGGTGCATCTGGATCTACTAATATCTGCAATTGAAGCAGAATTAGAAATATCTCAATACATATTCATAATCACGTATATTAAGGGAGAACAAAGGTACTCAAAACTCATTTACAAAGTACAAAAAATGGATTAGACCAAAAACAATTTGAAAAAACTAAATTGTTAATTCATGTCTTCCCTACAAATGAACTAATTGACCATGACAATTGTTTAATATGATCCAAAGAATTATAGCAAAATTTGGATACTAGTATAAATTTTATTATAAAATTGTTTGGCAGAATTTATAAAAATAACTTATGATGTTTTTGCCTTATTTTCAGAAGTTCTTCAAGACATAGTATAACAATATAATAATTAATACTAAATATATATGTACTTATTTTTTATTTAAAACAATATTTAATAACTACTAATATATATTATTTTTACAATTATTTAATTATGTTATTTGTTATTTTTATTATGTTATTTGTTTAATTTTATAAGAATATTTACACCCGCAGCCTCATGTCATTCTTGTCATTATTATTATTATGTATATTGTAGTGATAAGTGAAAACTTATAGACCATGTAACGACGCCGATCCGGCGATTTTAGTGGCACAAAAACGGGCTATCCAGACTGAGCGGCCGCTAACCACTCCGCTACCTGCTTCTCATATAGTGGCACACTATAGCGCACTATCGACTACCTTGCTCCAAGATAGCTTATACATAAAAGTTTATAATCATAAATTATTGTGCGATAAACTACAAATAAATAGTTTATCTAAAAGACTAAAGACATAACACAAGTATATATCTAATGTAATTACCAGGGTGTAGAAGGTACTCGGGTGATTTCCACCGATATTCACTTGGGGTTGATTGGCAACTTGAGAAGGTTTAAGCTCACGACCATTAGTAACATTTATATTACCATAAGTGACTACGAGAGGAACAGAACTTTCAAAGGGGTCTAATATATCCCCTATTACACGCCCAACAACAAGAGGATTCCTGCTACTACTGGCCATCTTGCAGGTTCTCACAATCCTACACACAAATTTGCATTAGGGTTTTGAATACAACATGTGGAATATTCAAATCAAGCAATATACTAATAAAGACAAAGTCAACCAAAAAAATATATATACTAATCCCAACAATAGCATCACAAGTCAAAGCAATGTTTATCAAATGTTTATATGCATAAAATCTTATCTAAATCCTATATAAAAGGTGATGAGTACTACAATTGACTATCTTGACAAGTGGTTCACTGTGAATCAATATTTAAAATAATTAAAAAATTTAACGGCTATCGTTAACATTTTTAAGAAGTAAAAATTGTGACTTTAAGGTTAATATAGTGATATGATTGACGTCAGTTTAATATAAATTATATCTTTATTTTTTAGTGTTTTAATCAAACCGGCACAGCGGCACCAAACAACGATTTATGTATCCTTGAAATTGTAAGTAAATGAACATACTAGAATTCACCTACCAAAGGCTAGTTGTAAATAAAAGATAGGTATGGATAAAATGGCATGAACTTACCAAGACTAGAATGATGATAGTATAACTCATGATATAAGCCTGCACTTTAATTCAAGAATAACTTTAAAACTAATTTAGAACAACTCTAAATGAAATAATTGATAAATATGAATGTCTTAAAGAAAGATCACTGATTATTCTAATTTCATAGGAACGCATCTTAAAGCTGTATTATTTTCACACACACACAAAAAAAAAAACTTACATATACTACTAGATATATGATTTCCTTGAAGGTTCAACAAAGAAGGTTCGTGTTTCTTCTGCGAAATGGATCTGCCAGATTAAAATCTTTCAGTAATTTCTTTTTTGTCAATTTCTAAAATCATTCAACTTCTTTCTTCTCTATTTTTCTTCTTTTTCTGTTATACCAAACAATACTACAAATAAATTCTATTTCTCACATATTTCTCTCTTCTCCTACTCTTTCTCATGTCTTTCTCTCTTCTTACTTTCTCTTCACAACCAAGCACACCATTAGTTAGCTTTTGTCTCACAACATAGAAAAACGGCTTAGTTGGCTAAAGCATCGGCTCAGTTGACTCTCATTTTAGTTCAGTTTAATAAATTTTGGACCTCAAATACCCTTGCTTAAGACACATGGTAGCATCTTAATGAGTATTTTAGAGTTCTCCAAATCAAGTAATCTTCTTAGATTGTATAGGATGTTGTCGTTGGAGTTCAAATTCTGAATACTCCACTTATTCATTTTAAACATGAAATTTTAGTGACCAAACTACTTGACAAAAAAATTATATTACCATATATGTTCAAACAAAAACTGATAGATGTATATGTTCAAATAAACTTTGTTTTAATTTTAGTCATGTAATGTTCAAATAAATTTTTTGCTTATTAAAATAAAAACTTCTATGCGACCATGTTTAAGCGTGTGTATAACCTAATTATTTAGGTTCAAATAAGTGTGTCTAACATAATTATTTACGTTTTTATAAGAAATAATATATATTCATTGTATTAGTCAAATATATATATATATATTCATTGTAATGATATATAATTACTTTTATATAATCCTAAAAAACGTTTAAGTAAAAATAATTTTATATATTTGTGGTCATTGTAATATACTCACTTGTCTTTTTAGTCCCACAATGTTATTTCAAAATGGTCCTTATAATTTTTTTTTATTTCATTTTGGTCCTCGAAAATTTGTTCTTGTTCTTAAATAAAATAAATATATATCATTCTAGTCCCTATAATTTATTTATTTGCCTTTCAGTCCCTATATGACTTCATTGAAGATAAAACATACTACAACAACTAAAATAAAAAAATTGCATTTCAGTCCCTATATCATGCACAGCTAACAAAAAATTCCATTTAAAAAAAAAAACTTACAAAATCTTATTTTCACTAACTATCATTTACTTGTTCTAGGACTGGAATATAACTTGAAATGAAAAGATTTCATACTTAAAACACCGCATTCACAGTCTACTCAGAAAATTATGTTTCTGAAATTTAAAAGTATTAGTGGTACCACTATAAGTTAGCCAGCTCAAGAAACTAACCTTCTCAAAAAATTATAAAAAAAAAAAATTCTCATACAAGCTTAAAAAAAATTCTCATACAAGCTTAAAAAAAATTATAAAAAAAAAAAAACCTAAGTCCTATACATAAGGCAAATACAACACAAACAAATATGAATAAAATGGGCTTATCTAATCTAAACTCTAAATTAATAAAAAAAAATTGATAAAATCCTAATTAATAAAATTTTGAGTGAACTAACCAAAACTGATATGTAGTTGCATAGCTCTATGATATAACTCTTGCACTCCAAGAGAAATGTTAAACCAATTTAAAAATATTTCATAATTTGATATGCTCTTGAAAAAGAAAAATTCAAAACGACACTACTTACAACTATATAAGAGATTTATATTTAATTTTCCATTTGAAAATGAGCATGACAATATTAACTATCGTTCATCAAGCGGGTTAAAACAGTAACTTCCTATTATAAAACCAAACAGAACCCACCATATCAGCCACCGCCATCAGTATCTGATTTTCAACGTTACAGAGTTCTCCACCTCCGCCGACGTTACATCCGCCAGATCCGCCACCGCCTTCACTTTGAGGCAACCACTGATTTGTTAGGGTTTTTGATTCGTGTATGAAGTTTCTCAACTCACTTTGTAGTTTCTGATTTGTTAGGGTTTTTGATTCGAGTATGAAGTTTCACAACTCACTTCGTGGCTTCTGATTTGGGGAAGTGTAAGACCCAAGATTTTACTGTACAATTTTCTAAGGAACTCTAGTGTCGGCTACGAGTTTTAGGGTTTTTGGTGAGGCGGTTTTGTGAATATCGTCACATTAATGAGATTTTTGCTGAAACGGAGCCTGTTTTGTGCTCGTTCGCTGGAAAGGCACAGACTTTCGGGTCGTGATCCTCTTTTAAGTATGAGGAGATTTCTGTGGTCTTAGAATATCGAGTTTTGGTTTATTCTTGTTTTTGGAAAAACGAGTAGGATTTTACCCGCGGTTGGAAAATCTTACTGCGTCTGTTTTGAGTGAGGTTTCGGGTGGAAGTTTTATATATCTGCGTGAGTTAGGATATGTCCTGAGATTAATTTTCTAAGGTGTGAAAGAAAATTACAGTCGCGGAAATAGATTCGGCGATAAGTTTTGGAATGGAAAAACGATAGACGTTCTTTCCGTAGGTTTTACGTTTTTGTGATTTACGTTCGTCGCGATGCGCGAGAACTGAGCGTGCGTTTTGTTGTAAGAGGTTGTGAGAAATATCTTGGGAGGATAGACTCGGATTGATCCAAGGGCTAGGATTTTGTCTTGAAGCTTTATCCTATTTGATCCAATGGTTCTCATGAAACATGACCATGACCTTTAGGGTGACTTAAGGAGACTTTATGGACTTAGCAAAATCAGATTTCATTCACTTCTTCTCTTCTCCTTGCCGTGGCTTCTTTCTTTTCCAACCTTGAGGAACAAAATTCAATCCTTCACCTTTTGTCTTGATCTTAAGCTTGTTGGAAAGCTTGGAGTTGTGAGATTCTTCTTCCTAAGGTAACTAGAACTTCTTTCATCTCTTAGTTGGCTAAACTCTTAGAGATTCATGAGTTTTTATGATTATGTTCTTGGGAGAAATTTCGTAAGAATTGGTTGTGAAGGGTTTCTGTCCCATGAAAGTTGTTCATGAGGGTTTAGTAAGCATGTGTAGGCGTTGTTATTTCAATTTTCCATGAGTTTGTGAGAATCTCATGAGAAAAGTTAGGGTTTTGAAAGTTTAGAGTATTGATCAATTACATGAGGTTATGTTGTAAGGTTTTGAAAAGAAAAGTTGTCTTTGAACCTTTGGGCGAAAGGGAAATGCGTTGTATGGTTTTGTTTTGGAAAATCCGATGAAAAATATTTTGAGGTTTATGAAAATATTTCCTAAGTGTTTTGGGTAGTGTTTTGGGGTCAAAATGGTTTAAAACTATTGTGACATGTGGTGTCGCTTTGTACTTTGAAAACATGTTTGAAAATGATTACCGGACGGTTAAGGCCCGTAATAAAACTTGTGCTTGGATTTGGTTTTGATTTTGGAAATGAAAATCAAATAACTTGCACTCGAAGCAACCAACATGCTTTCGGAAATGTGTTGCTTGCTTATGAAAATGGTTTGCTTTTATGCCTTGAAAAAGTGTTGGGAACTAATAGGATCAAACTAGGCTTGGGGTGGAAAAAGGAGGTGTGAGTTGCTGTCTTTTGCTGTCATGACAGGTGCAACTCGCTGAGCGAGTGGTTACTCGCCAGGGCGAGTGTCACAGGTCCTGACAACACGCCAGGGCGAGCTCCAGAGCGAGTAAGACCAGTACTCTCTGCCTTCACTCGCCACCAACTCGCCAGGGCGAGCTCTGGGAGTTGAGATTTTGGATTCTGATTTCTAAACTGGGTTTTTAGCTTTCTAATCCCTTTTTATTAATTTATGGAAGTGGTTGGGATTGGAAACGAGTTTTTCGGGTACTCGGAAATTACGTAGCTTGTAACGCAAGGAAACGGCCATTTTGCATTTCAATTTATTTAAGACTTTTGACTATTGTTTTGGGTCCTAAAAATAGTACAAATAACTAATGGTGGTTGATCAATACGGTAGTTTTGGTATGGTATCCGAAAGAGTGGTTTTTCCCTAGGAACCTTTAGGTTTTTGGAGTATTGGTGTAGTTCAATACTATTGGTTAGAGAACAATGTATTGATTGTTGCGCTGCTTGTTTTAGGAAGCGCGTTGTGTTGTTTTGAGCGTGTGTTGTTGACGGAAGCTTGCCGAGGTAAGGGCATCACTTTATTTCTGTCTTTTCACTGAGTTATAACATGTTTGTTGGTTATTTTCGGTGATGTGTGTTTGTGTGTTTGGCATGTATGTGTTATGTATTCTCGTGATGAGAAAGTGTTTACAATACGTGCGTTGTTTTACATATGATTAGGGATGTATGTATGAACATGTGGGTGAATACATATGATTGGAAATGTATGTATGTTTGTTGTGGTTTGTTACACATGATTGGATATGTATGTATGTTGTTGGGATGGTTTACATATGCTAGGGAGGTATGTATTTGTTGCATTAGTATACATGGGGAATCGTATGCTCATGCATTGTTAGTGCGTAGTTGCGGGAGTGGACTACGAGGCGTAGTTGCGGGAGTGGACTACGAGGTGTGGTTGCGGGAGTGGACCCACCTGATTCTTATAGGGTTTTATTGAGTTCAATACATGGTTGCGGGAGTGGACCATGGGGTGTGATTGCGGGAGTGGATCAACCTTAATCCTTTGTGATTTTGTTGAGTCGATACATGGTTGCGGGAGTGGACCATGGGGTGTGATTGCGGGAGTGGATCCACCTTAACCTTTGTGACTTTGTTGAGTTTGATACATGGTTGCGGGAGTGGACCATGGGGTGTGATTGCGGGAGTGGATCCACCCTAACCTTGTGATTTCATTGGTGTTTTAGTAGGGGTTGGACCAACAGTTCTGAAGCTCGTGCATTGTGGTAGCTAAGGTTAGTACCACGCATTGTAGAGGTTGCATTATAGGCTATGTGTGCATTGCTTATATGAACCCGTTGGTGGGAATTGCTTTGTTGGTTAAGAGCTTTCTCTTGTGTTTTGTGGAATTATTGTTATGTGTACAATCTTTCGCACCGGTTATATATATACATACTATATATTTTGTGGTGACCCTTTCTTTCATTTGCGGGCTCATCCCACCCCAGATGACGATGTAGGTCGAGAGGATGGAGTTGGCAGCTCTAGGCCATAGTGAGCTTGTGTTGAAGCTTAGAGTAGTTAGACTATGCGCCGGTGTGTTTTGTGCACCGTGCTTTTTGGTTAGCATAGGGTCTCTAACTTGTTTTGTTGTAAGTATTTGAATACTTAGACTTGGACTGTAATTATTCAGGAATACACTTTGCTTGTCGAAGCACCTATGGTAATGAGTCTTTTGTATATTTGAATGCCGGCTCATTGAAAAATATTATATGCGAACTCTGAGTGTTAGTTGAAAAAAAAAAAAATAAATAAAATAAAATATACTGCCTTTTCAGGCCCTAGAAAAACGGGCTGTTACAATTGGTATCAGAGCACGGCTTTAAATCTTCAAAGGGAAAGTGTATACTTGAGTCGTTAGTCCAGAGTCGGTTAGAACATAACTAGAGTCGTGTTAGTTCTAGTGTATGTTTGGTGTCGAGTCTTGTGTTAGTAATCCGTTGAGTGAGTTTTCTGTTGAGATTCAGAATTGTTTGATTAAGGATCTAATCAAAAGGATTGGTATGTACAGGGAATCATGCCGCCAAGAAGGGCGAATCCAGTTCCTGTAGTACCAGAGGTTGATGTGAATCAGATGGCTTATGCCATGCATACCATGGCAGCTGCTGTGACTGCGCAAACTCATGCTAAGGCGCAGAGGGATGCAGAGAAGCGTGAGAGGGAGATTATAGCTGCTGCATCTCGGGTTCTTACGAGTTTCAATCAGCAGACTCCTCCAAAGTTTAATGGGGAGGGAGGTTCGGAAACGGCTGACTTGTGGCTCCAATCTGTGGAGAGAATATTCGGGGCAATTCATTGTCCAGAAAGGGAGAAGGTAGTCTTAGCTACCTATCAGTTACAGGGTAGTTCTGAATATTGGTGGGGGAACACCAGGCTCCTTATGGGAAATGTTGATGAGGAGGTAAATTGGGAGAACTTCAAGAGGAGGTTCTTAGCTAAGTACTTTCCCGAGACTGCGAGGGAGAGGTACGGAGAGGAGTTCCTGCAGCTGCGGCAGGGTGGCATGAAAGTGGAAGCCTATGCCAAAAAGTTTGAATCATTGTCCCGTTACTTCCGCTTCTTTAGGGATGGGATAGATGAGACCTATATGTGTCGTCGCTTCCAGGATGGTTTGAAGTATGAACTGCAAGATGCAGTGGTGCCGTTGGGTATTCGTCAGTTTCAAATCTTGGTAGAGAAGTGCCAAGAGGTGGAGGATATGAGGAAGAAGCGGGAGAACCGCCAGGGTGATTTTAGTGTTGGAGGACCTAGTAATTTAAGTGGTCAGAATCCGAGTTCGGGTCAAAATAAGAGGAAGCAAGGGGATATGTCTGGTAACCGTTCCCAAAATAATAGAGGACCAGGTCGCTCTGAGAATCAAGAGACTCAGGGGAGTCGGGGTGGAGAGAAGCAAGGTTGCTTCAGATGTGGGCAAGCGGGGCATTATGCAAACGAATGTCCGAGTCCGGGGAATATTTGTTTCAACTGTCGGAAACCGGGTCATTTTGCTAGGGATTGCAAAGCCCCAAAGGCCGGGACGTCGGCAGATGTGGCACAAGGAGTTCGACCCGCTGCTAGAGGAGGTGCTTACTGTATGGGCACTGGAGTGAACGGTCAGACCGGTAATGCCATGCATGAGGATTACTAGTTGCAGGTAACATTTTACTGCATTGTTTATTGTTGGAGGGCAACCCACTCTTGTATGTTTGGATGTATGCTGTTTGTTTGGGTTTTGTTTATAAGTCGTGTTGTTTGGAATTGACTAGTTTTGCTAACCTTAGTGGTGCACCGAGAGTGCTGTGTTTATTTTTGGAGGGTAGCTAGTCACTGCTTCGCGTGAACCTAGTGGTTTAGGCTACGTCGAGGAGGCAAAAGAATGGATTTTGGAAAACTTTTGTGTGAACCTTTGGACTTTTGAGGAACTAGAGGTTGAGAACCTCTGTTGTGAGGTTAATTTTGAGGGGTGAACTCGTTGAGAGTTGCGGTTGGTGCACGGTTGTGCCAGTGTGTTGGTGAGAGTATCTGTGTGACTTCACCCGGTGTTAGCATCTGTGTGGCTGCACCTAATCCTGAGGGATTTTGTTGTGTTGGTGATGGTAATAATTAGTTGAGTTGTTACTCTTACCTTTAGTTTCGAGGACGAAACTTCTTTTTGGAGGGTAGTAATGTAAGACCCAAGATTTTACTGTACAATTTTCTAAGGAACTCTAGTGTCGGCTACGAGTTTTAGGGTTTTTGGTGAGGCGGTTTTGTGAATATCGTCACATTAATGAGATTTTTGCTGAAACGGAGCCTGTTTTGTGCTCGTTCGCTGGAAAGGCACAGACTTTCGGGTCGTGATCCTCTTTTAAGTATGAGGAGATTTCTGTGGTCTTAGAATATCGAGTTTTGGTTTATTCTTGTTTTTGGAAAAACGAGTAGGATTTTACCCGCGGTTGGAAAATCTTACTGCGTCTGTTTTGAGTGAGGTTTCGGGTGGAAGTTTTATATATCTGCGTGAGTTAGGATATGTCCTGAGATTAATTTTCTAAGGTGTGAAAGAAAATTACAGTCGCGGAAATAGATTCGGCGATAAGTTTTGGAATGGAAAAACGATAGACGTTCTTTCCGTAGGTTTTACGTTTTTGTGATTTACGTTCGTCGCGATGCGCGAGAACTGAGCGTGCGTTTTGTTGTAAGAGGTTGTGAGAAATATCTTAGGAGGATAGACTCGGATTGATCCAAGGGCTAGGATTTTGTCTTGAAGCTTTATCCTATTTGATCCAATGGTTCTCATGAAACATGACCATGACCTTTAGGGTGACTTAAGGAGACTTTATGGACTTAGCAAAATCAGATTTCATTCACTTCTTCTCTTCTCCTTGCCGTGGCTTCTTTCTTTTCCAACCTTGAGGAACAAAATTCAATCCTTCACCTTTTGTCTTGATCTTAAGCTTGTTGGAAAGCTTGGAGTTGTGAGATTCTTCTTCCTAAGGTAACTAGAACTTCTTTCATCTCTTAGTTGGCTAAACTCTTAGAGATTCATGAGTTTTTATGATTATGTTCTTGGGAGAAATTTCGTAAGAATTGGTTGTGAAGGGTTTCTGTCCCATGAAAGTTGTTCATGAGGGTTTAGTAAGCATGTGTAGGCGTTGTTATTTCAATTTTCCATGAGTTTGTGAGAATCTCATGAGAAAAGTTAGGGTTTTGAAAGTTTAGAGTATTGATCAATTACATGAGGTTATGTTGTAAGGTTTTGAAAAGAAAAGTTGTCTTTGAACCTTTGGGCGAAAGGGAAATGCGTTGTGTGGTTTTGTTTTGGAAAATCCGATGAAAAATATTTTGAGGTTTATGAAAATATTTCCTAAGTGTTTTGGGTAGTGTTTTGGGGTCAAAATGGTTTAAAACTATTGTGACATGTGGTGTCGCTTTGTACTTTGAAAACATGTTTGAAAATGATTACCGGACGGTTAAGGCCCGTAATAAAACTTGTGCTTGGATTTGGTTTTGATTTTGGAAATGAAAATCAAATAACTTGCACTCGAAGCAACCAACATGCTTTCGGAAATGTGTTGCTTGCTTATGAAAATGGTTTGCTTTTATGCCTTGAAAAAGTGTTGGGAACTAATAGGATCAAACTAGGCTTGGGGTGGAAAAAGGAGGTGTGAGTTGCTGTCTTTTGCTGTCATGACAGGTGCAACTCGCTGAGCGAGTGGTTACTCGCCAGGGCGAGTGTCACAGGTCCTGACAACACGCCAGGGCGAGCTCCAGAGCGAGTAAGACCAGTACTCTCTGCCTTCACTCGCCACCAACTCGCCAGGGCGAGCTCTGGGAGTTGAGATTTTGGATTCTGATTTCTAAACTGGGTTTTTAGCTTTCTAATCCCTTTTTATTAATTTATGGAAGTGGTTGGGATTGGAAACGAGTTTTTCGGGTACTCGGAAATTACGTAGCTTGTAACGCAAGGAAACGGCCATTTTGCATTTCAATTTATTTAAGACTTTTGACTATTGTTTTGGGTCCTAAAAATAGTACAAATAACTAATGGTGGTTGATCAATACGGTAGTTTTGGTATGGTATCCGAAAGAGTGGTTTTTCCCTAGGAACCTTTAGGTTTTTGGAGTATTGGTGTAGTTCAATACTATTGGTTAGAGAACAATGTATTGATTGTTGCGCTGCTTGTTTTAGGAAGCGCGTTGTGTTGTTTTGAGCGTGTGTTGTTGACGGAAGCTTGCCGAGGTAAGGGCATCACTTTATTTCTGTCTTTTCACTGAGTTATAACATGTTTGTTGGTTATTTTCGGTGATGTGTGTTTGTGTGTTTGGCATGTATGTGTTATGTATTCTCGTGATGAGAAAGTGTTTACAATACGTGCGTTGTTTTACATATGATTAGGGATGTATGTATGAACATGTGGGTGAATACATATGATTGGAAATGTATGTATGTTTGTTGTGGTTTGTTACACATGATTGGATATGTATGTATGTTGTTGGGATGGTTTACATATGCTAGGGAGGTATGTATTTGTTGCATTAGTATACATGGGGAATCGTATGCTCATGCATTGTTAGTGCGTAGTTGCGGGAGTGGACTACGAGGCGTAGTTGCGGGAGTGGACTACGAGGTGTGGTTGCGGGAGTGGACCCACCTGATTCTTATAGGGTTTTATTGAGTTCAATACATGGTTGCGGGAGTGGACCATGGGGTGTGATTGCGGGAGTGGATCCACCTTAATCCTTTGTGATTTTGTTGAGTCGATACATGGTTGCGGGAGTGGACCATGGGGTGTGATTGCGGGAGTGGATCCACCTTAACCTTTGTGACTTTGTTGAGTTTGATACATGGTTGCGGGAGTGGACCATGGGGTGTGATTGTGGGAGTGGATCCACCCTAACCTTGTGATTTCATTGGTGTTTTAGTAGGGGTTGGACCTACAGTTCTGAAGCTCGTGCATTGTGGTAGCTAGGGTTAGTATCACGCATTGTAGAGGTTGCATTATAGGCTATGTGTGCATTGCTTATATGAACCCGTTGGTGGGAATTGCTTTGTTGGTTAAGAGCTTTCTCTTGTGTTTTGTGGAATTATTGTTATGTGTACAATCTTTCGCACCGGTTATATATATACATACTATATATTTTGTAGTGACCCTTTCTTTCATTTGCGGGCTCATCCCACCCCAGATGACGATGTAGGTCGAGAGGATGGAGTTGGCAGCTCTAGGCCATAGTGAGCTTGTGTTGAAGCTTAGAGTAGTTAGACTATGCGCCGGTGTGTTTTGTGCACCGTGCTTTTTGGTTAGCATAGGGTCTCTAACTTGTTTTGTTGTAAGTATTTGAATACTTAGACTTGGACTGTAATTATTCAGGAATACACTTTGCTTGTCGAAGCACCTATGGTAATGAGTCTTTTGTATATTTGAATGCCGGCTCATTGAAAAATATTATATGCGCACTCTGAGTGTTAGTTGAAAAAAAAAAAAAAAAAAAAATATACTGCCTTTTCAGGCCCTAGAAAAACGGGCTGTTACAGGAAGATACAAATTATTTGATCTGTTTCTGATATGAATTAAAAATTGGATCTGTTTCTGATTTGCGATGCTGAGATATGATTGATTTCGTAGATGACGGCCACCACTTGGTACAAAAAAGCAATGAATTGAAGATATTTTCATTGAGGGTTTGTCACATAATATTATTTTATTAGCTTAAACATCATTTTCGTAGTAAGTTCATAATTTTCTGGTTTTAGTCCCTATATATTTTTTTGTTGCAAATTAGTCCCTACATGTGCAAATTATTTTGATTTTAGTCCCTAAAGCTAAAATCCACAGGAAAATCCACGGGAAAATTTGCTGGTTTCCTGCGGATTTTCCTACGGATTTTGATTTTAAGTGACTAAAATCAAAAGATTTGAACATGCAGGGACTAATTTGCAACAAAAAAATATACAGGGACTAAAACGAAAAAATTGCGAACTTACAGAGACGAAAATGATATTTAAGCCTATTTTTAAGTAATAAATAAGTCGTTTAAGTTTCTTAATTAACAAATATATCTTTTAAATTTATAATTTGTAACATCTAAATCCCTCCAATTAATTAAAAAATAGAATCTAGATGTTACAAATTATAAATTTAAAGATCTAGGTTACTTAAAAAAATTAAAAACTTATTTATATTACTTTAAAAACTTAAAAAACCTATTTATTACTCCCTCCGTCACTTTTTATAAGAGCTAGTTTGACAAAAAATTTGTCCCATTTTATAAGACCCTTTTACAATTATCAATGACATTAATTATTCTTTTTCCAAACTTACCCTTATTTAATAATTTGCATAGTTTTTTTAATAGCATTAAATTTTATTTTGTTTGATACAAAACACTACAATTAATGGTAAGGGTAAACATGTAAAATCAATATAATTTTTCAATCAATTTAATACTAAAACTCACTTTCTTAATACTCGTGTTTTGTCAAACTAGCTCTTATAAATAGGGACGGAGGTAGTACAAACTTAAAACTTTTTTGAGAAGAACAAACTTATAACTTAAAGACTTATGAATGCATTTAGCCTTTATTTTATTATTTTTGTGCATTAAGTATGTGGCAGGTAGGAGCAGTGGGATTGATCAATAAAAGCTATCTGAAAGCTAAAATTGAAAATAAGAGCTTGTAGAAAGGGAAAAAAACTAATTTTTTTTTGTAATTGTTGTGTTTTAAGCTTTAAAAGTCTTTTATGGAAATCTATCAAAAGCTTATTGAAAATCTATTTGACCTAACTTATCCTTTTATTGAGTAAAATAATCTAAAATAAATTAGGCTAAAAACATAACAATTACCAAAACATAAAGTAGGCATTTCAAAGTTTCCAATCACAAAATAAATTAAGTATGAACCTTTTCAAAGTTTACAATAAGTAGGCATTGAATGGGAATATTTGTATGTATTTTTTATGCATCCTATTTAACATAGCAAAACATAAATACTCCTTTCGGTCATTTTTATAAGAGACAATTAACTTTTTAGATTCATTTAAACTATAGTATAGACAAAATATATCAATTATTTAATAAATCTAAAAATTGATTTGTCTCTTATAAAAATGATCGGAGGAATAGGTTCTAGTACTTAGGGTTCGTTTGATCCAACTTTTTTTTAACTTAAAAGTTGACTTAAAACTAAAGTTAGAAATATTAACTTTAAAGATAAAGTTAAAGTTGCTTTCTATATAAAAAAAACTTAGTTTTCTTCTATATAAAAAAGTTGCTTTTTAATATAAGTACTTGTTCAAAATTGTGTTTGGCCCAACTTCTACTTTTTAGAATATGAGAAGTCATAAAAAAGTTGGGTCAAACACAACCTTAATAGGTATTAGTTTTATAATAAACAATGATACTTATACTTTTTCGTAGTACCCATTTATAATGATATAAAGTTATTGATAAGATGTTTTATTGGTGAGATTTATTTAAAACTTTTTAAGAGATATTGAGTTGGAGTAAGTGAGTGTTTATTAAATAATATTAATAAAAATGATAAATAAATGATGGGTACATATGTGGCCCAGTTAAATACTTAAAAAATGAGAAGTTCCAATATGAATGCTCCGACCACGGAAACAATCTCAAGAACTTTTTTTCTTTTTCTCTTTGACAATACAATCTCAGGAACTTGTACAGTCTTAGTAATCGTTTGGCTTGACTATTTTAGATCTTAAAAGCTATCTGAAAGTTAAAAGTGAAAATAAAACAGTTTGGTAATTGTTATTTTTTTTAGCTTCAAAAGTCTTTTATCTATGCATACTACTCATAAAAATTAAGCAACTTTTTTCTATCAAGAATTTTTCGAAAATCTGTATTGCCTAACTTCTCTATTATGAGTAAGCTGGACCAAACGGTATCTTATATTCCTTTTATTTTCGTACAAGTAAATTAGAGCTCAATTTTTAGGACATTAATTTAGAAAACAATTATGTCAAGAAAATAAAAGCAAATTTTATATTAAAAGAACTTTTTTTTTAATATTTTTGAAAAGTTGATTATACAAATATCAAAACAATTTTATTATATTTAGTTCATTAATCGGTAGTTTAAGACATTAGTTAGCATTTTTTGTATATAGACAAAATAGTAAAGTTATTATAAATTCACACACACATATTAATGAAGAAGTCAGAGTTCGAACTCCGAGTAATGGGAAGGTACACCGACCTGCCTCTTGTGTGGAACTTTCCTTGAATCCACGTAAAACCAACCCCCTGGGGTGTTCATTCCCGTCGGGAATAGAGCTGTAAAAATGGTCTTAAGGGACCGGCCCTTTAAGGGGCGGACCCACTTATTCCTGATTATTAATTTTATTTAAATTTTAAACAATTTTTCTAGTGTCGTGAACTTATACTCTTTTTCTTCAATCAGCACTGTCCACGATGGGCACACTAAAAAAATTGTGGTTAAAATTTACATAAAATTAATAATTATGAATAAGTGGGTCTGCTCCTTAAAGGGTCGGCCCCTTAAGACCTTTTTTACAGCTCTAGTTGAGAACACCAACAGGTTTTGTTAACGACAGGCTTCTAGGGCCCAACCTAACGATTTTTATATTTTTTATCAGTTGAGCCGAAACTTGTAGAATAGCTATTATTTAATTATGGAATATAAATTTCTTTTAATTTATTTTTTTAACTAAATTTTCTTTTAATCTCTTAAACATAAATATTAACTAATCTAATATACAAAATTTTACCTTGCGATTAATATCCAACATCTATTTCATTGTATGGAATAACATTTTTTGGAAAATAGAATTGGTATGTATAGACAAAATTAATTTAAATGTAATATTTACTTCAAAATAATTACATGAAAAATGGTACGACATTAAATCATTAGATGATATGTATATTCCAAACAAAACTTTAAACCATAAAAGTGTTCATATTAATTTTGATATTTGTGGTGTAATTATTTTTCTGTTTTTTCTAAACAATTCCTTCATAATTTAATATCAACCAATGTGAATAAGCCATGTAAATAAGTTTGTATGTAGTTCGCACAAGTTTGTTACAATTTAATTATGGAAACCATATATATAGCCTATTTTTATAATTGATAGATAAATACTTCAAATTATAAAGGGATGTAGTAAACCTCACCAATTATTTTATGCGTACATCTAATTAAATTACACAATAGATATTTAAAAAGATATTTTAAGAACATAACTTAAAAAAGTTATATCATTATGTGATTTCATTTTATATATGTTTTGACCGCAAATTAAAAAATGTTCATATATTATGCATTATTATTTTTTTAAACAGTTGTAAATAATCTTAAAAATTAATTTTAGATAACTATCAGAATTGGAGAAAATATCTTGGCCGACATCACGAGTGTAAACATAACTATCGGTGTTCAAGCCAATAAAATACCTGTTAGTGGATCGATCTGCACAATCACAATTCAATGCCATATTTGACCCTATAAAGCAAAACACCTAAAGATAAGTCCTACTACAAAATGCAAGCATAAACAAAAACAATAAAATATACTGTACTTTATTTAATCTAAAGTTCATTCAACAACAAAAAATACATCTAAAGTTTGATTGAACTTACTGAAACCGTAATGAAAGTAGTATAACTTTTACAACAATATTAGATTGGATCTCATATTTGATATATATTTGAAATAGAAACCAGAAATCAGTCATACTCATGAACTACAACTAACTGATCCGTCAATGACACCGCCGTTTCACAGTCACAGAACAGAGTCCTCCTCTCCACCACCACTGCCACGGCATCAAGCATATCCGCCACCGGCCATCTCTATCAGAAAACTGTTGATTAGTTAGGGTTTTTGATTTAAGTATGAACTCTTACAACATCTGCATTCTTCACCTTACTTTTGTGGTTCCTTATATGGGGGAATAGTAAGATTTTATTAAGAAAAAATGTGATTTCATTGTTAGTAGGAGAGATGATTGACTAGGTGATGCTGCTGTTCATCACTGAGTGCACAACAGTGCGCTTAAGATATTTTAATTTTCTATCCTTTTCCAGGTGGAGATATTATCCACAGTTAAAAGGGTTTTGATTTGAATTATTTTTATTGTTTACTCCAAGCGTGGGAGATATATATTTCTCACTTGATAACAACATAAAAATCGCTACGATCAAAGAAAAGAAATATATTGTAAATAGTTATATTTATTTAATATTCCTATAAGTTCGAATTTATTTTATAAATATCTCTATTTAATCACTTTTAGTTTCACTAATTTATTTATTTTTAATATTTTCTCTCGTAATAAATAAAAATAAAAATAAAATTAAACACTTAATACATTTAAAAAGTAGTCAAAGTTTTTTATAAAATGACAAAATATTTTAAGTTTTGTTTCTTATAAAAATAACAGGATGGAGTCTAATGAGTTTAACTCAATTGATAGGACACTGTAATATATATGCGAGATTGAATTTATAATAGAATATTTATCTATATTTATCTTTTGTATTGTTGTTATTTTTTTTTTGGTAAGGAATATTGTTGTTATTTTAACATATCAATGTATTGAATTTATTTTTATTTCATAATAAAAAAAAGGGTCTTGCTAACTAGTGTCTGGACACTAGTTAAGGATACTAAAAGAAGCAACTTTGCATTGAAATTATCAAATTTTTGATTTTGAAAAAGTTAAATGCACATTCTCCAACAATAATTTTCTACTTTTATTATCTTAACTAGTGCACCTGGGGCACTAGTTAGCATTTGCCTAAAAAAAAAAAAAATAGTGACAAAATTAATCTTATATCACCGTAAAGTTAACTATCAATATTTTAGCCAGTAACAAAGCAAGCATATATAAATAAATCAAATATGAATAAAATAGGCTTTATTTATTTTAAAGTTTATTCAACAAAATCATCATAAAAAAGATTTTTTTTATTTATTCAGCAACAGAAAAATACATCTAAAGTTTGATTGAACTCAACGAAACTGCAAAGGATAATAGTATAACTCAGGATATTTCTCCAAAAAAAAGTTCCGGATATACATTTGAATGAACTCATCGATGTTGACCTGGAATTATATCTTAATCTCAAAATCACAAATTTTTACAACAATATTTATGTTTTATATATATATATATATATATATATATATATATATATATCAGTTTGATAAATAAATAAAAATCAATCCTACTCCTAATCATGAAAATCAACATGGTGTAGAATAGAATAAGAGTAACGAACGGGGGAAACTGTTCCGGAAATGCAACTAACCAATTTGAAAACACAAAAGTCAAAATCACCACCATATGATTTTAACCGTCACAAGACAGAGTCCTCCAACGTATCAGTCGCGGCATCTGGTATATACGCCACCAGTCCACACTCCACCGCCATCTCTTTGGGTAAAATTTTAGTTAGTTAGGGTTTCTGATTTGAGTGGAAATTCTTACAACTTATTGCGGTTTCTGATTTGGGGAAAACTAAGATTTTAGAAAAGAGATGAAAAATTTCTGTTGAAATTGTGATTTACTTTCTAGGAGAGATAATTTCATAGATGATGTAGCCATTGAGTGCAGAATAGTGTGCTGGAATGAATTTTTCTTCTTCTTTGTGAACACGTTTAGCTGAAGATATTTTCTGCTATTTTTTTTTTTACTAATTTTTGAGCAAAAAAATAAGATATTTTCTTTTTTCCTTCCAGCTGGATATTTTTAGTTGAAAGGGTTTTGACATTCTTTTCAATATTTTTGGGGGAAGAAAAACTACAAGCGTGGGTGTTAGGGGTGTACATGGATTGAGCAAATCTGGTGATCCGTTCAAATCTATCCAATTAGTAAAAAGGAAAAACCCACATAAAAAATTGGGTTTCGGGAAAAACCGGACCCAACTTAAAAAACTCACTAACCCACTAGTGTTGCAGTTTTTTAAAATATTTTTTATAAAAATAATAAAGATTTTGTCGTTTGATAGTTAAATATTTTTCATAGTTTAAATAGGTTACACCATGTTTTAAGAAAATAAAAAAAATTAAGTAATTTTATAAAACAAATATGATGATTTTTCGTTTATTCATTTAATATTAAAAAAATTGAAAAATTATTCCGGTAACTCATTATCAAATCCGAAAATTAGTGGGCTATTGATAGTTATTTTCCATAGGGCAAATAAGTAACACAATTTTTTAAGAGAATACAATGGTTGAGCTATTTTTAAGAATAAATATGATAATTTTACATTTAATTATTTAATTTTAAAAAACAAAAAAATAATTTGGGGGATCCACTATCCAACCCAGAAAATAGTGGGTTTACCCAACCCGCCTCAATGTTGTAACATGTTGTTATTTTATTGGACCTAATCCGTAGTACCCTATGTGGTTCGGGTTTTGGTCAAATCCAACCCAATATAGCCCACCTACACCCCTGGTGGGAGTTGTGGACTTCACAGTATACTAAATTTTCATTCTAGTCTCTTTTTTTTTGCAAAGTAGTCCAGATAATTTTTAAATTTCAATTTGATTCTTTTCTCATTTTATCGGATCATGCATTGATGGAATTTCTAGCCTGGAGCTCCATTCTTCCGTATCTCGATCAGTACGAAAAGGCGCAGCCTAACTGGAAAAGGAGTCTTGGTTCCGCTATCTCGGGGTGCTTATACCGCCTCTTGGTTATCCAAAACATTTCAATCAGATTTCCCCAAGCTATTGGAGAGGAATCTGCTTCTGTATCGAGCGCTTATACTTACTAAATTTTTGTTGTAGTCTTTAAAATGACTTGGCTTACCTTAATTGCACTATTGGTCTAATATTTTATTAAATTTACAATAATAGTCCATTTTCTAAAACTGAACTTTTTGTTTTCTATATTCACATTTTTTGCAATTTTGGTCATAACTCATGTGTTTTACCCCAAAAGTGAGAGTGTTTGATGTTAAAAGAGGTGAATTTCGATCTCAAATGTTATATTTCATCTTTAGATACAATATTGGAGATAATAAATCATTCTTTTAGGACCCTAAAAATCACCATTTATAAAGGAAAATGAATTTGATAAAATTGGGAGATCAAAAATACAATTATGCCAAATAACTTTATAGATAGCACATCACAATAATAACCCCAAGTCTATAGGATTAAAATTTAAAAAATGTAAAGTAGAGAGACGAAAATACATTTAAAATTTTAAAAATATTACTATAAAAAAATACTTACAAATATTAATTATATCTAAAAAGTACGAACAATAACAATATCATTTATTTTATTAGCTCAATTTTTAACAAATTATGTTTTAAATATTATTTTTATTTAATATTTATACAGTATATTTTATGATATTTAAAAAAAATGATTTTACCTCCAGACATTCAATCCCCATCCAAACACACTCTAATATTAAAAATAAAAAACAGTAATCTCACCCATAAAACAAAATACGGTCAAGATCCAACATCATAGAAAAATAACTATATCCACCTTCTATGAAGGATTGCAAATAACCAATAAAAATCGTATGCTCGAAAGTCAACCCTAAGATAAAACAACAAAATTCCTTACAATAAGATATACTTTGTAGGATGTTTTCGAATAGGTCCATAATAATACGAATATTTCAAAAATACTAATTTTGTCAAATATTATGATTTAATCCTTCTACAAATTTAATAGAGACTAAATTGATAATACAAAGTCAATGACTAGTTTGGCGCACTACCATTTTCTAAAATAAGTATGAGAGTTTAAACAATTCTACTATTCATATAATCTATTTCGATTGTATTTTTTCTATTAATATATAAAGATAAATGTTACTCGCTCTAGTCCTTCTAATAAGAAACAAACTACTTTTTGGTTCATTGAAAAATTAATATATTTGGTTTATAATATAAACTAGATATAGGGTGTGTTTGGTAACATAAATAAGTTAGCATACACTACAAGAAAATAATCACTTTGCGACACTTCAATTGCGACACTTTTGAAATAACTGTGGCAAGGTATATTTTTTAAGAAATTTGCAACGGGTTATACGTCGGTTTTGACAACCGTCGCAGATGTTACTTCTAAAACCGGGAATGAAATTCACTTTTGGCGGACTTTAAAATTTTGTCAAATAGAATCCTTTGTTACCAAAAAAAATTGAAACCCACTAAACCCACTTTTGGCAGAAACGCATCACTGTTCCAAGTCTTTATCCCAAACGCAAAAATGTATCATCGTCACTCCCAATCCCTAACTCGTTCCAAATCCAAATCCCTAACGCAGAAATCTTCATCGTTCCGATCCCTAATCTCTAAATCTCAGCTTCTCTCGTTTTGACTCCGGTAAGTGCGAACCTTCTCTTTCGTTCTCGCTGTGAGCTTACAACCTCACACCTCATGTTTGCTATTTTTCGTTTTGTTGCTGGCAAACGAGGAACCCTATTTTAATTTCTATGGAGGAATTAACATATTAGGGATTTCAGCTTAAAGGGACTAATTTGAAGAACTATTAAATTACCCAGTTATGAGTAGGTGTTTGTCTTTAATGTTTTACTCTTTTTGGTATGTAATTTGATTTAAGGGTTAATTTTGTTTGAAACTTTTAGTTTGTTTTTTTCTCAGAGAAAATTCCAGTCATTACAAATGATAGACGAAACATAGTGGTGGTAAGTCTTTGTATTTTACATGAAATTAGCTTCACAGTATATTTTTAAATGTTCAATTTTGTTTTAAGTTATGATTGCAATGTTTTTTATGTTTGACAGGCTGGTATATTGAAGGAGCAAGTTGCATTCTTTTTGCAAATGCAAAATTCAAAGAAAAATCAGGTAAATTATAATTAAATAAGATTAGTAGATAAATTTTAATTAAGTATTACATGTATTAAGGGATGGGTTAGGAATTTAGAGGTGTTTGTGGATAAGAGTTGGAATGAGTTGGGAACTTTAATTTCATAAGTGTTGTATATGATTTTAAGGAACTCAAGTGTAAGTGTTCTATATGATTTTAGCCTTGTTAATGAATTTAAAGGAATATTGAATGACTTCTATATGTTTCTACTCTTTGAAAGACGTGGGCCATGATATTTTTGGTGGAGCTAAAGAAAAAAAATATCCTAAAGAAGTAAAGATCAATATTTGGTATATTATTTTCCTAATTTGGTTATGCAATATACTTTAAATAAGGCCTTTGACACTACTATAGGTATGTTAAATGAAGCATCTTAATAATGCTAAGTTATAGTAAACTTTTATTTTCAGCTTGTTTCTAGTGTGTTAGCTTCTGCCTCTGGTTTGTTTTTGTCTTTGGCCTGAGATTTTCAGCTTGTTCCAAGTGTTAGTGAGGACTTTAGATTTGGCAAGCTTGCTTTTAGGCTGGTGTGATTAGTCTTGTAATGTTATGTCAGTCTTGTTGGGGTGGCTATTGGCGGATGATGCGGGTGGCTTTTATGCTATGGGTAGTAGCAAAGTGAGGTTCTTTGACATACTCTCTTAGTCTCTTAGTGCCATGTGTTTGACATGTTTATGCCTCTTACTTGTTTAATTATCTCAGGTTGCGAGTTTGTTTCTTACTTCCCTGAGGGACGCAATGAATCTCTGGATGGTTATAGGGATTCACTTTCCTTATATGAGGAAGCATGAAGCAAAATAATAGAAGAGAATGGCTAAATTCGATAACTTCTTTTCAAATTGTACTACATAAGTATGTTCAATTTTTTTTTTTGCATTTCAATTCAGTTCTTTTTATTGTGATATGTTACGATTTGGCATTTGATCACTTGTCTCTTTCTGCTTTGCTGGGAGATAACATCAACTACGACTTTGGAGATCTACTTGGCCACCCTATTGCGAGTATCGGCTGAGTTTTTTTTTTTGGAATGCATTCTCTTTCAAGTTTTCTCTACTCTACTCATCTATTTAAGTTACTATTTACTTATGCAGGTATGAGCTAAAGTTATTAATCTAGCCTTGTTCTAGTTACACTGCACATGTCATTGAACTTGTATTTTTTTAGAATTTCTTGATTTTCTTGTCAGCCTATTAGAAAGGTGTTTCTGTTGTTATAGTTCATCTTTCATGTGTATTAACTTCGAATGAGATAGTTTTTTGTTTTGTTTTTATTCTTGTTGTAGTAATTTGTTGTTTTTGTTCTTCTTTCCCCTTTCATGTGTTTATGGTTTTATTGAGTATTAGATGTAGAGAAATTTGTTCGACTGGAGAAATTTGTGTGAAGTTCAAATTGGTATTGATTCTCTGTTTGCTGGCTTTAAGTTGTATGAATCTATTTTCTTTTAGGCTAAATTTTCTTATACAACAAACTGAGTTGTATAGCCACTTTATGTAGAACAAGTCAATATTTTTCTGTCATAGTTCGCGGTGCTTGAAATTTATTGTCTTCTTGTTTTCTATATAATGTGAAAGTGAGCTCAAACAAGTAAAATATGAACCGCTGTACTTTGTACCAACTACTACCATATTTTGTTATGTAACGGGAAGAATTACATCACTGTGAAAATGTGAATTAGTGATATTTAGTGTTTTGCCTTTTAGAGTATTCTTATTCCAACATTCTTCCCTCCTCACTAATGTGAATTAATGAATGATACTGATAGAAAGTGTGGCATTGATATAAATGAAGATGATCATGGCATGTCTTTGAAATTTAATTACAATTATGAAGTTACAGTTGTTTCTTTTTCTTCCCTTGTTTGAAATTTTGTGATGATTGTTAGTTTAAGATGTTACAAGTGTTATCTGGTCTACTACAAAGAGAAGGGTATGATTTGGTAGTCTATTTATGATATTCTATGATTGATATGGCTTGGATCAATTCATTTTGATAATTTGATAATGGAATGATATAATTAGATATTTAAGTGTATTTTCTTCTGATATTTTGTTTTTGTATTATTGTTTACAAGTTTATTAATGCTCACCTTTAGAACACATGAAGTCCTAATATAACAAGGTTTGTCTCTGCTTTCTTTGATTTTTATATTGCCAAATGTTAAAATTCTTCTTTGTTTTCAGTTTGGATTGTTTTATTATATAGTTGAGTTTGAATAAATTCTTAAGATGAAGGCTTAAGATGAATTCATGGAGTGTAGGTTTATAATTATGATCTTGCTTTAATAAGTTGTGTAATTCATTCTAGCAAATGATATAACTTATTCTTCCCTGGACCATGGAACCTACTTAACACTGCTTTATGTGTATGGGAGTAACTGATGGGGCTTACATTCTTACCTTATTTGCTGAATGTGTGTGGTATTTTCATTGAGGCATTGATCATATAATTGAATTGTGTAGTTTTTGTTTTTGCTAGGGGACTTGTCTACCTTCACAGAGAATGTGTTAGACATGGAAGCTTTGGAATGAAGAAAAAGTCATTGAGTTGATGGATCCATTACTTAAAGATCAAATTCCTACCCTTGAATCAATTTTAAAGTGTATTCAAATTGGTCTTTTACGTGTTCAAGTATGAGTTTGGGTTCATTGGAGAAATCACTCATTGATTTGATTTTACAATTTGTCATGTTTAAACTACTTACAAAGAATGGAAGGGATTTATAGAAACTTTGGATGAGATTCATTTGTCTAAGGTAAGCTCAAATACCCTCTTTTGTCCATTAACTTCTAAAATTTAGTTTTTATAATAATGACTCTTTCTTGTTTGATATGATGAAATACCTTAATAAATTTTGTTTTTTCAGGTACATGAATGAGACAAGTCAAGATATGGTAGGCGTTTTGAGTTTAGAGCTAACACTAATTAAGGATCATCGAGCAACATCACATACCATAGGGAATATTTAGATATTTTTTTGTGAACTTCTTATTTTGACGCAATGCTTATGTTTAGGAGCAACTCTACTAATATTTGTTTTTAAATGTTTGAACTACATTAGTTTATTTTTTCATTTTGAGTTTCAAGTACTTTAATTAATTTTTTGATGTATGGATGTTGTCATTATTTGAATGAGATTAAGTAATTTATATTTATATACTTATTCATTTTAATTTTCTTACTCTTGTATGGATATTGTAATGCAAAGCTTAATTAATAAGCTATAAAAATAAGTAAAACAAATATAAAAAATAGATAAAACATATTTTAAATTAATAATAAAAAAAACATTTGCGACAGTTTTATAACCGTTGCAATCTCTGCATGTTAAATTTAGTATTTTTTTTGGGAAAATATTGAGACGGTTTTAAACCAATGTTACGACGGTTTTTAAAACTGTCGCAATATTCTCTTGCGACACCGAAATCATCAACGGTTGGACAACCGTCGCAAATGTGCAATTGTGACACTTTCAACTGTCGCAAACTGCAATTTTAACCGTCGCGAAGTGCTTATTTTCTTGTAGTGATATAGCTTATTATATTAGCTTATAAGTTTGTTTCATTAAATTAGAGGTGTTTGGTAACAAGCTTTTTTTACTAGCTTATAGCTCTTTTTCAGATGTTATTTCAAGTACCGTTTGAGTTTATAGCTTATAGTTTTTTTTCAGATGCAATTTCAAGAAGTGTTTGAGCTTATAAATTAAAGCTTTTTACCTTTTATTTTAATTTTAACCTTATTATTTTAATTTCTTTATTTTTTTTAATAAAAAATTACTCACTCAAAAAATAACTTCCTACTCACATAAAATAGTCATATACTTTTATGTCATTTTATAATTACAACAACTAAATTTACCAAACACTTTAATTTCATTCTACTAGTTTTTCAGTTATCAGCTAAAAACTATCTTATCAACTTTCAACTAGCTTTTTAGCTATCAACTAATTTATAATTTAATTTTACCAAACAAGGCCATATTAGTTTTCTAATGAACAAAAAAGTAGTTTTTTTTTTTGTCAAGTAGTTGAGTGGCTAGAAATTTCAATTGAGTCAAGCTCATGAGACAGTTTTTTTTTATTTTTTATTAAGGACCTAATGCAACAATATATAAACCGTTGTTCAATTGATGTCGATAAATATTTTCATAACAATTTTTTTAATAATTTTTTAATAATAAATAATTAATTAATAAAAATACATTAATTAGCAAAATTATACATTAATTAAAACACGTAAAAGTAAATAACTGCAATAATTATTTTAAGAGAGTGAGAGAGTATATTCCCTTAGGGTCCGTTTGGTGCGCAGGATAAGAGATAGGATATGATAACTGTATCATATCCTGTCTTAATCCAGTGTTTGGTGAACCAACAGGATATGATAAGTTAATTCTGCAAATTATCCTATCCTGTCTCTCTAGTTAAATTTTTTATCTTGAGTTTGAGCTGAGTTACGGGCAGGATAGGATAAGAAAATAATTTACCTATTTATTTGATAAAATATATTTTTTAAAAAAAAATGAAAATTAATAAAATATTAATAATAAAATAATTTGATAGTAAATTAAAAATAAAGTAATTAATTTTTAAATATATACACGATTTTTTCAGAAGGATAATTTTGTAATTTACATAATTTTAAAAATTAAAATTATACTGTAATTACAATATTTTAAAGTAAAATAATTATTAAAAATTGCAAAATAGGGATATTAATTTCAGTTTTATAACAAATTAAATATGATTCTCTTGCAATGGTAGTTTTATTATTTACATATAAAATATATGATATATTTATTTATCTTATCTAACATATATAATTAAGTTATATATTTGATCATGTTCATATAAAAATTTAACATGTTTATTTGCTCATTATTTTATTTAAATTTATATGAATATATTTGATTGCTTATTTAAGTTTTTTGTTTATAAAATTCTAAGTATTACAAAATAATTTTTTTAAAATAGATATATCTTATCATATTATTATGAGCGAGATATATATTAAAAACATTATATGATAGTTTATCATGTTTGATATCCTGTGTGCACCAAACACATGATAGGATAACCGATAATACTATTATCCTGTTTATATCATATCATATCCTATCGTGACACTATCATATCCTACGCACCAAACGAGCCCTGCAGTGATTACTAATTACTCTACGATAATAGGACAAAACAGATATTCGACCGACATCAGGGATGCAAACTTTTTTTTTTTTTTTTTTTTTTGAACGGCTAAATTTTATTAAAAGAATACTCCTCCACAAGAAGTGTAAGGAATAATCGTGGAAAAAGTACAATAAAAGGTAACGTGATATAACACAATTACCGACACCTAATCAATACCCCAATCCTCCCTTACACCAATACAGATCCGCTAAACCCACCGGAGAAACCCCAACCCGACCCTAGGAGACATCACTAGGTACTAACTTCCGAACTCGAATTAAAATTACTCGGCCCATCAGACCCAGAAAATAGCCCCGAAAGTCAAAAGATGAGGAACTCCGGTAGTCAGAGAATCGACAGTCAACGCCTAATGCAGTCGAGTTCGACCCGATACCAGAGACCTGCAAGTCTCAACAGACTTGAACACCCCTCAGCGACTCGAAGAGTCCTGCAAATCTCAACAGATTTGATAAATGGTCAGCGACTCTTGTACCAGGAGAATCCACACGCACGCAGCATTAACCATCTACCACCTCTCCAACCCCAACACGTCCCAGAAGTACGATAACGATACAAACTCCGTCAACACAGAGTGTCTACATACTCCACCCTTTCGGGCTTGCCGGGACAAAAACAAAACCACCAAAACCAGCAGCACGTAATGACAAAAACACCGCCACCACCACTACTTCACCACACCGCCGCCGCCAAATCAGAGCACTTCACCGCCATCACCACTGCCATTCACCACCTCTACCAACCACCACCACTAACATTCACCCCCTCAACACCAACTCCAAGTCATAACAGCACAACGCCACCCACCACCGCCTACCACCACCAGCTCCCAAACCCATCACAGTACCTCCAGCCACCACCCCCAGCACACAACCACCGCAACACAGCAACACCAAACCACCAGAACCAGAAACTGCGCCAAACCAGAAAAACTAGGAGGAGGAAGAAAGATGAAACGCGTGAAAAATGTAAACAGAACCAGAACTATCTGAAACTGGAAGCGATGCACCAAAAACCCCATCACCACCTCCGGCGGCGCTGCAACACCACCACCACCGCTAACCAGAGCACGAAGAACAAGGAGAAAAACGGAACAGAATCGGAACCGGAGAAGGACAACCGGCGCCGATCTGGACCTGTGGTACGGAGGACGGACCGGTTCCTCGTCGCACCACCACCGCCGTCATGTCTACATCGTTAGAATAAAAGTTTGGATTGGAAGGGAAAGCAGATCTGGGATTATTTAGAGAGAGGTCAGAGAGAGTTTTTTAGAGAGGGAAAGCAGATCTGGGATAGACAGTTGTTAAGTACCTATCAAACTTAACTATCAAACTTAACTATCAAACTTTTATTTAGCTAGTAAAATACCTGCCTGCTAGAGATCGACTTGTCCTGGATCATCGCCTTATTACTGTAGATCAATAACATCAAACGGTGGAGATCGTTCCACAACTGCAAATAACCAACCGATCAGTCAACACAACAACGATCATAAACTGATTTTCACCGCCACAGAACAAAGTATTCAACCGTCACAGCATCAGGTATATCCACCACCATCTCTTTCAATGAACTGATAATTAGTTAGGGTTTCTGTTATTTAAGTAAGAACTCTTACAATCTTACAACTCACTATGCATCTATTTTACTTTGATTTGTGGCTTTTGATTTTGGGGAAAAGTAAGATTTTGGAAAGAGATGAAATATTGTAAATAAATTGTGATTTTCCTTGCTAAGATCTTATTTGTTAAGTAACGCACGGTATCCACTGAGTGCACAACAGTGAGATGAAGATATTTTCATTTTCCCTTCCACCTGGAGATATTATCTAGTTCAAAGGGTTTTGTTTTGGCTTTTTTTTTTTTTTTTTTTTTTTAATTTAATATTTTTTTGGAAGAAAAACAAAACTACAAGCGTGGGAGGTTGTTTTGCACACGTTCCTGCTTTTCTTCCAGTTGCACTTCGTTACATTACATATAGCAATAGTGACTAGTTGTGTTTGTTTCTTTATTATATCTGGCAAAGGACCTGAATAACCCTATATTAATGCAGCCAATGACTAATGATTATTTGAGCAAGTAGTGCATAATAACTCTTCTCTCAATTTATTTAAGATAAGATTTCAAATTTATACAATTGCAAAACAAATAACAAATCACAATTCAAAAGCAGATCTGCAGATAAATACCCTTCTTAAGCATGACCTTTAAGAAAGTCTGGCTAGTTTCTTCATTTCACAGCATGTATTTACATGTCACAATTGTCTCTATGTTTTCTATTAGACTAGTATTCTATTAGACTATTTAGGATTATTCTATAAATAAAGATATGTATAAATAATAGTCTGATAGAATACTTCTTTTTTTTTTTTGATCAGCAATAATTTTATTACCACACCACCCAAGCACAAGAAGTGAATTGGGGGGGGGGGGGGGGGGGGGGGGGGGGGGCAAGAACACTAGCAGTTTTTAGGATAACATATACAACCAGCAAAACAAAAGCGAAACAAACACCAACAAACAAAAGGAAGGCGCAAAACAGAGGCCCAAAAACACACTACAATGCAACAACACAGCAGCAAAAAGCAACAGGAGCAGCAGCTAGCACACAGCAGCAAAAAGCAACAGCAGCTAGAATACTAATCTAATAAATAATCTGATACAATACTAGTCAAATAGTTTCAGTTTATTACATTTTGTTATAACAAAATTATTACATTAATTAATTACAATAATGTAGCCGAAATAATCATTTTATCATGTATGTCCCTATGAGATTAACTCGATTCGAGTTCGAATTTCGAATACTTCACTTATTCATATTATAACTAATATTGAAACTATAATAATATATAATATAATATATGATTATATTATATATGCAGAAGTCAGAGTTCGAATTTCGAATACTCCATTATTCATTTTATTGGTGAAATAAGGGTGAAATTTTAGTGCCTGGACTATTTGAAAATAATAAAATAAAAAATATTATCATATATATGTTCAAACAAAAACTTATAGATGTATATGTTCAAATAAACTTTGTTTTAATTTTAGTCATGTAAATGTTCAAATAAATTTTTTGCTTATTAAAATAAAAACTTATATGTGACCATGTTTAAGTGTGTGGAAGTGTCTAACGTAATTATTTATGTTTTTCTAGGAAATAATATGTATTCGTTGTATTAGTCAAAAAAATACATATTCATTCTAATGATATACTTGTAGTAAAATAAAAATGTGATGAAAAAGTTCAATTCATAGAAAATTACTTTTATATAATCATAAAAAACGTTTAACTAAAAATAAATTTTATATACTTGTGGTCCTTGTAATATACTCACTTTACTTATTAGTTTTTTTTTTGAACGGCAAACAATTTTATTGATTAAAAGGAATAGTACAAGAGGTACTTTACCCACCCGGATAGGAGAAGTACATATAATACTCTACCCATAAAAAAGACCCCGAAACAAACACATGTCGTAAGTTCGGTGAATCAATAAACCCGCCCAAAACTAGCGAACTATACAATCAAATGGCTCAATACACCACTCATAGTAGTCCCTCAATGTTTTTTCACAATGGTCCTTATAATTTTTTTATTTCATTTTGGTCCTCAAAAATTTGTTGTTGTTCTTAAATAAAGTAATTATTTTTCATTTTAGTCCCTATAATTTATTTATTTGCATTTCAGTCCCTACATGACTTGAATGAAGATAAAAAAATACTACAACAACTAAAATAAAAAAAATAAAAAAATTGCATTTCAGTCCCTATATCATGCACAACTTTACACAAAATTCTATTTAAAAAAAACTTACAAAATCTTATTTTCATTAACTATCGAAAAATACATATTCATTGTAATGATATATTTGTAGTAAAATAAAAATGTAATGAAAAAGTTCAATTCATAGAAAATTACTTTTATATAATCTCAAAAAGCGTTTAACTAAAAATAATTTTATATATTTGTGGTCCTTGTAATATACTCACTTATCATTTTAATCCCTCAATGTTTTTTCAAAATGGTCCTTATAATTTTTTTTATTTCATTTTGGTCCTCCAAAATTTGTTCTTGTTCTTAAATAAAGTATTATTTTTCATTTTAGTCCCTATATTTTATTTATTTGCATTTCAGTCCCTACATGACTTGATTGAAGATAAAAAACACTACAACAACTAAAATAAATAAATAAAATTGCATTTCAGTCCCTATATCATGCACAACTTACAAAAAATTCCATTTAAAAAAACATACAAAATCTTATTTTCATTAACTATCATTTACTTGTTCTAGGACTGGAATATAACTTGAAATGAAAAGATTTCATAGTTAAAACACCAAATTTACACTGTGTACCCAGAAAATTATGTTTCTGAAGTTTAAACATATTAGTAGTACCACTATAAGTTAGGCCAGCTCAAGAAACTAACCTTCTCATAAAACAGGTGACCCCCAATGAGCTATTTTGCCTGAAGGTACCTAAAAAATAGGATAGTGAAATTACCCTGTAAATTTTGTATAATATAAGCTCATAATGTGAGAAGGAAGCAAGAACTGCATTGGGTAAGCCATTAATTATAACTGTCTTGTATTGTATGGTCAATGGAGTTAGCTTCCTTAGATTAAAAATTTAAAACAAACTACAATTCTCATAAAAGCTTAAAACAAAATTATCAAAAAAAAAACCTAAGTCCTATACATAAGGCAAATACAACACAAACAAATATGAATAAAATGGGCTTATCTAATCTAAATTCTAAATTAATAAAAAAAAATTGATAAAATCCAAATTAATAAAATTTTGAGTGAACTAACCAAAGCTGATATGTAGTTGCATAGCTCTTGCACTCCAAGAGAAATGTTAAACCAATTTAAAAATATTTCATAATTTGATATGCTCTTGAAAAAGAAAAATTCAAAACGACACTACTTACAACTATATAAGAGATTTATATTTAATTTTCCATTTGAAAATGAGCATGAGAATATTAACTATCGTTCATCAAGCGGGTTAAAACAGTAACTTCCTATTATAAAACCAAACAGAACCCACCATATCAGCCACCGCCATCAGTATTTGATTTTCAACGTTACAGAGTTCTCCACCTCCGCCGACGTTACATCCGCCAGATCCGCCACCGCCTTCACTTTGAGGCAACCACTGATTTGTTAGGGTTTTTGATTCGTGTATGAAGTTTCTCAACTCACTTTGTAGTTTCTGATTTGTTAGGGTTTTTGATTCGAGTATGAAGTTTCTCAACTCACTTTGTGGTTTCTGATTTGGGGAAGATACAAATTATTTGATTTGTTTCTGATTTGAATTAAAAATTGGATCTGTGTCTGATTTGTGATGCTGAGAGATGATTGATTTCGTAGGTGACGGCAACCACTATGTACAAAAAAGCAATGAAGATATTTTCATTGAGGGTTTGTCACATTTTTTTTTAGTCAAAATATATTCGTAGATCATTTAAGTTTTAGTTTGTAATAAATTGGTCTTTTAAATTTTTTAAATAATAAATAAGTCTTGTGAGTTTTATAAATAATAAATAGGTATTTTAAGTTTATAATTTGTCACATCTATGTTGTTTAAAAAATAGGTTTTAAATGTTACAAATTACAAACATAGAGGATATATTGATGACTTCAAAAACTTAAAGGACATATTTATTACAAACGTAAAACTTGAAGTACTTATGGATGCATTTTGCTTTATTTTATTATTTTTTCTTATTAAGTATGGAGTTGTGTTATTTGTACAACTTCTTTAGACAACTAGAGTGGACAACATTTTATTCCTTCTTCATTTAGCACAAAAACCAAAAAAGTGATAGATGAAATGAGAGAGAGTAAAAATATAATGTGAGTATGAGAGAGAAAGTTGTCCAACTTAGTTGTCCAAAATGGATGTTAAAATATCATTTCTCTTAAGTATGTGGCTCTCAGTAGAAGTGGGTCTGCTCAATAGTTCGTCTTAGTGTTGGCAAGAAATAGTTAAATTTTGGCAAAAAAATTGTTTTAGGAATGAATTTGACTTTTTTTCGAACAATTTACTCTAACATAGTTTATTAACCACTCGAGTTTAATACATTTGATTATTTTACTTTACCTTAACAAAATTTGTAGACTGTAGTAGATGTCGTTTGGCACACATTAGTAATAATATATAGCAATGGGTAGTGGGGAGCTCTTTATTGATGATATAGATACAATACAATACAATAGTAGATATAGAATTTGGCGTTTGTATAATGTGTATATAAATAACCTTTATTTCGGTGTTGCACTATTTAGTTACTATTAACTAACTATGTATATGTTCGACAAAATTACGGTAGCACCGCAGAGACTCGCAATGATTTTGTCAAACTCACCGTGATACAAAGACCAGAATTAAGCTTCCACTTTAACTTTAATTTTCATATAGTTCACTCATATAATTATCTAAAGGTTCTTCCACCAGAGCCACTCTCCCTCTGACAGTTGAAAAAGACAGCAGCAACAGGTGCTACAAGATTGTAAAGTTCAGCAAATTCTCTTGTATTGAAATTTTGTCGCCATCTAGGAGCATAAACCCTTTGTCTACACTGTTGACGAAATAATACAAACACAAAACGATGGATCCCAGAAGTGGGTCGTGGCCTTTCATAACTTACAACCTCGTTACCTATGTGCAAAATCAATGAAACTTAAAATTAGCTAGGGTGCAAAATGTAACCTTGCAAATGAACGATTCTACTAATAAACATTCACATTTAGATCTTTTGAACACAATTTGTCTTTAAGCTTTCATAACAGGCCTTCTTCAAAAAAAAATAAAAAAATGAAGCATCATGACAAAATGTTTTGGTTTATCTTATGATATAAACCCTTTTGTATGAGAATTTTGGAGCATATGAAAATGGCTCTCGTGCAATATTTTTAACATGTTTTGATATAAGCTTCTATCAAACTATTTTATAACTTATATGCAAATGATTTACCCGCATTTCTTTTTCTTTTATTATAAAAACCTCATTATTTTTCCAATATAATGTAATTAAGATCATTGACCCTCTGGGCTTAAGCCCTCATGTTTACCAAAAAAAAAAAAACGATCATTGACCTTCAAATAGATGTCCCATGTTATTCTCATGGCCTGTGCTCTTTGAGCCGTTGAGATTGATCTTTGGTTTGGAAGTGTGACATTTATTTTATTATTAGTGTTGAACTATTTCTTTAATGAATGACTCTAAAAATCAAACTCAATTTCTTCTTTTGAGAAGAGTCATGTTGCCAACTCTCTTAACACCATGTTGCGTAACTCTTTATTCAATTAGCCTTTGACTAATATTATGAACAATTTTTCTCAAAATATACTTATAAAAACAAAGGTGTATGTTATTTAACCTAACACTAAACAAATGGATGGATAGAATACACATACCGAAACTGACCTCCGTAGTTGCTGGAATGTCAGTCACCAACCTAAAATTTATTGAAAGAAGATTGTTAGTAATATATATTATTTAATTAACAAACACTACAAGAAAATTGTTACTTTGCGACTGTTATAATTGCACTTTGCGACAGTTGAAACTGTCGCAGTTAGCCATTTGCGACAGTTCATGAACGGTCGAGGATTTGTGTGTCGCAACAGCACATTGCGACAGTTCTGAGAACAGTCGCAGCAACAGTCGCAACTTCTTTTGCAACAGATATAAACCGTTCTTATATGGTTTTGAATTGCATACTAGACATCTATTGCAACACTTTTAAAACCGTTGCAATTATGTTTTTTTTTTCCTAGGTTTTTAATATTAGTCAAAACAATTTTTTTTTTAAACACTTTTATTCTTTATTTTCATGGTTTATTAAATAACAACTAATACAATAGATAAGTAATTAAAATATTCATACAAAAGTAACAAAATTAAAATGCACAAAAAAAGACTTAATTTCATTCATACAATTCAATAGTAACATCCATACATCAAATATAATCAAAACAATAATTTAAATTTGAGTAGTTCAAACTCAAAATTCAAAAACTAAAACATTAGTAGAGTAGTTAATCATACAAAACATAAGTATTTCCTAGTGATTTGCTTCATGATCCTTATAGTTAACAAAATTAGAAATTCACAAAATATATCAATATTTCCTCGTAATTTGCTTCATGATCTTTATAGTGCTCTCTAGTCAGAACGCCTACCATCTCTTGATGCTTCAATTACCTGTAAAAAAACATAAGTATATATTAGGATACTTAAAAATATTAGAAATTCACAGGACAAAAACTAGAAAATAACACCAGCACTAATTCTCAACAAAAGAAACTAGCAAAAATTGAACTCACCTAATAGTCAATAGCACAAATTAACTCCACCCAACACTAGAACCAATTTGCAAAATCAAAATTACTTTTTTTTCAAGAAGGCTAATATTATTGATAGAAAGTACAAGGAGTACTTTGATAAAAAACAATACAATGAAAACAGACAATCCAAACAACACTAACAACATCTGGAAAAAACAAAAGCCAGACACACACCTCACCCCTCCAAACCTCTAACGCCTAGGCCAAAACGCAGCAGCAAACAAAAGACTTAAAGCAGCAAAAAACACTACCCTGAACCTGTTACACCAGCAGCTAACAATTGACCCAAAACATCAAAAATTCACTACCCTGAACCAGTTACATCTCACCCCCCCCGTTTTGCAGCCAGCCAAAACAGTCCCAACATTAACGACATAGAACTAGTCCTGGGTCCCAGCACCATTCGTAAAAAAGGCAAACAAGAATTTTGTGTCGGCATAATCCCCATCTCCACGACAGCAGCTTTATTGTCTCAACCGTCTCCTCCGGATCAATCACCCCATTATATATTAGGATACTTAAGTGATGTGTGAATGTTCCAAAGTATTTCTAGTGATGTGTGAATGTTCCAAACAATTTCCAGTAAACTCCATCCAACAAACACACACTATGAAACCTATTTCTAGTCCAACAAAAACAAAAACAAACCACTTCTTATCCTATACTATCTCAAACCAAAACAAGCTAAAAGTCCTAGACTACAAAAACAAACTACCAGAAAATCAAATAAACAACAAAACCAAAATATACTACCACTATCCTAACTTAAACCAAAACAACAGAAAGCCAACAAATCTACAAACATACCAGAGTAGAGTTAACACTTATAGATATTATTCTTTCCTCTAACTAGGTCGGAGAAGAGAAACAAAACAAAGGAACTTCTCTAATTACACACCACAAAAAATAGAAAAGACAAGTTCGTAGGTGCCAAATATTTACCCGATTTTCCCTAGATTTTTGCATTAATAATGGAACTTGCTCCTTCAAAATATCAACCTGAGAAGCCTTCTCCTGAAGCGAATCAATTTCATCTTGCATTTTCTTCATCTTCTCATTAGCCTCGGAGGAAGATGTCCAAGTTGTAGAGTGAGAAGTAGTGAGTTGAGAAGGCGTTACCCCAAGCCCCCTACTACGAACAGATCCGCCATGTTCTTTTCCAAAGACTTTCACAAATGCTTCAGTCTCTGATTGGGTCTTTACAATTTCAGCTTGCAATTGGTCCTGCATATGTAAATACATATACCAGCTTACAAATTTACAAATTACAAAACAACACATAACCAAATGCAGCAGAACATGGCAACCAAACAAATTACAAAACAACACATAACTAGCACAACTAAAGTCCAACCTCCTAACTGAAAAGAAGCAGAAAACAAAGAAAAAGATACACAAAAGGAGCAAAGAACTTACGTAAACAGCAGCAGAGTTACAAAACGGCAGTGGAATTGAGAGATCGTCAACACAAAATGAGAAATTCTTCTTTATTTAGGTGAATCCAACAAACAAGAGCACAAGTAGTACTATATTTGGCACAAAATAGAGAAATTATTGTGAAATGCATGAATGAGTAAACAAAATAGAGAAATGCATGAATGAACAAACCCAACAAACAAGAGCACAAGTAGTACTATATTTGGCACAATTAAAAGCTGTCCATAATACAAATATCAGGAACTGCAGTTCCATCCTTTACAAAGATAAATATTAGAATATAAAGCAGTTATTGTATCAATTATTATAGGAGATTCTACATTTATTTATATTGATTAGGAAATTATTGTGACAAGTCAACCTTGACTCAATATGCTTGTATATATGTTTTTTTTTTTCCTGAAAAACCAAACTTTTTTAAAACCTCAAGACCATGGTATGAGAAGTACCAGGCGAGGGAGCAAGGATACAAAGAAAAAAGGGGAGAGGCAAGCTACTAGAAAAGCAACCAACCTGCCCACAAAAACAGCCACCAAACAGAAAAACAAAAGCAAAAACTACAGGGGGAACAAACAAGCCTGAACCGCACCAAAAAAAGCAAAAAATACTGCACTTAGAACACCACACAACACAGCCAGCCACCAAACAACATCAGCAAACGAAACTGACACAGGGGAAAACGCAGCCTACTGCAGCAGCGAACAAAGAGCAGAAACAACCAGTGTATATATGCTTTGTATATATGTTATATGACCACCTTAGTACCATTATATTTCTATATTATGCACTCAAATAGTGGGATTGTAGTTACTAAAAATTGATCACTTCCTCTTCATTCCAATTAAAAGGCCAACTATACCACTATCTCAATTATTATTCTAGCTATTTCTATTCCTCTACCAATTCACCCCATGATCTTCCTTTTCTCTCAACCACCAACTCTATAAATAGCCACCAACTCATGATTCTCTCAAGTACCACTCAGGCATCACTTCTTCTTAATGACACCTCTCTTGATAATTTCAATGCCTCAAAAGCTCTTAGCCGTAAATAAGCCTTGAGCCTCTGATCAAGCAATTGGTAGTAGAATCTCTAAAATCAACGTCATCGGAAAGGAAAGCACTTAAAGGTAAGGGCTATATTCCGGTACAATCATGTAGGTCATAGAATCATAGAGTAAGTTAGTGATAGAATTCTTATCTAATAAGAGATAAAAACTATAGTACATAAATAAAATAATGCTATTACATTTCTTGAGGCATATATGCATGCTTAATTGTTATATATTTCATTTGTACGTGTTATTTAACTGAAATTTGTTATGATTAGTGTTGTTTGATGAGTTGTGAGCTACTGTTTGTGTGCTGCACATTTTGTGAAAGAAATATGGCTATTTTAATTACTTGTTAACTAATTGCTTATGTAGAAGTGGTCTTTGGTAAACTTAATATTGTTGTGATAGCTTAACGGAATTATAGTACAAATAAAGTAGTGAGAACATGTTTTTTATAATCTCTGTCATGACTCACAAGGTGAGGACAGGTTCAATATTTTGTGTAATATTTTATTGTGATTGGTTTGAGAACTGATAACCCACAGTCTGTGCGAGAAAGTGCATTAATCAAATACTTTGCTAAACTAACTGATGAATGTGGAGATATATAGCCGTTTTTAGATAATATCTTGGATAAAATCCGGGATGTTACACCAGCATATCTCGTTTTTCTTCACAACCAGTGTCACCCACTTCAATCTATTTCTCATACCATAATCTTCATATTATACACATTATTATATTATAACATTCTGCCTCACATATTGTTTAACCCACTCCTCATCATATTATACAAAATAACTGTCTCTTCCTCACTCTATCACACGTTTAACCCACTCGTCCTCATATTCTAATAGTAAAAACTACAACAAAAAGCAACAAAAGGTACCAACTTAGCCTAAAAACAGGGGAGATAACCGTACAACATTAAAACCATATCAGAAAATTGCACAGGCATGCCACAAAAACCGCAAACCAGCAGAGAATTTAAATTCTATAGCACACAAACCTCAAATGCAGCAGAACAAAAAAAAAATATAAAAAGGGATAAATTGAAGCTTTTATTTTCATTTTAATGGTATAAAAATTGCAAATGGAAGTGGGGTAAAAATAATAAACATACAAAACTTTTTAAAGACCCACAACCAGTAAAGAGAGGAAAATTTATGGGTTTGTTACTAATTCACTTTATAATGGAAACTAGGAACCAAATTAAATCAAACCCTTGAAACCATTTTAATTACGGAATGAAAAAATAGAATTAGATTGGAATAAAAAAAATAGAGTTTCATTGGAAACTAAGCAAAAGTAGACATAGAACAACACACCTGAGATGTAAACGGCATCAACGAGAGAAAGAAAAGCTTCGTCAAAGATTTAGGGATTAGAGATCGATTGGAATGATGAAGTTAGGGGATTTGGAATTGGAGTGACCGATTTGCAACTATTTAGGGATTGAGAACTGAGCTAGGGATTTGAAGTTGAGTTAAGGATTTGGAACTCCATAGTTCGATGACTTAAACGATGAAGATGGAAACAAGATCAGAACTGAGCGATGAAGGACGGCGGCGATAAAGGACGGCGGCGATGAAGAGGTCAGTTTAGAAGGAAGCATGCGATTTTTTGTGTCTGAAGCTTGTTTTTGTTTTAAGAATGAAGAAGCTAGGTTGGAACTCCTTTTGCCTTTGTTTCTTTAATTTTTTAATTTTTAATAAAATGAATTCTTTTCACAAAGGTGCTAAAAGTGAAAATGTTTCCCCATTTTAATAACAAACGTTGCGACAGTTTTAAAACTGTTGCATCAACTGTCGCAGATGTCAAAGAAAAATATCTATTGCGACTGTTATCTCTAGAAGTCGCAAATGAAGGGTCGCAAAGTGACAATTTTCTTGTAGTGAAAAGCCATGTGTAAAAATCATGTTCCATTATAACCAACCATAACCACAAGGGTATGTAATTGATTTACTCACCAATGAAGGTACTCCCTAAAAGTAGGGTTACTTGGGCTAGGTGAATCAGGATCCACCAAAACCTGTAATTAATTAGCGAATTAAATATAATCAAAGCTAGAAATTGGAAACTATATTATGACAATATGCCAAATATAACGTGTCAACTATCTAATGCAGCAAAAAAACATAAATTAAATTACTAGGGTGTAGATGTTCCTGAGGTCGTTTCCACCAACACTCACTCTTGGTTGATTTGCAACATGAGAAGGTTTAAGCTCACAACCATTATTCACTTCCCTATTACCATAGGTGACTCGAAGAGGAACAGAATTTTGAAAGGGGTCAATCACATCACCTATAACCCGCCCAACAGCAAGTGGATTCCTACTACTACCTGCCATATGTGGTTCTCACACTCCTACCTATACACAAATTTGCTTTGGGAAATTTTAGTTATACAACACACACAAAGAGGTAGAGATATTTATAGAGGGAAAAGCAGGGGACATGAGATAAATATTCCTCTATCCTGTTGCGTACCAATCTTTTTGCTTAATATCTATCTTAAACATTAATATCAATTAGGAATGTATTATTGTTAGAAATTAAAATGAGAACTAGTAGTGTTGTCACAAAAAAAAAAAAAAAAGAGAACTAGTAGTAGAATTGTAGTACTAATAACATGAGACAAAATGCAACATATTAGTAATTAATTTATTGCAAGAAAAAAGATATAATGTGGTGAAGTCTTCAATGTTATTGACATTACATCTCAAAAACTTAAAAGAGAAAAGAGAAGAGTAATTTCTTGAAGATGTTCATAGAAGTAGAATAATTTAGGCTTTTGTTTAGGTTTTCTACATGACATTGTTATAGATGTTTCTAAGACAACTTTTTTTGTATTTTATGAATTGCTAACTCGTAATCTAGACATTGCAACACCCAAATCCAATTATTTAAATATTTCTACTTTTAGAAAAACTTTTTTGGAAACGCAACGGAAAATAAAAATTGAATTATAAAATATTGGTTTAAGGTATTACATTCTTCTTTCAAAATAATACTAATGTAATCTTACACAAAAAAAATCCTCTTAAAAATAATACCTCCTTAACTAAAATAAGATAACAAAACAAAGGACTCTATAACACCCCACGTCTATATCTAGAATAAAACGTAGAATATTATTATTGATACTGCGTCATTATTATTACATGAGAAAGTTCAAGCACACGCAGGTGCTAAGTACATCACTGATACAAGAATTACAACGGAAGCAACGATAAAAAGCGACATTTATTAGAACGAAAGCACAACAAGACTAGGAAACTAGAAAGCATGAATGAAATGCAATCCTCAAGCACAACTACAAACACACCAACCAGCATACCTTTAGCCAACCTGCTTATCTGAAAAAAATTGTTTAGAGTGGGGTGAGACTACTAAGCCTCAGTGAGTCCTACTACCCTCTTAGAGGTGACTACACTGGGGAAACCTAAACAGTCATAACATACTAACATATTCATAATCATAACATAAAGCAGAAAATAAAGGTGTATCACAGAAATTAACTCTTATTCGTTTTAACCGCAAGGATTCTCCGAGGTGAGCATATCTCGGAGGCCCGCCTTGTCCGTCGATCGATCCGATCACGGCATACAGCTCACAATACATAACCTGATGGATAATCCCATTGGGAAATCCATATGCGACAATTCAGAGTCGCTACTAAGTGACTGTATCTAATGATGTTCTTTCTACCATAATTATCCCAAACCCGGGGAACATACAACTTAACGTATTTCTAAGTTATACCCTAAGGTCATCTGTGATTAACATTCTATTCAACATTATATCAATTATATTACTGCAATTTATCTATCTCAGATGAGGACATAAAATGAGTGTTGGAAAACAGTTTGAAAATTTAAAAGTTGCAGGCTGTACTGTGTAAGCTCCCTACGGCGAGTTAATTACTCGCCACGGCGAGATTACAAGTATATCCTCCCAAGCTCGCTACGGCGAAACACCAGCTCGCCACGACGAAGGTACAGGTCCTGGCCTAAATTACTCGCGAGGCGAGCATATGCTCGCCATGGCGAAGCTCATCAGCCCAGAACCTTCTTCTCGCCATGAACGCTCGCTAGCAACTCGCTGTGGCGAGTTCATGCAGAAATGCCCCTGTTTTGCGAAAATCATCAAATTACCATAGTTTCACCTACATTCCTCATTTAAGATAGTGCAGAAACATAAATCACATAATATAAGATAGAATGGAGGGAAACTTGGGAGTTAATTTCCCTCACACAACAATTTTCTTAAATCCTAAGTTAACATGCAAAGTTTATGATTTTGGGGAAACTAGCTACCTAGCCTAAGAACCCACCTGAATTGAAGCTTTAAACCTTTGCTTCTGAGCTCTACACAGCTACTGAACCCTCCTAGCTAGCCCCACGAACTCCAGACCAGAATTTGAAACTTTTTACACTTGAAACCCTTACTTTGTGTTCTAAGAATTGAAACTTGTTTGGTGGTTAAGACTCTGAGTATGAAGGGGTATTTATAGCAGTTAGGGGCTGAGTAGCACAGAAATGATTTTGTCTCTTGGTTCAATTGCATGCAATTTGATTGGGTAAGGTTTATGATAAAATTTGAAGTGTTGTTGCTTAGTTGATGGAGTCAAGCTCGTGAATGAGGTGAGGAAATCAGATTCCTTGTTTCTGATTCATGCATGTGACAAAAGTGCTAGTTGGGAAATGGGGGTTTTGGATTCTTGCAACATGTGAGAGGTTGGAAAATGAAGAAACTTGTTGGTTACTTGTTGTTGTTTGGTTTTGGCGTGGAGAAGAGAAAAACGAGGGAGTAGTATGCTGATTTCTGCATGCAATGAGAGTGGAGGAAGTGTTATTGAGGTGGAGTTGTGTAAAGGTGTTAGCTTGAGTGGAATTGTGAGTCACAAGAGGGAGGGAAAGTTTAAGTTTTAAGTTAATTATTCCAATTATCCAATACTTAATTAATTCAATCACCACTAATTTGATTTTAATTAATCAAACATGCTCTAATTAAATTAATTAGGTAATTTAGGATTTTGGGATGTTACAGACTCTATATACAATATATGAACCATTCCCCGTGTCATAATCAGAGCGGGGCTTCACCGACGACTCGAACAAACGATAAACACATAACCTGAGGATCTGGATCCCAAATCCAGCACGTACACAAAATAGAGAGTTAGTTATGAAATTCACGTAAAGTACAAGCATATCGAATACAATGCACTTTAAATAATACAAGCATAAACCCATAGATATACATTTTTCATTCTAACATTTACCACACAAGCGTGTCGTACTTCAACACATTTAAGCAATCACGATTAAGAGGAATAACAGATTCCTACATACACATAACTAAATAATAATTATTAATACTTCACATACTAATGTCAATTACCATGTAATTTATGTAGAAAAAACACATTTATTTCCTAATACATCTAATGACACATAAAGTATGTATGTCATCTTAACGCACTAATGCATGTGGTACCATTTAATTCTTTTATTGTTGGACCAACGAAATCCAAGGTATTCTCAACAACCCGTATAGAATACAGTATCCTCAACAACCCATATAGGATACGTTACATCTTTACATACATTTATGAATTCATGAATGAGCAATTACCACACATATATGTATATATAGTGTAATTTCATCATCAAATGGATAAACATAATCCAAAGTGTTCTCAACATCCCAAATAGAATACTACATTATTATTAATTAATCACGTTAGTTAATCATCATAATCCAATTATCCATAAGTACTAACAATCAATCAAACTCACATTTAAAACATTCATAGATATTATTATATTATCGCCATAAAAGAATCCCAAGTCATACCAATATACGCATTTAATAAATTCACAAGTTAATTATACGAACTTTGAATAAATAAGTAAAACATGTCAAATTCATTGAAACTATATAAACCAAGTTTATTTTCAGAAAACAGAGTTTGGAATCGAAATCTACGCGAAAAATTGTGAAAATTAGGTTCCGGTTGAAAAAGTCAACGCTGATCAACAGTCAATAGTCAACGCGCGTATTGTTCATCATGCATAACATTGCAGGTTTCGGCTGTTACTTAAAAAGCCGTATTTGGAGCTTCGAGCAACGGATTGAGACGCGTAAAAATGCGTTGGAAAGCTAAGAAAATGGGATACAACTTTCATGTTTACGACAAAAACCAATTCAAAGCGCAAATGGATCAAAAATAGTGTTTTTGCTTCAAATTTAATAAAAATATATAGTGTTCCTTATACTTCAAAAATCCAATCTTTAATTTTCCAAATACAAGTTAAATTTGTTCTTGGATTAATCACTGTTTTTCTCCCAAAAAATCTGGTGCACTACGAACTTGATTTCTCCCTCCTCGGACCTTGTTTCGACGATCCGAACGATCAAAAGTTAGCTTCAGGTGTTGTGAATCTGCCCTCAAAGTTTCAACGAAATCCAACGGTTAACTAAACGGGAATCAAAGTTTAGTGAGACTATTGTATTGAAAACGGGATTGATATACTCTTTTCTTTCTTTTTTCTATTTCAAAACTCTCTCTCACTTTCTCTTTCTTCCTCCACTAACATTCATGACAAATGAGTTCTTCTCTCTTATTTTCCTTTGGCTAAACTACACATTTGGTCCCTTACATTTATTTTAAGTTTCAATTTGGTCCCTTACATTTAAAAAATTTCAATTTGGTCCCTTCCGTCAGTTTTTGCACATGTGGCAGACGGTTTGCACACGTGGATTGACACGTGACACCTGGACACATTGACACGTGTCCAATTGAAACATTGGAACAGTGAAATCTGACGGAAGGGACCAACTAATGCAAACGTTGATAACGTAAGGGACTAAATTGAAATTTTTTAAACGTAAGAGACCAAATTGAAAACTAAAATAAACGTAATGGACCAAATATGTTGTTTAGCCTTTTCCTTTTTATAACTAGGTTTAACACTCCTCAATTACGAAAATGACCCTCCACCTAGTAGGTTTTTCTATGACTACTCATACACACAAGCCCAACTCACATAAACCCAAATAACACTTAACAATATTTCTAAATAATTATTCTACCCAAAACTCACAAACCAATAAATTAACACATAATTAAATTAAACTGTCATTAAAATTAACACAATTAAACAATTAATTACTAACAATTATATTTGGGTCGTTACAGACATCACTAGAACAATATAGAAATATATAGTAACTTTAAACTATTCTATTTTTCTCTGATGCATTATTGTTTTGATAAACCAAAAAGGTCTCATAATGCTTCAAAATCAAGGTTAAGACTAGTTTATAAACAACATTCAGGTTCATCTATCCAACAACAATATGTTTTTAACAAATGACAAAACTGTGATGACTCCAATAAAGCCCAACGTGGATTGTGGTGAGGGATGACGTCGCATTTACAAACAAGACAACTTTGAGTGAAGATAGTTTTTCTATCATGTGTGAGTAAAGGAGTTATGCAATGGATTGAAATATGAGCGTTGATGATAACATATAAATGAGTGAAATCATATATTCAATGCCTTAAGCTTTTCGTTGAACATGTGGTGTCCAAACTGTTTCAACAAAATTGATTTGTTAATTTATCTAATGATTTTGATGATAACAAAGTATTAAAAGTACCATTGGATATGCTAATATTTGCTTAAGTGTGCAAGATTAGTAAATAAAATTTACTTGTACACTAAAGAGCATAAGACATCCAAGAGAAGTTAAGTTGAAAGCTTGAAATGGACTCTGAAGATATCACAAAAATCTGAAGCTCAGATTCTAGATACAACAGATTCTGGAGAAACTAGAGTCTAGAACACTAGACTCTGAAACAACATACTCTGGATGAGTTAGACTTCATAAGCTCAGACCTTTAGGAGACAAGAAAGCTTCTAAAAAGGTTTGACTTGTGAAAATGATAAAGTGGAAAGGTAGTTGTGTTGTTATTAAGTGGGTCTATACTATTCCTCAAATGGTATAGACAATATCTTCAAGGTCGAAAGCAATCGAACAGTTAATATCCATCTTGCAAAGCATTTCAAAATCAAGTTGCATAAAAGTTCACCAACTCTCTGCAGGTAACAAAGATTTAGGCAAGCTTCTCAATGGATAAAAATCCTCAACGTCTCTTTTATCCATGCCTATATAAGGAAGAGACCAGTTGAAGATTCAATAAGATTTATCAGCCTCAGAACATGCTAATACTCTGTCAAATTTAAAAGTTGTCAAACACTTAGGATTCTTTCAATCTTTGTATTCTTAGAAATCTTAAGTATTCTTGTAAATCTTATTATGAGTTGTAGTTTGTGAACACCTCTGATAGTATATCAAGTGTTCAATTCTAATCATTCTTAAACTCTTTAAGTTAGAAGATGTCTCTTGCATTTGTGCTTGAGCATAGAAGTCTCTTGTCATAGGACTTGAGCATTGGAAGTCTATTGCTTGTGAATCTTGAACATTTGTAATCAATGGTAATTATAGTGAACTCCCTTGAAAGTACAAGGGGACTGGACTACTCTCATTTGTGAGAGAACCAATATAAAAATCTCGTGTGTTTTCCTTCTCTCTGTCTCTTGTGTTTATCTTTTAATCCGCTGCAATCAACTCTTTCTTAAAACACTTAAACACTTGAGATTTGTAAAAGGAAAAGTCAACACAATTCAACTCCCCCTTCTTCTGTTTTTCGCACCTTCACAATCCACTTGTGTGATTACTTACAGGACAATTTAATGATCACCTAGGCTCCCCTTATAATCCAACCATATTTTCCTCCCCTTATAACCCAACAATGGAATTTAAGTCTAACTAAACCTAATCCAACCATATTTTCCTCCTAAACTGTGACATCTAATTTTTCTCTTGTTTCTATTTTTTTAATCTATTATTTTAAATCTTTGTTAAGTTTTACTAAGACAACTTAAATCTTTTGGCAACAATAAAAATGAATAATATATCTTATGCCATTCAAAAAAATAAAGGGTAAATAGATCTTTACCCCCTGAAAAGTAGGCGAGTTTTATTTTAACCCATATAATATATTTTTTTGGATTCCCCCTGCCTTGATTTGAAGATTCCTTGCATTTGCCCTCTGGTTGCACAACTTGACATCTGACTGGACAGAATGATGATGTGGCACGTCAATTAAAAAAAATTTGGAAATTTTTTTTAAAATTTGTTTTTTAAAAAATAAAATAATTTTTTTTTGAAAAAAATTAAAAGCTTATTCAACCATTAAGAAAATAAAAAATTATTATTATTTTTTATTTTAATTAAAAGTTTTTTAAAAAAAATAAATAAAAGCTCTTATTTAACCATTAATATTTTTTTAATATTTCTCTGTAAATAGTGCACTTTCATTTCGACTTAGTATTAAAATGTAGAATATATCAAAATACCAATGCAACATTGGCCTAGGCATTTTATTAGCTCTTCACCCAGCACATATGATAGATATAGATGGGGGAACGTAAGCCTTATACATTGTATACAAAGAAATATTTTAATATGTTAAAGACTTAAATATATGAAATCTTCAAACATTTTTTATATAATTTTTATGTTGCAATTAACAATTTTTTTATAATTTTATTACAAACATAATATTAAAATCTCTAATACTACAAAAATTGTGCAATAGCACGAGTCAAATGTCTAGTTTCCACGAGTCAAAAATTGTGCAATAGCACGTGCCACGATGGAAGCTGCTTGTTGGCCAAGACATCAACAGAAGAAAATCTGAAGAAAATCTGTTCATCGTGCTACGATGGCACTCATCGTGGTACGATGGCTTTACTTGGCGACCAAGCTGATGAAACGCACAAGATTAGTTATAATTCTGAACTAAATCTTCCCATCGTGCGACGATGGACCCATCGCAGCACGATGGCTTGCTGAGGCCCATTACGAAAACTATAAATAGAGCTCCAATTCCTCATTATTTTTCATTCAGAAATAGTAGAACATTCTCTACTATACTAGAGGTGTTCAGAGGAGCTCTAAGGGCATTGCTTTCTCCCCTTACGGGAAAATTATCTCAGCAAGGTATGTTTTCTAAGGGCATAGTTTTCTCCCCTTACGGGAAAACTAACTCAGCAAGGTATGTTTTCTTTAGGCTTTTGTATTTAGGTTATTCTTTTGTAATTTAAATATGTAGTCTCTTGTATTAGATGCCTTAGGTTGTGGTGGAGAAGATGAACTCCCCTATGAATATTTGGAGTCTGTGATTGAGTCAAAGTTGTAATAAATCGTTATTTAAGCGATCCTTGTGGTGGAGAAGATGAACTCCCCTATGAATATCTTGTTGATGATTATGAATTTTGATCTGTGAAAGTTCTGGCTAAGGCAAAGTCATGGTATTTAAGCGATCCTTGTGATCCACCTCACTTACCTGAGAATTTTCATAGTGACAAAGACACATGAGACAAACCAAAAAAAAATAAAAAATAAAAAATTAAACTATTCCTTTTCCCGTGCTACTGAGGTATTTGTTTAGTGCATGCAGACATGTACTCAAGGCATTAAGGATCACAGAGGCTGGCAACAGCCAACTAAAGACAACACTCTCACAAGAAAACTCCTAAGGAAGATAATGGGAGATGGAACAAATTGTAAAAGAGAAGGCTGCAATAGAAAGTCAATGGTCAGAAGGATCATTGGACTAAAACTTCCGGAAAGACAGAATGTCACAGGAAGTAGAATGAGACGGGGCTGTTTACAGCAATGGTTCGGAGACACAGGAGCCATTGGCAAGATGACAAGAGAAGAGAAAGGCCATCAGGAATGAGCTGTTACAATCAAAAGAACCAATCTACCAAGTCACCTCATAAGAACAACTTCTTCCTAGTAAAGAAAGCACCAAACAGAAAGACATGCACCAATATAAGTTTGGGGTGAAGTCACCATGCTCTATTAAACTACACCTGAAAATAAAAGCCGCCAACGGGGGTAGTCGAGGGTATGGTGAAGCAAGACCGGGATCTACCAAGATTGAAAGGAATTAATTATGGAAGATGGTGACTACGGTCTGGCAAGGGCACCAGTTTGTGTTAGACTACGAGGCTAACCACTTAGAGGGGGGTGAATAAGTGGTTCCGTTAACCAATTGAGTTTTTAAAAAATTGTTCGGTTAAACGTGCGTGCGGAAGCGACTCCGGGATCGGTAGTCTCTTTGCACCGTTTTGACTTATTGAAAAAGTAACTAAGCCGATAAAACGTATTGAGGAAAAGTCGATCGGAATAAGATATTCAAAAACTAATTCAATTAACAACAACGTTTCCAAGCAAGTTATTCGATTCTTTCAAAAACAATTCACAACACAAGATAATAACAATTGAATCCTTGTGAACACTTACGAACACACAAATTCAATTGTTTACGAATATAATGAAAGCAATAAAGAATGAAAGTAATGCAATCAACACACGAGGATTTGATTAGGGAGTTCCCCGGATTTCGCGTCGTCCACGCGTATGTCCGAGTACGTCTCCCCCCAAATAACCAAACGGGTTATTTGAGATATGTATAGAATGAAAAACAACTTGAACACAAGTGCACAAATTACAATGAATCCAATAAACCTATATTGACTCAAAATGTAAAACTATGCAAACCCTCAATCGACGAACGAATCTTCACCCTCTGATTCCAACGATCCTACCCGTGCAACTCCTTGCAACGATCGTCCAGCTGAGTCCTTCGATTCTTCTCAATTGATCCTCCAAGATATCGAACAATCTTGGATCCCTAGTGAGCAATCCAACCTCCTTGCACAAATCAACCCGATCGCGAATCTGCTTCACCACGAATCGCACCGAACGTTATCGACCAAGCGTACAACTCCTAAATGATTGATCCCATACTCAATCTTCAATTGTTGCAACTTGATGGAAGATGATGATCTTGTGAAGGATAACACTTTGATCCCAATTTTTCACCCAAATTGTATCCAAAGTGTTTTACCCAAAGCACTTCTTGCTCTCTCAATGATTCTCACTAGATTTCTCAGTTGTGTTCAGTTACTGTGATTGTTTCATTGCTTACAAAGGAACCCACACATTGCTATTTAAAGAGAAAATAGAATGAGCAAATTTAGGCATAATTTTCAGTAGATGTATCGATACAAATGATTGTTTGTATCGATACAAAGCCCTTGACCAACGTTCAATTTTGAAAATCTTGACCTTTGTATCGATACAAACACGGGATGTATCGATACAAACATCAGAATCTTGAAATCTTGACTGATATGTATCTAAGCATGCAAGCATGCTTCGAATCATATGAAGCTTGCTGGTTTTTCAGAACATATACACATGTATCGATACATGCAAGCATGTTTCGAATCATATGGAACATTCTGTTTTTGTATAGAAGCTTTTGTATCGATACAGAGCCTGTGTGTATCGATACAAAGTGCTCAAAAAGTACCAGAACAAGTTTCAGGACATTTGTATCCATACAGAAATGTATGTATCGATACAAAACACCAAAAAGTCAGTTTTTCAAGGTTTTGAAAATAGTTCTTTGTTGTCAAGTCATTTGTAAAGTTTGCCAAAATATGTTCAACCTATTTTCATGTGTTTTGACAATTATTAAAACATGAGGATGAACTGGTGCACTTACATTCTCCCCCTTTTTGATAATTGTCAAAACTATGCATAAGCTAAACTAAGCCTATACCTATTATGCAAATAAAAATAGCAATGATATACAGACGCAAAAACAACACCAAGGCTTAATCACAAAAGCTTGCTCCCCCTGAGTTGATGCCATAATGCGTTTGATGATCCTTTAGCTTGTGCATCCAAATCTCTCCCCCTTTGACAATATCAAAAAGAAGAAGAGAGCACATTAGCAGTAACAAGTCCAAGCAAATTTTCCATCTATTAAACATATCGTGCACTTACATTTGTCGAAATGCACTTTATGATATAGTATCCTAATCAAAATAATTACATATAACGATATGCCACAATATATCAATGACGAATACCAAATATCATGATAACACATGGAATGTAGAACAACAAACCATAAACCAACTCATGATTATTTAAAACACATCGACATTTTTGTAATAAAACATACCAAAATATGGGACGAAAAAAAATAAACAAAACCATGCAATTAAATGCATAAACATACAATAATAATCCAAACATACGAAATAATTCAAAATGAAGTCATACAAGCCAAAGTGAAATGTTGCTCAAAACATAGCAACATTAAATAATATCCGTACAACCAAATCGAAATAAAGAAAGTCACGAAATAACAAAAGAGATTGTTCATGCGATAAAAGAAATGAAATGCCATAAAAACAAGATACATCATCAATATTCATTCATGTCATCCGGTTGTTGGTTAAGGTTGAAGTAATGGTCAACGGAGGAATTTTGTTTTACTAGCTCATCCACTTGGTTTTGGAGATTATCAAACCTTGCAACATTGTAACTATGCATATCCTCAAGTCTCTTGTTGACATTACTTTGAAACATGTCTTGTTTCAAACTCATTTCCTTCAACATATCCATAATGGCATTGTTGCTTACTTGAGAAGACTCACCTTCCATGCTATCACTTTCATGCAATTCCAATCTTAGTCTTTTGCCCCTTTCCTCTTGAATTTCATGCATCGGCTCTTCATTATCATCCTCTTTTCCACAAAACTCATACTCATTAGTCGTATCATTCCACTTGTAATCCATTTTCTTCATTTGTGTCATGCTAAAAACTTGATCCCTCTTAGGACTTATCCATAGACCCGCGAGGTTATAGGTTATCTTGAAGTTCTCTAAGATATTCCGAATCAAGCTAGAGTATGCGAAGAAGTGGTCCTTTTTCGAATTTCTCAAAGCAAACATGCGACTAACAAAGTAGTGAGGCCAATCCATCTTTTTGTTTTCCATCATAACATACATCAAATCAATATCCTTCCAATCTAGTCTAGAGTAAGGTCCTCCTCTAGGCCTTAGAATGTGGTTCACAATCCAAAGTAGAACTCTAGGTCCTTGCTTAAGCCTTCCCGCTTTTCCATTTGGACTCTTACCATTCTTGGTTAGAGTGCAAGAAAACTCAGACATATTATACTTAGGACCTTCAGTATCAGTGAATCTTTGCAACTTCTTACCGGTTTCCAACCCAAAAAGTCCTAACCATAGCTTGTTGGATACTTTGAAAATTTTCTTCCCAATACAAAATTCAAATTCAGCACCATTTTGTTCTTGTATACCAGCATAAAAGATCCTAACAAGTTCCTCTATGTAAGCATCTCTTAAATTGCAAAATGTGCTAAGTTTTTCTCTTCTAATGATCTCAGCAATATCACCCAAATGTAATTCCTCAAGTTTTTCTACACTTACAGCATTTTGAGGAATCACTTTCTTCTCTGAGCAATTTTTAATGAAGAAGTTCAAGTAGTTTTCATGGATGAAATTTTCTCTCCTAAAATTTTGATCATGAGTAGTGGTCCTAATTATCTTAGTCCTTCCATCATTTTTCTTACTATTGCTAGCCATTCTAGAAGTTTAGAAGAGTAAGATGTTACCTTTGAATTTTGAGAAGATGAAGAAGGTGTGTACCCAAATTTGGAGATATTCAAAGCTTCCAATGTGAATTTTATGTAGCTTGAACCCTTGAATTTGATGGAGTATTAGGAATGGGTAAGGAATTTGAGTGATTTGGAGTTAAATTTTGAGATGATTTGGTTAAGTTTTGAGAGAGATTGAGAAATTGGGAATAAGGGTTTTGGAGAGGTTTCATGAGTTTCATGTTTGAAGAAGAAGAGTGGTTGAGTTGTTGTGATGAATGAATGAATGAAAAAGTCATGTAAAACTTGTTTCTACGCGGTTGTATCGATACAAACAGTAATATGTATCGATACAAGTCAGTTGTTTTGAAGCATGTATCGAAGCATACCTGTATGTTTCGAAGCATGGTCGCCTTGCTGTTTTTCTCAGCACGCCATGTATCGATACTCACTTGTATGTATCGATACAAGTCAGGTTAATTTTGAAAAATTTGAAATTTTGAAAAATAACTGACATGTATCCATCCACAATTCATTGTATCGATCCAAAACACATTATTTTCAATTTTTCTCAAATCACATGAATCAAAAGGTTCAAAAAGAAATTTCGATGATTTTCAATTAACACGTATGAAAGAAACACATACAATCATGATGGTATATGCGTATATATGTGAACCAAAGCAATACCAAAGCAAATCTTAACATGAGAACACATGTTAAACCATAGATGCATGATAAAAGAAATCACATAACATAGTTAAAGTACCACAAACAATCATATGCGAAAAATATATATATATCTATGTATGTATGCAAAAAATTACACATAGATGCAAAACTTAACATATACATTCTAATATGAACTTAATAGGATAGTTGTAATGATTTTTGTCAAATCCCCATTTGAGACGTATAAAGCTCAAAAACTTATTAATATTTTTGAGTAAGAATTCTTGGAAATGGAGGATTAGACAAATATCAAAACTTATATCATATTAAGATAGAAAATGCATGTATATGATCACAAACACAAATGCTAAACAAAATATGTATAAAGCAAAGTTAAAGAGTAGAATCTTCCCTTAAGTATTTGATGAAGGAAGTGATCAATTTCCACATCGTTTTGTGTTGGGTTGAGTCGTATCTTTTCACCTTACTTGTTTATAGGTCTTGAGCCACTCGTTATCAATGTCTCTCATCAATGGCTTCAAGACGCTTACCTACATGTTTAGACATTTGAAATAGGTCCCCAACTCATATTGGGTCCTAGTTTGTTAGTATCAACATTATTGTCTAACTTAGGTAACCATTGCAATATGCCTTTAGGTACTAAGGTTTTCCGTGCTTGGCATTTTGCAATCGTATGTCCTTTGTTACAACAATAATGACAAACAATATGAGGATTACTTTTCTTGTGATCCTTTTCAACAAATTTATACTTTTTATTTCTCGGTTTAAAAGATTTGTTGAATTTAGATGGATCAACCGCAAAAGTAATCTCCGGCTTGGATGGTTCTTTTAACTTCTCTTGTAGTTTTCGTAAATCTCTACTTAAGTAAAAGCATCCATCACATCCGGTATATTCATTTCCACAACTATCATAATTCACAAGAGGTTTTTGAACCAAAGATTCTTTGAGAGCTTTCAACTCATGTTCCGTTTCCGAAACTTTAACCTCAAGGTATTTATTGACTTGCATTAAACCCTTTAATCGTTGAAAAGCCTCTTGAGTTTCTTTGTGTAGTTTTTCAAAAGCAACTTGTAATTCATGATATTCCAAGAGAGTATATGAACTAGAGGGATTTTGGTTTACCTTTTTAGGAACAAGTTTCTTACGATCGTGTGATGTCAAACACACATTTGCCAATCCTTCTTCACCGCTTGAACTAGAGCTTGATGATGAAGAGGAAGATGAGCTAGAGCTCTCCCATGCAACGTAAGCTTTCTTTCCCTTGTCCTTGCTTCCCTTTTTGAATGAAGGTGATTCTTTCTCCTTTCTCTTGAGCTTGGGACAATCCGGTTTAAAGTGACCGATTTGTCCACATTCATAACATGCTCCCTTTTTAGAGTACTTGACATCTTCCTTCCTTCTATGGTAACCACTATCTTTCCGATATTTCTTAAGATTTTCATCGGAGTGCCTTATCCCATTTTTCTTCACATACCTATTGTAGCGCCTAACGAAGAGTCCCATTTCCTCATCATCGGAATCATCTTCGCTTGAGCTACTTTCCACATGCTCTATCCTTTTGGACTTGGTGGACTTTGAAGTAGAGGCTTTTAGAGCTATAGACCTCTTGTCCTTTTCCTTTTCCTTGTCATTGTGCTTTACCTTCTTTTCGCTTTTCTCATGCTTTTCTAGCAAGTTTAGCACATGTTCATGCTCCGTGAGTTTGCCAAACAAAGTTGTAAGATTCAATGAGGTAAGATCATTAGCTTCCTTAATCGCGGTGACCTTAGGTTGCCAATTCCTACTAAGACATCTTAAAATTTTGTTAGTAGCATCTTGGTTGGAAATTGGTTTTCCCAAACCGTGTAACTTGTTGGTGATTTTGATAAAGCGTTGTTGCATATCCTCGATGGATTCTCCATCTAGCATATGAAACAACTCAAATTCTTGTGTCAAAGTATTAATTTTGGATATCTTGACATCATTGGTACCCTCAAAGTGAGTAACCAATGTGTCCCACATTTCCTTAGCCGATTCACAATGCGACACATGATAGAATTGATCAATCCCAAGGGATGATATTAAAATGTTTTGTGCCTTCGCATCGTAATTGACTTTCTTCTTTTCCTCATCCGTCCATTGTGCCATTGGCTTATTTGCGACAACACCATGAGCATCCGTTATAGTTGGAGCAAACGGACCATTCTCAATGGCATTCCACACTTCACTATCAAAAGAATTGATGTGAATACGCATGCTACTTTTCCAATAGTCAAAATGATCTCCATTGAATACCGGAGCCCTATTATACGCCCCTTTTGGTGCAAAAGCCATGTTGTCTAATAATAGGCACAAATTACTCGGTTTAATCGTTTAAAATCAACCGGGCTCTTGATGCCACTTGTTAGACTACGAGGCTAACCACTTAGAGGGGGGTGAATAAGTGGTTCCGTTAACCAATTGAGTTTTTAAAAAATTGTTCGGTTAAACGTGCGTGCGGAAGCGACTCCGGGATCGGTAGTCTCTTTGCACCGTTTTGACTTATTGAAAAAGTAACTAAGCCGATAAAACGTATTGAGGAAAAGTCGATCGGAATAAGATATTCAAAAACTAATTCAATTAACAACAACGTTTCCAAGCAAGTTATTCGATTCTTTCAAAAACAATTCACAACACAAGATAATAACAATTGAATCCTTGTGAACACTTACGAACACACAAATTCAATTGTTTACGAATATAATGAAAGCAATAAAGAATGAAAGTAATGCAATCAACACACGAGGATTTGATTAGGGAGTTCCCCGGATTTCGCGTCGTCCACGCGTATGTCCGAGTACGTCTCCCCCCAAATAACCAAACGGGTTATTTGAGATATGTATAGAATGAAAAACAACTTGAACACAAGTGCACAAATTACAATGAATCCAATAAACCTATATTGACTCAAAATGTAAAACTATGCAAACCCTCAATCGACGAACGAATCTTCACCCTCTGATTCCAACGATCCTACCCGTGCAACTCCTTGCAACGATCGTCCAGCTGAGTCCTTCGATTCTTCTCAATTGATCCTCCAAGATATCGAACAATCTTGGATCCCTAGTGAGCAATCCAACCTCCTTGCACAAATCAACCCGATCGCGAATCTGCTTCACCACGAATCGCACCGAACGTTATCGACCAAGCGTACAACTCCTAAATGATTGATCCCATACTCAATCTTCAATTGTTGCAACTTGATGGAAGATGATGATCTTGTGAAGGATAACACTTTGATCCCAATTTTTCACCCAAATTGTATCCAAAGTGTTTTACCCAAAGCACTTCTTGCTCTCTCAATGATTCTCACTAGATTTCTCAGTTGTGTTCAGTTACTGTGATTGTTTCATTGCTTACAAAGGAACCCACACATTGCTATTTAAAGAGAAAATAGAATGAGCAAATTTAGGCATAATTTTCAGTAGATGTATCGATACAAATGATTGTTTGTATCGATACAAAGCCCTTGACCAACGTTCAATTTTGAAAATCTTGACCTTTGTATCGATACAAACACGGGATGTATCGATACAAACATCAGAATCTTGAAATCTTGACTGATATGTATCTAAGCATGCAAGCATGCTTCGAATCATATGAAGCTTGCTGGTTTTTCAGAACATATACACATGTATCGATACATGCAAGCATGTTTCGAATCATATGGAACATTCTGTTTTTGTATAGAAGCTTTTGTATCGATACAGAGCCTGTGTGTATCGATACAAAGTGCTCAAAAAGTACCAGAACAAGTTTCAGGACATTTGTATCCATACAGAAATGTATGTATCGATACAAAACACCAAAAAGTCAGTTTTTCAAGGTTTTGAAAATAGTTCTTTGTTGTCAAGTCATTTGTAAAGTTTGCCAAAATATGTTCAACCTATTTTCATGTGTTTTGACAATTATTAAAACATGAGGATGAACTGGTGCACTTACAGTTTGTCGTCGAGTAATAATTCACAATCTAGGTGTCTAGAATGAGTTCGTATCCACAGGGATCGTGCCGCAGCTTTACTAGCGTTATTTAAGTTTGTGATAGTTTGCATTCGCTTGGGTTTTTGAAAAGGTTTTTATAAAATAAGCGTAATGCTTTGCAGAAATATAAATGCAGAATGTATAAATAACCTTTATTTCGGTGTTGCACTATTTAGTTACTATTAACTAACTATGTATATGTTCGACAAAATTACGGTAGCACCGCAGAGACTCGCAATGATTTTGTCAAACTCACCGTGATACAAAGACCAGAATTAAGCTTCCACTTTAACTTTAATTTTCATATAGTTCACTCATATAATTATCTAAAGGTTCTTCCACCAGAGCCACTCTCCCTCTGACAGTTGAAAAAGACAGCAGCAACAGGTGCTCTAAGATTGTAAAGTTCAGCAAATTCTCTTGTATTGAAATTTTGTCGCCATCTAGGAGCATAAACCCTTTGTCTACACTGTTGACGAAATAATACAAACACAAAACGATGGATCCCAGAAGTGGGTCGTGGCCTTTCATAACTTACAACCTCGTTACCTATGTGCAAAATCAATGAAACTTAAAATTAGCTAGGGTGCAAAATGTAACCTTGCAAATGAACGATTCTACTAATAAACATTCACATTTAGATCTTTTGAACACAATTTGTCTTTAAGCTTTCATAACAGGCCTTCTTAAAAAAAAAATAAAAAAATGAAGCATCATGACAAAATGTTTTGGTTTATCTTATGATATAAACCCTTTTGTATGAGAATTTTGGAGCATATGAAAATGGCTCTCGTGCAATATTTTTAACTTGTTTTGATATAAGCTTCTATCAAACTATTTTATAACTTATATGCAAATGATTTACCCGCATTTCTTTTTCTTTTATTATAAAAAACTCATTATTTTTCCAATATAATGTAATTAAGATCATTGACCCTCTGGGCTTATGCCCTCATGTTTAACAAAAAAAAAAAAACAAACGATCATTGACCTTCAAATAGATGTCCCATGTTATTCTCATGGCCTGTGCTCTTTGAGCCGTTGAGATTGATCTTTGGTTCGGAAGTGTGACATTTATTTTATTATTAGTGTTGAACTATTTCTTTAATGAATGACTCTAAAAATCAAACTCAATTTCTTCTTTTGAGAAGAGTCATGTTGCCAACTCTCTTAACACCATGTTGCGTAACTCTTTATTCAATTAGCCTTTGACTAATATTATGGACAATTTTTCTCAAAATATATTTATAAAAACAAAGGTGTATGTTATTTAACCTAACACTAAACAAATGGATGGATAGAATACACATACCGAAACTGACCTCCGTAGTTGCTGGAATGTCAGTCACCAACCTAAAGTTTATTGAAAGAAGATTGTTAGTAATATATATTATTTAATTAACAAAAGCCATGTGTAAAAATCATGTTCCATTATAACCAACCATAACCACAAGGGTATGTAATTGATTTACTCACCAATGAAGGTACTCCCTAAAAGTAGGGTTACTTGGGCTAGGTGAATCAGGATCCACCAAAACCTGTAATTAATTAGCGAATTAAATATAATCAAAGCTAGAAATTGGAAACTATATTATGACAATATGCTAAATATAACGTGTCAACTATCTAATGCAGCAAAAAAACATAAATTAAATTACTAGGGTGTAGATGTTCCTGAGGTCGTTTCCACCAACACTCACTCTTGGTTGATTTGCAACATGAGAAGGTTTAAGCTCACAACCATTATTCACTTCCCTATTACCATAGGTGACTCGAAGAGGAACAGAATTTTGAAAGGGGTCAATCACATCACCTATAACCCGCCCAACAGCAAGTGGATTCCTACTACTACCTGCCATATGTGGTTCTCACACTCCTACCTATACACAAATTTGCTTTGGGAAATTTTAGTTATACAACACACACAAAGAGGTAGAGATATTTATAGAGGGAAAAGCAGGGGACATGAGATAAATATTCCTCTATCCTGTTGCGTACCAATCTTTTTGCTTAATATCTATCTTAAACATTAATATCAATTAGGAATGTATTATTGTTAGAAATTAAAATGAGAACTAGTAGTGTTGTCACAAAAAAAAAAAAAAAAAAGAGAACTAGTAGTAGAATTGTAGTACTAATAACATGAGACAAAATGCAACATATTAGTAATTAATTTATTGCAAGAAAAAAGATATAATGTGGTGAAGTCTTCAATGTTATTGACATTACATCTCAAAAATTAAAAGAGAAAAGAGAAGAGTAATTTCTTGAAGATGTTCATAGAAGTAGAATAATTTAGGCTTTTGTTTGAGTTTTCTACATGACATTGTTATAGATGTTTCTAAGACAACTTTTTTTGTATTTTATGAATTGCTAACTCTTAACCTAGACATTGCAACACCCAAATCCAATTATTTAAATATTTCTACTTTTAGAAAAACTTTTTCGGAAACGCAACGGAAAATAAAAATTGAATTATAAAATATTGGTTTAAGGTATTACATTCTTCTTTCAAAATAATACTAATGTAATCTTACACAAAAAAAATCCTCTTAAAAATAATACATCCTTAACTAAAATAAGATAACAAAACAAAGGACTCTATAACACCCCACGTCTATATCTAGAATAAAACGTAGAATATTATTATTGATACTGAGTCATTATTATTACATGAGAAAGTTCAAGTGTAACACCCCGATTTTCAAAGACTAAAAAGGGCATTAATTTTAGTTTTTTTTTTTTAAAAACAAAACAGAGCACGCATACAAACTGTGAGAGCCGGCGTTAAACATACAAGAGGACTATATATAAATAATAGTGCTTCAGAGAAGCAAAGTGTAGTACCTGAATATTTACAACCCCAAAGACAAAGGGTCTAACAACTACAAAAGTAAATATTCAGAATACAGTCATCCAAAAGAGTCAGATCATATGCCTAATCCAAAAAGAGCACGGTGTACAAACCACACCGGCGCAAAGCCTAACTTAAGAAGTACAACTCCTCGATCACTGAAATCCCACAAACTCACCGTCGTCCTCACGACCCACGACAGCGTGTAAAGGTCCATCGTCTTGGGTGGGAGGAGCCCGCAATATTCATTGTAAGGGTCACCACACGTATACATATACAAAAGAATACACAACAAAATATACATACCAAATACACATATACAAAATACGCATATACCAAAATACGGAAAGCAAATAAACATTTAGCATTTCCTTCTCAACAAGCATTATAATCCAAATGCGCACATAGCCTATCAATGCAGACTCTACAATGAGCGTGACACCAATCATTGGCTGCCACATGCATGAATTCCGGAATTTAACCTCTCCGCAGAGAGTCGTGATCTTCTAATCACTAAAAATCAATACAATCTCGACGATCTTCTAACCGAAGGATTAGGGTGGATCTTCTAATCGCACCCCGTGATCTTCTAATCACGTATTGTACTCAATCAAATCCCGCAGGATTAAGGTGGATCTTCTAATCGCACCTAGTGGTCTTCTAACCACAACTATGAATGCATGAGCATACGATACATCTTATCTATGCCAATGCATCAATTACATACCAATCATGCATATGTAATTCTCAACCACGTGTCAATACATATATTTATAACAAAATAATATGTAAGACAACAATCATCATGCACAACGAGATATTCAATCAAGTGCATACAATCATGCTATAAACCACAACCATACAAACATGCTATCAATCCACGAGCATACAAACATGCTATCAACCACAAGTATACAAACATGCTATCAATCAACAAGCATACAATCATGCTATCAACGGAAATAAGACAAAAGAAAGGTGCCCTTACCTCGGCAAGCTTCCGTTAACCTTTCTCGCGAAATTCTACCATTCACGCTACCTAAGAGTTAAGCAGCGTACAATCAATAAAATACTCATCGTATATCCTAACGAAACAAAACTAACTCTCTCGGATAGTGATTCCCAGTTCTCCCCATAGTGATTAAAAATTCACGAAGTTAATTGCACTATTTCTCGCTACGCGAAAATATTTTCGTTTCAAAACAAACTAAGAAACACTTTGATTCCTAACTCCAAGGCAATCAATTTTCACATACTAAAACCATTTGAAAACAACCCAAAAACTCTTTGAAAATTTTCGCAAAAATAAAAGTTTACTTGCGCCACAAGTTACAAGTTTTTCCTTTCAAATAAAATGGCCATAACTCGCTCATTCTTTATCCAATCGAGACGAGCCATACGCCGAAATCTTCGTCTCGAAAAGACGAATCAAATAGTTAAGTTTCCAGGTCACAAAACAATTTTAAAAGGACCTAAATACCCTTTTCAATTTTGGCCAGAATTGAAATCACACCTAAAACATTGGTTTCAAAAATCAAACATAGTTAAAATACTTAAACCATTATTAATTTCTCAAATTGATCAAACACTCACACCAAATCATTTTGAATCCAAGAATGTCATTTTTCTTCAAAACTTTGCAAATCTTTTCTTTTCACATAAAACCCCAAAACATTCTTTTCAAAACAAAATACAACACTTTTCATACTTACTTGTTTACTTCAAAAACAAGTAACTAGTTTTCATTTTCAAAACAAAACCAATACTAAACACAAGAGAATATTCTCAAAATCCCTCAAGAATCATCAAAATATTTTTCATCCCCTTTTCCAAAACAAACCCTAAATCAAACATCCATTTTCCTAGAAAGCTCAAAAACAACTTCATAAACACAAACACCAAACAAAAACTCATGTTCTTGATCAACATATATTTTTCTCAAACCCTAGCTCATAAATTCATGAGATTCTCATCCACTCATGGAACCCAAAACTACCAAGCCTAAACATGCTTACAAAACCCTCATGAACAATTTCTATGGAACAAAAAACCATTTATGAACCATTCCTAAAATTTCCATCTCATGAACATCAAATAATAATCCATCAAACTCCAAGAGTTTGGCTAGCAAAGAGAAGGGAAGAGGTTCTAGTTACCTTAGAAGAAGAATCTCACAACTCCAAGCTTTCCAACAAGCTTATGATCAAGTGCTTTGGTTAAGGAATGAAATTTCTATGAAGGAAGGAATGGGAAATATGGCTCACGGCCAAGAGAGGAGAAAGGAGTGAAATTTGTGATTTTTCCAAGTCCACTACTTATCAAAGTCTTGCTAGTTTATGGCCATTGGATCAAATAGTATAAAGATTCAAGACAAAATCCCAGCCCTTGGATCAATCCAAGTCTATCCTCACAAGATATTTTCTATGCTTCTCGAAGCCACCTCGCCTCACAGCTCTCGCGCGTCGCGACGAACGAAACTCACAAAAACAGAAAACCTACGGAAAGAACGTCTATCGTTTTTCCATTCCAAAACTTATCGCCGAATCTTTTTCCGCGACTGTAATTTTCTTCCATACCTCAGAAAATTATTCTCAGAACATAACCTCACTCCCGCAGATATATAAAACTCTCATCCGAAACCTCACTTAAAACAGACGCAGTAAGGTTTTTCGTCAGCGGGTAAAAACCTACTCGTTTTTCCAAAAACAAGAATAATCCAAATCTCGTTATTCTGAATCCACATCAACCTTCTTATTCACAAAAGAGGATTACAAGACAAAAGTCTGTGCCTTTACAGCGCACCAGCACAAAACAGGCTCCGTTTCAGCAAAAATCTCATTAATGCGACGATACTCACAAAACCGCTTCACCAAAAACCCTAAAACTCGTAGCCATTACTAGAGTTCCTTAGAAAAACTGTACAGTGGAATCTTGGGTCTTACATTACTACCCTCCAAAAAGAAGTTTCGTCCTCGAAACTAAAGGTAAGAGTAACAACTCAACTAATTATTACCATCACCAACACAACAAAATCCCTCAGGATTAGGTGCAGCCACACAGATGCTAACACCGGGTGAAGTCACACAGATACTCTCACCAACACACTGGCACACCCGTGCACCAACCGCAACTCTCAACGAGTTCACCACTCAAAAATTTCCTAGGGTCCACACACAATATTTCCAAAGTCACTTCTTTTGCCTCCGCGACATAGCCTATTCCACTAGGCTCACACAAAGTGGTGACGGCTACCCTCCAAAAAGAAACACCGAAACTCTCTGCGCATCACCAAAGCTAGCAAAACTAGTCAATTCCAGTCAACATGATTCCGTCTATTTTTAACAAGAGATTAAGGGTGATCAGTTACTCAATTTGTTAACAGATAGCCAACAATCATGATGGTGTCTTAGACCATTTTTACCTAACTTTAATAATGCTCCCTTCCAATTGTGCTTCAGGTCATCCGAGGCACAATGGTCCAACAATTTCCTCAATTCTTATTATCTCGATCTCGTCAGTGAGATCCAATCGCCCAAAACACGTCACGTGGACTCTCATGCTTCCACTCACGAAACATCCATTTAGTATCATTCAATCAGTAAGTACAAGGCCACCATGCAAGTACTACTCAAACCATTACATCCTAAAGATGTTGTCATCTTATAAGTACTTCACAACTTTACCAATATCCATGAGTCCTTAATATTTTTTTTTTCATAACTGCGCTGAACCATCCAATCGCAGTCTTAATAACATCATCTCAACATCTGGTTGGTGATTATACTCCCCAAATTCTCTTGGCACTCGCCAACTTATACCATCTACTTCTCTTGGACTCCCTTTATCCAATTCTCAAATTTCCAAGAATCAATTTCTTATGCGTCCACATATTTTCCAAATTAATACTTAGCTTATCCTTGACTGCATTAGCATAAACATTTCTCCTCGTTGACTAATATCATTGGCACACACCAACTTACCTCGTATCTCCATTCTATTTCTAAGCTCTCTTGAATTTCTTTCCTCTTACCATTAAATTCTCTTTTCCTCAAAAGAGTTAGTCATCCTATTCTATTTTAATTGTTCCAACAACGTATCCTCATCGGAAATTCCTACTTTAAAAATATATCTAGAGGCACTTCTCACCTCAATTAACATAAGCCACATCTCCATGTGCTTCTCCATTACGTGTTCTCAACACCTTCTCTCAACGACTAACTTCCTCATTCTATTCTTCGATAAATGACACTTCGCATTTTAACCTCGTCTCGACTTCCCAAGTCTCATGTGAAATTCTCCAACATGCTTTCCACTTAGTAATTTAATCGTTCGGATATCGACCGTAACATTTCTTCCAATTTAAACTCTCTTTCTCATTTCTAATCTTTTGTACTTTTATCCAAATATGTCAAGCTCCACTTTCATTGGCATACACTCTTAATGTGTTTCCTAACTCAACCTTAACTCCTTACGAGGTACATCACTGCAGTCCTTCTTAACATTCCTTTTAACTTTTGCAACTCATATTACCTTCTCACTTCCTTGCTAACGTGCAACGTTAACCCTTCCATTGCGACTATCTTGTCGATGTTAAAACTCTACAAAACTCCAATCAGGTCCTCCTCAACTCTCTAGTAATTTGCAACTTCCAAGTTCAACAACCGCCTAAAGTTTGTTCCCAAACCACCATGACCAATAACTTGTTAAATCCAAACAACATTTTTAATTCGCCGCACACAAACCAATTACTCTCGTTCCACATCAATTTGTTTCCAATCAAGCACACTATTACCCATAACCACTTTGTTTCCAATCAATTTGTTAATCCTAATCATATCGTCGTAACTATCTAAAGTCATAATATTTTCTAATACCCATAACCAACTTCACACATACGTTCTTGCTATCCATCCCAACACATCCATTCACTAGCTGAATTCTTATTCTTCTCTTACTTCAACTAAAATGTCAACTATTGTACTCCTCGTAATCAAATTCCCTAATTCATTAATTCTTCAAGTTTCTATTAATTATCCCTCTATACATAACTATCTTTAATCTTCTCTTCGTCACGTCACTATATTTTACCTTTAAATACACATATCTTACTCATCCATCAAGCCATTGAATACTTATCTCAAATCTTAATGCTTGACCTATCAAGAACAGCTACCAACGCACAACGCTTCTCTATGATTTTATCCTTAATACGTTTAATACCCAAATCAAACTCTTGAACCTATTCTTCAAGAACTCTAAAAACTCGTCGTACCATCCATTTAATCCTAATATACAATAAAAGTCCTTCCAACTATCAACTTTCATTGTCTTAGTATTCTTACTAACAGACTCCTTTTCTACTCAAACACGACATTCTTAGAAAATATCCAAAAATTCTCGTCCATAACTTGAATTTATTCAAAACTTGCCCACCTCAACTCTTATGGTATCATAAATTCAAGCTGCTACTTAGTCCTTCAACCATCTTGGTCGATCAAAATCGTTAACTTATATGCCTATCCACACAGGATCTCTACTCAATCTTGACTAATCTTTTCAAACTACTCAATAAGTTTATTTTCTCTTATGGTTTACCTGCCAATAATTAATAATTCTAGCTTACACTACTAAAATTCTCAAGGTATTTCCACACTATACACCTCTAGTGTCACCTACCATTGACATACTACTCATTGCCCAAGGCTTAACTCCTTGTTCTTTACATAAATATCTCCCCAAATCTACCCTTATTTAACAATCAATCACCTTTAGCTCTATCTCACATCAACATTTATACGTACTATCTCCTGAATTACGTATGGATTGTCACTTATCAACGTGATGTTTGGTCTCTTACCCTCAATCATCACGAGATTCATTCTTAATAATCTTAATTTTTAATCTAACTTATCTTACTCACTCAACTTAAACCCTTAAGGTATCCACCATTCGTATAAATATCGTCTGACACTACCATGTTTGCTCAATCATGACGTACAACATCCTTTAATTCCAATATAAATCGCAATAATGATTATCCAATCACCGTAATTAAATCCAACTGACATCTCTATCTACTCCACTGTTCCACAGTGGCCGCATCCTCTTGACAACCCAATGACTTAATCATGTCTCGTCATGAATTCACCGGAAGGACATCCAATACTTTCCTCAAAAGGTCATCTTAATTTGGTTCTTACTTGCAACCCCTTATCAGTTGGCGTCCAATGGTCCATAATCAACACCTCCAAGTGACAACGACCAATGCTACTTCCAATCCATTATATTACTTCCAAGAATCCCTTGTAGTTCTTATTCATCTCAAATCCATCTTCTTCAAACCGCAGTGTCTAAGGAATTCAAAGACACTTGTTGACTAAATTCGAACAATGCTCAGGGGTTTCAACTATTCTACTCACTGAAGCATAGCTCCCTATAGTACTTTAGTAAGAAACAACCCAGTGCCTAAGCATCTCCCATGCTAGCCTCAAGAAAAAAACAAACACATAACCCACAACACAACACAACTCCGATCGCTAGAACTAACACAACTCTAGCTATATTCTGACTGACTTTGGACTAACAACTCTAAGACATACACTTCCCTTTGATGATCTAAAGCCGGGCTCTGATACCACAATGTAACACCCCGATTTTCAAAGACTAAAAAGGGCATTAATTTTAGTTTTGTTTTTTTTTTTTTAAAACAAAACAGAGCACGCATACAAACTGTGAGAGCTGGCGTTAAACATACAAGAGGACTATATATAAATAATAGTGCTTCAGAGAAGCAAAGTGTAGTACCTGAATATTTACAACCCCAAAGACAAAGGGTCTAACAACTACAAAAGTAAATATTCAGAATACAGTCATCCAAAAGAGTCAGATCATATGCCTAATCCAAAAAGAGCACGGTGTACAAACCACACCGGCGCAAAGCCTAACTTAAGAAGTACAACTCCTCGATCACTAAAATCCCACGAACTTACCGTCGTCCTCACGACCCACGACAGCGTGTAAAGGTCCATCGTCTTGGGTGGGAGGAGCCCGCAATATTCATTGTAAGGGTCACCACACGTATACATATACAAAAGAATACACAACAAAATATACATACCAAATACACATATACAAAATACGCATATTTCGATGTTTGGTTTCAATTCTGAAATAGACAAAATTGATTTTAAATGTGTAGAATTGATTCTGACTTATTTGATTTTTCAAAAGTAAAATTGATTCTGCATTTAGAATTGATTATACTTGAAACTAGAAATTGTAGTTTCTAATTCTAGAATTGATTTTTACACTCAAATTTTTTGTTTAACTCATTTTTGTATGAATATATCAAAACATAAACACATTAGCTTCAAATTAATTGTAGTCAGAATCAATTATTCTAACCGTATAATCAAACATACACCTATCCAACACAACTCGAATATATATATTTCACAGTATTTTTTAATATTTATTTAAATTGTCCAAATTGAATAATTAATCCACTCCACATATTAAAAGTTGAATAGTAAAATAAATACCCACCAATGTACATATCCATCAAAACTACTTGTAAGGTTTATCCTAAACCGAATCTATGGTGATCACTATTACTAGAACTCAATAGTTATTATTATAAATATATATATATTTTGCTGCCGATATATTTGTTTCATAGCTAAGTTTGAAAGAGATGAATTTTTATAGACGTAGGTTAGTAGAAGTATAGAACATTCTTGTCAAGTTGAATTCGGCTTCATTTGGAAGAGAGGAAAAAAAGAAGAAGGAAAGAAAATTACGCAAATCAATAAATGAATTTGGACAAACATCAGTCTAGGTTCATTCATCGATATCCGTGATTTTCTTTTCTCCCTATTTCTTTCCTCCCTATTTCTTTCCTCAAACGGATCTAAAGAGTCCTGGTCCAGTGCATTGGGCAATCAGACTTGATTATTTATTCCAAGTGATAGGTGCATTTAAATAGTATAGTATGATTGAAAATTAATTAATTTAATTTTTTTATGGGTCGATAACTAATTTAATTTAACGCTTTCAAAAAAAATAATAATTTAATTTAACTAATGTAGTCGAGTACATGTACATATATGTCAGAAATGAAAAAATTACAAATTTATTAAAAACATACTTATTATAACTTTAAATTATGCATTCTAATTCATATTATAACTTCTTTTTGGTTTAATTCGTATTATAACTTTAAATTTAATAATTTGATTGTTCTTATATTTTAAAATTAGTTTGTACTAACAAGTGTTCTAAAAATAATATTTAAAACCCTAAACATATTATAAAAAAAATACCTAAATGTTTGTTAAAGTATGGGTAAAGTGTGCTTTTCGTTCTTGTAAAATTGGTGAATTTGGGTTTTAGTTCTTGCAAAAAAAATCCTCCCGTTTTGTCCTGTAATTTCAAATTACTTAGATTTTAGTCCTTAATGTGACAACATCATATAAATTATAGGGACGAAAATCAAATTTCACACAAATTACAAGGACAAAAACTTAAGTAATTGCACAAATTATAGGGAAGAAAACCAAAGTAATTTGTATGACATGACCACATTAAAGACTAAAACCTAAGTAATTTGAAATGACATGGACAAAATGGGAGAATTTTTTTACAGAGTTTGAAACCCAAATTCGCTAATTTTACAGGGACATAAAATACTTTTTACCCTTAAAATAATGATTATATATCATTTTTTATATAAAAATTATTTCTTTAGGTTTTTTTATACAATGTCTTAAGGGCATATCGACATTTTTCTTTGAAATATAACAGTACAAAATTATAATAATAATCAATTTAAAATTCAATAGTTCTATTTTTGACAATTCACAAGTTGTCGTAATAGAATTGCATTTTATTTGTTCATATGACCTAATTCAATTGATAATACTAAAATTGTTAAGTTGATCATTTCACTTTATTTTTAATGGTAACAACCGATAGCAATTATAATTAAGAGTGGTGAAAATTGAACTTTTAACTTTCTTATCACTTGTTCAAAAAAAAAATAATTTTTTTTATCACTTTACTCTCTAATTTATTCATTCACCAACTCTTAACTACACCCTAAAAAGTTGATTTGATATGTACATATTGCCATATTGGCTGAGGGGGATGCGGATAATGCTTCCCCCGGATTCACCCTCACTCACATATATCCATAAACATTAAATGAAAAATAATATCATAATATATGGATGGATAATAATCTTATCAAATTGATTAAAGTTTACTCTATAAAGTTGGTTTAATTAGATTAGAGAGGAAAGGAAGTGCCGTCATCTCATAGTTTTCCTTTTCCCTTATAATTGTGTAGGGAATATAGCTGATTGTCCCAAAGAAGAAATCAAGTAACATTATGGATGGGAGAAATGGACCATGATTTTGATGTTTGAATTGGAATTGCATGAAACACATTGACCCATATTAAATGATTCGTCATCCCACTTGATAGGAACAACTTGTGTTCGATTAAGATTGATTCCGGACAACCTCTTCCATTTTGTCAATTATTAATTGCCCCAAGTTGATGGACTAGTTCATGAGTTTTTTTTTTTTTTCATAAGTAGGTTATTTGCGAGAATTTCATCAGCTTAAGGTAAATAAATAAAGCTTTTGGAGTTTGAACTCGGATCCTTATGAACTAGGATCATAAAAAAGAATAAAATTATATACTATATCTAATACTTGTGTTTTCTCAACCAAAAAAGTTAAATTATATACTTTTTTTTTCATTTAGAATTAAGAGGGGTACGTGTGAAGGGCAAAATTCTTTTCCGCTCTGTCCGGTTGTTATACCTAACCAGATATTTTATTATTTGTTTTCGTGAAAGTAATTGAAGTCATTAGCTTCATTTGTATTTGATATAGAGTCATGCTAACTAGTGTCCCGAAACACTAATTAAAAAAATTTATATGCTTAAGAAAACATAAAATGTAGATTTTGAATTGAAAATAACATGTTTTACATTTTAAAAATATTGGTTACACAAATTTCAAGTCAATTTTTCAATTTTTAGTTTCTTTAACTAGACGCCGACCCGTGCGTTGCACGGGTTCGACGGTATAGCATAGATATATCAATCATGGCTATTGCTTGAAGAAAGAAGTTTAATCATAGATAAAACCAAAAGGATTCAAACCAAGATAATATTAACAAAATATAATGATTCAAGTAAGGACATTGCTTTGTTTGCACGTCTAATTATGTAAAATGATAGTATCCTTTGTGTGCACCTCTAGCTAGATTGATTGCATAATGGGAATATGTAAAATAGATTGTAACAAAACTTACACCCCTTTTAACTATGATGATTGTCACTAACATCAAGCAACAATCACAATTTGCCCTAAAACAGAAAATCGAGAAAATTGAAAAGTTAGAAGTACGAAATTAAAATTTAAGGAATCAAAAAATATTCGAGGCGGTCGTTAGTTAGTCAATGTTTATCCATACACATATCACATATGCCTGATGTCCATATAAGCAATTACATAAACATGACATCAGGAGTGACATCAAAAGCTAGAGTTCTTCCAAGGGCATTAGGATAGAGCTTAATTCCCCTTTAGTATTTATTATTATTAATATATATATATATATAGAACGTTGCACGGGTTCGACGGAACACCATAGATATACCAATCATGGTCGCGGTCAATCATGATCGTTGTTTGAAGCATAACCCAATGACCTTGATTCTCCAAAGTTTTTTGGTGTATGACATCAGAAAAGGACCCATCAAAACCCGTGACATGCGGAGAATTTGTTTTTTTGACTAAGAACCTATTTTTTTTAAAAAAATGTTATGCACTCCATCAATGCAATTAGTACAATGTTACATGCATTTTGCCACCAAATCATACAATAGAGAAGTATGAAGAGTAAAAAAAAACTAATAGAGTCTAAGTATGCACCCATTAATATCAAGCACAACCCAATGACCTTGATTCTTCAAAGATTGTAGGTTTTTTGCCTAAGAACCTATTTTTTTTTTTAAAATTGTTCTACACTACATCAATGTAACAATTTGAGATAAAAGTTATGTAAGTAACTTGGCCTAGTATACATAATCTCCCCAACCGATATCAACTGAACAAAGGCATACAAAGAAAATGCAACAGACACTAACTTGCTTCTCAGGATTAAATCAGAACTTGTTGATCCATTAGGAGCCATGAAAAACTGGTCTCCAACAACTCATGTATGCAAATAGAATGGAATAACATGTGATGTTAATCAGAAACATGTTATAGGCTTGAATCTTTTTGGTTCAGGAATAACAGGTTTCATTTCAGTTGAGTTAAGTAATCTCATTTCTCTTCAAACACTTGATTTGTCTTCAAATTCACTCAATGGTTCCATAGCTTCAGAGCTAGGTAGCCTTAAAAATCTAAGAATACTCCAACTATACTCAAATTACCTCTCTAGTAACATTGAAACCTGTTATGAAATTCAACACAAATAGGCACAATATATACACAAAAGTTTCTGCTCTCAAAATCTATATAAGAAATAAAATTGTCAGAAACTTTTGATTGCTTTCTAGTGTAGAAAATGTATCATTTGTGTGTTTGGCACACACAATTATTGGCTTCTTTGCATTTGACACACCAATAAGTAAAGAAATTTTTCAAGTCATACATCAATTTAGCCTACCTTTACTTTCTTGGTTCCCTTTAGGATTATTGCCCACTTGTTTCCTTCGGGGTCTTCTTCCTTTTTTCTGTATGAAACACAGTGCACAGAGAAGAACAATCCAACAAACACTCCTAACGCTGCAAGAGTCACACCACTAACAGCTGCACCAGCTATAACCGCATCATGACATAATTACGATACAACAAATGAGATCCTGAATACTGATTTAAACCACATCTGTAAGTTGAATTTAAGCCACAAAACATCGATTCATTTTCAAAAAATGCCATAAAAATCAAGTAGATAACAAATGTCATAAAGCTTATATATGGCATTTCAGATAACAACTGAAGTGCCTTCCTCTCTCAGATTTCTAAATGCTAGGGAAATGCTTCATCGTGTTACTCACAAACCATAAAAAAATAGTCACATACTTGAACACTACCAGTATTAACTAGGCTCATACACTTACGGTTTACAAAGCTGCAGCTTTTTCAGACCATAAGGAGGGGAAAAAAATCCCATGAGAGACCACTCAACCACAAATGTTGTGAATCTACAATCATCCACACAAAAATGTGGCATAAGCATAAACAATTTCCATTCCACCACACCAATTGGATTCATAGTAAACACAAAAAGAAACTCATTGAAAAAGCACATTTAGTAGTACTATAGTTCAATACTAATGTGATTATATACTTACATAATATGCTGTCACAACACCAGCAGAATTACCTCCAACCAATTTCAGCTTCATACTAAACCACCAAAATCTATATCTTTGTTTTGTTTGAAATGATCAAATTCTCTGCAAACCTATTCATTGTGCATGTTTAAAATAATGTATATCAAATGAAAATGTATGAACAAAGTATTGAAAGAAAAACTATATGATATTTTATATATGTATATGTTTGTACCAGCTAGTTTAGGGACTGATATTTGAGCATTTATGATTGATTAGTCTCAAATTCAGTTGGCTAATAAAACTTCAGAATACCAAGAAAGAAAAGTGAACAAAAGAATTGCTTTCTCATGCTTTCAAACAAAATACCAAATCTCAATTTTTAGGCAAGAAAAAATTCATTAGCCTATAACTCCAAAAAGACTATAAGAATTAAAGCATTCACTTTCTCACTGTTTTGTGTTTCAAGTTGGCTTTTAAGCTTGTCCACCTGCATTTAAAAAAATTTAGACTCCACAAAAGAATAATAATCAACTATCTCAGTCATACATGGCCTCATTCTGCAAGGATTGAATGCTACTCAACTTGTCTAGTAATTTTTTTTTTCTTTTTCTGCAATTATTTCATCCTTCTTCTTTAACTCCAGCGATTTCTCACTGATTTGAGACTCTTCAAATCAAAATTAAGCACAATAACTTATATTAGCCATACAAAATCAAATCACAAAAACCACCACATGAATATGAAATGAAACCACAAATATAAATATTCCTAAAATTCCAAACAAAAAGAAACTAAAAGTAATTAACATTATTAAAAATAAAGGGCCATTCATAATCAAATATACCTTGAATTCCTAGTTCCGGCATAAAAAAAAACACACATTTGAAACAATAACTTGAAATTAATAATCTTAACATGCAAATGTAAAATTAGATAGTGAATGTGTTAAAGAGTGAACATACCTCAAGGGTGCTTCTAGGATAGTGAATGGAGCCAACTGTACCCTTCACATATCTAACATATCAGAAAAAACATTCAGCAACAATAATTTCAACAAATCAGAGTCAAAAACAATACACAGAGACAGTCTAATAGTATAAAGCTTTTACTAAAATAAATTAAAGGGTTAGAAGAAAAACTGAAACCCCATTACTAAAAATACCTTTCAATTCAATGGTAACAATTAAACCTTCAACATCTTTCAATTTCTGCACTCAAAATTGACTCAGTTTTCCAAAAACCTGAAATTTAGAAAATTGAAAAGTTAAAAGCATGAAATTAAAATTTGAGAAATTGAAATTTGGGGGTTCTGCGAAACAGATCTTATGAGTCATAATTTATGAAGAGGAGCAAAAATGCGTGAGTGAGAAAGAAAGCTAACCGAGAGATAGAGCGGTGGCTTGAGAGAGAGGTTGCGGCGGCGAGTTGCGGTCGGCCGGAGAGAGAAAGATTGGTGCGCTAAGGTCCGATCGGAGGTGGAGGGTCGCGTGCGGCAGTGGCTGAGCAGTGGTGGCCGAATTTTCGCGGTGGCCGGTGAGAGAAGGAAGGATAGGAATTGGAAAACTGTGGGTGCCAGTGGGGAGGAAAAGGGAGACTGGAGGAAGATGATGAGAATTGGAAACAGGATGCATCAATGAAAGAAACCATGGGCCAATGGAAACAAATAGAAAGATGTTGGAAATAACACCAAAACAGTAACACAAGACACATGGAAGCATATAGTTGGAAAAACTGCATGCAACCAATAGAAGAAGAAAAGAAGGAATGATGAAAGTTTGTTATAGACAAAAGAAATAGAAGCTGCATTTTCACACGTGTTAGCAAGCAATTGATCATAGATGTCCACATAAGCAAGTTAGATCAGCATTGCATCAAAGATGACATAAGCCTCTAGGGTTCTTGAAATGGCATTAGGGTTTAGCACTATCACCCTTTAGTATATTGAAAGGATTATTGTATCATTGACACTAGTTATCATTTTCCTCTTATATATACTACATTAATAACTAATAAAAGAAAGTAATTTGCATCAAATAGTGCAAATAACGTATTTATTACTTGTTGTGAATTCATGATAGCCACACCAATACTTTGATGCGTAAAGCACAATTAATACCAACCACAACCAACAGGATATCAATATTAATCATAAGCAAAATAAACAAGATAAACGAGAAGAAGAAAGAACACACGATATTTATTTATCCAGTTCGGTCCAATAATGATCTATGTCTGGAGAAGAGAGCAACCCTCCATTTCACTATATCAAAAGTGATTACAAGAATTAGCCTTCAATCCTAATTCTACCATTTTCCCGAATCTCTACTCTTGGCCAAGAGACTCAATGATTTAGGATTTCAAGATGAATACAATAACCCTTTGCCATACTCTAGAATTATACCAAGAGAAATCTCCTTTGTTCTTTCTCTAAAATCCTAGCCTTTTTGTTGGCGGTAAATTTCCTACATCTTGCTTCCTTGCTTTCTTGCCCTCTATTACTAGTTTTGCATATAAAGAAATATTTTTGTGGTCCATATTACTTGTTTACCAAGATTACTAGTCTTGCACTTCAAGAAATATCATTGTGGCTCATATGTCTTCTCAACCAAGAAAAGCCAAATCTTGTATTAATTCTTTCTTGAGAAACAAGTAACTTAATAATTTTGAGTCATTGACTACGATATGACAAGTGAACCAGTCAGTCGTCGAGCAATAATTCACACTCTAGGTGTCTAGAATGAGTTCATATCCACCGAGATCGTGCAAAGAACTACTAGTTTTATTTAAGTTTGATAGTTTGCATTCACTTTGGTTCTTGAAAAGGTTTTGTTTGAAAATAGCGAATTGCTAATGCGGGAAAAATAAAGATAGTTGATTCAAAAAGATAAGGTAGGTTAGATAGATGATAGATCGAATCCCTCTCCTATTTCAGCTTGATAATTGACACATAATATAACTATTTAGAATACTGTTCGGTGCAGTGGCGGATCCAGGACCTTGGGTCAGGGGGTGCAAAATTTTTTACTTCATTGATAATAATAGCAATTATTATTATTATATTTAAATAAAAAAAATTTAAGATATCAATTTTTTGGATTTGAATTCTCTCATTCCATCAATTATCTCCCACTCTCTCCTTCACTAATTTGTGTTTGACTGTCTCTCTCTCTCTCTTGTATTTTCTTTCGCTACATCTTTTTATTATTTTTTATTGATTTTTTCTCTCTTGTTGCACTTATCCAACCTCCAATTTTTTATGCAGTAATTTTTCTTTTTATTTTATTGTTTATTAAATCTTCATTTATTTATTTTTTTGTTTACCAATCAAAGAATTGAACTTTTAAAGGTAATAGAACAAAATTTTGAAAAACCACCCCGAACTTTGAGACAATTTATAAATTTCAATAATTTATTTTTGTTGATAAAAATAAATTTAAGTAAGTTGGATTCCAAGAATTCAACGGAATTAGAACAATCTTTTAACTTCAAAAAACAATTACAAAAAACCAAGATATTAATCAAGTGGTAAATGAATTATTTAGTTTGATAAATATTTTCCTAAGTTTTCTGTAAAAAAAAAATATTTTCATAAGTTTTTTTTAATAATTTATTTCATTAAAGCCATCAATAAAATAATAGTGTTTACATGATACAAATTTTCTTTTTCTATGTTTGTTTAAATGCAAGTAAACACACAAACAACATGTAACAAAAAAAAGTTAAAAAAAGACAAACATACAAACAAGCCGTAAAATAACAATAATATAATAAGTGGGCCACAACCACATAGTAAAAGCCCAAATGAATTAAAAAACCCTAAAAACAATATCATCTTCTCTAACTCATTCATTGAGCAGCCGCTGCTACTTCAACTTCCTATTACTTTCACTTCATTGTTGATCCTTCTTTTTTTTTTTTTTTTTACAGCATCATGTATCTTTTCTAATTCTATTCTTCTTCTCAAAGATGGGTGCAAAAGTAAATTTTCAAGGGTTCATAGTGCAAAATATACCAGCATATATGTACAATTTTGTCAAGTTTAGGGGGTTCAGCTGAACGTGGCTCCGCCCCTGGTTCGGCGAATTAATTATCTTTTTTAGTAATATTCATTATCCTAATTACAAGTATAAGTCACCATGGACCGTATCAACTAGCATACCGACGAGGGCCTAATCCATGTTGTCACGCACCCTAGCTAAGAGATCAGGCTTCAAATATGTAAGCCACTAGTCTAGAATGTCCGAGTTACCGTATCTATGCGGCTAGCACTATTATTTATCAGTTCCAAGATAACAGTCAGATTCGTGACGAAATACTACCCCTAAAAGCGTTCCCCGATCAACGGCTAAAAATCGGAATTAAGTCGTTAAATCATAAACAATAGAAAACACATATTCTGAATAAAAACATTATAAACTTATCTACCAATTACATGTTTCCAAGCATTCATTGGGAAGTTCATCTTCTCCACCTAAACCTAAAGGTTTCTAGCTACTAATTTACATAATTAAATTACAAGAAAAAATTAGCATACCAATGTCATAAATGCCTTGCTGAGGAAGTTACCTCTCCCTTGGTGAGGGAAAGTTCTTCCCATAGAGAGCTCCATTGCCCTCCTTGCTCCTAAGAGACTTGAATACTTTGAAGATTACTAAATTGTATTTTTATGAATAAATTAATCGTAAAGGAGGAGAGCTATATTTATAGATTTTTTGGACTTGGGCTTCCGTACTATCGTGCCACGATGAAGGCGGTTTCTTCAATTTTTCTTGCGCTAATCCTTTTATTTTCTGAACATATCCATCGTACCACGATGGGGTCTCATCGTGGTACGATGACGCACACAATTTACCCATTTTTGCTCTTTTTTTGGTATTTTCTTGTATTTCATGTCTTCTTCTGCAAGTAGCTTCATTTCCTTTCTTGTATTTCTTTTCTTGTAATTGGTGTTCAAAGTCCTAAACTAATAATAAATAAATACTAAAAATACTAAATAAATTCCTATCATCAGTCATACACTATAATTCTCCAAATTGACTCTAAATTAGTGGTGATGCCCTCTTACCCATCAACCACCTAGCTGCTCTCTCCGACCTTGAACTATTATTCAAGACAACAGATCGAGTTCAAGTCTCACTTGAACCTTGATTTTGACACCAACCTCCACTTGCTTCCAACAACCACTGTTAGTCTCTAAAGCTCCCTGTTTTGATTCTGCCTCTTGCATCCAACTACGCTTTATAGCCCCACAAGATTAACCTTCACATCTTCAACTCCCAGAATGTCTTCCGCCCTCTTGAAGATCTTGCCTCCAACTACCACATAAATTTTAGGTAGCTCCACAATCTATCCTTGGATTTTTAGTATAGTCCTACAAGCTGCACCATACAATCTTCAATCACCAGAATGCCTTTTGTATGCTTAAAGAATTTCTTGCCTCCAACTAACCTTAGAATTTTAGGTAGTTCTATAGGCTGCATAATCAAACGCACCTTGCATCCAACTACTTCAAGTTTTGCATTTCTTCATCCTCAATTGAAACATAAAACACACATGGTCTCCATAGCCATATTTCTTTGGTGCAACAATACCACTCCCTTATCTATCTCTCAATAGATAGATAAGAGTTAATGTTGATTATCTCCTTCTAGTTCCACTGGTAAAAGACTTCACCTCAAACTGAGTTTTCTCCACCAAAGTCTCGAAACAAATATATCCACTATGTCTTCCACCTTGTAACCAAATATTCTATGCATTGCCTCTTTGGACACATGATGAGTATTATTACCACTGCATCTCCAGGCCGACCTTGAGTATTATTACCACCGCCTTTCTAGGTTGACGTTGAGTATTATTATCACCACCTCTTCAGGATGACCTTCTCCTTCGCGATCTCCATTAACTCTTTATCTCCGAGACATCGGATAACAACACTTCATGTTTTATCCACCATCCTGACATTAAAATTGCTTCCTTCTTCACTTTCCACAATTCAAAATTGTCTCCGGAATGTCCCTTGATCTCCCACTTGGAACTCATGGTGCTCACTTAATTTGTTCTGATTGCCCCACGATGGATGCAAATTGTTCTGAATTCGTGATAATCACACCGTTAATACTTGATATGTGAGGCAAAAGAATGGCAACCAAAACCAACATGATATGAATAATAATCACAAGTGATAAAGACGATAAAAGAGAAAAGAAAGAACATTCAGTATTTGTTAACCCAACTCGATGGGGAAGAGAGCAACTCTTCGTTCCAGTAACTCAATGAGTTTGGTTACAACGAGAATCCCGCAAAAATTAAAAGAATTAACCTTCCATCTTAATTCTATCCTTTTCCCGAATCTTTTCTTGTGGCCAAGAGACTCAATGATTTAGTTTTTCCCAAGATGAAACCCAAATATAATTTGAAAACCCTTAGAATTGTACAAAAAGAAACCCCTTTTATTTCTCTCTAAAACTCTAGCATTTGTGTGATGGCAAATCATAATCCTTGCCTCTACATCTTGCTTATATATTTGCTCACTATATCATGTGTATATATAGATCACAACCTACTTGTCTTGCACTCCAAGACACAACTTTATGAACTACAACTTGCCAAACAAGATTGCTAATCTTGCACATATATAGAAATATCTTTGTGGTCCATATGTCTTATGAACTAAAATTGCTAGTCTTACACTTAAAAAAATATCTTTGTGGCCCATATATCTTGCCAACCAAGAAAAGTCAGATCTTATATTAATTCTTTCTTGAGAAACAAAATAACTTAATAATTTTAACATTACTATATTATACTACCAATAGTACCAAAATTTAGGTTTTCAGCTCTAAGTTTACCGGATGTATGTTGTTGTTTATGTCATTTTCTCATCAATGAATGTTTTCGTGTGTTTGAAAACATCAATGGAAGCGATGCGGAATATGATATATCTTTTTTTGACTTATTATTGAGATGATTAATTGATTATAACGCATGTAACAATTAGCTAATTCCAAATAAGACAGAAACATGACCTTGCATTGCCAAGCCAAAAGAAGGAAAAGACATCTTATGTGAACTAATTTGAGTGATACATGATAATGATTGGGACAACATATGTAACTCTAATCTAATTAGTTAGGGTATTAACGTTTTGTGTGGGTGATTATCCTTATTGATTTTGTTATTTTTCTGTTCTATCTTATATATAGGTTGTATTAATTTGGTTGTTTTTCGATTTGCTATTTCTTATTTTATTTTGAGCACAACATGAGTATTGTTGTTTCATTCTCTCTATTACATTGGTCCTGCTATTTGATCGATTTTTAATTTGAATTTTTGGTATGCATTATTTTAAATACAACCTCACAACATTTGTTCCGGATTGGATTAAAGGCTGAATTCAATACCGCATATTTTAAACTATATAAGCCCCAATACTATCTCTCAAGATATACATTATTTTAAATCCTGACATTCACTTCAAGCATATATTAACTTAATTATTAGAGTGTTCGCAGATATACCACCCACCTTCAAAGTTGAAGATAAGACGTGAATTACACTCAAACACCACAATCCCGATACTTTTAATTTTTCCACTAATACGTCGTCGTCATTGTGAACTTTAGTTCTAAATCAGAACATCATTCAAGATATATATCTAGATATGTATTTATATTTTTAGGTTTGTCACAAGATATCTTATGGTTTTCGAGGATTCATATTTCATATCATATTTAAGATTTTTTTAAATAGTGAATTTTCATATAAATAAATAAAAGTCAAATTCATAATCACATGATTAAGAGATTGAAAATAGGGTTAATAGGCTTTTACCCCCTGCAAAGTAGGCGAGTTTTGCGTTACCTCCCTGTAATTTTTTTTCTTGAGATCACCCCCCTGCAAAATTTATTTTTTTGATTTACCCCCTTTTTGCTGACGTGGCAATGAACTTTGCTGACGTGGCAGTTGACTTTTGCCTGCCACATCAGCAAAAATGGGGTAAATCAAAAAAATAAATTTTGCAGAGGGGTAATCTCAAGAAAAAAAATTACAGGGGGGTAACGCAAAACTCGCTTACTTTGCAGGGGGTAAAAACCTATTAACCCTTGAAAATATGCTATATTGCTTCTAACGTGGGATGTGCTCAAAAGTGCTCGTTGGAGTGATACTCCAAATTTTAGCTTTCGCAATATCATGACAAATTTGATATCGGGATGTGAGTATAATACTTCCTTCAATCACTATTATACGTAAAAATTATCTTTTTAGGTTCATTGGGAAACTGATATATGTATCAATATCATGACAAAAATTATTTTTTGACTAAATATATTAATGTTACAATGAATCTAAACTTTTATTTTTTTTTATAATAATGACCGGAGGGAGTATACTTAATGCGAAATCAAACGATCACTTGGTCCGTCTTTGGATTTCTTTTCGCCGCCACTGCACTTCTAGTGTCCAATTTGCCGTGAAAACAAAAAATTAAGAATATTATTAGCTTTTAAACAAATGCTTACTTAAAATTAGGACCACCTAATTTTCTATAGCAATGCAAGTTTTTATGCCATTTCTTATAATATGTAATAGGACCACTTTTGCTTTACATTGGTTGAATTTATTCTTCCTATTGAGATAAAAGACATAAACTATGACAATACACACCACCCACCAGACCATACATATATGATCCTTATTATTGTCCTTGCTAAAGGTAGAGGACATGGTTCCACTCCCATTTCAAACAATCTACCATGCCCTGATTACGAGGTAACGTACAGCTCTTACATATGTATGAAAAATGTGACAATACTATAGAAGATGGATAAGAGGTTTCGGGCCCAATTTGGTTTCAAGTATCATATCCTATGTCTCACATTGATTAAGCTAGTTTTGGGCAGTCCTAACCCACATGCAAGTTGCAATCAATCATTTGTACTTTGGTAGGATAAATCCTTTACAATTAAGAAAGTAGTAAATGTTGGGGTTGATTGTGAAGTTTCACATTGCTCATACTCTTAAATAAAGGAGGTCAAAATTCGCTATTGAAAAAGTCTCACATTGGTTAATGTGATGAAGCAAAGGGAAGACCAAAACTATATTGGAAAATTTTAAAAGTCAGTGGTACAAAACAGAAAAATATAACACAAATTGGAAGTTTGTTGTGCCGTGAAAAATCACTGCCTTGAAAATAAAATTCGGCTAGACCTTGATGCAATCTAGTTTGCCGATTGCTCCCCAAGGTTAACACAATGAGCCTATGAACACGTGCACTCGTGGCCTTAGGCTATGGAAATCACAAAACAATTACCCAGAATTTTAGTAGTAGGAAAAGAAAAGAAGTGAAATCAAGAGATGAATTTTTCTACTTTTGCAAGACTATAACAGTCCTCTTTTAATTGCCAGAACCAAGAGAAAACGTTTATGTCAACAGCTCCTTATTATTTAGCTACACAATTTATGTAATTTGACAGTTAGAAAATTGCTAATAAAGTGGAGGTTATGCTATCTGGTTTATAGCTAATCAAGAGCAATAAAAGGAAAGATTTGTAAAAAGGAATAACAATCAAAACTGATTAAAATCAATTAAGGAAATTTGGCAATAAAGTAAAAAGAATATTTTCTACCAATGTGGGACATCACAATGAAACAATGAATGACTTCAGTTTTTCATTGTCCAACAAACTGTACTGAACTTAAGTTCTTCGTTTTTAGATACGTGTCAGTCAATAACACTTTAAGCTTATCTTTGACTTATTTTATTGCTTTGTGAGAATGTGGGTGTATGGGGGTTGTGGGTGTTAAATATGCTCGGATCTCAACTCCAAAAGCTAACTCATAGGGTGAGGTTGCCCTCACATATGTGGGACTTCAAAGTTCAAACACATTTCAACACTCACCCTCACGCCAAACGTGGTCATGAGTCAAACGCCCACATTGCAGTCATTAACCAATAACATGTTAAATATGCTCAGATCTCAACCCCAAAAGCTAGCTCATAGGGTGAGATTGCCCTCACATATTTATACATTCAACAACCCGGGAACCTAAGCAATATGAGACTTCAAACACACTTCAATAGTAGGAAGAGAGAGAGAGAGAGAGAGAGAGATAGATATGAGTTGTAGAAGGTGGTAGTTGAATCTAGTGTTGAGAGTCTATTAGAAAGATGTGTTCTTTATTTGATCTAATGGTCCAAAACAACTTGTCCATGGTGGGAAAGTTATAACTTTCCCGTGTTAAATTACACCCACTATTGATTCTCATTTCACTATTTATGCACAACTCAATGTTCCTTGATTTTATGATCACTTGCCATGTGTCCATTTACCTCAACGAATTATATTATGTCAAGTTATTTTCTCATATGCTATTTTGAATCATAACAATATGTAGGGACGGTGATTCAAACTCCAGCCATCTCACTTATCCACCTTAAGAGTAAAATTTCTAGCTACTAAACTACTTAACCCAAAAAAAATATAATTGGCTTGAGTACAATATTAATTTTTTTTACTAAAGTACAATTTTAATTTAATTTGTCATAAAGTAATAGAATCTAAGTAAATACATGCAAAGTCGAGTTACAACACAATATTAGACTACTACTATACAACATTTGCTTGTTGTTGTTTATAAACTCATTTGTGTTGAAGTGACAGACAGTACCACCATTGTATTTTTACTTTCTTAGTTAGTAAGACTCACATATATACGATATTTTTCCCCATAATGATAGAAAAAGAACCTCAAAAAAGAGCAACCTAATGATGCTCCCCACCACATCTGATTCATCCTTGTATTAAGCATCGGCGTTCTACTTCTACTATCAATTTTTTTCCTTTATTTTTTTTACCAACATCTTTCAACTTATCAACGTATGATAAAAGAAATGAAGAGTATCACTAAAAGACCGAAGTATCAACCTCTGGTGAAGGGTAGATGGGACAGCACCCACTCCATGAATCCACTCCCTTCCTAACAGCAGGTTGAAATTGGCTTTGGATTGAACAACCAAGAATAAAGTTGGTCGAACTATACTACCCACAACCACATCCACTTGGATTGCCCCCATAGAGTATCCTGTCTTGCCTTCATAGTTTGACAAAACAATGTTATGGGCTGACAAATCACAATCATATTTGCAAATTTTAGGCAACATAGACTGAGGCATTAAGTTTACAGCAGCGCCTCCATCTTGTTGACCCCAACTCCATTAACTTTTGCTCTAATGAAGAGAGGCTTGAGATGGCTTTTCATTCCTAAGTCTGGCTTTTCGAATGCAGCTTGTTGTTCTTCGATACAGCCATTGTTCATAACATAATAGCACATTGGCTTTGGTTCAGCCAATTCTAACTGGTCGAAATCAGTTTCGAGTTCAGTTACTTCAGATTGGACATCATATTCTGATGGCAATATAGAAACCACACATATGACATCAAAATCTGGCTCAGAATCCAGCAAATCATCATCCTCCATTTTATTTTCATCTATTAGGGGAAGGATTCTCTCCTTTGTTGGCCTTCTAGCCACTTCTTTGTATTGGCTTGGTTGAGCATTTGCTGCAGCCAATTTCTTCTGGTGTTGGAACCTACGCCATTGTGTCCTAGTCATTGGATGCTTTTCTTTGTAATTATTCTTATATGAATATTTGTTAGCATCCCCTGAATAGTTTGGTTTGGTACCACTGGAGCCACCAACTTCCATTGCCCCTTTGTTGAACCTTATCATTCCCTAGTGCATCCAACGCCCCTCAGGGATCGAACTAGGAGGTCAAAAAGTTGGGCTTCGACCAGTTTTGACAGGATTGTTTGGTTGAGTCAGGATACCTTTTCCTTTATCATGGTACTGTTTTGGGTTTGCCCCCTGCCTATTTATTACAGGTTGAAACTTTTTAAGGCCTTCAGTAGCCTCCTTATCACAAACAGCACTGCAACGGGGACAAAGCATAACTCCTTTGTTCTCCAGTTTGCACCTATTCAGGAAGTCAAGTAGATCCTTTTCAGCACGAGGATAAACTACTTTCATTTTCTCGAAATACTCCTTTTCAGGGATTTCTTCTGTTTGCATTTCTGTGACCTCCATGGCTTCGACCATCATGATTTCCTGTGGTTCAGCATAGAGTGTGTCAGCATTCTGCAAAGGTTCAGCATCAATCTTCATGGCCTTGGGCTTTTCACCAAACTTGAGTCTTCCCTCATTCAAAGCCTTTTGGACCAAGTCCCTGAAAAGTACACATTGTGAGGTTCTGTGTCCAAGAAAATTATGATATTTACAATAACCTCTTTTCTTTCTCATATCTAATGGGGGTATTTTAACACCCTTAGGAACCACAATTTGGCCATCAGTAACCAATAAATCAAAAATCTATATCAAAAGTGTAAGTCTTTGACACATATTTATCATTTTTTGGTTCAACAGGATTTTTCCCATTTGAAGGTTTCAAAAGTTTGCAAATATAAAGGGGACCAGGTTTTAATTCTGCTAAGTCTATTTCCCCTTGTTCAATATCCTCATAAGAGATATCGTACTCTTGGTCACTATCATGTGTTTCGACATAAGCAACCTTTTCTTTCTTATGATACTTAGAGTTTCTAGCCTTTTCTACTTTCAAGCGTACGACCTGTCGAACCCTATCAGCTAATTGGGCCATGTCTCTTAGATGTTGAGTATCTAATTTCTTTCTGATCGAATAATCTAGGCCACCAGCAGCCATTTCGACCAATTCATGTTCAGGCACCTGAGTAAAGCATCTAGCCTTAAGCAAACGGAATCCATTCAAATAATCATCCAAAGACTCAGGAGTTTTGCGCCAAACACTTGCCAATTCTTTGAGACTTATTTTAGATTGTCCCATGTAAAATTGTTCATGGAAAACCCTCTCCAATTGATTCCAATTGAAAATTGAATGTGGGGGGAGAGTAGTAAACCATGTGAAAGCATTTTTCGTTAGAGAATTTGGAAAATATTTCATCCTTAAATTCTCATTGTTTGCTAAATCCCCTGCCTCAGTCAAATATCTTGCTATGTGTTCAACAGTTGATTCACTAGTATCACCAGCAAATTTGGTGAATTTTGGGATTTTCCAACCCCTTGGTAATTCTGTTTGAAGCACATATTCTGTTAAGGCAGAGACAAAATGAGGCATATGCAAGCCTATATTTAAACCATTTTGTGCCAGGATGGTTTCGACCAAATTTGCTATGTTATTTTGTCTAGCAAAATTATTATTTTGGACGTTCCTAACTACGTCATCAGCATTATGGTTCCTATTTACCAAGACGATTCCAGGATTTGGCTCGACTTAGGGCAAAGCCTGTGGTTGTGCCTGAGGCTGCACTTGTGGTTCGACCACTGGTGTAGGTTGTTGGACTTGGTTTACAGGATTAGCCACGTTAATCTGTGCAGGCACCATGGCATTATTTGGTGTTTGTGCAATTTGCAAAGGCACTACATTTTGAATTTGGGGAACTTGTTGATTAGGGACTTGAGGAGCCCCAAAGAAATCAGCAATTCTTCCCATCTGTGTGGCTAATACTTGGTAACTTTGGTTAGTATTTTGAATTAAAGGATTAAACACTGTACCAATCTGTTGTGTTAGCATATTAACCATATCATGATTACTATCATCCATTTGTTGCCTCATAGCCATCAAGGCAGTATTAGTTAATGCAGGCACGTTGTTTCGAGTGGCAGAACTAGAAACTGTTTGATTATTAGGGACAAACACGCCTGGTGTTGTCTCTGAAAATAACGAAGAACCCGTTTGTAAGCCCTGCATCATGGTAGTAGGCATACTGTTGAGTCTTTGGTATTGGCTGCATTTTTGGTAAAATAAACTTTGTGCAAGATGTGCGATCCGATGCCTCAGGCATTGCGTAGAGCATTGAAATGGCTCAGGAGGAGCGCTCATAACAAATGCTATTTATGGAATGTTGGTTTCTCTCTCATGAATCTTGCATGGCGCGTTTTATAAGGCTTTATATAAGGAAGGTTATTTAATACTTCAGATCCTGTTCAAGAATATTTCTGAAGAGTATATCTTTGAAGAACATATTTTTAGAGAATCTCTTTTAATTAATGTGGAGTAATTGCTTGGGTCAAACAAACCAAGCCCATGTATGTCTAATTGTTTGAAGTATTTAAAGGAGCTGCTAAACCTAATTTAGTAGTTGTTCACGCCGTTATTGTGTTAGAATCTAGAACTAGGTTTTGCGTGTGTTTTGTTAATGTGAGCCTTTCTTGTGTCACCTTGATGCAAGCTTAGGACGTGTGTTCTTGAGTTGTATTGTGTGATCCTTCTCCTAAGCTTTGAAGTACAGAGTTAGGACTTTTAGTGTGTTTAACACTCAAAGCCTTTAGGCACGAGTGTGTAGTTTTAGGAGTGTGTCTCCAAAACGTTTTGTTCTTGTGTTAGTGAAATCCTTGCTGGCTGTAAGGTTGTAAGGGAGTGAGATGGGATCTCATATCTAGGAGTTCCTAGGTAGAAGAGTCATTGGTAGTGCCTAGGTTATAAGTTGTAAACGGGGCGTTTGCTGTAGACTTAGTAACTAGGACTATTATAGTGATATTCCTTCCTGGATTGGTATCCCCCAGACGTAGGTTCGCCGAACTAGGTTAACAAATACTTGTCTTCTTTATTTGTTTTCCTTTATATGCTTTGAACTGCTACGCGTTAGACCGGACACAGTGTTGGAGCATCGTGTAGAGCATCGTGCTCAGCTTGCCAGGAATTTCAATTGGCATCAGAGCAGGCACCCTGCCTGTTTCTAGGGTGAGATTCAGGACCTGAATTCTCTGGCATCATGGAAAAAGATGGAGGCTACGTGAACAGACCACCATTGCTCAATGGATCCAGCAACTATGACCAGTGGAAATCCAAAATGACTGCCTTTTTGCGGTCAATTGATAGTAAAGTGTGGAAAGTTGTGCTAACTGGATGGGAACGTCCTGTCTATACTAGCAAGGAAGGTACCTCAACGGGGGTAAAGAAACCTGAAGTAGAATGGATGCCAGAAGAGGAAACTGCAGCGCATTACAATCACAAAGCCATTTATGCTCTCTTTAATGGAGTAGACGCTAGTGTTTTCAAACTCATCAAAAACTGTGTGTCAGCCAAAGAAGCATGGGAGATACTAGAAAAGTGCTATGATGGGACTACCAAGGTAAAACAGTCAAAGATTCAACACCTCACATCCAAATTTGAATCCTTAAGAATGAAAGATGATGAGAGCATCCAAGATTTTCATTTGAGTCTTCTTGACATTGCAAATTCTTTTGAAGCCTTAGGAGAAAAAATTTCTGATGAAAAATTATCAAGGAAACTTCTCAGGTCCCTTCCCAGAAGGTTCGATATGAAGGTAACGGCAATTGAGGAAGCACATGATGTCTCCATTATGAAGATGGATGAACTTGTTGGATCCCTCCAAACTTTTGAAATTGTTTTGAATGAACGAGGTGACAAGAAGAACAAAAGCATTGCCTTTGTTTCAAACACTGATGAAAGCAATGACCAAAGTGAGGATGAAGAGGAAGATAGCATAGCTGATGGTATTGCCATGCTTGGTAGACAATTCAACAAAGTGCTGAAAAGAGTTGGAGGTAGGAATCGACAGAATGGGCAGAGCATCCGGTTCGACATCAACAAACAGCAGAATAGTCTTAAGAAAACCAAGCCTGAAGATAAAAGCAGTCAAGGCAAGGGGGTCCAGTGTCATGAGTGTGAAGGTTATGGACACATAAGGTCAGAATGTGGAACATATCAGAAAAGACAAAAGAAAGGCCTAACTGTTTCTTGGTCAGATGAAGACACTGATGAAGAAAGTGAATCAGCAAGACATGCGACTGCCCTCACTGGAACATGTGTTAATGTTGAGGATTGGGAATCTGATGAAGATGGGGATGTGTCTTATGAAGAACTTGCCAGCACCTACAAAGAATTGGTCACTAGATATGAAGAGATGTGTAGGATTCTTGAGAAACAAAAGAAGACCATTAACAAACTTCAAGCTGAAGTGAACATGCAAGTTGAAAAGGCTACACAGGCAGAAGAAAAAGTCATCCAAGTGAATGCTCAAATGGATGATCTAAGGAAACGTGTAAGTCAGCTGAACTCAGGAGCAGATCTTTTTGAAGAAATTCTGGATAATGTGCCAAGTGGGAAGCTTAGGTCTGTTGGATACAACTACTCAAGTCTGAATCAGTACCAACAGGACCCTGAAACCAAGTTCACATCAGGAGAAAATGTCTTTGATCCTTGTACTGGAAAGGTAATGCTAGAGCATCAGACTCGACATTCTAAAGCATACCCAGTTCCAAAGTTCGCTCTTGATCCAAAATCTTCAGCACATCAAAGACCAAGACCTTTTGTTCATCAAAGGCCTAAAAACCGAAGGAGATATCGTAGGTGGGTGTGTCACCATTGTGGAAAAAGAGGACACATCAGACCTTTCTGCTACAAGTTGTATGGATACCCCAATCAGGAGCTTAAACCAAATGTGGTACAGGAAGAGAATGTTATTAAGAAGGAATGGAGACCTAAAGAAGAGAATGGTGAATTACATAAAGAAGAAAATGTTGGGTTAATTGCTCACACATCCCTAAGAGCTTCTTCTATGGAAGATTGGTATTTTGATAGCGGGTGTTCTAGACATATGACTGGTGAAGAGAAGTATCTCATAAATGTAAGATCCTACAAGGCTAGCTTTGTAACTTTTGGAGATGGTGCAAAAGGAGAATTAATAGGAATTGGGGATCTGATCAGCCATGGATTGCCCAACCTAGAGAATGTGCTTTTAGTTAAAGGCCTCACAACAAATCTGATTAGCATTAGTCAGCTGTGTGATCAAGGCATGAAAGTTAACTTCACTAAATCTGAATGTCTTGTTAACAATGAGGAAGGACAACTAATGCTGAGAGGCACTAGATCTAAAGACAACTGTTACTTGTGGATGCCTCAGGAAGAAGCCCTCACATCCACCTGCCTAGTCACCACAGAAGATGAAGTTCAACTACGGCACCAGAAATTGGGACATCTCAAGTTGAAAGGAATGAAGAAAGCTATATCAGTTGAAGCCATTAGAGGCATTCCCAAACTCAAGATCGTTGAAGGAAAGGTGTGTGGTGAATGTCAAATTGGAAAGCAAATCAGGATGTCGCATCCAATGCTGGAGCATCAGACAACCTCCAAGGTTCTTGAATTATTACACATGGATCTCATGGGACCCATGCAGGTTGAAAGCTTGGGAGGAAAGAGGTATGCTCTTGTAGTGGTAGATGATTACTCTAGATACACATGGGTGAATTTCATTAGAGAAAAATCAGATGCTTTTGATGTGTTCAAGGAGCTGTGCCTTCAACTTCAAAGAGAGAAAGGAAGTAATGTTGTTAGAATCAGAAGTGACCATGGAAGAGAATTTGAGTACTCCAAATTCAACGAATTCTGCTCCACTGAAGGGATCAAGCATGAGTACTCGTCTCCTATAACCCCACAACAAAATGGTGTGGTTGAAAGGAAGAACAGAACCATCCAAGAATCAGCTAGAGTCATGCTTCATGCCAAAAGCAATCCATATCACTTCTGGGCTGAAGCCATGAACACTGCTTGCTACATACACAACAGAGTTACTCTAAGAAAAGGTACCTCTTCTACTTTATATGAACTATGGAAAGAAAGGAAGCCAACTGTCAAACACTTTCATGTTTTTGGGAGTAAGTGCTACATTCTAGCTGATAGAGAACAAAGAAGGAAACTTGACCCTAAAAGTAATGAGGGAATCTTCCTTGGATACTCTACAAACAGTAGAGCATATAGAGTTTACAACTCCAAGACTCAAGTTGTGATGGAATCTGTAAATGTTGTTGTAAAAGACACCCCCTTAGAGAAGGATGGTGACATTGATCAAGGTGCACCTGTTATTGACAATGTTGAGCAAGATGTTGGAGCATCAGAACATCCCAGTAAACAAAAATCTGATGAAAAGACTCATGAAGAATATGCTGAGACAAGTACTGAACCTCAAGTCCAAAACAAAGGTCCCTCTGTACGTGTCCAGAAAAATCATCCCAAAGACCTGATTATAGGGAATCCTGAACAAGGGATAACCACAAGAAGGACAAATGATGTAATTGCAAATTCTTGTTTTGTGTCCTTGTTTGAGCCAAAGAATGTCAAAGAAGCTTTGACTGATGAAGCCTGGATTGAGGCTATGCAAGAAGAGCTTAACCAATTTGAGAGAAGTGAAGTATGAGACTTAGTTCCAAGGCCTGAAGATGTGAATGTAATTGGAACAAAATGGGTGTATAAAAACAAGTCAGATGAGAATGGTACGGTTACCAGAAATAAAGCAAGGCTTGTGGCACAAGGATATACCCAGATTGAAGGGCTTGACTTTGATGAAACTTTTGCACCTGTGGCCAGACTAGAATCCATCAGATTGCTTCTAGGAGTGGCCTGCATTCTCAAGTTCAAATTATACCAAATGGACGTGAAGAATGCATTTCTAAATGGATACCTACAGGAAGAGGTGTATGTTGAGCAACCTAAAGGGTTTGTGGACCAAGAACATCCTAAATATGTCTACAAATTGAAGAAAGCCTTGTATGGCCTAAAACAGGCACCTAGGGCATGGTATGAAAGGTTGACTCAATTCTTGGAAGAGCAAGGATACAGGAAGGGAGGATCAGACAAAACCCTGTTTGTAAAAGAAGAAAAAGGAAAATTTATAATAGCCCAAATCTATGTTGATGACATTGTGTTTGGTGGAATGTCGAACACGATGGTCCAACATTTTGTCAAGCAAATGCAGTCAGAGTTTGAAATGAGTCTTGTTGGGGAATTGACTTATTTTCTTGGTCTTCAGATTAAACAAATGGAAGACACCATCTTTATATCTCAAAGCAAGTATGCCAGAAACATAGTCAAGAAATTTGGGATGGACAATGCTACACACAAGAGAACACCAGCACCTACCCATTTGAAACTTACCAAAGATGAGAAGGGAGTAAGTGTAGATCAAAGTCTCTATAGAAGCATGATTGGGAGCTTGTTGTACTTGACAGCAAGTAGACCTGACATAACTTATGTTGTTGGAGTGTGTGCTAGATATCAAGCAGATCCTAAGGTAAGTCACTTGACTCAAGTTAAGAGAATTTTGAAGTATGTGAATGGAACTAGTGATTATGGGATAATGTATTCCCATTGTGAAAATTCTATCTTATATGGATATTGTGATGCTGATTGGGCTGGATGTGTTGATGATAGAAAAAGTACTTCAGGAGGATGTTTCTTTTTAGGCACTAATTTAATATCTTGGTTCAGTAAAAAGCAAAATTGTGTGGCATTATCTACTGCTGAGGCAGAGTACATAGCAGCTGGGAGTAGCTGCTCACAACTTGTATGGATGAAACAAATGCTGAAAGAATACGATGTTGAACAGGATGCTCTAACGTTGTACTGTGACAACATGAGCGCCATAAACATCTCAAAGAATCCAGTTCAGCATAGTAAGACAAAACATATTGACATTCGTCATCATTATATAAGAGAATTGGTTGAGAATAAAATTGTGACCCTGGAGCATGTGGGTACAAAAGAGCAAGTGGCAGATATTTTCACTAAGCCTCTCGATGCTGTGCAATTTGAGAAGCTAAGGGGCAAGTTAGGAATTTGCCTCTATGAAGAGTTATAGCAGTTAATGAGCTTGAGGCGTGCAACTGTCATTTTTTTCTTCTCCAACCTATGCTTGCACGCTATTCTAAGATAATCAAATCAAATTCTTTCTTCCCACTATATGCGACCAGTTGTAGCATGTTTGCCTATAGAAGCTTGCGTATGTTATGGTGTTTACACATGGCTTGTCTGCCCCATGTGCATTTGTAGTTGTGGTGTGTTTGCATATAGCCTGTCTGGCCTATGTGCTTGAGATTGAGTAGTGAGGGGGAGGAGTAACTCTTGTGGTAGTTGGTGGTGGTTACTACCATTCTTATATGTGCATGAGATTGAGTAGTGAAGTAGAGTATGAGTATGGTACTCTGGTAGATGAATGGTACTCTGGTATAATCTTTTTTTTGGTAGATGTTCTGTGCTGAACTGTTCTGCTGGTGTGTATGTTCTGCTCCTGTACTTCTTCACCCCCTGTTCTGCTGATTTGTCAAATTTATGGCAAAAAGGGGGAGTAAAATTTGGTATGTTTTGGTTAAGATTCGATTAGTCTGCTGGTTGGTTTATCTGCACTGCTCTGGTTATGATATATCTTGTAGTGGAGTTTGGATGGAGTATGTAGAAGTGTGGTTCTGTGTGCTCTGATATATGCAGGTGTTTAGGGGGAGCTGAGTTCTATTATGCAGGGGGAGATGCTGGATACGATGTTCCAACATCCTATGCATGTGTGCAGGGGGAGTAGTAGTGTAGAATGCTGAAGCACTCTGTTCCACATCCTATCAAGTTTATTTTCCTGACCATTTAAGGCGAAGTAGTTATTGTGTTTTCCGCTGTTGCATGCCTCTCTGATAATCTTAAAAAGATACATCTTATTCTTTTCTACTGTTCTCCATGAAGGAGTAGTATGGTAATGGTTTTGAAGGATAGCTACTACTTAATCTTTATGCTTGTGTGATTATGTTGAGAAAAAGATATGTAGTTGAAGTATCTGTTTAAGTTGTATCTGTATGGTCATAATTTGTTTTAGCCAAAAATTTGCCAAAGGGGGAGTTTGTTGAGTCTTTGGTATTGGCTGCATTTTTGGTAAATTAACTTTGTGCAAGATGTGCGATCCGATGCCTCAGGCATTGCGTAGAGCATTGAAACGGCTCAGGAGGAGCGCTCATAACAAATGCTATTTATGGAATGTTGGTTTCTCTCTCATGAATCTTGCATGGCGCGTTTTATAAGGCTTTATATAAGCAAGGTTATTTAATACTTCAGATCCTGTTCAAGAATATTTCTGAAGAGTATATCTTTGAAAAACATATTTTTAGAGAATCTCTTTTAATTAATGTGGAGTAATTGCTTGGGTCAAACAAACCAATCCCATGTATGTCTAATTGTCTGAAGTATTTAAAGGAGCTGCTAAACCTAATTTAGTAGTTGTTCACGCCGTTATTGTGTTAGAATCTAGAACTAGGTTTTGCGTGTGTTTTGTTAATGTGAGCCTTTCTTGTGTCACCTTGATGCAAGCTTAGGACGTGTGTTCTTGAGTTGTATTGTGTGATCCTTCTCCTAAGCTTTGAAGTACGGAGTTAGGACTTTTGGTGTGTTTAACACTCAAAGCCTTTAGGCACGAGTGTGTAGTTTTAGGAGTGTGTCTCCAAAACGTTTTGTTCTTGTGTTAGTGAAATCCTTGCTGGCTGTAAGGTTGTAAGGGAGTGAGATGGGATCTCATATCTAGGAGTTCCTAGGTAGAAGAGTCATTGGTAGTGCCTAGGTTATAAGTTGTAAACGGGGCGTTTGCTGTAGACTTAGTAAGTAGGACTATTATAGTGATATTCCTTCCTGGATTGGTATCCCCCAGACGTAGGTTCGCCGAACTGGGTTAACAAATACTTGTCTTCTTTATTTGTTTTCCTTTATACGCTTTGAACTGCTACGCGTTAGACCGGACACAGTGTTGGAGCATCGTGTAGAGCATCGTGTTCAGCTTGCCAGGAATTTCACATACCATATTGGTAATTCATGTTAGCGCCTTGACCCATGAATTGGGAGAAGGGCAAATGAAACGTGGACGAACTTGCACCACCCCCATTAATATTTGACCGGTTTGGGGAGAAATTATTCTCCATATTATGAACCAAAGTAAAAATGGGTTCTGTGGTTGTCAGGGGTGCCACTGTGGATGATGGTATTGCCATTGTGGCATTTATTACTGAAGATGTTGGGGCAGATACTGTTGCCCCTGTCACATTGGTCACAGCCTCACTGATTACAGAGGAGGTTATGGCCTCTGAGACATTCGAGGTGGTTGATGGATTCAAACCACTGTTATTATTGTTTCCAATTGGATTTTCAATATTTTGTCTTGTATTTCTGGGTGGTGGTCTAACCATTTCAGGGAGAGATTTCCCGTTTCTTAAAAGCATACACTATACAAAACTCTGGAAACAAACTATAATACAGAACAAACTAATTTATACTAGATTTTTTTTTAAAGAAAATTTAAACGTAAAGCACACAGTCCCACTGGGCGTGCCAATTTGTTTACTGTGAAATTTGGTAAACAACGCTAGTTTGAGTTATTACAAGAGAGATCAACTAGTAAATCTCGGGACATAGTGCTTTTGTTTATATTTTTCAGATAATTAGTATTCATTATTGTTCTTATGTTTTCAGTATTGTTTGAACTTTATGTGACTTGAATTGTAAGAAAGAATGTTTATTCGAATGAACAAACAGAAGGAGAGAAAAGGTCTAAATTAAATGAACAGAGGATTGAATTGGAAAAGAAGATAAATTGCATTGAATGTAAATGTTTTACAATGAAAATAAATGGTTCACAGTTACATACATTCTCCTTCGATCACTCGTTTCTCTCGCTGACATGGGTACTTTGAGTTTAGTAAGGATTTTTGTATTTGGATTGTGACCCTTTGCTCGATCACAGAACTAAACTATTTATAGACACTAATTCCTAATTGCTAATAACGTTTAATTTATCTAAAGAGAGGACGCGTGTCTTGACACGTATTTTGAATTTGAATTCTCCTTTATCCTTTGATTTAGCCGTTGTATCCATCGAAGTCGAAATAGCAATGCTTCCCTTGAATATTTTGCTAAGTCCACACTTTTCTTCTGTACAGCGAATGCTTCGACCTTATAGACGTTTCGACCAAGTCGAAAGAACCCTGAAGAAAACAATGTTAAGACTAATGCTCCAGATAGAACATTTGATGATATGTTCATGCATGATTATTCATTAAATTCATTGGCTCTGAAAACCAAACATCTTTAATGACTTTTGAAATAATAAAATAATTAAATGGCATTACATTTATTATTTTTAATCATGCATTTAGAACATATTTTAACTTAGTAAAAATATGGGCTAACAGAAGGATGATCAACAGTCTCCTCAGTAATTACCTATGTGATCTCTTCTTCACTGACTTCAGTTTGTTCATCTATTTCATGATTTTATATGAAAGATTATGATGTTCCAACATTTTGTTCAACATCGTCACCTTTTTCAGTTCCCACATCATTTACGACCACATTGATGGATTCCATTACAACCTTGGTTTTTGAATTGTATACCCTGTAAGTTTTGCTGTTGGTAGAGTATTGACTGCATTCTGGCAAGTGCACCAGTCTGTCATCGAGTAATAATTCACATTCTAGGTGTGTAGAATGAGTTCGTATCCACAGGGATCGTGCCAAAGCTTCGTTAGCGTTATTTAAGTTGATAGTTTTGCATTCGCTTTGGGTTTTGGAAAAATGTTTTATAAAAAGAACGATATGCTTGCAGAAAATAAAGATAAATGATTGTTGGACTCACTCCCTTCTTCATATTTGGCATGAACGGTGTATAACATAGCTATTCAAATTATTATTCGGCGGTGACTTTATCCTTGATGTGGTAATACCTTACTATTACCCTATGTACATTGAAGTTTCCCTACGTTAATAACTAAGGTACCTACGAGAGCCTAATCTCGATGTGTCACATACCCTAATTACTAGGTGAGTTGTTCATTATACATGCATTATTACCTTCACTCATCCAATGCCTCTAGGTCCTAGTATCGGGCTGTTCAGCTTCTAAGTGCTCAGTTCACACCTAGTTCCTGATTCCTCCTATAATTGCTCAGTTCACAACTAGTTCAGGATGTTACAGTCTCTATTCACCTAGCATATTTACTACTAGTTCCGGACAAATATTAAAGTTTACTCTAATATGAATACTAAAGCTTACCCTAACATCTATTCTATGGGCGCTCCCGCTTATCCGGCCAGGTTACGAGAATGCGTTATTAAAGTGCAAGAAAGTAAATAACAAACATAATATTGAATATCATTTATTATAACTTTGACTCAATCACGGACTCCAAATATTCATAGGGGAGTTCATGTTCTCCACCACAACCTAAGGCATCTAATACAAAAGACTACATATTTAAATTACAAAAGAATAACCTAAATACAAAAGTCTAAAGAAAACATACCTTGCTGAGTTAGTTTTCCCGTAAAGGGAGAAAACTATGCCCTTAGAGCTCCTCTGAACACCTCCTTTATAGTAGAGAGTGTTCTACTATTTCTGAATGAATAAAATAAGGAATTGGGAGCTCTATTTATAGTTTTCGTAATGGGCCTCAGCAAGCCATCGTGGCACGATAGGTCCATCGTGACACGATGGGAAGATTCAGTTCAAAATTATAACTGATCATGTGCATTTCATCAGCTTGGTCGCCAAGTAATCTCATCGTGCCACGATGAGGGCCATCGTAGCACGATGAACATATATTTTCCAGATTTTCTTCTATTGTTGTCTTGGCAAACAAGTAGCCTCCATCGTGGCACGATGGATGTCATCGTGGCACGATGAGCAGCACAAATCTTCACATTTTTGGTTTTTTCTTGTCTTTTTGTATTCTTTGCTTTGCTTTTCTCTGATTCTGTAGGTTTTCCTTCGTATTTGGGCCTGTCTTGATCATTTTATTACTAAAACTAATACTAAAAATACCATATAAATTCTTGTCATCAAGTATCCAAGAAAGATACCTTCATCACTTTTGGGATCAAGTTTTCTTCTCAGCTCTCTCTATCTGCCAGGATGTAGCATTTGCTTCCAAAGACATGAAAGTGCTTGACAGTTGGCTTTCTATCCTTCCACAACTCATATAGAGTAGCAGAGGTACCTTTTCTCAAGGTCACCCTATTATGTATATAGCAGGCAGTATTCATAGCTTCAGCCCAAAAATGATAAGGTAGGTCTTTTGCATGTAACATAAATCTGCCTGATTCTTGAATTGTCCTATTTTTCCTTTCCACCACGCCATTTTGTTGAGGAGTTATAGGTGATGAAAACTCATGTTTAATTCCTTCACTAGAGCAGTAATCACTGAATTTTGCATTTTTAAACTCTCTTCCATGGTCATTTCTAATTCTTACAATCCCACTGTTCTTTTCTCTTTGAACTTGGGTGGATAAGGTTTTGAATACATCAAAAGTGTTAGACTTATCTTTGATAAAATTCACCCAAGTGTATCTGGTGAAGTCATCAACAACCACAAAAGCATATCTTTTACCTCCTAAACTTTCAACTTGCATGGGTCCCATTAAATCCATGTGCAACAGTTCAAGAGGTTTTGATGTTACCTGATGTTCCAACTTTGGATGCGACATCCTGGTTTGTTTTCTAATTTGACATTCGCCACAGATGTTTCCTTCAGAAATTGAGTTTGGGAAGAACTCTGATTGCCTCAGCAGTTACTGCTTTCATTATTCCTCTCAAGTTGAGATGACCTAGTTTCTGGTGCCACAGTTGAACTTCATCTACTTTACTTAGCATGCATGTGCCTAAATGCCCTTCTTCCTGAGGTACCCATAGATAGAAATTGTCTTTGGATCTGGTGCCTCTCATCAATAATTCACCTTCTTCATTGCTGACAAGACATTCAGATTTAGTGAAGTTCACTTTTAAGCCTTGGTCACACAATTGACTTATGCTGATCAGATTTGCAGTGAGACCTTTTTTAACCAGAAGCACATTTTCCAATTTAGGCAACTCATTGTTGATTAGTTTGCATATCCCTAGGATTTCACCTTTGGCTCCATCTCTAAAAGTCACAAAGCTGGATGTATATCCCTTCACATCTTTCAAGTATCTCTCTACTCCGGTCATGTCTCTAGAACAACCACTATCAAAATATCAGTCTTCTCTAGATGAAGCTCTGAGAGAAGTATGAGCAATCAACCCCATATTCTCACTTTTGGGTTTCCACACCCTCTGCCCAGCTCCAACTCCAGTACTAGTAGTTGGTTGTTGTTTATGATTAGGGTATCCATACAGCTTGTAGCAAAAAGGTCTTATGTGTCCCCTTTTTCCACAGTGATGACATATCCAAATATGAGATCGACCATGGTGTCTGGGAGTACGAGGACAATTGGAAAATGTCTTGGAACCTTCCCCAATTTTAACCATTGGATAAGTTCTAGTAGGGCTGAACAGTCGGTCGGTTTGGACTTTAGGCGGGCCAAAAACCCAAATCCGACAAGGCCCACGGTTGAGAAGTTAAGGCCCAAAACCGACCAAATAAGCCTTCGGTTAAGGCGGTTTCGGTTTAATCGGATTGTCGGTTAAACAGGCGGATTGCAACGGTTAATAACGTTTATTCTAAAATGGGCCAGTTTTGATATGGCCCAGGATTTTTTTGAAAAAAATTAATTTCATCATATAAATTAGGATTGCTAGGCTGGCCCATTGAAATTTTAAAAATGAGACTGCTTACTATTAAAGCCATTCATACAAATCTGAAGGCTAATCAATTTCACATGCAAAAATATTAATGCTTCATTTACCTTCAGGCCATTCAATAATAATTTAAGACACCATTTTGGGTCTAAGGTGAATATTATAAAGATGCTTGCACAAAGTCAAAACACAACACACACTAACACCACACAACCAACAATTTAAAGTTCTACAGAACTTTACAAAGCTAAAACATTAGGTTATATATTACAGTCATCCAATAAAAATGAGTTGCAGCTTGTGTTGATGCTTGAACATGGTGAAATTTGAAGCTATCTGCAAAAGGCAATTAAAACTCATCATGAATGTGTTATTCTCAATGTTAAAAAGAGGATAAACCATAGTTTAACAATTACAAAAGCTAACAGAGATCAAAACTGAAAACCAAATCTTTGGTAAATGAGATATAGAGATGAAAACATATTCATATAATTTGAATCAAGCTAGAATCATACATACACATTAAAACATAAACAGAGTACATACATACTAGCTAATAACAAGAAAAATACTAAAAAGAACAAAAAATATAGAGCTTACAATAGTCCCATCCTTGTTCATACTTAATTTATTTTGTGATTGGAAACTTTGAAATGCCTACTTTATGTTTTGGTAATTGTTATGTTTTTAGCCTAATTTATTTTAGATTATTTTACTCAATAAAAGGATAAGTTAGGTCAAATAGATTTTCAATAAGCTTTTGATAGATTTCCATAAAAGACTTTTAAAGCTTAAAACACAACAATTACAAAAAAAAATTAGTTTTTTTCCCTTTCTACAAGCTCTTATTTTCAATTTTAGCTTTCAGATAGCTTTTATTGATCAATCCCACTGCTCCTACCTGCCACATACTTAATGCACAAAAATAATAAAATAAAGGCTAAATGCATTCATAAGTCTTTAAGTTATAAGTTTGTTCTTCTCAAAAAAGTTTTAAGTTTGTACTCCCTCCGTCCCTATTTATAAGAGCTAGTTTGACAAAACACGAGTATTAAGAAAGTGAGTTTTAGTATTAAATTGATTGAAAAATTATATTGATTTTACATGTTTACCCTTACCATTAATTGTAGTGTTTTGTATCAAACAAAATAAAATTTAATGCTATTAAAAAAACTATGCAAATTATTAAATAAGGGTAAGTTTGGAAAAAGAATAATTAATGTCATTGATAATTGTAAAAGGGTCTTATAAAATGGGACAAATTTTTTGTCAAACTAGCTCTTATAAAAAGTGACGGAGGGAGTAATAAATAGGTTTTTTAAGTTTTTAAAGTAATATAAATAAGTTTTTAATTTTTTTAAGTAACCTAGATCTTTAAATTTATAATTTGTAACATCTAGATTCTATTTTTTAATTAATTGGAGGGATTTAGATGTTACAAATTATAAACTTAAAAGATATATTTGTTAATTAAGAAACTTAAACGACTTATTTATTACTTAAAAATAGGCTTAAATATCATTTTCGTCTCTGTAAGTTCGCGATTTTTTCGTTTTAGTCCCTGTATATTTTTTTGTTGCAAATTAGTCCCTATATGTTCAAATCTTTTGATTTTAGTCACTTAAAATCAAAATCCGTAGGAAAATCCGCAGGAAACCAGCAAATTTTCCCGCAGATTTTCCTGTGGATTTTAGCTTTAGGGACTAAAATCAAAATAATTTGCACATGTATGAACTAATTTGCAACAAAAAAATATATAGGGACTAAAACCAGAAAATTATGAACTTACTACGAAAATGATGTTTAAGCTAATAAAATAATATTATGTGACAAACCCTCAATGAAAATATCTTCAATTCATTGCTTTTTTGTACCAAGTGGTGGCCGTCATCTACGAAATCAATCATATCTCAGCATCGCAAATCAGAAACAGATCCAATTTTTAATTCATATCAGAAACAGATCAAATAATTTGTATCTTCCCCAAATCAGAAGCCACGAAGTGAGTTGTGAAACTTCATACTCGAATCAAAAACCCTAACAAATCAGAAACTACAAAGTGAGTTGAGAAACTTCATACACGAATCAAAAACCCTAACAAATCAGTGGTTGCCTCAAAGTGAAGGCGGTGGCGGATCTGGCGGATGTAACGTCGGCGGAGGTGGAGAACTCTGTAACGTTGAAAATCAGATACTGATGGCGGTGGCTGATATGGTGGGTTCTGTTTGGTTTTATAATAGGAAGTTACTGTTTTAACCCGCTTGATGAACGATAGTTAATATTGTCATGCTCATTTTCAAATGGAAAATTAAATATAAATCTCTTATATAGTTGTAAGTAGTGTCGTTTTGAATTTTTCTTTTTCAAGAGCATATCAAATTATGAAATATTTTTAAATTGGTTTAACATTTCTCTTGGAGTGCAAGAGTTATATCATAGAGCTATGCAACTACATATCAGTTTTGGTTAGTTCACTCAAAATTTTATTAATTAGGATTTTATCAATTTTTTTTTATTAATTTAGAGTTTAGATTAGATAAGCCCATTTTATTCATATTTGTTTGTGTTGTATTTGCCTTATGTATAGGACTTAGGTTTTTTTTTTTATAATTTTTTTTAAGCTTGTATGAGAATTGTAGTTTGTTTTAAATTTTTAATCTAAGGAAGCTAACTCCATTGACCATACAATACAAGACAGTTATAATTAATGGCTTACCCAATGCAGTTCTTGCTTCCTTCTCACATTATGAGCTTATATTATACAAAATTTACAGGTTAATTTCACTATCCTATTTTTTAGGTACCTACAGGCAAAATAGCTCAATGGGGGTCACCTGATTTTTGAGAAGGTTAGTTTCTTGAGCTGGCTAACTTATAGTGGTACTACTAATACTTTTAAATTTCAGAAACATAATTTTCTGAGTAGACTGTGAATGCGGTGTTTTAAGTATGAAATCTTTTCATTTCAAGTTATATTCCAGTCCTAGAACAAGTAAATGATAGTGAAAATAAGATTTTGTAAGTTTTTTTTTTTTAAATGGAATTTTTTGTTTGCTGTGCATGATATAGGGACTGAAATGCAATTTTTTTATTTTAGTTGTTGTAGTATGTTTTATCTTCAATGAAGTCATATAGGGACTGAAATGCAAATAAATAAATTATAGGGACTAGAATGATATATATTTATTTTATTTAAGAACAAGAACAAATTTTCGAGGACCAAAATGAAATAAAAAAAAAATTATAAGGACCATTTTGAAATAACATTGTGGGACTAAAAAGACAAGTGAGTATATTACAATGACTTATGACCACAAATATATAAAATTATTTTTACTTAAACGTTTTTTAATTAGGATTATATAAAAGTAATTATATATCATTACAATGAATATATATATATATATATATTTGACTAATACAATGAATATATATTATTTCTTATAAAAACGTAAATAATTATGTTAGACACACTTATTTGAACCTAAATAATTAGGTTATACACACGCTTAAACATGGTCGCATAGAAGTTTTTATTTTAATAAGCAAAAAATTTATTTGAACATTACATGACTAAAATTAAAACAAAGTTTATTTGAACATATACATCTATCAGTTTTTGTTTGAACATATATGGTAATATAATTTTTTTGTCAAGTAGTTTGGTCATTAAAATTTCATCTTTAAAATGAATAAGTGGAGTATTCAGAATTTGAACTCCAACGACAACATCCTATACAATCTAAGAAGATTACTTGATTTGGAGAACTCTAAAATACTCATTAAGATGCTACCATGTGTCTTAAGCAAGGGTATTTGAGGTCCAAAATTTATTAAACTGAACTAAAATGAGAGTCAACTGAGCCGATGCTTTAGCCAACTAAGCCGTTTTTCTATGTTGTGAGACAAAAGCTAACTAATGGTGTGCTTGGTTGTGAAGAGAAAGTAAGAAGAGAGAAAGACATGAGAAAGAGTAGGAGAAGAGAGAAATATGTGAGAAATAGAATTGATTTGTAGTATTGTTTGGTATAACAGAAAAAGAAGAAAAATAGAGAAGAAAGAAGTTGAATGATTTTAGAAATTGACAAAAAAGAAATTACTGAAAGATTTTAATCTGGCAGATCCATTTCGCAGAAGAAACACGAACCTTCTTTGTTGAACCTTCAAGGAAATCATATATCTAGTAGTATATGTAAGTTTTTTTTTGTGTGTGTGTGAAAATAATACAGCTTTAAGATGCGTTCCTATGAAATTAGAATAATCAGTGATCTTTCTTTAAGACATTCATATTTATCAATTATTTCATTTAGAGTTGTTCTAAATTAGTTTTAAAGTTATTCTTGAATTAAAGTGCAGGCTTATATCATGAGTTATACTATCATCATTCTAGTCTTGGTAAGTTCATGCCATTTTATCCATACCTATCTTTTATTTACAACTAGCCTTTGGTAGGTGAATTCTAGTATGTTCATTTACTTACAATTTCAAGGATACATAAATCGTTGTTTGGTGCCGCTGTGCCGGTTTGATTAAAACACTAAAAAATAAAGATATAATTTATATTAAACTGACGTCAATCATATCACTGTATTAACCTTAAAGTCACAATTTTTACTTCTTAAAAATGTTAACGATAGTCGTTAAATTTTTTAATTATTTTAAATATTGATTCACAGTGAACCACTTGTCAAGATAGTCAATTGTAGTACTCATCACCTTTTATATAGGATTTAGATAAGATTTTATGCATATAAACATTTGATAAACATTGCTTTGACTTGTGATGCTATTGTTGGGATTAGTATATATATTTTTTTGGTTGACTTTGTCTTTATTAGTATATTGCTTGATTTGAATATTCCACATGTTGTATTCAAAACCCTAATGCAAATTTGTGTGTAGGATTGTGAGAACCTGCAAGATGGCCAGTAGTAGCAGGAATCCTCTTGTTGTTGGGCGTGTAATAGGGGATATATTAGACCCCTTTGAAAGTTCTGTTCCTCTCGTAGTCACTTATGGTAATATAAATGTTACTAATGGTCGTGAGCTTAAACCTTCTCAAGTTGCCAATCAACCCCAAGTGAATATCGGTGGAAATCACCCGAGTACCTTCTACACCCTGGTAATTACATTAGATATATACTTGTGTTATGTCTATAGTCTTTTAGATAAACTATTTATTTGTAGTTTATCGCACAATAATTTATGATTATAAACTTTTATGTATAAGCTATCTTGGAGCAAGGTAGTCGATAGTGCGCTATAGTGTGCCACTATATGAGAAGCAGGTAGCGGAGTGGTTAGCGGCCGCTCAGTCTGGATAGCCCGTTTTTGTGCCACTAAAATCGCCGGATCGGCGTCGTTACATGGTCTATAAGTTTTCACTTATCACTACAATATACATAATAATAATAATGACAAGAATGACATGAGGCTGCGGGTGTAAATATTCTTATAAAATTAAACAAATAACATAATAAAAATAACAAATAACATAATTAAATAATTGTAAAAATAATATATATTAGTAGTTATTAAATATTGTTTTAAATAAAAAATAAGTACATATATATTTAGTATTAATTATTATATTGTTATACTATGTCTTGAAGAACTTCTGAAAATAAGGCAAAAACATCATAAGTTATTTTTATAAATTCTGCCAAACAATTTTATAATAAAATTTATACTAGTATCCAAATTTTGCTATAATTCTTTGGATCATATTAAACAATTGTCATGGTCAATTAGTTCATTTGTAGGGAAGACATGAATTAACAATTTAGTTTTTTCAAATTGTTTTTGGTCTAATCCATTTTTTGTACTTTGTAAATGAGTTTTGAGTACCTTTGTTCTCCCTTAATATACGTGATTATGAATATGTATTGAGATATTTCTAATTCTGCTTCAATTGCAGATATTAGTAGATCCAGATGCACCAAGCCCAAGTAAATCACCTTTGCTTACATTGGTGAGTAACTACATTAACTAACAATTTTCTCTCATGGATTGTAGGTTGGTGACTGATATTCCAGCAACTACTAGCGCTAGTTTTGGTATGTATATTGATTTAATCCATTTCATAAGCCAAAAAGTATACATGAATAAGAAGATTTAAGCTTAACTATTCTTTCAAACTTTTTTTTGACAAGGTCAAACTTTCTTTTATTAAAAAGCCACATTGAGTAACAAAGAAACCACTTATAAGTTTCTTCTAATTTTTTTTTAAAAGTTAGTTAGCATCCAGGGAGTACATTTCAAGAACATCTAAGCCTAAAAATAAATCTTACTATTTTTAATAATTTTTATTAAGATATTACGTTAATGTCGAGTTTTATTTTTGGTCAAAAAGAAATCTATATATTTATTATAAAAATTCATTTTTTACTAAAACTATATACTGTCCACTTTTAAACTATTTAAAAATAATTAGAAATATCCATATTAGATTGACCTTGCATTTTGGGGTGAAATATAATAATCATTAAACAAACTATATTATATACTTAAATTTTAATTTATTTTCTTAAAACAAATGAAGTGAAAGTTGAAAACCTTAGAATTGTATTGAGTTCATACTAACACAATTCTATCACTATTATAAGCCAAACTATTTAAAAATTAGTTCCACCAAATAAAAATTGTGGCGCATATATATATATATATATGTGAGGGTCTTATGTAAATCTCATATGGTTATAATAATGCTTTTCACATTAATAATTAATAATAATAATAACATGCCCCCCAAGTTTCAATTATGCGATTTTTGCCCTCCAAATTTTTCAATTGCTCGATTTTAGTCCCCCAAATTCGAATTGTTCGATTTTGGCCCCTCAAGTTTACCCCCTTTTGCATTTCTAGCCCCCCCGTTGAATTTTTTGACTAAAAATTGTTTATGTGGCATTTTAAAATTAAATAAAAATAACTAAAAATTTAACAAAAATTAGAAATTGTTTTTTATTTAAAATAACTTATAAAATATTTTGTCATAAAAAAAGTAAAAAAAAATTATGAAATCTTTTTTTAAAATTTTGTATATATTTTTTTTAAAAAAATAATTATCAAACCATTTATTAAAAAAAAAATTTAATACATTTTTATAAAAGCAAATATTATTATTTTATAACATTTTTTAATTTTAAAAACATATTTTAATTATTTTTAATATATTTTATTTTTTTAAAATGTCACATAAGCAATTTTTTGTCAAAAAATTCAACATGGAGCTAGAATTGTAAAAGGGGGTAAACTTGAGGGGCCAAAATCGAACAATTCAAATTTGAGAGGCTAAAATCAAACAATTGTGAAACTTGGGGGGCCAGAATCGCACAATTGAATATTGGAGGGCCAAAATTGCATAATTATAAAACTTGGGGGGCCAAATCTGCATACTACTAGAAAACTCTTAAATACCGATGAGCGAAATCTGTCTCTAAAATGCAAATATTCCGTCACTAAGCACGTTAGAGACGGATTTGATCCCTTCGGTAATTTCCTCGTCTCTAAACTATTAGAGACGGACAAAATCAATCTCAAAAATAAAAATTTCTGTCTCTAAAATAAAAATATTTGTCTCTAATTGCTTTTTCCGTCTCTAATTCCATCTCTAGTAGAGACAAAATATATTGTCTCTAAATTTCGTCGGTATTTCAACTTTTTCTAGTATATTTAAGCCTAATAACAACAACAACAACAGTGTTTAGAGAATGTGTTGATAATATTAAGAAATATTAAAAAAAATATGGACAAGTAATATTTTTTGACACAATTTTAATAATAAATTTAAAAATTTGTGGTTTTTTATGTTTAAGATCATGTTAAAATAATTAAAGTTTTGTATGTTTGCATTGTCAAATGACCTTTGTTGCATTGGTTTCCACATGTTTCATGGTCTGTTCGAAGACATGTTTGCCAAAGTGCAATTTCTTTCCTGTTCCAATGAGATATATGAGTTTTGCCAGATTTGGAGTTATACCTGAGCTGTGATTTGTTGGGGCCCAATTAGCTGTGCCAATCCTGTTGAGAATTGCATACTTGACTGTTAACTTTGATGTTGGTAACAATCCTTTCTTGGGCCAATTTTTTGCTTGACCAGCAGTAATTTCCTCAGCAATTTTGTCCATTGAGAGGATCTTGTTGCTTTCAGCTTCAATATTCCTTCCCAGAAACTTGTTGATTGTTGTTGGAGAGAAGTCAATGTTCTTTTCTCTTAGCAGAACCTTGTGATAGTTATCACTGCCTTCTTCAGCGCATTCTTCAGTGAGATTAACCATAAACTCTCTAACCAGCCTTTCATAGCACTTGCCAACCCCTAGCACAGTCTTCATGAGTTTGGTTTCTTCAAGGAGTGTAGTAATTTCCTTGAGGAGAGTGCTTCACTGCTTAGTTCCCTCTCAGTAGCCATTCTTCTCTGCCCTACTATCTTCCACCTTTGTTCATTCTCTTTAGTGTGGAAGGATGTTGAGGTTGCAGCTTTTCTCTTCTTTGACATGATGTCTGGGATATCGTCTTCGACATCAGGTTCAAACTCACTTGAGGACTCTGGCTTCCTCTTCCTCTTCTGAGACTTCTCTTCTAAGTAGGATTTGGGAATCTCCACCTTCTTTCCCCTATTCCTCCTTATCCTATCAGCGATTGACTGAGGTCTTCTAGGAGTGATCTCTTCACTTTCTGTTTCTTCCCCAATCTCTATGACTTCTAGGGTCTCAGAGATTTCTTCTTCTTCTTCTTTGGAGAGAGCTGTCTCTTGTGTATCCTTTGAACCATCTTTCATTGGATGTTCTTTGGATGTCGTGTCTTTTGATGTTGAGACATTTGCTTCGACATCCTTGATGTTGAGGTCGGATGTTGTGACATCTTCTTCACCATTCTTCTCTTTCTCTATTTGAGGCTCAAGATTCTAGTATTGAGTAGCCTCTTTCAGAGATGTTTCTTCAGGAATTTGATCTCCAGCATTCTTTGGTGACGTTTGACGTTCTGGAATGAGTGATTCCTTGGGTTCTTCATCTTGCTTTTGATTCGTGAAGGGCCCAATCAGTTTGCTGCTTCTCTTTTTCCCTGTCGTAGTCCTCTTTCCTCTGGGAACAACTAGTTTGTCAAGATCAACCTCTTGCTGGTTGATGGTTGAGTCTGAAACCCTAGCTTGATCACTAGGTTCTTCGCCTTTGTTGATTGCTTGGTTGTTTGAGCTCATTGTGATTTCTTGACTCATGTTTGTTCAGAGTTTCTTTGAAGAAGATTTCTTTTGAGAAGGTTTGAGAGATGTTGTACCAGATGTTGAAGCGTGTGTGATAGCACAAGTGATGATCTTGGTGGCTTTTTATAGACGGAACTTAGGTAGTATGTTACCTTGTTTATTGTGCAGAAGTAATGATGATTAACGTTATAATCCTTTTGCACGCCACCCCGTCACTTAATGTTGTACACGCTTTTGGACGTGTGGAACTCTAGAGTTCCTTTTCCACGTTCAGGTTGAAGTGATTCAACTTCCTGATGAGTGTACAGATGTTGAGACATCTGGTAGAACATCTGGTCATTCTCTTCCTTGACTGTCAAACAAGCTATTTTTGGACTATTGTTGGGAGGAGTCCACTTATAGCACTTGTCCCTTACCTTGACACCTTTCATCACTACCTTTTGATTTTTTGCAATAATGCACTCAGAGTTGTTGAAGTACACATCTAGTCCTTGTTCACATAGTTGACTAATGCTTATCAAGTTTGTAGTGAGTCCTTCAACTAGTAGAACCTTGTCTAGGAATGGTAAGCTGGGATCTCTTAGCTTGCATATACCTTTGATTCTACCTTTAGCACCATCACCAAAAGTAACACTTCCTTTGGAGCAAGGCCTTAATTCCTTAAGGTATTTTCTATCTCCAGTCATGTGTTTGGAGCATCCACTGTCAAAGTACCAGTCTTCATATGAGGATAGCCTGATACAAGTATGAGCTTTTAGTTTTGAATCTTCTTTTGGTCTCCATACTTTCTTGACTTGAGTCTCCTGGCACTTTTCTTGTTGAACAAGAATCTTCTTTTCATTCTTCCTTGGTGATCTTGATCTTTGAGGATAGCCATGAATTTTGAAGCATTCTTTCATAACATGCCCATACCTACCACAATGATCACATCTATTGAAAGCTCTTCTATTTTGGGAGTATAGTTTCTTAAGATGTGGTCTAGGTATGTGCTTCTTCTGCTGCTTGTGAAGCTGACCTATGTTCCCATTCCTTTTGTATTGAACAGGACGTTGAGACATGTGGCTTGATATCTTCCTTTTTGTTTGGACAGATTTTTGAAACTTGTAGTCTATGATCCTGTCTTTGTGTTTAACAGAATGTTGAGACATTTGTCTTGTCATCTCTTTCTTGGTCCGAACATGGTGCTGAGATGTGTGGTCTATGATCTTGTCTGTATGTTGAACAGGATGTTGAGACATTTGGCTTGTCATCTCTTTCTTGGTATGTTCACAGTGCTGAGATATGTGGTCTATGAGGTCTATGATCCTTTCTTTGTGTTGAGCAGGATGTTGAGACTTTTGGCCTGACATCTGGTCCTTAGGCTTCTGTAGAGGAGGAGTTACCTTTTCTGGAGCAGATTCAGCCTTTTTGAAGGGATGATCAAATCCTAATCCAATCATGTCTTCAGCTATTTTCTCAGTTTCAAGGAACTCATCTTCTGAGTCAGATTCATAGTTTAGACTTTAAGAAGTTATATTCTTTTTCCAGAGATGCTCGCTCCTCATGCTCCTTGATCAGCCTTTCAATGTTCTCATCTTGTTCTCTTACCTTAGCATTGTAGAGAAGTTCTTCATCACTGTCTTCAGTGTCTGTGAAGCTTTTGAAGTTACCATTGTTGCTTGTTTCAAACATGCCTGAGAATGCATTGTTTATGTCTTCATCTTCACCTTCATCCTCAGAGTCAGAGAGAATTGCAGCTAATCCCTTTTTCTGTTTTCTGAGAAAGTTGGGACATTGTATTCTGATATGCCCAAAACCTTCACATTCGTAGCGCTATACCTCTGTTTCTTCTTCAGAATTAGTTTCTTCTTTTGACATGCCTTGTGCCTTGTTGTTGGACATCTTTTCTGGGACATTTGTCCTCCACTTAGCACGGACCCTGTTCACAAATTCATTGAACTTCTTGGTCAATAGAGCTATTGCTTCTGATAGACAATCTTCACTTTGGCTTTCCTCAGACTTGAAGGCCAAATTCTTCATCTTATTTTCAAGTCTATCTTCAAAGGTCGTCTCAAAAGTTTGTAATGAGCCAATGAGTTCATCAACCTTCATCGTGCTCAAGTCTTGTGATTCTTCAATAACAGTTACCTTCATAGAGAATCTCTTAGGAAGTGATCTAAGGATCTTTCTGGCTAGTTTCTCTTCAGGTATCTTCTCTCCTAGAGCAAAGCATGAATTTGCTATGTCTCGAACTCTAGTGTTGAATTCTGAGATGGTCTCATCATCCTCCATTCTTAGATTTTCGAATTTTGATGTGAGAAGTTGTAGCTTTGACATTCTAACCTTGGAAGTTCCTTCATGTGCAGTTTGCAGAATTTCCCATACTTGCTTGGCTTCTGTGCATGTGTTGATCAGTTTGAATATGTTTTCATCAACACCATTGAAGATAGCATTAAGTGCTTTAGAGTTGTTATTGGACTCAGTCTCCTCTTCTAGGGTCCAATCTCCTTCACCTTTTAATATTGAAGAACCATCTTCTGCTGAAACTATTGGGTGATTCCAACCTGTAACAATTGCCTTCCATGCTTTTGGATCCATGTATTTGATGAAGGCAATCATTCTTGCTTTCCAATAGTCATAGTTTGATCCTTCCAGAACTGGTGGTCTATTTATTGATCCTCCATTCTTGTCCATCTTTGAACAAGATTTTTGTCTCCCTGGAGCTCACCCAGCAGGTTAGGGTGCCTGCTCTGATGCCAATTGAAATTCTATTCTCTGGCAGTACAGATGTCGTACACAATGTCTAGGACAATATGTTTGTAGTCCAGATGTCTCAGACAACTGGTTCGACAATTGGTTATGAGGATCACAGATATTATTGCAGTACTGAAGTAAATAAAAGCAATAAAGAACACCAGTAATTGTTAACCCAGTTCGGCGCAAACCAGCCCTACTCTGGGGATACCAATCCAGGAAGTGAACACTACTAATCTGAATTAATACTTAGTCTTACAACCATACCAAAAACCCTATTGGCATGTATGCCTTTTCTTAATCCTAGCAATCTTCTACTCAAGGGCTAACTCCCCCTGAATATGAGAACCTACCCAACTCCCTCTAATCACTAATCCCAAGTGACGACAACTTTAAACTACAAAGTTTAAAGACTTAGTTGAATGACAACATTCAACAACAAAGCTACAAAGTATCAAAACCAATACTAAGAGCCACAAAGCTGCAAAGTATCAAACAGCGATACTAAGAGCCACTAATGCTTTGCACAGTAGGCACAAAGCTTTGAACTCACAATCTTCAGTTCTTGTGGGTTGAGTTTTAAGCTCTATGTTGAGTTCTATTTATAGGCGTGCAAATCTTCAGATCGTCTTCAGTCTTTCAGATGCACTACAATTAAGAGTTAGTTTTAAAACAAACTTGTTTAAAAACAAACTCCAAAAGATAAAGAAATTAATCTTTATCCACAAATTAAATACGAATCCTAATCGTATCTAACACTTAAGATTAATAACAAACTTTATCATTAATCCTAATCTCAGCTTGTTACTTAAAGATTCGCGCTTCATTCAAATTTAAAAAAACACGCGTGCTTAATGGATAAGCATTATCTTTTAAGCTAATCTGGGTTCAGATGTCCTACCCACATGTCTTGGGACATCTTGTTCAACATGTTGCATCTGCACATCTTCAATATGCACAAGTGGTTTAGACTTAATTACTTTAGCATTGGTGCTTCAGTTAAGTCACTCTGACCAAGTTGTTTTAGCCTTATGATGCAGCCAATCTCAGAAGAACTACAATAGTAGTTTTTTTTAAGGGTAAAATAAGAATAATGAAAAAGTCATCCCAAAAATTTGTATCTTTTTAATATGTAGTTGATTACTTTTTTTGTTGGTAGTTTTTTTTTAAGGGTAAAATAGGAATAATGAAAAAGTCATTCCAAAAATTTATATCTTTTTATTTATAGTTACTAGCCGCCAAACGGACCGTGCCCGTTTGTGTGATCGATATTTTTTTTTTTTTATTTGTTGTGGTCGAAATTCTCTATTGTGCAAATATAAATAACTACTTAATCTCCTTTTTATTGGACTTAATTAATTGATAACTACTTAACATCCTTTTTTGTTGTGGCTAGTTATTAAGAAGAATTTTTTTTTTACTATAAAAAAACTGAAAACATACTTTTATGTGGAAGTTGTGCTTAGTTATTAAGAGAAAAAAAAAATTATTTACTAAAAAAAAATGAAAATCTATTTTTATCTGGAAGTTATATTTCAACATATACAAATATCAGTTTTTTTTTTGTAGTTTTTTTTAAGGGTAAAATAGGTATAATGAAAAAACCATCCCAAAAATTTGTATCCTTTTTATATATAGTAATAGATTTAATATGTAGTTGGTTACTTTTTTTGTTGGTAGTTTTTTTTAAGGGTAAAATAGGAATAATGAAAAAGTCATCCCAAAAATTTATATCCTTTTTATATATAGTTATAGATATACAAAAAAACAAAATTTAATATGTTATGAAACAAAAAAATAATAATAATAAAAAATTAGTTTTCCAAATATATAGCATTAATTAGTTTTGTTGAAAAAGATAAAAGTAATTGACAAATGATATAATTAACAAATCGTACTCTTAAAATACACAAAAGACAATTAAATAAGAATGTTAAATCTGACAAAAAAACAAGTAAAAAGGAACGGAGGGAGTATATAATATTGACTCATTTATTTTAATCCAAAAATTTAACAATCACTTAAATAATTCACAAAATCAAGCATTTAGTTATTGACTTAAGTGCATTTATTTTTTATCTTTTCACTTTTTTTTTTTTGGTTTTCGCCACCCGTTGAATCTGGTTCGGGGTCAGTTCTGGCATTAAGTGGTTCCAGCCCTCTTCCGATCGCAGTTGCGGGGAATCAAACTGTGGTCCTCTTTACCAAGTTCAACGCCAATCACCACTGAACCAACTAACGATTGATATCTTTTTACTTTTTATAATTGGGTGATTTAGTCTGTTTTGTTTTTTTTTTTTCAATATTTTGCGATTTTGACCCATATTTTTTTCCTTTGATTTTGTAAACCCCACCTAATTTTACACATGTGGTAAATTTTTTAAGACATGGCATGGTTATATATAGTGGATAATAGGAGTGGTAATTGGCGCTGAACTTGGCAGGAAGGACCACAGTCCGATCCCCGCAACTATATGATCGGAAGGGAGCTGGAACCACTTGATATCAGAATTGTCCCTCGAACCAGATTAAATTGGTGGTGAAAGCCAAAAGGTTAAAAGTTAACTGTTTATGTAATAATGTGAGAAAAAATATATTTTAACTAGAACATTGATCTGTGCGGTGCACGGATCTAATTAGCCGTAATATTTTACAATAAAAACACGATATAAAATTTTAAGACTAAAATGCATATAGAAAAGTCGAGTAACATTAAACATTAGTTCAATGATAAATTTGGATAAATGTTCATACAACAGAAATTATAGTATATTACGAAATACTTCCTTATTGACTACCTTGGAAGTTTTATTCGTATATTTACCGTCTTCGTCAGTAATCAATATTTTTAATCATTCTCTAGAAGTAACTCTTGAAATCGCAACATACAAATTAACCATATGAAAACACTAGTGACGGAAGAATATACCATTAAAGGAAATTGTCTCTGTTGAAATTTAAAAGGAATCTTACGTCAGATGGTGTCAGAGACAATCTAGGTATAAAAACTTTATCACCAATATTACTTCCTGAAAGAATTTTTCCTTCAAGAATATATTTTCCTCTCATTCTTGTAATAATAAGTCTTGTTTTTCCATTGCATAATCCTAATTTTTTATCCAAATTCCTTAATAGCATAACTGAAATTCCAACTTTAAGGGTCTGTTTGGTTCAATTGAGGGGAGGGGAGGTGAGGGGAGGGATTTATTAGGTTGACAAAATTACCCTAATTTTTTTATTAAAATTCAAAATTATCCTTGTTGAAATATTAAAATTCTAGGTTTTATTTTTTTTTTACAACAAAAAAAATTTAGGTTTTCTACTCATTAGATTTTTTTTTTGGTTATATATCCATTAAATTTTTTTTTTTACGTAACATATCCATTATAATTTAATCCTTATTTTGAGTTTATAAGGTTAAGAGTAAAAAAGTAAATTACTTCTCCAAAATTTAAAATATTCCCTCACCTCCCCTCCCCTCCCCTCCAAAAACTTCGAACCAAACGGACCCTAAGTCTCAACTTGTGATTTGGAAGACCTAATGCAGAAATCGTGTTAAAAAATTCGAGAGTGTGAACATCATCCATTGTATCACCATCTACATTGCGTGCACGCGTAGGTGAATTATTAAAATTAAGAAATATTAAAAAATTATTTGATGATGATAAGTAAAAAGTTAAGGTAAATGGAATGGTGATAAGAAAAAATTATACTACATTAAAGGTATTAATGAACTTCTAAAAATTATACTACATTAAAGGTATTAAAATTAATGAACCACTTGATGCCAGAACCGACCCCCGAACCCAGGGGCGGTGCTGCTATGGTGTGAGGGGGTGCAGGTGCACACCCTGAAATTAATTTTTTTTTCACCAGTACCCTTATTTTTTTAACTTTTTGCACCCCCTGATTTATTTTTTGCACCAGGTACCCAAAACTAAAAACAATTACACTTGAGTCATAATTCCTTTCCAACTTTTCTCTAAACTTCTCTCAAATTTTTTTTCTCTCAAACTGAAAAGTGAGAATGCGTATTCTTCTTCATCACCAAAACCACCACCGTCCGACACCGACCGCCTCCTTCCCTCCCATCGCCGGCCACCACGCCTCCGTCTCCAGACTCGACCTCCCTTCCCTCTTTCTCTTTCTCTCTATTCGGTAATCAATAAAAAAGTTCATGGTTTAGGGTTTTACAATTTGGGAATTTTTTGTATAATATTCTATTTTTCATCTCTTAATCCCTTTGAAATTTGTTGCATCATCTTTACTATTTTTGTTTGTTCTTATTTTGGTTAGGTTGAAGAAGAGGTGGTGAAGAACTTGATTGAATGAATGAGTTTATGTTTTGTTGTGTTGTTAGAAATTGAAATAGATAGAATAGAAGTGGTATGTTTACCTTGTTTTTATGGTTTTTTTCTTTTGGGACTAGTTTTCATCTAGTTTCTTTGTATCCTCTTTGTGTTTTCATCTAGTTTTTATGGTTTGTTTGTGTTTTTTGGTCCTCTACTAGACTGCTACTCGTGTCTGCTTTGTTCTGTTGTGCTATTATTGATTAGTATCCCTTTAAATGTTACTTGCTTTTGGCGAATGCACATTGGTTTTGGTGTTGCATGGCTTTTTAATCACACTTCCCGGTGGTGTGTTGTATCTTGTAACTTTTTAGTCTCAATAGTACTTGTGCTATGAGTGCCTTTAAATAATCACACTTACTTGAGTTTTTTATTATTCTTAAGTTGGTTGAAATCATTTATTAATGTTTATGACTTATGCTAGTTTGTTGTATTTTATTAATTATGTTTATTTTGGTATTGTAGGAGGTTATGGAAAAGTTTTTTAAGAGAAAGGTATCACCTAATGAGCAAGGATCTAGTTCTAATGAGCAAGGAACTAGTTCTCAACAACATGTTCAATTTAATTTGGAAGATTTACCACCGGATCCGGGCAAGCGGCCTAAAATATCAACATATCATCGTAATCATCAAGAAATAATACGGAGAACATATTTACAAAGAGGGCCATGTCAACCTATTCAACATAATTTTCCCCAAAGAAAATTTGGAAATTCAATGAGAAGATTTTGTACCTCTTGGTATAGTGAATTTGGCAATTGGTTAGAATATAGTATTGAAAAAGATGCCGCATTTTGTCTTTGTTGTTATCTATTTAAACCTGACATTGGAAAGCAATCTGGTGGTGATACATTTGTAATAGAGGGATTCACAAATTGGAATAAGAAAATAAACTCTCGCTACATGTTGGTGGAAGCCCTAATTGTGCTCATAACATTGCTTGGAAGAAATGTCAAGATTTGATGAAACAAAATCAACATATTGAGGTAATGATATCTAAGCAAGCTGATGTTGCTTGCAACTTGTATCGAATTCGATTGACTGCTTCACTTGATTGTCTTCGCTATCTAATGTTGCAAGGATTGCCTGTTCGTGGTCACGATGAATCAATAGAATCTGAAAATCAAGGCAACTTCCTTGAATTGCTTAGATGGTATGCTGCCAGAAAAAAGAAAGTGAAGCGTGCTGTATTGGAAAGTGCTCCTACAAATTGTAAAATGATTTGTCCAGCAATTCATAAGGATATTATTAAAGCTGCCGCTTTGGAAACCAGTAAAGCTATTATTAATGATCTTGGAGATGAATTGTTTGCTATTCTTGTTGATGAATCCAGAGATATTTCAAATAAAGAGCAAATGTCTGTTGTTTTGCGTTATGTTCACAAATTTGGAAGAATTGTTGAGCGATTTTTGGGTATTGTCCATGTTACATCTACAACATCCTTATCACTGAAAATGGCTCTAGCAAAGATAAGGCAAGATCCGATGCAAATGGTCTTTCAATTCTAATGGGTAGTTATGATTTTGCACTCACATTGCATTTGATGAAATATTGAAAGAAGATGAATCAACCGAAGATAAGGCAAGATCCGATGCAAATGGTCTTTCAATTCTAATGGGTAGTTATGATTTTGCACTCACATTGCATTTGATGAAAATAGTATTGGGAATTTCAAATGAATTGTCACAAGCATTACAAAAGAAAGATCAAGACATCCTTAATGCTATGAACTTGGTTAACATCACAATGGAGTGGTTACAAACTCTAAGAGATGATGGGTGGCAACCTTTATTGGAGGAGGTAACTTTATTTTGCAATAAGCATGAAATTAAAATTCCCAATATGGATGATATTTACTTTCGTGGAAAATCAAAACGCGGAGGTAATGTTGAATCTATCACCATAGAAAATCATTATCGCATTGAATTATTTTATACTGTTGTGGACATGCAACTTCAAGCACTTAACAATCGTTTTAATGAGGCAAATATTTGGTTGCTCATTTGTATGTTTTGTTTGTGTCTAACCAATTTGTTCTCTGCTTTTGACAAGGCAAAGTTGATTGAATTTGCAAAGTTTTATCCAAGTGAATTTTGTTCAAGTAGTTTGGCGATGCTTGATAATCAACTTGAGACTTACATCATTGATATGCGTAGGAGTGTTGAATATGCATCTTTGAAAGGAATAAGTGATCTTTCAGAAAAATTGGTGGAAACTAAAAGACATATTGTTTATCTGTTGGTCTATCAACTTTTGAAGTTAGCAATGATTTTGCCTGTTGCCACAGCAACCGTTGAGCGATCATTTTCTACTATGAAGATTGTGAAGACTAGATTGCGTAATCAAATGAGCGATGAATGGTTGAACGATTGTCTCTTGATTTATGTTGAAAGAGATGTGTTAGACAATGTTGATGATGAGTTGATTATTCAACGATTTCAAAATATGAAGTCGCGTAGCGGACAATTGTGAAACATATATATGTAATTTTTTTAGTATGATGTAATTTTTTGAATATATTATATATGAATTTGCATCTATAGATATTTATCTTATATTTATTAATATATCGATTTAAAAATGCACCCCCTGGTCCAGGGTCCGAGCACCGCCACTGCCCGAACCAAATTCAACTGGTGGTGAAAGCAAAACAAAAAGTATTAAAATAAAGAAATATTAAAAATTTTTGAATTTTGAATTTTGAATTAAAAAATATGTAAATGGAATGGTGAATACGGAAGAGTCATATTACATTAAATATATTAATGAACTTTCAAAATTAAACTACAATAAATATATTAACTAACTTTCAAATTTAGAAATATGAAAATAAAATGTTGAATGTCTTCATAAACAACGTGACAAAAATAAGAAATATAGAAATTAAAAGGTGACTGTCATATTAAAAACATGATTAAAAAAAAGGTACCATGGTGTTATGCTTTTTAAAAAAATGTAAACATTTATCGTAAAAAAGTTATATGGAATTCATAATGTTTAATCAATAAATTAACAATTTTCATCATTGAATATATTTTTTTTTCAAAACAACCATTCATTTTATTTTAATATTATATTTTGAAGTATGCTTTACTCATAATGTTTAATCAATAAATTAACAATTTTTTTCATCACAAGTGAATATATGTCTTTTGAAAAACGACCATATGTAAATTTTTAATATTTGATATAGAGGAAAAAAATTATATCAATTAAGCATTGATTGCATAATTATTACATGATGGTTACAAAATTATATCAATTAAGCATTGATTGCATACTTATTTGAATTGATTTATGGTTAAAATAAAATGGAAAATTAGAGGAAAAGGATTATGTTAATTATAACCTAAACGTAAGAAACTTATAATATAAGAAATAATTGATTGGAAAATGAGAGGAAAGAAATTAGGTTAATTATAACCTAAACGTAAGAAACTTATAATATAAGAAATAATTGATTGAATTGTTTATATTGTTACTATATTTTGTACTTCGTAAAGCGAATTTATGGAATTTTTTGACGAATGTATGAGATTTGATAAGTGTTAAGTTTTGATGATCAAACAAATTTAAAATCTAAACTCATCTTTGTACTTAGTTATTTGTCTTATAATATAATCCTTCGGATAATAGAAAGGAGCAAATCATTCAAGAGAATTTGAATTCAGTTAAATAAAACAATTCTTAACATATTTTTCTCTCATCTCGGTTGAATTCTAAATTACCAATTTTTTAATAATCATTTTATCTTCTCATGAATTTCTTCTTCCTCACTTTACGTTGCCGCATCGCTTTATCAATTCCTCATAGGAATCATAAAATTAGGGAGATTTTGGACGGAATATTTCCATCAGTGGGAAATGAGAATATTTTCAAGGCAAGAGGGGTGGAATCTTATGTTCGTATATTTTTCTTTGTTAGTGCTTGATTCAACATGTATGCATGGTGACTTGTAAGGCTTCAATTTTTCAAGAAACATGAGCAAGGAATGAAAGACAAACAACAACCAGCATTTGAACGACAAAATTATAGGCTTTATCTGACATTGCAATATATATGAGTGAGATTGAAGAACCACTCACAACAAACAAGCTAGAGGAAGCAAAATGAATATTAAAAAAATAGAGATAAACTTATTGATCATTATGAATATTTGATTTGATAAAGAGGATTATTTTCAGTGATGGCTTAATTAATTGACCAATTTAAATTAGGTTGGATTCATAATGTCGCTTAATAATGGAGTACATTAATTAGCGTTAACTAAGATATTGAACTCAAATGGTTAATGAGTATTCCTTAAGACGAATCCTTTAAGAGAATTCATGTTTGATTTCACTAAATTTTTTAATCAGACTTTACTTACCTCGCGGCCGAATTCTGGTTTACCGGGACTCCTTTTCCTGTAAACCAAAAAAAAAAGACCTAATCTAAACTACATTTAATTTAATTTGATCGGGTCGGATTTGTCAAGGATTCAACCAAACTTAATCGTGTGTTATTTTAAACTTTGGATCATATAGTATTTCTAAGATCTAGATGATATAGGTTGTTTGAATAAACAACTTTTTTTTGCAATTTATAGTATAAGTGCTTATCATAATAAGTGCTTATGTATAAGCTATTCTATAGCACACAGTAAAATAAAGTTAAATTGTTTTAGTATAAGTTATAAGTTATTTTCCAAAGTATTGTGGAGAACTTGCGAAAATAATTGAGAACAACATATAAACATGTCATAAGTTCTTGCAAATAGTTCCATAAAACTTATGTTAGTAAATAAACTTAAATATAACAATCCAAACAGACTTACAAAATGGATACGAGAAAAACACTTAGAAACATGCTCCATTGTCATTTCTAAATCCGAAGAAAAACTTTTTCGTTAAACAAAAAAGAAGATAAGTATTTAATCAAAGGGAGTGGTTATGGTGCATAAGTTTTTTCTTTATGCACCATGCATAAATAATGAAAATTGCTTAGCATACCCCCTAGATTGCTTAGTGCACCCCCTAAATTTCTAGCACACCCCCAAATTTCTAGAGAGTGCGCTAAGTAATTTGGGATATTTATGCACGGTGCATAAAAATGGCTTATGCATCATAACTTGTGCCTTAATCAAATACTACAGTTAGAGCATACATAAGTAGAGTACAATTAGGAAAATCGGCTAAAATGGTCTAAATCGACCCAATTTGACGGTTTGAATTGAATAAGCAAGTACTAGCAATTATTCACAAAATTTCAAAACCGTTGATCAAATACGGGTAATAAGTTTACTCAAACCCAACATAAATAACCATTGATCAAACCATATGGACAAAAAGGCACTAAAATTTTGTCTATTCCAATTATTTCAAATCAAATACATTAATCAATTTCTTCACCTTTTTTCTGTAATTTATCCAACACCTTATAAAATTCACAATAGACTTTATGATTATCGAATTTTAATTCTCTCATTCACAAACAAATTGCGCCTCCTGAACTTTGAAGTATTTAAGCTCTTGAACCTTGTAATTTTGTGAGCCATGACTTTAGTTAATTTAAGATTTTGTAATTTAGTTATTTTGTTTGGATCCGTGCAAATTAGGCTTAAAACTCTGGTCATTTTGAAACTTAATTTTGATGCTTGCAATGGTAGCTGCAAATATTTTATATTAGTTTAGTATTCTCATTTATTTTATGTTTATATACTTCATTATATAGTGAAAATATGTTGCCATATTTTAGAGGTAAAAAATAAAGTTGGATCATTTTTTTAGAGAGAATATAATGGTGCACCATTTACAAAATTACAATCAGATTTTCTTAGAAGAAAAAAAATGTGGTAACACCGTACCAACTCAATTCAAACTGAAAAATTGACAATTTGACCCAACCCAATACTACAACTTGCAATTTTTAAAGTAGACTCAAACCGGAATTTACTCTATGCAGGATGTTCAATTTAGATCAACAACAAGTGAGATGCAACTGGAAAATATTTACACTAGAGAGGACCGGCCTATCAAGAATAATATATATATATATATATATATATATATATATATATATATATATATATATAGGTTTGTTAATTTAGATCCACCTAAAATATGAAGGTTTAAATTAGTAAGGTGCATATTTTCTATTATAACTAAAAATACATTCTTTCACTATTTCAAATAAGTTTAAAGTAAAGGGCAATTTTGGAGCTTTATAAAAAAAACAGCAAAACATGTTTTATCCTTCTTTAAAATTTTCAAACAACATTTTTCTAATAAAAAAACATTAAAATTGTTTTATAAAAGTGGGTATAAATTAGCAAATGAGTGCACAACATTTAATAAAATTTACCTAACTAACCCTCAATTTTCTAGTGTAAAATAACTAAATATCGAGGGTTTTTTGTCCAAAGTGAAAATGTGCACCTTACTAATTTAAACCTTCATGTTTTTAAGTGAGTCTAAATTAGCAAACCCCATATATATATATATATATATATGTCATTCAAGAATGTCAATACAGTGGACAAAGATCAAGGTTCCAATAAGATTATATAAATAAAGTCATGGGTAGCCACAAAAGATATAATGCATTCCAATTCTAATATATATTCTTAAAAATTCTAATATTCTTATGAGGCAGATGCTCTTTCCAGCTTCATTAAGAGCTATTCTTACGTATGAACAACACATTTAGGCACAAATTTAGGCATACACATAAGTTTAAAAAATTAAAAGAAAAATAAAATAGTTACTTCAATCAATATCACTTTATTCATTTTTTCTTTAATTTTTATTCTTCATTGTGAGTGTGCCTAAATTATATTCATTTGGATTTCTGTCCATATTAGAATTTCCTTCTTCATTAAAGGATAAATTCAAAACAAAATATTAAAGTAGACGATAAAGTGCAAAAGCTGAAAATTACCACGTGCAAGCAAGAAACCTTTTGAAGAGAATGTAATGAGATTCCTAAATAGCTAGCAGCCCAAGTAGATCGATCAACAAACTAAGGACATAATGCAAAGATGAGTTAATTTCTAACCAATAATAACCAATAAATGTTGCAATTCTTTTATATGAGATAAAATAATTATTCTAAGATACACTTTTTTGACAAGGAATTATTCTAATATACTGAATTTTGTCATTTGAGCCAATCAAATGTTGAAACGTTTTCAGTCATTTTCATTTGGAGAGTACAGCCTAGTGTGATGAATTCATAAAGCAAAAGCTTTCTTATGTTTTATTTTGTATTGATTTTAACACACATATAGCTAGGTGGTCAGCTTTAATTCGTTGTTTTTTTTTTGTTTGGTTCAAAAATAGTAGTTGTTTTACCATGTCTAAAACTTGATTCTTCCATAGTTTGAAACATTGACATATAATTAACCGAAAGGAAAATGCATAATTAATTTATTTTTTTTATATCAATAAGGGTCTTAGCCCGGAAGAAAGAAACTACACTGGAATGAAACATGGGGTCGCTATCCCAATACATCAGCTAACATCACATTGTGACACTCTCTAGGACACGTATCATAATACACCATATGTGTATCAATAATACACCCAATATTGGCAAGCACGTCGGCACACTTGTTTGCTTCCCGGTAAGAGTGATTAATCACTACTTCCCAATCCAGCTCAAACAACCGTCGAATACGCATGACTAATGCTCCACCAAGCGGTCTCCCATACCCAGGCTGACGAAGCACTTGATTCACAACACTAGAATCCACATTCAACTCAATTCTATTAAATCCCAACCTTCTAGCATACCTGAGTCCCTCAAGAACACCCCAAAGTTCTGCAACGTACGCGTTACAAATACCCAAATTCTTAGCAAAACCACCCATCCACACACTCTTACTATCATGTATCACACCATAACCACAGATGACCTTAGGGTATAACTTAGAAATACGTTAAGTTGTATGTTCCCCGGGTTTGGGATAATTATGGTAGAAAGAACATCATTAGATACAGTCACTTAGTAGCGACTCTGAATTGTCGCATATGGATTTCCCAATGGGATTATCCATCAGGTTATGTATTGTGAGCTGTATGCCGTGATCGGATCGATCGACGGACAAGGCGGGCCTCCGAGATATGCTCACCTCGGAGAATCCTTGCGGTTAAAACGAATAAGAGTTAATTTCTGTGATACACCTTTATTTTCTGCTTTATGTTATGATTATGAATATGTTAGTATGTTATGACTGTTTAGGTTTCCCCGGTGTAGTCACCTCTAGGAGGGTAGTAGGACTCACTGAGGCTTAGTAGTCTCACCCCACTCTAAACAATTTTTTTCAGATAAGCAGGTTGGCTAAAGGTATGCTGGTTGGTGTGCTTGTAGCTGTGCTTGAGGATTGCATTTCATTCATGCTTTCTAGTTTCCTAGTCTTGTTGTGCTTTCGTTCTAATAAATGTCGCTTTTTATCGTTGTTTCCGTTGTAATTCTTGTATCAGTGATGTACTTAGCACCTGCGTGTGCTTGAACTTTCTCATGTAATAATAATGACTCAGTATCAATAATAATATTCTACGTTTTATTCTAGATATAGACGTGGGGTGTTATAGAGTCATTTGTTTTGTTATCTTATTTTAGTTAAGGATGTATTATTTTTAAGAGGATTTTTTTTGTGTAAGATTACATTAGTATTATTTTGAAAGAAGAATGTAATACCTTAAACCAATATTTTATAATTCAATTTTTATTTTTCGTTGCGTTTCCGAAAAAGATTTTCTAAAAGTAGAAATATTTAAATAAATGGATTTGGGTGTTGCAATGTCTAGATTAAGAGTTAGCAATTCATAAAATACAAAAAAAGTTGTCTTAGAAACATCTATAACAATGTCATGTAGAAAACTCAAACAAAAGCCTAAATTATTCTACTTCTATGAACATCTTCAAGAAATTACTCTTCTCTTTTCTCTTTTAAGTTTTTGAGATGTAATGTCAATAACATTGAAGACTTCACCACATTATATCTTTTTTCTTGCAGTAAATTAATTACTAATATGTTGCATTTTGTCTCATGTTATTAGTACTACAATTCTACTACTAGTTCTCTTTTTTTTTTTTTTTTTTGTGACAACACTACTAGTTCTCATTTTAATTTCTAACAATAATACATTCCTAATTGATATTAATGTTTAAGATAGATATTAAGCAAAAAGATTGGTACGCAATAGGATAGAGGAATATTTATCTCATGTCCCTTGCTTTTCCCTCTATAAATATCTCTACCTCTTTGTGTGTGTTGTATAACTAAAATTTCCCAAAGCAAATTTGTGTATAGGTAGGAGTGTGAGAACCACATATGGCAGGTAGTAGTAGGAATCCACTTGCTGTTGGGCGGGTTATAGGTGATGTGATTGACCCCTTTCAAAATTCTGTTCCTCTTCGAGTCACCTATGGTAATAGGGAAGTGAATAATGGTTGTGAGCTTAAACCTTCTCATGTTGCAAATCAACCAAGAGTGAGTGTTGGTGGAAACGACCTCAGGAACATCTACACCCTAGTAATTTAATTTATGTTTTTTTGCTGCATTAGATAGTTGACACGTTATATTTGGCATATTGTCATAATATAGTTTCCAATTTCTAGCTTTGATTATATTTAATTCGCTAATTAATTACAGGTTTTGGTGGATCCTGATTCACCTAGCCCAAGTAACCCTACTTTTAGGGAGTACCTTCATTGGTGAGTAAATCAATTACATACCCTTGTGGTTATGGTTGGTTATAATGGAACATTATTTTTACACATGGCTTTTGTTAATTAAATAATATATATTACTAACAATCTTCTTTCAATAAACTTTAGGTTGGTGACTGACATTCCAGCAACTACGGAGGTCAGTTTCGGTATGTGTATTCTATCCATCCATTTGTTTAGTGTTAGGTTAAATAACATACACCTTTGTTTTTATAAGTATATTTTGAGAAAAATTGTCCATAATATTAGTCAAAGGCTAATTGAATAAAGAGTTACGCAACATGGTGTTAAGAGAGTTGGCAACATGACTCTTCTCAAAAGAAGAAATTGAGTTTGATTTTTAGAGTCATTCATTAAAGAAATAGTTCAACACTAATAATAAAATAAATGTCACACTTCCGAACCAAACATCAATCTCAACGGCTCAAAGAGCACAGGCCATGAGAATAACATGGGACATCTATTTGAAGGTCAATGATCGTTTTTTTTTTTTTTTGGTAAACATGAGGGCATAAGCCCAGAGGGTCAATGATCTTAATTACATTATATTGGAAAAATAATGAGTTTTTTATAATAAAAGAAAAAGAAATGCGGGTAAATCATTTGCATATAAGTTATAAAATAGTTTGATAGAAGCTTATATCAAAACAAGTTAAAAATATTGCACGAGAGCCATTTTCATATGCTCCAAAATTCTCATACAAAAGGGTTTATATCATAAGATAAACCAAAACATTTTGTCATGATGCTTCATTTTTTTATTTTTTTTTGAAGAAGGCCTGTTATGAAAGCTTAAAGACAAATTGTGTTCAAAAGACCTAAATGTTAATGTTTATTAGTAGAATCGTTCATTTGCAAGGTTACATTTTGCACCCTAGCTAATTTTAAGTTTCATTGATTTTGCACATAGGTAACGAGGTTGTAAGTTATGAAAGGCCACGACCCACTTCTGGGATCCATCGTTTTGTGTTTGTATTATTTCGTCAACAGTGTAGACAAAGGGTTTATGCTCCTAGATGGCGACAAAATTTCAATACAAGAGAATTTGCTGAACTTTACAATCTTGGAGCACCTGTTGCTGCTGTCTTTTTCAACTGTCAGAGGGAGAGTGGCTCTGGTGGAAGAACCTTTAGATAATTATATGAGTGAACTATATGAAAATTAAAGTTAAAGTGGAAGCTTAATTCTGGTGTTTGTATCACGGTGAGTTTGACAAAATCATTGCGAGTCTCTGCGGTGCTACCGTAATTTTGTCGAACATATACATAGTTAGTTAATAGTAACTAAATAGTGCAACACCGAAATAAAGGTTATTTATATACACATTATACAAACGCCAAATTCTATATCTACTATTGTATTGTATTGTATTGTATCTATATCATCAATAAAGAGCTCCCCACTACCCATTGCTATATATTATTACTAATGTGTGTCAAACGACATCTACTACAGTCTACAAATTTTGTTAAGGTAAAGTAAAATAATCAAGTGTATTAAACTCGAGTGGTTAATAAACTATGTTAGAGTAAATTGTTCGAAAAAAAGTCAAATTCATTCCTAAAACAATTTTTTTGCCAAAATTTAACTATTTCTTGCCAACACTAAGACGAACTATTGAGCAGACCCACTTCTCCTGAGAGCCACATACTTAAGATAAATGATATTTTGACATCCATTTTGGACAACTAAGTTGGACAACTTTCTGTCTCATACTCACATTATATTTTTACTCTCTCTCATTTCATCTATCACTTTTTTGGTTTTTGTGCTAAATGAAGAAGGAATAAAATGTTGTCCACTCTAGTTGTCTAAAGAAGTTGTACAAATAACACAACTCCATACTTAATAAGAAAAAATAATAAAATAAAGCAAAATGCATCCATAAGTACTTCAAGTTTTACGTTTGTAATAAATAAGTCCTTTAAGTTTTTGAAGTCATCAATATATCCTTTATGTTTGTAATTTGTAACATTTAAAACCTATTTTTTAAGCAACATAGATGTGACAAATTACAAACTTAAAATACCTATTTATTATTTATAAAACTCACAAGACTTATTTATTATTTAAAAAATTTAAAAGACCAATTTATTACAAACTAAAACTTAAATGATCTACGAATATATTTTGACTAAAAAAAAATGTGACAAACCCTCAATGAAAATATCTTCATTGCTTTTTTGTACATAGTGGTTGCCGTCATCTACGAAATCAATCATCTCTCAGCATCACAAATCAGAAACAGATCCAATTTTTAATTCAAATCAGAAACAGATCAAATAATTTGTATCTTCCCCAAATCAGAAACCACAAAGTGAGTTGAGAAACTTCATACTCGAATCAAAAACCCTAACAAATCAGAAACTACAAAGTGAGTTGAGAAACTTCATACACGAATCAAAAACCCTAACAAATCAGTGGTTGCCTCAAAGTGAAGGCGGTGGCGGATCTGGCGGATGTAACGTCGGCGGAGGTGGAGAACTCTGTAACGTTGAAAATCAGATACTGATGGCGGTGGCTGATATGGTGGGTTCGGTTTGGTTTTATAATAGGAAGTTACTGTTTTAACCCGCTTGATGAACGATAGTTAATATTCTCATGCTCATTTTCAAATGGAAAATTAAATATAAATCTCTTATATAGTTGTAAGTAGTGTCGTTTTGAATTTTTCTTTTTCAAGAGCATATCAAATTATGAAATATTTTTAAATTGCTTCCTTCTCACATTATGAGCTTATATTATACAAAATTTACAGGGTAATTTCACTATCCTATTTTTTAGGTACCTTCAGGCAAAATAGCTCATTGGGGGTCACCTGTTTTATGAGAAGGTTAGTTTCTTGAGCTGGCCTAACTTATAGTGGTACTACTAATATGTTTAAACTTCAGAAACATAATTTTCTGGGTACACAGTGTAAATTTGGTGTTTTAACTATGAAATCTTTTCATTTCAAGTTATATTCCAGTCCTAGAACAAGTAAATGATAGTTAATGAAAATAAGATTTTGTATGTTTTTTTAAATGGAATTTTTTGTAAGTTGTGCATGATATAGGGACTGAAATGCAATTTTATTTATTTATTTTAGTTGTTGTAGTGTTTTTTATCTTCAATCAAGTCATGTAGGGACTGAAATGCAAATAAATAAAATATAGGGACTAAAATGAAAAATAATACTTTATTTAAGAACAAGAACAAATTTTGGAGGACCAAAATGAAATAAAAAAATTATAAGGACCATTTTGAAAAAACATTGAGGGATTAAAGAGTTTAATTGTTATGCACTGTCAGTGTAAAGTTAATTTACACATGCAACTAATAAGAATGATTTAAACTTCCATGTCATATAAAGATAGTGGGGTAAAGTGGGGTGATGTGGCGGAATACATGGTTGTTATTGGTTGACAGTGTAAAATTATTTTACACTGTCAGTGCATATAAATTAAATCCGGGATTAAAATGATAAGTGAGTATATTACAAGGACCACAAATATATAAAATTATTTTTAGTTAAACGTTTTTTGAGATTATATAAAAGTAATTTTCTATGAATTGAACTTTTTCATTACATTTTTATTTTACTACAAATATATCATTACAATGAATATGTATTTTTCGATAGTTAATGAAAATAAGATTTTGTAAGTTTTTTTTAAATAGAACTTTGTGTAAAGTTGTGCATGATATAGGGACTGAAATGCAATTTTTTTATTTTAGTTGTTGTAGTATTTTTTTATCTTCATTCAAGTCATGTAGGGACTGAAATGCAAATAAATAAATTATAGGGACTAAAATGAAAAATAATTACTTTATTTAAGAACAACAACAAATTTTTGAGGACCAAAATGAAATAAAAAAATTATAAGGACCATTGTGAAAAAACATTGAGGGACTAATAAGTAAAGTGAGTATATTACAAGGACCACAAGTATATAAAATTTATTTTTAGTTAAACGTTTTTTATGATTATATAAAAGTAATTTTCTATGAATTGAACTTTTTCATCACATTTTTATTTTACTACAAGTATATCATTAGAATGAATATGTATTTTTTTGACTAATACAACGAATACATATTATTTCCTAGAAAAACATAAATAATTACGTTAGACACTTACACACACTTAAACATGGTCACATATAAGTTTTTATTTTAATAAGCAAAAAATTTATTTGAACATTTACATGACTAAAATTAAAACAAAGTTTATTTGAACATATACATCTATAAGTTTTTGTTTGAACATATATATGATAATATTTTTTATTTTATTATTTTCAAATAGTCCAGGCACTAAAATTTCACCCATATTTCACCAATAAAATGAATAATGGAGTATTCGAAATTCGAACTCTGACTTCTGCATATATAATATAATCATATATTATATTATATATTATTATAGTTTCAATATTAGTTATAATATGAATAAGTGAAGTATTCGAAATTCGAACTCGAATCGAGTTAATCTCATAGGGACATACATGATAAAATGATTATTTCGGCTACATTATTGTAATTAATTAATGTAATAATTTTGTTATAACAAAATGTAATAAACTGAAACTATTTGACTAGTATTGTATCAGATTATTTATTAGATTAGTATTCTAGCTGCTGTTGCTTTTTGCTGCTGTGTGGTAGCTGCTGCTCCTGTTGCTTTTTGCTGCTGTGTTGTTGCATTGTAGTGTGTTTTTGGGCCTCTGTTTTGCGCCTTCCTTTTGTTTGTTGGTGTTTGTTTCGCTTTTGTTTTGCTGGTTGTATATGTTATCCTAAAAACTGCTAGTGTTCTTTCCCCCCCCCCCCCCCCCCCCCCCCCCCAATTCACTTCTTGTGCTTGGGTGGTGTGGTAATAAAATTATTGCTGATCAAAAAAAAAAAAGAAGTATTCTATCAGACTATTATTTATACATATCTTTATTTATAGAATAATCCTAAATAGTCTAATAGAATACTAGTCTAATAGAAACATAGAGACAATTGTGACATGTAAATACATGCTGTGAAATGAAGAAACTAGCCAGACTTTCTTAAAGGTCATGCTTAAGAAGGGTATTTATCTGCAGATCTGCTTTTGAATTGTGATTTGTTATTTGTTTTGCAATTGTATAAATTTGAAATCTTATCTTAAATAAATTGAGAGAAGAGTTATTATGCACTACTTGCTCAAATAATCATTAGTCATTGGCTGCATTAATATAGGGTTATTCAGGTCCTTTGCCAGATATAATAAAGAAACAAACACAACTAGTCACTATTGCTATATGTAATGTAACGAAGTGCAACTGGAAGAAAAGCAGGAACGTGTGCAAAACAACCTCCCACGCTTGTAGTTTTGTTTTTCTTCCAAAAAAATATTAAATTAAAAAAAAAAAAAAAAAAAAGCCAAAACAAAACCCTTTGAACTAGATAATATCTCCAGGTGGAAGGGAAAATGAAAATATCTTCATCTCACTGTTGTGCACTCAGTGGATACCGTGCGTTACTTAACAAATAAGATCTTAGCAAGGAAAATCACAATTTATTTACAATATTTCATCTCTTTCCAAAATCTTACTTTTCCCCAAAATCAAAAGCCACAAATCAAAGTAAAATAGAAGCATAGTGAGTTGTAAGATTGTAAGAGTTCTTACTTAAATAACAGAAACCCTAACTAATTATCAGTTCATTGAAAGAGATGGTGGTGGATATACCTGATGCTGTGACGGTTGAATACTTTGTTCTGTGGCGGTGAAAATCAGTTTATGATCGTTGTTGTGTTGACTGATCGGTTGGTTATTTGCAGTTGTGGAACGATCTCCACCGTTTGATGTTATTGATCTACAGTAATAAGGCGATGATCCAGGACAAGTCGATCTCTAGCAGGCAGGTATTTTACTAGCTAAATAAAAGTTTGATAGTTAAGTTTGCATCCCTGATGTCGGTCGAATATCTGTTTAGTCCTATTATCATAGAGTAATTAGTAATTACCGCTATATACTAAGGGCTCGTTCGTTTGGTGCGCAGGATATCATAGTGTCACGATAGGATATGATATGATATAAATAGGATAATAGTATTATCGGTTATCCTATCATGTGTTTGGTGCACACAGGATATCAAACATGATAAACTATCATATAATGTTTTTAATATATATCTCGCTCATAATAATATGATAAGATATATATATTTTAAAAAAATTATTTTGTAATACTTTGCATTTTATAAACAAAAAAATTAAATAAGCAATCAAATATATTCATATAAATTTAAATAAAATAATGAGCAAATAAACATGTTAAATTTTTGAGCTATGCTATTTAACGCGAAGAAGTTGCACGCGAATTTTCACGAATGATTTCTATCATATACTAAATAACATTATAGCCCACCGTCACTTGTTAACATACCATCATTCCACCGTCAGATACTATTTTACCATGTTTTATTTGCATCCCATTCTGAAAAAATTAAAGCCCATTGTCACTTGTTAAAATACCATCATTCCAAGCTTATCTATACCACCGTCATATCACCAATTTTTTTAGCATTTCAAATTTTGGTACCCAAAAAATTCATACTTGTTGAAATGTATATTATGCACAGTCTACAGCTTTATAAGATTTGGTACATTCAAGTCAACCGATTAAGAGTGCACAAGAGATGAGTCTAGTTTTGCAGTAATCAATGGTGAGAGATGCAAAGATGATGGTCTCATGAGAGAGTTGGCAAGAAAAAATATGGAGAGACCAAACTCATAATTTTGGAGAGAAAGAGCTAAATTTAACTAAAAAGAAGAAGAGAAGTAAGATTAATTAAATAAAATGCAAGTCGGTGCTTGTTGCTTGTATAGGTGCCGCTTCGTGAAGTATTCGTGATACATGCTTTCGCACTATCAAGCATTTCTCAAAAATTTTATTTGAACATGATCAAATATATAACTTAATTATATATGTTAGATAAGGTAAATAAATATATCATATATTTTATATGTAAATAATAAAAGTACCATTGCAAGAAAATCATATTTAATTTGTTATATAACTGAAATTAATATCCCTATTTTGCAATTTTTAATAATTATTTTACTTTAAAATATTGTAATTACAGTATAATTTTAATTTTTAAAATTATCTAAATTACAAAATTATCCTTCTGAAAAAATCGTGTATATATTTAAAAATTAATTACTTTATTCTTAATTTACTATCAAATTATTTTATTATTAATATTTTATTAATTTTCATTTTTAAAAAAAAAATACATTTTATCAAATAAATAGGTAAATTATTTTCTTATCCTATCCTGCCCGTAACCCAGTTCAAACTCAGGATAAAAAATTTAACTAGAGAGACAGGATAGGATAATTTGCAGGATTAACTTATCATATCTTGTTGGTTCACCAAACACTGAATTAAGACATGATATGATACAATTATCATATCCTATCTTTTATCATGCGCACCAAACGGACCATAAGGGAATATACTCTCTCACTCTCTTAAAATGATTATTGCAGTTATTTACTTTTACGTGTTTTAATTAATGTATAATTTTGCTAATTAATGTATTTTTATTAATTAATTATTTATTATTAAAAAATTATTAAAAAAATTGTTATGAAAATATTTATCGACATCAATTGAACAACAGTTTATATATTGTTGCATTAGGTCCTTAATAAAAAAAAAACTGTCTCATGAGCTTGACTCAATTGAAATTTCTAGCCACTCAACTACTTGACAAAAAAAAAAACTACTTTTTTGTTCATTAGAAAACTAATATGGCCCTGTTTGGTAAAATTAAATTATAAATTAGTTGATAGCTAAAAAGCTAGTTGAAAGTTGATAAGATAGTTTTTAGCTGATAACTGAAAAACTAGTAGAATGAAATTAAAGTGTTTGGTAAATTTAGTTGTTGTAATTATAAAATGACATAAAAGTATATGACTATTTTATGTGAGTAGGAAGTTATTTTTTGAGTGAGTAATTTTTTATTAAAAAAAATAAAGAAATTAAAATAATAAGGTTAAAATTGAAATAAAAGGTAAGAAGCTTTAATTTATAAGCTCAAACACTTCTTGAAATTGCATCTGAAAAAAACTATAAGCTATAAACTCAAACGCTACTTGAAATAACATCTGAAAACGAGCTATAAGCTAGTAAAAAAAGCTTGTTACCAAACACCTCTAATTTAATGAAACAAACTTATAAGCTAATATAATAAGCTATATGCTAACTTATTTATGTTTCCAAACACACCCTATATCTAGTTTATATTATAAACCAAATATATTAATTTTTCAATGAACCAAAAAGTAGTTTGTTTCTTATTAGAAGGACCGGAGCGAGTAACATTTATCTTTATATATTAATAGAAAAAATACAATCGAAATAGATTATATGAATAGTAGAATTGTTTAAACTCTCATACTTATTTTAGAAAATGGTAGTGCGCCAAACTAGTCATTGACTTTGTATTATCAATTTAGTCTCTATTAAATTTGTAGAAGGATTAATTAAATCATAATATTTGACAAAATTAGTACTTTCGAAATATTCGTATTATTATGGACCTATTCGAAAACATCCTACAAAGTATATCTTATTGTAAGGAATTTTGTTGTTTTATCTTAGGGTTGACTTTCGAGCATACGATTTTTATTGGTTATTTGCAATCCTTCATAGAAGGTGGATATTATTTTTCTATGATGTTGGATCTTGACCGTATTTTGTTTTATGGGTGAGATTACTGTTTTTTATTTTTAATATTAGAGTGTGTTTGGATGGGGATTGAATGTCTGGAGGTAAAATCATTTTTTTTAAATATCATAAAATATACGGTATAAATATTAAATAAAAATAATATTTAAAACATAATTTGTTAAAAATTGAGCTAATAAAATAAATGATATTGTAATTGTTCGTACTTTTTAGATATAATTAATATTTGTAAGTATTTTTTTATAGTAATATTTTTAAAATTTTAAATGTATTTTCGTCTCTCTACTTTACATTTTTTAAATTTTAATCCTATAGACTTGTGGTTATTATTGTGATGTGCTATCTATAAAGTTATTTGGCATAATTGTATTTTTGATCTCCCAATTTTATCAAATTCATTTTCCTTTATAAATGGTGATTTTTAGGGTCCTAAAAGAATGATTTATTATCTCCAATATTGTATCTAAAGATGAAATATAACATTTGAGATCGAAATTCACCTCTTTTAACATCAAACACCGTCACTTTTGGGGTAAAACACATGAGTTATGACCAAAATTGCAAAAAATGTGAATATAGAAAACAAAAAGTTCAGTTTTAGAAAATGGACTATTATTGTAAATTTAATAAAATATTAGACCAATAGTGCAATTAAGGTAAGCCAAGTCATTTTAAAGACTACAACAAAAATTTAGTAAGTATAAGCGCTCGATACAGAAGCAGATTCCTCTCCAATAGCTTGGGGAAATCTGATTGAAATGTTTTGGATAACCAAGAGGCGGTATAAGCACCCCGAGATAGCGGAACCAAGACTCCTTTTCCAGTTAGGCTGCGCCTTTTCGTACTGATCGAGATACGGAAGAATGGAGCTCCAGGCTAGAAATTCCATCAATGCATGATCCGATAAAATGAGAAAAGAATCAAATTGAAATTTAAAAATTATCCGGACTACTTTGCAAAAAAAAAGAGACTAGAATGAAAATTTAGTATACTGTGAGGTCCACAACTCCCACCAGGGGTGTACGTGGGCTATATTGGGTTGGATTTGACCAAAACCAAAACCCGAACCACATAGGGTACTACAGATTAGGTCCAATAAAATAACAACATGTTACAACATTGAGGCGGGTTGGGTAAACCCACTATTTTCTGGGTTGGATAGTGGATCACACAAATTATTTTTTTGTTTTTTAAAATTAAATAATTAAATGTAAAATTATCATATTTATTCTTAAAAATAGCTCAACCATTGTATTCTCTTAAAAAATTGTGTTACTTATTTGCCCTATGGAAAATAACTATCAATTTTGGTGGGCTAAAACCACTAATTTTCGGATTTGATAATGAGTTACCGGAATAAATTTTCAATTTTTTTAATATTAAATGAATAAATGAAAAATCATCATATTTGTTTTATAAAATTACTTAATTTTTTTTATTTTCTTAAAACATGGTGTAACCTATTTAAACTATGAAAAATATTTAACTATCAAACGACAAAATCTTTATTATTTTTATAAAAAATATTTAAAAAAACTACAACACTAGTGGGTTAGTGAGTTTTTTAAGTTGGGTCCGGTTTTTCCCGAAACTCAATTTTTTATGTGGGTTTTTCCTTTTTACTAATTGGATAGATTTGAACGGATCACCAGATTTGCTCAATCCATGTACTCCCCTAACACCCACGCTTGTAGTTTTTCTTCCCCCAAAAATATTGAAAAGAATGTCAAAACCCTTTGAACTAAAAATATCCAGCTGGAAGGAAAAAAGAAAATATCTTATTTTTTTGCTCAAAAATTAGTAAAAAAAAAATAGCAGAAAATATCTTCAGCTAAACGTGTTCACAAAGAAGAAGAAAAATTCATTCCAGCACACTATTCTGCACTCAATGGCTACATCATCTATGAAATTATCTCTCCTAGAAAGTAAATCACAATTTCAACAGAAATTTTTCATCTCTTTTCTAAAATCTTAGTTTTCCCCAAATCAGAAACCGCAATAAGTTGTAAGAATTTCCACTCAAATCAGAAACCCTAACTAACTAAAATTTTACCCAAAGAGATGGCGGTGGAGTGTGGACTGGTGGCGTATATACCAGATGCCGCGACTGATACGTTGGAGGACTCTGTCTTGTGACGGTTAAAATCATATGGTGGTGATTTTGACTTTTGTGTTTTCAAATTGGTTAGTTGCATTTCCGGAACAGTTTCCCCCGTTCGTTACTCTTAATATATTCTACACCATGTTGATTTTCATGATTAGGAGTAGGATTGATTTTTATTTATTTATCAAACTGATATATATATATATATAAAAACATAAATATTGTTGTAAAAATTTGTGATTTTGAGATTAAGATATAATTCCAGGTCAACATCGATGAGTTCATTCAAATGTATATCCGGAACTTTTTTTTGGAGAAATATCCTGAGTTATACTATTATCCTTTGCAGTTTCGTTGAGTTCAATCAAACTTTAGATGTATTTTTCTGTTGCTGAATAAAAAAAAAAATATCTTTTTTATGATGATTTTGTTGAATAAACTTTAAAATAAATAAAGCCTATTTTATTCATATTTGATTTATTTATATATGCTTGCTTGTTGTATTTAAAACTTATCCATACGTGTTTTGCTTTGTAGGGTCAAATATGGCATTGAATTGTGATGATCCAGGACAGGTCGATCCACTTGCAGCAGCAGGTTTGTTACTGGCTAAAATATTGATAGTTAACTTTACGGTGATATAAGATTAATTTTGTCACTATTTTTTTTTTAGGCAAATGCTAACTAGTGCCCCAGGTGCACTAGTTAAGATAATAAAAGTAGAAAATTAATGTTGGAGAATGTGCATTTAACTTTTTCAAAATCAAAAACTTGATAATTTCAATGCAAAGTTGCTTCTTTTAGTATCCTTAACTAGTGTCCAGACACTAGTTAGCAAGACCCTTTTTTTTATTATGAAATAAAAATAAATTCAATACATTGATATGTTAAAATAACAACAATATTCCTTACCAAAAAAAAAATAACAACAATACAAAAGATAAATATAGATAAATATTCTATTATAAATTCAATCTCGCATATATATTACAGTGTCCTATCAATTGAGTTAAACTCATTAGACTCCATCCTGTTATTTTTATAAGAAACAAAACTTAAAATATTTTGTCATTTTATAAAAAACTTTGACTACTTTTTAAATGTATTAAGTGTTTAATTTTATTTTTATTTTTATTTATTACGAGAGAAAATATTAAAAATAAATAAATTAGTGAAACTAAAAGTGATTAAATAGAGATATTTATAAAATAAATTCGAACTTATAGGAATATTAAATAAATATAACTATTTACAATATATTTCTTTTCTTTGATCGTAGCGATTTTTATGTTGTTATCAAGTGAGAAATATATATCTCCCACGCTTGGAGTAAACAATAAAAATAATTCAAATCAAAACCCTTTTAACTGTGGATAATATCTCCACCTGGAAAAGGATAGAAAATTAAAATATCTTAAGCGCACTGTTGTGCACTCAGTGATGAACAGCAGCATCACCTAGTCAATCATCTCTCCTACTAACAATGAAATCACATTTTTTCTTAATAAAATCTTACTATTCCCCCATATAAGGAACCACAAAAGTAAGGTGAAGAATGCAGATGTTGTAAGAGTTCATACTTAAATCAAAAACCCTAACTAATCAACAGTTTTCTGATAGAGATGGCCGGTGGCGGATATGCTTGATGCCGTGGCAGTGGTGGTGGAGAGGAGGACTCTGTTCTGTGACTGTGAAATTCATGAAGGCGGCGGTGTCATTGACGGATCAGTTAGTTGTAGTTCATGAGTATGACTGATTTCTGGTTTCTATTTCAAATATATATCAAATATGAGATCCAATCTAATATTGTTGTAAAAGTTATACTACTTTCATTACGGTTTCAGTAAGTTCAATCAAACTTTAGATGTATTTTTTGTTGTTGAATGAACTTTAGATTAAATAAAGTACAGTATATTTTATTGTTTTTGTTTATGCTTGCATTTTGTAGTAGGACTTATCTTTAGGTGTTTTGCTTTATAGGGTCAAATATGGCATTGAATTGTGATTGTGCAGATCGATCCACTAACAGGTATTTTATTGGCTTGAACACCGATAGTTATGTTTACACTCGTGATGTCGGCCAAGATATTTTCTCCAATTCTGATAGTTATCTAAAATTAATTTTTAAGATTATTTACAACTGTTTAAAAAAATAATAATGCATAATATATGAACATTTTTTAATTTGCGGTCAAAACATATATAAAATGAAATCACATAATTTTTTTTTTTTTGAACGGCAGATATTATTATTATTAATAACCGATCTCTGCACAAGACGGACAGAAACCGGGAAAAACGGAACTACAAAACAAAGGCGCCGTATATAAGCGGAACACCGATGAAGAAACTAAAACAGATACACCTAGCAGAGGTCCACAACTAATCTCATACTTAGAAGGACACTCCTCGGCCTTTAGACCACCAAAGAAGACGTCAACCCTGACCTACAAAGATGCCACTAGACTCTAACTTTCCATCTCGAATCAAAAGTGATCGGCCCATTAGAATCCAAGAAGCAGCTCCACGTGCCAGAAATTAATGAACCAACGGTAGCATGAAAACATAGGCATATAAGTCTCAGCTCGCATTCCGCCTCCAAAGTAGTCAACACCGACATGGAATAGGCCAAACAGATACAAAGAGACCTGCAAATTTCAACAGATTTGGGAACCAACAAGGACTCTAAAAAGAGTCCAGCAAATCTCAACAGATTTGAAAGCGGTCAGAGAATCCCGTATCGTCAAAAGCCAATCACACACGACATCAACCACACACCTGCGGCGCCAGATCCAACACCGCCACGTCAGCACCTCACCACCACACCCAACACAAATCCGTCGCAGCCACCACCACCACCAAGACAAACATGCACCAGTACGAAAAACAGAACGCGTACAGTCCCCACCTCAACAGAAAAAATCACCACCACAATCCAGCCACCACCACCACCACTCCAATGAAAAACTCACCACCACGACACCAAACCTCCGGATCCGTACCGAACCACCACCACACCCGTAAACAACAACTTCCGCCGGAAAAATAGAAACCCAACAAGATCCGAGCCAACAACCCAGATTTGACAACAACAACTTACTGGCGCGGAGAGGAAGCTCAGCGATCGACGGTGGCGAGAAAAGATCGGAAACAGCCGATCTGGACTACGGTGGCTAGAACCAGATCGGAAACCATCACAGCGACGAACCAGAACCATCTTGCAAAAACCCCATAACCACCAGCACGGCGGTGACGAATCCACCACCGAAACATGACGCCGGAGAGAGACCGGCAGTCGCCAGCAGAAACAGGGGTGAAACGGTGGCGCGGAGGAGGGGCCTCATCGCACCACCACCTACAAAGCCTACATGGAGCAAGGCGGGTTTTAAAAATGAAATCACATAATGATATAACTTTTTTAAGTTATGTTCTTAAAATATCTTTTTAAATATCTATTGTGTAATTTAATTAGATGTACGCATAAAATAATTGGTGAAGTTTACTACATCCCTTTATAATTTGAAGTATTTATCTATCAATTATAAAAATAGGCTATATATATGGTTTCCATAATTAAATTGTAACAAACTTGTGCGAACTACATACAAACTTATTTACATGGCTTATTCACATTGGTTGATATTAAATTATGAAGGAATTGTTTAGAAAAAACAGAAAAATAATTACACCACAAATATCAAAATTAATATGAACACTTTTATGGTTTAAAGTTTTGTTTGGAATATACATATCATCTAATGATTTAATGTCGTACCATTTTTCATGTAATTATTTTGAAGTAAATATTACATTTAAATTAATTTTGTCTATACATACCAATTCTATTTTCCAAAAAATGTTATTCCATACAATGAAATAGATGTTGGATATTAATCGCAAGGTAAAATTTTGTATATTAGATTAGTTAATATTTATGTTTAAGAGATTAAAAGAAAATTTAGTTAAAAAAATAAATTAAAAGAAATTTATATTCCATAATTAAATAATAGCTATTCTACAAGTTCCGGCTCAACTGATAAAAAATATAAAAATCGTTAGGTTGGGCCCTAGAAGCCTGTCGTTAACAAAACCTGTTGGTGTTCTCAACTAGAGCTGTAAAAAAGGTCTTAAGGGGCCGGCCCTTTAAGGAGCAGACCCACTTATTCATAATTATTAATTTTATGTAAATTTTAACCACAATTTTTTTCGTGTGCTCATCGTGGACAGTGCTGATTGAAGAAAAAGAGTATAAGTTCACGACACTAGAAAAATTGTTTAAAATTTAAATAAAATTAATAATCAGGAATAAGTGGGTCCGCCCCTTAAAGGGCCGGTCCCTTAAGACCATTTTTACAGCTCTATTCCCGACGGGAATGAACACCCCAGGGGGTTGGTTTTACGTGGATTCACGGAAAGTTCCACACAAGAGGCAGGTCGGTGTACCTTCCCATTACTCGGAGTTCGAACTCTGACTTCTTCATTAATATGTGTGTGTGAATTTATAATAACTTTACTATTTTGTCTATATACAAAAAATGCTAACTAATGTCTTAAAGTACCGATTAATGAACTAAATATAATAAAATTGTTTTGATATTTGTATAATCAACTTTTCAAAAAATATTAAAAAAAAAGTTCTTTTAATATAAAATTTGCTTTTATTTTCTTGACATAATTGTTTTCTAAATTAATGTCCTAAAAATTGAGCTCTAATTTACTCGTACGAAAATAAAAGGAATATAAGATACCGTTTGGTCCAGCTTACTCATAATAGAGAAGTTAGGCAATACAGATTTTCGAAAAATTCTTGATAGAAAAAAGTTGCTTAATTTTTATGAGTAGTATGCATAGATAAAAGACTTTTGAAGCTAAAAAAAATAACAATTACCAAACAGTTTTATTTTCACTTTTAACTTTCAGATAGCTTTTAAGATCTAAAATAGTCAAGCCAAACGATTACTAAGACTGTACAAGTTCCTGAGATTGTATTGTCAAAGAGAAAAAGAAAAAAAGTTCTTGAGATTGTTTCCGTGGTCGGAGCATTCATATTGGAACTTCTCATTTTTTTAAGTATTTAACTGGGCCACATATGTACCCATCATTTATTTATCATTTTTATTAATATTATTTAATAAACACTCACTTACTCCAACTCAATATCTCTTAAAAAGTTTTAAATAAATCTCACCAATAAAAATCTTATCAATAACTTTATATCATTATAAATGGGTACTACGAAAAAGTATAAGTATCATTGTTTATTATAAAACTAATACCTATTAAGGTTGTGTTTGACCCAACTTTTTTATGACTTCTCATATTCTAAAAAGTAGAAGTTGGGCCAAACAAAATTTTGAACAAGTACTTATATTAAAAAGCAACTTTTTTATATAGAAGAAAACTAAGTTTTTTTTATATAGAAAGCAACTTTATCTTTAAAGTTAATATTTCTAACTTTAGTTTTAAGTCAACTTTTAAGTTAAAAAAAAGTTGGATCAAACGAACCCTAAGTACTAGAACCTATTCCTCCGATCATTTTTATAAGAGACAAATCAATTTTTAGATTTATTAAATAATTGATATATTTTGTCTATATTATAGTTTAAATGAATCTAAAAAGTTAATTGTCTCTTATAAAAATGACCGAAAGGAGTATTTATGTTTTGCTCTGTTAAATACGATGCATAAAAAAACATACAAATATTCCCATTCAATGCCTACATATTGTAAACTTTGAAAAGGTTCATACTTAATTTATTTTGTGATTGTAAACTTTGAAATGCCTACTTTATGTTTTGGTAATTGTTATGTTTTTAGCCTAATTTATTTTAGATTATTTTACTCAATAAGTTAGGTCAAATAAATTTTCAAGAAGCTTTTGATAAATTTCCAAAAAAGACTTTTAAAGCTTAAAACACAACAATTACAAAAAAAAATTAGTTTTTTTCCGTTTCTACAAGCTCTTATTTTCAATTTTAGCTTTCAGATAGCTTTTATTGATCAATCCCACTGCTCCTACCTGCCACATACTTAATGCACAAAAATAATAAAATAAAGGCTAAATGCATTCCTAAGTCTTTAAGTTATAAGTTTGTTCTTCTCAAAAAAGTTTTAAGTTTGTACTCCCTCCGTCCCTATTTATAAGAGCTAGTTTGACAAAACACGAGTATTAAGAAAGTGAGTTTTAGTATTAAATTGATTGAAAAATTATATTGATTTTACATGTTTACCCTTACCATTAATTGTAGTGTTTTGTATCAAACAAAATAAAATTTAATGCTATTAAAAAAACTATGCAAATTAAATAAGGGTAAGTTTGGAAAAAGAATAATTAATGTCATTCATAATTGTAAAAGGGTCTTATAAACTGGGAATTTTTTTTGTCAAACTAGCTCTTATAAAAAGTGACGGAGGGAGTAATAAATAGGTTTTTTAAGTTTTTAAAGTAATATAAATAAGTTTTTAATTTTTTTAAGTAACCTAGATCTTTAAATTTATAATTTGTAACATCTAGATTCTATTTTTTAATTAATTGGAGGGATTTAGATGTTACAAATTATAAACTTAAAAGATATATTTGTTAATTAAGAAATTTAAACGACTTATTTATTACTTAAAAAAACCTATTTATTACAAAAATAAAATTTAAATGATCTATGAATACATTTTGCCTAAAATAAAATAGGCTTAAATATCATTTTCGTCTCTGTAAGTTCGCAATTTTTTCGTTTTAGTCCCTGTATATTTTTTTTGTTGCAAATTAGTCCCTGTATGTTCAAATCTTTTGATTTTAGTCACTTAAAATCAAAATCCGTAGAAAAATCTGCAGGAAACCAGCAAATTTTCCCGCAGATTTTCCTGTGGATTTTAGCTTTAGGGACTAAAATCAAAATAATTTGCACATGTAGGGACTAATTTGCAACAAAAAAATATATAGGGACTAAAACCAGAAAATTATGATCTTACTACGAAAATGATGTTTAAGCTAATAAAATAATATTATGTGACAAACCCTCAATGAAAATATCTTCAATTCATTGATTTTTTGTACCAAGTGGTTGCCGTCATCTACGAAATCAATCATATCTCAGCATCGCAAATCAGAAACAGATCCAATTTTTAATTCATATCAGAAACATATCAAATAATTTGTATCTTCCCCAAATCAGAAGCCACGAAGTGAGTTGTGAAACTTCTTACTCGAATCAAAAACCCTAACAAATCAGAAACTACAAAGTGAGTTGAGAAACTTCATACACGAATCAAAAACCCTAACAAATCAGTGGTTGCCTCAAAGTGAAGGCGGTGGCGGATCTGGCGGATGTAACGTCGGCGGAGGTGGAGAACTCTATAACGTTGAAAATCAGATACTGATGGCGGTGGCTGATATGGTGGGTTCTGTTTGGTTTTATAATAGGAAGTTACTGTTTTAACCCGCTTGATGAACGATAGTTAATATTCTCATGCTCATTTTCAAATGGAAAATTAAATATAAATCTCTTATATAGTTGTAAGTAGTGTCGTTTTGAATTTTTCTTTTTCAAGAGCATATCAAATTATGAAATATTTTTAAATTGGTTTAACATTTCTCTTGGAGTGCAAGAGCTATGCAACTACATATCAGCTTTGGTTAGTTCACTCAAAATTTTATTAATTTGGATTTTATCAATTTTTTTTTATTAATTTAGAATTTAGATTAGATAAGCCCATTTTATTCATATTTGTTTGTGTTGTATTTGCCTTATGTATAGGACTTAGGTTTTTTTTTTTATAATTTTTTTTTAAGCTTTTATGAGAATTGTAGTTTGTTTTAAATTTTTAATCTAAGGAAGCTAACTCCATTGACCATACAATACAAGACAGTTATAATTAATGGCTTACCCAATGCAGTTCTTGCTTCCTTCTCACATTATGAGCTTATATTATACAAAATTTACAGGGTAATTTCACTATCCTATTTTTTAGGTACCTTCAGGCAAAATAGCTCATTGGGGGTCACCTGTTTTATGAGAAGGTTAGTTGCTTGAGCTGGCCTAACTTATAGTGGTACTACTAATATGTTTAAACTTCAGAAACATAATTTTCTGGGTACACAGTGTAAATTTGGTGTTTTAACTATGAAATCTTTTCATTTCAAGTTATATTCCAGTCCTAGAACAAGTAAATGATAGTTAATGAAAATAAGATTTTGTATGTTTTTTTAAATGGAATTTTTTGTAAGTTGTGCATGATATAGGGACTGAAATGCAATTTTATTTATTTATTTTAGTTGTTGTAGTGTTTTTTATCTTCAATCAAGTCATGTAGGGACTGAAATGCAAATAAATAAAATATAGGGACTAAAATGAAAAATAATACTTTATTTAAGAACAAGAACAAATTTTGGAGGACCAAAATGAAATAAAAAAATTATAAGGACCATTTTGAAAATACATTGAGGGATTAAAGAGTTTAATTGTTATGCACTGTCAGTGTAAAGTTATTTTACACATGCAACTAATAAGAATGATTTAAACTTCCATGTCATATAAAGATAGTGGGGTAAAGTGGGGTGATGTGGCGGAATACATGGTTGTTACTGGTTGACAGTGTAAAATTATTTTACACTGTCAGTGCATATAAATTAAATCCGGGATTAAAATGATAAGTGAGTATATTACAAGGACCACAAATATATAAAATTATTTTTAGTTAAACGTTTTTTGAGATTATATAAAAGTAATTTTCTATGAATTGAACTTTTTCATTACATTTTTATTTTACTACAAATATATCATTACAATGAATATGTATTTTTCGATAGTTAATGAAAATAAGATTTTGTAAGTTTTTTTTTAAATAGAATTTTGTGTAAAGTTGTGCATGATATAGGGACTGAAATGCAATTTTTTTATTTTAGTTGTTGTAGTATTTTTTTATCTTCATTCAAGTCATGTAGGGACTGAAATGCAAATAAATAAATTATAGGGACTAAAATGAAAAATAATTACTTTATTTAAGAACAACAACAAATTTTTGAGGACCAAAATGAAATAAAAAAATTATAAGGACCATTGTGAAAAAACATTGAGGGACTAATAAGTAAAGTGAGTATATTACAAGGACCACAAGTATATAAAATTTATTTTTAGTTAAACGTTTTTTATGATTATATAAAAGTAATTTTCTATGAATTGAACTTTTTCATCACATTTTTATTTTACTACAAGTATATCATTAGAATGAATATGTATTTTTTTGACTAATACAACGAATACATATTATTTCCTAGAAAAACATAAATAATTACGTTAGACACTTACACACACTTAAACATGGTCACATATAAGTTTTTATTTTAATAAGCAAAAAATTTATTTGAACATTTACATGACTAAAATTAAAACAAAGTTTATTTGAACATATACATCTATAAGTTTTTGTTTGAACATATATATGATAATATTTTTTATTTTATTATTTTCAAATAGTCCAGGCACTAAAATTTCACCCATATTTCACCAATAAAATGAATAATGGAGTATTCGAAATTCGAACTCTGACTTCTGCATATATAATATAATCATATATTATATTATATATTATTATAGTTTCAATATTAGTTATAATATGAATAAGTGAAGTATTCGAAATTCGAACTCGAATCGAGTTAATCTCATAGGGACATACATGATAAAATGATTATTTCGGCTACATTATTGTAATTAATTAATGTAATAATTTTGTTATAACAAAATGTAATAAACTGAAACTATTTGACTAGTATTGTATCAGATTATTTATTAGATTAGTATTCTAGCTGCTGTTGCTTTTTGCTGCTGTGTGCTAGCTGCTGCTCCTGTTGCTTTTTGCTGCTGTGTTGTTGCATTGTAGTGTGTTTTTGGGCCTCTGTTTTGCGCCTTCCTTTTGTTTGTTGGTGTTTGTTTCGCTTTTGTTTTGCTGGTTGTATATGTTATCCTAAAAACTGCTAGTGTTCTTCCCCCCCCCCCCCCCCCCCCCCCCCCCCCCCAATTCACTTCTTGTGCTTGGGTGGTGTGGTAATAAAATTATTGCTGATCAAAAAAAAAAAAGAAGTATTCTATCAGACTATTATTTATACATATCTTTATTTATAGAATAATCCTAAATAGTCTAATAGAATACTAGTCTAATAGAAACATAGAGACAATTGTGACATGTAAATACATGCTGTGAAATGAAGAAACTAGCCAGACTTTCTTAAAGGTCATGCTTAAGAAGGGTATTTATCTGCAGATCTGCTTTTGAATTGTGATTTGTTATTTGTTTTGCAATTGTATAAATTTGAAATCTTATCTTAAATAAATTGAGAGAAGAGTTATTATGCACTACTTGCTCAAATAATCATTAGTCATTGGCTGCATTAATATAGGGTTATTCAGGTCCTTTGCCAGATATAATAAAGAAACAAACACAACTAGTCACTATTGCTATATGTAATGTAACGAAGTGCAACTGGAAGAAAAGCAGGAACGTGTGCAAAACAACCTCCCACGCTTGTAGTTTTGTTTTTCTTCCAAAAAAATATTAAATTAAAAAAAAAAAAAAAAAAAAAAAGCCAAAACAAAACCCTTTGAACTAGATAATATCTCCAGGTGGAAGGGAAAATGAAAATATCTTCATCTCACTGTTGTGCACTCAGTGGATACCGTGCGTTACTTAACAAATAAGATCTTAGCAAGGAAAATCACAATTTATTTACAATATTTCATCTCTTTCCAAAATCTTACTTTTCCCCAAAATCAAAAGCCACAAATCAAAGTAAAATAGATGCATAGTGAGTTGTAAGATTGTAAGAGTTCTTACTTAAATAACAGAAACCCTAACTAATTATCAGTTCATTGAAAGAGATGGTGGTGGATATACCTGATGCTGTGACGGTTGAATACTTTGTTCTGTGGCGGTGAAAATCAGTTTATGATCGTTGTTGTGTTGACTGATCGGTTGGTTATTTGCAGTTGTGGAACGATCTCCACCGTTTGATGTTATTGATCTACAGTAATAAGGCGATGATCCAGGACAAGTCGATCTCTAGCAGGCAGGTATTTTACTAGCTAAATAAAAGTTTGATAGTTAAGTTTGCATCCCTGATGTCGGTCGAATATCTGTTTAGTCCTATTATCATAGAGTAATTAGTAATTACCGCTATATACTAAGGGCTCGTTTGGTGCGCAGGATATCATAGTGTCACGATAGGATATGATATGATATAAATAGGATAATAGTATTATCGGTTATCCTATCATGTGTTTGGTGCACACAGGATATCAAACATGATAAACTATCATATAATGTTTTTAATATATATCTCGCTCATAATAATATGATAAGATATATATATTTTAAAAAAATTATTTTGTAATACTTTGCATTTTATAAACCAAAAAATTAAATAAGCAATCAAATATATTCATATAAATTTAAATAAAATAATGAGCAAATAAACATGTTAAATTTTTGAGCTATGCTATTTAACGCGAAGAAGTTGCACGCGAATTTTCACGAATGATTTCTATCATATACTAAATAACATTATAGCCCACCGTCACTTGTTAACATACCATCATTCCACCGTCAGATACTATTTTACCATGTTTTATTTGCATCCCATTCTGAAAAAATTAAAGCCCATTGTCACTTGTTAAAATACCATCATTCCAAGCTTATCTATACCACCGTCATATCACCAATTTTTTTAGCATTTCAAATTTTGGTACCCAAAAAATTCATACTTGTTGAAATGTATATTATGCACAGTCTACAGCTTTATAAGATTTGGTACATTCAAGTCAACCGATTAAGAGTGCACAAGAGATGAGTCTAGTTTTGCAGTAATCAATGGTGAGAGATGCAAAGATGATGGTCTCATGAGAGAGTTGGCAAGAAAAAATATGGAGAGACCAAACTCATAATTTTGGAGAGAAAGAGCTAAATTTAACTAAAAAGAAGAAGAGAAGTAAGATTAATTAAATAAAATGCAAGTCGGTGCTTGTTGCTTGTATAGGTGCCGCTTCGTGAAGTATTCGTGATACATGCTTTCGCACTATCAAGCATTTCTCAAAAATTTTATATGAACATGATCAAATATATAACTTAATTATATATGTTAGATAAGGTAAATAAATATATCATATATTTTATATGTAAATAATAAAAGTACCATTGCAAGAAAATCATATTTAATTTGTTATATAACTGAAATTAATATCCCTATTTTGCAATTTTTAATAATTATTTTACTTTAAAATATTGTAATTACAGTATAATTTTAATTTTTAAAATTATCTAAATTACAAAATTATCCTTCTGAAAAAATCGTGTATATATTTAAAAATTAATTACTTTATTTTTAATTTACTATCAAATTATTTTATTATTAATATTTTATTAATTTTCATTTTTAAAAAAAAAATACATTTTATCAAATAAATAGGTAAATTATTTTCTTATCCTATCCTGCCCGTAACCCAGTTCAAACTCAGGATAAAAAATTTAACTAGAGAGACAGGATAGGATAATTTGCAGGATTAACTTATCATATCTTGTTGGTTCACCAAACACTGGATTAAGACATGATATGATACAATTATCATATCCTATCTTTTATCATGCGCACCAAACGGGCCATAAGGGAATATACTCTCTCACTCTCTTAAAATGATTATTGCAGTTATTTACTTTTACGTGTTTTAATTAATGTATAATTTTGCTAATTAATGTATTTTTATTAATTAATTATTTATTATTAAAAAATTATTAAAAAAATTGTTATGAAAATATTTATCGACATCAATTGAACAATAGTTTATATATTGTTGCATTAGGTCCTTAATAAAAAAAAAACTGTCTCATGAGCTTGACTCAATTGAAATTTCTAGCCACTCAACTACTTGACAAAAAAAAAAACTACTTTTTTGTTCATTAGAAAACTAATATGGCCCTGTTTGGTAAAATTAAATTATAAATTAGTTGATAGCTAAAAAGCTAGTTGAAAGTTGATAAGATAGTTTTTAGCTGATAACTGAAAAACTAGTAGAATGAAATTAAAGTGTTTGGTAAATTTAGTTGTTGTAATTATAAAATGACATAAAAGTATATGACTATTTTATGTGAGTAGGAAGTTATTTTTTGAGTGAGTAATTTTTTATTAAAAAAAATAAAGAAATTAAAATAATAAGGTTAAAATTGAAATAAAAGGTAAGAAGCTTTAATTTATAAGCTCAAACACTTCTTGAAATTGCATCTGAAAAAAACTATAAGCTATAAACTCAAACGCTACTTGAAATAACATCTGAAAAAGAGCTATAAGGTAGTAAAAAAAGCTTGTTACCAAACACCTCTAATTTAATGAAACAAACTTATAAGCTAATATAATAAGCTATATGCTAACTTATTTATGTTTCCAAACACACCCTATATCTAGTTTATATTATAAACCAAATATATTAATTTTTCAATGAACCAAAAAGTAGTTTGTTTCTTATTAGAAGGACCGGAGCGAGTAACATTTATCTTTATATATTAATAGAAAAAATACAATCGAAATAGATTATATGAATAGTAGAATTGTTTAAACTCTCATACTTATTTTAGAAAATGGTAGTGCGCCAAACTAGTCATTGACTTTGTATTATCAATTTAGTCTCTATTAAATTTGTAGAAGGATTAATTAAATCATAATATTTGACAAAATTAGTACTTTCGAAATATTCGTATTATTATGGACCTATTCGAAAACATCCTACAAAGTATATCTTATTGTAAGGAATTTTGTTGTTTTATCTTAGGGTTGACTTTCGAGCATACGATTTTTATTGGTTATTTGCAATCCTTCATAGAAGGTGGATATTATTTTTCTATGATGTTGGATCTTGACCGTATTTTGTTTTATGGGTGAGATTACTGTTTTTTATTTTTAATATTAGAGTGTGTTTGGATGGGGATTGAATGTCTGGAGGTAAAATCATTTTTTTTAAATATCATAAAATATACGGTATAAATATTAAATAAAAATAATATTTAAAACATAATTTGTTAAAAATTGAGCTAATAAAATAAATGATATTGTAATTGTTCGTACTTTTTAGATATAATTAATATTTGTAAGTATTTTTTTATAGTAATATTTTTAAAATTTTAAATGTATTTTCGTCTCTCTACTTTACATTTTTTAAATTTTAATCCTATAGACTTGTGGTTATTATTGTGATGTGCTATCTATAAAGTTATTTGGCATAATTGTATTTTTGATCTCCCAATTTTATCAAATTCATTTTCCTTTATAAATGGTGATTTTTAGGGTCCTAAAAGAATGATTTATTATCTCCAATATTGTATCTAAAGATGAAATATAACATTTGAGATCGAAATTCACCTCTTTTAACATCAAACACCGTCACTTTTGGGGTAAAACACATGAGTTATGACCAAAATTGCAAAAAATGTGAATATAGAAAACAAAAAGTTCAGTTTTAGAAAATGGACTATTATTGTAAATTTAATAAAATATTAGACCAATAGTGCAATTAAGGTAAGCCAAGTCATTTTAAAGACTACAACAAAAATTTAGTAAGTATAAGCGCTCGATACAGAAGCAGATTCCTCTCCAATAGCTTGGGGAAATCTGATTGAAATGTTTTGGATAACCAAGAGGCGGTATAAGCACCCCGAGATAGCGGAACCAAGACTCCTTTTCCAGTTAGGCTGCGCCTTTTCGTACTGATCGAGATACGGAAGAATGGAGCTCCAGGCTAGAAATTCCATCAATGCATGATCCGATAAAATGAGAAAAGAATCAAATTGAAATTTAAAAATTATCCGGACTACTTTGCAAAAAAAAAGAGACTAGAATGAAAATTTAGTATACTGTGAGGTCCACAACTCCCACCAGGGGTGTACGTGGGCTATATTGGGTTGGATTTGACCAAAACCAAAACCCGAACCACATAGGGTACTACAGATTAGGTCCAATAAAATAACAACATGTTACAACATTGAGGCGGGTTGGGTAAACCCACTATTTTCTGGGTTGGATAGTGGATCACCCAAATTATTTTTTTGTTTTTTAAAATTAAATAATTAAATGTAAAATTATCATATTTATTCTTAAAAATAGCTCAACCATTGTATTCTCTTAAAAAATTGTGTTACTTATTTGCCCTATGGAAAATAACTATCAATTTTGGTGGGCTAAAACCACTAATTTTCGGATTTGATAATGAGTTACCGGAATAAATTTTCAATTTTTTTAATATTAAATGAATAAATGAAAAATCATCATATTTGTTTTATAAAATTACTTAATTTTTTTTATTTTCTTAAAACATGGTGTAACCTATTTAAACTATGAAAAATATTTAACTATCAACCGACAAAATCTTTATTATTTTTATAAAAAATATTTAAAAAAACTACAACACTAGTGGGTTAGTGAGTTTTTTAAGTTGGGTCCGGTTTTTCCCGAAACTCAATTTTTTATGTGGGTTTTTCCTTTTTACTAATTGGATAGATTTGAACGGATCACCAGATTTGCTCAATCCATGTACACCCCTAACACCCACGCTTGTAGTTTTTCTTCCCCCAAAAATATTGAAAAGAATGTCAAAACCCTTTGAACTAAAAATATCCAGCTGGAAGGAAAAAAGAAAATATCTTATTTTTTTGCTCAAAAATTAGTAAAAAAAAAATAGCAGAAAATATCTTCAGCTAAACGTGTTCACAAAGAAGAAGAAAAATTCATTCCAGCACACTATTCTGCACTCAATGGCTACATCATCTATGAAATTATCTCTCCTAGAAAGTAAATCACAATTTCAACAGAAATTTTTCATCTCTTTTCTAAAATCTTAGTTTTCCCCAAATCAGAAACCGCAATAAGTTGTAAGAATTTCCACTCAAATCAGAAACCCTAACTAACTAAAATTTTACCCAAAGAGATGGCGGTGGAGTGTGGACTGGTGGCGTATATACCAGATGCCGCGACTGATACGTTGGAGGACTCTGTCTTGTGACGGTTAAAATCATATGGTGGTGATTTTGACTTTTGTGTTTTCAAATTGGTTAGTTGCATTTCCGGAACAGTTTCCCCCGTTCGTTACTCTTAATATATTCTACACCATGTTGATTTTCATGATTAGGAGTAGGATTGATTTTTATTTATTTATCAAACTGATATATATATATATATATATATATATATATATATATATATATATAAAAACATAAATATTGTTGTAAAAATTTGTGATTTTGAGATTAAGATATAATTCCAGGTCAACATCGATGAGTTCATTCAAATGTATATCCGGAACTTTTTTTTGGAGAAATATCCTGAGTTATACTATTATCCTTTGCAGTTTCGTTGAGTTCAATCAAACTTTAGATGTATTTTTCTGTTGCTGAATAAAAAAAAAAATATCTTTTTTATGATGATTTTGTTGAATAAACTTTAAAATAAATAAAGCCTATTTTATTCATATTTGATTTATTTATATATGCTTGCTTGTTGTATTTAAAACTTATCCATACGTGTTTTGCTTTGTAGGGTCAAATATGGCATTGAATTGTGATGATCCAGGACAGGTCGATCCACTTGCAGCAGCAGGTTTGTTACTGGCTAAAATATTGATAGTTAACTTTACGGTGATATAAGATTAATTTTGTCACTATTTTTTTTTTTAGGCACTAGTTAAGATAATAAAAGTAGAAAATTAATGTTGGAGAATGTGCATTTAACTTTTTCAAAATCAAAAACTTGATAATTTCAATGCAAAGTTGCTTCTTTTAGTATCCTTAACTAGTGTCCAGACACTAGTTAGCAAGACCCTTTTTTTTATTATGAAATAAAAATAAATTCAATACATTGATATGTTAAAATAACAACAATATTCCTTACCAAAAAAAAAATAACAACAATACAAAAGATAAATATAGATAAATATTCTATTATAAATTCAATCTCGCATATATATTACAGTGTCCTATCAATTGAGTTAAACTCATTAGACTCCATCCTGTTATTTTTATAAGAAACAAAACTTAAAATATTTTGTCATTTTATAAAAAACTTTGACTACTTTTTAAATGTATTAAGTGTTTAATTTTATTTTTATTTTTATTTATTACGAGAGAAAATATTAAAAATAAATAAATTAGTGAAACTAAAAGTGATTAAATAGAGATATTTATAAAATAAATTCGAACTTATAGGAATATTAAATAAATATAACTATTTACAATATATTTCTTTTCTTTGATCGTAGCGATTTTTATGTTGTTATCAAGTGAGAAATATATATCTCCCACGCTTGGAGTAAACAATAAAAATAATTCAAATCAAAACCCTTTTAACTGTGGATAATATCTCCACCTGGAAAAGGATAGAAAATTAAAATATCTTAAGCGCACTGTTGTGCACTCAGTGATGAACAGCAGCATCACCTAGTCAATCATCTCTCCTACTAACAATGAAATCACATTTTTTCTTAATAAAATCTTACTATTCCCCCATATAAGGAACCACAAAAGTAAGGTGAAGAATGCAGATGTTGTAAGAGTTCATACTTAAATCAAAAACCCTAACTAATCAACAGTTTTCTGATAGAGATGGCCGGTGGCGGATATGCTTGATGCCGTGGCAGTGGTGGTGGAGAGGAGGACTCTGTTCTGTGACTGTGAAATTCATGAAGGCGGCGGTGTCATTGACGGATCAGTTAGTTGTAGTTCATGAGTATGACTGATTTCTGGTTTCTATTTCAAATATATATCAAATATGAGATCCAATCTAATATTGTTGTAAAAGTTATACTACTTTCATTACGGTTTCAGTAAGTTCAATCAAACTTTAGATGTATTTTTTGTTGTTGAATGAACTTTAGATTAAATAAAGTACAGTATATTTTATTGTTTTTGTTTATGCTTGCATTTTGTAGTAGGACTTATCTTTAGGTGTTTTGCTTTATAGGGTCAAATATGGCATTGAATTGTGATTGTGCAGATCGATCCACTAACAGGTATTTTATTGGCTTGAACACCGATAGTTATGTTTACACTCGTGATGTCGGCCAAGATATTTTCTCCAATTCTGATAGTTATCTAAAATTAATTTTTAAGATTATTTACAACTGTTTAAAAAAATAATAATGCATAATATATGAACATTTTTTAATTTGCGGTCAAAACATATATAAAATGAAATCACATAATTTTTTTTTTTTTGAACGGCAGATATTATTATTATTAATAACCGATCTCTGCACAAGACGGACAGAAACCGGGAAAAACGGAACTACAAAACAAAGGCGCCGTATATAAGCGGAACACCGATGAAGAAACTAAAACAGATACACCTAGCAGAGGTCCACAACTAATCTCATACTTAGAAGGACACTCCTCGGCCTTTAGACCACCAAAGAAGACGTCAACCCTGACCTACAAAGATGCCACTAGACTCTAACTTTCCATCTCGAATCAAAAGTGATCGGCCCATTAGAATCCAAGAAGCAGCTCCACGTGCCAGAAATTAATGAACCAACGGTAGCATGAAAACATAGGCATATAAGTCTCAGCTCGCATTCCGCCTCCAAAGTAGTCAACACCGACATGGAATAGGCCAAACAGATACAAAGAGACCTGCAAATTTCAACAGATTTGGGAACCAACAAGGACTCTAAAAAGAGTCCAGCAAATCTCAACAGATTTGAAAGCGGTCAGAGAATCCCGTATCGTCAAAAGCCAATCACACACGACATCAACCACACACCTGCGGCGCCAGATCCAACACCGCCACGTCAGCACCTCACCACCACACCCAACACAAATCCGTCGCAGCCACCACCACCACCAAGACAAACATGCACCAGTACGAAAAACAGAACGCGTACAGTCCCCACCTCAACAGAAAAAATCACCACCACAATCCAGCCACCACCACCACCACTCCAATGAAAAACTCACCACCACGACACCAAACCTCCGGATCCGTACCGAACCACCACCACACCCGTAAACAACAACTTCCGCCGGAAAAATAGAAACCCAACAAGATCCGAGCCAACAACCCAGATTTGACAACAACAACTTACTGGCGCGGAGAGGAAGCTCAGCGATCGACGGTGGCGAGAAAAGATCGGAAACAGCCGATCTGGACTACGGTGGCTAGAACCAGATCGGAAACCATCACAGCGACGAACCAGAACCATCTTGCAAAAACCCCATAACCACCAGCACGGCGGTGACGAATCCACCACCGAAACATGACGCCGGAGAGAGACCGGCAGTCGCCAGCAGAAACAGGGGTGAAACGGTGGCGCGGAGGAGGGGCCTCATCGCACCACCACCTACAAAGCCTACATGGAGCAAGGCGGGTTTTAAAAATGAAATCACATAATGATATAACTTTTTTAAGTTATGTTCTTAAAATATCTTTTTAAATATCTATTGTGTAATTTAATTAGATGTACGCATAAAATAATTGGTGAAGTTTACTACATCCCTTTATAATTTGAAGTATTTATCTATCAATTATAAAAATAGGCTATATATATGGTTTCCATAATTAAATTGTAACAAACTTGTGCGAACTACATACAAACTTATTTACATGGCTTATTCACATTGGTTGATATTAAATTATGAAGGAATTGTTTAGAAAAAACAGAAAAATAATTACACCACAAATATCAAAATTAATATGAACACTTTTATGGTTTAAAGTTTTGTTTGGAATATACATATCATCTAATGATTTAATGTCGTACCATTTTTCATGTAATTATTTTGAAGTAAATATTACATTTAAATTAATTTTGTCTATACATACCAATTCTATTTTCCAAAAAATGTTATTCCATACAATGAAATAGATGTTGGATATTAATCGCAAGGTAAAATTTTGTATATTAGATTAGTTAATATTTATGTTTAAGAGATTAAAAGAAAATTTAGTTAAAAAAATAAATTAAAAGAAATTTATATTCCATAATTAAATAATAGCTATTCTACAAGTTCCGGCTCAACTGATAAAAAATATAAAAATCGTTAGGTTGGGCCCTAGAAGCCTGTCGTTAACAAAACCTGTTGGTGTTCTCAACTAGAGCTGTAAAAAAGGTCTTAAGGGGCCGGCCCTTTAAGGAGCAGACCCACTTATTCATAATTATTAATTTTATGTAAATTTTAACCACAATTTTTTTCGTGTGCTCATCGTGGACAGTGCTGATTGAAGAAAAAGAGTATAAGTTCACGACACTAGAAAAATTGTTTAAAATTTAAATAAAATTAATAATCAGGAATAAGTGGGTCCGCCCCTTAAAGGGCCGGTCCCTTAAGACCATTTTTACAGCTCTATTCCCGACGGGAATGAACACCCCAGGGGGTTGGTTTTACGTGGATTCACGGAAAGTTCCACACAAGAGGCAGGTCGGTGTACCTTCCCATTACTCGGAGTTCGAACTCTGACTTCTTCATTAATATGTGTGTGTGAATTTATAATAACTTTACTATTTTGTCTATATACAAAAAATGCTAACTAATGTCTTAAAGTACCGATTAATGAACTAAATATAATAAAATTGTTTTGATATTTGTATAATCAACTTTTCAAAAAATATTAAAAAAAAAGTTCTTTTAATATAAAATTTGCTTTTATTTTCTTGACATAATTGTTTTCTAAATTAATGTCCTAAAAATTGAGCTCTAATTTACTCGTACGAAAATAAAAGGAATATAAGATACCGTTTGGTCCAGCTTACTCATAATAGAGAAGTTAGGCAATACAGATTTTCGAAAAATTCTTGATAGAAAAAAGTTGCTTAATTTTTATGAGTAGTATGCATAGATAAAAGACTTTTGAAGCTAAAAAAAATAACAATTACCAAACAGTTTTATTTTCACTTTTAACTTTCAGATAGCTTTTAAGATCTAAAATAGTCAAGCCAAACGATTACTAAGACTGTACAAGTTCCTGAGATTGTATTGTCAAAGAGAAAAAGAAAAAAAGTTCTTGAGATTGTTTCCGTGGTCGGAGCATTCATATTGGAACTTCTCATTTTTTTAAGTATTTAACTGGGCCACATATGTACCCATCATTTATTTATCATTTTTATTAATATTATTTAATAAACACTCACTTACTCCAACTCAATATCTCTTAAAAAGTTTTAAATAAATCTCACCAATAAAAATCTTATCAATAACTTTATATCATTATAAATGGGTACTACGAAAAAGTATAAGTATCATTGTTTATTATAAAACTAATACCTATTAAGGTTGTGTTTGACCCAACTTTTTTATGACTTCTCATATTCTAAAAAGTAGAAGTTGGGCCAAACAAAATTTTGAACAAGTACTTATATTAAAAAGCAACTTTTTTATATAGAAGAAAACTAAGTTTTTTTTATATAGAAAGCAACTTTATCTTTAAAGTTAATATTTCTAACTTTAGTTTTAAGTCAACTTTTAAGTTAAAAAAAAGTTGGATCAAACGAACCCTAAGTACTAGAACCTATTCCTCCGATCATTTTTATAAGAGACAAATCAATTTTTAGATTTATTAAATAATTGATATATTTTGTCTATATTATAGTTTAAATGAATCTAAAAAGTTAATTGTCTCTTATAAAAATGACCGAAAGGAGTATTTATGTTTTGCTCTGTTAAATACGATGCATAAAAAAACATACAAATATTCCCATTCAATGCCTACATATTGTAAACTTTGAAAAGGTTCATACTTAATTTATTTTGTGATTGTAAACTTTGAAATGCCTACTTTATGTTTTGGTAATTGTTATGTTTTTAGCCTAATTTATTTTAGATTATTTTACTCAATAAGTTAGGTCAAATAAATTTTCAAGAAGCTTTTGATAAATTTCCAAAAAAGACTTTTAAAGCTTAAAACACAACAATTACAAAAAAAAATTAGTTTTTTTCCGTTTCTACAAGCTCTTATTTTCAATTTTAGCTTTCAGATAGCTTTTATTGATCAATCCCACTGCTCCTACCTGCCACATACTTAATGCACAAAAATAATAAAATAAAGGCTAAATGCATTCCTAAGTCTTTAAGTTATAAGTTTGTTCTTCTCAAAAAAGTTTTAAGTTTGTACTCCCTCCGTCCCTATTTATAAGAGCTAGTTTGACAAAACACGAGTATTAAGAAAGTGAGTTTTAGTATTAAATTGATTGAAAAATTATATTGATTTTACATGTTTACCCTTACCATTAATTGTAGTGTTTTGTATCAAACAAAATAAAATTTAATGCTATTAAAAAAACTATGCAAATTAAATAAGGGTAAGTTTGGAAAAAGAATAATTAATGTCATTCATAATTGTAAAAGGGTCTTATAAACTGGGAATTTTTTTTGTCAAACTAGCTCTTATAAAAAGTGACGGAGGGAGTAATAAATAGGTTTTTTAAGTTTTTAAAGTAATATAAATAAGTTTTTAATTTTTTTAAGTAACCTAGATCTTTAAATTTATAATTTGTAACATCTAGATTCTATTTTTTAATTAATTGGAGGGATTTAGATGTTACAAATTATAAACTTAAAAGATATATTTGTTAATTAAGAAATTTAAACGACTTATTTATTACTTAAAAAAACCTATTTATTACAAAAATAAAATTTAAATGATCTATGAATACATTTTGCCTAAAATAAAATAGGCTTAAATATCATTTTCGTCTCTGTAAGTTCGCAATTTTTTCGTTTTAGTCCCTGTATATTTTTTTTGTTGCAAATTAGTCCCTGTATGTTCAAATCTTTTGATTTTAGTCACTTAAAATCAAAATCCGTAGAAAAATCTGCAGGAAACCAGCAAATTTTCCCGCAGATTTTCCTGTGGATTTTAGCTTTAGGGACTAAAATCAAAATAATTTGCACATGTAGGGACTAATTTGCAACAAAAAAATATATAGGGACTAAAACCAGAAAATTATGATCTTACTACGAAAATGATGTTTAAGCTAATAAAATAATATTATGTGACAAACCCTCAATGAAAATATCTTCAATTCATTGATTTTTTGTACCAAGTGGTTGCCGTCATCTACGAAATCAATCATATCTCAGCATCGCAAATCAGAAACAGATCCAATTTTTAATTCATATCAGAAACATATCAAATAATTTGTATCTTCCCCAAATCAGAAGCCACGAAGTGAGTTGTGAAACTTCTTACTCGAATCAAAAACCCTAACAAATCAGAAACTACAAAGTGAGTTGAGAAACTTCATACACGAATCAAAAACCCTAACAAATCAGTGGTTGCCTCAAAGTGAAGGCGGTGGCGGATCTGGCGGATGTAACGTCGGCGGAGGTGGAGAACTCTATAACGTTGAAAATCAGATACTGATGGCGGTGGCTGATATGGTGGGTTCTGTTTGGTTTTATAATAGGAAGTTACTGTTTTAACCCGCTTGATGAACGATAGTTAATATTCTCATGCTCATTTTCAAATGGAAAATTAAATATAAATCTCTTATATAGTTGTAAGTAGTGTCGTTTTGAATTTTTCTTTTTCAAGAGCATATCAAATTATGAAATATTTTTAAATTGGTTTAACATTTCTCTTGGAGTGCAAGAGCTATGCAACTACATATCAGCTTTGGTTAGTTCACTCAAAATTTTATTAATTTGGATTTTATCAATTTTTTTTTATTAATTTAGAATTTAGATTAGATAAGCCCATTTTATTCATATTTGTTTGTGTTGTATTTGCCTTATGTATAGGACTTAGGTTTTTTTTTTTATAATTTTTTTTTAAGCTTTTATGAGAATTGTAGTTTGTTTTAAATTTTTAATCTAAGGAAGCTAACTCCATTGACCATACAATACAAGACAGTTATAATTAATGGCTTACCCAATGCAGTTCTTGCTTCCTTCTCACATTATGAGCTTATATTATACAAAATTTACAGGGTAATTTCACTATCCTATTTTTTAGGTACCTTCAGGCAAAATAGCTCATTGGGGGTCACCTGTTTTATGAGAAGGTTAGTTGCTTGAGCTGGCCTAACTTATAGTGGTACTACTAATATGTTTAAACTTCAGAAACATAATTTTCTGGGTACACAGTGTAAATTTGGTGTTTTAACTATGAAATCTTTTCATTTCAAGTTATATTCCAGTCCTAGAACAAGTAAATGATAGTTAATGAAAATAAGATTTTGTATGTTTTTTTAAATGGAATTTTTTGTAAGTTGTGCATGATATAGGGACTGAAATGCAATTTTATTTATTTATTTTAGTTGTTGTAGTGTTTTTTATCTTCAATCAAGTCATGTAGGGACTGAAATGCAAATAAATAAAATATAGGGACTAAAATGAAAAATAATACTTTATTTAAGAACAAGAACAAATTTTGGAGGACCAAAATGAAATAAAAAAATTATAAGGACCATTTTGAAAATACATTGAGGGATTAAAGAGTTTAATTGTTATGCACTGTCAGTGTAAAGTTATTTTACACATGCAACTAATAAGAATGATTTAAACTTCCATGTCATATAAAGATAGTGGGGTAAAGTGGGGTGATGTGGCGGAATACATGGTTGTTACTGGTTGACAGTGTAAAATTATTTTACACTGTCAGTGCATATAAATTAAATCCGGGATTAAAATGATAAGTGAGTATATTACAAGGACCACAAATATATAAAATTATTTTTAGTTAAACGTTTTTTGAGATTATATAAAAGTAATTTTCTATGAATTGAACTTTTTCATTACATTTTTATTTTACTACAAATATATCATTACAATGAATATGTATTTTTCGATAGTTAATGAAAATAAGATTTTGTAAGTTTTTTTTTAAATAGAATTTTGTGTAAAGTTGTGCATGATATAGGGACTGAAATGCAATTTTTTTATTTTAGTTGTTGTAGTATTTTTTTATCTTCATTCAAGTCATGTAGGGACTGAAATGCAAATAAATAAATTATAGGGACTAAAATGAAAAATAATTACTTTATTTAAGAACAACAACAAATTTTTGAGGACCAAAATGAAATAAAAAAATTATAAGGACCATTGTGAAAAAACATTGAGGGACTAATAAGTAAAGTGAGTATATTACAAGGACCACAAGTATATAAAATTTATTTTTAGTTAAACGTTTTTTATGATTATATAAAAGTAATTTTCTATGAATTGAACTTTTTCATCACATTTTTATTTTACTACAAGTATATCATTAGAATGAATATGTATTTTTTTGACTAATACAACGAATACATATTATTTCCTAGAAAAACATAAATAATTACGTTAGACACTTACACACACTTAAACATGGTCACATATAAGTTTTTATTTTAATAAGCAAAAAATTTATTTGAACATTTACATGACTAAAATTAAAACAAAGTTTATTTGAACATATACATCTATAAGTTTTTGTTTGAACATATATATGATAATATTTTTTATTTTATTATTTTCAAATAGTCCAGGCACTAAAATTTCACCCATATTTCACCAATAAAATGAATAATGGAGTATTCGAAATTCGAACTCTGACTTCTGCATATATAATATAATCATATATTATATTATATATTATTATAGTTTCAATATTAGTTATAATATGAATAAGTGAAGTATTCGAAATTCGAACTCGAATCGAGTTAATCTCATAGGGACATACATGATAAAATGATTATTTCGGCTACATTATTGTAATTAATTAATGTAATAATTTTGTTATAACAAAATGTAATAAACTGAAACTATTTGACTAGTATTGTATCAGATTATTTATTAGATTAGTATTCTAGCTGCTGTTGCTTTTTGCTGCTGTGTGCTAGCTGCTGCTCCTGTTGCTTTTTGCTGCTGTGTTGTTGCATTGTAGTGTGTTTTTGGGCCTCTGTTTTGCGCCTTCCTTTTGTTTGTTGGTGTTTGTTTCGCTTTTGTTTTGCTGGTTGTATATGTTATCCTAAAAACTGCTAGTGTTCTTCCCCCCCCCCCCCCCCCCCCCCCCCCCCCCCAATTCACTTCTTGTGCTTGGGTGGTGTGGTAATAAAATTATTGCTGATCAAAAAAAAAAAAGAAGTATTCTATCAGACTATTATTTATACATATCTTTATTTATAGAATAATCCTAAATAGTCTAATAGAATACTAGTCTAATAGAAACATAGAGACAATTGTGACATGTAAATACATGCTGTGAAATGAAGAAACTAGCCAGACTTTCTTAAAGGTCATGCTTAAGAAGGGTATTTATCTGCAGATCTGCTTTTGAATTGTGATTTGTTATTTGTTTTGCAATTGTATAAATTTGAAATCTTATCTTAAATAAATTGAGAGAAGAGTTATTATGCACTACTTGCTCAAATAATCATTAGTCATTGGCTGCATTAATATAGGGTTATTCAGGTCCTTTGCCAGATATAATAAAGAAACAAACACAACTAGTCACTATTGCTATATGTAATGTAACGAAGTGCAACTGGAAGAAAAGCAGGAACGTGTGCAAAACAACCTCCCACGCTTGTAGTTTTGTTTTTCTTCCAAAAAAATATTAAATTAAAAAAAAAAAAAAAAAAAAAAAGCCAAAACAAAACCCTTTGAACTAGATAATATCTCCAGGTGGAAGGGAAAATGAAAATATCTTCATCTCACTGTTGTGCACTCAGTGGATACCGTGCGTTACTTAACAAATAAGATCTTAGCAAGGAAAATCACAATTTATTTACAATATTTCATCTCTTTCCAAAATCTTACTTTTCCCCAAAATCAAAAGCCACAAATCAAAGTAAAATAGATGCATAGTGAGTTGTAAGATTGTAAGAGTTCTTACTTAAATAACAGAAACCCTAACTAATTATCAGTTCATTGAAAGAGATGGTGGTGGATATACCTGATGCTGTGACGGTTGAATACTTTGTTCTGTGGCGGTGAAAATCAGTTTATGATCGTTGTTGTGTTGACTGATCGGTTGGTTATTTGCAGTTGTGGAACGATCTCCACCGTTTGATGTTATTGATCTACAGTAATAAGGCGATGATCCAGGACAAGTCGATCTCTAGCAGGCAGGTATTTTACTAGCTAAATAAAAGTTTGATAGTTAAGTTTGCATCCCTGATGTCGGTCGAATATCTGTTTAGTCCTATTATCATAGAGTAATTAGTAATTACCGCTATATACTAAGGGCTCGTTTGGTGCGCAGGATATCATAGTGTCACGATAGGATATGATATGATATAAATAGGATAATAGTATTATCGGTTATCCTATCATGTGTTTGGTGCACACAGGATATCAAACATGATAAACTATCATATAATGTTTTTAATATATATCTCGCTCATAATAATATGATAAGATATATATATTTTAAAAAAATTATTTTGTAATACTTTGCATTTTATAAACCAAAAAATTAAATAAGCAATCAAATATATTCATATAAATTTAAATAAAATAATGAGCAAATAAACATGTTAAATTTTTGAGCTATGCTATTTAACGCGAAGAAGTTGCACGCGAATTTTCACGAATGATTTCTATCATATACTAAATAACATTATAGCCCACCGTCACTTGTTAACATACCATCATTCCACCGTCAGATACTATTTTACCATGTTTTATTTGCATCCCATTCTGAAAAAATTAAAGCCCATTGTCACTTGTTAAAATACCATCATTCCAAGCTTATCTATACCACCGTCATATCACCAATTTTTTTAGCATTTCAAATTTTGGTACCCAAAAAATTCATACTTGTTGAAATGTATATTATGCACAGTCTACAGCTTTATAAGATTTGGTACATTCAAGTCAACCGATTAAGAGTGCACAAGAGATGAGTCTAGTTTTGCAGTAATCAATGGTGAGAGATGCAAAGATGATGGTCTCATGAGAGAGTTGGCAAGAAAAAATATGGAGAGACCAAACTCATAATTTTGGAGAGAAAGAGCTAAATTTAACTAAAAAGAAGAAGAGAAGTAAGATTAATTAAATAAAATGCAAGTCGGTGCTTGTTGCTTGTATAGGTGCCGCTTCGTGAAGTATTCGTGATACATGCTTTCGCACTATCAAGCATTTCTCAAAAATTTTATATGAACATGATCAAATATATAACTTAATTATATATGTTAGATAAGGTAAATAAATATATCATATATTTTATATGTAAATAATAAAAGTACCATTGCAAGAAAATCATATTTAATTTGTTATATAACTGAAATTAATATCCCTATTTTGCAATTTTTAATAATTATTTTACTTTAAAATATTGTAATTACAGTATAATTTTAATTTTTAAAATTATCTAAATTACAAAATTATCCTTCTGAAAAAATCGTGTATATATTTAAAAATTAATTACTTTATTTTTAATTTACTATCAAATTATTTTATTATTAATATTTTATTAATTTTCATTTTTAAAAAAAAAATACATTTTATCAAATAAATAGGTAAATTATTTTCTTATCCTATCCTGCCCGTAACCCAGTTCAAACTCAGGATAAAAAATTTAACTAGAGAGACAGGATAGGATAATTTGCAGGATTAACTTATCATATCTTGTTGGTTCACCAAACACTGGATTAAGACATGATATGATACAATTATCATATCCTATCTTTTATCATGCGCACCAAACGGGCCATAAGGGAATATACTCTCTCACTCTCTTAAAATGATTATTGCAGTTATTTACTTTTACGTGTTTTAATTAATGTATAATTTTGCTAATTAATGTATTTTTATTAATTAATTATTTATTATTAAAAAATTATTAAAAAAATTGTTATGAAAATATTTATCGACATCAATTGAACAATAGTTTATATATTGTTGCATTAGGTCCTTAATAAAAAAAAAACTGTCTCATGAGCTTGACTCAATTGAAATTTCTAGCCACTCAACTACTTGACAAAAAAAAAAACTACTTTTTTGTTCATTAGAAAACTAATATGGCCCTGTTTGGTAAAATTAAATTATAAATTAGTTGATAGCTAAAAAGCTAGTTGAAAGTTGATAAGATAGTTTTTAGCTGATAACTGAAAAACTAGTAGAATGAAATTAAAGTGTTTGGTAAATTTAGTTGTTGTAATTATAAAATGACATAAAAGTATATGACTATTTTATGTGAGTAGGAAGTTATTTTTTGAGTGAGTAATTTTTTATTAAAAAAAATAAAGAAATTAAAATAATAAGGTTAAAATTGAAATAAAAGGTAAGAAGCTTTAATTTATAAGCTCAAACACTTCTTGAAATTGCATCTGAAAAAAACTATAAGCTATAAACTCAAACGCTACTTGAAATAACATCTGAAAAAGAGCTATAAGGTAGTAAAAAAAGCTTGTTACCAAACACCTCTAATTTAATGAAACAAACTTATAAGCTAATATAATAAGCTATATGCTAACTTATTTATGTTTCCAAACACACCCTATATCTAGTTTATATTATAAACCAAATATATTAATTTTTCAATGAACCAAAAAGTAGTTTGTTTCTTATTAGAAGGACCGGAGCGAGTAACATTTATCTTTATATATTAATAGAAAAAATACAATCGAAATAGATTATATGAATAGTAGAATTGTTTAAACTCTCATACTTATTTTAGAAAATGGTAGTGCGCCAAACTAGTCATTGACTTTGTATTATCAATTTAGTCTCTATTAAATTTGTAGAAGGATTAATTAAATCATAATATTTGACAAAATTAGTACTTTCGAAATATTCGTATTATTATGGACCTATTCGAAAACATCCTACAAAGTATATCTTATTGTAAGGAATTTTGTTGTTTTATCTTAGGGTTGACTTTCGAGCATACGATTTTTATTGGTTATTTGCAATCCTTCATAGAAGGTGGATATTATTTTTCTATGATGTTGGATCTTGACCGTATTTTGTTTTATGGGTGAGATTACTGTTTTTTATTTTTAATATTAGAGTGTGTTTGGATGGGGATTGAATGTCTGGAGGTAAAATCATTTTTTTTAAATATCATAAAATATACGGTATAAATATTAAATAAAAATAATATTTAAAACATAATTTGTTAAAAATTGAGCTAATAAAATAAATGATATTGTAATTGTTCGTACTTTTTAGATATAATTAATATTTGTAAGTATTTTTTTATAGTAATATTTTTAAAATTTTAAATGTATTTTCGTCTCTCTACTTTACATTTTTTAAATTTTAATCCTATAGACTTGTGGTTATTATTGTGATGTGCTATCTATAAAGTTATTTGGCATAATTGTATTTTTGATCTCCCAATTTTATCAAATTCATTTTCCTTTATAAATGGTGATTTTTAGGGTCCTAAAAGAATGATTTATTATCTCCAATATTGTATCTAAAGATGAAATATAACATTTGAGATCGAAATTCACCTCTTTTAACATCAAACACCGTCACTTTTGGGGTAAAACACATGAGTTATGACCAAAATTGCAAAAAATGTGAATATAGAAAACAAAAAGTTCAGTTTTAGAAAATGGACTATTATTGTAAATTTAATAAAATATTAGACCAATAGTGCAATTAAGGTAAGCCAAGTCATTTTAAAGACTACAACAAAAATTTAGTAAGTATAAGCGCTCGATACAGAAGCAGATTCCTCTCCAATAGCTTGGGGAAATCTGATTGAAATGTTTTGGATAACCAAGAGGCGGTATAAGCACCCCGAGATAGCGGAACCAAGACTCCTTTTCCAGTTAGGCTGCGCCTTTTCGTACTGATCGAGATACGGAAGAATGGAGCTCCAGGCTAGAAATTCCATCAATGCATGATCCGATAAAATGAGAAAAGAATCAAATTGAAATTTAAAAATTATCCGGACTACTTTGCAAAAAAAAAGAGACTAGAATGAAAATTTAGTATACTGTGAGGTCCACAACTCCCACCAGGGGTGTACGTGGGCTATATTGGGTTGGATTTGACCAAAACCAAAACCCGAACCACATAGGGTACTACAGATTAGGTCCAATAAAATAACAACATGTTACAACATTGAGGCGGGTTGGGTAAACCCACTATTTTCTGGGTTGGATAGTGGATCACCCAAATTATTTTTTTGTTTTTTAAAATTAAATAATTAAATGTAAAATTATCATATTTATTCTTAAAAATAGCTCAACCATTGTATTCTCTTAAAAAATTGTGTTACTTATTTGCCCTATGGAAAATAACTATCAATTTTGGTGGGCTAAAACCACTAATTTTCGGATTTGATAATGAGTTACCGGAATAAATTTTCAATTTTTTTAATATTAAATGAATAAATGAAAAATCATCATATTTGTTTTATAAAATTACTTAATTTTTTTTATTTTCTTAAAACATGGTGTAACCTATTTAAACTATGAAAAATATTTAACTATCAACCGACAAAATCTTTATTATTTTTATAAAAAATATTTAAAAAAACTACAACACTAGTGGGTTAGTGAGTTTTTTAAGTTGGGTCCGGTTTTTCCCGAAACTCAATTTTTTATGTGGGTTTTTCCTTTTTACTAATTGGATAGATTTGAACGGATCACCAGATTTGCTCAATCCATGTACACCCCTAACACCCACGCTTGTAGTTTTTCTTCCCCCAAAAATATTGAAAAGAATGTCAAAACCCTTTGAACTAAAAATATCCAGCTGGAAGGAAAAAAGAAAATATCTTATTTTTTTGCTCAAAAATTAGTAAAAAAAAAATAGCAGAAAATATCTTCAGCTAAACGTGTTCACAAAGAAGAAGAAAAATTCATTCCAGCACACTATTCTGCACTCAATGGCTACATCATCTATGAAATTATCTCTCCTAGAAAGTAAATCACAATTTCAACAGAAATTTTTCATCTCTTTTCTAAAATCTTAGTTTTCCCCAAATCAGAAACCGCAATAAGTTGTAAGAATTTCCACTCAAATCAGAAACCCTAACTAACTAAAATTTTACCCAAAGAGATGGCGGTGGAGTGTGGACTGGTGGCGTATATACCAGATGCCGCGACTGATACGTTGGAGGACTCTGTCTTGTGACGGTTAAAATCATATGGTGGTGATTTTGACTTTTGTGTTTTCAAATTGGTTAGTTGCATTTCCGGAACAGTTTCCCCCGTTCGTTACTCTTAATATATTCTACACCATGTTGATTTTCATGATTAGGAGTAGGATTGATTTTTATTTATTTATCAAACTGATATATATATATATATATATATATATATATATATATATATATATAAAAACATAAATATTGTTGTAAAAATTTGTGATTTTGAGATTAAGATATAATTCCAGGTCAACATCGATGAGTTCATTCAAATGTATATCCGGAACTTTTTTTTGGAGAAATATCCTGAGTTATACTATTATCCTTTGCAGTTTCGTTGAGTTCAATCAAACTTTAGATGTATTTTTCTGTTGCTGAATAAAAAAAAAAATATCTTTTTTATGATGATTTTGTTGAATAAACTTTAAAATAAATAAAGCCTATTTTATTCATATTTGATTTATTTATATATGCTTGCTTGTTGTATTTAAAACTTATCCATACGTGTTTTGCTTTGTAGGGTCAAATATGGCATTGAATTGTGATGATCCAGGACAGGTCGATCCACTTGCAGCAGCAGGTTTGTTACTGGCTAAAATATTGATAGTTAACTTTACGGTGATATAAGATTAATTTTGTCACTATTTTTTTTTTTAGGCACTAGTTAAGATAATAAAAGTAGAAAATTAATGTTGGAGAATGTGCATTTAACTTTTTCAAAATCAAAAACTTGATAATTTCAATGCAAAGTTGCTTCTTTTAGTATCCTTAACTAGTGTCCAGACACTAGTTAGCAAGACCCTTTTTTTTATTATGAAATAAAAATAAATTCAATACATTGATATGTTAAAATAACAACAATATTCCTTACCAAAAAAAAAATAACAACAATACAAAAGATAAATATAGATAAATATTCTATTATAAATTCAATCTCGCATATATATTACAGTGTCCTATCAATTGAGTTAAACTCATTAGACTCCATCCTGTTATTTTTATAAGAAACAAAACTTAAAATATTTTGTCATTTTATAAAAAACTTTGACTACTTTTTAAATGTATTAAGTGTTTAATTTTATTTTTATTTTTATTTATTACGAGAGAAAATATTAAAAATAAATAAATTAGTGAAACTAAAAGTGATTAAATAGAGATATTTATAAAATAAATTCGAACTTATAGGAATATTAAATAAATATAACTATTTACAATATATTTCTTTTCTTTGATCGTAGCGATTTTTATGTTGTTATCAAGTGAGAAATATATATCTCCCACGCTTGGAGTAAACAATAAAAATAATTCAAATCAAAACCCTTTTAACTGTGGATAATATCTCCACCTGGAAAAGGATAGAAAATTAAAATATCTTAAGCGCACTGTTGTGCACTCAGTGATGAACAGCAGCATCACCTAGTCAATCATCTCTCCTACTAACAATGAAATCACATTTTTTCTTAATAAAATCTTACTATTCCCCCATATAAGGAACCACAAAAGTAAGGTGAAGAATGCAGATGTTGTAAGAGTTCATACTTAAATCAAAAACCCTAACTAATCAACAGTTTTCTGATAGAGATGGCCGGTGGCGGATATGCTTGATGCCGTGGCAGTGGTGGTGGAGAGGAGGACTCTGTTCTGTGACTGTGAAATTCATGAAGGCGGCGGTGTCATTGACGGATCAGTTAGTTGTAGTTCATGAGTATGACTGATTTCTGGTTTCTATTTCAAATATATATCAAATATGAGATCCAATCTAATATTGTTGTAAAAGTTATACTACTTTCATTACGGTTTCAGTAAGTTCAATCAAACTTTAGATGTATTTTTTGTTGTTGAATGAACTTTAGATTAAATAAAGTACAGTATATTTTATTGTTTTTGTTTATGCTTGCATTTTGTAGTAGGACTTATCTTTAGGTGTTTTGCTTTATAGGGTCAAATATGGCATTGAATTGTGATTGTGCAGATCGATCCACTAACAGGTATTTTATTGGCTTGAACACCGATAGTTATGTTTACACTCGTGATGTCGGCCAAGATATTTTCTCCAATTCTGATAGTTATCTAAAATTAATTTTTAAGATTATTTACAACTGTTTAAAAAAATAATAATGCATAATATATGAACATTTTTTAATTTGCGGTCAAAACATATATAAAATGAAATCACATAATGATATAACTTTTTTAAGTTATGTTCTTAAAATATCTTTTTAAATATCTATTGTGTAATTTAATTAGATGTACGCATAAAATAATTGGTGAGGTTTACTACATCCCTTTATAATTTGAAGTATTTATTTATCAATTATAAAAATAGGCTATATACATGGTTTCCATAATTAAATTGTAACAAACTTGTGCGAACTACATACAAACTTATTTACATGGCTTATTCACATTGGTTGATATTAAATTATGAAGGAATTGTTTAGAAAAAATAGAAAAATAATTACACCACAAATATCAAAATTAATATGAACACTTTTATGGTTTAAAGTTTTGTTTGGAATATACATATCATCTAATGATTTAATGTCGTACCATTTTTCATGTAATTATTTTGAAGTAAATATTACATTTAAATTAATTTTGTCTATACGTACCAATTCTATTTTCCAAAAAATGTTATTCCATACAATGAAATAGATGTTGGATATTAATCGCAAGGTAAAATTTTGTATATTAGATTAGTTAATATTTATGTTTAAGAGATTAAAAGAAAATTTAGTTAAAAAAATAAATTAAAAGAAATTTATATTCCATAATTAAATAATAGCTATTCTACAAGTTCCGGCTCAACTGATAAAAAATATAAAAATCGTTAGGTTGGGCCCTAGAAGCCTGTCGTTAACAAAACCTGTTGGTGTTCTCAACTAGAGCTGTAAAAAAGGTCTTAAGGGGCTGGCCCTTTAAGGAGCGGACCCACTTATTCATAATTATTAATTTTATGTAAATTTTAACCACAATTTTTTTAGTGTGCCCATCGTGGACAGTGCTGATTGAAGAAAAAGAGTATAAGTTCACGACACTAGAAAAATTGTTTAAAATTTAAATAAAATTAATAATCAGGAATAAGTGTGTCCGCCCCTTAAAGGGCCGGTCCCTTAAGACCATTTTTACAGCTCTATTCCCGACGGGAATGAACACCCCAGGGGGTTGGTTTTACGTGGATTCAAGGAAAGTTCCACACAAGAGGCAGGTCGGTGTACCTTCCCATTACTCGGAGTTCGAACTCTGACTTCTTCATTAATATGTGTGTGAATTTATAATAACTTTACTATTTTGTCTATATACAAAAAATGCTAACTAATGTCTTAAAGTACCGATTAATGAACTAAATATAATAAAATTGTTTTGATATTTGTATAATCAACTTTTCAAAAATATTAAAAAAAAAGTTCTTTTAATATAAAATTTGCTTTTATTTTCTTGACATAATTGTTTTCTAAATTAATGTCCTAAAAATTGAGCTCTAATTTACTCGTACGAAAATAAAAGGAATATAAGATACCGTTTGGTCCAGCTTACTCATAATAGAGAAGTTAGGCAATACAGATTTTCGAAAAAAATTTGATAGAAAAAAGTTGCTTAATTTTTATGAGTAGTATGCATAGATAAAAGACTTTTGAAGCTAAAAAAAATAACAATTACCAAACAGTTTTATTTTCACTTTTAACTTTCAGATAGCTTTTAAGATCTAAAATAGTCAAGCCAAACGATTACTAAGACTGTACAAGTTCCTGAGATTGTATTGTCAAAGAGAAAAAGAAAAAAAGTTCTTGAGATTGTTTCCGTGGTCGGAGCATTCATATTGGAACTTCTCATTTTTTAAGTATTTAACTGGGCCACATATGTACCCATCATTTAATTATCATTTTTATTAATATTATTTAATAAACACTCACTTACTCCAACTCAATATCTCTTAAAAAGTTTTAAATAAATCTCACCAATAAAACATCTTATCAATAATTTTATATCATTATAAATGGGTACTACGAAAAAGTATAAGTATCATTGTTTATTATAAAACTAATACCTATTAAGGTTGTGTTTGACCCAACTTTTTTATGACTTCTCATATTCTAAAAAGTAGAAGTTGGGCCAAACACAATTTTGAACAAGTACTTACTTATATTAAAAAGCAACTTTTTTATATAGAAGAAAACTAAGTTTTTTTTATATAGAAAGCAACTTTAACTTTATCTTTAAAGTTAATATTTCTAACTTTAGTTTTAAGTCAACTTTTAAGTTAAAAAAAAGTTGGATCAAACGAACCCTAAGTACTAGAACCTATTCCTCCGATCATTTTTATAAGAGACAAATCAATTTTTAAATTTATTAAATAATTGATATATTTTGTCTATATTATAGTTTAAATGAATCTAAAAAGTTAATTGTCTCTTATAAAAATGACCGAAAGGAGTATTTATGTTTTGCTCTGTTAAATACGATGCATAAAAAATACATACAAATATTCCCATTCAATGCCTACTTATTGTAAACTTTGAAAAGGTTCATACTTAATTTATTTTGTGATTGTAAACTTTGAAATGCCTACTTTATGTTTTGGTAATTGTTATGTTTTTAGCCTAATTTATTTTAGATTATTTTACTCAATAAAATGATAAGTTAGGTCAAATAGATTTTCAAGAAGCTTTTGATAGATTTTCATAAAAGACTTTTAAAGCTTAAAACACAACAATTACAAAAAAAAAATTAGTTTTTTTCCCTTTCTACAAGCTCTTATTTTCAATTTTAGCTTTCAGATAGCTTTTATTGATCAATCCCACTGCTCCTACCTGCCACATACTTAATACACAAAAATAATAAAATAAAGGCTAAATGCATTCATAAGTCTTTAAGTTATAAGTTTGTTCTTCTCAAAAAAGTTTTAAGTTTGTACTCCCTCCGTCCTTATTTATAAGAGCTAGTTTGACAAAACACGAGTATTAAGAAAATGAGTTTTAGTATTAAATTGATTGAAAAATTATATTGATTTTACATGTTTACCCTTATCATTAATTGTAGTGTTTTGTATCAAACAAAATAAAATTTAATGCTATTAAAAAAACTATGCAAATTAAATAAGGGTAAGTTTGGAAAAAGAATAATTAATGTCATTGATAATTGTAAAAGGGTCTTATAAAATGGGACAAATTTTTTGTCAAACTATCTCTTATAAAAAGTGACGGAGGGAGTAATAAATAGGTTTTTTAAGTTTTTAAAGTAATATAAATAAGTTTTTAATTTTTTTAAGTAACCTAGATCTTTAAATTTATAATTTGTAACATCTAGATTCTATTTTTTAATTAATTGGAGGGATTTAAATGTTACAAATTATAAACTGAAAAGATATATTTGTTAATTAAGAAACTTAAACGACTTATTTATTACTTAAAAAAACCTATTTATTACAAAAATAAAATTTAAATGATCTATGAATACATTATGCCTAAAATAAAATAGGCTTAAATATCATTTTCGTCTCTGTAAGTTCGCGATTTTTTCGTTTTAGTCCCTGTATATTTTTTTGTTGCAAATTAGTCCCTGTATGTTCAAATCTTTTGATTTTAGTCACTTAAAATCAAAATCCGTAGGAAAATCCGCAGGAAACCAGCAAATTTTCCCGCAGATTTTCCTGTGGATTTTAGCTTTATGGACTAAAATCAAAATAATTTGCACATGTAGGAACTAATTTGCAACAAAAAAATATATAGGGACTAAAACCAGAAAATTATGAACTTACTACGAAAATGATGTTTAAGCTAATAAAATAATATTATGTGACAAACCCTCAATGAAAATATCTTCAATTCATTGCTTTTTTGTACCAAGTGGTTGCTGTAACAACCCGTTTTTCAAAGGTCAGAAAAGACATTATTTTTTTTATTTTTTTTTTGTACACATCAGAGTTACGCATAAAAGATTTTAAATGAGCCGGCATTCAAATATACAAAAGAACTCATTACCATAAGATGCTTCGACGAGGAAAGTGTATTCCTGAATAATTACAATCCAAGTCTAAGTATTCAAATACTTACAACAAAACAAGTTAGAATCCTATGCCTAAACCCAAAAAGCACGGTGTACAACCCACACCGGCGCATAGTCTAACTAAGCTAAAGCTCCAACATCTCACTGGGGCCTGGAACAGCCACCGTCGTCACCACGACCTAACCCATCATCTGGGTGGGATGAGCCCGCAAATGAAAGAAAGGGTCACTACAAAATAAAAGTATGTATATATATAATCGGTGCGAAAGATGTACACATAGCAAATTTCCACATACACAAGAGAAAGCTCTTAATCTCAAAAGTAGTTCCCACCAACGGGCTTATATAAATAAATCATCAAGCCTAATGCAGACTTCTACAATGGGTGTGACAACCAATCACTGGTTCGACACATGCATGATTTTAATTCCGGAATTCAACCTCTCTATAGAAGGCGTAGGTCTCAGGTGGGATAACACCTCCTACTATTGGTGGGATAACACCAGGTAGAGTCGCACAGACAATACCAAAACAATCACGGTGGGATAACACCGGGTGAGTCGCACAGACAACACCAACTCAATAAAATCCAGTAGGATTTGGCGAAGCCACACAGTCAAACGCCCAGTACGAAGGTAAAGTCGCACAGACATACACCTAGGCACGCAACTATGAAATGCATGGCATATATTCTCTTTGGCATATACAGGATAGTCACACAGACAAAACCCCCGCGTAGTCCTATCCGACGCACGCATTCATATATGCTCATGCAAACAATCACATAGCCTAAAGCCTATGTACAAAGCATCACAACATACATACATTTTCTTAATCATATGTAAATTGCACACGTATTCCTAACCACGTTCTCATCAACGAGAATACATAAGTACAAACATGCCAAAGCACACAGCAAATGCATAAACAGCAAAACAAAGCATGTCGTAACCATTTTGAAAGACGGAAATAAAGTGGAGCCCTTACCTCGGCAAGCTTCCGTTTACTAAAACTCGTCCAAACAACACAATGCGCTTCCTAAAACAAGCAGCGTATTATCAATACATTGCTTTCCAACCAATCGTATTGAAACTAAACCAAAAACCCCAAAAACTTAAAGGTTCCTAAGGAAAATCCACTCTTTCGGATACCATACCAAAAACTACCGTATTGATCAACCACCATGAGTTATTTGTACTATTTTTAGGACCCAAAACAATAGGCCAAAGTCTTAAATAATTTGAAATGCAAAATGGCCGTTTTCTTGCGTTACAAGTTACGTACTTTCCGAGTACCCGAAAAACTCGTTTCTAATCCCCGCCACTTCCATAAATTAATAAAAAGGGATTAGGAAGTTAAAAACCAAGTTTAGAAATCAGAATCCAAAATTTTAGGTCCCAGGGCTCGCCCCAGCGTGTTGGCAGCGAGTGAAGTCAGAGAAGACAGGTCTCGCTCGCTGTGGAGCTCGCCCCAGCGAGTTAACACTCGCCCGGCGAGTTGCACCTGTCATGACAGCAAAAACAGCAACTCACAGCACCTTTTCCCAACCAAGCCTAGTTTGATTCTATTAGTTCCCAACACCTTTTCAAGGCACAAAAGCAAACCATTTTCATAAGCAAGAAATACATTTCCGAAAGCATGTTGGTTGCTTCGAGTGCAAGTTATTTGGTTTTCATTTCCAAAATCAAAACCAAACCCAAGCACAAGTTTTATTACGGGCCTTAACCGACCGGTAATCATTTTCAAACATGTTTTCAAAGCGAAAAGCAACACCACATGTCACAAGAGTTTTAAACCACTTGGACCCCAAAAACACCACACAAAACACTTAGGAAATATTTTCATAAACCCCAAAATATTTTTCATCGGATTTTCTAAAACAAAACCATACAACACATTTCCCTTTTGCCCAAAGGTTCAAAAACAACGTTTCTTTTCAAAACCTTACAACCTAACCACATGTTATTGATCAATACATAACCAACCCAAAACCCTAACTTTTCTCATGAGATTTTTCACCAACTCATTGAAAACAAAAATAACAAAGCCTACACATGCTTCTCTAAACCTCATGAACAACATTCATGAAACAAAAACCATGTAAAGTAACATTTCCTAACAAAACCTACGGAAAGAACGTCTATCGTTAACCATTTCCAAAACTTATCGCCGAATCTTTTTCCGCGACTATAATTTTCTTCCACACCTTGGAAAATTAATCTCAGAACATATCCTAACCGACGCAGATATATAAAACTCCCATCCGAAACCTCACTTAAAACAGACGCAGTAAGATTTTACATCCGCGGGTAAAATCCTACTCGTTTTTCCAAAAACACGAATAATCCAAAACTCGTTATTCTGAATCCACATCAACCTTCTTATTCAAGCAACAGGATCGCAAGACAAAAGTCTGTACAATTACAGTGCACGAGCACAAAACAGACTAACTTTCAGCAAAACCTAATAATTACACGATGTTTCACCACACGAACACATCGAAACCCTAATCTTTCCTTAAGCCAACTATACAATGAAATCTTGGGTCTTACAATACTACCCCCCTAAAAGAAGTTTCGTCCTCGAAACTTAGACGTCGTCAAACAATCTGGGGTACAACTCTTTCATCTTACTCTCGAGCTCCCAGGTGGTATCTCATGTAGCTTCGTTCCATATTACTTTCACCAAAGGTATCTCTTTCGTTCTCAGACGCTTCATCTTCCTATCCGCAATCTTGATCGGCGGAACTTCAAATGACAAGTTATCCCTCAGCTGGATGTCATCTGGTGTGATCACATGTGACGGATCCGGTGTATATTTCCGCAATTGCGACACATGGAACACGTCATGTATCAAAGATAGTACCGGTGGCAACGCGATCCGGTAAGCTACCTTTCCAATCCGTTCCAAAATCTGATAAGGCCCTATAAACTTTGGAGTCAACTTCCTCGCTTTCAATGCCCTTCCAACGCCAGTCGTTGGAGTAACCCAGAGAAATACGTGATCTCCCTCCTCAAACTCTAAAGGCCTCCGACGCCTATCCGCATAACTTTTCTGGCGATCTTGAGCAACTTTCATCATTGCCCTTATCTTTCGGACCTTGTCCGTCGTCTGTTGTACCATTTCCGGTCCTACTATCATACCCTCCCCATCTTGGTACTAACACAAAGGAGTCTGACATCTTCTCCCATACAAAGCCTCGTATGGTGCCATTCCAATACTCGCGTGGAAACTGTTGTTGTATGTGAATTCTATCAATGGTAACACATCATCCCAACTTCCACGATCATCCAATACACACGCTCTCAACAAATCTTCCAAAGATTGATTTGTTCTCTCGGTCTGCCCATCTGTCTGAGGATGATAGGCGGAACTCAATCTCAATTTCGTCCCTAACGCCTCATGCAAAGTCTTCTAAAAGTGTGAAGTAAACTTTGGGTCTCGATCCGACACTATACTTGACGGAATCCCATGTAACCTCACAATCTCAACAATGTAAATATCGGTCAACTTTGCCGCCGTATCCGTAGTCCTTACCGGTAGAAAATGAGCGGACTTAGTCAAACGGTCCACTATCACCCAAATGGAATCATGTTTCCTCCTGGTCTTAGGTAAACCAGTGATGAAATCCATAGAAATGCTATCCCACTTCCACTCGGGGATATCTAATGACTGCAGCATCCCTGCTGGTCTCTGATGCTCAATCTTCGCCTTCTGACAAGTCAGACACGACGCCACATACTCAGCCACATCCTTCTTCATACCCGGCCACCAGAAATCATGCCTCAGGTCTTGATACATCTTTGTTGCTCCGGGATGTATACTAAGTTTACTCTTGTGTGCCTCCCCTAGAATGGTGTTTCTCAAGTCCATAGCTTCGGGCACACACACCCTACCTTGACATCTCAGGATATTGTCCGATCCCACCTTGAAATCTCGGTTGGTTTCTCGAACAATCAAAGCCCTTTTCCTCATAAGGAATTCGTCATTCTGACAACTAGCAATGTCCTCCAGTAACCCGCTTGAGATGGTAATCATACCCAGTCTCATATTCCCTAAAGCAAACTCTACCTCCAAGTGCAGGTCACGAAACTCTTTCAATAACTCTTGTTGACTAGCCATTTGTGCCGAACAAGCCGTCACACTCTTTCTACTCAAAGCATCGGCTACCACATTAGCCTTCCCCGGATGGTTTTCTAAACTGAAATAAAAATCTTTCAATGTTTCCATCCATCTCCTCTGTCGCATATTTAGCTCATTCGGATCAAACAAGTACTTGAGACTTTTATGGTCACTAAACACGACGAAAGTGCAACCATAAAGATGATGTCTCCAAATCTTCAATGCAAAAACAACGCCCGCAAGCTCTAAATCGTGCGTAGGATAATTCTTTTCATGCACTTTCAGCTGTCTTGACGCATAAGCCACTGCCCTCTTGTGTTGCATCAACACACAACCCAAACCTTGATGAGAAGCATCACAATAAACCTCATACGGTTCATCCGACTGTGGTAACACCAAGACTGGTGAAGTCGTCAACCGTTCTTTCAACAACTGGAAACTCGACTCACACTTCTCAGTCCAAGCAAAAGGTTGATCTTTTCGCGTAAGTTGTGTCATTGGTGCCACAATTTTAGCGAAACCTTCAATGAATCTCTGGTAATAACCGGCCAAACCCACAAAACTCCTCACATCAGTCACTGTTTGAGGCTGCTTCCATGAAAGTACCGTATCAATCTTGGCTGGATCCACGGCTATTCCCTCTTTTGATATAACATGGCCAAGGAAATTCACTTCTTCCAACCAAAAGTCACACTTTGACGGGTTTGCATACAGCTTACTTTCCCGCAAAACTTGCAATACTAGACGAAGATGCTCTACATGTTCCTCTTCACTCTTCGAATACACTAGAATGTCATCAATAAATACCACTACAAACTTGTCCAAGAATGAGTGGAATATCCGATTCATGTAGGCCATAAAGATAGCAGGTGCATTCGTCACTCCAAACGGCATCACTAAAAACTCATAATGCCCATACCGCGTCCTAAACGCCGTCTTCTGAATATCCTCAACTCGTACTCTTATCTGGTGATAACCAGATTTTAAGTCAATCTTTGAAAACACTGAGGCTCCCCTCAACTGATCCATCAACTGATCCATCAAGTCATCAATTCGCGGCAATGGATATCGGTTCTTGATAGTCACCTTATTAAGCTTCCGATAATCCACACACAGACGAGATTTCCCATCCTTCTTCTTAACCAATAAGACCGGTGCTCCCCAAGGCGACACACTAGGCCTTATAAAACCTTTATCTAACAAGTCCTCAATCTGACTTTTCAACTCTACCAACTCGGCTGGAGCCATTCGATAAGCTGATTCTGAAATCGGACCCGTACCCGGTTGCAAATCAATAAAGAATTCCACCTCTCTACACGGAGGAAAAGCTGGAATCTCCGATGGAAATACATCTTGGAAATCTTGAACCACTCGAATTTCCTCAATTCGGATCTCCGACGTCACTCCCAAACTAGCAAGTGAAACTATCTCCGGTTCTCCATTACACATAACCACAGAAAGCCGATTCGCAGACATGTACCTTCGCACACCTGGCTCGGGAAAGAAAACCAATTTCCGAGCACAGTCTAGAATCACATAATGATAGGACAACCAATCCATCCCGAGGATGATCTCGAGAGATAAGAGCGGTAGACACACCAAATTGACTAGAAAATCCCTATTCTGGATTACTACCAAACAATGCAAACATGCAGTATTTACCACCAAATCCTTAGCAGGAGTCAAAACATTCAAATCAAACGGAAGCATAGAAACATTCAAACTCAAACGATTTGCACAATCCAAAGATATGAATGAGTGGGTTGCCCCCGTGTCAATCAAAGCAGTTAAAGAATTACCTGCGATGTGACAGCTCTCGTGGATGGCATTGCTAGCCTGCCCACTCAACTCAGTGCCCATACAGTAAGCACGTGCCTTTGCCGCAGGTCTGGCACCCTGTGAGCCTTGTGCCACATTTGCCGACGGCCCGGCCTTCGGGGCTCTGCAATCTCTAGCAAAGTGTCCCGGCTTCTTGCAATTGAAGCAAGTGTTTCCCCCCTTCGGTTGCGTGCACTCATTAGCAAAATGCCCCGCTTCTCCACAGTTGTAGCAAGCCCCCTTACTACCATCTGATTTTCCCCGGGTCCCTTGATTCACCGATCGGCCCGGTCCTTTACTGTGTTGAGGACGGTTATACGGCTTACTCCCTTGCCTCCCACTATTCTGAGTCGAACCACGATCATTGGTACGACTTGGTCCTCCGGCACTAGACCCTCCTTGGCGGTTCACCCGCTTATTCTTCATGTCTTCCACCTCTTGACATTTTTCCACCAACACTTGGAACTGTCGGATACCCAATGGCACAACCGCATCCTGCAATTCGTACCTCAGCCCATCTTGGAAGCGACGGCACATATAATCCTCATCTATCCCATCCCTAAAGAAGCGGAAGAAACGGGATAGTGATTCAAACTTCTTGGCATATGTTTCAACATTCATGCCTCCCTGACGCAACCTCAGGAATTCCTCCCCATACCTTTCCCTTGCAGTCTCCGGGAAATATTTGGATAAAAACCTCCTCTTGAAGTTCTCCCAATTTAATTCTTCATGGCCATTCTCCATGATCAGTCGGGTGTTCCTCCACCAATACTCAGAACCTTCTAATAACTGATAGGTAGCTAAGACTACCTTCTCCCCTTCTGGACAATGAATTGCCCCGAATATTCTCTCCACAGATTGGAGCCATAGGTCAGCAGTTTCCGGATCTCCCTCCCCACTAAACTTTGGAGGAGTCTGGTGGTTGAAATTTGAAAGAAGTCTAGATCCAGCAGCGAGTATTTCCCTTTCGCACTTTTCCAGATCCCTCTGCGCCTTAGCATGGCTCTGAGCAGTCACAGCCGCTGCCATTGTGTGCATGGCATAAGCCATCTGATTCACATCAACCTCTGGAACAATCGGAGCTGGATTCGCCCTTCTTGGCGGCATTCTATTTCTGCACAATACCAATTCTGATTAGATTCCTTATCCAAACATTTCTGAGTCTCAACAGAAAATCTCATTCAACGGTTACTAACTCAAAACCCGACACAGAACAAACACTAGAACTGACACGATACTAGCTATGTTCTAACCGACTCTGAACTAACGACTCAAGTATACACTTTCCCTTTGAAGATTTAAAGCCGTGCTCTGATACCAATTGTAACAACCCGTTTTTCAAAGGCCAGAAAAGGCATTTTTTTTTTTTTTTTGTACACATCAGAGTTACGCATAAAAGATTTTAAATGAGCCGGCATTCAAATATACAAAAGAACTCATTACCATAAGGTGCTTCGACGAGCAAAGTGTATTCCTGAATAATTACAATCCAAGTCTAAGTAATCAAATACTTACAACAAAACAAGTTAGAATCCTATGCCTAAACCCAAAAAGCACGGTGTACAACCCACACCGGCGCATAGTCTAACTAAGCTAAAGCTCCAACATCTCACTGGGGCCTGGAATAGCCACCGTCGTCACCACGACCTAACCCATCATCTGGGTGGGATGAGCCCGCAAATGAAAGTAAGGGTCACCACAAAATAAAAGTATGTATATATATAATCGGTGCGAAAGATGTACACATAGCAAATTTCCACATACACAAGAGAAAACTCTTAATCTCAAAAGTAGTTCCCACCAACGGGCTTATATAAATAAATCATCAAGCCTAATGCAGACTTCTACAATGGGTGTGACAACCAATCACTGGTTCGGCACATGCATGATTTTAATTCCGAAATTCAACCTCTCTATAGAAGGCGTAGGTCTCAGGTGGGATAAAACCTCCTACTATTGGTGGGATAACACCAGGTAGAGTCGCACAGACAATACCAAAACAATCACGGTGGGATAACACCGGGTGAGTCGCACAGACAACACCAACTCAATAAAATCCAGTAGGATTTGGCGAAGCCACACAGTCAAACGCCCGGTACGAAGGTAAAGTCGCACAGACATACACCTAGGCACGCAACTATGAAATGCATGGCATATATTCTCTTTGGCATATACAGGATAGTCACACAGACAAAACCCCCGCGTAGTCCTATCCGACGCACGCATTCATATATCCTCATGCAAACAATCACATAGCCTAAAGCCTATGTACAAAGCATCACAACATACATACATTTTCTTAATCATATGTAAATTGCACACGTATTCCTAACCACGTTCTCATCAACGAGAATACATAAGTACAAACATGCCAAAGCACACAGCAAATGCATAAACAGCAAAACAAAGCATGTCGTAACCATTTTGAAAGACGGAAATAAAGTGGAGCCCTTACCTCGGCAAGCTTCCGTTTACTAAAACTCGTCCAAACAACACAACGCGCTTCCTAAAACAAGCAGCGTATTATCAATACATTGCTTTCCAACCAATCGTATTGAAACTAAACCAAAAACCCCAAAAACTTAGAGGTTCCTAAGGAAAATCCACTCTTTCGGATACCATACCAAAAACTACCGTATTGATCAACCACCATGAGTTATTTGTACTATTTTTAGGACCCAAAACAATAGGCCAAAGTCTTAAATAATTTGAAATGCAAAATGGCCGTTTTCTTGCGTTACAAGTTACGTACTTTCCGAGTACCCGAAAAACTCGTTTCCAATCCCCGCCACTTCCATAAATTAATAAAAAGGGATTAGGAAGTTAAAAACCAAGTTTAGAAATCAGAATCCAAAATTTTAGGTCCCAGGGCTCGCCCCAGCGTGTTGGCAGCGAGTGAAGTCAGAGAAGACAGGTCTCGCTCGCTGTGGAGCTCGCCCCAGCGAGTTCATGGCCTGTGATGCTCGCCCCAGCGAGTTAACACTCGCCCGGCGAGTTGCACCTGTCATGACAGCAAAAACAGCAACTCACAGCACCTTTTCCCAACCAAGCCTAGTTTGATTCTATTAGTTCCCAACACCTTTTCAAGGCATAAAAGCAAACCATTTTCATAAGGAAGCAATACATTTCCGAAAGCATGTTGGTTGCTTCGAGTGCAAGTTATTTGGTTTTCATTTCCAAAATCAAAACCAAACCCAAGCACAAGTTTTATTATGGGCCTTAACCGACCGATAATCATTTTCAAACATGTTTTCAAAGCGAAAAGCAACACCACATGTCACAAGAGTTTTAAACCACTTGGACCCCAAAAACACCACACAAAACACTTAGGAAATATTTTCATAAACCCCAAAATATTTTTCATCGGATTTTCTAAAACAAAACCATACAACACATTTCCCTTTTGCCCAAAGGTTCAAAGACAACGTTTCTTTTCAAAACCTTACAACCTAACCACATGTTATTGATCAATACATAACCAACCCAAAACCCTAACTTTTCTCATGAGATTTTTCACCAACTCATGGAAAACAAAAATAACAAAGCCTACACATGCTTCTCTAAACCTCATGAACAACATTCATGAAACAAAAACCATGTAAAGTAACATTTCCTAACAAACCCTCATGAGAACATAAACCCAAAAACTCCTAAACTCTATAAGTCTACCAACCTAGGAGATGAGAAGAGAGGGTTACCTTTAGAAAGAGATTCTCTACAACTTTCTTCTAAGCTCCAAAGCTTGAAAAGGATTGAAATGGTGAGGAATGAAAAATTTGGTGAAGTGTTAAGAAAGTAATGGAGTCACACGTGAAAGAGAGAAAGAAAAGAGAGATTTGTGTTGTTTTTCTAAGTTACCAAAGTCATCAAACCTCCTTACTATGACAAAAGCTCTTGATAGCCAATCCACCCTTGGATCAAAGTCAAAAGTCCAAGCTTAAACCCTAGCCATTGGATCAATTTGCTTTATGAATAAGTCACAAGATTTAATCAAATCTTCCAAAACAAGCCACGTATTCAGCTCTCGCGCGTCGCGACGAACGGAACTCACAAAAGCAGAAAACCTACGGAAAGAACGTCTATCGTTAACCATTTCCAAAACTTATCGCCGAATCTTTTTCCGCGACTGTAATTTTCTTCCACACCTTGGAAAATTAATCTCAGAACATATCCTAACCCACGCAGATATATAAAACTCCCATCCGAAACCTCACTTAAAACAGACGCAGTAAGATTTTACATCCGCGGGTAAAATCCTACTCGTTTTTTCCAAAAACACGAATAATCCAAAACTCGTTATTCTGAATCCACATCAACCTTCTTATTCAAGCAACAGGATCGCAAGACAAAAGTCTGTACAATTACAGTGCACGAGCACAAAACAGACTAACTTTCAGCAAAACCTAATAATTACACGATGTTTCACCACACGAACACATCGAAACCCTAATCTTTCCTTAAGCCAACTATACAATGAAATCATGGGTCTTACAGTTGCCGTCATCTACGAAATCAATCATATCTCAGCATCGCAAATCAGAAACAGATCCAATTTTTAATTCATATCAGAAACAGATCAAATAATTTGTATCTTCCCCAAATCAGAAGCCACGAAGTGAGTTGTGAAACTTCATACTCGAATCAAAAACCCTAACAAATCAGAAACTACAAAGTGAGTTGAGAAACTTCATACACGAATCAAAAACCCTAACAAATCAGTGGTTGCCTCAAAGTGAAGGCGGTGGCGGATCTGGCGGATGTAACGTCGGCGGAGGTGGAGAACTCTGTAACGTTGAAAATCAGATACTGATGGCGGTGGCTGATATGGTGGGTTCTGTTTGGTTTTATAATAGGAAGTTACTGTTTTAACCCGCTTGATGAACGATAGTTAATATTGTCATGCTCATTTTCAAATGGAAAATTAAATATAAATCTCTTATATAGTTGTAAGTAGTGTCGTTTTGAATTTTTCTTTTTCAAGAGCATATCAAATTATGAAATATTTTTAAATTGGTTTAACATTTCTCTTGGACTGCAAGAGTTATATCTTAGAGCTATGCAACTACATATCAGTTTTGGTTAGTTCACTCAAAATTTTATTAATTAGGATTTTATCAATTTTTTTTTTATTAATTTAGAGTTTAGATTAGATAAGCCCATTTTATTCATATTTGTTTGTGTTGTATTTGCCTTATGTATAGGACTTAGGTTTTTTTTTTTTATAATTTTTTTTAAGCTTGTATGAGAATTGTAGTTTGTTTTAAATTTTTAATCTAAGGAAGCTAACTCCATTGACCATACAATACAAGACAGTTATAATTAATGGCTTACCCAATGCAGTTCTTGCTTCCTTCTCACATTATGAGCTTATATTATACAAAATTTACAGGTTAATTTCACTATCCTATTTTTTAGGTACCTACAGGCAAAATAGCTCAATGGGGGTCACCTGATTTTTGAGAAGGTTAGTTTCTTGAGCTGGCTAACTTATAGTGGTACTACTAATACTTTTAAATTTCAGAAACATAATTTTCTGAGTAGACTGTGAATGCGGTGTTTTAAGTATGAAATCTTTTCATTTCAAGTTATATTCCAGTCCTAGAACAAGTAAATGATAGTTAGTGAAAATAAGATTTTGTAAGTTTTTTTTTTTTTAAATGGAATTTTTTGTTAGCTGTGCATGATATAGGGACTGAAATGCAATTTTTTTATTTTAGTTGTTGTAGTATGTTTTATCTTCAATGAAGTCATATAGGGACTGAAATGCAAATAAATAAATTATAGGGACTAGAATGATATATATTTATTTTATTTAAGAACAAGAACAAATTTTCGAGGACCAAAATGAAATAAAAAAAATTATAAGGACCATTTTGAAATAACATTGTGGGACTAAAAAGACAAGTGAGTATATTACAATGACCACAAATATATAAAATTATTTTTACTTAAACGTTTTTTAGGATTATATAAAAGTAATTATATATCATTACAATGAATATATATATATATATATATATATATATATATATATATATATATATATCTGACTAATACAATGAATATATATTATTTCTTATAAAAACGTAAATAATTATGTTAGACACACTTATTTGAACCTAAATAATTAGGTTATACACACGCTTAAACATGGTCGCATAGAAGTTTTTATTTTAATAAGCAAAAAATTTATTTGAACATTACATGACTAAAATTAAAACAAAGTTTATTTGAACATATACATCTATCAGTTTTTGTTTGAACATATATGGTAATATAATTTTTTTGTCAAGTAGTTTGGTCACTAAAATTTCATCTTTAAAATGAATAAGTGGAGTATTCAGAATTTGAACTCCAACGACAACATCCTATACAATATAAGAAGATTACTTGATTTGGAGAACTCTAAAATACTCATTAAGATGCTACCATGTGTCTTAAGCAAGCGTATTTGAGGTCCATAATTTATTAAACTGAACTAAAATGAGAGTCAACTGAGCCAATGCTTTAGCCAACTAAGCCGTTTTTCTATGTTGTGAGACAAAAGCTAACTAATGGTGTGCTTGGTTGTGAAGAGAAAGTAAGAAGAGAGAAAGACATGAGAAAGAGTAGGAGAAGAGAGAAATATGTGAGAAATAGAATTGATTTGTAGTATTGTTTGGTATAATAGAAAAAGAAGAAAAATAGAGAAGAAAGAAGTTGAATGATTTTAGAAATTGACAAAAAAGAAATTACTGAAAGATTTTAATCTGGCAGATCCATTTCGCAGAAGAAACACGAACCTTCTTTGTTGAACCTTCAAGGAAATCATCATATATCTAGTAGTATATGTAAGTTTTTTTTTTTTGTGTGTGTGTGTGTGAAAATAATACAGCTTTAAGATGCGAAATTAGAATAATCAGTGATCTTTCTTTAAGACATTCATATTTATCAATTATTTCATTTAGAGTTGTTCTAAATTAGTTTTAAAGTTATTCTTGAATTAAAGTGCAGGCTTATATCATGAGTTATACTATCATCATTCTAGTCTTGGTAAGTTCATGCCATTTTATCCATACCTATCTTTTATTTACAACTAGCCTTTTGTAGGTGAATTCTAGTATGTTCATTTACTTACAATTTCAAGGATACATAAATCGTTGTTTGGTGCCGCCGTGCCGGTTTGATTAAAACACTAAAAAATAAAGATATAATTTATATTAAACTGACGTCAATCATATCATTGTATTAACCCTAAAGTCACAATTTTTACTTCTTAAAAATATTAACGATAGTCGTTAAATTTTTTAATTATTTTAAATATTGATTCACAGTGAACCACTTGTCAAGATAGTCAATTGTAGTACTCATCACCTTTTATATAGGATTTAGATAAGATTTTATGCATATAAACATTTGATAAACATTGCTTTGACTTGTGATGCTATTGTTGGGATTAGTATATATATTTTTTTGGTTGACTTTGTCTTTATTAGTATATTGCTTGATTTGAATATTCCACATGTTGTATTCAAAACCCTAATGCAAATTTGTGTGTAGGATTGTGAGAACCTGCAAGATGGCCAGTAGTAGCAGGAATCCTCTTGTTGTTGGGCGTGTAATAGGGGATATATTAGACCCCTTTGAAAGTTCTGTTCCTCTCGTAGTCAGTTATGGTAATATAAATGTTACTAATGGTCGTGAGCTTAAACCTTCTCAAGTTGCCAATCAACCCCAAGTGAATATCGGTGGAAATGACCCGAGTACCTTCTACACCCTGGTAATTACATTAGATATATACTTGTGTTATGTCTATAGTCTTTAAGATAAACTATTTATTTGTAGTTTATCGCACAATAATTTATGATTATAAACTTTTATGTATAAGCCATCTTGGAGCAAGGTAGTCGATAGTGCGCTATAGTGTGCCACTATATGAGAAGCAGGTAGCGGAGTGGTTAGCGGCCGCTCAGTCTGGATAGCCCGTTTTTGTGCCACTAAAATCGCCGGATCGGAGTCGTTACATGGTCTATAAGTTTTCACTTATCAGTACAATATACATAATAATAATAATGACAAGAATGACATGAGGCTGCGGGTGTAAATATTCTTATAAAATTAAACAAATAACATAATAAAAATAACAAATAACATAATTAAATAATTGTAAAAATAATATATATTAGTAGTTATTAAATATTGTTTTAAATAAAAAATAAGTACATATATATTTAGTATTAATTATTATATTGTTATACTATGTCTTGAAGAACTTCTGAAAATAAGGAAAAAACATCATAAGTTATTTTTATAAATTCTGCCAAACAATTTTATAATAAAATTTATACTAGTATCCAAATTTTGCTATAATTCTTTGGATCATATTAAACAATTGTCATGGTCAATTAGTTCATTTGTAGGGAAGACATGAATTAACAATTTAGTTTTTTCAAATTGTTTTTGGTCTAATCCATTTTTTGTACTTTATAAATGAGTTTTGAGTACCTTTGTTCTCCCTTAATATACGTGATTTATATGTATTGAGATATTTCTAATTCTGCTTCAATTGCAGATATTAGTAGATCCAGATGCACCAAGCCCAAGTAACCCCAGGTTTAGAGAGTACATACATTGGTGAGTAAATCACCTTTGCTTACATTGGTGAGTAACTACATTAACTAACAATTTTCTCTCATGGATTGTAGGTTGGTGACTGATATTCCAGCAACTACTAGCGCTAGTTTTGGTATGTATATTGATTTAATCCATTTCATAAGCCAAAAAGTATACATGAATAAGAAGATTTAAGCTTAACTATTCTTTCAAACTTTTTTTGACAAGGTCAAACTTTCTTTTATTAAAAAGCCACATTGAGTAAATCTTACTATTTTTAATAATAAATCTTACTATTTTTAATAATTTTTATTAAGTTATTACGTTAATGTCGAGTTTTATTTTTGGTCAAAAAGAAATCTATATATTTATTATAAAAATTCATTTTTTACTAAAACTATATACTGTCCACTTTTAAACTATTTAAAAATAATTTGAAATATCCATATTAGATTGACCTTGCATTTTGGGGTGAAATATAATAATCATTAAACAAACTATATTATATACTTAAATTTTAATTTATTTTCTTAAAACAAATGAAGTGAAAGTTGAAAACCTTAGAATTGTATTGAGTTGATACTAACACAATTCTATCACTATTATAAGCCAAACTATTTAAAAATTAGTTCCACCAAATAAAAATTGTGTATATATATATATATATATATATATATATATATATATATATATATATATATATATATATATGTGAGGGTCTTATGTAAATCTCATATAGTGATAATAATGCTTTTCACATTAATAATTAATAATAATAATAATAACATGCCCCCCCAAGTTTCAATTATGCGATTTTTGCCCTCCAAATTTTTCAATTGCTCGATTTTAGTCCCCCAAATTCGAATTGTTCGATTTTGGCCCCTCAAGTTTACCCCCTTTTGCATTTCTAGCCCCCCCCCCCCCCCCCCCCGGTTGAATTTTTTGACTAAAAATTGCTTATGTGTCATTTTAAAATTAAATAGAAATAACTAAAAATGTTTTAAAAATTTAACAAAAATTAGAAATTGTTTTTATTTAAAATAACTTATAAAATATTTTTTTATTATATGTATTTTATAAAATATTTTGTCATAAAAAAAGTAAAAAAAAAATTATGAAATCTTTTTTTAAAATTTTGTAAATATTTTTTTTTTAAAAAAATAATTATCAAACCATTTATTAAAAAAAAAATTTAATACATTTTTATAAAAGCAAATATTATTATTTTATAACATTTTTTTATTTTAAAAACATATTTTAATTTTTTTTAAAATGCCACATAAGCAATTTTTAGTCAAAAAAGTCAACATGGAGCTAGAATTGTAAAAGGGGGTAAACTTGAGGGGCCAAAATCGAACAATTCAAATTTGAGAGGCTAAAATCAAACAATTGTGAAACTTGGGGGGCCAGAATCGCACAATTGAAAATTGGAGGGCCAAAATCGCATAATTATGAAACTTGGGGGGCCAAATCTGCATTTAAGCCTAATAACAACAACAACAGTGTTTAGAGAATGTGTTGATAATATTAAGAAATATTAAAAAAAATATGGACAAGTAATATTTTTTGACACAATTTTAATAATAAATTTAAAAATTTGTGGTTTTTTATGTTTAAGATCATGTTAAAATAATTATAGTTTTGTATGTTTGCATTGTCAAATGACCTATGTAAGTTGTATGATTCCTTACAAATTTTAAATCCTACTATTACAGGGTTATGGATTTGTTTTCAATCCTCCCATGTTTTCACCGAGGTTGAACCTTGAATGTTATATAATCAAATATCGTGATACAAAGTTAATGGTATAAGATTATTTTGCCTATCTCAAGAGCCAAGCCAATGATATAGAAGAGAATGTCCACACCGGATAAGTTTTTATTCTATATATTATGTTTGAGGTACGCTCAAAAAACAAAATAATATACATTATTTGTTGTTTTTATTTTATGGTACATTTTTTTTGTGACAAGTAGTATATATTATTTGTTATTTTCTTTAAGATGCATCAAATACTCGTGTGAGTATTAAACCAAAAATGTAATTTAATTAACTTTTCAACAAAATTATATGTTTTTTTTTCAAATTAATTTCTATTATTTTTTTAATAAATTTAATTTGTGTTAGATTTATTTAAGGATTAGATAAACCTTAGATTAGCATTAGACTTGGTTCAAAATTTATATCTTGAACTCCTACCGGTCATTATTATAATTTATTAATAAAAAATTATTTTTTAGATTCGTGGAAAAACTAATGCATCCGGTTACTATTATAAATTAGATACATTAGTTTTTTAATAAATCAAAAAAGTTATTTTTGCTTATATTAGTGACCAGATGGAATATTTATTTTATTGATTCATAATTTTATTATCTATTTTACATTTACTAAATTTTTAAATTTTTTTTTTAACCAATAGACTTTTATTTTTTTAGGAAGTTTATATATATTTTTCATTTATACTCATTCTACTTTTATTTTATGCTTGCTTAGTGAATATATCTAGGCTAATTGTGATTTTGATTGATTTACATAGGTAATGAGATTGTAGGTTATGAAAAGCCACGACCCACCTTAGGGATTCATCGTTTTGTGTTTATATTATTTCGTCAACAATGTAGAGAAAGAGTATCTGCTCCAGGTTGGAGGCAAAATTTCAATACAAGAGAGTTTGTTGAAATTTACAATCTTGATAAATTGCCAGTGGCTGCTGTGTTCTTCAATTGTCAAAGGGAAACTGGCTCCGGAGGAAGAACCTTTAGATAACTTAGTTTTATTATCATAATGAATTAATAATTTAAATGCAAGCTTGGTTAGTGAATAGTATAGAGAAAAATAAATAAATGTTTAAGACATATACATACACAAGTATTAGGGTTGTTCGAGTTTACTTTGGATTGATTAGATGACCCTTTTATTTCGTATAAGTCGTTTATGTACACGACTCATACAAAAATGGTGTAAATATTCACTTTTCTAGAAATAATCTTTAAGACTATCTCCGATGGTGTGTATCTATTTTTTAAGAATTGGTACCTAATAAGTATCTAACTAGAGCAAAATACAAGTATTTAATAGGTACTGATTTTATAATAAACAATGATATCTATATTATTTTTGTAGGATCAATTTGCAATGATGTAGAGTTATTGGTGAGATGTGTTATTGATATGACACATTTAGAACTTTTTAGGAGGTGTTGGGTTAGAAAGGTTCACTGCTTATTATGAATTGTGTATAAGTGGGGGTCCAATAAAATACTGAAAAAATTGGGAACTCCATTGTAATACCCCAACCCTTACGCATAATTATTAACTTAAATAAATAAATATATAAAGCATCAAGGTGTACATCTAAATAAAACATGCATGCATTAGAGGTAATATCATTACATGGCAGTGGAAATAATCTAACATATTACAAAGTCATAATTAATACATGCATCAACTTAAATCCCAACATAACATAATAGATAAATATGCATCAATACATCCATATCGACAAGTCATGGATAAAACATAATAGCATAGTCTAGAAGTATCAAAATAAGCATGCTCAAATACATCGAATAAGGAAAATAAACGTCTACCCGGCTCGATGTTACAAAATACCAGAGCATTCTAAGTTATTACAATCCAACTAACTAAAAGTGAATTAGGAGAAGCATAAGGCTTGTGTCCTCACCAATAATAAGCAAAAGCTTAAGCAAAAGCAACTCCTCATAAGCTAAGTCCTCACCCTGCAACTCTGAACCCCCAAAAGTCGGTAGTGGTTATGGTGCATAAGCTTTTTCCTTATGCACCGTGCATAAATAATGAAAATTGTTTAATGCACCCCCAAATTTGCTTAGCGCACCCCCCAGACTTCTAGTGCACCCCCTAAAATTATGGGGGGTGCGCTAAGCAATCTGGGGGTGTAATAGAAATATGGGGGGTGCGCTAAGCAATTTTGGGTATTTATGCACGGTGCATAAACATGGCTTATGCACCATAACTTGTGCCCCAAAAGTCCAGCAGTTACACAAAACAGAGAGTTAGTAAGAGATTTCAAATAAATGCAAGCATATCGAATACTATACATTTAAATAATAATAAAAATTAAAGCTACTAACATTTGCACCACAAGATGTGAGGTTACACATTAAGATACACTATAACACATAATTCATATATCAATTATCAAATACAATATGTGAGTCACCTTTTAACATAATCAAGTCATACACAATTGTCAAGTAATTAATGCACAACAACAATGTCAATTATCAAGTAGTTCACATAAGTATTCAACTTCATCTCCTAATGCAAAGTAATGTCATATTCATGAAATGTTCCCTAGCATTTACTAATGCATGTGGTACCGTATCAAGATTCATTGGAAAACTTATTCCAATTATATTTTAGTCAGCCGCGGCTACTAAAATATCTGCTATACTTTAGGGCTCATCTAAAACATCTGCTCATCATACACAAATGAATGCATGTATGTAAAATGTAACAACCCAACTCTAATTAATAGAAGAATATTAATTAGATGTAATCTTGGGAGAATAATTGGAAATAAGTACTTATACATTTATATATATATGAAGGGATGATGAGAGGAACAATTTAGACCTGAGGACAAACACTTGAGTATAGTTGAGCCAAGTAAACCTCTCCTTTGACAGTGGGGTCCACGCCCACTTATTTAATACACCAAAGTACAAGGTCTCACCATTCATTCATTCATTTCTCTCTGCAAAGAACAGAACCTAGTTCTCTTGTTCTCTTCCTCCCAACCTCACGCCTTACACCACCATTTCCACTCCCATTCTTAAACAATTCTTAACTCCATCAATTCTAACATGCAATTGGAATTTCTAATTCATTTATTTTCAAGAGACAAGACCAAGGCAACTAGAAGTTCAAACACACCTTCATTTTCCTTCAATTTGGCCGAATCAGCCCCACCATGGCCAAGGTTTTATTCTCTGCAGAAAACAAGTTCTTGCATGTATCAATCTATGCTCAAAATCATCAATTTTGACTTCAGCAACTTAAAGGTAAGATTGGGACTCACCTTCCTCTCCAATTGTTCAAACCCTCTTCATTTCTACCTAAACCCATTTCTTAATTTGTTCTTAACCATCGCTGCATGTACGAATTAAACCCTCGTGGGTGACTGGGAGGAACACTAAGAATCATGGATTGAAGGTTTGAGTCGTAGCTGTTGCCAACAGAGCGTTTTCCTGTCAAATCGTGTCGCTCGCAAGGGCGAGTAAGTGCTCGCTGTAGCGAGCATGACAGCAAAGGCTGCTGTTCTGTTATGTTTCTCTCAGGACTGTAGCCTCTTTCAACCCTTGGTAAGCTTTTTCCCAACCTTTATTCTACTTTTCTCAGTTATGGTAATGACTGTTTCATTTCCTTAACCATTAGTAAAATCTCAAACATTCATAAATCTCAATTCTTGTGTTGCATGTGAGTCTTATGGTTTTGGAGAAGGGAGTGGGAGCATAAGAATTTACAGAAATGCAACTCATCACCTTTACTGCACCATAGAGGTCATCTACACCATCCTTATATTCTTAGAGCAATTGGGGATTTTCAAGTGAGTCCTAGTTCAGAGAATTTGTGGCTGTTGCTGAAGTTCATATCAGTTCAAGCTACTTATCAGGTGGGTTCTTAGGTCCTTAACTTAGTTTATTGAGTTGAAGCCTAGAATTCCCCAAATATGAATTTTGCATGCAAACTTAGGGTTTTAGGATTAAATTTATGAAAGAGCAAAAATCAATCCCAATTCTTGCTCCTATATAGTCTATTATATATTACTAAATATGTTCATAATGAGTTGCATAGAGATTGTAGGTGTTTTCCCTTAAAAATCGCATTTTTTCTGCAAAACAGGGTCCTGTGCTGTCAAACTCGCCGTGGTGAGTGACAACTCGCCGTGGCAAGTGTTGATGTTCTGTCAAACTCGCCGCAGCGAGTGACAACTCGCCGTGGCAAGTGTTGCTGCCTGTATAACTCGCCAGGCGAGTTTCTGACTCGCCAGGGCGACTGTTACAGGCCTGTCAGCACATAAACTCGCCGTAGCGAGTAGGAGCTTGCCGTAGCGAGTTTAGCAGGGACAGAACCTGCATATTTTACCTTTTAAAAATGTCCAACACTCGTTTTATGTCCGAATGCAACTTGGATTTCATGAACATGTTTAATAGTGTAAAATAAATTATATAGTCAGAGAATAACGTGTAAATTATATTTATCTGTAACATGTTTAGGACACCCTGGGCGGGATATATTGGTTAGAACTATTTAAACTCATTGAATTAAATGGCATTACGCCATGTTAATAGAACTCCTCTGACTTCTATTATTTATTATGTGACCCAACGTCGAAATCCGAGCCTCTGTTTCGGTAGTACGCAGAGTCAGGCACCTGAGACCGGCTTGCCTCGGGTGACCTTTGAAGAGTAATCGACAAGATAATAATTTTTGTGTTACACTTTATTTTATTAACGATTAATACATGAATATGTTAAACAGTTGAACTTAGATTATTACACTATCTAGGTTCCCCGGCGTAGTCGCCTATAGGAGGGTAGTAGGACTCACTGAGGCTTAGTAGTCTCACCCCACTCCAAATAATTTTTTTTTAGGTAAACAGGTGAATTGAGGCAAGGACCAGGTGGGAGCTGATGATTGGAGCTGTGCTTGGATCATTGGATTAGAAGACTTTAGTCTCCTCCTTGTTTTAGTGTTATCTGTGTATCAGAATCTTATTCTTTTCCCGCTGTGTTGTATAATTTATCACTTATTTGTGAAGAATATTTGTAATCCAGTTAACTATCCTGCTCGATTTAATATACTCAGATTCAATTATTTATGTCTTGACTAAATATTCTAGATATTTTAGTTGGGGCGTTATATAAAATTACCAAACATATGGCATAATCATCTCATCCTAAAAGGATATCACAATCTATGTACTTCAATATTAGAAGTACATCTTCTCCATTAATTAAATCATATTAATTAATCTTCTCAAGTTATTACACATGTACAAAAGTACCATCATCATAACAAACATAATAATCATCATTTAACCAACTTGTATGAAATCATAACTCAATCCATCATTTAAAAGCTCATTTTACAGTTACACATGTTATTACATAATCATAAGATCATAATCCAAACATAGTGTGAGCATATATCCCATTTATTCAACAAAATAACATTTTTCTGTCCTGATAAACCCGTCGGGCGAGCTCAGAGCGAGTTCAGGGCGAGTAAAACCAGAAGTGTCTGGAACAACTCGCTACGGGGAGCTGCACAAATCAGCAGACCATGTTTTCGGGTTTTTGAAGGAAAAACCCTCCAATCTCGAAATTCAACAAATAGAGACATAAAGATGATAACTTTAGACATGTATAAGCATAACAAATATAGAAGTACAACTTATAACAAGTATCAACAACATTTCATGTTAGAAATCAACAATTTTATCATTTTTCATAAAATGCTCATAAAAGCTCAAACATCTACAAATTCCCTTATATTAAACCCTAAAATTTGTGATTTCATTTATCATTACATACATTGATTCTATGTACATCATAAAATTATCATTTTTAGAAATAAACACCCAAACCAAAATAGAAAAGAGTGAGAGAGGATTGAGTTGGAGAGAATTAGATTTTCTCTTCCTCTCTTGATCACCCTAGAACCTTCATATTACTCTCATACCTTATGATTCTGAATTCTTTAGTTCTTCCTTCAATCTATAAGCTCTTTTCTTGTTTCTTCAAATGGGTGTTCTTCCTCTACTCTCTTTCTACCTCATTTTCTTCACAATGTTATGACTACTCTCTCTCTATTTTTCCTGTCTTAAACCTAATCCTCTTCACATTACCACTTATACCCTTCTTATCTATTACTTCCTCCGTTCCTTTTTACAAGAAACAGTTTGAAAAAATTATACATACCAAGAAAACACATTGTAAATAGTTCTTTTCATTTAATACTCTTATAAATTTAAACTTATTCCATTTATACCCTTATTTAATTTCTCTAAATTCAATTAACTTGCTTATTTTTAATATTATCTTTCATAATAAATAAGGGCATAAGTGAAATTCAACATTTAAAACATTTGAAAATTAGTCAAAGTTTCTTATAAAAAGGAACAAAAAAAATTTCACTTTTGTTTCTTATAAAAAGGAACGGATGGAGTACTTACTATTGGACTTAGCCCACTGTAAGACCCAAGATTTCATCGTATAGTTGGTTTGAGGAATATTAGGGTTTCGATGTGTTCATGTGATGAAACATCGTGTAATTATTAGCTTTTGCTGTAATTGAGCCTGTTTTGTGCTCGTGCACTGTAATTGTACAGACTTTTGTATTGTGATCCTGTTTCTTGTATAAGAAGTTATTTGTGGTTTCAGAATAATAAGTTTTGGATTATTCTTGTTTTTGGAAAAACGAGTAGGATTTTACCCGTCGTTGTAAAATCTTATTTCGTCTGTTTTAAGTGAGGTTTCGGATGGAAGTTTTATATATCTGCGCGAGTGAGGTTATATTCTGAGATTAATTTTCTGAGGTATGGAAGAAAATTACAGTCGCGGAAAAAGATTCGGCGATAAGTTTTGGAAATGTTAAACGTTGGACGTTCTTTCCGTAGGTTTTACGTTTTTGTGATTTACGTTCGTCGCGGCGCGCGAGAACTGAACGTGTGAGTGTTTCTATGAGGTTTTGAGTTTTACCTCAAGTGGATTTGTTTTGGTTTGATCCAATGGCTTTGGTTTGGTCTTGGCATTGTGTTTTTGATCCAATGGCCATGAGTGAACAAGAGGTTTGCATAGTAAGGAGGTTTGGTCACTTGGTCACTTAGCAAAACATCACCAAATCATCTCATTCTTTCTCTCTTGTACGTGTGACTCCATTTTCTTTCCAACCTTCACAAATTTCATTTCCTCACCATTTCACTCCATTTCAAGCTTTGGAGCTTTGAAGAAAGTTGTAGGGAATCACTTTCTAAAGGTAACCCTCTCTTCTCATCTCTTAGGTTGGTAGACTTAAGGAGTTTATGAGTTTTTGGGTTTATGTTCTTGAGAGAGTTTGGTGAGAAATGTTGTTCTTGCTAGTTTTTGTTTCATGAATGTTGTTCATGAGGTCTAGAGGAGCATGTGTAGGCTTTGTTATCTTTGTTTTCCATGAGTTGGTGAAAATCTCATGAGAAAAGTTAGGGTTTTGGTTGGTTTATGTATTGATCAATTACATGAGGTTATGATGTAAGGTTTTGAAAAGAAAAGTTGTCTTTGAACCTTTGGACGAAAGGGAAATGCGTTGTATGGTTTTGTTTTGGAAAAATCCGATGAAAAATATTTTGAGGTTTATGAAAATATTTCCTAAGTGTTTTGGGTAGTGTTTTGGGGTCAAAATGGTTTAAAACTATTGTGACATGTGGTGTCGCTATTTACCTTGAAAACATGTTTGAAAATGATTACCGGACGGTTAAGGCCCGTAATAAAACTTGTGCTTGGATTTGGTTTTGATTTTGGAAATGAAAATCAAATAACTTGCACTCGAAGCAACCAACATGCTTTCGGAAATGTGTTGCTTAATTTATGAAAATGGTTTGCTTTTATGCCTTGATAAAGTGTTGGGGACTAGTAGAATCAAACTAGGCTTGGGGTGGAAAAAGGTGGTGTGAGTTGCTGTTTTTGCTGTCATGACAGTTGAAACTCGCCAGGCGAGTGGTTACTCGCCAGGGCGAGTGTCACAGGTCTTGATAACTCGCCAGGGCGAGCTCCAGAGCGAGTAAGACCAGTACTCTCTGCCTTTACTCGCCACCAACTCGCCAGGGCGAGCTCTGGGACTTGAAATTTTGGATTCTGATTTCAAAACTTGGTTTTTATAATTCTAATCCCTTTTTATTAATTTATGGAAGTGGTTGGGATTGGAAACGAGTTTTTCGGGTACTCGGAAAGTACGTAGCTTATAACGCAAGAAAACGGCCATTTTGCATTTCAAATTATTTAAGACTTTTGACTATTGTTTTGGGTCCTAAAAATAATACATATAACTCATGAGTGTTGATCAATACGATAGTTTTTGGTATGGTATCCGAAAGAGGGTTTTTACCTTAGAGAACCTTTGGTTTTTGGGGTTTTAGAGTCCAAACCATTAAGGATTGTTTGGTTATGGTTTTGATTGTATACTTTGCTTGTTTTAGGAAGCAAGTAAGTGTTGTGCGATCGTGTGATAGTTGAGTGCTTGACGAGGTAAGGGCTCCACTTTATTTTCCGTCTTTTAAAACGGTTACGACATGCTTGAATTTGCTGTTTATGCATTTGCTGTGTGCTTGGCATGTTTGTATTTATGTATTCTCGTTGATGAGAACGTGGTGATATATATATGTGCAATTTACATATGATTGAGAAAATGTATGTATGTTGTGATGTTTGTGCATAGGCTTTAGGCTATGTGAATGTTTGCATGAGCATATATGAATGCGTGCGTCAGATAGGACTACGCGAGGATTTTGTCTTGTGTGACTATCCCGTATATGCCGAAGAGAATATATGCCATGCATTTCATAGTTGCGTGCCTAGGTGTATGTCTGTGTGACTTTGCCTACGTACCGGGCGTTTGACTGTGTGGCTTCGCCAAATCCCTCTGGATTTATATTGAGTTGGTGTATGTCTGTGTGACTTCGCCTGGTGTTTGTCTGTGTGACTTCACCTGCCTTGTGTGGCATTTTTAGTGCGGGTACGTATATTCCTGTGTGGCTTTGCCTACCCCACGACTCTTCGAGGAGAGGTTAATTTTCCGGAAAATCATGCATGTGGTAGCTTGGATAGTACCACACCCATTGTAGAAGTCTGCATTAGGCTTGGTGTGCATTTATTTATATAAGCCCGTTGGTGGGAATTGCTTTTGTGTTAAAGAGCTTTCTCTTGTGTATGTGGAAATTTGTTATGTGTATATTTTCGCACCGGCTATATATATATATACTTGTATTTTGTGGTGACCCTTTCTTTCATTTGCGGGCTCATCCCACCCCAGATGACGATGTAGGTCGAGAGGATGGCGTTGGCAGCTCTAGGCCATAGTGGGCTTGCGTTTTAGCTTAGAGTAGTTAGACTATGCGCCGGTGTGTTTTGTGCACCGTGCTTTTTGGTTAGCATAGGATTTCTAACTTGTTTTGGCACTTAGACTTGGATTGTAATTATTCAGGAAATACACTTTGCTTGTCGAAGCACCTTTTGGTAATGAGTTCTTTTGTATATTTGAATGCCGGTTCATTTAAAAACTATTATGCGCACTTTGAGTGTTAGTTGAAAAAGAAAAAAAAAATAATGCCCTTTTTGGCTTTTGAAAAACGGGGTGTTACAATTTGGTATCAGAGCTCGGCTTTAAATCTTCAAAGGGAAAGTGTATACTTGAGTCGTTAGTCCAGAGTCGGTTAGAACATAACTAGTGTGGAGTTAGTTCTAGTGTTTGTTCTGTGTCGGGTTTCGAGTTAGTAATCCGTGGAGTGAGATATTCTGTTGGGATTCAGAATTGTATGACTAAGGATCTAATCAGAATTGGTATTGTGCAGAAATCGAATGCCTCCAAGAAGGGCACCTACTATACCTATGGCGGACAATGTGGATGTGAATCAGATGGCTTATGCCATGCATACGATGGCAGCAGCTGTGACTGCTCAGAGCCATGCTAAGGCGCAGAGAGATCTGGAAAAGCGCGAAAGGGAAATACTTGCTGCTGGTTCTAGACTTCTTTCGAATTTCAACCACCAAACTCCTCCTAAGTTTAATGGGGAGGGAGGTCCGGAAACTGCTGATTTATGGCTCCAATCTGTGGAGAGGATTTTCGGGGCAATTCATTGTCCAGAAGGAGAGAAGGTGGTCTTAGCTACCTATCAATTACTCGGGGGTTCTGAGTATTGGTGGAGGAACACCCGACTGATCATGGAGAATGGCCATGAAGAATTGAATTGGGAGAACTTCAAGAGGAGGTTCTTGGCCAAATATTTCCCTGAGACAGCTAGGGAAAGGTATGGGGAAGAGTTCCTGAGGCTGAGGCAAGCGGGCATGAATGTTGAAGCATATGCCAAGAAGTTCGAATCACTATCCCGTTTCTTCCGCTTCTTTAGGGATGGGATAGATGAAGTTTATATGTGCCGTAGATTCCAAGATGGGCTGAGGTACGAACTGCAGGATGCGGTTGTGCCATTGGGTATTCGACAATTCCAGGTCTTGGTTGAAAAGTGCCAAGAGGTGGAAGACATGAAGAATAAGCGGGTGAACCGCCAAGGCAATTCTAATGCTGGAGGACCAAGTCGCACCAATGGTCGTGGTTCGACTCAGAATAGTGGGAGGCAAGGGGGTAAGCCTTATAACCGTCCTCAGCACAGTAAAGGACCGGGCCGATCGGTGAATCAGGGAACCCGGGGAAAATCGGAGGGTAGTAAGGGGACTTGCTACAACTGTGGAGAAGCGGGGCATTTTTCTAATGAGTGCACGCAACCGAAGGTGGGAAACACCTGCTACAACTGCAAGAAGCCGGGACACTTTGCTAGAGATTGCAGAGCCCCGAAGACTGGGCCGTCGGCAAATGTAGCACAAGGTTCACAGGGTGCCAGACCTGCGGCAAAGGCACGTGCTTACTGTATGGGCACAGAAGTGAGTGGGCAGGCTAGCAATGCTATCCACGAGAGCTGTCACATCGCAGGTAATTCTTTAACTGCTTTGATTGACACGGGGGCAACCCACTCATTCATATCTTTGGCATGTGCAAATCGTTTGAGTTTGAATGTATCTGTGCTTCCGTTTGATTTGAATGTTTTGACTCCTGCTAAGGATTTGGTAGTGAATACTGCATGTTTGCATTGTTTGGTAGTAATCCAGAATAGGGATTTTCTGGTCAATTTGGTTTGTCTACCGCTTACATCTCTCGAGATCATCCTCGGGATGGATTGGTTGTCGTATCATTACGTAATTCTAGACTGCGCTCGGAAATTGGTTTTCTTTCCCGAGCCAGGTGTGCGAAGGTACTTGTCTGCGAATCGGCTTTCTGTGGTCATGTGTAATGGAGAGCCAGAGATAGTTTCACTTGCTAGCTTAGGAGTGACGTCGGAGATCCGAATTGAGGAAATTCGTGTGGTTCAGGATTTCCAAGATGTGTTTCCATCGGAGATTCCAGCTTTTCCTCCGTGTAGAGAGGTGGAATTCTTCATTGATTTGCAACCGGGTACGGGTCCGATTTCAGAATCAGCCTATCGGATGGCTCCAGTTGAGCTGGTAGAGTTGAAGAGTCAGATTGAAGACTTGTTAGAGAAAGGTTTCATAAGGCCTAGTGTGTCGCCTTGGGGAGCACCGGTCTTATTGGTTAAGAAGAAGGATGGTAAGTCTCGTTTGTGTGTGGACTATCGGAAGCTTAATAAGGTGACTATCAAGAACCGATATCCATTGCCACGCATCGATGATTTGATGGATCAGTTGAGGGGAGCCTCAGTGTTTTCAAAGATTGACTTGAAATCTGGATATCACCAGATAAGGGTTCGAGATGAGGACATTCAGAAAACGGCGTTTAGGACGCGTTATGGGCATTATGAGTTCTTAGTGATGCCGTTTGGAGTGACGAATGCACCTGCGATCTTCATGGCCTACATGAATCGGATATTCAATTCATTTTTGGACAAGTTTGTGGTGGTGTTCATTGATGACATTTTGGTGTATTCGAAGAATGAGGAGGAACATTTAGAGCATCTTCGCTTGGTTTTGCAAGTTTTGCGGGAGAAAAGGTTGTATGCTAACCCGTCAAAGTGTGATTTTTGGTTGGAAGAGGTGAATTTCCTTGGCCATGTTATATCAAAAGAGGGAATAGCCGTGGATCCAGCCAAGATTGATACGGTACTTTCATGGAAGCAACCTCAAACAGTGACTGATGTAAGGAGTTTTGTGGGTTTGGCCGGTTATTACCGAAGGTTCATTGAAGGTTTCGCTAAGATTGTGGCACCGATGACACAACTTACGCGAAAAGATCAACCTTTTGCTTGGACAGAGAAGTGTGAATTGAGTTTTCAATTGTTGAAGGAGCGATTGACGACTTCACCAGTGTTGATGTTACCACAGGCGGATGAACCGTATGAGGTTTATTGTGATGCTTCTCATCAAGGTTTGGGTTGTGTGTTGATGCAACACAAGAGGGCAGTGGCTTATGCGTCAAGGCAACTGAAAGTGCATGAAAAGAATTATCCTACGCACGATTTAGAGCTTGCGGCCGTTGTTTTTGCATTGAAGATTTGGAGACATCATCTTTATGGTTGCACTTTTGTCGTGTTTAGTGACCATAAAAGTCTTAAGTATCTGTTCGATCAGAAAGAGCTTAATATGAGGCAACGGAGGTGGATGGAAACTTTGAAAGATTTTGATTTCACCTTAGAATACCATCCGGGAAAGGCTAATGTGGTAGCCGATGCTTTGAGTAGAAAGAGCGTGTCGGTTTGTTCGGCACAGATGGCTAGTCAACAAGAGTTGTTGAGAGAGTTTCGTGACTTGCATCTCGAGGTAGAGTTTGCTTTAGGGAATATGAGGTTGGGTATGATTACCATCTCAAGCGGATTATTGGAGGATATTGCAAATTGTCAAGATGACAAGTTTCTCATGGAGAAAAGGGCTTTGATTGTTCGAGGAACCAACCGAGATTTCAAGGTGGGATCGGACAATATCTTGAGGTGTCAGGGTAGGGTGTGTGTACCCGATGCTATGAACTTGAGAAACATCATTCTAGGGGAGGCACACAAGAGTAAACTTAGTATACATCCTGGAGCGACAAAGATGTATCAAGACCTGAGGCATGATTTCTGGTGGCCGGGTATGAAAAAGGATGTGGCTGAGTATGTGGCGTCGTGTCTGACTTGTCAGAAGGCGAAGGTTGAGCATCAGAGACCGGCAGGGATGCTGCAGTCGTTAGATATCCCCGAGTGGAAGTGGGATAGCATTTCTATGGATTTCATCACTGGTTTACCTAAGACCAGGGGGAAGCATGATTCCATTTGGGTGATAGTGGATCGTTTGACTAAGTCCGCTCATTTTCTACCGGTAAGAACTACGGATACGGCGGCAAAGTTGACCGATATTTACATTGCTGAGATTGTGAGGTTACATGGGATTCCGTCAAGTATAGTATCGGATCGAGATCCAAAGTTTACTTCACACTTTTGGAGGACTTTGCATGAGGCGTTGGGGACGAAATTGAGATTGAGTTCCGCCTACCATCCTCAGACAGATGGGCAGACCGAGAGAACAAATCAATCGTTGGAAGATTTGTTGAGAGCATGTGTATTGGATGATCGTGGAAGTTGGGATGATGTGTTACCTTTGATAGAATTCACATACAACAACAGTTTTCACGCGAGTATTGGAATGGCACCATATGAGGCTTTGTATGGGAGAAGATGTCAGACTCCTTTGTGTTGGTATCAAGATGGGGAGAGTATGATAGTAGGACCGGAAATGGTACAACAGACGACGGACAAGGTCCGAAAGATAAGGGCAATGATGAAGGTTGCTCAAGATCGACAAAAGAGTTATGCGGATAGGCGTCGGAGGCCTTTAGAGTTTGAGGAGGGGGATCACGTATTTCTCCGTGTTACTCCAACAACTGGTGTTGGAAGGGCTTTGAAAGCGAAAAAGTTGACTCCGAAGTTTATAGGACCTTATCAGATTACGGAGCGGATTGGGAAGGTAGCATACCGGATCGCGTTGCCACCGGTACTATCTTTGATTCATGATGTGTTCCATGTGTCGCAATTGCGGAAGTATACACCGGATCCATCACATGTGATCACACCAGATGATATCCAGTTGAGGGATAATTTGTCATTTGAAGTTCCGCCGATCAAGATTGCGGATAAGAAGATGAAACGTTTGAGAACGAAAGAGATACCTTTGGTGAAGGTGATATGGAACGAAGCTACAGGAGATACTACCTGGGAGCTCGAGAGTAAGATGAAGGAATTATACCCCGGTTTGTTTGACGACGTCTAAGTTTCGAGGACGAAACTTCTTTTAGGGGGGTAGTATTGTAAGACCCAAGATTTCATCGTATAGTTGGTTTGAGGAATATTAGGGTTTCGATGTGTTCATGTGATGAAACATCGTGTAATTATTAGCTTTTGCTGTAATTGAGCCTGTTTTGTGCTCGTGCACTGTAATTGTACAGACTTTTGTATTGTGATCCTGTTTCTTGTATAAGAAGTTATTTGTGGTTTCAGAATAATAAGTTTTGGATTATTCTTGTTTTTGGAAAAACGAGTAGGATTTTACCCGTCGTTGTAAAATCTTATTTCGTCTGTTTTAAGTGAGGTTTCGGATGGAAGTTTTATATATCTGCGCGAGTGAGGTTATATTCTGAGATTAATTTTCTGAGGTATGGAAGAAAATTACAGTCGCGGAAAAAGATTCGGCGATAAGTTTTGGAAATGTTAAACGTTGGACGTTCTTTCCGTAGGTTTTACGTTTTTGTGATTTACGTTCGTCGCGGCGCGCGAGAACTGAACGTGTGAGTGTTTCTATGAGGTTTTGAGTTTTACCTCAAGTGGATTTGTTTTGGTTTGATCCAATGGCTTTGGTTTGGTCTTGGCATTGTGTTTTTGATCCAATGGCCATGAGTGAACAAGAGGTTTGCATAGTAAGGAGGTTTGGTCACTTGGTCACTTAGCAAAACATCACCAAATCATCTCATTCTTTCTCTCTTGTACGTGTGACTCCATTTTCTTTCCAACCTTCACAAATTTCATTTCCTCACCATTTCACTCCATTTCAAGCTTTGGAGCTTTGAAGAAAGTTGTAGGGAATCACTTTCTAAAGGTAACCCTCTCTTCTCATCTCTTAGGTTGGTAGACTTAAGGAGTTTATGAGTTTTTGGGTTTATGTTCTTGAGAGAGTTTGGTGAGAAATGTTGTTCTTGCTAGTTTTTGTTTCATGAATGTTGTTCATGAGGTCTAGAGAAGCATGTGTAGGCTTTGTTATCTTTGTTTTCCATGAGTTGGTGAAAATCTCATGAGAAAAGTTAGGGTTTTGGTTGGTTTATGTATTGATCAATTACATGAGGTTATGATGTAAGGTTTTGAAAAGAAAAGTTGTCTTTGAACCTTTGGACGAAAGGGAAATGCGTTGTATGGTTTTGTTTTGGAAAAATCCGATGAAAAATATTTTGAGGTTTATGAAAATATTTCCTAAGTGTTTTGGGTAGTGTTTTGGGGTCAAAATGGTTTAAAACTATTGTGACATGTGGTGTCGCTATTTACCTTGAAAACATGTTTGAAAATGATTACCGGACGGTTAAGGCCCGTAATAAAACTTGTGCTTGGATTTGGTTTTGATTTTGGAAATGAAAATCAAATAACTTGCACTCGAAGCAACCAACATGCTTTCGGAAATGTGTTGCTTAATTTATGAAAATGGTTTGCTTTTATGCCTTGATAAAGTGTTGGGGACTAGTAGAATCAAACTAGGCTTGGGGTGGAAAAAGGTGGTGTGAGTTGCTGTTTTTGCTGTCATGACAGTTGAAACTCGCCAGGCGAGTGGTTACTCGCCAGGGCGAGTGTCACAGGTCTTGACAACTCGCCAGGGCGAGCTCCAGAGCGAGTAAGACCAGTACTCTCTGCCTTTACTCGCCACCAACTCGCCAGGGCGAGCTCTGGGACTTGAAATTTTGGATTCTGATTTCAAAACTTGGTTTTTATAATTCTAATCCCTTTTTATTAATTTATGGAAGTGGTTGGGATTGGAAACGAGTTTTTCGGGTACTCGGAAAGTACGTAGCTTATAACGCAAGAAAACGGCCATTTTGCATTTCAAATTATTTAAGACTTTTGACTATTGTTTTGGGTCCTAAAAATAATACATATAACTCATGAGTGTTGATCAATACGATAGTTTTTGGTATGGTATCCGAAAGAGGGTTTTTACCTTAGAGAACCTTTGGTTTTTGGGGTTTTAGAGTCCAAACCATTAAGGATTGTTTGGTTATGGTTTTGATTGTATACTTTGCTTGTTTTAGGAAGCAAGTAAGTGTTGTGCGATCGTGTGATAGTTGAGTGCTTGACGAGGTAAGGGCTCCACTTTATTTTCCGTCTTTTAAAACGGTTACGACATGCTTGAATTTGCTGTTTATGCATTTGCTGTGTGCTTGGCATGTTTGTATTTATGTATTCTCGTTGATGAGAACGTGGTGATATATATATGTGCAATTTACATATGATTGAGAAAATGTATGTATGTTGTGATGTTTGTGCATAAGCTTTAGGCTATGTGAATGTTTGCATGAGCATATATGAATGCGTGCGTCAGATAGGACTACGCGAGGATTTTGTCTTGTGTGACTATCCCGTATATGCCGAAGAGAATATATGCCATGCATTTCATAGTTGCGTGCCTAGGTGTATGTCTGTGTGACTTTGCCTACGTACCGGGCGTTTGACTGTGTGGCTTCGCCAAATCCCTCTGGATTTATATTGAGTTGGTGTATGTCTGTGTGACTTCGCCTGGTGTTTGTCTGTGTGACTTCACCTGCCTTGTGTGGCATTTTTAGTGCGGGTACGTATATTCCTGTGTGGCTTTGCCTACCCCACGACTCTTCGAGGAGAGGTTAATTTTCCGGAAAATCATGCATGTGGTAGCTTGGATAGTACCACACCCATTGTAGAAGTCTGCATTAGGCTTGGTGTGCATTTATTTATATAAGCCCGTTGGTGGGAATTGCTTTTGTGTTAAAGAGCTTTCTCTTGTGTATGTGGAAATTTGTTATGTGTATATTTTCGCACCGGCTATATATATATATACTTGTATTTTGTGGTGACCCTTTCTTTCATTTGCGGGCTCATCCCACCCCAGATGACGATGTAGGTCGAGAGGATGGCGTTGGCAGCTCTAGGCCATAGTGGGCTTGCGTTTTAGCTTAGAGTAGTTAGACTATGCGCCGGTGTGTTTTGTGCACCGTGCTTTTTGGTTAGCATAGGATTTCTAACTTGTTTTGGCACTTAGACTTGGATTGTAATTATTCAGGAAATACACTTTGCTTGTCGAAGCACCTTTTGGTAATGAGTTCTTTTGTATATTTGAATGCCGGTTCATTTAAAAACTATTATGCGCACTTTGAGTGTTAGTTGAAAAAGAAAAAAAAAAATAATGCCCTTTTTGGCTTTTGAAAAACGGGGTGTTACACCCACTCACTCAATAAGTGCATATAGCTCTACTTCAATTAATTACTTCTAATTAATATCTCATTAATTCTCATAATTAATTAATTAACTCTTTGTAACTTAATTAAGGGCTCTCAACTAGTTTAATCCATGGTAGTTAATCCCGGATCCCGGAGCGGAGCGGCCAACCCCAAATTGGGATATCGGCATCCCGGGGAGCGGGATGGCCGGGATGCCGCTATTTAATTATTTTTTCAATTACATAAATAATACTATATACAAACATATAATACTAAAATTAAACAAACATTTCACAATCCATAAAACATTCATAAATAAAAATTTCAAAACACAAATCAAGTCTTAAACATTACATCCAAATTTCCAACAAAAGTCAAGCAAAATAAATAAGTAAAAGTCAAGTCTCCAACACTTAGATTAATAAAGTAAGCAAGTAACTAAAAATTAAAACTCAAGTTCATCATCAAGTCTAAAAATCATCCTCGTCATCTTCTTCATCATAATCTCCATTGGCCTCCACCTGGTTATCTTCAACATCATCTCCAATTTCTTCAACACCTTCTTCCTCCACTTGTTGTGCCATCGTTTCCTTAGATGCACATGCTGCTACCAAATCTTTTGCTCTTTGCCTCCTAGTGTAAATTGCTGAATCATTAACCCCACTTGCATCGGTAACTTGATCCCAAGTTAAATTATCATTTTCAAACACCAATTCTTCTTCCGGTTCACCATCTTCTCTCAACTCTCCCAAAAACCATTCAGTATGATAATTAACATCATTCAAAACCATGGGATCAATCTTATCACGACAATTATATCGGTCTATCAAAGATTGATTATACTTAACGAAAACCAAGTCTTCCAATCTTTTATGCTCAAGCCTACTTCTCTTCTCAGAATGAATCTATATATTATAATTTAAAATATTAGTAAGTATAATATCCTAGTATCCTACATTGATGTTTTCAAGATACTAAAAAATGTTGGTTAACTTTAATGCTTACATGCTCAAAAGTACTCCAATTGCGCTCACATCCTGAAGCGCTGCAAGTCAAACCCAACACTTTAATTGCCAATAGTTGCAAGTTTGGAACCTCTGATCCATACATCCTCCACCACTCGGCTGCAATGCAATGAAAAACTTATTTTCATTACTATATATACAAACGTAAGTAGTACTAAAATCGTAATAAATGAATTTAAACTTACCGGGAGCTAATGTTGCCTTTTGTCTTATTGCTCCACGTATGCCAAAGAGGCCTCCAGCACTTTTGTATACCCCCAATTGAGATCTAACCATGTCTTCAACTTCATAGCTTTCACATAGTGTGTCAATGCATTTATGCAGCCCTCTCACCAATTTGGGATCATTCTCAATTTCTGACTTGCTATAAAAATACTTGGGATTTAGATAGTAACCAGCAGCATGCAATGGATGATGAAGTTGACATTCCCACCTTTTATCAATGATTTTAAACACATCTATGTACTTGCTTGTTTGGAAGTTGAGAGATTTTTCAATTGTTTCCTTAGCTTCCAACATTGCTGCATATATGTAGCCCATTGCCGGATTTTTCTCATTATCAGCAATCCTCATCACATGTGCAAGAGGTCCCATGACCTTAAGAGTGTAGATCACATCATTCCAAAATGTTGGCATAAGTACAATACCCATTGCCTTCTTTCCTTTAGCATCCTTAGCACCCTTGGAACTCAACCACTCTTCAGAAGTGAACATATTTCTAAGCTTGGCTTTTAATTTGTGCAATCTTTGCAAACATAGGTACGAGGTAGCAAACCTTGTGACTCCATGCCTAACCAACTCAACATTGCCGGTGTTCTTCCTCATCATGTTTAGAGCAAATGTGTGGTTATAAATGTAGCCGACAAGAGAAATCCCTCTTTCTATGACCCTCTTAACCTTCGAAATTTTTCCAATATCTTCTAACATAAGGTCTAGACAATGGGCAGCGCATGGAGTCCAAAACATGTGTGGTCTCTTTGCAGTTAATAGTTTACCAGCTAAGACATAATTACTCCCGTTGTCGGTAACCAATTGCACAACATTTTGCTCACCAATCTCCTCAACAAATGAGTCCAACAGCTCGTACAACTTATCTCCAGTTTTTGTGTATGCAGTAGCATTAATATTCTTCACAAACATTGTTCCTTCTTTAGAATTCACCAAGAAATTTATCAAAGTCCTACCCTTTTTGTCTGTCCAACCATCTGACATAATTGTGCATCCATACTTTGCCCTTGCTGTTTCGTGATTCTTCAACAAATTTTTTGTATGTTCCAACTCAATTTGAAGGAGTGGAACCCTCATTTCATGGTAGCTTGGAGGTTTCAAATGAGGACCATAGCTTCCTATCGCTTTCACCATCAACTTGAAATCATATGATCTTGTAACATTAAAAGCAATTCCATTTTTATAAAAACATCGAGCAATATATTGTATGGTTCTTGCCCTTGCTTCTTTTTCAGCACTAGAATCTTGTATGCTGGTTTGCCTTGACTGTTTTCCAATAGTTGCATCCATGCAATATAAATCCATGGGACCTTTTGAGGTCTTGGCGGCACTGGTATTCGGTAAAGAGGACTCGGCTGGCCTCTTTCCACTTCGAACCCTCCTGATTTCCGCTATGTCAGAATGAACATCATCATCTAATTTCGCACTCACCTCTTTTAATGCTTCTTTTTTCCTCTTTTTTTCGTCGTAATCTGCTTGCAAAATTGCCTTGGCATCTGCTGGTGTTTTCCGGCACTTCTTAACTTCTCCGGGTATTCCCAATTGATGTTTTCTTGCTCTACTAATTCCTCCAGTAAAAGTTTCTAAGCAAAAGTTGCATGTCACACTTTTCTTTTTGCTCAGGTCCTGCCAATGATTGAATCTCCAAGCTATGTCCTCATTCTCACCACCAGGTGTATGCCTAACATAACCAGACTGCACAGTTGCTGAGTTTGTTGGTATTGTTGAAGATGATGCCATAGTTGACAAACTCTAAATTAAAACAGAAAAAAACAGAGAAGAAACAGAACAAGCAGAGATTAGAACATAGAAAGAAAAAGGAAAAAAAAACAGCTTGGAGAAAGAAACAAAGATACGAAACAGAACTTGGAGAAGAAATAGAAAGAAACAGGGTAGACAAAAATAGAAATAAATAGAAGAAGAAAAATCAGAACAAAGTTTGAAGTAGAGAAGAAATTGAACAAACCTTGGTGAAACTTTGATGAGGTGAAGAGGTGAAGTGGTGGAGAACAAAAACTGAGCTTGGAGAAGAAAACTTTGATGAAGCTTTGGAGATGATGAAGCTTTGAAGAGTTGAAGAGATGAAGAGTACGATGCTGAATTTTTTGTTCAGTGAAGAGGTGAGAAATTTTTGCGGCTAGGGTTATGTGATAGGAGTAAGTGAGTAACTAACAACAAAGGAAACATAAAATACCAAATACGCCCTTACTTAAACCAATAAAATTACAAAAAAAACCTTTTAAAACCCTTGAGTCAAAAAAAAAACCTTTTAAAACCCATTAAACTTAAAACCCGGTCCTAACCCGGGATTGGAACCCGCGACCCGCACCGCTCCTTTCCACTGGGAACCCAGCCATCCCGGCCGAGAAGCAGAGCTGGTCCGCTCCAACCCTTCCCGTAGCGGTGAGCCTCCGCTCCGCTCCACCGGGATCCTGCCGGGATCGGCCGGGATTGACTACCATAATCTATATATTTAATTACTAAATATCCTTTTTAACCTCTTTAAACACAATCATTCACAAAATCATATAATCATCAAATCATGCATTTTTAATTAAATAAATCATCACACAAAATCCTATTATTTAGTCAAATTAATTGATATTGACTATTTCATTTATCTTTTAATTTTATTTAAGTTTTTTATGTGTGCCCAAATTTAAATAGTTTGTGTTTGTGTGTATACAAGTATTACTCCTGCCTATGACTCAATATCTTCTCAATGATAATTGTTTGACTCGTACCTTCACCACGAGGCTTCCATTTGTTAGCGGCGGTTACACCTCAAGTATTATTGGTGACCAAAAGCCCCTGAAAAGTGCAACAAAAGTTGCGGAAGATATCAACCATTTTTATTGTTGCCGAAAGATTTAAGTTGTGATCATACTTAAGAGTTTAAAAAGAAAAACAAAAAAAATATAAATGAGGGAAAATTTGGAGGAGGGGGAGGCACACTTTTGGAGGGAAATATGGTTGAATTATGATTAATAAGACTTAACAAAAATTAGAAATAAGAGATAATAACCACACACTAATCTAACAAGTCTAAGTTAGAGAGACATAATCTAATATATATATATATATATATATATATATATATATATATATAGAATCAAATTGCTAGTAGTTATTATACGGATATGGATTCACTACAATCAAAAAGTGACTGCAGGTGAATCACAGCCCTTAGATCTGATCAATATGTTTTATAGTATTAAATTTGGATCATTTTATTTTAATTAAATGGTAGATAATGAACTGAATGAAAGAATGCACCAGTCCCTGACTGCATGTAATCCATGTCCGTTAGTAAACTACACTTTTTCTTCTTTGGACACATCACATAAGGATATTTTGGTAAATTTCTACCAATTTTAAAACTTTTTACAATTATTGACACCGTTATTTTGTGTTTTTTTTTTACCTTTTCCACCTTTTTAACTTTTATGTTTTTTTTTTAGTTTTTGCATAACTTCTAGCTTTGATACCTTTTTCTCTAACTTTTCTTTGTCTTTTTCACCGATACAAAAAAATATAGGACAAATATTTCTCAACAATACATAAAAAAATAGAACAAATTATCATACCCTAATTTTGCCCCACTTGATTTTCACATTTTTTTACCCTTTTGCCATTATTTTGCATTTTTTAAAAAGTCAACCTTTGACCCAAAAGGTCAACTCATGCATAAAAACTTATAAAAACATTGTTCTTTGCATAGTTTGCATGGCATGATTTATTTTTGAGTTTTTTTACCCTTTTGCCCTTATTTTTTTAATTATTTACTTTTTTTCATTTATTTTAATTTTGTTACTTGTTGTTCCTGATAGAACACTAGGGGGTGTATATTTGCTAAGGGTTGAAGTTATACAATGGTGTGATGTAGCGATATTACTTAGCCTTTTCATTTGCGTTGGGGGTTGTATTTATAGGGTTAGGGACCGGTCTTAGCTGCCCCCCCACGATCCCCTGATCTCTACTCAGGTGGAGTGGGGGTTTGGCGGATGCCTTGTGCCCCATGATCCCTCACCAGGGAGAGTGGGGGTTATATTTGGCGCCAGTTTTCCTATCTGCTCATAACGCACGTGTTCCATGCGCTAGGCCTAATTATGGGGGGTGATCGTGGGTCACGGGGTAGCCACGTCTGAATGCTTAGTGGCGAGATGGACCTGGTCATAGGCGGATCGGGTTGGAAAGAATTGGGCCTTCCATTTATCGGGCCTAAATTATTTTATCCGGTACACAGCCCCCCAAGCACAAGGCTCTGAGGAGGCGTAGTGCTGATAGGCTCAAACCGTTGGGTCAGTTCTATTCTTTAGGCGGGTCCCTTCATGATTTTTCTGATGCGGAGTAACGGGATAGAGCTTAGAAAATCCAATATTTCCTCCTTCTTCCTAGTTTTAGGCGCTGCCGTTCTTGCCCTTTATAAGAGCAACGACTTGTTGTTTCGTCTCATACCCTTTACTCATTTCCTGTTTCTCTTCATACATGGCTTCTGCCGTGGCTTCACTAATTGATACGCTGAGGTCCATGCTTCTGCAGGGTCCAGAAGATTTAATGGATGATTATGAGGATTTTGCTTCCATGGTTACAAACCTTCGTGATTATTCCTGGCGACTGACTCCGCCTCAACATGAATTCCTAGACTGTTTGCTGGTGCTTCGAGATCGGATGATCAAAGATTTCCCATTTATTTCTGTGGTGGAGGAACCACGCTGTCATAGCCAAAGGACAAACGCTGCGATATTCGACGAAATGTGGCTGGTGAAGGAGGGGATGCGTATGTACGAAAGTACCTTGGCGGCTTCTTTTGATGAGGAAGATTTTGTTGAGCAGCAACTCGCCAAGATGCGATTAGAAGTGGTGCAATTGGAGGAGAAGAAAAGCAGGTTGAAGAAAGATATCAAGGATGATGTTACGAAATTGCTGGAGAAGCGCCGCACACTATTGCAACTGCAAGATTGCCAGCGGGTTCATGGTGAGGATTTGTCTAATGTTTATGGCGACCTAGAGGTCGCCCGAGAATGTCGAAGGAAGATTGAAGAGCTCTGGGACAATGCCAGAGATGCTGCCAGCCATGCTTAGCTAGTTTGATTTAGTTCCGTCTTTATTACTTGTTGAACTATGTAATTTCAGTATTCCTTCCTTGCGTGGTTTAAACGTTGTAATGATGAACTTTTAATGCCAAATTAAGTAGTTTTGATGATGTCATAATGCGTCTTTGAATATTCCACGCCTTAGGGACACGTGTTGATAACGTGTAACGTTCCTTTATTTGCATGCTATTGCCCAATGGACATTGAGATGGTTCAGTTACCATTGTCCTTTGGGTAAACGAAGAGTCCTTTTTCTCTATATATGCCGACTTCTATACCTTTTCTTTTACTCAATTTCTCTTGCATTTTCGCCTTTCCTTAATCTGAATAGCACCATTCTTGTTTCGCGGAACAACTTTTGCTGAAGGGTCGCTTGTATTTACAAGGTATAAGTTCCTTTTCCCTTGGATCTTCTTCCTTTTACTTTCTCTTATTATGGTTATAATCCGTGACCTAGACGGTGAAGGAGAATCACCTTCGATTCCTCCTCTTGGGTCCGCTCTCGAGCGTCAAATCTATTTCCATTGTATTAGGAGTGATGGGTCGCTTGATGAGGATAGGTATCTCACGGAACTACTCGGTCTTCCAATTATAGAGAGCGATAGCAGTTCTTCGAGTAGCGATAGTGACTGTGTAATAATTCCCCGTTTGTCTTTCACAGGAAAAGAATTGGTGCTCTTCGACTCTTCCACTGCCGCGATGTTCACCAAGTCAAAATTTCACTCTCCAGATAGTGTCCACACTCTTAGGGGGGGCATCAAATTGTCCGGCTCCGGAAGGGAAAGCGACGTCATTGTAGAGCCTGTAAATGCCGATGACCTTGCTACTATAGTTAACCCTAATCCTCCCCACTACTTTCTGATGTATGGGGTCGTTGTGCAGACTTTCAACCTTTGGTTTCCTTTTACCCCTTTCGAAGTCTCTCTTTTACATATTTTAAACATTGCCCCTATTCAACTTCACCCCAACAGTTGGGGCTTCGCAAAAGCTTATGAGATCATTTGCCTCGCCTTGGGCTTAACGCCTAGTATTGGCGTTTTCTTTTCTTTCTACCATATTAAAAGTTTCACTGCTGATCGCCTGGTTTCGCTGTGTGCGTTACCTAATAGGACGCTTTTCGCTCTGTATGCCAACAATTTCAAGAACTATCAAGATTCTTTTTATAGGATACGTGGGTGCCCTGATTGTCAGGACGTGATGTATGATAGCGATGGGACTCCCCTGTTTCCTTTTTATTGGTTCAAAAACCCTTGCTTAGTTAAGGGCCCTGATACCGCCCATCTATCTCCCTTTGAGATGGAGACCGTCGCTTTTCTGAATTCCTTCGATACCCTCAGTACTAAAGAGCTTGTAAAACTCGATACTAACCCAAATGGGGTTGTTGAGTATTTGAGTAAGTATTGCCTCACTGTGTTTATTCGTTTGCTCTTATATTATTTGAAATTCCTTGCTAACCTTATGTTTGTTTTTGTAGAGAAAATGAAAACAATTTTCGATGCCGAATTCGCTTCCTACTTGGTTAGGGCGAAAGAGAAAATGGAGGCGCCTGATGCTACAGTCGATCCCATATCGTAGGTTGTTGTGGCGGGCGGAGTTGGAGGAAAAGGTGTGAAGAGGGGACGAAAGGCTGACACGGCGTCTACCTCCAACAAGGTCGCCAAAGCGGGGAATGACGCTGCGACTGCTGATGAGGGCGATGGCGGTGAGTTTCAGGGGAAGATCCCTCCTCCTCTGGTGAAAGGTGGAAGGACGACTCGTAGTCGTGCCTTTGCATTCGTTAAGCCTGTTGTATCACAGGGCGAAGCCATTGGTTCTGCTGCTACGGAAGAAGAGAGTTCGAAACGGGAGTCGCCTCCCATTTGGAGCGAGGATTTTGATCCTATTGCCTTTGTGGCGGATAACTTGAAGGGCTATTCATCTCGTCTGGATGCGTTGAGCTTGGAGGAGCTCCGAAAGCTGGCTGTTGGGAGCGGTTTGAAGTGCTTGGCACTAAATCAGATGGTGTTCACTCGCCAGGAGAAGGAGGCTTCTGAAAAATTGGAGAGAGAGGTTGGTGTGGCCAAAGAGGACCTAGAGAAAAATCTTGTTGGTCAGTTGGCAAAGAGTCAGGCTAGCTTCAACAAGAGCTTGGCGAAGGAGAAGAAGAAAATCAATGCTTTGAGGAAGGATAGGAGGAATCTGGTGACGGCCCGCAACGCGTTGATTGTGTCCTTGGTGAAGATTTGGAAAGATGCTAGTAAGCGAGATGATGATATGGCGCAATTGCAGATGGCGGCGGATAGATTAGACGGCGACCTGAAAGAGTTCGAGGAGGAAAATGACGAGCTGAAAGAGAACATGGCTGGCCAGTATGTGGCTGGTTTCAAAGCTGTTATAGAGCAAGTTCAAGTGCTTTTTCCTGGTATTGATGGCGAGGTTCTGGCTCAAGCGGACTTTCTCAAGAAGGTTGAAGAGGGGAAGCTGGTGTCTCGCCTTCCGGCATAGGGCTTTCACTGTTTAGGATTGTTGAATCTTTATTCCCGCACCTTTTTCGTAATAGCCTTGATGTATTTGATCTTTTGATATTGCCCCTTTGATGGCCTTTGTAATATGGTATTTTAATCAAGTATTTAAATTTCTCCTTGCTAATTGTGCGTCCTGCTTACGAATTTAATGGGCGAACTTGTGTGCCCTTCTTGCCTTCATTTGGTCTTTGATGAATGTATGTTGATAACGTAAACCGTCAAACTTAATTACCGTAACTGTTCCCATGGCATCGAAATTGACGCCTCATAAATAGGTGGTTGCAACCGCTCTTCGCATTTATTGCGGGGTTCAGTTACGTTGCCTAGGTTTAGGGTAATGGCTTATAAATACGAGCCTCCTTGCTCTTTCTTTCTTAAGATGTTCGTCATAGATTTATGATGGCTCGAAAGAATACGAAGAAGAGCACTGTCGTGGCGTCGAAAACTCAGAGAGGGAGAAAAAAGTCAGAAGGATCTACTTTTGTATCTAGACGTGTCAACGACCCCAAGAGGGCTAAGCTGAAAAGTTTTCCCCTTCCCTCAGATTCTTCAAGTTCTGATGATATGGATGAAGACTACGCCGAATTCTTGAAGACTTATGATCCCCAAGAGTTCTACCCTAGTGGTTATGCTTCTGGAGAAGAAGGCGGATCTCAGCTTACTGTGGAGCCTAAAGCGAAGGCAACCAAGTCCTCGGGAGTGACGGCCTCCAAGTGATAGATTTAGGATTTGTTTCTTTCTTTACTCTTTTATCTTTGTAGTTTGGATTTATGTGTAAGCTTTTTGCTCCGGCGGGCACTATGTATCGTTTTTAGATTTGCCACTTGTGGCCTTTGGTTAATGAAGACTTTGTTTAATTTCGCATATTAACGTCGTAGTTTTACATGATGCCTTTAATAATTTTTGCATGGCAATGCCTTAGTCTTATATGGTGGCTTTAATAACTTTGCACATCGACGCCGTAGCCTTACATGATGCCTTCAATAATTTTTGCACGCCAATGCCTTAGTCTTATATGGGGGCTTTAATAACTTTGCACATCAACGCCGTAGCCTTACATGATGCCTTCAATAATTTTTGCACGCCAATGCCTTAGTCTTATATGGTGGCTTTAATAACTTTGCACATCAACGCCGTAGTCTTACATGATGGCTTTAAAAAATTTCGCACGCCAATGCCTTAGTCTTATATGGCGGCTTTAATAACTTTGCACATCAACGCCGTAGTCTTATATGATGGCTTTAAAAATTTATCACGCCAATAGGCGATTTGGACGAAGCTGCTTTATCTATGTATAATGGCGCGTCATAGCGTTTTACGTTCTTTAGCTATATTGGCTTCTAGCCATTAAGGTCGCCACAACATTCCATGTACTGTGAAGACAAAATTTTTGGAATAGACGATAGGCCTCGATAAAAACTTTTGCCCTTGCAGGAGAAAAGAGTGTCCTATCGCCCTTTTTATTTATTAAATAAGACTCAAAAATGCGTACATGATTGGACGAATGGAAAGCAACATAAAAGAAAAATAAAAACGACAAATGACTAACTACGACTATACTAATGTTGGCATTTGGTTCAACTATAGTAGAACCTGAGGTTTGACACGTTCCAAGTCCTGGGCATTATCTCGCCCCTGAGCGTTTCCAACCTGTATGCTCCTCCTTCAAAAACCTCGCGAACTCTGAAGGGGCCTTCCCAGTTTGGGGCGAGCTTTCCCCCTTTATCTTTTCCCATCGGACGTTTGAGTACTAAATCGCCTTCCTTGAAACTCCTGGGCATTACCCTTGTGTTGTATTTTCGTGAAACTCTCTGCTTCATTGCGAACTCCCTGAAATGGGCGGCTTCTCTTATCTCCTCAAGCAAGTCCAAATTTTCTTCAAGCGCCGCCTTGTTCTCTGCGGTTGTTGTTGTTTCTCGCCTCCAACTGGGGGGATCAATTTCCACTGGTATCATGGCATCTGTTCCATAGACCATTTTGAACGGGGTCTCGCCGGTGGATGATTGGACTGTTGTGTGGTAAGACCAAAGGATTGCTGCCAGTGGTTCGGTCCAATTCTTGTCTTTCCTTTCCAATTTCCTCTTTATGGCTTTCAAGATCACTTTGTTTGCCGATTCCGCCTGACCATTCGCCTGAGGATGCTCTACTGAGACGAAGGTGTTCCTGATGCCATATCCCTCGCAGAATTGGATGACTTTCTCGCTGGTGAACTGAGTTCCGTTGTCTGAGACAATGAATTTGGGTAGCCCGAACCTGCATACGATTTTCTTCCAATAAAAATGTTTCACCTTTTCAGCCGATATGGTGGCCACTGGTTCCGCCTCAATCCATTTGGTGAAGTAATCTACCGCTACTAGCATGAATTTGACCTGGCCTTGTGACGCGGGAAAAGGTCCTAAGATATCAACTCCCCACATGTAGAACGACCATGGGGACATCACCGTCTTCAAAGGTTCTCCTGGGGTGTGGTGAAGCTCGGCGTACCTCTGACATTTGTCTCAACTTCGTACATAGCCCTTTGCATCTGACAGGATTGTTGGCCAGAAGAATCCTGCCCTTATGACCTTTCCAGCTAGCGATCTTCCACCAATATGGCTTCCGCACGATCCATCATGTATTTCTCTCAAAATCCTCTGGGATTCCAGCTCGTCCACACATAGCAGCATTGGGGCCGCGAATCCCCTTTTGTATAGCTTATCGCCTATCATGGCGTAGTGTACTGCGGCTTTCTTTAGTCTGGCTGCTTCTTCCTTTTCCTCGGGCAAAGTTTCATCTTGCAGGTATCTGATTATGGGGTGTCGCCAATCGCTTCCCTCCACAACCATTAGGGTTTCAGTCGTTTCAACACTTGGTTTAGCTATTGTCTCTTAAATGACAGTCCTATTGTTCCCAGGTTTCTTGTGTTGGTGTAAGCCCTAGAGGCCAATACTTTTAGTGCTTTACTTATTAATAATAATAGGCATTACTTTATTGTGTTTGTAAAGTCCAAAATAATAAAGTCCCTAGAATAGATAGTCCGTTTAATGACATATTAAGTGTGACTTAATCATGAGATTCATTAAACATAAGGACATTATTCTTAAAGCATCCGTAGTCAAGCTTTATTGTGAATTGGGATAACTTTAAAGCATAGAGACTATTATGTTGGTAGACTGATGATCACATCTCACGGATCATAGATAAATAGTTATCAAGTCTTCACATAGATATAAAGGTTAAGGGTAACATTTATATCGGATTGACCCACCATGAGAATACTACATAGTATGTTATGAAATGTCATAAGATATTCTCATAGTGATAAGTGGTGTATTCCACCCTTCGACCTAAAACCACCATGTACCCTAGATGTAGGAGTGTAGTGCTTTATTGCCGTTCAAACATTATCCGTAACAGGATGACTATAAAGTCGGTTGATGGGTACTCCACGAATCATGCTGAGGGACATGAGTGACCTAGATGGAATTTGCCCCTCCTACATAACAGGAGTGAAGGTGGAAAAACACAAGAAGGGGGGGGTTGAATTGTGTTTTAAAAAATAAAACTTTTTACCTAATAGAACCTAAGTTTGCAGCGGATATAAACACAAAACTAAAAGAGATGCTGAGAGAAAGAGAGAAAGACACGAAATTTATCCTGGTTCCTCTCACAAATCGAGAGTACTCCAGTCCCCTTGTTACTAACAAGAGATTTTCACTATAATCTACTTAAGATTACAAACTGCTCAAGCACACTTGCAAGAGACTTCTCAGATGCTCAAGTTTCACTAAACAAGAGACTTCTCAAATGCTCAAGTTAATACCTAACAAGAGACTTCTCAAACAAACTTAATAATAAGAATGAATGTTAAGGAACACTTGATATACTATCAGAGGTGTTTACAAAATACAACTCAATTTGTTTAAAGACTTTGAATGACAGATAAAACGATAATGTCAGAATGCTTCAGAGTCTTAAACGTGGTGATAGAACAGTAACAGTAGTCATTTCTTCCATTTGAGTCTTCTATTTATACTTGGAAGAAGATGATGACCGTTGCAGAGAGCTTTGTGCCAGCTGGAATTTACTCGTACAATTGATAGCTGTATATTGCCTTCTTTGGTAAGGAATTCCAATTCCACTACCTAGCTATTCAATTTATCACTCATCCATTTTGAGTAATAATAGTACAATTGTACAATCCTCAAATACGCTCCACTTATGGATAAGGTTAACGTTGTACCAACGAATATTCCTTCCTGTAGATGTGACAGAGCCTTGAAGTAGGTAGTTCTTCAATCATTGAATCTGATTCTGTCAGTTCTTGAGTGATGTAAATTCTTTTTGCTTCTGATGCTGTTGCCATAGCTTCTTGAGGTCTTTTAGCTTCTGAGTCCTTCAGAGCCTTGTTTTATCCTCAGAGTCACTTTCTTCAGCATTCAAAATTCAAGCTTCTGACGAACCGTGTCGTGCTTTCAGAGCTTGTTTTGACTGGCTTCTCTGCTACTATTCATAGTGCTCTTGAATGAATTTTAACTTATAATTCTGCACACTAGAATAGTCATTAGTAATACCAATTGCAATTTTAATACTTTGTTATCATCAAAACTATCTAAAAAACTTAGAGGTTCATGTCAGACCCACTTTGTTCCAACAATCTCCCCCTTTTTGATGATGACAAACTAAAGCATTAAAATTCAATTGTTGTTGATTTAATTTAATTATGTTGACTTCAGGTTTCAAAGGTTTGCAATCTCCCCCTGAGTCTAACAATCCATAGGGTTAGGTTTGTAAGCTCCCCCTAAGTCTTATCCATAATTAATTAAAACAGTTTAAGAGACAATCTTATTAACTTAAAATAAATTTTCATATTTGTCTCTCAGAAGCAGAGGTTTGTAAGCTCTTCTTCTCAGAGTCTGATAATGCTCAGAAGAGGTTTGCAAGCTCTTCTGACATTGTCTATGAGATTTATTTTAGGTTCTTAAGTTTTCTCCCCTTTCAATAATTTTCAGAATGAGAAGAAATCAGAAGGGATAAAAATTGATTCAAAATGTATATAACATAACAGTTTCAGAATTTTTAAGCAGTATTAGTATCAATCAACATTAATTTTAACGCTATCCTTACTCCCCCTTTTGGCATCAGTCAAAAAGACACAGAAAACCAAGCAGTCAAACTAATTCATTTAATGAATTGTGTTGAATAACGACCTGACAAGAGAGCTTGATGACACTATAAAAAAGGATGATTCCTCTCATTTTACTCATCCAGAGTAATCAAGTAACATCAAAAGAAAAACACACAATGGAAAGGCAGGTTACCAAGGATGCCTCAGGCTCAAAAGGAGAGAGCAAGAAGGGAGCAGAGCCCTGGCGCTGCGAAGAAAACAAGCTTCGCTACGAAAGGAACAAGCAAGAACTGATTTTTACAGAGTCAGAGGAGGAGGAAATGGGCTCTGATCTGGAAGAATTTTTATGGACATACAATGATGATACTCCATACGAAGAGTACGAGGCTGCTGTTCAGAAGAACACTGAAGAACTAGTGCAAAATGCCACTGCCAACTTGCTTGCTTACATTAAGGAGAAACATAAGAAGCTAGATGCAGAGTCTTCTGAAGTTAAGCCTAGCTCTAAGTAGAGTCTTATCATTCTATGTAATAGAAATTCTTCAATAATATTAATAAAGGAGTTTATGCTATTAATTCCCTTTGTTTTGAGCAAGTTTCTTATATATATATACCTCATTCCTATTGTCAGAAAACCAGTTACCAGACACGCCTCATTCGGTATTGGTGCCCCGTTGTTAAACAGGCTTTAATACTAAGAAGCTATTTCATGAGTAAACAGGAGTACTGATGAGAGGGACTCTTAGGTTTTGAAAATCCTAGGCTTATTAGTTTAAAAACTAAGATGCTCTTCAGCATCTTACACTAGAGTCAGAATTCTCAAGAGTACCAGACAATATCATGGTATATAGAAAAGTTAAATTTTGAAAAACAAATATAAAACAAACATATAAGCAAATAACAAACACACAAATATGGATAATATAGATATGAATTAAAGAAAAATTATCCAAAAAAAAAAATTACACAAGAACTAATAACAAATAAGTGCTCAGACATAAGGGTTAAGGTTTGGGTTGCTGTTGAGTAAGCTTTAGAAGAAGTTCCATCATTGCATCTATCTTCTTGTTAGTAGCTTCACCAGATCTGTTCATGTCTTCTCTTATATCGGCCCTGAACTCATCCATTTCATTTCTTAGTTCATCTCTTAAGTCATTCTTGATTACATCCAGAGCTTCTTGCATAACAGAAGGTATAGCAGATGAAGAAGAGCCTTGGACAAGTACAGGTGGAGATCTAGGAGGAGATGAAGCAACAATGGGAGCTTTACCTTTATCAGAATCTGGTTCACTAAGATTCTGATCATTCATAACAAAATCTTCTGCAGCTCCTTTATTCTCAATAATCTTATTAGTCTCAATGACAGCAATGTGAACAGCTCTATCAACCAATAACTTGAAGGCTTCTTGTTCAGCAAGCCTCTGACGTTCCATTTCAGCAGCTATCTTAGCCTGCTCTTCATCCAGAGATCTTTTCATACTTTCATTTACAGCAGCTAAAAATGCTAACCTCTGACATTCTTCTTCATGGTTGAAAAAAGTAAGTCTCAGAGCATGAGAGCGTTCAGCAGCATTCATAATCTGAGACAGAGCTTCCATTCCTCTTCCCTCAATCCTTCTTTTTACATAGCCTCCCAACAACCTCAGAGACTGACTGAACTTCTCCTCTAATTCCCTGATCTTAGCATCAATATCTGAGGGAAATATCAGTACTTCTTCTTCCATGCTTTTAAAATTCCTTAGACTAATATTAATAGCACTTTCTAGAAGCTCAAGGTTTGGTTCAGAGTTGTAGTTGAAGAAGGGCTGGTTTCTATTGAAAGGAATGGTGGGTTCAGGCCTTTTCCTTTTGAGGGGAATTATTTTGATTCTTTTGATTTTGTCAAAGGGATCAATGGTTATGATATCATCATCAACATTAATTTCTGCTTTTAGCAGATCCTCCAGAATTGGTAGGGCAAAGTCAATGGGTAGACAGAGTTCTTCTATGGTTAAGGGTTTGTAAACTGAGCCATAGATGGGTTCTGATGAAGGTGTTTGTGGTTCTGGTGTTGGTTCAGGAGTGGAGAGTTCAGGTTGTGGTGTGGGTGGTTTAGTAGTGATATGATCAGAATGAGTCATGACTTCATCCTGGGCTGGTGTGAATGTGGGTGGATCTTCTTGTTCTATGCCAGCAAGAGAGGAGGGTGGAGATTGAATTTGTGGTTCTGGAAGAGGTGGATCACTAGGTAAATTAGAAGTAGTATTTACAAAGTGAAAATGGTCAGGTGATGCTGTGTTGGAGTGAGTGAAGGCATCACCAGATAGGTGCACTAGTGCAGAAAACACTTTTTACTACTGTCCAAATGCACCTTTTACATCTGGCACCGGTCAGTCATAAACGCACGAGTCATAGTAAGTTGGACACTTTTTACTACTGGCTCTGTCAGATGTAAAAGGTGCACGTTTTACATCTGTTTCTTATTTCCGTTAGATGTAAAAGGTGCAAGTTTCAATTTTTTTTAAAAATAAATTGGACCTTTTACATCTGACCTGCCGTTTTCTCAGATGTAAAAGCGTCTGTTTTCACATCAGTCCAAATTATCAACAGATGTAAAAGCTCCACGTTTTTTTTTAATAAAAAATCTGCATTTTTTTTAAATCCTGCATTTTTTTTTTCAAATCCTGAATTTCTTTTTTTACTCATATGCTAGCATCGAAAGTATAACTTGCAACAAAGATAACCCACAGGCCAATATCCAAAACATAACTTCACAACAAACACCATCCAAAATTTAAAATCAAGAACATAATACTACAAATTCCATAGCATTCAACCTCCAAATTAAGGCAAATAGTAATGTAATTGATACAACCATACACCATCCAAAAGGAAAATCAAAACAATTCATAACACAACTTTACACAAACCTAACTCCCTTCCTAAATCAAGATAGTTCACCACACTAACATGACTAAAATGTCAAAGCCTAATACTCACTAAATTAAAATCGCAATGTACAATAGCACCATACATCCCTTCCTAAATTGCAGCAGCAACACTGTCATCAAAATCAAGCTTGACTAAAACTTAAGTAATTACCATAGCCTTAGCTAGCTAGAGTATAGCTCAACCAACTTAAGTAATTAACATAATCTTTGCTACCTAGACATCAAGTGATAAATCAACTATCAAAACTATGATTACCAAGGTAATGTTGAGCCAATGACTTGAACAACGTTTTCGGATGAAATAGCAATCTCCAAATTTAACAATTTCATGTTTATCCGCTCTTTTGATTCTAAGTTCCTCTACAATCTCCAAATCTTGAATCTTCATATTTAACATGCCTTCAAGATCTACAAGTGCAAAATTAGTTTATACTAGGGAAAATAATAAACAAAAAACTACAAAACTTTGATATTATTATAAAGAATAATGTTAGTTGTTACGAACGGCTCGCTCACAAAACACACAACAGGTTCCTTGTTTTCAAAATAATCCACAAATCTCATAATTCTAAAAAGTTAAATAAATGATAAAATAAAACAAAACCCAACTTTTGTGGTAGCACCCAGCCTCTCATGTTCTAGGCATCTAGTTTTCTCTGCTACTCCCCTAATACGACCTCACAATGATGATCTTATGTAACATGCCAATCCTTATACTAATACTAATCCCTACTACGATGCATTGATTTATGTACAGGTTGTCTTTATGATATGTCCATCCTTTTTTTTTTTGAAAATGGCTAAATTTTATTGATAATAAAATAGAAGTAGAGAACTAGCACAAGGAGTACCAGAACTCTACAAGTTACAAAGAGCCAATCCAAAATAAAGAGAAACAGAACAGAGGCATGGCAAAACCACTGGACTGAACCAAGTACACCAAAAAGAGGAAAAAATAGTGCTACAAACAAAACAGGAGGATAAAAAACAAGCTCCAAACCAGAACAAAACTACCAGGCGCAGCAACAACCCAAAGAAACCAGGCCAGCAGCAGAGATGCCGGGATTATCGCGCCATGCATAACATCGGCTCCATATACCATCCATCGTTATATGAGAATATGGGAGTAGTTCACAATTAGCGGTGGAGGGTACAAAAATAGCATGAAATAAGTGGAGGTTTGTATGGTAGGAATTTTATTTAAGTTCATACTAAGCGGTGGCTCGCATATACACATGATGTAATGCATTTTAGACCCAATTTTACCTTTTCGCGTTATTTGTGTTTCAATCACGTCGTAACAAATAGCAATGCTCTATTATAAAAATACCATTTTTATCAGACAGAATTGAAATGCATCACAACATACCTCGTGTTTAGTCACAAGTTCAACAAGAACTTCAATGGCAAGATCAAATGATGTAGAATCCTACACAGAGAATGCTGAAGTTGTATAATATGCTGCTGAAAGCAGCGCAATGAGAGCATCCAATGGTGTGTGCTCCTGCATACAAAAAAGTATGTCATTGAAATAAGTACTTATTACTTTCAAATGTTTCTAGCACAAAGTAGAAAGACTTACAAACTCCACATTGTCCCTTGCTGCAAATGCAACTATGTCAGCACATGAAACAGTTCCTTTGCATACATCTTCAAGTTTAGCCTTGGCATTATCAATAACTTCAAACCCTCTAAGACTTTTATTGGCGGGAGAGTCTTTCTCTGCAGTGTTTGAGGGAGCAGAATCAAGAAGTACCGATGCATCACACCCCTACGATTAACAACGCGGTTAAAGTTTAAGTTAACACTGAAATGATACCAGCTACATGATCTCTATCTTGATCAAATAGTCATACAAAAATTGAGCAACTATAAGCATTGTTAGAAAGGTACAATATTTGGTAACAAATGGCTTTATATTACTATGACTTACTCTTATAAAGCAATCATGAAAATGCATTCTGAAAAGTCCATCAGCAATTCCAGGATTCTTAATTATTATAACTTTTTCTGACCTCATCATTTACAATGAACTCAACCCATCAATTCATCAGAAAAGAGATTAACTAACCCTTACTGTTGGACACGGCAAGTCTCAAATTCCGATTTGATTTCTCAGCTATACGAGCAGCAAAACTAGAAGGAAGTTGCAGCCCTTCTTTCTTGATTGGCAATGAACTGTAAGACTTCAACAATCTACCACATAGATAACCAGATCCCATATAGCATAGTATAATTGGAGCGACCACTATTGTCCGTAATCCGCAATATGTCCATCAATTAACAAATTATGAAGTATGGCCTAACCGACTACCATCATTTTGAAATAACTAACAAGCAAAATAATACTCTGCAAAACAATGAAGTATGAAACTTCTTACTACTAACAAGTAACAACCCTAACAGAGAAAACAATCGCCCTGTTAGGCTTCTCTAGACAGTTTGTCCACACATATCATTAAGCACTAGCACTGATAGAGAATAAAATCAAACATCAGCTTAAAAAAATGAAGTAAACTAAAAGAACAAGACATGTAATGTGAATGCTTGTGACTCCTAAACATTTATCATACAAGCCAAGGTGGAAGCCCTAAGATATAGCTGAAAATATACCTTTAAATCCTTTCTTCCCTTTAGTATCAATGGATACAATGTATCTGTCCTGAAAGCCTCCATCGCTTGGAGTCATTTCGAATTCGATATGATTGATCGGCACTTGATAACGTTGTCAGCTCTAAATTCTAAAAATCTACTACCGGACTGAAACAATTCCGCTTAGAATACACAACAAATCCATGATTCAGTTTAGTATACACAACAAATCAAACAAAATACACCTCAAAATATAAGAGGACTGAAAATTCAAAAAAGAGAAAGAGTTCTTGCTAACCCTGCTTTGGTTTTGTAATGTGACCACCAATGTGCTGTATTGAAAACCAAAATATCAGCTCCTCTCCATCGCGATGAACCGTGATCAATGGCATCAATTCGCAACGTTGGTCTTCGTTTCTGCCCGACTCTTGCTTTACTTTCATGAACTAAGAAATGACTCACATAGTATTCAACTGTACATTGATAATCCTACAAAGTTGAATAAAGAGCAAAAATCTAATACTTCAGAACTAATCATATAAAACTATACATTACACAAATGAAGTAAGGTTCTGCAGAATTACCAGAAACCTGAAACTATAGTTTCCCTTCTCTTTGGTAATTTTCCTTCCACGTGCCTCATATACCCTCTTTGGATCTTTAAGAGCACTCAATAACATGCACAACATTGATTCCCATTGATTCCTATTAATGGAATCACCCACAAAAACTAACCTTTTCCCTCTTATCAACATTGATTCCCATTTTTGTTGCATTAAACCTATAACAGAAAAAACATTAACCAAAAAATAAAACTAACTTCACTTTTGCAACTTCTAAAACTAAAAAATCATTTTCATTTCTAAATGTGTGAGCCTTCATTAGTATAGTTCTTCAATGTATCAAAATTACAAAAACATCGCTAAGTGTGTTTTTTGTTAGTTATTTTAATTACCAAATTGACCGACGAAAAACACATTTAGATACCAAACTAACTAACTAATTAAATACATATTCAATGACCAAATTTACTAACTAAAACATTTAAGGACCAAAATAAAGTACTTTTTAATCTAACTTTTTTTTTTGTCAAGCTTTTTAATCTAACTTCTAAACATAACTAAACTTGCAAGAAAATAACTAATAAATAACTAAATAAAAGTGAAATGTTCCAAACAAAGAAAAGATTGAATTTGGGAATACCTTGGAAGGTCACAATCTTGAGGTTGCCATCTCCGCTTAGTATAGTTTCTATCCAATCTTCCATTACCCTCACAATCAAAACCTTCATCTATAAAAGGACAAGAATCTCTACTATAAAGTGGATACCTTTCATCAAAAACCCAATACCCTTTTCTTAAATCACACTCTTTCACTATCTTCTTCACCTCAATCTCCTTAAAAATCAAAACTTTATCACCCTTATCCACTAACCCATTTTCTTCAACCTTTGTTCCATTACCATACATTGCAATAAATTAACACTTGAAGTTGAAACATCATCAACATGGACATGGTGTTCATGTTCTATATATCTTCAGATTTGGATTCTAAGAAACTCTTTTGACTTCTAGAAAGACGGTTATCAATTAAAGCTTAAAAAATAGACATGGAGTTAACTAAAAAAAACAAAAGAAAAACTTCAAATACGGTCACTAATCTTTAATCAAACGTAACAATCAAACGTAACAATCAAACTACAAATATGAATCACAAAAAATATACCTTATATATACCTAGCATCAGTTAACTCAACAATAACCATCTTGGTAATCTTCCCATCCCTTATTCATTACTTTATATATACCTTCTTCTTTTCATTACTTTTAGCTCCTGCATATTTCAAGCACCAAGTAAGAAATGAACTGGTGCCAAGGAAAAAAGTAGATTTACAGAAGCTTGTTTCCTATACAATACAAAACTATATAATTACTGAAACATAAAAAGCAAAGAAATAAAACAAAATGACAAAAAATTTGAGACCTTTATGAGTTCTTAGAACTTTCTTTCCTAAAAGGGATCAAAATCCTTGAAACACAGAGGAACTCATCAGTCACCTAGTTGGAATAAAACCCTGTAATTGAAATGAAAATGAGAGTTATTTATCCAAAAATCCAGACAAAATAAAACCCTGTAATTGAACTTGGCTTTTTAGTTAAAAGTGAATAAAACCCTATAATTGTAGATAAAATTGTACTTAAAATCTCATACTCAGATTGCAAGTAAAACTCAAAATAACAATGTGGGATACATGTACCAAATTGTGTAAAAAGACTCAAGTTCGGAATGTGATAATTATCAATTCAAAATAGATTTTGACATGGGGTTTTCTCCCATAGTTTTCATTTGCCAAATCATATGTTAACACAAGAAAGCTACAGTTGATGAAGCAACAAAAACAACTTTTTCAAAATGAAAATCGAAGCACACAACTTTCTCTCCATTTAATAATTATGTAGTAAATAACCTCGAATCCAAATAATAATAACTCACTATAATAAACCATCTCAAAATGACCATGAACCCTAACCCCCAAATCTCACATGTAAACAACAACTAAACTCTTCAACATTAAAAATATAAAAAAACCCCAAAAAGTAAGAATATAAACAGATCAACAGAGTTCCAAGAACATAATTTTAAGAATAGAATCAGTACCTGCTTACGTTTCAGCCAGAGGGAGAGGAAACGAGAGAGATGAGTGAGTTCGACAGTGATGATAGAGTTCGAGAGAGATGAAGGCGTCGTTCCTTTTCCGTCTAGGGTTCGCGATGGAGTTCAAGTGAGGGAAGAGATCGATTGAGAGGGAAGATCGAGTGAAGTGAGAACGATGGTGTGAGTGAAGAGATCGAGTGAGAGATCGATGGTGATTGGTGAGGTTAGGGTTCGTGTGAGAGCGAGATAGCACGCGATTCCGTGAACAAACTATATGCATAAAAGAGGCTGAGAGCAAATCGCTGCTCACAGACGGTGATTTGTGAGATCGATGGTGATTTGTGGGAACAAATGGTGATTGGTGAGGCTAGGGTTCGTGAAAGAGGCTGAGATAACGCGTAAAAGAAACTAAGAAAATAAACATAAAATAAATTGTAAGACTTTTTACTACTGAGGATAATATGGTCAGATGTAAAATTATTTTAGACAGTTTTCACAATAATTACGGGACTGCCACCGTGTTAATTTTTGCATCTGAGATATTATGGCTAGATGTAAAATGTTATGTTTATTTATTTTTTACTACTGGGAAAATTGAAATCAGTTGTAAAATGTATTCCATATATTTTTTCACATCTAGTATCTTTTCCGCAGATGTAAAAGCCTTATTAATAGGTGATATTTGTACTAGTGGTGAGTGGACAGATGATCAAGAATGGTTGGTGATTTTATTGTTGTTGTGTTGGTAGGTTGGTCAAGGATGGAAGTATCAATGATAGTGGGGGATTCTTCATCAGAAACGATGAGGATGGGTTTTTTAGTGATTCTTTTGGTAGGTTTATGTACAGGTTTCTCTTTCTCTAATTTGTCAAGTGCAGCAATTAACTCAGTAGAGTCAATGCTGGAGTCAGAAAGAGTTTCTTCAGATGATGATGATTTAGGGGAAGGTTGGATCATTCGAATAGGCTGTGTATAGTCTATGGGAGGTGATTGGGTAGAGGGATGAGCACTAGCAGTACTATCAATATTAGGCATAGAATGTTTACCTGAATCAGCAGCCTTTTGTTTGGATACAACTGACTTCTTTCTTTTTGTGGCTCTGACAGGTTGTTCCTCCTCAGCATCTGCAGGCCTATCCTGCCTTTTCTTTGTTCTTCTTTCTTTCTGAGCAGCCTTTCTCTGAGCAATCTTAGCTACTTGCTCCTTACTGACTTCTTCTGTTTCTTCAGTGGTTATCCTTTCAGCACCATTAACCCTTTCTTCAGATTGTTCTTCCTCAACAATATCTTGTTCAATTGGTTGAGGTTTTCTTTTAGACCTTGTGATTTGCTTGGGTCCTTTGAAGATGTCCCAGTTTGGTACACCAACCACCATACTCCTGGGCACACTTACACCAGAGTCCAATCTAACCAACTCCAAGAAGTTCTTGATAACCTCATCATTATCAAATTCTGATATGGTTGGGAAACCGTCACACCAGAAGTACTTCTCATAAACTTGCTCCAGAGGGCTCTTGGCTGACTTCAGCTCCTCTTTTGTCTTCAGATGCATGTTTACCAAAACACTTGCATCATACTTAGCCGTGTTGAAAACCCTTAGTTTTTCTTTGGTACTGATAATTTGAGTAAGCTTCGTCTGTCGAATGATTTCAGAAATCAACCTTGGATGATGAATCATTGAAGGTGATTTGGATCTGCTTTTGGATATAGTAAAGCATAGGTGATCAAACAGAAGCTTTGCCAAATTTATCTTCACCTTCTTGTACAGAAACCAGATGAAGTGACGATGTGGTAGAGAAATAGTATCATATCCTCCTTCTCTAGTGATGATGGAGGCCAGAAACACTTTGAAGGCAAAACTGAAGTTTTGCTTCATGAATTTAGCTTTTCCAAAGTCATTGTTGGCACAGCCAGGCAGGAATAAATCCTTCTTAATGGATTCAATGTGTTTGCTCTTCTCACCATATTCATCCACATTCTCACCTTCATTGTCCAGACCCAGAATTTTGGCAATATGTTCTTGAGTGATAAGAACATTGATACCCATGATATTTGATCTTATCTCCTTTCCTCTAAAGGGTCTTAAGCCAAGTTGAGTTCTAGATTTACCTTTAAGAGAACCATCCTTCTCTACCATCTTTTTAACCTCTTCATCAGAATTGAACTTGTCAAAGATGGTAGCTTTCTGCCAGAAGTATTTCACAATGTCATAATAGACAAACCCATTCAGCATCTCGAAATAATTCTTCCATTGTTGATCGTAGAATAAACTCTGAATGTCGATTCCATTCACCTTCAAACTCTCAAAATCAACAAACTTTTCCGTTATAAACTCAAAGGATTCTGGACCAGCGACGGTTTCGTTATCTTTGAATACAAGTTTTTCTTGAGACTTGAGATCAATAACGGGTGGTAAGACCGGGTTGAACGGACGTTGAACGATTTCGTTTGACGATCTAGCAGCCATGATTTCAACGCAAAGCAATTTGGGAAATTCTGAGTTTTAGGTTTGTGTGGGAAGTGATTATGTGTAAAAGTTGTGCAAAGTGAGTGAAGTGACTTATAAATAGTAACTAGCACACATACACAGAGAAAGCAAACATTGGGAGGGAGCGTGAGTAGTTTTAAAATTAATTTTAAATTGCATAACTGCATTTTCATCATTAACTGTTCTCTACCCATCAGGATCTAGACACGTGCAGGAGAGGCTTAATCAAGCTGACACGTGTACAAACAACTGTTGTACACTAACTAGTACTAAACGTTTCATTTCCGTTTAGTTCAGAGCCAAACTCATTTGTATCTTTCACCTCATCAGAATCTGTTACTTTTCAGAACCCGTTTTATTCAGAGCTTCCCAAAGGAGACTCTAAATTACCAGAGGTTCTGAAGGAGCTTCAGATGCTAAATCTAATTTACATCTCAGAGCTAATTTTCTTCAGAGATATAGTGCATGTTCAAATTCTTTTTAATAAAATCAAATCTTTCAATAGCAAAAGGCTTAGTAAATATATCAGCCCATTGATGTTCAGTATCAATGAATTGAATATCTATTGTGCCTTTTTGAACATGATCTCTTATAAAATGATGTTTTATTTCAATATGTTTAGCTCTGGAATGCAAAATTGGGTTCTTGGATAAATGAATAGCAGCAGTATTGTCACAATATAGTGGAATACTACTCTCAGCTATATTATAATCCTCTAACTGATATTTCATCCAGAGAAGCTGTGTGCAACATTTAGCAGCTGAAATGTATTCTGCTTCTGCTGTAGACAAAGCAATAGTTGTTTGTCTTTTGCTGGCCCAAGATATGAGATTCTCACCAATAAATTGGCAGTTTCCACTAGTGGATTTTCTCTCTATCTTGTCTCCAGCATAGTCAGCATCACAGAATCCAACTAGCTTACTATCTAGGGATTTTTTATAAAGGAGTCCTAGATTAGTAGTTCCTTTCAGATATCTAAAGATCCTCTTAACTGCAGTTAAGTGAGGTTCTCTAGGATCTGACTGGAATCTTGCACACAAGCATACACTATATAAAATATCAGGTCTAGAAGCTGTTAGGTAGAGTAAAGAACCAATCATACCTCTATATAGCTTCTGATCCACTTTGCTTCCAATTTCTTCCTTGCTTAGGCTGCTTGAAGGATGCATGGGTGTTGACATTATCTTACAGTCTTCAAGATTAAACTTCTTCAGAAGCTCTTTTGTATATTTGTTTTGATGAATGTAAGTGCCATCTTTTCCTTGGTTGATTTGAATTCCAAGAAAGAATTTTAGCTCACCCATCATACTCATTTCAAATTCATCCTGCATAAGCTTAGAAAAATTCTTGCAAAGAGAAGCATTAGTTGAACCAAAAATTATATCATCTACATAAATTTGAATAATTAAGATGTCTTTCTTAGTTGTCTTTCTGAATAATGTATTGTCAATTTGACCTTTTTGAAAACCATTTTCTAAAAGAAAATTACTTAGTCTTTCATACCAGGCTCTTGGAGCTTGTTTGAGACCATAGAGTGATTTCTTAAGTTTATAAACATAATCAGGGTTTTTCAAATCCTCAAAGCCTGGAGGTTGTTTGACATATACTTCTTCAGAGATGACGCCATTTAGAAAGGCACTCTTAACATCCATTTGGTATAAGGTTATTCCATTGTTAACTGCATATGATAATAATAACCTGATTGCTTCCAGTCTTGCCACTGGAGCAAATGTTTCAGTGAAGTCAATCCCTTCTTGCTGACTGTAGCCTTGTGCTACTAGTCTAGCTTTGTTTCTTACCACTTCACCTTGTTCATTCAGTTTGTTCCTGAATACCCACTTGGTTCCAATGATGTTCTTGTGTGTTGGTCTTGGTACTAAATCCCACACATCATTTCTTTGAAACTGATTGAGCTCATCTTGCATTGCTACAATCCATCCATCATCAGAAAGAGCTTCATCAACATTTTTAGGTTCTATCATGGATATGAGTCCTAGAAGTGAATCATGTTGTTGATAATCTGATCTTGTTTTTCTTGGACTCTCTTTGTTTCCAAGAATAAGATCTTCTGGATGTGATGATCTGTATTTGAATTTTCTCTTTGGAGCTTCATTAGTTTCAGCATTTGTTTGGGTATTATCTTCTAAGATATCATCATGTTCTTCAGATGCTTCTGTTGGAGGTTCTTCTTCAGAGGCTTCTTCCAATACTGCGTCTGAAGTTTCATTTGTCTCTGATGCTTTCTCAGATTCTGAATTGTTATATAGATATGGAATACCTGCATAACTATTATCTTGCTCTGACATTTTATTGTCAGGCTCTTTGTCATCAAACCTCACATGTATAGATTCTTCCACTGTATTGTTTTCAGAATTATACACTCTGTATGCCTTTGAGCGTTCAGAGTAACCTATAAAGATTCCCTTACAAGCTTTGGCATCAAATTTTCTTTTGTAGGCCTTATTGTTCAAAATGTAACAGGTACATCCAAACTGATGAAAATAAGAGATGTTGGGCTTTCTTCCTTTAAAAAGTTCATATGTAGTTTTATTCAATATAGGTCTGATATAGATCCTATTTTGAATATAACAAGCTGTGTTCACAGCTTCTGCCCAAAAGTACTTAGCAAGTTTTGTCTCATGCATCATGGTTCTTGCCATCTCTTGTAAAGACCTGTTCTTTCTCTCTACAACACCATTTTGCTGTGGTGTTCTAGGAGCTGAGAACTCATGAATAATTCCATGGTCTTCACAATAGGTTGCAAAGGGTTCGTTTTCAAACTCACCCCCATGATCACTTCTGATCTTTAAGATCTTGAGACTTTTCTCATTTTGTACTTGTGTGCAGAAGATGGTAAACACATCATATGCATCATCCTTTACTCTAAGAAATTTAACCCAAGTCCATCTACTGTAATCATCAACAATAACAAGTCCATATTTCTTTCCATTGATTGAGGCTGTACTAACAGGACCAAACAAATCAATGTGAAGCAATTCATGAGGTCTTGAGGTAGAGACAATGTTTTTAGGTTTAAATGAAGTTTTTGAAATCTTTCCAATCTGACAAGGACCACACAGAGCATCTGAATGATAATTAAGATTGGGTAGACCTTTAACCAAGCTTAGTTTGCTGAGCTTAGAGATTAATCTCCAGTTAGCATGTCCTAAGCGTTGGTGCCAGACCCATTTCTCATCATTCAAAGATAGAAGACACACTATCTTTTGCTCTGAGAGTTCTGACAGATTGATTTTATAAACATTGCCTTTCCTTAAGCCTCTGAATACTATAGACTCATCAGACTCTTTGATTACAGTACACGCATCTTTATTAAACTTAACAACAAATCCACTATCACAAAATTGGCTAATGCTTAGTAGATTATGTTTGAGGCCATCAACTAACCAAACATCTTTAATAGAAAGAGAAGAATTACCAACTGTACCAGTACCAGTACCAGTGATCTTCCCTTTTTGGTTTCCTCCAAATCCCACAGTTCCTCCCTCTTTCAGAGTCAGGGTTTGGAACATATGCTTGTCTCCTGTCATATGACGCGAGCAGCCACTGTCCAGGTACCAAGAATGCTGCTCTGGCCTTCTTTGAGTGCAGATCTGCTGCAAATACAATCTCAGACTTTGGTACCCATACTTTTATGGGTCCTTTAGAGTTAGTCCTCATTACCTTAGATTGTTTTTGTTTATAAGGCCTATCAGGAGCTCTAGAGTTATTGAAGCATTTTGAAAAACTTTTAGGCTTTGTATAACTCTTGTGCTTAGCCTTAGAATATACCAGAGTTTTATTTATTGTGACATTGGTCTGAGGTTTGGAAACCTTAGGCTCTGAGGGTTTCAGAGTCTGAGGCTTCTTGGCCTCTGACACAATTATTTTTTCCGGTTCTGGTATACCTATTGCTTCTGATTGGCTTTTAACAAATACAGCCTTAGGTTTTGAATTATCACTTTTAGAGGGTTTAGAAAATAATGGATTATCTTTAAAACGTGAGAATCCAAGACCTTCACCTCTGTTTCTACTAACATGGTATATTAAAGATGCTATCTTACTTCTCTTCATGCCATTGATAAGAAATTCTTGCAGAGCAAATTCATGCTCTGGAGGAACCTTATCATCATAAACATAGTGAGTTTCCATAAATGAGTTTCTACTACTTAGAGACTCATTTTCTTCAACTATTATGTTCATTTTCTCAGTTAGGTTATTGTAAGCCTTTTTCAAGACCTTACATTCACCTGCCTTTTTAGTGAGCATTTTTAAGGCATCTTTAAGAGAATCTACTAATTCAGTTCTAGATAGTTTAGCAATTACCTCTTCCTCATCTTCAGAGTCTGAACCTGCTTCAGAGTCTTCTCTGTCAGAGGTAGTTGCCATCAGTGCTAGATTTGCTTCCTCATCACCCTCTGAGTCTGAGTCTTTGTCAAGATCTTCCCTTGTTGCCAGAAGGCTCTTCTTGACTTTACTCTTATACCTTTCCTTGCTAGAGCTTTGCTTTGATGATCTACTTTTGTTTTCTGGACAATCAGCAATGAAATGACCAGGCTTGTTGCATTTGAAACACTTGTTTTGATCTTCCTTCTTGTCTTTAGCAGTACTGAGTCTCTTGGAAGATCCTCCGAACTTGCCTGCATATTTCTTGCTTCGTTTTGCCCATTGTGAAACCTTAGCAGCCATCAGCACCATCTCTTCTTCATCATCAGACTCATCTTCTTGACCTTCTTCAGAAGCCTCATCTTCAGATTCCACAATTTTAGCTTTCAGAGCCTTTGATGAACTTTTGGAGCTTAAGGCTATCCCTTTCATCTTCTTGGTTGATTCATCAGTCATTAGTTCCATCTCATGACTCTTTAGAGAACTAACCAAGCTTTCAAGAGACACAGTATCTAAATCCTTAGATTCCTGAAACGCTGTCACTTTTGGTCTCCACTTTGGCGGCAAGCTTCTGAGTACTTTCCTTACATGATCAGCCTCAGTATAGCTCTTATCTAAAACTTGAAGTCCAGAAACAAGAATTTGAAACCTAGAGAACATTGTCTCAATGTCCTCTCCATCCTTCATTTTAAATAATTCATACTGATGTACTAACAAGTTGGCCTTAGCCTCATTAACTTGTTTATTTCCTTCATACTTGGATTTAAGAGAATCCCAGATAGACTTAGCCGTTCTCTTATCTCCAATTTTCAAGTACTCATCATGAGAGATGGCATTTGTCATCATCCCTTTTACACTGTGATGCTTCTTATATTCCAGCTTTTGAGTAGGTGTAAAAGCCTTTCTGTCTTTAGAGCTAACAACGCCTTCTAAGTCCATATTTTCAAAATTCACTCCATCTTCTACCAAGTCCCACAGATCACAATCAATCGCCATGATGTGACTGTACATCTTGGTTTTCCAGAATGGATAACCAGTCTCAGTTCCATTGAAAAAGGGAATTTTGTCAGAAGACCTTCTGTCTTTAGAATTAGAATCATAGTCAAACGGAACTTCATTGAGATTCTTCTCAGCAGACATGTTTTTCCTCCCTGAATCTTAACTGTTTCACTGATAGGTGAGAGTTAGGCAACAGCCCAGCTCCTGATACCAATTGAAGGTGGAAAAACACAAGAAGGGGGGGGTTGAATTGTGTTTTAAAAAATAAAACTTTTTACCTAATAGAACCTAAGTTTGCAGCGGATATAAACACAAAACTAAAAGAGATGCTGAGAGAAAGAGAGAAAGACACGAAATTTATCCTGGTTCCTCTCACAAATCGAGAGTACTCCAGTCCCCTTGTTACTAACAAGAGATTTTCACTATAATCTACTTAAGATTACAAACTGCTCAAGCACACTTGCAAGAGACTTCTCAGATGCTCAAGTTTCACTAAACAAGAGACTTCTCAAATGCTCAAGTTAATACCTAACAAGAGACTTCTCAAACAAACTTAATAATAAGAATGAATGTTAAGGAACACTTGATATACTATCAGAGGTGTTTACAAAATACAACTCAATTTGTTTAAAGACTTTAAATGACAGATAAAACGATAATGTCAGAATGCTTCAGAGTCTTAAACGTGGTGATAGAACAGTAACAGTAGTCATTTCTTCCATTTGAGTCTTCTATTTATACTTGGAAGAAGATGATGACCGTTGCAGAGAGCTTTGTGCCAGCTGGAATTTACTCGTACAATTGATAGCTGTATATTGCCTTCTTTGGTAAGGAATTCCAATTCCACTACCTAGCTATTCAATTTATCACTCATCCATTTTGAGTAATAATAGTACAATTGTACAATCCTCAAATACGCTCCACTTATGGATAAGGTTAACGTTGTACCAACGAATATTCCTTCCTGTAGATGTGACAGAGCCTTGAAGTAGGTAGTTCTTCAATCATTGAATCTGATTCTGTCAGTTCTTGAGTGATGTAAATTCTTTTTGCTTCTGATGCTGTTGCCATAGCTTCTTGAGGTCTTTTAGCTTCTGAGTCCTTCAGAGCCTTGTTTTATCCTCAGAGTCACTTTCTTCAGCATTCAAAATTCAAGCTTCTGACGAACCGTGTCGTGCTTTCAGAGCTTGTTTTGACTGGCTTCTCTGCTACTATTCATAGTGCTCTTGAATGAATTTTAACTTATAATTCTGCACACTAGAATAGTCATTAGTAATACCAATTGCAATTTTAATACTTTGTTATCATCAAAACTATCTAAAAAACTTAGAGGTTCATGTCAGACCCACTTTGTTCCAACAATGAGATATGTCTATGGGCCCAATATTGAACTTAGCAAGGGTGACATACTATGCCTTGTGTTCAATATAGACATAAGGGCAAAAGGGTAATTATACACAAGATATTTATCACGGAAAGGTTTGTCAGATCACGTGACATTCTTGTGACTTGGGTAGCAGTGATGTGTTGCTAGATACCGGTCACTGTTTATAATATTAAGATTAATATTATTGCCAACGTCATAAGAACCTACAGGGTCACACACATAAGGACAGTCAAGAAGGGAGAAAATAAGTAAGACTTATTTGGTTGGGGTGCGATTAGTAACAAATGGTTATTGGGCTTGTGAAGACCAATAAACATTTGACTTAAAGACCACACAAGAAACTCTATAAATAGAATCTTGTAGAGTTGAGTTGGATTTTTCTTACTAGACACTCTAAATTTTGGAGAAAGAAAAGTTCTCTGAAATCCTAACCTAATTCCCTCAGCCTTCATCTTATAGCAGCTAGCACTGAAAGTTGAAGGAAGCTGTTCGTGTGGACCGGCTAGAGGTGCTGCGACTTCGTGGCGCTTGTGATCAATTTTCGAGCAGAGGATTTGCTATACTAAAGGTAATAATCTAAACCCTGATCATGTTCATTCACAAGGATCCATTGATGGGAAATTTTTGTTAAAATTCCGCTGTGTATTATCTCTGTTTATGATTCGATTTCCCAACAGTGGTATCAGAGCCACTTGTGAAACCATGAATCGGATTGGTTGTTTACTGCGTTTGTTTAAATTGTTTAAACATATTGTAAAATGTTTTGTTTAAATTGTTTAAACATGTTTCTGTTTAAATCGTCGATTCTGATTAAATTGTTTAATCACGTTTCTGTTTAAATTGTTTAAACTGCATTATGCTTAAATCGTCGATTCTGATTAAATTGTTAATCGCGTTTCTGTTTAAATTGTTTAAACATTTTATGAAATTGTTTAATCGCGTTTCTGTTTAAATCGTTTAAACAGATTGAAAACAATTTCTGTTTAATCAATTCGTTTATGTTTAAATTGTTTAAACATATTGGAATCGATTAAATAATAAAATAAATTAAAATCGGCATCGTAACAACTTTAAACCCCTAAGCGATAACAGTATATGTGATATACTGATTTTGATCATAATATAATTAAGTCAGATGATATTTGTTTATTTGATAATTGATATTTGAAACTTCGGAACCGTATCTGGTGAAGTGCTTCGGAACCGTATCTGGTGAAGCGCTTCGGAACCGAATCTGGTGAAGTTTTAAAATATTCGATAATCATGTAGAATAAAAATCAGAGTACTTGATTTGATATGATCATTAAGAAATCATAATGGTGCAAGTGTTGTGCCATTATTATAATTAGGGTTTGCAAAGTGACGACGGTTAGGGTTATTTGGAATGAATCAAGTGTTGATGCAAAATAGGGTGTTAATTCTAAGTGAATTGTTCATTAAAAATTACCGTTGTTTTGAAAATTGTTTCAAAAGGGAAACAAATAAATATTATTAAATAGATTTATTTGTTTTAATATTGCATTAACTAACTTTAAATTTAAAAGATTATGATTTGAAATAGTTTCAATATCAGATATGATCTTTTGAATTTATATAAAAGATTTGCATAATTTTAGCTTTATTTGTTTTGGAAATAATAAAGCCAAAATATGGACCAGATTTCCTTTTAAATTAAAAGATCGAGATTATCTTTAAAATTGTTTTAAAAGATATTATTTTAGCAAATATTTGATTTGCTAACCTTTTAATTTACTTGAAATCCGATAATGCCAAGTTTTAATTTTATTTATTTAATTAAGAAGTACTAATAATAATAATAATAAAAGTATGTTTGTTATTATTTTGTTGTGAGTGATTATGGCTTTAGTCTTTTATTTCATGTTGGGATTTTGAAATACGACCTGCGTGTCGTGCCTCTCTCTTGAATTCTATATGTACATTCTCTTCTCATCCACTCCCTCGTATGTAAAACGAGTTTCTTATTTATCTAATGTAATTAGAATAAAAGGAGACAATAGGACAGGTGACGTTAGAGCAACCATGGAAGTCAAGCTTGAGAAGCATGATCGTTCCTAGGGTTAGTTAAGATTCTCTCATTGGCTTGAGAGAGTCATAGCGTTAGGGGCCATAATCATGTCACTTTATTTTGTTTAATTGTTATGCATGATTGAATGATTGGAGTGATGTTATTGTATGTAAGCCGTGGTGAGGTGAGATCTAATAAATTAATAAAACCCTCAAAAGAATATTAAGTTTTATGCTTTCCAAAGAATAGCACCCTTCAAGATCAATATCGATTAATGTAGGTTTTGCCAACGTAAAGTGCATTGTCAATATTGATAAGTTGCGGTGAGATAACCAGTTTATCCGATTGCTATTTATTGGGTCTAACTTAACTAAAGAAAATATAATATGATTATATAACTTTAGAAGCAAATGTTGGGTTATTCCATATGATGGATTAATAAGTGTTATTTACCCAACGGAAAGGATATGAGAGTTGTATGAGATACAATTGGAAACGGTTTCCTACCTAAATAACTATGTTTTGTGTAATCAGCCCAACGCTGACTTAAAACAAAGTAAAATATGGATCTCATTCCCACTAGAAAACCTTCCAACGGGGTTTTCCGAATCAAATGTTGAGGGTCATTTGTTTTGAATAAAATAGTGGAAGTTTTTTTTTAATAAAAGTCCTTATTAAAATTATACAAATATCTTACATATCTTTGTAATTAAAACTTTATACAATACAAATTATATTGTCCTTATGAAGGACAAGAATTTCAGAAAAGAGTTTCTGAATTGGTACACGAATGACGTAAATAGTTCTTGGAAGAGTCAAACTAAAAGAATGAAGTGAGACTTCAATATTGTACATATTGTTATAGAAAGTCAAAATTTCTATTTCTACATCAAAAGTATATGATACAAGATGTTGAATCTCAATTTTTTGAAAATAGAGATGCTTAAAGAATTAGAACATTGACTATAATTTTAAGTCAACTCATATCTAGAATGAAAATTGTTTAATTGACAATGAGACCTTATGCAATGACTTAAAATCGAGTTTGAAATGGAACACAATAATTGTTGTTGAATTCCATCTAGTAATTGAAGTAGTAATTGTATATCTTGTATTGACAAGATATGAATTGTAGCTTTGAATGATAGGACAGGTAATGGTCCTATCATTTAAGCAAAGTCTTCTATACTATTACTCCAAGTCAAGTAATGGACTAAGGTTCCATGATCTTGATAGGGTTATCTATAACAGTTGTGATAAGAGCCAAATAAGATTTGGACCTTAAATAAATATATCAAGAGAATTGTTGTTTAGTACAAATATTCGATGTGTCAATAAAATGTCACATGACCTATTAGAACAATATACATGAGATGTATGTCGACCACTAAACATATTTGGTGTATTGAGTTTATTTTACTTCATTAACATTGATGATTAAAATCATTAGATGTTGATATGTGTGTGACACAAATTAGAAATCTTTGAATTGGTCAAAGAAATCCAACAGTAAAGTAAATAATAACTCAACGAAGTCATATGAATAAGTCATATTAGTAAATACTTAGTTAATGAATATAATGACTATTTTATCACATCATGTTTGACATGATATCTTTTAAAATAGTTTAATTATATATTGACTCCTTCTAAAAATCTCTTTACTTATAGTTAATCTTCACCCACAATTAGTTTCCCCATTTAAAATGATCATAAAGACACTATATGCGATATGGAGGCAAGAGCACCAAGTTTGTCTTTATGCGAATTTTGGATTGAAATTTATTAGATAAATTTAATTCCAAATGAATGGATAAATAAGTGGTAGTATCCTAAAGAAAGGGATATTGGTCCTATATCACTCTTAAGGACAAAAGTTGTTTTGTTTCTAGGTTCGAAACATTCCTCTAGTGGGAGTGTGTCTCTAAAAGAGACAGTGGGAGTGATATAGAACTTGAATAAATTCAAGTACCACAAAACATATTTATTTAAAAGGAAACGCAAACCGGTTCCTCAAGGTTGTTGAAGAACCATCGTTTTAAAGTTGCACAAATCCAAGATAAGTCTAACATATCACATATGGCTAAAAATGTATGGTTTTATCATGACTCGGTAATGTGATATGATTCTCATGGAAGATGAGTCTTTGACTTTCTAAAAGGTCGTAAGACGGTCTATATTCTGAGAAGTGGCTAAATGCCATGAAATCTTATGCAGAATCCATATACACTGACCTTATGTAGATAATGGTTATGTCATCAAGATGAGTAAGACTCATACGATGAAAGTAAGTATTCTTGTTGAACACTAATATGGATGGTATTAAGAATACCTTTTAATATTTGATTGATCATTAAAGGTTTCACGCAAAATCATAATGAAAATTATGATAAAACCCTAAATATAATCATAGAGCTTAAAATCTGTTTAATTGTTTTTACTAAATGTTGTACTACATGTTTTGGTAGATGGATAACAAAGTTGCATTCCTTAATTGGAATGACCTCATATATATGTACTAGACATATACATAAGGGTTTTGTTGATCCAAAGGATGCTAGAAATGTATATAACTTGTAACTATCTAATTTTGATTAGATAGAGTTCTCGGAAATTTAAATTATTATTTGTTCCTTTTATGAAGTTTTATGAAAACAAATTAACAAGGACAAACCTATCTAATTTTGATTAGATCGAATAAATTTGAATATTTGTTCCTTTTGAAAGATTTATGGAAAACAAATTAATGAAGGACAAATATAAATCTAGTGCATACAAAGTTTTAGTGGGAGTGATAATATTAAATCTGATATCATATGTGGATGACATATTAAATCATCAAAACATTTTTCTTATACATGTGAGACATGACTAAGAAAATAACTCTTGATGAAATACTTATGCAAGAATTCCTAAAGAGTTAGGAATAGCCTATGCATTTAGGCAAGGAATCCTAAAGAGTTAGGAATAGCTTATGTACATATATTGTCAAAGTGTTCATGACACTTAAATATGTGAAATTATTTCATGTGTCAAATGAATGATTTTGTCTAAAGGACAATATCATATCTCATTAGATGAGAATGGGACACGTGGAAGGAATCCATATGCTTTGGCATATAGGATTAATCATGCACATCATAATATGTACTGAATCAGACACACCATATGATTGTAACACAATCAATAAATACCAAAATTGAAATTAGTGTTTGACACTAACTTACCTCCAAGAATATCCCTAAGGACCTTAAAGGAACTAAGGCCTATTTCTTGGAATAGATGGGTATGAGAAGGATCATTATAAGGAAGTTATAATGATGTTTGTTACCATACCAATGTATTGTATATCATGCCTGAATATAAGCATTGAAAGCTATAAGATAAGCTTCGTAATATGTTTGTTTCAGTTACATAGGTTGAGTATTTAAGATTGAATCGTTTGGCTCATGATTGAGCTAAGGCTATGTTTCCAGTATTGCAAGTCACATTAATCACATTAGTGGTGGTAATGGTTTAATCTTGCAAGAACACTTGAGAATAGATCTCACCGACGATTCATGAATATACTTAGACACTTATCTATTTTGATAGAGATCGAAATAGAACGTTGGAAGATACGTAAGATACCAACATAGGAAACAGTTCCTGATCCACTTACAAAGCCTCTTGCGCAGTTGAAGCGTGATGGGTATACTAGGTCTATGGGTATTAAGAGAATGCCTGATTGACTCTAGTGCTAGTGGGAGATTGTTGGTGTAAGCCCTAGAGGCCAATACTTTTAGTGCTTTACTTATTAATAATAATAGGCATTACTTTATTATGTTTGTAAAGTCCAAAATAATAAAGTCCCTAGAATAGATAGTCCGTTTAATGACATATTAAGTGTGACTTAATCATGAGATTCATTAAACATAAGGACATTATTCTTAAAGCATCCGTAGTCAAGCTTTATTGTGAATTGGGATAACTTTAAAGCATAGAGACTATTATGTTGGTAGACTGATGATCACATCTCACGGATCATAGATAAATAGTTATCAAGTCTTCACATAGATATAAAGGTTAAGGGTAACATTTATATCGGATTGACCCACCATGAGAATACTACATAGTATGCTATGAAATGTCATAAGATATTCTCATAGTGATAAGTGGTGTATTCCACCCTTCGACCTGAAACCACCATGTACCCTAGATGTAGGAGTGTAGTGCTTTATTGCCGTTCAAACATTATCCGTAACAGGATGACTATAAAGTCGGTTGATGGGTACTCCACGAATCATGCTGAGGGACATGAGTGACCTAGATGGAATTTGCCCCTCCTACATAACAGGAGATATGTCTATGGGCCCAATATTGAACTTAGCAAGGGTGACATACTATGCCTTGTGTTCAATATAGACATAAGGGCAAAAGGGTAATTATACACAAGATATTTATCACGGAAAGGTTTGTCAGATCACGTGACATTCTTGTGACTTGGGTAGCAGTGATGTGTTGCTAGATACCGCTCACTGTTTATAATATTAAGATTAATATTATTGCCAACGTCATAAGAACCTACAGGGTCACACACATAAGGACAGTCAAGAAGGGAGAAAATAAGTAAGACTTATTTCGTTGGGGTGCGATTAGTAACAAATGGTTATTGGGCTTGTGAAGACCAATAAACATTTGACTTAAAGACCACACAAGAAACTCTATAAATAGAATCTTGTAGAGTTGAGTTGGATTTTTCTTACTAGACACTCTAAATTTTGGAGAAAGAAAAGTTCTCTGAAATCCTAACCTAATTCCCTCAGCCTTCATCTTATAGCAGCCAGCACTGAAAGTTGAAGGAAGCTGTTCGTGTGGACCGGCTAGAGGTGCTGCGACTTCGTGGCGCTTGTGATCAATTTTCGAGCAGAGGATTTGCTATACTAAAGGTAATAATCTAAACCCTGATCATGTTCATTCACAAGGATCCATTGATGGGAAATTTTTGTTAAAATTCCGCTGTGTATTATCTCTGTTTATGATTCGAGTTCCCAACATCTTGGTGCTGGCCAGTTTTGAAAGAAGGTCCGCCCTGGCGTTCTGCTCCCTTGGTACATAGATGAGTTCGAAGCGTTCGAACTGTGAGGCTAAGCTTTGTACTTTCTCTAGGTATTTGATCAATTGTGGATCTTTAGTCTGATAATCTCCGGATACTTGATTGGTTACTAGTTGCGAGTCGCTCTTTGCTCGCAGGTCCGTAACTTCCATCTCCCTTGCCAATTTCATCCCGGCTATTAGGGCCTATATTCTGCTTGGTTGTTGCTCGCCTTAAAGGCGAAACGTAGTGATTGTTCTTTGAGTACTCCATCAGGTCCCTCCAGGATTACGCCCGCTCCACTTCCTCTTATGTTTGAGGCGCCATCAACTGAGAGGGTCCAAGGTAGCTTACCTTCCTCTTCTGGTGGGGAAGTCATTTCGAGGACGAAGTCTGCTAGCACTTGTGACTTAATACTTCCCCTTGGCGAGAATGTTATATCGAATTCTGACAACTCTATCGACCTTGCCACCATTCTTCCTGCTAAATCTGGCTTCTTGAGCACCTGCTTGATGGGATGATCTGTTTTAATTATTACCTTGTGGCTCTGAAAATATTGGCGAAGTCTCCTGGCGGTTACTATTACTGCCAACGATAGCTTTTCAAGTTTCTGATATCTGAGCTCCACTCCCCTAAGTGTCCTGCTGACGAAGTAAATGGGCCTTTCCTCGCCCTTAACTTCCTGTACCAGGGCGGAACTCAAAGCGTTATTTGACACGGCGAGGTACAGTAGCAGGGGCACGTCCTACTGGGGGCGTGCTAAAACAGGTGGGGATGCCAAGAACTCCTTCAGTTTACCAAATGCTTCCTCGCACTGCTCTGTCCATGTGAACCGTTCTCCTTTCTTGAGTGCTGCAAAAAAGTGGCAGGATTTTTCTCCGGCGCAAGATAGGAACCTGGATAATGCCGATATTCGCCCTGTTAGCTGTTGTACTTCCTTCACCGACGTTGGGCTCCACATGTTTATTATCGCTTGGCATTTTTCTGGATTCGCCTCTATTACTCGCCTCGTAAGCATGAACCCTAGGAACTTTCCAGCTTGAACACTGAAAGAACATTTTGCTGGGTTGAGCCTCATGTTATATTTTATGACTGAAGATAATATTTTGGACTAGTCCTTGCTGTGATCTCCTTCTTCAGGGGTTTTGACCACCATGTCATCTATGTAGACCTCTAAATTTCTTCCAATCTGCTGTGCAAATACTCGATCCATTAGGCGCTGGTAGGTGGCGCCTGCATTTTTTAACCCAAAAGGCATGACTCTGTAGAAGTAATTGCAGGTGTTTGTCATGAAGGCGGTGCTTGGCGCGTCTGCTGCATTCATCTTGATCTGGTTGTAGCCGGAATATGCGTCCATAAAGTCGAGGGTTTTGTACCCCGAAGCCCCATCTATGAGTCTGTCAATGCTAGGCAGGGGATAAGGGTCTTTGGGGCAGGCCTTATTAAGGTCAGTGAAGTCTACGCACATCCTCCATTTTCCGTTGCTTTTCTTTACCATAACGACGTTGGCGAGCCATTTTGGATATTTTATCTCTTCGATGAACTGGGCTTTCTTTAGCTTCGCCACTTCTTCGTCTACTGACGTTCTCCTCTCTTCGCCTTGCTTCCTCTTTCGCTGTACCACTGGTTTCGCGTTGGTTGCTACAGCTAGCTTGTGGGTTATTACGGTTTGGTCAATTCTTGGCATGTCCTCTGGCTTCCAAGCAAAGAGGTCGACGTTTTCTTTGAGGATGGCGAGGACGCTATTTCTTTCTTCTTCGTTCATGGCGGTACCGATGCTAGTTGTCTGGTGTTGCTCCTTGCCTATTTGAACTTCCTCAAGCTCTTCGATGGGACTAACCCTTCTTTCCTGGAAATCTTCTCTTTGGTCGAGCTCTGCTGCCTCGTGCATGTTGGTGTTGTGTACGCTTAGTCTGCTTATCTCTTTCTTCTTTATCTTGAGGCTTGACTCATAGCATTGGCGTGCTAGGATCTGGTCGCCTCTTATCGTTCCAACTCCACCATTATCCAAAGGGTACTTTATGGCTTGGTACAATGTAGACATCGCCGCTCCGAGTGCGTTGAATGCCAGTCTTCCAATGATTATGTTGTAGGAGGCGTAGGGGGTTCTTACTACTAAGTACCTTACTTTGATGGTCTTTGCGCTTTCCTTCTCGCCGAATGTTGTCAAAAGCGTGACATATCCCATTACTTCTGCTTGATCGCCAGTGAATCCTACTAGGGTCCCGTGGTAAGGTTGTAGTTGCTTGTAACAGCCCGTTTTTCAAGGGCCAGAAAAGTCAAAAAAAAATTTTTCAACTAACACTCAGAGTGCGCATAGAATATTTTTCAATGAGCCGGCATTCAAATATACAAAAGAACTCATTACCATAAGGTGCTTCGACAAGCAAAGTGTATTCCTGAATAATTACAATCCAAGTCTAAGTATTCAAAACAAGTTAGAAACCCTATGCTAACCAAAAAGCACGGTGCACAAAACACACCGGCGCATAGTCTAACTATACTAAGCTTCAACACGAGCCCACTATGGCCTAGAACTGCCAACACCATCCTCTCGACCTACATCGTCATCTAGGGTGGGATGAGCCCGCAAATGAAAGAAAGGGTCACCACAAAATAAAAGTATATATATATATAACCGGTGCGAGAGAGTATACAAATACCAAACATACAAATACAAACAGAGAAAGCTCTTTAAACACATAACCATTCCCACCAACGGGCTTATATAAACCAATGCACACATAGCCTATCAATGCAGACTCTACATGATCGTGACACCAATCACTGGCTGCCACATGCATGAATTCCGGAATTTAACGGTGGGATAACACCGGGTACGATCACCTAGATCCAGTACCGACTCAATTTGGTGGAATACCCCGAGTACAATCACCTAGATCAAATACCAACTCAATTAACGGCGGGTACAATCACCTAGATCAAATACCGGCTCAATTAAAGGCGGGATATCACCTGGTACAATCACCTAGATCAAATACCAACTATGAGTGCATGAGCATACATCTTCTCTACATATACTAATGCAAACAACTTACATATTCTCATAATATGTAATCTCATAACAACATGTCAACATATATATTTAACCAAACACAACGACATACATACATTTCCAATCATATGTATTCCAACAACCTGTTCATACATATATTCTCATAATCATATGTAAACAGCGCAAGTATTTTAAACACGTTCTCATCACGAGAATACATCAACCAGACATGCCAAACACACAGCAAAGCATTACAGCAGAAATCCAAGCATGTCGTAACCAGTTGAAAAGACGGAAATAAAGTGGAGCCCTTACCTCGGCAAGCTTCCGTTAACTTTTCTCGCGAAATTCTACAATTCACGCTACCTAAAATTAAGTAGCGTACAATCAATAAAATACTCACCACGTATCCTATCGAAACAAAACTTGTTCTCTAAAATCTAGGGGGGTTTAAGGTACTTTCTAACACTCTCACTTAGTGATTTTGAGACCTCCCTATATTGATTAAAAATTTCCGAAATTAAATACACTATTTTTCGCTACACGAAAATATTTTCGTTTCAAAACATACTATGAAATACTTTTGTTTCCAACACCAAAACAATCAATTCCACACACTAAAACCATTTGAAAACAACCCAACAACTCTTCGAGAAATTTCACAGAAAATAAAGTTTTCTTGCAACACAAGTTACAAGTTTTTCTTACCAAATAAAATGGTCATAGCTCATTCAATTTTTATCCGATCGAGACGAGCCATACGCCGAAATCTTCGTCTCGAAAAAACGGATTGAATGATCAAATTTCTATGACAAAATATAACATTTAAAATGGACGAAAATGCCCTTCCAGTTTCGGCCAGAATTGGAATTATTCCAAAACCATTGTTTTTCAAAATCAAACATAGTGTAAAACACTTAAACCATTTCTAATTCCTCAAATTGATCCAACACTCACACCAAATCATTTCGAATCCAAGAATGTCATTTTTTTCTTCAAAACTTCGCAAATCTTTTCTTTTCACATAAAACCACATTAATCATCCCTTTTTAAAACCATGATCATTCACTTAAACCTATGATCATTGCCTTCCAATTTAGGACTTAAAAATTTGAAATCCCATTGTTATACACACATATAGGCCACGGCCAAAAACAACAAAACATGGTTAGCACCCAAAATTTTCCATTCTAAAACCATGGTAATATCCTATAATACCCCAAAATCATTTACCCGAATAATCCAAAACATTTTAGGTCGAATCGCAATTTTCGACAATTCTCAAATTGGTTTTCTGAAGGCAAAAGCAACTCATTTTCTTTTCTAACAAAACCATAACCAATCAAACTTTTAAGACTATGATTATGCCCAAACTATTTGTCTTAGAACAATTTCGAAAATCGATTCTTCCTACCCTAACTTTTTTGCCTCGGCCAAAGAGGGAAAAACAAGGCCAACACCAATTTTTTTCTATTTCAAAACCCTAACAATTATCTATTAGTTAGCAAAGGCATCTAATTGCTCAATTGACTACTTTGAGAATCGAAACGAAATTTCTTAAAATATGTTCATCGAATCGCTCAAGAACACCAAATAAATTTTTTCTTATTTTTCAAAACAAAGTTTATATTCAAGAATCCATTTTGCCACAAAGCCCAAAACTAACATCAAAAACAAAATCTCAAAACAAAATTCAAGTCTATGATCATTTTAAAATTTTTCTTCAAACCCTTAACCAAAATTTGTGAAAACATAGATTTAACCATGGGAATCAACACCACTTAGCTTGAGCAAGTTAGTCTACTACTCATACACACTTCTATGGAACCAAAAACTAATTAAAACTAGTTTCTAGAATTTTTTCCTCAAGAACATAATCATCACAAACCAAAAATCTAAGAGGTTTAAGGCAAGATAAGGAAAGGAGGAGGTTAGTTACCTTAAGAAGATGATGATTCTTGAAACTCAAAGATTCTAGCAAGCTAAAACTCAAAGCTTTGTGAAGAAGATGAAATTTTTTGGAGTTGTTATGGTGAGTGAGGGAGTTCGGCCGAGTGAGAGAAATGGGGAGGGAGTAGTTTTTGTGATTTTTCTTCTAAGTCCACAAAGCTAAACCTCCTTACTATGCAAAGGGGTCTTGATCAATCTAAGCCCTTGGATCAAAAGCAAAAGCTTAAGGGACTAATCCCTAGCCATTGGATCAAAATAACCTCATGATTGCTTTTTGAACAAATATCTACTTTAAGCTACTCAGCTCTCGCGTTCGCTCCCCGCGAGTTGTACTTCGCTAACGGTCTAACTTGCGAAAAATAGAAAATTTACGAGGTAAAAGTTCATCGTAAACCATTTCTAAAAACTATCGCTAAACTTGATTCTCCGACTGAAATTTATTTCCTTAGCTCCCAAAAATACTCTGAAACTAGATTCCAACTCGCGCCGATATATAAAGTCTCCAATTAAAATTCGACGGAAAACAGAAACCGTAAGATTTCCAACAGCGGGTAAAATTCCTACTCGTTTTTCCAAAGACGAGAATAACCCAAAACTCGGATTTCTGGCTTCACAGAAATCTCCTCATACTTAAAAGAGGATCACGACCCGAAAGTCTGTGCCTTTCCAGCGCACGAGCACAAAACAGGCTCAAATACAGCAAAAATTCCATTAACGCGACAATACTCACGAAACCGCTTCACCAAAAACCCTAAAAACTTAGCCGACACTAAAGTTCCTTATGAAAATTGTACAGTGAAATCTTGGGTCTTACATTGCTCGCCGGCGAGTTGCATCGCTTTGAACGCATCCCAATACATGTGTCATACCCCATTTTTTGACCAATTTATTCGTCTTTTTAAACCGAACTTTTTTTGTTATTTCTGACGAAATTTCAGCAGGAAGGTATTTTTAAAATACCTCGTTTATGTTCTTTTTTTTTTTTTGGTCCATTTTTAGTCCAAAGGTCTATTCCGTTTTGGTCCAATCTTTTTCCCATTTTTATTAATTGATCATTTTTATTATTAGATCTCATATCATTTTATTTATTTATTTTTAATTTTTTTATTTCAAACTTTTTAATTTAAATAAAGGGGGCGTTTGCCCCACCTTTTATGTTATTTTATTTTTTACTTTTATTCTATTTTACATTCATTTTTATAATTAAAAAAGGGTTAATAGGTCTTTACCCCCTGCTAAGTGAGTGTGTTTTGCGTTACCCCCCTGCTAAAAATTTCTTGAAGATTGCCCCCTTGCAAAGTTTTTTTTTGTTTCCCCCCTTGAGTGCACTTTTTACATCCGTTATTTTGTTCAACCGATTTAAAAAATTATGTTTTTTAAATCGGTTATTTTGTTCAACCGATTTAAAAAGTTAAAATTTCTTGCATCCAAGAGAGGAAAAGGGGGGAAACCAAAAAAAACACTTTGCAAGGGGGCAATCTTCAAGAAATTTTTAGCAGGGGGGTAACGCAAAACACGCCCACTTAGCAGGGGGGTAAAGACCTATTAACCCATTAAAAAAAAATAACAAAAAACAAAAAAGGAAAGATGCAAAGGTCAGAACAGTGAACACGGCCAACACTCAGCGCCAGCTCCTTCTCCCCAATTCATTCCCCAATCAAACCCCAAATTTCTGGAGTAAATTATGTTTCTTTCCTGATCAATCCAACCCTAATTTCACTTATAAAACAAAAAGGAAAATTCAGTGAGAGGGGGCAAAAAAAAGACAATCATCAGCCGCAATACAAAGCCAATTTTTTCCATAAGCCGCAAACCAAAAGCACAGAGAGAAACATATCTGCAAAGAATCAGAACAAAAATTCCAAGCAGAAACCATAACTCCTAAAAACCCCAAAGTCTCCTGCCTCCATAATCACCCATTGCAGCCCCGTGTCAAAGAAAAAAGGGAAGTCAGAGAAGGGAAACCAAAAATAAACAGAACAAAAGAACAATAGAGAAAAAAGGAAATTACTAGTAAGACTTCACTGCACTCTAGGTAACTTTCATTCCTTTCAAAATTCTGACTTAGAGCAATTCGTGAAACTAAAATTCAGACTTGATAATTTTGACCCATATTTTTGTTGCTGATGAATTATTTTTTTGTGGTATGATATTGTTGGGTTTTGTTTAATTTTGGTGTGGATTCATAAAAAATAGAAACAGAACAGTACTTGAGTTTTTTGGTTTAAATTGGTTTGAGTTTGATTTTGTGTTTCCCGGGTCCGATCTGTGTTTAAAAACAAGAAATAAGTGTTTAGAGAGAAATTTGGATAAAAAAATAAAAACATAATAGAAGGGGATTCTGGCCGGTGGCCGGCGACGGCGCCGCCACCGGAAATTGGGTTTAGCGGCGGTTTCTCGCCGGAGAGGATGAAGCTTCATCCTTGTTCTTGAAAATTGATGAACATTTGTGTGAGAGAAGAGAGAATGATTGAGACCGAGAGAGAGAAAAGGAAATAAGAGAGAGAATTTGTTGGTGAGAATGATAGGTTCTGTTTGCGTGACAATTATATACTAGAATGATCCTGCGTGCGCCAGTCCACCACATTACCATGGTCATCACCCTTGATCATCCATCACATGGTCCTGATTGCTTGGCCTATGATCCAATCCTGTCTGTCTGATTAAATCAGACGGCTCTGATAGCCCCATTGTATATTGACCAGTTGACTAGGCTTTTGGGCCTGCAAGGCCCTGGACCTCCCTGTTTCTGCCAGTGGCACCTCCCTGAAATGCTATCTGCGCCCCTGTTTTTTATTTTATTTTTAATCTCTTTTTAATTGTTCCATTTATGTCATTTAAATTTATTTATTCATGCATTATGTTCATATCATGCCTTATGCTTAATAATGTCAAAACACTAAAAATATGTAATGTCTTATATTTATCTTTTTTATATGTCAAAAAATACAAAAAAAATATATTATGTGTAATTTATTGCTTTTTTTTTTGGTAAAGAAAGAGGGCTATCGCCCTAATTTATTGCTTTTTAATCCAAGGGAAAGGGATGCGCTTTGACCCGGTGTCACTGTGTAACTCTCGTCCGTTTGTACGTTCATTTATTCATTATTATTTCAAATCCTAAAAAACAAAAATCCAAAAAAACATTCAAATACTCAAGAAACCATTTTCAAAAAAAGAATCTCTTTCATAAAAACCTCGATATTCGTCGAGAGACTTTTTCAAAACATTTTTCATAATAAATATTTTAATTCATGTAAATACACTTAAACACCTTTCTTCTCAAAAATTAAAATATACAAAAAAACTCTTCTCAAAAGAAAACTAAAATTGGATTAAAAAGGGGACCGGCGGATGTATATCCACTCATCACTCGAACAATCGACGCTTAGTGTACACTTTGCCTACCGGTTGTTCGTCTTCCACAAATTAAAACCAATCTCAACTCATCAAACTCCACTCTTTTCGCGTCCTTGCACGCTTTAATTACATTTCTCTCAAACGGATACTATCGCCCACGTGCGAGTCCGCCTTTTCTGTCAAACCTACTTTTGCCCCCGCGCAATAAAAAAATAAACACAAATAATTTTTCATAAATAAAATCAACCAACCAACAAATATTTTTTTACAAAGAACTACGTAGCTTTGATTTTCCCATTGCACTTGGGAATACGTAGGAGCGGGATCCAACAACCGTCAAGCATACTAATAAAAAAATATTTTTTCCCCTCTTGTAAATAATAATAAAAATAATAATATTAAATAAAAACATTTTCTTTTAATAAAAGCGAGCAAACAAATTTCGAACTTCAAACCCTTAACTAATTAGGAGGTTCCCGTTGAGTACAACGGATGTGAGGGGTGCTAACACCTTCCCCTTGCATAACCAACTCCCGAATCCGGAAATGGTTGCGATGACCTTTCCTTTTCCATCCTTCAAGGGTTTTATCGATGTTTCCCTTTTAAATAAAAATTTCGGTGGCGACTCTGTATTCATTTGAGCGTTCACCACGCTCGGGCATTTTTCGCGGCGCGACAGCTGGCGACTCCGCTGGGGAAACCTAAGAGAGTTAAGCCTATCCTTGCTAGTTTTAGGGTCGAATGTTTGCTTGCTTGCTTGCTTTTTATTGTGTTCATTTATTCTTGTCTTCTAGCTTTTTTATTATTTTAATTTATTTATTTGCCTAAATATTTTGATATGAGTTTGTTACTTGAGAGAAGCTCCACACCCGGGCTTGAGAAAAAATATAAGCTTAAGTAAGGATGTTGCGTAGTATGAGCCCATGGGATGTACATCCCAATCAGCGACATATGAAGACTCCGCCTAGAGTAGATCTGTTCAAAAGGTTCGTCTCGAATTGGCTAGCCCATCCTCTTGGCGAAATTTTGAACATGGTCAATGACTCTAGGGACCTTTTAGAACCCAACAATCCCATCTAAGGGAGACCCTGATGAGATCTCATCACGAGGTGGCTAGCCCAATCTGGTAAAAAAGCTCATGTGGGCCATGACCTTGGTTGCTGTCGTTAAACAAACAAAAATCATAGAACCTACATGTGAGGGGATTGGGTAAAAACACTTAGAACCACCCTACTTTAGGGAGCCCTCCTATATAGATTATTCAATCATCTTTCCCAGAGTGCATCATGCATTCATGCATCCATGAAAAACCTTTTTCCAATAATTTCCAACAGACTTAGAGAGATGACATTGTAAACACCATATCTTTTGTCAGACTTATTTTGAAAAGTTATCCTTCATGATGTTGACAATTGCCTTATCACCTCAAAGTCCTTTGAAAATCAAAATAAAAAACGTCTCTTTTTCATAAACATCATGCATCATTTCGCATTTATGGTCTTGAAAGTCTGAGCCTTACGCGTTGCTACTTCTCAAAAGGTAAACCATTCTTGTCTCAAAGTGGCCTGACGATCTCGTCCAAAGCCAACTCGCATATATAATACTCGTGCAAACAGAAAAAGGATAATGGACTTAGTCGAGCGAGAGATCATTGAACTCCGCGAAGAGGTGATAACACTTCGGGCAGATTTGGAAAAGTTGAAGGCCAAAGTAACTTCGCTAGTGGTTGCGCAGAATCAGCCACTTATTCCTCCTCCTCTCAACCATCAAGCTCCACAACACGAGACATCATTTGTTAAGATGGTGCTTAGCCAATTTCAAGGGCTCTGACTAGATAATAAGAAGATCAAGGAAAATAGGGCATATATTTCTTCCTTGAAGGATGCACAAAAGGTGGTTCAGAGTGGGTTGTCCACAGGTTGGGGACAAGTTGTGACCCTGCCAGAGAACAATCACCATGAAGGGTTGGGCTTCTCTCCTTCATCCGCAAAAGCTGTTAGGCCAAATGTTGCTATTAAGACGCTTGAGGAGACCTTCCACAGTGCATGATTCATTTACCCTTCTTCATCTAAAGCCAAAACCCCTGGAGATATAAGGAGATATATGCTTTCATTTGTAAGACCCGGTTGATGATGTAAGGCATTGTTTCATTTTCCCAAACACTGGAGATATAAGGAGATAATCCGTAGTCAACCCCTTCGAGCCTGAAGTTGGTGTTCTTTCTACTTTTCAAAAACCCTTAATCTTAACTAGGGGCAGGGTAGTCTTTCAATTGATTCAATGATACATCCCAACGCAAGAGGATTAATACATCCAAAATGGTAGAGGTCATGAGAGGACAAAACTCACTATAATTCGTGGCAATCACAACCCTCCTACAAAAAAAAAAAGAGCCCGCTAAGTAAAAAGACTTAGGAAAAAATTAGGGCATCCCGATGGACCACAAAATCCAAAAGAATTGGTCCATGCAAAAATAAGGGATTTCAAAAAAAAACGGGGGGGCTTGTAATTGAAAAAGTGATTGCCACTTCAAGAACCTCATCTGAGCTTTGACCAAAGCGTTGACCTCAAACTTCGTTGCTAAAATTTCTCTTGTCAACAAAGGCGTCTACCGAATTAATTGAATTTAGGAACGAAGATCATCAAAGGAGAATGGGTGGGTTAAAATAAAACTTTGAGCCTAATAATCTTTTTTTCAAAACTGTGAACCAGGCCACGTTATAACCCTTTAAAGACCTAATTGAAGCTAGGTTCACTATGAAAGCATATTCAGCAAAGTTTTTATAAAACTGACTCCACCTGTTTGTTGAGTAACTATCTATTGTACACACCACATGTGTTCTCGGTAAATTTTCCAATTCCAAAACTTGTACGTGCATTGCATCAAAAATACTTTTCAAAGGAAACAATTTTGTTTGCAAATATATATTTGGCATTAAAGAAATTCAAGCAAGTGGTTTGATCGAGGATAAATCGACTCAAAACACTCCTAACTTGGGGCAAGTTATCTCAGGATCCTGCCAATAAGGGGCAAGGCCTTATATATAGGGGCACACCCTTCAAGGATTCAAGTCAGTGGCTATGAGCTCCCGTGTCCTATAAATGATAACGCAGTCAAGGAATACTTTGTCTAAAAAATAAAAGAACAGCTCGGTAAGTCGAAAACCCGAAAGGGTGATTAGGCAAAAATGAGCGTCTCGGTGGGCCGAAAAACTGAAAGGGCGGCCCAAGCAAAAATTAGAGACATAAACAGAATATAATTGTCCTGATAGGTCGAAAACCCGAAAGGGCGATCTATGCAAAAGTTAAGGACTGTGACAAGTAACTGCATCGGATCAGACACCGCTCACTTGAGGGCACCGCAGCTGTCGAAGTATCTCCGATTTGAAGCATCTTAAACAGTGGAATTCAAAGTCTTTAATCATGAGTCATAAAAGCATGCAACAACATTCGTCACGAGAACGGATAGTTTCTACAAAAACAAAAAAAAAAGTCATTGCTAAAAAGAGAAAAAAAGCTCGCTAAGTCGAAAACCTGAAAAGGCGGCTTAGGCAATAGAGAGCGTCCCGGTGGATTGTAAACCCGAAAGGGCGGTCCAGGCAAAAATTAGGGGCACCAAAAAAGGAAATATATTCCCGTTGGATTGAAAACCCGAAAGGGCAATCCAGGCAAAAATTAGGGATTCAAAAAAAAAAAAAAAAACAAAGCATGACTGCCGAAGCGCACGCCAATGGAAGAACACTCTTGTTCGGTTTACAAATGGCGACTTCTTATCTACCAGTGGACTTTAAGCCCGGTATCTCCATCTAAACTTTGATTCAGATTTCTGATTAATGTTGGGTCTTCTCCCCAGGAAGCATCTTCTTCCCTGCAAAGTTTGAGCCTCATAACCGGAACTTGCTCCGTCGGTGGCCTGATGTATACATCCAATAATATCTTTGCCATGTTAAGGATTGCCGAATATTTGTGTTGTGATCTCCATACACTCAAGTCTCACTTGTCATGTCTGTTCGTCAGTACACCCGCCACATACATGCATACATACATACATTCATACATAGCATATACATTCCCACCATTCATACATTATTGCATCTCCTCGAAGTCTAGTTAAATCACTTGTCTTGTTTATCCCCAAAAATAGGGTGGGCGTGTCATTCTGTCCAATTAGAGTGTCATCTATAAGCAGAAAAGTACATATCCTTTTCAAATTCCCCACCGAGTTCAGTCCTCGTGGAAGAAGGTTGTTTCAGTTAATTCCATTCCCAATACACGGATGGAGAATCTCAATTGAGTTATTTCCTCATCAGGCATATAGTCTTATTTGACCGTATCTCTCCAAGTCATTCCTGGATTGAATCCTGGTCCCAAACAGCAAGTGGCAGTCTCTTCATGTGAACAACTTGCACATACATATTCAAATTTTCTCAAAAAGTGTCATCCCCAGTGTGTCTGGCCAAGAGATGTTACTAAAAAAAGCATACCTTCATTAAGCTATCCATATGATAGTAGGTAATATCTATCATTTTTCATTACCTTCATTAAGCTATCTATACGGTAGTAGGTAACATCTGTCATATCTGTCTTCATTAAGCTATCTATATGGTAGTATGCAATATTTGTGACTTGTCTTCTTTAAGCTATCCACTCATTGGTAGTAGACAGTGTCTCATCATTTTCATATACCTTCATTAAGCTATCCATAAGATAGTAGGTCATATCTATCATTTTTCATTTACCTTCATTAAGCTATCCATACGATAGTAGGTAACACCCATCATTTTCATTTGCCTTCGTTAAGCTATCATTATGGTAGTAGGCAATATTTGTCACTTGTCTTCGTTAAGCTATCCATACGGTAGTAGACAGTGTCATATCATTTCTCATTGCCTTTGTTAAGCTATCCATACAGTAGTAGGCATCATTTTCATTTGCCTTCGTTAAGCTATCAATACGGTAGTAGGCAATTTTTGTCACTTGTTTTCGTTAAACTATCCATACGGTAGTAGACAGTGTCTTATCATTTCTCATTGCCTTTGTTAAACTATCCATACGGTAGTTGGCATCATTCTCATTTGCCTTCATTAAGCTATCAATATGGTAGTAGGCAATATTTGTCACTTGTTTTCGTTAAACTATCTATACGGTAGTAGACAGTGTCTTATCATTTCTCAATGCCTTTGTTAAGCTATCCATACGGTAGTAGGCATTATTTTCATTTGCCTTCGTTAAGCTATCAATACGGTAGTAGGCAATATTTGTCACTTGTCTTCGTTAAGCTATCTATATGGCAGTAGATAGCGTCTTATTTTTCTTTTCATTACCTCCATTAAGCTACCATTACAGTAGTAGGTAATACATATCATTGTGTTTTTTAAGCTATCACATCATTGATAGTAGATAATGTTCAATCATTTTCTAATACCTTCATTAAGCTATCCATATGGTATTAGGTCATATCTATCATTCTTTCATTTACCTTCATTAAGCTATCAATACGGTAGTAGGTAATATCCATCATTTTTCATAAACCTTCATTAAGCTATCCATACGGTAGTAGATCATATCCATCATTTTTCATAAACCTTCATTAAGCTATCCATACGGTAGTAGGTCATATCCATCATTTTTCATTTACCTTCATTAAGCTATCAATACGGTAGTAGGTAACGTTTGTCTTCATTAAGCTATCATACAATAGTAGGCAATTTATCCCCAGTGAAACTGTATTGTTTCCCCAGCGGAGTTGGACCCTCCTTTTAACGGACTCGGATATCTTTCATAGCTCTTTACAGTTTAATTTGGTCAAAAAATAGTGTACTCTATATTTAAGTCTCTTCGACCCGTCGAATCAAATCCAAATTCTCTTTTTTCAGGTCGCGGGTCGAAGAAACTTAAATAGGGGCATCTGTAATACCCCATTTTTTGACCAATTTATTCGTCTTTTTAAACCGAACTTTTTTTGTTATTTCTGACGAAATTTCAGCAGGAAGGTATTTTTAAAATACCTCGTTTATGTTCTTTTTTTTTTTGGTCCATTTTTAGTCCAAAGGTCTATTCCGTTTTGGTCCAATCTTTTTCCCATTTTTATTAATTGATCATTGGCTAAACTGTTCATTTGGTCCCTTATGTTTATTTTAGGTTTGAATCAGGTCCCTTACGTTTTAAAAGTTTTAATTTGGTCCCTTACGTTATCAACATTTGCATTAGTTAGTCCATTCCGTCAAATTTTTCACTAAATCTGTTTGATCCTTACACATGGCTGACGGTTTACACATGTGAAAGTGATTTTAGACACGTGGAATGCCATATAATAAACAGAACATTCGCAAATAGAAAAAAAATACCACAAAGACCTTTGCAAACACTAACACTTTTTTTCTATTTGTGTAGGTTCTGTTTATTATATGGTTGTCAACGTGTCCAAAATCACTTCCACATATCCAAACCGTCAGCCACGTGTAAGGATTAAACGAAATTAGTGAAAAATTTGACGGAAGGGACTAACTAATGCAAACCTTGATAACGTGAGGGACCAAATTCAAACTTTTAAAACGTAAGAGACTTGATTCAAACCTAAAATAAACGTAAGAGACCAAATGAACAGTTTAGCCTTGATCATTTTTATTATTAGATCTCATATCATTTTTTTTATTTTTTTTATTTTTTTTTATTTCAAACTTTTTAATTTAAATAAAGGGGGCGTTTGCCCCACCTTTTATGTTATTTTATTTTTTACTTTTATTCTATTTTACATTCATTTTTATAATTAAAAAAAATAACAAAAAACAAAAAAGGAAAGATGCAAAGGTCAGAACAGTGAACACGGCCAACACTCAGCGCCAGCTCCTTCTCCCCAATTCATTCCCCAATCAAACCCCAAATTTCTGGAGTAAATTATGTTTATTTCCTGATCAATCCAACCATAATTTCACTTATAAAACAGAAAGGAAAATTCAGTGAGAGGGGGCAAAAAAAAGACAATCATCAGCCACAATACAAAGCCAATTGTTTCCATAAGCCGCAAACCAAAAGCACAGAGAGAAACAGATCTGCAAAGAATCAGAACAAAAATTCCAAGCAGAAACCATAACTCCTAAAAACCCCAAAGTCTCCTGCCTCCATAATCACCCATTGCAGCCCCGTGTCAAAGAAAAAAGAGAAGTCAGAGAAGGGAAACCAAAAATAAACAGTACAAAAGAACAATAGAGAAAAAAGGAAATTACTAGTAAGACTTCACTTCACTCTAGGTAACTTTCATTCCTTTCAAAATTCTGACTTAGAGCAATTCGTGAAACTAAAATTCAGACTTGATAATTTTGACCCATATTTTTGTTGCCGATGAATTATTTTTTTGTGGTATGATATTGTTGGGTTTTGTTTAATTTTGGTGTGGATTCATAAAAAATAGAAACAGAACAGTACTTGAGTTTTTTGGTTTAAATTGGTTTGAGTTTGATTTTGTGTTTCCCGGGTCCGATTTGTGTTTAAAAACAAGAAATAAGTGTTTAGGGAGAAATTTGGATAAAAAAAAAATAAAAACATAATAGAAGGGGATTCTGGCCGGTGGCCGGCGACGGCGCCGCCACCGGAAATTGGGTTTAGCAGCGGTTTCTCGCCGGAGAGGATGAAGCTTCATCCTTGTTCTTGAAAATTGATGAACATTTGAGTGAGAGAAGAGAGAATGATTGAGACCGAGAGAGAGAAAAGGAAATATGAGAGAGAATTTGTTGGTGAGAATGATAGGTTCTGTTTGCGTGACAATTATATACTCGAATGATCCTGCGTGCGCCAGTCCACCACATTACCATGGTCATCACCCTTGATCATCCATCACATGGTCCTGATTGCTTGGCCTATGGTCCAATCCTGTCTGTCTGATTAAATCAGACGGCTCTGATAGCCCCATTGTATATTGACCAGTTGACTAGGCTTTTGGGCCTGCAAGGCCCTGGACCTCCCTGTTTCTGCCAATGGCACCTCCCTGAAATGCTATCTGCGCCCCTGTTTCTTTATTTTATTTTTAATCTCTTTTTAATTGTTCCATTTATGTCATTTAAATTTATTTATTCATGCATTATGTTCATATCATGCCTTATGCTTAATAATGTCAAAACACTAAAAATATGCAATGTCTTTTATTTATCTTTTATATATGTCAAAAAATACAAAAAAAATATATATTATGTGTAATTTATTGCTTTTTAATCCAAGGGAAAGGGATGCACTTTGACCCGGTGTCACTGTGTAACTCTCGTCCGTTTGTACGTTCATTTATTCATTATTATTTCAAATCCTAAAAAACAAAAATCCAAAAAAACATTCAAATACTCAAAAAACCATTTTCAAAAAAAGAATCTCTTTCATTAAAACCTCGATATTCGTCGAGAGACTTTTTCAAAACATTTTTCATAATAAATATTTTAATTCATGTAAATACACTTAAACACCTTTCTTCTCAAAAATTAATATACAAAAAAACTCTTCTCAAAAGAAAAATAAAATTGGATTAAAAAGGGGACCGGCGGATGTACATCCACTCATCACTCGAACAATCGACACTTAGTGTACACTTTGCCTACCGGTTGTTCGTCTTCCACAAATTAAAACCAATCTCAACTCATCAAACTCCACTCTTTTCGCGTCCTTGCACGCTTTAATTACATTTCTCTCAAACGGATACTATCGCCCACGTGCGAGTCCGCCTTTTCTGTCAAACCTACTTTTGCCCCCGCGCAATAAAAAAATAAACACAAATAATTTTTCATAAATAAAATCAACCAACCAACAAATATTTTTTTACAAAGAACTACGTAGCTTTGATTTTCCCATTGCACTTGGGAATACGTAGGAGCGGGATCCAACAACCGTCAAGCACACTAATAAAAAAATATTTTTTTTCCCCTCTTGTAAATAATAATAAAAATAATAATATTAAATAAAAACATTTTCTTTTAATAAAAGCGAGCAAACAAATTTCGAACTTCAAACCCTTAACTAATTAGGAGGTTCCCGTTGAGTACAACGGATGTGAGGGGTGCTAACACCTTCCCCTTGCATAACCAACTCCCGAATCCGGAAATGGTTGCGATGACCTTTCCTTTTCCATCCTTCAAGGGTTTTATCGATGTTTCCCTTTTAAATAAAAATTTCGGTGGCGACTCTGTATTCATTTGAGCGTTCACCACGCTCGGGCATTTTTCGCGGCGCGACAACATGATATCTGTCGAACTCCCTAAATCGATCAGCACTCGCTTGACGTCACAGTTGAGGATTTGCACTTGGATAACCAGAGGGTCGTCATCGTGTGGGACAATATCCGTGGCATCCTTAGGCGAGAAGGACAAGTCCGGAGCTGGAGGGAAAGATATGTGTCCTACCACGCCTGACTCTCTTTCAGATTTCCTTACATAGTGTTTCCTGGCGTTGTTGGAATTGCGCAGCCGGCGAATCCTCCAGCTATGGTGATCACTGCTATCCTGGGTTGGTCCTTTTGCCTTGCGTCTTCTGTGGGTGGGTTGCGCGGCGATCTTGGTGACCTTGGCGATCTTTGTCATGCTTTGTTTTCTTGCGCTGCTCTCTCTTTGAATTTTTTGAGATGGCCGCTTCTTATCAATTCTTCAATTTTTGAGATGGTGTAGTGGCGATCTGGGGAAGGTGGGCGTTTCGCTAATCCCGCCTGTAGGATTTCGTCGAGGATATGGACTCTGGCCCTGTTGAGTGGCGCATATTCTTCGAAAGGCTTGGCCGCCCTCCTCTGAGGGTAGTAGGAGCCTCTGTTGTTACGCGGGGTTCTATAGTCTTTGGTATTCTGGATATCTGTTGCTTCCTGATTCCGGGGCTCTTTCTTTGTGGTCTCTGGATCGTTTCTCAGCATTACTCTCTTCGCCCTTAATATAACATTCAGCCCGTTTCATCACCTCCTGCATGGTTTCGGCCACGGACATTTCTTGAAATGCCCTGCGCGTAGTCCGTTGTGAAAGGCGGCCACAGACATTTCTTGATTTGGGTTTGAGACTTTGATGGTGGCTTCGCTGAATCTTGCTAGATACTCCCTGAGGGTTTCAGAACTTCTTTGCCTCAGGCTGAACATATTCGTGGCGGTAACTTGCACGTGTTTGCTTCCTGCAAACTGGTGGATGAGTTTCCGATGGAAATCCTGGTATCCCGCTATTGAATTCTTGGGGAGATTCATGTACCAATGCAGAGCAGCGTCTTTGAACGTGCTTGACAGAAGCTTGCACTTCAAATGCTCTTCTGCTCCGAGAATGGCTGTTTGAGTGCCAACTGCCATAAGGTGTTCCAGTGGATCGCTTTTTCCATCGAAGCTTGGGAGTTGCGGATTTTGAAGTTCGGTGGAACCTGAGCATCCCATAGTTGTTGGGCGAGAGGTTGTGAGACTTCAATGTTCTCCTCTTCCGCTGTTTTGGCTATTTCATCCGCTTTCTCTCTTTGAATTTCGGCGACCTCCGCTTGGAGGCGACGTATTTCGCCTATTGCTGCTTGTAAGTTTGCATGTTGTTGGCCTTCGTTGTTAGGAGTGCCTCCGGCCATAGCTGCGAAAGTTTCTTGGTTGTGACTTGAGGCCTGGGAAATGTTTTACCAGGGCCCCACGGTGGGCGCCAAATGTTCCTGATAGAACACTAGGGGGTGTATATTTGCTAAGGGTTGAAGTTATACAATGGTGTGATGTAGCGATATTACTTAGCCTTTTCATTTGCGTTGGGGGTTGTATTTATAGGGTTAGGGACCGGTCTTAGCTCCCCCCCCCACGATCCCATGATCTCTACTCAGGTGGAGTGGGGGTTTGGCGGTTGCCTTGTGCCCCACAATCCCTCACTAGGGAGAGTGGGGGTTATATTTGGCGCCAGTTTTCCCATCTGCTCATAACGCACGTGTTCCATGCGCTAGGCCTAATTATGGGGGGTGATCGTGGGTCACGGGGTAGCCACGTGTGAATGCTTAGTGGCGAGATGGGCCTGGTCATAGGCGGATCGGGTTGGAAAGAATTGGGCCTTCCATTTATTGGGCCTAAATTATTTTATCCGGTACACTTGTAATCCAAGAAACCTCATTTCATCATCAAATTTAAATCATTTCTCAATTCAAATCCAATTCTATTTCATTATCATTTCATTTCAAAATTATTGCATCACTCAAAATTCAAGTTTGCATTGTTACATCATGATTAATTATTTTTTTGGTCCAAACACACTTTTGTTAGCCCAAATCCAAACAATAAAAAAACCATCTCATTCCACTAACATCTCTAGCAAAAAAATCTGCATAATATCTCTAGAACCTTCACTATGTTCCACCTCATCACCAATTAATCAAAGAAAACCCAAAACTACCCCATAATCAAAAACCACAATTACCCTCAATTCCACCCCCTTAAACCCTAGTTTTCTATCTATAAATATAGCCTCACATCAGAGCAAAAAAGATCATCAATCATAGTAAAGAAACTCTGCCAAAATCACAACTCAATAATACCCATTTTTCACCATTTTCGTCAAAAATAAAAAACTCACAAAACCTCATCAAATCTTCAATCTAAACCATCAAACATCTTCTAATCACTTCCAGAAACACGAATCCACAAAAAAAATCATCAAAAACCATGATCTAAAGCTCCAGATCAACACTACCGTGGCTAGGAAGAAGATCACATCCTCTAGACCAATTCATAGCTTAAAAAACGTAATAAACTTTGGAATCTCACTTCTGGACTTGTTATTATGCTTTTCAGCATGTTAGTTTGCTTAATTTCGTGCTAATTTTCACTTTTGCATTTTTGAGTTTCAAACTTGTTGTTATCGTTTTTTAATTTCTAGGTTGTTTTAGCAAAAAATAAGGGTGGATTTGAGTTCTACACGAAAAATCGTGCAACGTAGTATATTGGAACGTCAATTTTGAGGTCCGGTCGTGTTTTTGGCGTTGGATCCGTGGAGCTCAAGCTCCTCTCATGGCTTCCACGTGAGTTTTGATGAAGATGAAGGGAGGTTGAAGACGATGACGTGGCGACGCGTCATTGGCTCCCTCTCAGTTTAAATCACGCGCGTTGGATCGATCTAGCAGCCCCGATTTTAAAATCCTACCGTGCACCCTATTCTTGCGTAGCACCGGATTATTTTTGGTTGACCCCTCTATTTTTGTTTGACTGGACGCGTGGACTGGGCCTTCCGGCCCAGATTTTATTTTCGCACCACCCAGCTGTTACTTCCTGCACCCCCTGCTTAAATTAATTTTAATTGATTCTTAGCTTATTTCCAAAAGCAGTTAAGTGGTTAATAGCTTATTTAAGCTATTTTAATCACTTTTTTATGCTTAAATTTAGTCTTTCATTATTTTAGCATTATATTTGCTTTTTAGTCTATTTTCCAGCGTTTTAGCTTATTTAATCACTTTCTAGCTTATTTTCATAAGCACTTATTTGGATTCAAAGCTTATTATAGCTTCTGAAACCATTTTGTTATGCTTAAATTATGATTGTTCTCTGACTTTCTTTTTTTTGCTTTTATTTTGCTTTTTAGCTTATTTTTTTTAGCTTTTTAGCTTAATTAATCACTTTTGAACTTATTTTCATAAGCACTTATTTGGAGCTTGAGCTTTTTAGCTTACCGAACCATTTTGCTTTGCTTACATCTTAGTAATTTCCAGATTTGATTACTTCTTCTTTTAGCTTGTTCATTTAATCACCTTTAGCTCTTTAGCTTATTGGTTTAATTACTTAATTGAGATTAACTTGCTTCTTTAAGTTCCTTTACTTATTTTTGCTCATGAACAGTACCTCTAATATTTCTAACTCCTTTTATCTTGCATTGATTTAATTTAGCATGTTTATGTTATTTAATTCATTGTCCGCTACCTTAGCTTATGCATTTTTTATTTAATTATGCATCATATCTACTCATGCTTGTTGCATTCATGCATATTTAATTGTCTCATATTTATTCATGCACTTTATTCACCTAATTGCATTTATGCATATTTATTCATTATTTATTCATTTGTCATGCTTTATATTTATTATGTCACTTATATTGATGTAATCTTTTAACTTCTATACTTCTCATCTATTCTTCTACTATTGGACTGTTTGGTTTAATTTCGAAACTTGCTTTCATAACAAACATAGTGAAAAAGGGTTGATCTGACGTATGGCTTTTCACACCCGGATAATCCCTATCCCTGACGTATGGCTCGTGATCTTGGGATTATCCTCACTATTGACTTAAATATTATTTTCACAATAAACAAGGGTGAAAAAGGGTTGATATGACGTATGGCTTTTCACACCCCGGATGGTTCCTATCCCTGACGTATGGCTCGCGATCTTGGGACCATCCTCATCCTAAAGCGCTAAAATTAACTCAACGCACTTAAACCTTTTTTCAGAAAACATGGATATACGCTTTATCCATTCCTCTGACACATACACGCTTAAGCCTCTCTTAAGAGCATACAAGCACTGTTGTGTCAGCGGAATGCGAAATAAGCAACATCCGTTAATCAACTCTTTTCTGCAATGGATACACGTTTTATCTACTCCTCTGACACATACACAACTGAAGGTTCTTTTTAGAACATACAAGCAATGTTGTGTCAGCGGAATACGAAATAAACGTTACCCGTTAAAATCAACCAACCAAATAAACTTTTTTTTAGCAGAACTACGTGAGCTTTGAATTTCCCATTGCACCCTTGGGAATACGTAGGTGTTGGAGTAAGCCCTAGAGGCCAATACTTTAGTGCTTTATTTATTAATAATAGTAGGCATTTCTTTATTATGTTTGTAACGTTCAAAATAATGAAGTCCCTAGAATAGAAAGTCCGTTTAATATTAAGTGTGACTTAATCATGAGATTACATTAAACAGAAAGACGCTATTCTTAAAGTATCCATAGTCGAGCTTTAAGGTGAAAAGGGATAACCTTAAAGCATAAAAACTATTATGAAGATAGACTGATGATCGCATCTCATGGATCATGGGATAAGGAGTTATCAAGTCTTGACATAGGTATAAGAAATATTAGGAGTAATATTTATACCGGATTGACCCGCTATGAGAGTATTACATGCAAAGTTATGCAAAGTGTCATAAGTTACTCTCATGGTGATAATGGTGTAAACCGCCCTTAGACCTGAAACCACTTTGTACCCTAGATGTGGAGTCAAGTACTTTGTTGCTGATCTAACGTTGTCCGTAACAGGATAACCATAAAGGCAGTTGTTGGGTACTTCACAAAGCTGAAGGTGGAAAAACACAAGAAGGGGGGGGGGGGGGGGGGGGGTTGAATTGTGTTTTGAGAAATAAAACTTTCTCGAAATAAAAACAAGTTTGCAGCGGAAATAAACACAAGATAAAGAAGGGTGCTGAGAGAGAGAAAGAAAGACACAGAAATTTATACTGGTTCCTCTCACAAAACGAGAGTACGTCCAGTCCCCTTGCACTTCCAAGGGCTTCTAACTAAATCTTATAAGATTACAAGATGCTCAAGCACAATAGCAAGAGACTTCTCTAATGCTCAAGCACAATAGCAAGAGACTTCTCTAATGCTCAAGTTACAATTAACAAGAGACTTCTCAAATGCTCAAGTTACACTTAACAAGAGACTTCTCAAACAAACTTAAGAATAAGAATGAATGTTAAGGAACACTTGATATACTATCAGAGGTGTTTACAAAATACAACGCAAATTGCTTTAAGACTCGAATGACAGATAGAACAATAATGTCAGAATGCTTCAGAGCCTTAAACGCAGTAATGGAACAGTAGTCATTTCTTCCATATGAGTCTTCTATTTATACTTGAAGGAAGATGATGACCGTTGTAGAGAGATAAGATGCCAGCTGGAATATGCTCGTACAATTGCTAGCTGTAGATTGCCTTCTTTAGCAAAGAAATCCAATTCCACTACCTTGCAATTCAAATTATCACTCATCCATTTTGAGTAATAATAGTACGATAGTACGATCCTCAAATGCGCTCCACTTATGGATAAGATTAACGTTGTACCAACGAATATTCCTTCCTGTGGATGTGACAGAGCCTTGAAGTAGATTGTTCTTCAAACATTGGTTCTGATTCTGTCAGTTCTTGAGTGACGTAAATTCCTTTTGCTTCAGATGCTGTTGTCGTAGCTTCTTAAGGTCTTCAGCTTCTGAACTCCTCAGAGTCTAGCTTTGTGTAACAGCCCGTTTTTCAAAGGCCTGAAAAGGCAGTATATTTTTTTTTCTTTTTCAACTAACACTCAGAGTGCGCATAGAATATTTTTCAATGAGTCGGCATTCAAATATACAAAAGAACTCATTACCATAAGGTGCTTCGACAAGCAAAGTGTATTCCTGAATAATTACAATCCAAGTCTAAGTATTCGAATACTTACAACAAAACAAGTTAGAAAACCCTATGCTAACCAAAAAGCACGGTGCACAAAACACACCGGCGCATAGTCTAACTATACTAAGCTTCACCACGTGCTCACTATGGCCTAGAACTGCCACCGTCGTCACCACGACCTAACCCATCATCTGGGTGGGATGAGCCCGCAAATGAAAGAAAGGGTCACCACAAAATAAAAGGTATATATATATATAACCGGTGCGAGAGAGTATACAAATACCAAACATACAAATACCAACAGAGAAAGCTCTATAAACACATAGACAATCTCCCACCAACGGGTTCATATAAGCAATGCACACATAGCCTATAATGCAACCTCTACAATGCGTGGTACTAACCCTAGCTACCACGATGCATGAATTCCGGAATCGTAGGTCCAACCCACTAAAGCCACAAGGGCAGGTGATGCCACACAGACGCTATCACCGAGTGAAAATAGCCACACAGATGCTACCAGCCACACAGATGCTGTCAGCCACACAGATGCTGTCACCAGGCGAAAATAGCCACACAGATGCTACCAGCCACACAGATGCTGTCGCCCAACCCACTAAAACCACAAGGGCAGGTGATGCCACACAGACGCTATCACCAGGTGAAAATAGCCACACAGATGCTACCAGCCACACAGATGCTGTCAGCCACACAGATGCTGTCACCCCCTCGAAGTGTAGCCACACAGATGCTAACACCAGGCGAACATAGCCACACAGATGCTATCGCCAACTAAGAAACGCATACACATAGGGCAGTCACACAGACACAGCCCCGGCGGAGTCACACAGACACATCCGCCCGTGCAGTCCCAACTGACATACACGTTCTATCCATGCTCATGCAGCAATTACATATCACACAGATATATGTAAATCAAACACAACGACATACATACATTTCCAACCATATGTATTCCAACAACCTGTTCATACATACATTCTCATAATCATATGTAAACAGCGTAAGTATTTTAAACACTTTCTCATCACGAGAATACATAACACATACATGCCAAGCACACCAACACACATCACTAAAAATAACCAAACATGTTGTATCTCAGTGAAAAGACAGAAATAAAGTGATGCCCTTACCTCGGCAAGCTTCCGTTACTCTTTTTCGCGAAATTCTACAATTCACGCTACCTAAACAAAATGTAGCGTACAATCAATAAAATACTCTTCGTTTATCCTATCGAAACGAAACTTGCTCTCAAAGCTCCAGAGGGGTCTAAAGTACTTTCTAAAGCTATCCCTCAATGATTTCAGGTTATTCTCATAGTGTTTAAAAATTCACGAAGTTAATTGTACTATTTTTATAACACGAAAATTATTTTGTTTTCAAATCATAAACTAAAACCATTTTGGATTTTCCACTTCAAGGACTTGTTTCACACACAACAAAACCATTTGAAACACAACTAAAAACTTTTCAAAAATATCTTTATGAAAAATCGAAGTTTTCTTGCGTTACAAGTTACACATTTTTTTTCTTCCTAACAACCTTTCCTATACTCATTTTTCTTCAAAACTAAGATCATCCAACACATACACAATTTTCACACAATTGTGGACTTAGAAATTTTTTTGGAATTTCTCCCACACCACTAAAAAGGCCACGGCCACAATTTTTAAAACCACCCTCCCACACAAAATTTTTCACTTCTAAATGCATGGTAATATCCCATAATACCTAACTAGCACTTATCAAAACGATTTAGAAATTATAGAGTCGAATCGCAAATTTTCGAGAAATCTCAAATAAGGTTTTTCTTAAGGCAAGTGATCATTTTTCTTTTCAAAACATCCTACAACCCATCAAACAATTAAACAATGATCATGGGAAGCTATTTGCCTCTAAACAATTTTCGAAATTCGATTCCTCGAACCCTATATGGGTGCCACGGCCAAATGAGGCAAAAGGCATCCCTACACATTTTTTTTTTCATTTGAAACCCTAGTCCACATTCATTAGTTCGTAAGGATATTCGATCGTGTATCCGACTCCTTTTGAAACTCGAAATAATTTTTTTCTAAATTGTGTTCTTCGAGTCGCTCAAGAACACGAGAATAATTTTTTTCTTATTTTTCGAAACAAATTTCATATTCAAACATCCATTTTGCCACAAAGCTTAAAACTAACATCAAAACTCAAATCACAAAACAAAATCCAAGTTTATGATCCTTTCAAAATTTTTCTTCAAACCCTTAACCAAAATTTTGTGAAAACATAGATTCAACCATGGAAATCAACACTACTTAGCTTAATCACACTAGTTTAACACTCATGAGCAACTCTCATGGAACAAAAATCATTTATGAACATTTTCTAACAAAAATTTCTCAAGAACATAAACTAAAAATCCAACAAACTCCATGAGTTTGACCAACTAAGAGGAAAGGAGAGGTCTAGTTACCTTAGAGAAGATACTACTTGCAATTCCTATGGTTCCAACAAGAGCAAGATCCAAGCTTTTGGTGAAGAATTGAAATTTTTATGATGAAGGGAAATGAAGAAGTAGTGCCACGGTCAAGAGAAGAAGATGGAAGTGTTTTGTGATTTTTTCTAAGTCCATATCTAAGACCAAAAGTCTCCTTAAGTAATGGTCATAAGGCATGGTGGCCATTAGATCAAATAGTGTAAAGTTTCTAAGACTTAATCCTAGCCCTTGGATCAATCCGAGTCTATCTACTTTAGATATTTCCCATAACCTCATACAACGAAACGCACGCTCAGTTCTCGCGCATCGCGACGAACGAAACTCGCAAAAACAGAAAACCTACAGAAAGAACGTCTATCGTTTTTCCATTCCAAAACTTATCGCCGAATCTTTTTCCGCGACTGTAATTTTCTTCCATACCTTAGAAAATTAATCTCAGGACATATCCTAACTCACGCAGATATATAAAACTCTCATCTGAAACCTCACTTAAAACAGACGCAGTAAGATTTTACATCCGCGGGTAAAATCCTACTCGTTTTTCCAAAAACAAGAATAATCCAAATCTCGTCATTCTGACTACACATAAACCTTCTTATACTCAAAAGAAGACTACAACCCAAAAGTCTGTGCCTTTCCAGCGCACGAGCACAAAACAGGCTCCGTTTCAGCAAAAATCTCATTAATGTGACGATACTCACAAAACCGCTTCACAAAAAACAACCCTAAAAACTTAGCCGACGCTAAAGTTCCTTAGGAAAACTGTACAGTGAAATCTTGGGTCTTACACTTTGGTCCTCAGAAGCATTATCTTCAGCACGCAAATTTTAAGCTTCTGATGAACAGCGATACGCTTTCAGAGCTTCATAGCTTGGCTTCTCTCTGGTTATTCATAGTGCTTCTGAATGAATTTTAACTTATAATTCTGCACACTAGAATAATCATTAGTAATACCAATTGCAATTTTAATACTTTGTTATCATCAAAACCACTTAAAATCTTAGAGGTTCATGTCAGACCCACTTTGTTCCAACAATCTCCCCCTTTTTGATGATGACAAACTAAAGCATTAAAATTCAATTGTTGTTGATTTAATTATTTATGTTGACTTCAGGTTTCAAAGGTTTGCAACCTCCCCCTGAGTCTGATAATCTATAGGGTTAGGTTTGTAAGCTCCCCCTAAGTCTTATCCATAACTAATTAAAACAGTTTAAGAGTTAATTTATTAATTTGAAATAAATTTTCACATTTGACTCTTAGAGGCAGAGGTTTGTAAGCTCTTCCTTCAGAGTCTGATAATGTTCAGAGAAGGTTTGCAAGCTTCTCTCATTTTATCTACGAAAATGTATTTCAAATCTAAAATTTTCTCCCCTTTCAATAAGGTTCAGAAAGAATCACATAATGACAGTTCAGAAGGGATAGAAATTGATATGAGTATAACAGTTTTAGTTCATTAGCAGTTAAAAAAAATCAATTATCATTAATTTTAACGCTGTTCTTACTCCCCCTTTTGGCATCAGTCAAAAAGCACAGAAAACAAGACATTCAAGTCAAAAATTGGTTACAACTATATTCATTAAATGAACTGTGTTGATTCCCAGGTAGACAAGAAAGCTTGAGAGCACTATAAAAAGAGATGATTCTTCTCATTTTATTCATACAGAATAATCAAAGGGCATCATAAGAAACACACAATGGAAAAGCAAGCTGCGAAGGATGCTTCAGGATCAAAAGAAGTGATCAAGAAGGAAGCAGAGCCTTGGCGCTGCGAAGGAAACACGCATCTCTATGAAAGAAATAAGCGAGAGGTGGTTCTGACAGAGTCTGAGCTTGAAGAAATAGGCTCTGACCTGGAAGAGTTCTTATGGACATATGATGATGACAAACCTTACGAAGAGTATCAAGCTGAAGCTCAGCAAGCCCTGCGTGACCTACTCTCTTATGTGAGTGCAAAACGTAAGAAGGGTAAGCCAGAGGCTGCTGACGTTGATTCTAAGTAGGATCTCACTGTCATATGTAATAAAGAATTCTTCAAAAATATTAATAAAGAGTTCTTGCTATTAATTTCTTTCTTTTTGATTAAGCATGTTTCTTTTATATTCTCTTTTCAAACGTCAGAAAACCAGTTACCAGACACGCCTCATTCGGTATTGTTGCCCCGCTTATAAACAGGCTATAATACTAAGAAGCTATTTCATGAGTAAACAGAAATACTGATGTGGGGGAACCTTAGGTTTTCAAAATCCTATACAAGTTGACAAAAACAAGATGTTCTCCAACACCTTACACTAGGTTCAGAATCCACAAGAGTATCAGACGTAAGAAGTGAATATATTTTTAATTTTGAAAAACAAAAGTAAAAAAAATAACACACATTCAGATACACAAACACACAATTAAGGATAATAAGAAGCTTAATTAACCAAAAAGATATTATCCAAACGAATTACATAAAACATGAATACAAACAAGTGCTCAAACATAAGAGTTAAGGTTTGGGTTGTTGTTGAGTAAGCTTCAGAAGTAGCTCCATCATTGCATCTATCTTCTTATTAGTAGCTTCACCAGATTTGTTCACATCTTCTCTTATATCCGCCTTAAACTCATCCATTTCATTTCTCAGCTCTTCTCTTAAGTCACTCTTGATCTCATCTAGAGCCAGTTGAATAGCTGAAGGTATGGCAGATGAGGAAGAGCCTTGAACAAGTCTTGGTGGAGATCTGGGAGGAGATGAATCAACAATAGGCTTCTTACCCTTGTCAGAGTCTTCACCACTTAGGTTCTGATCAGGCATTATAAAGTCCTCTTCAGATGCTTGATTCTCCTTGATCTTATTTGTCTCAACCTCAGCAATGTGAACAACCATATCTACCATCAACTTAAGTGCCTCTTGATCAGCTAGCCTCTTATGTTCAATCTCAGCCATTCTAGCCTGATCAGCATCATTCATCAAACTGGCATAACTTGCCTCTTCTCCAACCACTCTCTCAGCAGCTTTCAGAACTTGCTCTGCTGCAGCAGCTATCCAAGCCTGCTCAGTAGCTAAAACCATATTTTCATACGTAGCTTCTTCTCTAGCCAACCTTGCAGCTGCTTCACATGCATTCCTTGAGAGCTTCTTAAACTCAGCATCCAAAGTTGCTAAACGTTCAAGTTCTTTTTCATGATTGTAGAATGTGAGGCGGGGAGCACGTGATCTTTCAGCTATATCAAACAAATCCCTCACAACAGTCATTCCTCTTCCTTGAATCTTGGATTTCAAGTGATTACCCAGAATCCTTAAAGATTGGCTGAACAAGTATTCCATTTGTCTTATCTCAGCATCTACATCAGAAGGAAATACCAGAACCTCTTCATCTATTGTCTTAAATCTCTTAAGTCTAAGACTGATAGACGAACCTAATTGCTCAATATTTGGTTCAGATGAGGAATTGAAGAATGGTTTGGTTGGGTCAAAAGGAATGGTTGGTTCAGGTTTCTTTCTTTTCAAGGGAATGATTTTGATTTTGCTTAGGTCAGTGGGTAGTTTAGGTTCATCATCTATGTTGATTTGCTTCTTAAGAAAGTCTTCAAGAATGGGTAAGGCAAAGTCAACAGGTAGAATTAGTTCTTCTACAGTTAAAGGTTTGTAAGATGGACCATAGATGGGTTCTGATGGTGGTGTTTGTGGTTCAGGTGTGGAAGGTTCAGGTTGTGGTGTGGAGGGTTCAGCAGTGGTATGTTCAGGTGATTGATGAGGTGATTGTTCAGAAGGTTTGGGTGAAGCAATGTGATGTTCAGAATGAGTCAAAACTTCATCCTGAACTGGTGTAAAAGTGGGTGGATTTTCTTGTTTGAATTGGTGGTTCTTGAATTGGTGGATTTAGAGGTAGATCAGAAGAAGTATTAACAAAATGAAATTGGTTTGGTGAGTTTGTGTTATAGTGGGTAAAGGCATCACCAGATAGGTGAGTGGCGAGGTGTTCAAGAATTGTAGGTGATTTTCTTGTTGTGTTGGTGGGTTGGTCAAGGATTGAAGTGTCAATGAAAATATTTTCTTCTTCTGGTGAGTTGTTTTTGGGTTTCTTGAGGGTCTTTTTCACTGGGATCTTTTTCTTGGATTTCTCCTTCTGAATTTTATTATGTTTTTCAATCAGCTCTGAAGAGTCAGTGCTTGTATCAGAAGAAGTCCCTTCAGATGAGGATGATGAGGACGCTGAGGGTTGTGGAGATGGTGGAATCATATTTATAGGCTTTGTAAAGTCTATAGGAGGTGATTGGTTAAGAGGTTGAGCATTAGAAGCGCTATCAGTATTAGGCTTAGAGATATTACCTCTGGACGTGTCAGCAGCTTTCTTTTTGGAAACAACTGTCTTTTTCCTTTTTGGAGCTCTGACAGGTTGATCCTCTTCTGCATCTTCAGGCCTCTCATTCCTCTTCTTGGATCTTCTTTCCTTCTGAACAGCTTTTCTTTGAGCTATCTTAGTCACTTGCTCTTCAGTGACTCCTTCATTCTCTTCAGTGGCCAATCTTTCAGTACCACTATCTACTTGATCAGTAACATCAGCAGCATCATCCTTATCTCCCGATTGTTCTTTGGAGCCTTCCTCAACAATTTCTTGTTCAACAGGTTGAGGTTTTCTCTTAGACTTTGTGATCTGCTTTGGGCCTTTGAAAATATCCCAGTTTGGTACACCAACTACCATGCTCCTGGGCACTCTTACTCCAGAATCTATTTTTACCAGCTCCAAGAAGTTTTTGATGACATCATCATTATCATATTCTGATATGGTTGGAAAACCATCACACCAGAAGTACTTTTCATAAACTGCCTCCAGAGGGCTCTTGGCTGTCTTCAGCTCTTCTTTTGTTTTCAGCTTCATGTTTACCAGAACACTTGCATCATACTTAGCAGTATTAAAAACTCTAAGTTTCTCCTTGGTACTGACAATCTGAATAAGCTTTGTTTGACGAATGATTTCTGAAATCAACCTTGGATGATGGATTATGGAAGGTGATTTGGTTCTGCTCTTGGATATTGTAAAACATAGATGATCAAACAAAAGCTTTGCCAGATTTATCTTCACTTTCTTATACATAAACCAGATGAAGTGCCTGCGTGGTATAGACATAGTATCATATCCTCCTTCTCTAGTAATGATGGAGGCAAGAAACACTTTGAAAGCAAAGTTGAAGTTTTGCCTCATGAATTTTGCTTTGCCAAAATCATTGTTTGAACTACCAGGAAGGAATAAATCCTTCTTAATGGATTCAATATGCTTACTCTTCTCACCATACTCATCCACGTTTTCTCCTTCGTTGTCCAGACCCAAAATCTTTGCTATATGTTCTTGAGTAATAAGAACATTGATTCCCATGATGTTTGACCTAATTTCTTTTCCTTTATAAGGTCTTAAACAATGTTGACTCCTTGATTTTCCTTTCAGAGAACTATCCTTCTCTACCATCTTCCTAACTTCTTCATCAGCACTGAACTTGTCAAAGATGGTTGCTTTTTGCCAGAAGTACTTGACAATATCATAGTAAACAAACCCATTTAGCATCTCAAAGTAGTTCTTCCATTGTTGATCGTAGAATAAACTTTGAATGTCAATCCTGTTTACTTTGAAACTCTCAAAATCAACAAATTTCTCCGTAACGAACTCAAACGATTCCGGACCAGCATCGGTTACATTATCTTTGAAGACGAGTCGTGCTTGAGACGACAGCTCAATGACAGGTGGTAAGACGGGGTTGAATGGACGTTGAACAATTTCGTTTGAAGGTCGAGCAGCCATGATTACAGAAGATTAAGAAGCAGAGAGATTTGGGAATATCTGAGGTTTAGGGTTTGTGTAGGAAGTGATTATGTGAAAAAGTTGTGCTTTGTGAGTGAAGTGACAATTTATATCAAAATAGAATAAACACTCAGAAAATAAGCACAAAGGAGGGAGCGCGAACAGTTTAAAATTAATTTTAAATTGTATAACTGCATTTTCATCATTAACTGTTCTCTACCCATCAGGATCTAGACACGTGTTGGAGAAATTTAATCACAGCTGACGCGTGTACAGACAACTGTTGTACACTAACTAGTACTAAACGTTTCGTTTCCGTCTAGTTCAGAGCCAAACTCATTTATTTCTGACACCTCATCAGAACCTGTTACTCTTCAGAACCCATTTATTCAGAACTTCCACAGGAGACTCTGAATTATTAGTGGCTCTGATAGAGCTTCAGACCCTAATTCTATTTTGCATCTCAGAGCTAGTTTTCTTCAGAGATAAAATGCATGTTCAAATTCTTTTTAATAAAATCAAAGCGTTCAATGGCCAAAGGTTTGGTAAATAAATCAGCCCATTGATGATCCGTATCAATGAATTGAATATTTATTGTCCCTTTTTGAACATGATCTCTTATAAAATGATGCTTAATTTCAATATGCTTAGCTCTGGAATGCAAAATTGGATTCTTAGATAAATGAATAGCAGCAGTATTATCACAATATAGTGGAATACTACTTTCAGCTATGTTATAGTCCTCTAACTGATATTTCATCCAGAGAAGCTGTGTGTAACATTTAGCAGCTGAGATGTATTCTGCTTCTGCTGTAGACAAAGCAATAGTTGTTTGTCTCTTGCTGGCCCAAGATATGAGATTTTCACCAATAAATTGGCAATTTCCACTAGTGGATTTTCTCTCTATCTTGTCTCCAGCATAGTCAGCATCACAGAATCCAACTAGCTTACTATCTAGGGATTTTTTATAAAGAAGTCCTAGATTGGTAGTTCCTTTCAGATATCTAAAGATCCTCTTAACAGCAGTTAAGTGGGGTTCTCTAGGATCTGACTGGAATCTTGCACACAAGCATACACTATATAAAATATCAGGTCTAGAAGCTGTTAGATAGAGTAAAGAACCAATCATACCTCTATACAGCTTCTGATCTACTTTGCTTCCAATTTCTTCCTTGCTTAAGCTGCTTGTAGGATGCATGGGAGTTGACATTATCTTACAGTCTTCAAGATTAAACTTCTTCAGAAGCTCTTTTGTATACTTGCTTTGATGAATGTAAGTGCCATCTTTTCCTTGATTGATTTGAATTCCAAGGAAAAACTTTAGTTCACCCATCATGCTCATCTCAAATTCATCCTGCATCAGCTTTGAAAAACTCTTGCACAAGGAAGCATTAGTAGAACCAAATATTATATCATCAACATAGATTTGAATAATTAAGATGTCTTTCTTAGTTGTCTTTCTGAATAGTGTATTGTCAATTTGACCTTTTTGAAAACCATTTTCTAAAAGAAAATTACTCAGTCTTTCATACCAAGCTCTTGGAGCTTGTTTGAGACCATAGAGTGATTTCTTAAGTTTATAAACATAATCAGGGTTTTTCAAATCCTCAAAACCTGGAGGTTGTTTGACATATACTTCTTCAGAAATGACACCATTTAGAAAGACACTCTTAACATCCATTTGGTATAAGGTTATTCCATTATTAACTGCATATGATAACAATAACCTGATTGCTTCCAGTCTTGCTACTGGAGCAAATGTTTCAGTGAAGTCAATGCCTTCTTGCTGACTGTAGCCTTGTGCTACTAGTCTGGCTTTGTTTCTTACCACTTCACCTTGTTCATTCAGTTTGTTCCTAAATACCCACTTGGTTCCAATGATGTTCTTGTGTGTTGGTCTTGGTACCAAATCCCACACATCATTTCTTTGAAACTGATTGAGCTCATCTTGCATTGCTATAATCCATCCATCATCAGAAAGAGCTTCATCAACATTCTTAGGTTCTATCATAAATATGAGTCCTAGAAGTGAATCATGTTGTTGATAATTTGATCTTGTTTTTCTTGGACTCTCTTTGTTTCCAAGAATAAGATCTTCTGGATGTGATGATCTGTATTTGAATTTTCTCTTCGGAGCTTCATTAGTTTCAGCACCTGTTTGGGTATCATCTTCTGAGATATCATCATGTCCTTCAGATGCTTCTATTGGGGATGCTTCTTCAGAGACTTCTTCCAATAAGGCTTCTGAGGTTTCATTGGCATCTGATGCTTTCTCAGGTTCTGGATTGTTATATAGATATGGAACACCTGCATAGCTATCATCTTGCTCTGACATTTTATTGTCAGGCTCTTTGTCATCAAATCTAACATGTATGTTGGAACAAAGTGGGTCTGACATGAACCTCTAAGTTTTTAAGTGGTTTTGATGATAACAAAGTATTAAAATTGCAATTGGTATTTCTAATGATTATTCTAGTGTGCAGAATTACAAGTTAAAATTCATTCAGAAGCACTATGAATAGTAGCAGAGAAGCCAGTCAAAACAAGCTCTGATAGAGTATCGCTGTTCATCAGAAGCTTAAATTTTGTGTGCTGAAGATAGCACTTCTGAGGATCAAAAGCTAGACTCTGATGAAGTTCAGAAGCTGAAGATCTTAAGAAGCTATGACAAGAGCATCAGAAGCAAAAAGAATTTACATCACTCAAGAACTGACAGAATCAGAATCAATGATTGAAGAACTATCTACTTCAAGGCTCTGTCATATCCACAGGAAGGAATATTCGTTGGTACAACGTTAACCTTATCCATAAGTGGAGCGCATTTGAGGATTGTACGATCGTACTATTATTACTCAAATTGGATGAGTGATAAATTGAATAGCTAGGTAGTGGAATTGGAATTCTTTGCCAAAGAAGGCAATATACAGCTATCAATTGTACGAGTAAATTCCAGCTGGCACAAAGCTCTCTGCAACGGTCATCATCTTCCTCCAAGTATAAATAGAAGACTCAAATGGAAGAAATGACTACTGTTCTATTACTGCGTTTAAGGCTCTGAAGCACTCTGACATTATTGTTCTATCTGTCATTCAAAGTCTTAAAACAAATTGCGTTGTATTTTGTAAACACCTCTGATAGTATATCAAGTGTTCCTTAACATTCATTCTTATTCGTAAGTTTGTTTGAGAAGTCTCTTGTTAAGTTTAACTTGAGCATTTGAGAAGTCTCTTGTTTAGTGAAACTTGAGCATCTGAGAAGCCTCTTGCAAGTGTGCTTGAGCAATTTGTAATCTTAAGTAGATTATAGTGAAAATCTCTTGTTAGTAACAAGGGGACTGGAGTACTCTCGATTTGTGAGAGGAACCAGGATAAATTTTGTGTCTTTCTCTCTTTCTCTCAGCACCTCTTTTAGTTTTGTGTTTATATCCGCTGCAAACTTAGTTTTTATTTGGTAAAAAGTTTTAATTTTTAAAACACAATTCAACCCCCCCCTTCTTGTGTTTTTCCACCTTCAATTGGTATCAGAGCTAGGTCTGTTGCCTAACTCACCTTACAGTGAAACAGTAAAGATCCAGGAGGAAAAACATGTCTGCTGAGAAGAATCTCAATGAAGTTCCCTTTGACTATGATTCAAATTCTCGTCAAAGAAGGGCATCTGATAAGGTTCCTTTCTTCAATGGAACTGAGACCAGCTACCCTTTCTGGAAAACAAATATGTACAGCTATATCATGAGTATTGATTGTGATTTATGGGACATGGTAGAAGATGGAGTCAACTTTGAAAACATGGACTTAGAAGGTGTTGTTAGCTCTCAGAACAGGAAAGCCTTTACACCTACTCAAAAGCTAGAGTACAAGAAGCATCACTCTGTAAAAGGAATGATGACTAATGCTATCTCACATGATGAGTACCTTAAAATTGGAGATAAAAGAACTGCAAAATCTATTTGGGATTCCTTAAAATCCAAGTATGAGGGCAACAAACAAGTTAAGGAGGCAAAGGCTAACTTGTTGGTGCATCAGTATGAGCTGTTTAAGATGAAGGATGGAGAGGACATTGAAACTATGTTTTCACGGTTTCAAATTCTTGTATCTGGACTTCAAGTATTAGACAAGAGTTATACTGAAGCTGATCATGTGAGAAAGGTACTCAGAAGCCTACCACCAAAATGGAGACCCAAGGTGACTGCTTTTCAAGAGTCTAAGGATTTGGACACAGTATCCCTTGAAAGCTTGATTAGTTCATTAAAGAGTCATGAGATGGAACTAATGACTGATGAATCAACCAAGAAGATGAAAGGGATAGCCTTAAGCTCCAAAAGTTCATCAAAGGCTCTGAAAGCTAAAATTATAGAATCTGAAGATAAGGCTTCTGAAGAGGGTCAAGAAGATGGGTCTGATGATGAAGAAGAGATGGTGCTGATGCAGGCAAATTTGGAGGATCTTCCAAGAGACTTAGTACTGCTAAAGACAAGAAGGAAGATCAAAACAATTGTTTCAAATGCAACAAGCCTGGTCATTTCATTGCTGATTGTCCAGAAAACAAAAGTAGATCATCAAAGCAAAGCTCTAGCAAGGAAAGATATAAGAGTAAAGTCAAGAAGAGCTTTCTGGCAACATGGGAAGATCTTGACAAAGACTCAGACTCAGATGGTGATGAGGAAGCAAATCTAGCACTGATGGCAACTACCTCTGACAGAGAAGACTCTGAAGCAGGTTCAGACTCTGAAGATGAGGAAGAGGTAATTGCTAAACTATCTAGAACTGAATTAGTAGATTCTCTTAAAGATGCCTTAAAAATGCTCACTAAAAAGGCAGGTGAATGTAAGGTCTTGAAAAAGGCTTACAATAACCTAACTGAGAAAATGAACATAATAGTTGAAGAAAATGAGTCTCTAAGTAGTAGAAACTCATTTATGGAAACTCATTATGTTTATGATGATAAGGTTCCTCCAGAGCATGAATTTGCTCTGCAAGAATTTCTTATCAATGGCATGAAGAGAAGTAAGATAGCTTCCTTAATATACCATGTTAGTAGAAACAGAGGTGAAGGTCTTGGATTTTCTCGTTTTAAAGATAATCCATTATTTTCTAAACCCTCTAAAAATGATAATTCAAAACCTAAGGCTGTATTTGTTAAAAGCCAATCAGAAGCAATAGGTATACCAGAACCAGAAAAAATAATTGTGTCAGAGGCCAAGAAGCCTCAGACTCTGAAACCTTCAGGGCCTAAGGTTTCCAAACCTCAGACCAATGTCAAAATAAATAAAACTCTGGTATATTCTAAAGCTAAGCACAAGAGTTATACAAAGCCTACAAGTTTTTCAAAATGCTTCAATAACTCTAAAGCTCCTGATAGGCCTTATAAACAAAAACAATCTAAGGTAATGAGGACTAACTCTAAAGGACCCATAAAAGTATGGGTACCAAAGTCTGAGATTGTCTTTGCAGCAGATCTGCACTCAAAGAAGGCCAGAGCAGCATTCTTGGTACCTGGACAGTGGCTGCTCGCGTCATATGACAGGAGACAAGCATATGTTCCAAACCCTAACTCTGAAAGAGGGAGGAACTGTGGGATTTGGAGGAAACCAAAAAGGGAAGATCACTGGTACTGGTACAGTTGGTAATTCTTCTCTCTCTATCAAAGATGTTTGGTTAGTTGATGGCCTCAAACATAATCTACTAAGCATTAGCCAATTTTGTGATAGTGGATTTGTTGTTAAGTTTAATAAAGATGCATGTACTGTAATCAAAGAGTCTGATGAGTCTGTAGTATTCAGAGGCTTAAGGAAAGGCAATGTTTATAAAATTAATCTGTCAGAACTCTCAGAGCAAAAAATAGTGTGTCTTCTATCTTTGAATGATGAGAAATGGGTCTGGCACCAACGCTTAGGTCATGCTAACTGGAGATTAATCTCTAAGCTCAGCAAACTAAGCTTGGTTAAAGGTCTACCCAATCTTAATTATCATTCAGATGCTCTGTGTGGTCCTTGTCAGATTGGAAAGATTTCAAAAACTTCGTTTAAACCTAAAAACATTGTCTCTACCTCAAGACCTCTTGAATTGCTTCACATTGATTTGTTTGGTCCTGTTAGTACAGCCTCAATCAATGGAAAGAAATATGGACTTGTTATTGTTGATGATTACAGTAGATGGACTTGGGTTAAATTTCTTAGAGTAAAGGATGATGCATATGATGTGTTTACCATCTTCTGCACACAAATACAAAATGAGAAAAGTCTCAAGATCTTAAAGATCAGAAGTGATCATGGGGGTGAGTTTGAAAACGAACCCTTTGCAACCTATTGTGAAGACCATGGAATTATTCATGAGTTCTCAGCTCCTAGAACACCACAGCAAAATGGTGTTGTAGAGAGAAAGAACAGGTCTTTACAAGAGATGGCAAGAACCATGATGCATGAGACAAAACTTGCTAAGTACTTCTGGGCAGAAGCTGTGAACACAGCTTGTTATATTCAAAATAGGATCTATAGAAGCATCTCCAATAGAAGCATCTGAAGAACATGATGATATCTTAGAAGATAATACCCAAACAAGTGCTGAAACTAATGAAGCTCCAAAGAGAAAATTCAAATACAGATCATCACATCCAGAAGATCTTATCCTTGGAAACAAAGAGAGTCCAAGAAAAACAAGATCAGATTATCAACAACATGATTCACTTCTAGGACTCATATCCATGATAGAACCTAAGAATGTTGATGAAGCTCTTTCTGATGATGGATGGATTGTAGCAATGCAAGATGAGCTCAATCAGTTTCAAAGAAATGATGTGTGGGATTTAGTACCAAGACCAACACACAAGAACATCATTGGAACCAAGTGGGTATTTAGGAACAAACTAAATGAACAAGGTGAAGTGGTACGAAACAAGGCTAGACTAGTAGCACAAGGCTATAGTCAGCAAGAAGGCATTGACTTCACTGAAACATTTGCTCCAGTAGCAAGACTGGAAGCAATCAGGTTATTGTTATCATATGCAGTAAATAATGGAATAACCTTATACCAAATGGATGTTAAGAGTGCCTTTCTTAATGGTGTAATTTCTGAAGAAGTATATGTCAAACAACCTCCAGGTTTTGAGGATTTGAAAAACCCTGAATATGTTTATAAACTTAAGAAATCACTCTATGGTCTCAAACAAGCTCCAAGAGCTTGGTATGAAAGACTAAGCAATTTTCTTTTAGAAAATGGATTTCAAAAAGGTCAGATTGACAATACATTATTCAGAAAGACAACTAAGAAAGACATCTTAATTATTCAAATTTATGTGGATGATATAATATTTGGTTCAACTAATGCTTCTCTTTGCAAGAATTTCTCCAAGCTTATGCAGGATGAATTTGAAATAAGTATGATGGGTGAGCTAAAATTCTTTCTTGGAATTCAAATCAACCAAGGAAAAGATGGCACTTACATTCATCAAAGCAAGTATACAAAAGAGCTTCTGAAGAAGTTTAATCTTGAAGACTGTAAGATAATGTCAACACCCATGCATCCTTCAAGCAGCCTAAGCAAGGAAGAAATTGGAAGCAAAGTAGATCAGAAGCTATATAGAGGTATGATTGGTTCTTTACTCTACCTAACAGCTTCTAGACCTGATATTTTATATAGTGTATGCTTGTGTGCAAGATTCCAGTCAGATCCTAGAGAACCTCACTTAACTGCAGTTAAGAGGATCTTTAGATATCTGAAAGGAACTACTAATCTAGGACTCCTTTATAAAAAATCCCTAGATAGTAAGCTAGTTGGATTCTGTGATGCTGACTATGCTGGAGACAAGATAGAGAGAAAATCCACTAGTGGAAACTGCCAATTTATTGGTGAGAATCTCATATCTTGGGCCAGCAAAAGACAAACAACTATTGCTTTGTCTACAGCAGAAGCAGAATACATTTCAGCTGCTAAATGTTGCACACAGCTTCTCTGGATGAAATATCAGTTAGAGGATTATAATATAGCTGAGAGTAGTATTCCACTATATTGTGACAATACTGCTGCTATTCATTTATCTAAGAACCCAATTTTGCATTCCAGAGCTAAACATATTGAAATAAAACATCATTTTATAAGAGATCATGTTCAAAAAGGCACAATAGATATTCAATTCATTGATACTGAACATCAATGGGCTGATATATTTACTAAGCCTTTAGTTATTGAAAGATTTGACTTTATTAAAAAGAATTTGAACATGCACTATATCTCTGAAGAAAATTAGCTCTGAGATGCAAATTAGAATTAGCATCTGAAGCTCTTTCAGAACCTCTGGTAATTTAGAGTCTCCTTTGGGAAGCTCTGAATAAAACAGGTTCTGAAAAGTAACAGATTCTGATGTGGTGTCAGATACAAATGAGTTTGGCTCTGAACTAAACGGAAATGAAACGTTTAGTACTAGTTAGTGTACAACAGTTGTCTGTACACGCGTCAGCTTGATTAAGTCTCTCCTGCACGTGTCTAGATCCTGATGGGTAGAGAACAGTTAATGATGAAAATGCAATTATGCAATTTAAAATTAATTTTAAACTGTTCGCGCTCCCTCCTTTGTGCCTATTTTCTGAGTGTTTATTCTATTTGATATAAATTGTCACTTCACTCACAAAGCACAACTTTTTCACATAATCACTTCCTACACAAACCCTAAACCTCAGATATTCCCAAATCTCCCTGCTTCTTAATCTTTTGCAATCATGGCTGCTCGTTCTTCAAGCGAAATCGTTCAACGTCCGTTTAACCCGGTCTTACCACCCGTTATTGATCTCAAGTCTCAAGAAAAACTTGTCTTCAAAGATAACGTAACCGACGCTGGTCCAGAATCCTTTGAGTTTGTAATGGAAAAATTTGTTGATTTTGAGAGTTTCAAAGTGAATGGAATCGACATTCAGAGTTTATTCTACGATCAACAATGGAAGAATTACTTCGAGATGCTGAATGGGTTTGTCTATTATGACATTGTGAAATACTTCTGGCAGAAAGCTACCATCTTTGACAAGTTCAATGCTGATGAAGAGGTTAGAAAGATGGTAGAGAAGGATGGTTCTCTTAAAGGTAAAACAAGAACTCAACTTGGCTTAAGACCCTTTAGAGGAAAGGAGATTAGATCAAATATCATGGGTATCAATGTTCTTATTACTCAAGAACATATTGCCAAAATTCTGGGTCTGGACAATGAAGGTGAGAATGTGGATGAATATGGTGAGAAGAGCAAACATATTGAATCAATTAAGAAGGATTTATTCCTGCCTGGCTGTGCCAACAATGACTTTGGAAAAGCTAAATTCAAGAAGCAAAACTTCAGCTTTGCCTTCAAAGTGTTTCTGGCCTCCATCATCACTAGAGAAGGAGGATATGATACTATTTCTCTACCACATCGTCACTTCATCTGGTTTCTGTACAAGAAGGTGAAGATAAATTTGGCAAAGCTTCTGTTTGATTACCTATGCTTTACTATATCCAAAAGCAGAACCAAATCACCTTCAATGATTCATCATCCAAGGTTGATTTCTGAAATCATTCGACAGACGAAGCTTACTTAAATTATCAGTACCAAAGAAAAACTTAGAGTTTTCAACACGGCTAAGTATGATGCAAGTGTTTTGGTAAACATGCATCTGAAGACAAAAGAGGAGCTGAAGACAGCCAAGAGCCCTTTGGAGCAAGTTTATGAGAAGTACTTCTGGTGTGACGGTTTCCCAACCATATCAGAATTTGATAATGATGATGTTATCAAGAACTTCTTGGAGTTGGTCAGATTGGACTCTGGTGTAAGTGTGCCCAGGAGTATGGTAGTTGGTGTACCAAACTGGGACATCTTCAAAGGACCCAAACAGATCACCAGGTCTAAGAGAAAACCTCAACCAATTGAACAAGATATTGTTGAGGAAGAACAATCTGAAGAAAAGAATGATGCTGCTGAAGTTGGTGGCGCTGAATGGATAGCCACTGAAGAAAAGGAAGAAGTTAGTAAGGAGCAAGTGGCTAAGATTGCTCAGAGAAAGGCTGCTCAGAAAGAAAGAAGAACAAAGAAAAGGCAGGATAGGTCTGAAGATGTTGAAGAAGAACAACCTGTCAGAGCCCCAAAAAGAAAGAAGACAGTTGTCTCCAAACAGAAGGCTGCTGATTCAGGTAAAAATTCTATGCCTAATATTGATAGTACTGCTAGTGCTCATCCCTCTACCCAATCATCTCCCATAGACTATACAAAGCCTATACGAATGATCCAACCTTCCCCTAAATCATCATCATCATCATCATCTCAAGAAACTCTTTCTGACTCCAGCATTGACTCTACTGAGTTAATTGCTGAACTTGATAAATTAGAAAAAGTGAAAAAGAAACCTGTGCAGAAACATACCAAAAGAATCACCAAGAAGCCCATCCACATCATTTCTGATGAAGAACCCCCCATCATTATTGATACTTCCATTCTTGACCAACCTACCAACACAACAAGAAAATCACCCACCATTCTTGAACATCTCTCCACTCACCTATCTGGTGATGCCTTCACTCACTCCAACACAGCCTCACCTGACCAATTTCACTTTGTAAATACCACTTCTAATTTACCTAGTGATCCACCTCTTCCAGAACCACAAATTCAATCTCCACCCTCCTCCCTTGCTGACATAGAACAAGAAGATCCACCCACATTCACACCAGCCCAGGATGAAGTCATGACTCATTCTGATCATATCACTACTAAACCACCCACACCACAACCTGAACTTTCCACTCCTGAACCAACACCAGAACCACAAACACCTTCATCAGAACCCATCTATGGCCCATCTTACAAACCCTTAACCATAGAAGAACTCTGTCTACCTACTGACTTTGCCCTACCAATTCTGCAGGATCTGCTAAAAGCAGAAATTAATGTTGATGATGATATCATAACCATTGATCCCTTTGACAAAATCAAAAGAATCAAAATAATTCCCCTCAAAAGAAAAAGGCCTGAACCCACTATTCCCTTCAATAGAAACCAGCCCTTCTTCAACTACAACTCTGAACCAAACCTTGAGCTGCTAAGTAGTGCTATTAATGTTAGTCTAAGGAATTTTAAAAGCATGGAAGAAGAAGTACTGATATTTCCCTCAGATGTTGATGCTAAGATCAGGAAATTAGAGGAGAAGTTCAGTCAGTCTCTGAGGTTGTTGGGAGGCTATGTAAAAAGAAGGATTGAGGGAAGAGGAATGGAAGCTCTGTCTCAGATTATGAGTGCTGCTGAACGCTCTCATGCTCTGAGACTTACTTTTTTCAACCATGAAGAAGAATGTCAGAGGTTAGCTTTTTTAGCTGCTGTAAATGAAAGTATAAGAAGATCTCTGGATGATGAGCAGGCTAGGATAGCTGCTGAAATGGAACGTCAGAGGCTTGCTGAACAAGAAGCCTTCAAGTTATTGGTTGATAGAGCTGTTTATATTGCTGTCATTGAGACTAATAAGATTATTGAGAATCAAGGAGCTGCAGAAGATATTGTTATGAATGATCAGAACCTTAGTGAACTAGATTCTGATAAAGGTAAAGCTCCCATTGTTGCTTCATCTCCTCCTAGATCTCCACCTATACTTGTCCAAGGCTCTTCTTCATCTGCTATACCTTCTGTTATGCAAGAAGCTCTGGATGTAATCAAGAATGACTTAAGAGATGAACTAAGAAATGAAATGGATGAATTCAGGGCCGATATAAGAGAAGACTTGAACAGATCTGGTGAAGCTACGAACAAGAAGATAGATGCAATGATGGAACTTCTTCTGAAGCTTACTCAACAGCAACCCAAACCATAACCCTTATGTCTGAGCACTTATTTGTAATCATGTTTATGTAAATCTTTTGGATAATTTTCTTTTAAGTTAATTAAGCTTCTTATTATTCTTATATATGTGCTTGTGCTGGTGTGTTTATTTTTATTTTGTTTTTCAAAATGAAAATCATATACTCTGATAATGTCTGATACTCTTGTGGATTCTGAACCTAGTGTAAGATGTTGGAGAACATCTTGTTTTTAAACTTATATAGGATTTTGAAAACCTAAGGTTCCCCCACATCAGTATTCCTGTTTACTCATGAAATAGCTTCTTAGTATTATAGCCTGTTTATAAGAGGGGCAACAATACCGTATGAGGCGTGTCTGGTAACTGGTTTTCTGACGTTTGACAAGAGTATATAAAAGAAACATGCTCAAAAAGAAAGAAATTTATAGCAGGAACATCTTTTTATTATTATAATTAAGAGGGATCTTTATTACATTAGATAGTGAAACTCTACTTAGATTTAGACTTGGACTCAGAAGCCTCTGCATCCAGTCTCTTATATTTCTTCCTAAGAACTGCGAGCAATTCTTCAGTAGCCTTCTGAAACCTCAACTCTATAATCTTCGTATGAAGTATCATCATCGTATGTCCATAAGAATTCCTCCAGATCAGAGCCCAATTCTTCTCTCTCTGATTCTATCAATCTAAGTTCTTGCTTTTTTCGCTCATAACGAAGCCTGTTTTCTTCGCAGCGCCAGGGCTCTGCTTCCTTCTTGCTCTCTCCTTTTGAGCCTGAAGCATCCTTGGTAACCTGCCTTTCCATTGTATGTTTTTCTTTTGATGTTACTTGATTACTCTGGATGAGTAAAATGAGAGGAATCATCCCTTTTTATAGTGTCATCAAGCTCTCTTGTCAGGCTGTTATTCAACACAATTCATTAAATGAATTAGTTGTCACCACCTTTTTGACTTGACTGCCTTGTTATGACGCGTTTGACTGCTTGGTTTTCTGTGTCTTTTTGACTGATGCCAAAAGGGGGAGTAAGGATAGAGCGTTAAAATTAATGTTGATTGATTCTAATACTGCTTAAAAGATCTGAAACTGTTATGTAGTATACATTCTGAATCATTTTTTATCCATTCTGATTCCTTCTCATTCTGAACGTTATTGAAAGGGGAGAAAACTTAAGAACCTAAAATAAATCTCATAGACAATGTCAGAAGAGCTTGCAAACCTCTGCTTCTGAGAGACAAATATGAAAATTTATTTTAAGTTAATAAGTTGGCTCTTAAACTGTTTTAATTAATTATGGATAAGACTTAGGGGGAGCTTACAAACCTAACCCTATGGATTATCAGACTCAGGGGGAGATTGCAAACCTTTGAAACCTGAAGTCAACATAATTAAATTAAATCAACAACAATTGAATTTTAATGCTTTAGTTTGTCATCATCAAAAAGGGGGAGATTGTTGGAACAAAGTGGGTCTGACATGAACCTCTAAGTTTTTAAGTGGTTTTGATGATAACAAAGTATTAAAATTGCAATTGGTATTTCTAATGATTATTCTAGTGTGCAGAATTACAAGTTAAAATTCATTCAGAAGCACTATGAATAGTAGCAGAGAAGCCAGTCAAAATAAGCTCTGATAGAGTATCGCTGTTCATCAGAAGCTTAAATTTTGCGTGCTGAAGATAGCACTTCTGAGGATCAAAAGCTAGACTCTGATGAAGTTCAGAAGCTGAAGATCTTAAGAAGCTATGACAAGAGCATCAGAAGCAAAAAGAATTTACATCACTCAAGAACTGACAGAATCAGAATCAATGATTGAAGAACTATCTACTTCAAGGCTCTGTCATATCCACAGGAAGGAATATTCGTTGGTACAACGTTAACCTTATCCATAAGTGGAGCGCATTTGAGGATTGTACGATCGTACTAATATTACTCAAATTGGATGAGTGATAAATTGAATAGCTAGGTAGTGGAATTGGAATTCTTTGCCAAAGAAGGCAATATACAGCTATCAATTGTACGAGTAAATTCCAGCTGGCACAAAGCTCTCTGCAACGGTCATCATCTTCCTCCAAGTATAAATAGAAGACTCAAATGGAAGAAATGACTACTGTTCTATTACTGCGTTTAAGGCTCTGAAGCACTCTGACATTATTGTTCTATCTGTCATTCAAAGTCTTAAAACAAATTGCGTTGTATTTTGTAAACACCTCTGATAGTATATCAAGTGTTCCTTAACATTCATTCTTATTCGTAAGTTTGTTTGAGAAGTCTCTTGTTAAGTTTAACTTGAGCATTTGAGAAGTCTCTTGTTTAGTGAAACTTGAGCATCTGAGAAGCCTCTTGCAAGTGTGCTTGAGCAATTTGTAATCTTAAGTAGATTATAGTGAAAATCTCTTGTTAGTAACAAGGGGACTGGAGTACTCTCGATTTGTGAGAGGAACCAGGATAAATTTTGTGTCTTTCTCTCTTTCTCTCAGCACCTCTTTTAGTTTTGTGTTTATATCCGCTACAAACTTAGTTTTTATATGGTAAAAAGTTTTAATTTTTAAAACACAATTCAACCCCCCCCTTCTTGTGTTTTTCCACCTTCAATGTATATATTCTTCCACTGTGTTAGTTTCAGAATTATACACTCTGTATGCCTTTGAGCGTTCAGAGTAACCTATAAAGATTCCCTTACAAGCTTTGGCATCAAATTTTCTTTTGTAGGCCTTATTGTTCAGAATGTAACAGGTACATCCAAACTGATGAAAATAAGAGATATTATTGGGCTTTCTTCCTTTAAAGAGTTCATATGTTGTTTTATTCAATATAGGTCTGATATAGATCCTATTTTGAATATAACAAGCTGTGTTCACAGCTTCTGCCCAGAAGTGCTTAACAAGTTTAGTCTCATGCATCATGGTTCTTGCCATCTCTTGTAAAGACCTGTTCTTTCTCTCTACAACACCATTTTGCTGTGGTGTTCTAGGAGCTGAGAACTCATGGACAATTCCATGGTCATCACAATAAGTTGCAAAGGGTTCGTTTTCAAACTCACCCCCATGATCACTTCTGATCTTTAAGATCTTGAGACTCATCTCACTTTGCACTTGTGTGCAGAAGATGGTAAACATATCATATGTATCATCTTTCACTCTAAGAAATTTAACCCAAGTCCATCTACTGTAATCATCAACAATAACAAGTCCATATTTCTTTCCATTGATTGAAGCTGTACTTACAGGACCAAACAAATCAATGTGAAGCAGTTCAAGAGGTCTTGAGGTAGAGACAATGTTTTTAGGTTTAAAAGAGGTTTTTGAAATCTTTCCAATCTGACAAGGACCACACAGAGCATCTGAATGATAGTTAAGATTGGGTAGTCCTTTAACCAAGCTTAGTTTGCTAAGCTTAGAGATTAATCTCCAGTTAGCATGACCTAAGCGTTGGTGCCAGACCCATTTCTCATCATTCAAAGATAGAAGACAAACTATCTTTTGCTCTGAGAGTTCTGACAGATTAATTTTATAAACATTGCCTTTCCTTAAGCCTCTGAACACTACAGACTCATCAGACTCTCTAATTACAGTACATGCATCTTTATTAAACTTAACAACAAATCCACTATCACAAAATTGGCTAATGCTCAGTAGATTATGTTTGAGGTCATCAACTAACCAAACATCTTTAATAGAGAGAGAAGAGTTACCAACTGTACCCGTACCAGTGATCTTCCCTTTTTGGTTTCCTCCAAATCCCACAGTTCCTCCCTCTTTTAGAGTCAGGGTTTGGAACATATGCTTGTCTCCTGTCATATGACGCGAGCAGCCACTGTCCAGGTACCAAGAATGCTGCTCTGGCCTTCTTTGAGTGCAGATCTGCTGCAAAGACAATCTCAGACTTTGGTACCCATACCTTTATGGGTCCTTTAGAGTTAGTCCTCATTACCTTAGATTGTTTTTGTTTATATGGCCTATTAGGAGCTCTAGAGTTATTGGAACATTTTGAAAAAAATTTAGGCTTAGCTTTAGAATATACCAGAGTTTTATTTATTTTGACATTGGTCTGAGGTTTGGAGACCTTAGGCTCTGAAGATTTCAGAGTCTGAGACTTCTTGGCCTCTGACACAATTATTTTTTCAGGTTCTGGTATAACTATTGCTTCTGATTGACTTTTAACAAATACAGCCTTAGGTTTTGAATTATCACTTTTAGAGGGTTTAGAAAATAATGGATTATCTTTAAAACGTGAAAATCCAAGACCTTCACCTCTGTTTCTACTGACATGGTATATTAAGGAAGCTATCTTACTTCTCTTCATGCCATTGATAAGAAATTCTTGCAGAGCAAATTCATGCTCTGGAGGAACCTTATCATCATAAACATAATGAGTTTCCATAAATGAGTTTCTACTTCTTAGAGACTCATTTTCTTCAACTATTATGTTCATTTTCTCAGTTAGGTTATTGTAAGCCTTTTTCAAGACCTTACATTCACCTGCCTTTTTAGTGAGCGTTTTTAAGGCATCTTTAAGAGAATCTACTAATTCAGTTCTAGATAGTTTAGCAATTACCTCATCCTCATCTTCAGAGTCTAAACCTGCTTCAGAGTCTTCTCTGTCAGAGGTAGTTGCCATCAGTGCTAGATTTGCTTCCTCATCACCATCTGAGTCTGAGTCTTTGTCAAGATCTTCCCATGTTGCCAGGAAGCTCTTCTTGACTTTACTCTTATATCTTTCCTTGCTAGAGCTTTGCTTTGATGATCTACTTTTGTTTTCTGGACAATCAGCAATGAAATGACCAGGCTTGTTGCATTTGAAACACTTGCTTTGATCTTCCTTCTTGTCTTTAGCAGTACTAAGTCTCTTGGAAGATCCTCCAAATTTGCCTGCATATTTCTTGCTTCGTTTTGCCCATTGTGAAACCTTAGCAGCCATTAGCACCATCTCTTCTTCATCATCAGACCCTACTTCTTGACCCTCTTCAGAAGCCTCATCTTCTGATTCTATAATTTTAGCTTTCAGAGCCTTTCATGAGCTCTTAGTGCTTAAGGCTATCCCTTTCATCTTCTTGGTTGATTCATCAGTCATTAGTTCCATCTCATGACTCTTCAATGAACTAATCAAGCTTTCAAGGGATACAGTATCCAAATCCTTAGACTCTTGAAAAGCAGTCACCTTTGGTCTCCATTTTGGTGGTAGGCTTCTGAGTACCTTTCTCACATGATCAGCTTCAGTATAACTCTTGTCTAATACTTGAAGTCCAGATACTAGAATTTGAAACCGTGAAAACATAGTTTCAATGTCCTCTCCATCCTTCATCTTAAACAGCTCATACTGATGCACCAACAAGTTAGCCTTTGCCTCCTTAACCTTTTTGTTGCCCTCATACTTGTATTTTAAGGAATCCCAAATAGATTTTGCAGTTCTTTTATCTCCAATTTTAAGGTACTCATCATGTGAGATAGCATTGGTCATCATTCCTTTTACAGAGTGATGTTTCTTGTACTCTAGCTTTTGAGTAGGTGTAAAAGATTTCCTGTTCTGAGAACTGACTACTCCTTCTAAGTCCATATTTTCAAAGTTAACTCCATCTTCTACCAAGTCCCATAAATCACAATCAATACTCATGATGTGACTATACATATTGGTCTTCCAGAAGGGGTAACTAGTCTCAGTTCCGTTGAAGAAAGGAACTTTATCAGATGACCTCCTTTGTCGAGAGTTTGAGTCATAGTCGAAAGGAACTTCATTGAGATTCTTCTCAGCAGACATGTTTTTCCTCCTGGATCTTTACTGCTTCACTGTAAGGTGAGTTAGGCAACAGACCTAGCTCCTGATACCAATTGAAGGTGGAAAAACACAAGAAGGGGGGGGGGGGGGTTGAATTGTGTTTTGAGAAATAAAACTTTTTCGAAATAAAAACAAGTTTGCAGCGGAAATAAACACAAGATAAAGAAGGGTGCTGAGAGAGAGAGAGAGAGAAAGACACAGAAATTTATACTGGTTCCTCTCACAAAACGAGAGTACGTCCAGTCCCCTTGCACTTCCAAGGGCTTCTAACTAAATCTTATAAGATTACAAGATGCTCAAGCACAATAGCAAGAGACTTCTCTAATGCTCAAGCACAATAGCAAGAGACTTCTCTAATGCTCAAGTTACAATTAACAAGAGACTTCTCAAATGCTCAAGTTACACTTAACAAGAGACTTCTCAAACAAACTTAAGAATAAGAATGAATGTTAAGGAACACTTGATATACTATCAGAGGTGTTTACAAAATACAACGCAAATTGCTTTAAGACTTGAATGACAGATAGAACAATAATGTCAGAATGCTTCAGAGCCTTAAACGCAGTAATGGAACAGTAGTCATTTCTTCCATATGAGTCTTCTATTTATACTTGAAGGAAGATGATGACCGTTGTAGAGAGATAAGATGCCAGCTGGAATATGCTCGTACAATTGCTAGCTGTAGATTGCCTTCTTTAGCAAAGAAATCCAATTCCACTTCCTTGCAATTCAAATTATCACTCATCCATTATGAGTAATAATAGTACGATAGTACGATCCTCAAATGCGCTCCACTTATGGATAAGATTAACGTTGTACCAACGAATATTCCTTCCTGTGGATGTGACAGAGCCTTGAAGTAGATTGTTCTTCAAACATTGGTTCTGATTCTGTCAGTTCTTGAGTGACGTAAATTCCTTTTGCTTCAGATGCTGTTGTCGTAGCTTCTTAAGGTCTTCAGCTTCTGAACTCCTCAGAGTCTTGTAACAGCCCGTTTTTCCAAGGCCAAAAAGTCAATATTTTTTTTCTTTTTCAACTAACACTCAGAGTGCGCATAGAATATTTTTCAATGAGTCGGCATTCAAATACACAGAAGGACTCATTACCATAAGGTGCTTCGACAAGCAAAGTGTATTCCTGAATAATTACAATCCAAGTCTAAGTATTCAAATACTTACAACAAAACAAGTTAGAATCCTATGCCTAAACCCAAAAAGCACGGTGCACAAAACACACCGGCGCATAGTCTAACTATACTAAGCTTCAACACGAGCCCACTATGGCCTAGAACTGCCAACACCATCCTCTCGACCTACATCGTCATCTGGGGTGGGATGAGCCCGCAAATGAAAGAAAGGGTCACCACAAAATAAAAGTATGTATATATATAACCGGTGCGAAAGATTGTACACATAACAATAATTGCACAAACACAAGAGAAAGCTCTTAAACATAAAAGCAATTCCCACCAACGGGCTTATATATATAATGCACACATAGCCTACCAATGCAGACTCTACATGATCGTGACACCAATCACTGGCTGCCACATGCATGAATTCTGGAATTTAACCTCTCCGCAGAGAGTCGTAGGTTCAACCCCTACTATACCCCGCAGGGCGTCAATAAAATCCCAGCGGATTAGAGTGGATCCATTCCCGATAATCACACCCCGTGGTCCATTCCCGATAACCACGTATTGGACTCGATAAATCCCGCAGGATTAAGGTGGATCCATTCCCGATAATCGCACCCCGTGGTCCATTCCCGATAACCACGTACTATGAATGCATGAGCATACGATTCCCCTTATATGCTAATGCAACAAATACATACCTCTCAAGCATATGTAAACCAATCACATGTTCATACATATATTCTCACAATCATATGTACATCAATCACATGTTCATACATATATTATCACAATCATATGTAAACAACGCACGTATTGTAAACACTTTCTCATCATGAGAATACATAACACATACATGCCAAACACACAAACACGCATCACCGAAAATAACCAACAAACATGTTATAACTCAGTGAAAAGACAGAAATAAAGTGATGCCCTTACCTCAGCAAGCTTCCGTTAACTTTTCTCGCATAATTCTACAACTCGCGCTTCCTAAAATATAAGCAGCGTACAATCAATAAAATACTCCCAACGTATCCTATCGATACAAAACTTGTTCTCAAAGCTCTAGAGAGGCTTAAGGTACTTTCTAACACTCTCGGATAGTGATTACGAGTCCCCCTTATAGCGATTAAAAATTCCCAAAGTTAATTGCACTATTTCTCGCTACGCGAAAATATTTTCGTTTCAAAACATACTATGAAATACTTTTGTTTCCAACACCAAAACAATCAATTCCACATACTAAAACCATTTGAAAACAACCCAACAACTCTTCGAAAATTTTCACAAAAATAAAAGTTTACTTGCGCCACAAGTTACAAGTTTTTCTTACCAAATAAAATGGTCATAGCTCATTCAATTTTTATCCGATCGAGACGAGCCATACGCCGAAATCTTCGTCTCGAAAAAACGGATTGAATGATCAAATTTCTATGACAAAATATAACATTTAAAATGGACGAAAATGCCCTTCCAGTTTCGGCCAGAATTGGAATTATTCCAAAACCATTGTTTTTCAAAATCAAACATAGTGTAAAACACTTAAACCATTTCTAATTTCTCAAATTGATCCAACACTCACACCAAATCATTTCGAATCCAAGAATGTCATTTTTTTTCTTCAAAACTTCGCAAATCTTTTCTTTTCACATAAAACCACATTAATCATCCCTTTTTAAAACCATGATCATTCACTTAAACCTATGATCATTGCCTTCCAATTTAGGACTTAAAATTTGAAATCCCATTGTTATACACACATATAGGCCACGGCCAAAAACAACAAAACATGGTTAGCACCCAAAATTTTCCATTCTAAAACCATGGTAATATCCTATAATACCCCAAAATCATTTACCCGAACAATCCAAAACATTTTAGGTCGAATCGCAATTTTCGACAATTCTCAAATTGGTTTTCTGAAGGCAAAAGCAACTCATTTTATTTTCTAACAAAACCATAACCAATCAAACTTTTTAGACTATGATTATGCCCAAACTATTTGTCTTAGAACAATTTCGAAAATCGATTCTTCCTACCCTAATTTTTTTTGCCTCGGCCAAAGAGGGAAAAACAAGGCCAACACCAATTTTTTTCCATTTCAAAACCCTAACAATTATCTATTAGTTTGCAAAGGCATCTAATTGCTCAATTGACTACTTTGAGAATCGAAAAGAAATTTCTTAAAATATGTTCATCGAATCGCTCAAGAACACCAAATAAATTTTTTCTTATTTTTCAAAACAAAGTTTATATTCCAGAATCCATTTTGCCACAAAGCCCAAAACTAACATAAAAAACAAAATCTCAAAACAAAATTCAAGTTTATGATCTTTTCAAAAAATTTCTTCAAACTCTTAACCAAAATTTGTGAAAACTTCAAATCAACCATGGAAAACAACACTACTTAGCTTAATCACACTAGTTTATCACTCATGAACAACTTTCAAGCAAGAGAAATCATTCCTTAACAATTTCTCACAAAATCCTCTCAAGAACATAATCTAACAAATCATCAAATTCTATGAGTTTGTCTAGCTAAGGAAAGGAAGGAAGCTTAGTTACCTTAAGAAGATGATGATCCTTGCAAGTCCTATGATCCAACAAGCCTAAGATCAAGTGATTTGGTGAAGGAATGAAGAATTCATGATGGTGGAGACAAAAGGGTGGAAGCCACGGCAATGGAAGAGAAGAATGAGAGTCTTGTGCAATTTTTTTCTTAAGTCCACAAAGACCAAACCTCCTTACTAAATAATGGTCTTGCTCATTATCCACCATTGGATCAAATAGTGCCTAAAAGCCAAGACCAAATCCTAGCCCTTGGATCAACCCAAGTCTATCCTCATAAGATATTTTCTTTCTCATGAGAAACTTACGCCTCACAGACGAGTCGCGCCTCGCTAACGGACGGAAATCACAAAAATATAAAATCTACCAAATAAACGTCCGTCGTAAACCGTTTCCAAATATTATCGCTAAATCTTTTTCCTCGACTGTAATTTTCTTCCTCACCCTCGAAAATGATTCTCAGGACATATCCTAACTCGCGCAGATATATAAAACCTCCATCTAAATTTCTACGAAATTCAGAAGCCGTAAAATTTTACATCAGCGGGTAAAATTCTTACTCGTTTTTCCAAAAGCGAGAATAATCCAAAACTCGTCATTCTGACTTCACAGAAATCTCCTCATACTTAAAAGAGGACCACGACCCGAAAGTCTGTGCCTTTCAAGCGCACGAGCACAAAACAGGCTCCGTTTCAGCAAAAATCTCATTAATGCGACGATACTCACAAAACCGCTTCACCAAAAAACCCTAAAACTCGTAGCCATTACTAGAGTTCCTTAGAAAAACTGTACAGTGGAATCTTGGGTCTTACATTACTACTCTCCAAAAAGAAGTTTCGTCCTCGAAACTAAAGGTAAGAGTAACAACTCAACGACTCATTACTACACCAACACAATAAAATCCCACAGGATTAGGTGTAGCCACAAAGATGCTAACACCAGGTGAAGTCACACAGATACTCTCACCAACACACTGGCACAACCGTGCACCAACCACAACTCTCGACGAGTTCACCACTCAAAATTACCTTTACAACAGAGGTTCACAACCTCGAGTTCCTCAAATTTCCTAGGGTCCACACATAAAATTTCCAAAGTCACTTCTTTTGCCTCCGCGACATAGCCTAAACCACTAGGTTCACGCGCAGCAGTGACTGGCTACCCTCCAAAAAGAAGCACCGAAACTTTCTGCGCACCACCAAAGCTAGCAAAACTAGTCAATTCCAGTCAACACGATTCCGTCTACTATCAACAATGAATTAAGGACGGCCAGTCCCTCAATTTGTCAATAGATAGTCGACAATCATGATGGTGGTTTAGACCCTCTTTACCCAACTTAAGTGATACTTCATTCCACTTGTGCTCAAGGTCCTCCGAGGCACAATGGTCCAACACTTCCTTCGAGGTTTTCCCACACGTTTCCCTCGATCTCTTACGAATACAAGATCAAAGTCGTAAGACACAACACTCAAAACACATCATTCAAGCTCTCATGATTCCACTCATGAAACATTCGTTGAACATCATTCAACAGTAATACAATGCCACCACGGCAGGTACCACCAAAACCATTACAGTCCGAACAAGTTGTTTTCTCTATAGAAGAATTTTCCGCTCTACCAATATCCATAAGTCCGCAACTCAGTGAATACGCCGAACCGTCTACTCACATACGAATCTCTTTCCTAACACGACTTAAATAATACCATCCCAACCTCCGGTTGGTGATTACACTCCTCACAGTCTTGGCACCTGCCAAACTAAACCATCTACTTCTCTTGGACTCCCTTATCCAAATCTCCAATTCCCCAGAATCGGTTCCTTATACGTTAACATTACTTCCAAAACGACCCTTAGATAAATCTCGCGTGCCTTAAACAAAACGCTTATCCTCGTCGACTACCATCGTCGGTGCACATCCTCTTCACATCGTATTTCCATTCTAATTCTGAACTCTCCTGAGTTCCTTTTTCTCTTACAATTAAATCCTCTCTTACTCAAAAGAGCTTGTCACCCTGACCATTCTTAATTATTCCCAACATCACCCTTTCTGTCGAGATACCTACTTCCAAAATAAATCTTAAGGTACTCATCACATCACTATTGTTCCACTGTCCATGTAGACCATATCCGCATTCCTTTACTTACTCAATACAGATTTCCATTATGCTACGTCCCTCTTCATTGTAACCACTACAATGAATCGAAGCTCTACCAGCTTCCACCAAACTTTGCCACTAGACAATTGCTTACCCTTTATTATTACCGCATACAACACATGCACCGCCATGACATCCATTCAGGTGGTGCTTTCGAATCCTTAATATACACGTACAATCATAATTTTCCAAATTATGTGGGAGGGAATTTCCATTCGCCAATCCTCCATTGACATAAGCCACATTCTCATGTGCTTCTCTCTTACTCATTCTCAACACGGCTTTCCAATGGCTAACATCCTCTGTGACTAATCTCATTGATCTACTAATTTGCAATTTATCAGTTCAACAACAACCTAAAGTTGGTTCCCAAACCACCATGAAACATAACTTATTGGTTCCAAACAACATCTTTAATTTCCCACACACAATCCAAATACGCTCGTTCCACATCAACTGGTTTCCAATCAAGCACACTCTCCTCCATTCGATTGGTCCTTCATCATCGTGACTATTCTAAAGTTATAAAGTCTGTTCCCTCCGGGGAATCAATTTCCAGATCTCAAGTTCCAGCTAATCTTGCTCTTACATCTAGTCACTCATCGTTTTCTTATTCACTTCTAACTTTTACTAACGATCATCAATTGTACTCTTCATAATCGAACGCCCCAATAAATTAATTCCTCAAGTTCCTATTAAGTATTTCTCTATGCATAACTATCTCTAGTCTTACCATCGTCATGTCACTATAATTTACTTTCAAATCAACATATCTTACTCATACATCAAGCCATGAAACTCTTATCTCAAATCTTAATGCTTGGCCTATCAAGACAGCTACCAACGCACAACACTTTGCTATGATTTTATCCTTAGTACGTTCGATATCCAAATCAAACTCTTGAATCTAATCTTCAAGAACTCTAAAAACTCGTCGTACCATCCATTTAATCCTAATACACAATAAAAGTCCTTCCAACTATCGACTTTCCTTGTCTTAGTATTCTTACTAACGAACTCCTTTTCTACTCAACCACGACATTCTTAGAAAATATCCAAAATTCTCGTCCCTAACTTGAATTTATTCAAAACTTGCCCACCTCAACTCTCATGGTATCATAAATTCAAGCTGCTAATTAGTCCTTCAACCATTTTGGTTGATCAAAATCGTTAACTTATATGCACATCCACACAGGATCTCTACTCAATCTTGACTAATCTTTTCAAACTACTCAATAAGTTTACTTTCTCTTATGGTTTACCTGCCAATAATTAACAATTCTAGCTTACACTGCTACAATTCTCAAGGTATTTCCATACTATACACCTCTAGCATCACCTATTAGCGATGTATAAATCACTTTCTAAGGTTGAACTCCCCGTTCTTACCTGAAAATCACCCCAAAAATACCTTTATCCAACAGTCCATCACCTATAGTTTTGTCTCACATTGACATCCATACTTACTATCTCTCGAACTATGTATAGATTGTCACATACCAAAGTGATACTTGGTCTCCTATCTTCAATCATCACGAGATTCATCCTTACAAATTTTAGTTTCGAATCTAATTCATCTCGCACACTTAAATTAAACCCTTAAGTTATCCACCATTCGCATAAAAGTCATCTAACACCACCAAATTCATTTACTCTTGACGCGCAATGCACTTTATTTCCAATACAAGTTGCCCCAATGATTATCCAATCATTGTAATTAAATCCAACTGACATCTCTGCATGCTCCACCATTCTACAGTGGTTGCATCCTCTTGACAACTGAATGACTTCATCAAGTCTCGTCCGAACTCACCAGAACGGATATCCAGCACCTTCTTCAAAAGGTATCCCAATCTGATCCTTACTTGCAATCCTTTATCAGTCGACGTCCACACGTCCGTACTCAACACCTCCGGGTGACAACGACCCATGCTAATTCAAGTTCATCGAATTTCTTCCAAGAATCCTTTGTGGTTCTCGTTCGCCTCAAGTCCATCCTCCTCGGACCACTCTGTCTAAGGAATTCAGAGACACTCGTCGACTAAATTCGACCAAGGCTCGGGGTTTCACAATTCCACTTACTGAAGCCTCACTCCCTGCATTACTTCAGTAAGACACAAACCAGTGTCTAAGCATATCTCATGCTAGACTCAAAACAACTAACCACATAACCCACAACACAACAAAAACAACCGCTAGAACTAACACAACTCTAGCTATGTTCTAACCGACTCTGGACTAACGACTCAAGTGTACACTTTTCCTTTGAAGATTTAAAGCCGTGCTCTGATACCAATTGTAACAGCCCGTTTTTCCAAGGCCAAAAAGTCAATATTTTTTTTTTCTTTTTCAACTAACACTCAGAGTGCGCATAGAATATTTTTCAATGAGCCGGTATTCAAATACACAGAAGGGCTCATTACCATAAGGTGCTTCGACAAGCAAAGTGTATTCCTGAATAATTACAATCCAAGTCTAAGTATTCAAATACTTACAACAAAACAAGTTAGAATCCTATGCCTAAACCCAAAAAGCACGGTGCACAAAACACACCGGCGCATAGTCTAACTATACTAAGCTTCAACACGAGCCCACTATGGCCTAGAACTGCCAACACCATCCTCTCAACCTACATCGTCATCTGGGGTGGGATGAGCCCGCAAATGAAAGAAAGGGTCACCACAAAATAAAAGTATGTATATATATAACCGGTGCGAAAGATTGTACACATAACAATAATTCCACAAACACAAGAGAAAGCTCTTAAACACAAAAGCAATTCCCACCAACGGGCTTATATATATAATGCACACATAGCCTACCAATGCAGACTCTACATGATCGTGACACCAATCACTGGCTGCCACATGCATGAATTCCGGAATTTAACCTCTCCGCAGAGAGTCGTAGGTTCAACCCCTACTATACCCCGCAGGGCGTCAATAAAATCCCAGCGGATTAGAGTGGATCCATTCCCGATAATCACACCCCGTGGTCCATTCCCGATAACCACGTATTGGACTCAATAAATCCCGCAGGATTAAGGTGGATCCATTCCCGATAATCGCACCCCGTGGTCCATTCCCGATAATCACGTACTATGAATGCATGAGCATACGATTCCCCTTATATGCTAATGCAACAAATACATACCTCTCAAGCATATGTAAACCAATCACATGTTCATACATATATTCTCACAATCATATGTACATCAATCACACGTTCATACATATATTATCACAATCATATGTAAACAACGCACGTATTGTAAACACTTTCTCATCACGAGAATACATAACACATACATGCCAAACACACAAACACGCATCACCGAAAATAACCAACAAACATGTTATAACTCAGTGAAAAGACAGAAATAAAGTGATGCCCTTACCTCAGCAAGCTTCCGTTAACTTTTCTCGCATAATTCTACAACTCGCGCTTCCTAAAATATAAGCAGCGTACAATCAATAAAATACTCCCAACGTATCCTATCGATACGAAACTTGTTCTCAAAGCTCTAGAGAGGGTTAAGGTACTTTCTAACACTCTCGGATAGTGATTACGAGTCCCCCTTATAGCGATTAAAAATTCCCAAAGTTAATTGCACTATTTCTCGCTACGCGAAAATATTTTCGTTTCAAAACATACTATGAAATACTTTTGTTTCCAACACCAAAACAATCAATTCCACATACTAAAACCATTTGAAAACAACCCAACAACTCTTCGAAAATTTTCACAAAAATAAAAGTTTACTTGCGCCACAAGTTACAAGTTTTTCTTACCAAATAAAATGGTCATAGCTCATTCAATTTTTATCCGATCGAGACGAGCCATACGCCGAAATCTTCGTCTCGAAAAAACGGATTGAATGATCAAATTTCTATGACAAAATATAACATTTAAAATGGACGAAAATGCCCTTCCAGTTTCGGCCAGAATTGGAATTATTCCAAAACCATTGTTTTTCAAAATCAAACATAGTGTAAAACACTTAAACCATTTCTAATTTCTCAAATTGATCCAACACTCACACCAAATCATTTCGAATCCAAGAATGTCATTTTTTTCTTCAAAACTTCGCAAATCTTTTCTTTTCACATAAAACCACATTAATCATCCCTTTTTAAAACCATGATCATTCACTTAAACCTATGATCATTGCCTTCCAATTTAGGACTTAAAATTTGAAATCCCATTGTTATACACACATATAGGCCACGGCCAAAAACAACAAAACATGGTTAGCACCCAAAATTTTCCATTCTAAAACCATGGTAATATCCTATAATACCCCAAAATCATTTACCCGAACAATCCAAAACATTTTAGGTCGAATCGCAATTTTCGACAATTCTCAAATTGGTTTTCTGAAGGCAAAAGCAACTCATTTTCTTTTCTAACAAAACCATAACCAATCAAACTTTTTAGACTATGATTATGCCCAAACTATTTGTCTTAGAACAATTTCAAAAATCGATTCTTCCTACCCTAATTTTTTTTTGCCTCGGCCAAAGAGGGAAAAACAAGGCCAACACCAATTTTTTTCCATTTCAAAACCCTAACAATTATCTATTAGTTTGCAAAGGCATCTAATTGCTCAATTGACTACTTTGAGAATCGAAAAGAAATTTCTTAAAATATGTTCATCGAATCGCTCAAGAACACCAAATAAATTTTTTCTTATTTTTCAAAACAAAGTTTATATTCCAGAATCCATTTTGCCACAAAGCCCAAAACTAACATCAAAAACAAAATCTCAAAACAAAATTCAAGTTTATGATCTTTTCAAAAAATTTCTTCAAACTCTTAACCAAAATTTGTGAAAACTTCAAATCAACCATGGAAAACAACACTACTTAGCTTAATCACACTAGTTTATCACTCATGAACAACTTTCAAGCAAGAGAAATCATTCCTTAACAATTTCTCACAAAATCCTCTCAAGAACATAATCTAACAAATCATCAAATTCTATGAGTTTGTCTAGCTAAGGAAAGGAAGGAAGCTTAGTTACCTTAAGAAGATGATGATCCTTGCAAGTCCTATGATCCAACAAGCCTAAGATCAAGTGATTTGGTGAAGGAATGAAGAATTCATGATGGTGGAGACAAAAGGGTGGAAGCCACGGCAATGGAAGAGAAGAATGAGAGTCTTGTGCAATTTTTTTCTTAAGTCCACAAAGACCAAACCTCCTTACTAAATAATGGTCTTGCTCATTATCCACCATTGGATCAAATAGTGCCTAAAAGCCAAGACCAAATCCTAGCCCTTGGATCAACCCAAGTCTATCCTCACAAGATATTTTCTTTCTCATGAGAAACTTACGCCTCACAGACGAGTCGCGCCTCGCTAACGGACGGAAATCACAAAAATATAAAATCTACCAAATAAACGTCCGTCGTAAACCGTTTCCAAATATTATCGCTAAATCTTTTTCCTCGACTGTAATTTTCTTCCTCACCCTCAAAAATGATTCTCAGGACATATCCTAACTCGCGCAGATATATAAAACCTCCATCTAAATTTCTACGAAATTCAGAAGCCGTAAAATTTTACATCAGCGGGTAAAATTCTTACTCGTTTTTCCAAAAGCGAGAATAATCCAAAACTCGTCATTCTGACTTCACAGAAATCTCCTCATACTTAAAAGAGGACCACGACCCGAAAGTCTGTGCCTTTCCAGCGCACGAGCACAAAACAGGCTCCGTTTCAGCAAAAATCTCATTAATGCGACGATACTCACAAAACCGCTTCACCAAAAAACCCTAAAACTCGTAGCCATTACTAGAGTTCCTTAGAAAAACTGTACAGTGGAATCTTGGGTCTTACAAGTCTAGCTTTGGTCCTCAGATGCATTATCTTCAGGACGCAAATTTTAAGCTTCTGATGAACAGCGATACGCTTTCAGAGCTTCATAGCTTGGCTTCTCTCTGGTTATTCATAGTGCTTCTGAATGAATTTTAACTTATAATTCTGCACACTAGAATAATCATTAGTAATACCAATTGCAATTTTAATACTTTGTTATCATCAAAAGCACTTAAAATCTTAGAGGTTCATGTCAGACCCACTTTGTTCCAACAAAAGCATGCTGAGGGACAGTAGTGACCTAGATGGAATTTGCCAATCCTGCATAACAGGATAAATGTCATGGGCCCAATATTGAACTGGACAAAGATGACACCAAATATGCTTTGTGTTCAATATAGACATAAAGGGCAAAGGGGTAATTATACACGCATATATTATCACTAAAGGTTATGTTATGATCACATGTTAATTTCTCATAACTTGGGTAGCAATGATGTATTGCTAGATACCGCTCATTGTTTATTATATTAAATAAAGGATTTAATATAATTGCCAACGTTATGGAAACCTACAAGGGTCACACACATAAGGACAATCTAATATTGAGATAATTAAGGAACACCGTAAGGTACGGTGTATGTGCAATGTGATAAGGGTATCATGGTAATTTAAACGAGCAAGAACACCATAGGTTATGGTGGGAGGGCGCGCACATGAGTACTACCACTCATGGGAGGCGCGCGCCCTAGTTTTGTTTCTTGTTGGGCTTTGCCCAATAAGAGAAATCTTGGTGCACAAGACAAGAGTTGTCTTGATGCATAAGACAAGAAATATCTATAAATAGAGACCTCTTGTCATAGCTCAAAACACACCAAAAAGCACAAGAATATTTTAGAGTTGAAAATCCTAAAATAATCCTCTCTCTCAATATTCTTGCATAGCCTTCAAACATAAAGGGCTAGCACTCTATTGAAGGTGACTGTCCGTGTGGACTAGTTAGAGGCGTCGGTGATCTTCATCAACGCTCGTGATCATCTTGTTCGTGATTCAAAGGTTCTTCCCTTCAAGAGGTAAAAACCCTAAAACACATATCATGCTCATTCGTAAGGATCAAACTAAGGAAAATTTTTGAATTACGCTGCTTAAAATAACTCCATTTTCCTTCAGTGGTATCAGAGCCACTTACGAATCCATGATCTGATGTTTGTTTAGTTCATGTATTTTGTTTTAATTTGATTAAAACACTTAATAAAGATTAAAATCGAGTAATTAAAAATTGGCATCTATTTGTGTATGATTTCGATGATTGACATTGAAACGGCTTCAGAATCCGACTTTTGTATGGTGAAGCAGCGATATGTTAATCATCCTAAATTTACACAAACAAGAATGATCAAGACTTATATGTGATATAAGTGATCGTGATGCAAAGCGGTGTATGTGATGTACCGTTCATAATTTCGTTCATTAAAACATGTTATGAAAGTTATTCGATATTGAAGCGATCCATGTTCATTTGCTTTGGAATCCGACATTAGTATGGTGAAGCAATGACATGTTAATCAATCATATTGAATTTCGGTCATGATAAGTTTTGACGGCATGAAATTAGGATTCGCGACAACACAAGGGTTGTGCTGTCAAAAGGGCTGGCTGCGTGCCTGCGCTATGGCACCGGTATGCTGCGCTATGGCGCAGAGACCCGAGAGACCTGCGCTATGGCGCGAGGCAAGCTGCGCTATGGCGCAGAGACCCGAGAGACCTGCGCTATGGCGCGAGGCAGGGTGCGCTATGGCGCGGCTAGCATCGTTGAATTTTGATCGTTCGCCAAAATTTTAATTAATCTACAGGACTTAAACTGATAATAATAATAAAATATGTGTTTATTGTTATGATTTTGTGATGATCGGTTATGGCCTTAGTTTACTCTTTATGTTTTAATTTGGGAATTTAAATACGGCCTGCGTGTCGTGCCTCTCTCTGAATTTCTTGATGTAACTTCTTTTCTCATCTTACTCCCTCGTATGTAAAACGAGTATTCTTTGATGTAACATTATAATAGAATTACAAGAGGAACAAAGAAGGACAGCCATGAAGATGATGCTTGGAGAAGTAGATCATCGTTAGGCTAGTTTAGGGTTCTCTCATTGGCTTGAGAGGACACTTGCGTTAGGAGGCCATAATCATATCATTCTATATTATTGTATGTATGTATATTGATGCATGTGAGAGCGTTTAATATGTTAAACAAGCCGGTGAGATCAAATTAATTAAATATCCCTCAAGAGACACATAAGAGATTAATAAAGAAAATGTAGGTTCGCCCACCGCGGAGTGCATTCTCTTTAATAATAAAACATGTGAATATTAAGTTTACGCTTTCCAAGCTTTAGAACTCATCAAGACTAGTATCGAACTATGTAGGTTCGCCCACCGCGAAGTGCATACTCTATATTGGTAAGGTGTGATGGGATAATTGTAATATCCAACTTCTAAAGTAAGGGTCAAACTTAACTTAACAAATATAATGAGATTATATGAGTTTAAGAAGCAATGGTTGGGAATAATTCATAAGATGAATTAGAATAAGGAGTTATTCACCCAATTGATATATTCAAGAATTGTATGAGATACAATTGGAAGGAGTTCCTACCTAAATAACTAAGTCTTGTGTAATCCGCCCACCGCGGACTTAAGACAAAGTGAAATATGGATCTTGAACCACTAGAAAATCTTCCAATGGGATTTTCCGAATCAAATGGTGAGGGTCATTTGTTTTGAATAAAATAGTGGAAGCTTTTTAATAAAAGTCCTTATTAAAATTATACAAATATCTTACATATCTTTGTAATTAAAACTTTATACAATACAAATTATATTGTCCTTATGAATGACAAGAATCTCATAAAAGAGTTTCTGAATTGGTACACAAATTGAGAATTGTTCTCAAACGCAAGAAGAACTATAAGCTATTGAACTATACTCTATAAAAGTACCTACTATAAACTAGATTGGAAAAAGATGCTTGTCAGAAGCATCAAGTTGACATCTAGATATAGAATATTTCATACTTTTAAAAGAAATGATGAGATCATTTAAAACGAGTTCTTTTGAAAGAACGACAAAGTATGATAGAATTTCTCAATAGACCAAAGAGTTGGTCATAGGTTCAATCAAATCAATTTTAGTGGATAGATATGGTCAAAATTATTATATCTATCGAAAAATTGTTGAATTGAATGAGAAATAATTTGCACTGTCAAAGAATAGAGATATGATATAAATGAGATTTATACTCCTCTTATTTGAATAGAACAATAAAGGTTGCCAAAGGAGAACGGATGTTTCAAATTGGTTGAAATGGGAGTGCCGTAGATAGTTTATGAAAGAGTCAAAATAAAAGAATGAAGTGAGACTTCAATTTTGTACATCTAGTTATAGAAAGTCAAAGTTTCTATTTCTACATCAAGGGTATATGATACACGATGTTGAATCTCTAAAGAGGTGCTTAAAGAATTAGAACATTGACTATAAGTTTAAGTCAAGCTATGTCTAGAATGAAACAAGTTGTTTCATTGACAATAAAAGCTATGCCATGACTTAAAATCAAATTTGAAATAGAATACAATAATTGTTATTGAGTTCTATTTGGTAATAGAAGTATTAATTAAATACCTTGTATTGACAAGATATGAAAAGTAGCTTTGAATGATAAGACAAGTAGTGGTCTCATCATTTGAGCAAAGTCTTCTATACTAGTGCTCCAAATCAAGTAATGGACTAGGGCTCCATGATCTTGATAAGAACATCTATAACAGTTGTAATAAGAGCCAAATAAGATTTGGACCTTATATGTATATATCAAGAGCATTGTTATTTAGTACAAACATTTGATGTGTTAATTACTTGTTGAAAGTAAATTGACACATGATCTATTTGAACAATATACATGAGATGTATGTCGAGTACTAAACATATTTATATTGAGTATATTTTACTTCATTTACATTGATGATTAAAATCATTAGATGGAGATATGTGTGTGACACAAATTAGAAAATCTTTGAATTTGTCAAGGAGTTCGATAAATGGAGTAAAAGGATATGACTCGACAAAAGTATTTAAGTCATATGAATAAGTCATAGTAATAAATACTTAATTAAAGGAGTATAATAAACTAATTTTATCAAATCATGTTTGACATGATATAAGATAGTTTAATTATGTCATTGACTCTTAGAAACTTATTTGCTTATAATTAATCTTCACCCACAAATAGTTTCCCTTTTTTTAAAGTAATCATAAAAACACCATATATATGATATAAAGGTTAGACCACCAAGTTTGTCTTTATGAAAATTTGGACTAAAAATTTGTCAGATAAATTTAATTCCAAAATTGGAAGAGTAAATATGTGGAAATATCCTAAAGAATCTAAGGGATACTGATCTTATATCACTCTTGGGACAAAAGTTGTTTTGTTGCTAGATTTGAAGCATTCCTCTAGTGGGAGTGTGTCTCTAAAAGAAACAGTGGGAGTGATATAGAACTTGAATAAGTTCAAGTACCACAAAATATATTTGTTTGAAAAGGGAACATAAACCGGTTCCTCAAAGTTGTTGAAGGACCATCAGTTTAAGTTGCACAAAATCCTAGATAAGTCTAACATATTACATGGGTGAGATGTATGATCTAATCATGACTCAACAAGGTGATATGGTTTTCATGAAAGATGAATCTTTGACTTGGTAAGAGGTCGTAAAAGGCCTAAAATCTGAGAAGTGGCTAAATGCCATGAAATCTTGTACAGAATCCATATACACATACCTTATGGTGATAATGGTATTGTCATCAGGATGATTAAGACTCATACGATGAAAGTGAGTATTCTTATTGAACACTGATATGGATGGTATTGAGAATACCCTTTAAGATTTGATTGATTATTTAAGGTTTTATGCAAAGTCATAATGCAAGTTATGATGAAATCATAATTGTAATCATAAAGCTTAAAATCTGTTTAAATTCTATTTACTGAATATTGTACTACAAGTTTTAGCAGATGGACAACAAAGATGCATTCCTTAATTGGAGTGACCTCATATATATGTACTAGACATATACGAAGGGTTTTGCTTGATTCAAAGGATGCTAGAAAAGTATACAATTTGTAGCTATCTAATTTTGATTATATCAAAATTCTCAGAAGTTTAATTATTTGTCCCTTATAAATTCGTTTTTCACAAAACTTCAAAAAGGAACAAATAATAAAATCTTGTGCACACAAGGAGGTTAGTGGGAGTAATAATATTAATCTGGTGTTATATGTGGCTGACATATTAATCATCAAAAACCTTTTCCTTTTACATGTGAGACATGGTTAAGGAAATAACTCTTTATGAAATACTTAGGCAAGAATTCCTAAAGAGTTAGGAATATCCTATGTATTTGGGCATGGATTCCTAAAGAGTTAGGAATAGCCTATGTACATATATTGATGAAGTGTTCAGACACTTGATGTGTAAAATCATCGCATGTGTCAGAAGATTGGTCTTTGTCAAAAGGACAATAGCATATCTCATTGGATGAGAGAGAGACACGTGAAAATAATCCATATGCTTTGGAAGATGGATTAATTATACACATCATAATATGTACTTAATCAGATACACCATATGCTTGTAGCATATTCAATAAGTACCAAAATTGAGACTAGTGTTGGACACTAACTGGTCTTCAAGAATATCCCTAAGGACCTTAAAAGGAACTAAGGACCATTTCTTGAAATATGTAGGTGTGGGAAATATCATTATAAGGAAGTTATATTGATGGTAGTTTCCATACTGATATATTGTATATCATGCCTGAATATAGACATTGTAAGCTATATAGCTTAGTAATATGTTTATTTCAGTTACAGAGGTGGAGTATTTTGGATCGTTTAGCTCATGATTGAGCTAAAGCTATATTTCCGGTGTTGCAGATTACATTAAATCACATTAGTGATGGTAATGGTTTGATCTTGCAAACAATAACGGAGAATAGATCTCACCGACGAATCATATATATATGCTTAGACACTTCTATATTTCGATAAAGATCGAAATAGAAAGTTGGATAGATACGTAAGGTACCAACATAGGAAACAGTTCCTAATCCACTAACAAAGGCTCTTGCGCAGTTGAAGCGTGATGGGCATACTAGGTCTATGGGTATTAAGGCAATGCTTGATTGGCTCTAGTGCTAGTGGGAGATTGTTGGAGTAAGCCCTAGAGGCCAATACTTTAGTGCTTTATTTATTAATAATAGTAGGCATTTCTTTATTATGTTTGTAACGTTCAAAATAATGAAGTCCCTAGAATAGAAAGTCCGTTTAATATTAAGTGTGACTTAATCATGAGATTACATTAAACATAAAGACGCTATTCTTAAAGTATCCATAGTCGAGCTTTAAGGTGAAAAGGGATAACCTTAAAGCATAAAGACTATTATGAAGATAGACTGATGATCGCATCTCATGGATCATGGGATAAGGAGTTATCAAGTCTTGACATAGGTATAAGAAATATTAGGAGTAATATTTATACCGGATTGACCCGCTGTGAGAGTACTACATGCAAAGTTATGCAAAGTGTCATAAGTTACTCTCATGGTGATAATGGTGTAAACCGCCCTTAGACCTGAAACCACTTTGTACCCTAGATGTGGAGTCAAGTACTTTGTTGCTGATCTAACGTTGTCCGTAACAGGATAACCATAAAGGCAGTTGATGGGTACTTCACAAAGCATGCTGAGGGACAGTAGTGACCTAGATGGAATTTGCCAATCCTGCATAACAGGATAAATGTCATGTGCCCAATATTGAACTGGACAAAGATGACACCAAGTATGCTTTGTGTTCAATATAGACATAAAGGGCAAAGGGGTAATTATACACGCATATATTATCACTAAAGGTTATGTTATGATCACATGTTAATTTCTCATAACTTGGGTAGCAATGATGTATTGCTAGATACCGCTCATTGTTTATTATATTAAATAAAGGATTCAATATAATTGCCAACGTTATGGAAACCTACAAGGGTCACACACATAAGGACAGTCTAATATTTAGATAATTAAGGAACACCGTAAGGTACGGTGTATGTGCAATGTGATAAGGGTATCATGGTAATTTAAACGAGCAAGAACACCATAGGTTATGGTGGGAGGGCGCGCACATGAGTACTACCACTCATGGGAGGCGCGCGCCCTAGTTTTGTTTCTTGTTGGGCTTTGCCCAATAAGAGAAATCTTGGTGCACAAGACAAGAGTTGTCTTGATGCATAAGACAATAAATATCTATAAATAGAGACATATTGTCATAGCTCAAAACACACCAAAAAGCACAAGAATATTCTAGAGTTGAAAATCCTAAAATAATCCTCTCTCTCAATATTCTTGCATAGCCTTCAAACATAAAGGGCTAACACTCTATTGAAGGTGACTGTCCGTGTGGACTAGTTAGAGGCGTCGGTGATCTTCATCAACACTCGTGATCATCTTGTTCGTGATTCAAAGGTTCTTCCCTTCAAGAGGTAAAAACCCTAAAACACATATCATGCTCATTCGTAAGGATCAAACTAAGGAAAATTTTTGAATTCCGCTGCTTAAAATAACTCCATTTTCCTTCAGTAGGAGCGGGCTCCTACAACCGTCAAGCTCGTTAATAAAAAACCTTTTTTTTCTAAATTGGAAACGAAGTAGAAAGCTAGCCGACTGTAGAGCATTTTAATTCAAACGCGCAGACAAACCGAAACCCTTAAACGGTTCCCATCGAGTACGATGGATGCGAGGGGTGCTAACACCTTCCCCTCGCGTAACCAACTCCCGAACCCGTCATGGTTCTTTAACCATGTCAACCTCAAGGTTTTTTCGATATTTTCCTTTCCCTCTCTTTGGGATAAATAAAAATCGGTGGCGACTTCATTGTTATATATGAAATTTTCCAGCCCGCTACACAAATATATATAATTTTTTGACACTGCAACTTTTTCATGTTGTTTTTCTAAACTTAAGTCACTTTATTATTTTATGTACCATTTATAAATTATAATCTTATATTTAATAACTATATGCCAAACTCCAATTCGACATTTGAACCTTAAAATGGTGTCTGCACCAGTTCAAGGGGGTTTATTTTTTATTTTATGAGTTATACAAGGATTTTTTTTAATGTATATAAAACCTATATTTTAATTATTTATATATTACTAATACGGGCTCATATTTTTATTCATATATTAATATTAAACCTATATTTTATTCATATAGTAATACATGAAACTATTTTATTTTATTTTTTAAATTTATACCAGACTTCTATTTATTTTACTGGAAGGATATTAATGTGTACTATATTAAATAATATAAACTGATTCATGTAATTTCTTTAGGTTTTTTTGTTTCATATTTATTTTACTATAAATATTATTAATTTTGATTTTGTTTGATGAACTCTTTTTAAAATTTATACATGAGCCTATATTTTTATTCATGTACTAATACAGCTTTATTTTATTTGCAATTATAAAGACTTTTTTTTTGTTATTTATACGCGGCCTATATAATTATTCTCATATTTTTATATGCGTGTTTATTTTTATTTTTTAATTAAGATGGGGGCTTATGTGATTTTTACGTAACCTACATTTTTACTAATTTACTAATAAGAGGTTTTTTATGTACTTAAAATTTCATCAATTGTCTTGTCAAAAAAAAAAGAATATAATTCATCTGTTGCTCCACTTTAAATTCTATTGTATAATGTTTTTTAATTTCTATTGTCCTTTTAAATTATATATTTAAATCAAATGAATTTATCACAATTTACTTTACATGATTTTTTTATCTTGGGTTAATAGGCTTTTACGCCCCTACAAAGTATGCGAGTTTTGCATTACCTCCCTGTAATTTTTTTTTTTTGAGATTATCCCCTGCAAAATTTATTTTTTTGATTTACCCCCCCTTTTGCTGACTTGGCAGGGAAAAAGTCAAGTTTTTAAACTTGACTTTTTGCCTATCACGTCAGCAAAGGGGGGGGGGGGGGGGGGGGGGGTAAATCAAAAAAATAAATTTTGCAGAGGGGTAATCTAAAAAAAAAAATAAAAAATACAGGGGGTAATGCAAAACCCGCCTACTTTGCAGGGGGTAAAAGCCTATTAACCATTTTATCTTTAGTTCTATTTTTTTTTTGTCTTAGTTGAAGTGGTAATCTACTGGAAATTAAACTCACATAACTGTGAGATCCGGGTTCGAACCCGGGTCACGACTTATATTTAAGTGAGGGAGCTTGAGAAGAGAAGAAGAAGAAACTAATTTAAGAATTTAGGGATTTAAACTTGATGCAATGTGGTTTTTTTGGTTTTGGTCCTCCTTTTTAACTGAGTCAGATTCATTAGCCAACTCATATTTGTCACATGTTAATTCGTCTGCCACATAAGCGTATATTAAACGGAAACTGACGGCAAGGACGAAAATCAAATATTTATACACATTCAGGGACTAATTTGCATGAAAAAAACATACAGGGACTTATATCAAAAAATTTGGAACATACAGGGACGAATATGTCCTTTAAGCCTTAATTTTATGCAAGACACATTGAAACGCCAAGTCAATATCAATTGGAGGAAGCCATTATGGCCTTTGACCGCTTATGGGGAATAGTAATGAGAAATTCTTTAAAAACATTTCTTCAATTATGAGTGCAATGTTTGTTGGATTTGGATCCTCTCCTGTTGATCATTGTCTATTGTCTGTCCTGCACCAATTATAATTGTAGGATGTCTACCGTTTCTTCTCTCTCCAACCACTTTATTTTTTCTTTAAAATCTCAGTCATTAGATTTTTTTTTATTTTTTGAAGTTAACACATTTTCATTAAACAAGAGCAGAAACACTGACATCATGGTTACAATTAAATAGCAGAAGATTCATCTGCAAAACCAGAAAAAGATGAAACAGAGGGAACTAATCCCAAACATGCTAGATTATGAGCTTCACAATTTTGTTCTCTCCTAACAAATAAGACACTTGTTGTCAAAAAAAAAACAAGACACGTACATTTGTCAAACCACTCATCAACTCTCTGGTTCCGTTTAATTTGGACCAACAATTTTATTGGTCCATCTTGAACCAATGCACTTAATAGCCATAGACATAATATAAATATAATGGGACGGCTGAGATTAAAAGGTAGTAGCCGGTTATGACTTTTTCACAAGAACAGAGGCATACGTAAAACCGGCATACATGATTGTTGTCATGAATCTGGACTGGTGAGTGGTGAAAATTTCTGCTGGACCGTAAATTCCGTTAAGGACAAATGCTGGGCCATAAAATAAAATGTTTTAAGATTTAATTAATTATTTATTGATAATTGGTGGCATATTTACTATGTGCACTAGTGTTGGTAGGAGAAAATTTATTACACCACCAAGTGTAATTATAAAAATTGTTGTTCTAAAAATGCTTATAATTTGGGGCGTAAAAAAAAATTAATTGAGTAAGGAATTAGTGGAATTTTTGAATTATTGTTAATGCGAATTAGGTGACGTAAGTGAAATGGATTAAGGAATCTTAAGAATACAAGTTAGATAAATACAATTTGAATTATCGTTAATGCGAATTATGTAACATTGAGTAAGGAATCATAAGAATACTAGTTAGATAAATAAAATTTGAATTATCGTTAATGCGAATTAGGTGACGTAAGTGGAATTGAATAAGGAATCTTAAGAATACTAATTACATAAATAAAACTTGAATTATCATTATAGCGAATTAGGTGACGTAAGTGGAATGAATTAAGGAATCTTAAGAATACTAGTTAGATAAATAAAATTTGAATGATCGTTAATGCAAATTAGGTGATGTTGAGTAAGGAATCTTAAGTATACTAGTTAGATAAATAAAAGTTGAATTATCGTTAATGCGAATTAGGTGACGTACGTGGGATCGAAATAAGGAATCTTAAGAATACTAATTAGATAAATAAAATTTGAATTATCGTTATAGCGAATTAGGTGACGTAAGTGGAATGGATTAAGGAATCTTAAGAATACTAATTAGATAAATAAAATTTGAATTATCATTAATGCGAATTAGGTGACGTTGAGTAAGAAATCTTAAGAATGCTAGTTAGATAAATAAAATTTGAATTATCGTTAATGCGAATTAAGTGACGTAAGTGGAATGGATTAAAGAATCTTAAGAATAATAGTTAAGTAAATAAAATTTGAATTATCGTTAATGCGAATTGTGTGACATTGAGTAAGGAATCTTAAGAATACTTGTTAGATAAATAAAATTTGAATTATCGTTAATGCGAATTAGGTGACATAAGTGGAATGGATTAAAGAATCTTAAGAATACTAGTTAGATAAATAAAATTTAAATTATCGTTAATGCAAATTAGGTGACGTAAATGGAATGGATTAAGGAATCGTAATAATACTATTTAGATAAATAAAATTTGAATTATCGTTTATAGTTAATCCATATCTGAATTAGTGGTAATCCAATTTTTATTTATCGTCTAATCCATATTTTTTTTTAACAAATTAAAGGACATATCTTATTATTTGTCATTAAATAAGGGCTCCAATGGTTCCAAAGTGTACAAGGACATATCTTATTATTTTTTTAACACAACAAGTTCACCAACAAGTTACCACTCTGTAAGATTCACATCCTCCAAGCTTTAACGAATTTCTTCTCTGTAATTTCGTATTAATGTTCTTGTCAAATATCAAGGGTTATAATGGTTCAATCTTCCCTAAACTCTATCTATCATGTTAACATTGTAGTTCTTCTGAGATTGGCTGCATCATAAGGCTAAAACAACTTGGTCAGAGTGACTTAACTAAAGCATCAATGCTAAAGTAATTAAGTCTAAACCACTTGTGCATATTGAAGATGTGCAGATGCAACATGTTGAACAAGATGTCCTAGAACATCTTGTCACTGGGTTCAGAGCATGATAAGGCAACATGTCGAACAAGATGTCCTAAGACATGTGGGTAGGACATCTTGACCCAGTTCAGCTTAAAAGATAATGCTTATCCATTAAGCACGCGTGTTTGTTCAAATTTGAATAAGGCGCGAATCTTTAAGTAACAAGTTGAGATTAGGATTAATGATAAAGTTTGTTATTAATTCTAAGTGTTAGATACGATCAGATTCGTATTTAATTTGTGGATAAAGATTAATTCTTTTATCTTATGGAGTTTGTTTTAAAACAAGTTTGTTTTAAAACTAATTCCTATCGTGGTGCATCTGAAAGACTGAAGATTATCTGAAGACTTGCACGCCTATATAAAGGACTCAACATAGAGCTTAAAACTTACCCACAATAACTGAAAATTGTGAGTCCAAAGCTTTGTGCCTACTGTGCAAAGCATTAGTGGTTCCTTGTATTGTTCTTGATACTTGGTATCTTTGAGTCGTTGAATGTTGTCATTCAACTAAGTCTTTTAAACTGTGAAGTTTAAAGTTTCGTCACTTGGGATTAGTGATTAGAGGGAGTTGGGTAGGTTCTCATATTTAGGGGGAGTTAGCCCTTGAGTAGAAGATTACTAGGATTAAGAAAAGGCATACATGCCAAAAGGTGTTTGGTGTGGTTGTAAGACTAAGTATTAATTCGGAGTAGTAGTGTTCACTTCCTGGATTGGTATCCCCCAGAGTAGGTGTGGTTTGCATCGAACTGGGTTAACAAATCACTGGTGTTCTTTATTGCTTTTATTTACTTCAGTACTGCAGTAAATCGTGATCCTCATAACCAGTTGTCTAAGACATCTGGACTACAGACATATTGTCCTAGACATTGTGTACGACATCTGTCCTGCCAGAGAACAGAATTTCAAACAATATCCCAATTCATCATTCACCGGATTTGAACAAACTTCCACCATTTTCAACTTCAGAGAATCAAATAACAAGATCTAGATTAAGTCTGCAAAAACACATTAAAATAATTTAATCAAAAACAAATTAAAATAATTAAACAAATTTATCATAGCCACAAGGTAAATAATACTAGATTCAATTTTTCTGAAACCATACCTTTTATGTTGGGTCAACAAGAAGATTTGGATCAAGAAGATTCAGAGAGAATAAATTATTGACCCTTTGGTCAAGAACACACCCATCGCATCGCATGAATTAACGATTTTGGATAAAGAAGATTTCAATCATCCTTTGTGTTTGGTTGTGGTGTTTTAAGAAATATACAATAATGTGGTGTTGTTTTAAGAAACATACAAGAAAGTAATTTTATTTTAACCAAAAGAAATGAAAAAGTAAAAGACCCAATAGTATTTGGATACAACTGTATTTTTGTTATTTTAAGAAATATTAATTGGAGAATATCTGGTGTTGCCATGTATATTGCGTATGAGAATATTTTGACCGGATCAACTTATGATAGGGGGTCATTTCCATGGGTCCAAGATGAACAAATTCATCTTTTTGTCCAGCCTAAACGGATCCCAACTCTCTACAATCTTTGGCTATGATGACAATAGATGCAAAAGTGTCTCTCTTTGTTATGCAGTTCACAACATTCAATGCATCAACGTTGCTAATAGAAAATTGTCTCACCAACCTGATTGTGAATAACCAAGCCCCAACCAATGGACCCATCCATAAAACATCTTGCATCAACAAACACAGACAACAGATATGGACTGCTGACTACGGTCTGGCAAGTGTACCAGTCTGTCGTCTAGTAATAATCCACACCCTTAGTTAGGATGGGTTCGTATCCACAGGGACAGCGCCTCAGTTACTGTAACAACCCATTTTTCAAAGGCCTGAAAAGGCAGTATATTTTTTTTTTTTTTTTCAACTAACACTCAGAGTGCGCATAGAATATTTTTCAATGAGTCGGCATTCAAATATGCAAAAGAACTCATTACCATAAGGTGCTTCGACAAGCAAAGTGTATTCCTGAATAGTTACAATCCAAGTCTAAGTATTCGAATACTTACAACAAAACAAGTTAGAAAACCCTATGCCAACCAAAAAGCACGGTGCACAAAACACACCGGCGCATAGTCTAACTATACTAAGCTTCACCACGTGTTCACTATGGCCTAGAACTGCCACCGTCGTCACCACGACCTAACCCATCATCTGGGTGGGATGAGCCCGCAAATGAAAGAAAAGGTCACCACAAAATATATAGTATGTATATATATAACCGGTGCGAAAGATTGTACACATAACAATAATTCCACAAACACAAGAGAAAGCTCTTAACCACCAAAGCAATTCCCACCAACGGGCTTATATATATAATGCACACATAGCCTACCAATGCAGACTCTACATGATCGTGACACCAATCACTGGCTGCCAGATGCATGAATTCCGGAATCGTAGGTCCATCCCCTACTAACAATATCAACGAAATCACAAGGTTAAGGTGGATCCACTCCCGCTATCACACCCCATGGTCCACTCCCGCAACCATGTATCGAACTCAACAAAATCACAAATGATTAAGGTGGATCCACTCCCGCAATCACACCCCATGGTCCACTCCCGCAACCATGTATTGAACTCAATAAAACCCTATAAGAATCAGGTGGGTCCACTCCCGCAACCACACCTCGTAGTCCACTCCCGCCACTACGCACTAACAATGCATGAGCATACGATTTCCCATGTATACTAATGCAACAAATACATATCTCCCTAGCATATGTAAACCATCCCAACAACATACATACATATCCAATCATATGTAACAAACCACAACAAACATACATACATTTCCAATCATATGTATTCACCCACATGTTCATACATACATCTCCAATCATATGTAAAACAACGCACGTATTGTAAACACTTTCTCATCACGAGAATACATAACACATACATGCCAAACACACAAACACGCATCACCGAAAATAACCAACAAACATGTTATAACTCAGTGAAAAGACATAAATAAAGTGATGCCCTTACCTCGGCAAGATTCCGTTAACTTTTCTCGCGAAATTCTACAATTCACGCTACCTAAAATATAAGCAGCGTACAATCAATAAAATACTCCCAACGTATCCTATCGAAACGAAACTTGTTCTCTAAATTCTAGAGGGGTTTAAGGTACTTTCTAACACTCTCGGATAGTGATTTCGAGTCCTCCCCATAGTGATTAAATATTCACGAAATTAATTGCACTATTTCTCGCTACGCGAAAATATTTTCGTTTCAAAACAAACTAAGAAACACTTTGATTCCTAACTCCAAGGCAATCAATTTTCACATACTAAAACCATTTGAAAACAACTCAACGACTCTTCGAGAAATTTCACAGAAAATAAAGTTTTCTTGCAACACAAGTTACAAGTTTTCCTTACCAAATAAAATGGTCATAGCTCATTCAATTTTTATCCGATCGAGACGAGCCATACGCCGAAATCTTCGTCTCGAAAAAACGGATTGAATGATCAAATTTCTATGACAAAATATAACATTTAAAATGGACGAAAATGCCCTTCCAGTTTCGGCCAGAATTGGAATTATTCCAAAACCATTGTTTTTTTCAAAATCAAACATAGTGTAAAACACTTAAACCATTTCTAATTTCTCAAATTGATGAAGCACTAACACCAATTTCATTTGAATCAAAAATGCCAATTTTCTACAAGACTTTGCAAAAAAATTTCACTTGTTCAATCAAGCCACAAGCTACTAGTTTTCTTTCCAAACAAAACCTCTAAATTATTCCAAAGAAAACCATGATCATGCCTTCCCAATTAGGGCTTAAAATTTAGAAATCTCATGGACATATACATAATATGCCACGGCCAAATTCCAAAAACAAGGCTAGTTCCCATTTTTTTCATTTCAAAAGCATAGGATTAATCCTTTAGTTACCAAAATCACTTAATTGAATGAACAAAACATTTTCATAACACAATCCACAATTCAAAATAGTTTTTCCTAGTTTCTCATGAACACAAAATATTTTTTTCTTGTTTCTCAAAAACAAAATCATTTATCACACATCCATTTTACTTAAAAGCTCAAAAACAACTTCACTAACACAAACACCAAGTAAAGATTCATGTTCTTGATCAATATAAATTTTTCTTATCAAACACTAACAAGAATTTTCATGAGATTCTCATCCAACCATGGAAATCAAAATAACTAAGCTTAAACATCCTAGATATTCACTCATGAACAACTTTCAAGCAAGAGAAATCATTCATCAACAATTTCTCACAAAATCCTCTCAAGAACATAATCTAACAATCCATCAAACTCTATGATTTTAGCTAGCTAAGAGATGAAAGAAGTCTAGTTACCTTAGAGGAGATGATATCCTTTCCAACTCTATGATCCAACTCACTAAAAATCCAAGCTTTTGGTGAAGAAATGAAGGATTTGGATGAAGAACACAAGGGTGGGGAGAAGCCACGGCAAAGAGAAGAAGAGTGAAGTGAATTTGTGATTTTTCCAAGTCCACCACTTATAAAAGTCTTGCTAGTTTATGGCCATTGGATCAAATAGGATAAAGTTCTAAGATTCAAATCTAGCCATTGGATCAATCCAAGTCTATCCTCACAAGATATTTCCCATAACCTCATACAACGAAACGCACGCTCAGTTCTCGCGCATCGCGACGAATGGAACTCGCAAAAACAGAAAACCTACAGAAAGAACGTCTAACGTTTTTCCATTCCAAAACTTATCGCCGAATCTTTTTCCGCGACTGTAATTTTCTTCCATACCTTAGAAAATTAATCTCAGGACATATCCTAACTCGCGCAGATATATAAAACTTCCACCCGAAACCTCACTTAAAACAGACGCAGTAAGATTTTCCATCAGCGGGTAAAATCCTACTCGTTTTTCCAAAAACAAGAATAATCCAAAACTCGTCATTCTGACTTCACAGAAATCTCCTCATACTTAAAAGAAGACTATAACCCAAAAGTCTGTGCCTTTCCAGCGCACGAGCACAAAACAGGCTCCGTTTCAGCAAAAATCTCATTAATGTGACGATACTCACAAAACCGTTTCACCAAAACCCTAAAAACTTAGCCGACACTAAAGTTCCTTAGGAAAACTGTACAGTGAAATCTTGGGTCTTACAGTTACTACGCTTATTCTAGGAGTGGGTGAGATTGCCTCCGCTTTGATTTTAAGGTTGATTGATTTTAGAATTTAAGAAATAAAGTTTGCTTCAGACGAGAAAAAGGCAGGTTAAGTGTGTTGAATCCCTCCCTAAGTCCTGCTGGGTAATTGGAGCTATATCGTTGCCTATTCATTCTTACTTACAGGTGAACTAATATAACTAGTAATAACCGCGTACAATAATTACCCTAATTACGAGTATAGAGAGTCTTGATTACTAGACAAGGAACCCGTGTTAGCCACGTTGTCACATTCCTACCCTAGTGATTAGATTCTAAATATGTAGTCAATTAAGCATGGTTTCATTAGTTCTTTTACCCTTAACTTATTAAGCTATCATCTATTGATCGGGGTTGGCTGCCGGTTTTGAGGCACAATACTAGATCACTAACCCTACGAGTTAGTTGCCGGCCAGAGGTAAACCCTGGCCTTGAGGCACAATACTAGATATCACCAACCCTAAGAGCGTTCCCTAATTGTGTACATCAACCGGGTTACGTATTTAAAACATAGACAATGGAATAAATAAAACTGAATAGACAATTATATAGACTTTGTTAGACTACTTGGCGATCACTTAGAGGGGGGGTGAATAAGTGACTCTTTCTACACAATGAGTTTTTCAAAATATTTTTCGAGTACGCGGAAGCCCACCGGATCGGTAGTCTACTTTGCACCCTTCGATCAAAGGAAAGGTAGTATAAGCCTTGGAGCGTTTAATGATAAATTGAATTAGGATATGTATTGCAATCAAATTACTAAGATAAACCACAAGATAAACCACACAAGTTCCAACAATTCAAGTTATACCCAATCACAATTCAAGACAAGTTCAATTGAATTTTGATGAACACTTACGATCACAAAATTCAATTGATCAATTAATGATAATTCGAAAAGTAAAGAGTGTAAGGAAAGAAGAACGCAAACAGTTGATTAGGGAGTTCCCGCAGCTTTCGTGTCGTCCTCGCGGTCGGCCGGGTACGTCTCCCCCCAAATCGTCAAATGGACGATTTGAGCGATTTTATTAAAAACGCTTTAGTGCACAATTTACAAAGACTCGAATAACCCTATATTGAATCTAATGCAAATTGAGCGATGCAACCTCAACACCTCGCGAAGCTTCTACCTCTGATTCCAACGTTCCAATCTTGCGCCGTCTTCGAACCGAAAACCCCCGCAATGAACGTCCAGCTGATTACCTCGCTTCCTCGATGTTGAACCTTCAAGATATCGCCCAATCTTGAACCCTTGATGAGACCCCAAACCTCCAACGCAATTCAACCCGATCGCAATTCTGATTCACCGCGAATTGCACCGAACGTTATCCACCAAATCAACTAAGAACCCTTGATTGATCCCATACTCAAGAGACTCTCTGCCCCTGAGACACCAGTTTTGTATCGATACAAACGAAGTATGTATCGATACAAAATGCACAAAATCAGTCTGAAGTAGTTTCAGGACATTTGTATCGATACAAGTGATTATGTATCGATACAAAATACCTTAAAATCAATTTTTCAGAGTTTAAAAAATAGTTTTTCACTGTCAAGTCATTTCTAATGTTGCCAAAATATGTTCCACTCTATTTTCATGTGTTTTGACAATTATTAAAACAAGGGAATGAACTGGTGCACTTACATTCTCCCCCTTTTTGATAATTGTCAAAACTTTGCATAAGCTAAACTAAGCCTATACCTAATATGCAATAAAATAGCAATATGTATACAGACGCAATTACATCAAGGCTAACCATAAGCACGCTCCCCCTGAGTTGATGCCATAATGCGTTTGATATGTTGATAATCAAGAATTCTTTCCTTAGCTTGTGCAATCCAAATCTCTCCCCCTTTGACAATATCAAAAAGAAGAAGAGAACTCATTAGAAGTATCAAGTCCAAAACGTTTTTATCATGGTCATATCGTGCACTTACATTTGTCGAAATGCACTTTATGATGAATATCCTAATCAATATAAATACGTACAAGATATGCAAGTATAATCAAATGGCGAAAAACCAAATATCATGACAAATATGGAATGTAGAACAACAAACCAAGTCCAAAGCATGAATATTGTAACAACATCGTCATTATAAAGAATTAACATATCAAAATACGGGACGAAATAAACAAACCATGCAACCAATGCATAAACATAACCAATAATTCATACAACCAAGATTATCCAAAATATAAAGTCATACAAACCAAAATGTAATGTTGTCCAAAACATGACAACACAAGAAATTATCCGTACAACCAAATCGAAATAAAGAAAGTCATAAGAAATAACTAAAATAAAATTCTTCATGCGGAAAAAGAAAATAAAATGCAATAAACACAAAGTCAGGTATTATCATCATTCATGCCATCCGGGTTTGGGTTGGAATTGAAGTAGTGGTCAATGGGAGTTTGTTGCTTGATGCATTCATCCAATTGGTGTTGTAGATGATCAAACCTTGAGATGTTATAAGCATGCATATCATCAAGTCTAATGGTGACCTCATTTTGGAACTTAACTTGTCTTAAGCTCATTTCTTTTAACATTTCCATAATTGCACCATTATTAATTCCTGAGGGATCACTCTCCATGCTTTCACCTCCATTAGTTTCCACCCTTTGTCTTTTACCCCTTTCTTCTTGATTACCTGGAATCGGTTCTTCATCTTCATCTTCCTTGCCACAAAACTCATAATCTTCAATCTCATCATTCCACTTATAATCCATCTTTTTCATTTGAGTCATGCTGAAGATTTGATCTCTTTTTGGGTTAATCCAAGATCCCGCTACTTTGTAGGTTATTTTGAAGTGATCTAAAATAGTGGCGATCCAACTTGAATATCCAAAACAATGATCCTTTTTAGAATCTCCCAAGGCAAACAAACGGCTCACGATGTAGTGTGGCCAATCCATTTTCTTTCCTTCCATCATAAGGTACATAAGATCAATGTCCTTCCAATCAAGTCTAGAGTAGGAACCACCTCTAGGCCTTAGAATGTGATTCACAATCCAAAGTAAAACTCTTGGACCTTTCTTGAGTCTACCGGCCTTTCCATTTGGGCTTTTACCATTCCTAGTTAGACTGCTTGCAAATTCAGTCATATTGTACTTAGGACCATCAACATCGGTGAACTTTTGCAAGTTGTTATCAGTTACCAAGCCAAATAGTTTGAACCAAAGATTGTTAGAGAACTTGTAAATCTTCCTTCCTATACAGAATTCAAACTCAGCACCATTCTGTTCTTGTAATCCTGAGTAGAAAATCCTAACAAGGTCCTCTATGTAAGGTCTCTTTAAGTTACAAAAGGTAATGAGATTTTCTCTCTTAATGATCTCAGCAACCTCACTCAAATGTAATTCCTCAAGGTTCTCAACATCAACAACATTTTGAGGAATCACCTTCTTTTCCTTACAAGTTCTAACATAGAAGTTTAAGTAATTCTCATGAATGAAATTTTCTTGCCTAAAATTTTCTTCATGATCATTATCCCATATTTTCTTAGTCCTACCACTATTCTTACTTCTATTGCTAGTAGCCATTCTTAAAGAGAGGATTAGAGCAATGTTACCTTTTTGAATGTTTGAAGACTTGAAGAATCCACAAACCCAAAATGAAGAAGCCATTGTTCTTGAATGTGGAGATTATGAAGCTTGAACCATGAGATTGATGAAGGAATGTGAATGGGTAATGAATTTGAAGTGGTTTAGGGTCAAGTTTTGTGAGTTTTGGTTGAGTTTGAGGGAGATTGAGAATTTGGGAATGAGGGTTTTTGATGTTGGTTCGGTTGAGAGGATGAGAAGTTGTGATGTTTGATGAATGAATGAATGAAAATTGATTCATAAAAGGTGTTTTCACATGTTTGTATCGATACACACTCGTGTTTGTATCGATACAAGTCAGTTTTCTGCAAGCATGTATCGAAGCATGCGAGCATGTATCGATACATGAGACAGTATCTGTCCAATTTGAAGAGTTATGTATCGATACAAGCATCATATGTATCGATACATATCGGTTCATTTTGAAAATTTGCAGAATAACTAACATGTATCCATACAAAGTTCATTTGTATCGATCCAAAATGCATTATTTTCAAATTTTCTCAAAACACATGAATTTATAAATTTTAAAAAAAAAATTTATGACTTCCAAATAACATGTATGTATTAAACACATATAATCAACAAGGTACACACTTATGCATGTGATCAAAACACTATCAAAGCATATCATAACATGAGAACACATGTTAAACCATAAAATGCATGATAAGATATTCACATAGATGAATTTAAGGTACCAAGATGAATCATACGTAATTGATTGTATGTGTATGTATGCACAATAAGTCACACATAAGAATAGAACAAACATATACAAAACAAGTATGGACTTAATATGGTGTTTGTAATGATCTTTGTCAAATCCCCATTTTAAACATATGAGTCTCAAAAACTTATAAATACTTTTGAGCAAAATTCTTGGAAATGGAGGATTAGACAACTATCAATACAAACTTCATATTAAGATGAAAAGGTATATGTATATGAAACCAATGTACAAATGCTAAGTAAAAAAATATAAAAGCAAAGATAGAGAATAGAATCTTCCCTTAAGTGTTAGATGTAGGAAGTGATCAATTTCCATAACCTTGCAAATGTCGAGTTGAAGCTTTTCTCATCACTTTACTTCTTCATATGTCTTGAACTCCATTGTTGTCGGTGTCTCTCGTCAATGGTTCAAGACGTTTTCCCTACAAACTTAGACATTTGAAATAGGTCCCCAACTCATGTTGGGTCCTAGGTGGTTAGTAACAAAACTATTGCTTGATTTAGGTATCCATTGCATTTTGCCTTTTGGTACTAAAGTTTTTCGAGCTTGGCACTGGGCAAAAGTATGACCCTTATCACAACAATAGTGACACACGATGTTTGGATTACATTTCTTATGACTCTTTTCAACAAACTTATACTTTTTATTTTTAGGTTTCAAAGGTTTGTTGAACTTAGTCAAATCAACCGAATATATAATCTCCGGTTTAGGTGGTTCTTTTAGCTTATCTTGTAACTTTCGCAAGTCTTTATATAAGTAAAAGCATCCATCACATCCGGTCCTATCGTTACCATAACTATCAAAAGTCGCAAGAGGTTTTTGAATCATAGACTCTTTGAGGGCTTTCAACTCAAGCTCCGTTTCCGAAACTTTTGCCTCAAGGTATTTATTAACTTGCATTAAACCTTTTAGTCGTTGAAAAGCCTCTTTAGTTTCTTTGTGTAACTTTTCAAAAGCGATTTGCAACTCATGATATTCCAAAAGCGTATATGAGTTAGAGGGATTTTGATTTACCTTTTTGGGAGCAAGTTTCTTGCGATCATAGGATGTCAAGCACACATTTGCCAATACATCTTCACCACTTGAGCTAGAGCTTGATGATGAAGAGGAAGATGAGCTTCCGCTTTCCCATGCAACATAGGCTTTCTTACCTTTGCCTTTGCTCCATCCTTTGAATGATGATGACTCCTTCTCTTTTCTCTTGAGCTTAGGGCAATCCGGTTTGAAATGACCAACTTGGCCACACTCATAGCATGCCCCTTTCTTGGAGTACCTAGCATCTTCATTCTTCCGGCGGTAACCATTATCTTTCCGAAACTTCTTAAGATTGTCATCGGAATGTCTTATCCCATTCTTTCTCACATATCTATTATAGCGTCGAACGAAGAACCCCATTTCCTCATCATCGGAATCGTCTTCGCTTAAGCTAATCTCCACTTGCTCAACCTTTTTGGACTTGGATTTGGAGGCCTTTAGAGCAATGGACCTCTTATCCTTTTCTTTTTCCTTTTCGTTGTGTTTCTCCTTTTTCTCACCTTTCTCATGCTTTTCCAACAAATTAAGCACTTGTTCATGTTCCGTTAGCTTACCAAATAAGGTTGTGAGACTCAAAGTTGTAAGATCATTCGCTTCTTTGATTGCGGTGACCTTTGGTTGCCATGACCTGTTAAGACATCTCAAAATCTTATTAGTAGCATCTTGATTTGTGATTGGTTTACCTAGACCATGTAACTTGTTGGTAATTTTTACAAATCTTTGTTGCATATCCACAATGGTTTCACCATCTTGCATATGAAACAATTCGAACTCTTGAGTTAAGGTGTTTATCTTGGATATTTTGACTTCATTAGTACCCTCAAAATGAGTAACTAATGTATCCCACATTTCTTTGGCCGTTGAACAATGCGACACATGATAAAATTGTTCAATCCCAAGGGATGAAATAAGTATGTTTTGTGCCTTTGCATCGTAATTGACCTTTTTCTTATCATCCTCCGTCCATTGTGCCATAGGCTTATTGGTGACAATGCCATTAGGATCGGTGTTTGTCGGAACAAACGGACCGTTCTCAATAGCATTCCACACTTCACCATCAAAAGAATTGATGTGTATGCGCATACTACTTTTCCAATAATCGAAATGGTCTCCATTGAATATAGGAGCCCTATTATAAGCCCCTTTGGGTGCAAACGCCATGTTTTCTAATAATAGGCACAAATTACTCGGTTTAATCGTTTAAAATCGAACCGGGCTCTTGATGCCACTTGTTAGACTACTTGGCGATCACTTAGAGGGGGGGTGAATAAGTGACTCTTTCTACACAATGAGTTTTTCAAAATATTTTTCGAGTACGCGGAAGCCCACCGGATCGGTAGTCTACTTTGCACCCTTCGATCAAAGGAAAGGTATAAGCCTTGGAGCGTTTAATGATAAATTGAATTAGGATATGTATTGCAATCAAATTACTAAGATAAACCACAAGATAAACCACACAAGTTCCAACAATTCAAGTTATACCCAATCACAATTCAAGACAAGTTCAATTGAATTTTGATGAACACTTACGATCACAAAATTCAATTGATCAATTAATGATAATTCGAAAAGTAAAGAGTGTAAGGAAAGAAGAACGCAAACAGTTGATTAAGGAGTTCCCGCAGCTTTCGTGTCGTCCTCGCGGTCGGCCGGGTACGTCTCCCCCCAAATCGTCAAACGGACGATTTGAGCGATTTTATTAAAAACGCTTTAGTGCACAATTTACAAAGACTCGAATAACCCTATATTGAATCTAATGCAAATTGAGCGATGCAACCTCAACACCTCGCGAAGCTTCTACCTCTGATTCCAACGTTCCAATCTTGCGCCGTCTTCGAACCGAAAACCCCCGCAACGAACGTCCAGCTGATTACCTCGCTTCCTCGATGTTGAACCTTCAAGATATCGCCCAATCTTGAACCCTTGATGAGAACCCAAACCTCCAACGCAATTCAACCCGATCGCAATTCTGACTCACCGCGAATTGCACCGAACGTTATCCACCAAATCAACTAAGAATCCTTGATTGATCCCATACTCAATCTCAAATTGGAAGTGATTTGATAGAAGATGATGAACTTGTGTTGAATAAGTCTTTGATCCAAAATCTCTCTCAAATTTTGATCAAATGTGTTTTTCAGATGGATTCTCATTGTTTACAACAAAAACTCATATTGCTATTTATAGAGAAAATAGAATTGAGCAAATTTAGGCAAAACAGAACAGACTTGTATCGATACATATAAAGGTTTGTATCGATACAAACCCTTTGACCAGCGTTCAAATGTGAAATTTTGACCTATGTATCGATACAAACACGTGTGTGTATCGATACATACATCAGTTTCTTGAAATCTTGACTGATATGTATCGAAGCATGCAAGCATGATTCGATACATCATGCACTCTCTGGTTTTCTGAGAGATATAGGTGTGTATCGATACATGCAAGCATGATTCGATACACAAGAGACTCTCTGCCCCTGAGACACCAGTTTTGTATCGATACAAACGAAGTATGTATCGATACAAAATGCACAAAATCAGTCTGAAGTAGTTTCAGGACATTTGTATCGATACAAGTGATTATGTATCGATACAAAATACCTTAAAATCAATTTTTCAGAGTTTAAAAAATAGTTTTTCACTGTCAAGTCATTTCTAATGTTGCCAAAATATGTTCCACTCTATTTTCATGTGTTTTGACAATTATTAAAACAAGGGAATGAACTGGTGCACTTACAGACTTGGTACCAAATTACATGATTCCAGCATTCCTAAGGGAGTTCATCTCCCCACCTAACCCTTAGAGGGTTTAGCTACTAAAATGCATAATTAAATTACAAGAATATAAAAATGCATAAGAGAAAACCTAACCTTAGAGCTCTGACTCCTTTTCCTCAAGAGACTAGTAGTTCTCTCTGTTCTGAATGAATAAAATGAGGAAAAGGGAGCTCTATTTATAGTTTTCGCAATGGGCTTAAAATTGCCATCGTGCTGCGCTATACCCATCGTACTGCGATAGAAAGATTCAGTTCAAAATTATAACTGATCCTGTGCGTTTGATCACCTTGGTCGCCAAGTAACCTCATCGTGCTGCGATGTGTGCTATCGTACTGCGATGAAAGATTTTCTTCAGATTTTCTTCCGTTCTTTCCTTGGCCAACAAGTCGCTCTTATCGTAGCACAATGAAAACCATCGTGCTGCGATGAACGGCACAATTTTGCTCATTTTTGGCTCTTTTTAGCTTTTTCTTGAATTTTCTTACTTTTTGTGCAAGTAACTTCATTTCTTTAGGAATTTGCTTTGTAATTGGTCTAAAGTGTTGTAATTTACTAATAAAATTATACTAAAAATGCAGTATGAATTCCTGTCATCAACTGCTAACAGGTAGGACTGTAGAATGAGGCCGCGCACTCCTTGGTGGAATAGCCTCGTTAAAATCTTGAACAAACTGCATAGCTTCTTCAGCTAGACTAATTGGCTCTATTGGAGTCCTTTGAAAATAGCATTGTTCTTACAAGCCCAAAACTTCCATAGTAAAGTGCAAAACAATTGAGTTCCTAAAGAGTCTTGACATGTCAACCAGCTTAAGATCCAATCATGTAAATCAACAGACATTGGTATGTGAGACCCAAGGTGGGATGCAAAGAGAGTGATTTTCATCAAATTACATTCCTTAAACAAATATTTGAGGACCCACACTTGAATGGCATAATGGACATTGAACATCAAGACTTATACATTTTTTTTAATGTTTAATCTAGTAGGCAGAATGTCTCTTATTAGCCTCCACAAAAAATTCTTAATTGTATTTGGTACCGGAGCTCGCCAAATTTCCTTCCAAATCTTGCTCTGTCGCGGACAAGAAGGCCTCAGTTGGAGCCTAGCTTTTTCGTCACAAAGGAGATGATAAGCAGAGCGAATAGAGTACAAACCGTATTTCTCCCAATACCAAACAAGAGAATCCATTGGGAGCCTAAAGGATAAAGGAATGCTAATGATTTTTGCGCATCTTCTCTATCAAAACACATGAAAATCAGATCGCGCTTCCATTGTCTGGTATCCATATCAATCAATTCGGAAACAAAAGCATCATCCGAAAGAGAACAAGTAGGACTTCTAGAGCTAATTTGCTTCTTGTTAGGTTGCCACTTCTCCATCCAAATACGCACAGATCTTCCTTCTTCGATCCTCCGAAAACCACCTAAATTAACAGTAACACGAGCACTGAGAATTCTCATCCATGCAAAGCTTGGTTGGTACCCTTCTTTTGCATTCATGAAATCACCATTCAGGTGGTACCTACTCTTGAAAATTTTCTCAAGAAATGATGATTCTCTTGTAGCAAGTCGACAAAAGTGTTTCCCAAGAAGTGCTTTGTTAAACTCTTTCATTCCTCTAAAACTCATCCCTCCATCATTCTTTGCTTTGGATAGTCGCTCCCAACTCATCCAATGGATCTTTCTAAGTTCATCATTTGAACCCCACCATAATCTAGCAAGCATAGAATCAATATCTTTACAGCACCCCACTGGCATTTTGTAGCAGCTATAAGGATATAATTTGGGATAGCTTGAGCTACTGCTTTAATTAGAGTCTCCTTCCCAGCCTTTGATACGAATCTTTCTTTCCATCCTTTCACCTTCTTCCAAACTCAGTCCATGCAAAAGAAAAAACTACCTTTTTGGATCTTCCAAAAGGAATAGGAAAACCAAGGGATTTTGACTGAGCCTCCACTACCTTAACTCCCATCATATTGCAGATCATTATTTTATCTTTGTTTGGCACATTTCGACTAAAGGAGGCTTTAGGTTTGCAAGGTTCAACACCTAGCATGAAGCTTGTTGATAGTTGGCAAGAATGTTGAGAATTTTCCCCCCTTCGTGGGTGTTAGCTCTAGAAAAAAGTAAACGGTCGTCAGCGAAAAAGAGATGTGACAATTGTGGCGCAGTCCTTGCCATCTTAATTCCATGAATATTCTTCAAATTTGCCTCCTTATGTAATAGTCCTGAGAGAACATCTGCCCACAAAACAAACAAATAAGGTGAGAGCGAGTCACCCTATCGAAGTCCTCTTTCTGGTCTGAAAGAAAAACTAGATTGGTCGTTGATAAGGATTCAGTATGTCACTCTGAAAATGTAACAAAAAATCAGCCCCACCATCTTCTCTGGGTACCCCATAGAACTAAAAGTTTGTTTCACAAAAGACCACTCAATGCGGTCATACACTTAAGACATATCCAGCTTCAAAGCCATGACTCCTTTATTCCCTTTGCTCTTCTTTAACCAATGAAAACACTCCATATCAATAAGTGCATTATCAGTAATTAACCTCCCTTTGACAAAAGCGCTTTGTTAAATATCAATTACATCATTTAAAGTATGTTTCAATCAATTAGCTATCACCTTGGTTACAATCTTCATAATAACATTGCACAGACTTACGAGTCTAAAATCCTTCAGAGAGGATGGGTTTTTACCTTTTGAGATAAGGACCAAAAATGTTTTGTTGATGTCTTGAGTTTGGCCATTGTTTAAAATGCCTAGAGCCAAATTTTGAACATCTTCTCCAACAATATGTCTATACTTTTGATAAAACATAGCTGGGAGGCCATCTGGACCGGGGGTTTTAAGAGGATGCATTTGGTAGATTGCCTCCTTAATCTCTTCTCTTGTGTAGTTCAACTCGCACCAACTCTTATGTTCATTTGAGAGCTTTCCATTGACTACTTGACAAGTGGCCTCAATATTAATGGGATTTGAGGACGAGAACAATTCCTCAAAGTAATTTATGAGAACCCTTTCAACATTTTCCTCACCTCTCCACCACACACCCGCCTCATCTTTTAATTTCTTAATTGCACTCACTTTTGATCTTTGGCTTGCTTTGTTGTGGAAGAATTTTGTATTCCGGTTCCCTTCCTTTAGTCAAACCGGCTTACTCCTCTATTGCCACATTGTTTCTTGTCTATTGAGAAGTTCTCCATTAAGTTTTTCAAGTTCCTGGTATCTTTTGTGGTCGTCTGCTGAATCTGCCCAGAGGGTCTGGTCCTTCAATTTTTCCTCAACCCTCACCAATTCTTTCTTAATTGTCCCTATATTGTGGTCTTCAAAGGCTGGATCCAGAACTTGCAAATTATCAATTTTTTTAGTGCAAGAAAATAATGGTTGTCCTCAATTGCTTCTAATCAATTCCTCACAAAGACCTTCTTTTGTTCAACTTTCTTCAAAATGAAAAATCTATTTCCTTATCTTTTTATTCCATTGGGTTGGAATTTCAAGGCAAAGAAGGATAACGGCATGATCTGATCTGAATCTAGGTAAATGGAAAATTTTAATTAGAGAGAAACGATTGATAAATATTAAATCCTTCATTTCCAATGGAACGATCAAGTCAGCATTGAATATAGTCGTCTCTCTCTCTCTCTTCCATTTGACCATGTGAATGGATAGCATTCAAAACCCAAGTCAAGAAGGCCACAGTCTACTACAATTTGTCTTCCAAAGGAAAATTGGTTCTGACATCTAGCATTCCATCCTTGCTTCTCTTGTGGATCTAAGATATAATTGTAATCCCCCACAAATAACCAACTTCCAGCAACTTGCTGAGCCAGTGAGCGTATCAATTGCCATGTCCTCCTCTTTGTTTTGTTCCTCTGGGAAACCATAGATACCGGTTAGACCCCACACTTATCATGTTTCCTCATCATCACACACTCCATGAATATGGTCAATCCCACACCACCAATGCTTTTGAAATTTGACAATCAGTCACCACTACTTCCCCATTTTTCTTCTTCTCTCCACCCCTCATATCTTCCAAAGTACCTTCAGACACCACCACCTCCACAAGGCGTCTTTTTCCCAGCTCTTGTGCTACTTTGTCAGATTAACGCTTTGTTAGTTTTGTAGTCCTCTTCCTTAACCATTTTCTTCCCTTAGGTGCTGACTACGGCTTGGAAAGTGTATCAGTCTGTCATATAGTAATAATCCTCACCCTAGTTAGGATGGGTTCGTATCCACAGGGACAACGCTTAGGTTACTAAGCTTATCTTAGGAAGTGTTGAGATTGCCTCCGCTTTGATTTTAGGTTTGATTGCTTTAAGTAATTAAGAAATAAAGGTTGATTGAGTTCAGATGAGAGAAGGTAGGTTAAGTGTCTCGAGTCCCTCCCTATGTCTTGTTGGGTAAGTGGTGCTATATCGTTGCTTATTCCTTTTTATCATTAGTGAACTAATATATGTAGTAATAACCACGTACGATAATTACCCTAATTACGAGTATTAAGAACCTTAATTATTAGACAGGGAACCCGTGTCAGACACGTTGTGACGTCCCTATGCTAGTGATTAGACTCTAAATATGTAGTCAATTAAGCTTGGTTTCATTAGTTCTTTACCCTTAACCACTAGTGTGACTAAGCTATCATTAAGCTATCATCTATTGATCGGGGTTAGCTGCCGGCTTTGAGGCACAATACTAGGTATCATTAACCCTAAGAGCGTTCCCTAATTGTGTACATCAATCAGGTTACGTAATTAAAACATAGACAATAGAATAATAAAACTGAATAAACAATTATATAAACTTAGTACCAAATTACATGTTTCCAGCATTCCTAAGGGAGTTCATCTCCTCACCTAACCCAGAGGGGGTTTAGCTACTAAAATGCATAATTAAATTACAAGAATATAAAAATGCATAAAAGAAAACCTAACCTTAGAGCTCATCCTCCTTTTCCCTTAGAGAGTAGTATTGCTCTATGTTCTCAATGAATATTATGAGGAAAAGGGAGCTCTATTTATAGTTTTCGTAACGGGCCAAAACCAGCCATCGTGCTACGATGGGCTCATTGTGCTACGATGAGTAGATTCTTTGTAAAATTATAATCAATCCTGCGCGTTTGATCATCTTGTTCACCAAGAAATGCCATCGTACCACGATAGAGGTCATCGTGGTACGATGGACAGATTTACTTCAAAAATAGAACATGTGTTGTCTTGGCCAACAAGCAGCTCCATCGTGCTACGATGAATGCCATCGTGCTGCGATGGGACGCCAAAATTACGTTTTTGCTTCAACACGAAAGTTGTAGCTCTTCGTCTTAGCTTTCCAACGCATGGTCACGGGCCTCATGCCGATATTCGTAGCTCAAGTTATGGTCCGCAGACTGAGAGTTACACATTTTCTTCATTATTTGCTCTTTTTATGCATTTTCTTCAATTCTTGACTTCTTGGACAAGTAGCTTCACTTCTTTATGTTTTTGCCTTGTAATTGGTCTAAAACTAATACTAAACTAATAATAAATAATGCTAAAAATATCATAGAAATTACTGTCATCAGGTGCCTTAGAAGAAGCTTCCTCAATTCCTTTAATTGAAACAGAGGATATGGATACAGCCCCAAAAAATTCGGCTTCCCCTTCGACATCCTTCTGCGCATCCCCCACCATGTTCACCTCACCCTCCACCGATTTTTCATGATTACGGCTAGGGGCCTTTTGTTGTTCGACCTCTTCTTCCACTTCTTTTGCGCCTCCAGAGTTGAGATTTTTGCAATTGCTGGTTGATGGAAAAAGACTTTTACTACAAGTTCCAGAACTAGAGTCCTTCTTCGCTTCATAGGAAATTTTTGGGAGAGGTGAAGCTCGGATCCAAGGTCCAAATGCTTGTTCTTTTTCCTCTACCCCGTTGTATGTGTCCTCATCAGGGTCCTCAATTTCTTCAAAGTCCTTCAACTTGTGCCCAATTCGACCACAACCAAAGCAAAAATTAGGCAACCTTTCATATTTGTAGTCCATTCAAATGTCCTTCCCCTAAAATTTTAGCTTGGAGCATCGCTTTAAAGGTTTCCTTAGTGAAGCGCCGCGAAAAATGCCCGAGCGTAAAAACGCTCGGAATGACACAGAGTCGCCACCGAACTTTATTTATTCCCGAGGGAAAAGGAAGATATCGATAAAACCTTAAAAGCAACGGAAAGATGGTCATCGCAACCATTTCCGGGTTCGGGAGTCGATTATGCGAGCGGAAGGTATTAGCACACCTCACATCTGTTGTACTCAACGAGAACCTTCTTATTAGTTTAGGGTTTAAAAGTGTTTTTAATTTTTTTGCATGTTTATTTTATTTAATATTAAAGTATTTACAAAGGGAAAAAAAAATAGTTTTTTATTATTGTGCTTGACGGTTGTTGGATCTCGCTCCTACGTATCTCCTAGTGCAATGGAGAAATCAAAGCTACGTAGTTCTTTGTAAAAAAAGTTTGTATGTTGATTAATTTTATTTATAAAAAATTTGGTCGTGCTTGGGCGAGAAAAAGTTTGCTTAATTGAAAAAGAGTCGGACTCGCGCTTGGGCGGTGATATCCGCTTAAGAAAAAAAGTTAAACGCACATGGGTGCAAAAAGATTAGTTTGATGAGTTGAATCTATTATTATTTTATGTTTAAAAAAAAAATATTTTTAGGTGTGGAAGACGAACAACCGGTAGACAAAGTGTAACACTAAGCGTCGATTGTTCGAGAGATGAACGGATGCACATCCGCCGGTCTCCTTTTTAATCCACATTTATTATAAGTAAAGAAAAGTTTTTAACTCATAAGAAAAAAAAAATGCTTGGTTTTAAAGTACTTATTTTTTTTTTACTTGTTTTCTTGTTAAAAATAAACTTATGCGGTGCAAATAAATAGGTCTAACCCATGACAAAGTATTCAGCCCAAACAATTAACAAAAGTAATAAGTAAATAAATAAATAAACCAAAAAAGTAAAAAAAAAAAACACATGAAACAAATTGAAAAGCTAGAAACAGAGCAAACAAACACGTTTCTGCGTGAGAGAGAAAAAAAAAAAGCGCTTCACCGAGAGAGAGATAGCGGCGAGGGAGAGACGGCCGGTGGTCGGAGATCGAGGTCGCAGTTGGACGGCGGCGGAATCAAACTCCTTCCTTCCTCTGTTTCTTCTTCTCGATCTATTCTGTTCCTATGGTTTTATATTGATTTGTTCTTTGATTTTGAGATGGTGATAAATGAAAGATGATTTTTGTTCTGTTCCTCTATAATTTTTTTGAGTTTGAGGGTAGTTAGAAAATAGTGGATGGTGGTGATGGATGATTTGTTGTGTTTGTGGTGGTTTATTGATAATTTTTTTAGTGACTGAAGATTTGTAGTGAAGGGTTGGAGATGAATGAATTTCTAAAGTTTCTACATCTTTGCTACTGCTCTCTGTTTTTTCTCCAATTTTCTTCCCCCCCTTTTTTTTTTCTGATTTTTAGTTCGCAATTTATAGAGAACATTGATAAATTCTTGTATTCATTGGATAAACTTGAGGATTGGATTGTTGATTGTTTTGGCAGGAAAATTGGTATTGCAAAGATAAAAGAGGGATGAAGTGATATGCACTTTGTGATTGTTTGTATTCATGGTGAAGACTGGAACTAAAATTGGAAGAAAGTTGAAAAGCAAAAAAGCTGGAAGCAAGAGACGATGCACTGTAACAACAGTGTTGTTGTCCTTTTTATTTTCTTATTTTTGTTGTTAATAAATTGGAAAAATAAATAAATAAATAAATAAAACAAAAAGACTAAAAAGGGGGAAGTGGGGCGCAACTTGCTTTTGCTGTTATTGTCCTTTCATTTTTGTTAAATAATAATAATAATAATAATAATAATAATAATAATAACAATAACAATAAAAGAAAAATGATAGGTTCAAAATTAGTGGGTTAACAAATTGACTCTAATTTATATTTTTTTAGATTTTTTGAATAAAATAAGGATACAAACAATAAAAACTTAAGCAATTTGATATTTTTGGAAATAAATGCATATTTTTGAATTTTATGAAGAAATTAAAAAAGGTAACAAATTATATGCAATTAAACTAAACATAATTAAAAATTCACGAAATGATTAAAAATACATGAAATTACAAAAATAAAATTCTGCTACTTTTCAAAAATTAAAACAAGACAAATCGAATGCAAAAAAAAAAGTTGGGACAAAATTGGGGTGCTACAGCTGCCCCTACTTAATTGTCCCTTGACGTAGAGTATGCGAATGCCATGGGTATTCGTGAACTCTTTGTGAAGGATAATTAAGTACGAAGTACTCAAATTTTGTCCCTAGAGAAAAAGATATGAATGAAACAACGGTGAGATACCTTCACTTGGGAAAGGTCAATTCTAACACCAAGAATTGAATGAGAGGTAAAGATACAATCGTCGCCAGGCGAGTCCTAGTGAAACGATAAAGGATAAAAAAAACCTTCACTAGGGGAAAGTTGATCATATCCAACCGCTTATACTGGAGGTAGATCCTTGAGGATGAATGTGATCTTATTCAGCCGCTTGCACTGAAGGTCGATCCTTGAAGGAAGAAAAAATGATCTTATTCAGCCGCTTGCACTGAAGGTCGATCTTTGAGGAAAAAAGATGATCTTATTCAGCCGCTTGCACTGAAGGTCGATCATTGAAAAAAAAGATGATATTATTCAGCCGCTTGCACTGAAGGTCGATCTTGAGGGAAAAAAGTGATCTTATTCAGCCGATTGCACTGAAGGTCGATCTTGAGGAAAAAAAAGTGATCTTATTCAGCCGTTTGCACTGAAGGTCGATCTTGAGGAAAAAATGTGATCTTATTCAGCCGCTGGTGAAACGATAAATGATATGATATGATCGTCGCCAGTCTGCCGCTGGTGAAACGATAAATGATGTGATTGATTGAGTAGACTCACTGAGGGAGCTTTAACTGGGGATCTTTAGTGTTTGTGAGTAAATCCACTGGGGATTTGAGAAGAGATTCGCTGAGCGATTTTCAAGAAAAACTTACTGGGGAAGTTCATGAATGAGGTTCACTAGGGAACATGGCTTATCACCTGCTTGGGGATTTTAAATGAAGTTCACTGGGGGAACTAAAGGGTAACTTGTTGAGGAATGTTTGATTTGAGGTTTATTGGGGAATACAGATAACTCACCGAGGAGTGTTTGATTGAGGTTCATTGGGGAACATGGATAACTCACTAGGGAGTGTAAGAAACTTTATAGGTGAATGGATTTCATGGGGACATGGATGATACAATATGCGATGCATGCTAATGAATGTGTACAATATGATGCATGTAGTATGATTACTCTTGAGATAAGCGAATGACATGTTGGGCTTTGGTTGTGATTGGGTGCTGAGCATGGTTGGGCTTTGGGATTTTATGGGTGAGATGGTTAAGATTTGGTACTTGGGCGGTTTTCGATCCTTCGACATTCGCAATACTAAACGCTTTTGAAGCTTCAAATGGATGGCCTGCTGATGGAGTTTTTGACATCTCGTGCTTGCATGGGCAGTTGATATGTTGTGTAGCTGTTGATTGTGCAACAAAAGGGGAACCAATCATGGTTGCTTTGAGAACTTTTGCGAGATAACATCTCGCTGGGAATCGTTAATTTCCTTTAGATATTTTCAAATCAAAGTTATCACGATTTCAAAAGATTTTATGTGTTTTTTTTTTATTTCAAAGTTGTATCATAAAAAAAAAAAAAAAATAGCATTTATTGGAGATGAAAAAAAACGACAAAGATAAATAGAAGGATGCATTTCATTGATGATCAAACATGATTTAGTACATGGAATGGTAGCACACTAAAGGTGTAACTCCACAAAATGAGTAAAAGAAATGAAAATGGCAATAAGAAAAAAAAATTGGAAATTCCCATTGAGTCATGACGACTGCTACTTTCTTAACAACCATAAGTCCACAACATCTTGCTTCTGAGGATGGCGAAGAAATTGGTTCTTCAGTTGATGTTAGGAACAAATTGTCCTGATGCAGTTACTTGCCTTTTTCCTTTTCCCAACTTTTGCCTAAGTCGCCTTTTCAGGTTTTCGACATAGCGGGTTTTCTTTTGTTTTTTTATATCCCTAACTTTTGCCTGGACCGTTCTTTCGAGTTTTCAGTCCATCGGGATGCCCCTTTTTGCCCAAGTCGCCCTTTCGGGTTTTCAACTTAGCGGGTGTTCTTTTGTTATTAGGCATAGTATTTCTTGACTGCATCGGAGTTCACAGGGAGTAGAAAGTCCTCACCGTCCATTCTTGTGATAATCAAGGCTCCTCCAAAGAAAGCTTTCTTCACTGCACAAGGACCTTCATAGTCTAGGTTGCACTTCCGACGCGAATTCTTATGTATGGGTAAGATCCTTCTCAACACTAGGTTGTCTTCTTGGAACTCTCGCGGACTGACCTTGATTTCCACCTCAATGGGGAGGACTGCCCCCATGCCATATACCATTGAGAACGGGGTTGCCCCTGTCGAGGTATGAACCGAGGTCTAATAGCCATGTAAGGCAAAGAGGAGCATCTCATGCCAATCTTGGTAAGTCCTCTCATCTTTTTTGTAGGATTTTCTTGATGATATTTTTGCGGCTTCTATGACTCCATTCATCTTTGGCGGGCATGGTGAAGAGTAGCGGTGTTCAATTTTTAAACTTTCACACATCTCTTTCATCATTTTGTTGCTATAGTTGGTGCCATTGTCAGTGATGATCCTGGTGGAGAGTCTGTAGCGACAAATTATCTTTTTTTTTTGTATGAATCGAACTACCACTTGCTCTGTTACATTGGCATATGAAGCAGGTTCAACTCATTTAGTCAATTAGTCGATGTTGACTAGGATGAACTGGTGTCTATTTGAAGCTCGAGTTTCGACGAGTCCAACCACGTCAATGCCCCGCATTGAGAAAGACCAAGGTGATGCCATTTGTCATGTTCAGTTCCTCAAGTTGATTAACTCCACAGGCTCTTGATTCAGTTGTATCTCTTTAGATTCTTGCTCTAGCAGTCTTGTCAACTCATCGGGAAGCTCACAATTATTTTCACAATCCTCTTCAGCTTGACTGATGGGGAATTCAAGGTTATGTGGGATGGTAGCGGTATCATATTCAATGGGTTTATTTAGGGATCTGCATATTTTTATGATGATTTTTTTTTAGAAGGATGAACAAAACAAAAATAAACAAAGAAAGAAAAGAATTGCCATTTTCTTGACAATAAATCCAGAGATGGAAGAGTAAAAAGTAATGGAAAAGAAAATGCTTTTTATTGATGATGATTTTTATTTGAAATAAAAAGGTGCCCTACAAATATATCCTTATGCCTTGGGTAGAGCAAAAGGATTTGGAAAACATGATTACTTAGAAAAAGAAAATATCTTTGAAATTTCAACAACAGTGTAGTTGTTGAGTCTTGCATTCGGAGAGCAATGGTAGACCAAACAAGGTATCTACTCATTAAAGTATACGCTTTCCTCCACATCATTGACATTCGGGCCATTACAACCTGACAGAGGATTGTTCTTCACATCGGTTCCATTCTCCTTGAAGGACAGACTCTTGTTGTTGACTAACTCTTGCACTGTCTCCTTAAGTGCTCTACAATCTTCAATAGAGTGGCCAATTGCCCCAGAATGAAACTCGCATTTGGCATTTGGATTATACCAATGTGGATATGGCGGTTCCAAGGGTCTAACATCTCGTGGCACCACTAAAGAATTCTTTATCAAGAGCGGCCAAAGCTGGCTGTACGAGATAGGAATCGGGTCGATCCGACTTGGTCGCTAATTAGGACGAGCAGACTTATACTGAGGCTTCTGAGATGCTGGTTGCTGATATTGCATAGGTGTTGTTGCAGCAACATAATACTGATTTTGATATGGTACTTGAAGAGTAGAGGGATGATAGGCATTTGCAGGCGGATGATAGGAATTATGACAATTGATCATTACCGCATTGGTTTCTTCTTCCTTCTTCTCGGGGAAAGAGGTCGAAAATTTCCTTATAGCATCTTGACCACTGTGGGCATTTAAGATCTTTCCATTCTTCAAACCCAACTCTACCATCTCTCCAATAATGACCAAATCGGAAAAATCGAAGGAGGCGCTTCCTATCACCTTTTCGTAGTATGGAGCTTGTAGAGTGCCTATGAAAATTCTTACAAGCTCCCTTTCAGACAAAGGTGGTTCAACTTGTGATGCTAATTCTCTCCACCGCTGTGCATATTCTTTGAATGTTTTTCTGTTCCCATCTTGGTCAAATCCTGCAATTGCATCCTATCTGGTGTCATACCCATGTTGTATTTGTATTGTTTGACAAAGGCTTCTGCTAAGTCTTTCCAAGTTCGGATCCGACTTTTCTCGAGATGCATATACCAATTCAAAGAAGCTCCACTGAGGCTATCTTAGAAGAAGTGGATAAGGAGCTTATCATCTTATGCAGCTGCACCCATCTTTCTGCAATACATGATCAAGTGATTACGAGGGCAAGTCAATCCTTTGTATTTCTCAAAATCTGGTATTTTGAATTTTGGGGGAAGCACCACATTTGAGACCAAACACATATCAAGCGCATCCAACCCAAATTCACCATGTCCTTCCATTGCTTTGACTCGTTCTTCTAAAGCGAGAATTTTCCCTCTAGATTCTTCATTTTCACCCGTTGTAGGTGGTCTTCCATCTAACGAAGGTTCGGTACACTCCCTTGGAGGGTTGGAAGAATGATACACCAAAAGTGGGTTTTCTGTTGTACCCTGAGGCATTGGAACACTCTCTTGTATCACAGGAGTTCCATTTGGACGAGGTACTGATGCTTGAGTAGGACGAGCCTGAGACGGGCCACTTTCAATAGGATTCCCTAATTGCGGAGGTGTGTAGCCCGGAGGAAGACCAAATGGGGGCCAAATGACAGCTGATGCGGAGGTTGGCTGTGGCTCGGGGGTAACAATCTCCACCGATGGAGGCTGCGTGTCTTGCGCTCTATTGGCAATTTCTTGAAGAGTTTCCATCATTCGATCGAACTTCACATTCAGCTGGTCGATGTCTTGTCTCATGACTTCGTGGTTTTCCACAATCCCATCCATGATCTTTTGCGTGTTTTTTCGAGTGTGATGCGAATGCCGAGGAGCGGGCTCTTGGACCAACTGTTTTCTTGGTTTTCTGGCTATGATGAAATTTTACCTGGAGTTTTGAGGGAGAATGAAATGAGTTTTTTATGACATGCATGTATGTAGATGTATGGAAATGCATGAGTATGCAAAAAGATTGTTTTCTTTTATATTTATTTTATTTAAAGGGAATTTCAAAGTTCTTGCGTTTATCTTAAGCATTGAGAGCAAACAAAATTATAAAATAAAGAAGAAAGTAGGATCCATTGATTTTTCATTTCATAAAAGGCATAGTACAAAAATATATATTTTTTTATTTTAAAAAAAAAAGCAAATACAAACTAAAGCCTCGCCTTACGGGCCACATCTAAACTAGCTTTGAACTCATTTTCAAGATGCTTAAGAATAAACTCTTTTTTGAAATTCCCTGAAAATGTGAATTCATATGCTAAATTACTTTTTATGAAAAATGCATGGCATGCAGAATAGATTTAGGGTGAAGGTAAAACAAATTATATGGGGTGGCTTCACTATGGTGGGATGGTTCTAAGTTTTTAATCCAACCCCTCACGAGGATAACTCTAAGGCTTTTGAGAGATGAACACCGAGTTCACCGATTCATGGTGAATTTTCCAAGGTCTCCCTTAGTTGGAGTTATTTGGGTTCTACACAAGGTCCCTAGAGTCACGGACCAAATTCAAAATTTCGCCGAGAGGAGGGGCTAGCCCATGCTCGACAAACCTTTTGAATAGATCTACTCTAGGCAGAGCTTTCGCATATCGCCGAAAGGGATGTAGATCCCATGGGCCCATACTACTAACTCCTTACTTAAACTTATGTTTTTTCTCAAGCTTGGGTGTAGAGCTTCTCTCAAGAATGTAAACCCGACCCGCAATTCAATATATATATTTGAAACAATAAAACATTAAATAAATACAAGAATAAGTGAAAACAATAAAAAAATAAACAAAGGGAAATGATGCAAACAAAACAAAGACAAATAACCCTAAACCTAACAAGGGTAGGCTTGACTCTCTTAAATCCCCAGCAGAGTCGCCAGCTGAAGCGCCGCGAAAAATGCCCGAGCGTACAAACGCTCGGAATGACACAGAGTCGCCACCGAACTTTATTTATTCCCGAGGGAAAAGGAAGATATCGATAAAACCTTAAAAGCAACGGAAAGATGGTCATCGCAACCATTTCCGGGTTCCGGAGTCGATTATGCGAGGGGAAGGTATTAGCACCCCTCACATCCGTTGTACTCAACGAGAACCTTCTTATTAGTTTAGGGTTTAAAAGTGTTTTTAATTTGTTTGCATGTTTATTTTATTTAATATTAAAGTATTTACAAAGGGAAAAAAAAATAGTTTTTTATTATTGTGCTTGACGGTTGTTGGATCTCGCTCCTACGTATCTCCTAGTGCAATGGAGAAATCAAAGCTACGTAGTTCTTTGTAAAAAAAGTTTGTATGTTGATTAATTTTATTTATAAAAAATTTGGTCGTGCTTGGGCGAGAAAAAGTTTGCTTAATTGAAAAAGAGTCGGACTCGCGCTTGGGCGGTGATATCCGCTTAAGAAAAAAAGTTAAACGCACATGGGTGCAAAAAGATTAGTTTGATGAGTTGAATCTATTATTATTTTATGTTTAAAAAAAAAATATTTTTAGGTGTGGAAGACGAACAACCGGTAGACAAAGTGTAACACTAAGCGTCGATTGTTCGAGAGATGAACGGATGCACATCCGCCGGTCTCCTTTTTAATCCACATTTATTATAAGAAAAGAAAAGTTTTTAACTCATAAGAAAAAAAAAAAATGCTTGGTTTTAAAGTACTTATTTTTTTTTTTTACTTGTTTTCTTGTTAAAAATAAACTTATGCGGTGCAAATAAATAGGTCTAACCCATGACAAAGTATTCAGCCCAAACAATTAACAAAAGTAATAAGTAAATAAATAAATAAACCAAAAAAGTAAAAAAAAAACACATGAAACAAATTGAAAAGCTAGAAACAGAGCAAACAAACACGTTTCTGCGTGAGAGAGAAAAAAAAAAAGCGCTTCACCGAGAGAGAGATAGCGGCGAGGGAGAGACGGCCGGTGGTCGGAGATCGAGGTCGCAGTTGGACGGCGGCGGAATCAAACTCCTTCCTTCCTCTGTTTCTTCTTCTCGATCTATTCTGTTCCTATGGTTTTATATTGATTTGTTCTTTGATTTTGAGATGGTGATAAATGAAAGATGATTTTTGTTCTGTTCCTCTATAATTTTTTTGAGTTTGAGGGTAGTTAGAAAATAGTGGATGGTGGTGATGGATGATTTGTTGTGTTTGTGGTGGTTTATTGATAATTTTTTTAGTGACTGAAGATTTGTAGTGAAGGGTTGGAGATGAATGAATTTCTAAAGTTTCTACATCTTTGCTACTGCTCTCTGTTTTTTCTCCAATTTTCTTCCCCCCCTTTTTTTTTTCTGATTTTTAGTTCGCAATTTATAGAGAACATTGATAAATTCTTGTATTCATTGGATAAACTTGAGGATTGGATTGTTGATTGTTTTGGCAGGAAAATTGGTATTGCAAAGATAAAAGAGGGATGAAGTGATATGCACTTTGTGATTGTTTGTATTCATGGTGAAGACTGGAACTAAAATTGGAAGAAAGTTGAAAAGCAAAAAAGCTGGAAGCAAGAGACGATGCACTGTAACAACAGTGTTGTTGTCCTTTTTATTTTCTTATTTTTGTTGTTAATAAATTGGAAAAATAAATAAATAAATAAATAAAACAAAAAGACTAAAAAGGGGGAAGTGGGGCGCAACTTGCTTTTGCTGTTATTGTCCTTTCATTTTTGTTAAATAATAATAATAATAATAATAATAATAATAATAACAATAACAATAAAAGAAAAATGATAGGTTCAAAATTAGTGGGTTAACAAATTGACTCTAATTTATATTTTTTTAGATTTTTTGAATAAAATAAGGATACAAACAATAAAAACTTAAGCAATTTGATATTTTTGGAAATAAATGCATATTTTTGAATTTTATGAAGAAATTAAAAAAGGTAACAAATTATATGCAATTAAACTAAACATAATTAAAAATTCACGAAATGATTAAAAATACATGAAATTACAAAAATAAAATTCTGCTACTTTTCAAAAATTAAAACAAGACAAATCGAATGCAAAAAAAAAAGTTGGGACAAAATTGGGGTGCTACAGCTGCCCCTACTTAATTGTCCCTTGACGTAGAGTATGCGAATGCCATGGGTATTCGTGAACTCTTTGTGAAGGATAATTAAGTACGAAGTACTCAAATTTTGTCCCTAGAGAAAAAGATATGAATGAAACAACGGTGAGATACCTTCACTTGGGAAAGGTCAATTCTAACACCAAGAATTGAATGAGAGGTAAAGATACAATCGTCGCCAGGCGAGTCCTAGTGAAACGATAAAGGATAAAAAAAACCTTCACTAGGGGAAAGTTGATCATATCCAACCGCTTATACTGGAGGTAGATCCTTGAGGATGAATGTGATCTTATTCAGCCGCTTGCACTGAAGGTCGATCCTTGAAGGAAGAAAAAATGATCTTATTCAGCCGCTTGCACTGAAGGTCGATCTTTGAGGAAAAAAGATGATCTTATTCAGCCGCTTGCACTGAAGGTCGATCATTGAAAAAAAAGATGATATTATTCAGCCGCTTGCACTGAAGGTCGATCTTGAGGGAAAAAAGTGATCTTATTCAGCCGATTGCACTGAAGGTCGATCTTGAGGAAAAAAAAGTGATCTTATTCAGCCGTTTGCACTGAAGGTCGATCTTGAGGAAAAAATGTGATCTTATTCAGCCGCTGGTGAAACGATAAATGATATGATATGATCGTCGCCAGTCTGCCGCTGGTGAAACGATAAATGATGTGATTGATTGAGTAGACTCACTGAGGGAGCTTTAACTGGGGATCTTTAGTGTTTGTGAGTAAATCCACTGGGGATTTGAGAAGAGATTCGCTGAGCGATTTTCAAGAAAAACTTACTGGGGAAGTTCATGAATGAGGTTCACTAGGGAACATGGCTTATCACCTGCTTGGGGATTTTAAATGAAGTTCACTGGGGGAACTAAAGGGTAACTTGTTGAGGAATGTTTGATTTGAGGTTTATTGGGGAATACAGATAACTCACCGAGGAGTGTTTGATTGAGGTTCATTGGGGAACATGGATAACTCACTAGGGAGTGTAAGAAACTTTATAGGTGAATGGATTTCATGGGGACATGGATGATACAATATGCGATGCATGCTAATGAATGTGTACAATATGATGCATGTAGTATGATTACTCTTGAGATAAGCGAATGACATGTTGGGCTTTGGTTGTGATTGGGTGCTGAGCATGGTTGGGCTTTGGGATTTTATGGGTGAGATGGTTAAGATTTGGTACTTGGGCGGTTTTCGATCCTTCGACATTCGCAATACTAAACGCTTTTGAAGCTTCAAATGGATGGCCTGCTGATGGAGTTTTTGACATCTCGTGCTTGCATGGGCAGTTGATATGTTGTGTAGCTGTTGATTGTGCAACAAAAGGGGAACCAATCATGGTTGCTTTGAGAACTTTTGCGAGATAACATCTCGCTGGGAATCGTTAATTTCCTTTAGATATTTTCAAATCAAAGTTATCACGATTTCAAAAGATTTTATGTGTTTTTTTTTTATTTCAAAGTTGTATCATAAAAAAAAAAAAAAAAATAGCATTTATTGGAGATGAAAAAAAACGACAAAGATAAATAGAAGGATGCATTTCATTGATGATCAAACATGATTTAGTACATGGAATGGTAGCACACTAAAGGTGTAACTCCACAAAATGAGTAAAAGAAATGAAAATGGCAATAAGAAAAAAAAATTGGAAATTCCCATTGAGTCATGACGACTGCTACTTTCTTAACAACCATAAGTCCACAACATCTTGCTTCTGAGGATGGCGAAGAAATTGGTTCTTCAGTTGATGTTAGGAACAAATTGTCCTGATGCAGTTACTTGCCTTTTTCCTTTTCCCAACTTTTGCCTAAGTCGCCTTTTCAGGTTTTCGACATAGCGGGTTTTCTTTTGTTTTTTTATATCCCTAACTTTTGCCTGGACCGTTCTTTCGAGTTTTCAGTCCATCGGGATGCCCCTTTTTGCCCAAGTCGCCCTTTCGGGTTTTCAACTTAGCGGGTGTTCTTTTGTTATTAGGCATAGTATTTCTTGACTGCATCGGAGTTCACAGGGAGTAGAAAGTCCTCACCGTCCATTCTTGTGATAATCAAGGCTCCTCCAAAGAAAGCTTTCTTCACTGCACAAGGACCTTCATAGTCTAGGTTGCACTTCCGACGCGAATTCTTATGTATGGGTAAGATCCTTCTCAACACTAGGTTGTCTTCTTGGAACTCTCGCGGACTGACCTTGATTTCCACCTCAATGGGGAGGACTGCCCCCATGCCATATACCATTGAGAACGGGGTTGCCCCTGTCGAGGTATGAACCGAGGTCTAATAGCCATGTAAGGCAAAGAGGAGCATCTCATGCCAATCTTGGTAAGTCCTCTCATCTTTTTTGTAGGATTTTCTTGATGATATTTTTGCGGCTTCTATGACTCCATTCATCTTTGGCGGGCATGGTGAAGAGTAGCGGTGTTCAATTTTTAAACTTTCACACATCTCTTTCATCATTTTGTTGCTATAGTTGGTGCCATTGTCAGTGATGATCCTGGTGGAGAGTCTGTAGCGACAAATTATCTTTTTTTTTTGTATGAATCGAACTACCACTTGCTCTGTTACATTGGCATATGAAGCAGGTTCAACTCATTTAGTCAATTAGTCGATGTTGACTAGGATGAACTGGTGTCTATTTGAAGCTCGAGTTTCGACGAGTCCAACCACGTCAATGCCCCGCATTGAGAAAGACCAAGGTGATGCCATTTGTCATGTTCAGTTCCTCAAGTTGATTAACTCCACAGGCTCTTGATTCAGTTGTATCTCTTTAGATTCTTGCTCTAGCAGTCTTGTCAACTCATCGGGAAGCTCACAATTATTTTCACAATCCTCTTCAGCTTGACTGATGGGGAATTCAAGGTTATGTGGGATGGTAGCGGTATCATATTCAATGGGTTTATTTAGGGATCTGCATATTTTTATGATGATTTTTTTTTAGAAGGATGAACAAAACAAAAATAAACAAAGAAAGAAAAGAATTGCCATTTTCTTGACAATAAATCCAGAGATGGAAGAGTAAAAAGTAATGGAAAAGAAAATGCTTTTTATTGATGATGATTTTTATTTGAAATAAAAAGGTGCCCTACAAATATATCCTTATGCCTTGGGTAGAGCAAAAGGATTTGGAAAACATGATTACTTAGAAAAAGAAAATATCTTTGAAATTTCAACAACAGTGTAGTTGTTGAGTCTTGCATTCGGAGAGCAATGGTAGACCAAACAAGGTATCTACTCATTAAAGTATACGCTTTCCTCCACATCATTGACATTCGGGCCATTACAACCTGACAGAGGATTGTTCTTCACATCGGTTCCATTCTCCTTGAAGGACAGACTCTTGTTGTTGACTAACTCTTGCACTGTCTCCTTAAGTGCTCTACAATCTTCAATAGAGTGGCCAATTGCCCCAGAATGAAACTCGCATTTGGCATTTGGATTATACCAATGTGGATATGGCGGTTCCAAGGGTCTAACATCTCGTGGCACCACTAAAGAATTCTTTATCAAGAGCGGCCAAAGCTGGCTGTACGAGATAGGAATCGGGTCGATCCGACTTGGTCGCTAATTAGGACGAGCAGACTTATACTGAGGCTTCTGAGATGCTGGTTGCTGATATTGCATAGGTGTTGTTGCAGCAACATAATACTGATTTTGATATGGTACTTGAAGAGTAGAGGGATGATAGGCATTTGCAGGCGGATGATAGGAATTATGACAATTGATCATTACCGCATTGGTTTCTTCTTCCTTCTTCTCGGGGAAAGAGGTCGAAAATTTCCTTATAGCATCTTGACCACTGTGGGCATTTAAGATCTTTCCATTCTTCAAACCCAACTCTACCATCTCTCCAATAATGACCAAATCGGAAAAATCGAAGGAGGCGCTTCCTATCACCTTTTCGTAGTATGGAGCTTGTAGAGTGCCTATGAAAATTCTTACAAGCTCCCTTTCAGACAAAGGTGGTTCAACTTGTGATGCTAATTCTCTCCACCGCTGTGCATATTCTTTGAATGTTTTTCTGTTCCCATCTTGGTCAAATCCTGCAATTGCATCCTATCTGGTGTCATACCCATGTTGTATTTGTATTGTTTGACAAAGGCTTCTGCTAAGTCTTTCCAAGTTCGGATCCGACTTTTCTCGAGATGCATATACCAATTCAAAGAAGCTCCACTGAGGCTATCTTAGAAGAAGTGGATAAGGAGCTTATCATCTTATGCAGCTGCACCCATCTTTCTGCAATACATGATCAAGTGATTACGAGGGCAAGTCAATCCTTTGTATTTCTCAAAATCTGGTATTTTGAATTTTGGGGGAAGCACCACATTTGAGACCAAACACATATCAAGCGCATCCAACCCAAATTCACCATGTCCTTCCATTGCTTTGACTCGTTCTTCTAAAGCGAGAATTTTCCCTCTAGATTCTTCATTTTCACCCGTTGTAGGTGGTCTTCCATCTAACGAAGGTTCGGTACACTCCCTTGGAGGGTTGGAAGAATGATACACCAAAAGTGGGTTTTCTGTTGTACCCTGAGGCATTGGAACACTCTCTTGTATCACAGGAGTTCCATTTGGACGAGGTACTGATGCTTGAGTAGGACGAGCCTGAGACGGGCCACTTTCAATAGGATTCCCTAATTGCGGAGGTGTGTAGCCCGGAGGAAGACCAAATGGGGGCCAAATGACAGCTGATGCGGAGGTTGGCTGTGGCTCGGGGGTAACAATCTCCACCGATGGAGGCTGCGTGTCTTGCGCTCTATTGGCAATTTCTTGAAGAGTTTCCATCATTCGATCGAACTTCACATTCAGCTGGTCGATGTCTTGTCTCATGACTTCGTGGTTTTCCACAATCCCATCCATGATCTTTTGCGTGTTTTTTCGAGTGTGATGCGAATGCCGAGGAGCGGGCTCTTGGACCAACTGTTTTCTTGGTTTTCTGGCTATGATGAAATTTTACCTGGAGTTTTGAGGGAGAATGAAATGAGTTTTTTATGACATGCATGTATGTAGATGTATGGAAATGCATGAGTATGCAAAAAGATTGTTTTCTTTTATATTTATTTTATTTAAAGGGAATTTCAAAGTTCTTGCGTTTATCTTAAGCATTGAGAGCAAACAAAATTATAAAATAAAGAAGAAAGTAGGATCCATTGATTTTTCATTTCATAAAAGGCATAGTACAAAAATATATATTTTTTTATTTTAAAAAAAAAAGCAAATACAAACTAAAGCCTCGCCTTACGGGCCACATCTAAACTAGCTTTGAACTCATTTTCAAGATGCTTAAGAATAAACTCTTTTTTGAAATTCCCTGAAAATGTGAATTCATATGCTAAATTACTTTTTATGAAAAATGCATGGCATGCAGAATAGATTTAGGGTGAAGGTAAAACAAATTATATGGGGTGGCTTCACTATGGTGGGATGGTTCTAAGTTTTTAATCCAACCCCTCACGAGGATAACTCTAAGGCTTTTGAGAGATGAACACCGAGTTCACCGATTCATGGTGAATTTTCCAAGGTCTCCCTTAGTTGGAGTTATTTGGGTTCTACACAAGGTCCCTAGAGTCACGGACCAAATTCAAAATTTCGCCGAGAGGAGGGGCTAGCCCATGCTCGACAAACCTTTTGAATAGATCTACTCTAGGCAGAGCTTTCGCATATCGCCGAAAGGGATGTAGATCCCATGGGCCCATACTACTAACTCCTTACTTAAACTTATGTTTTTTCTCAAGCTTGGGTGTAGAGCTTCTCTCAAGAATGTAAACCCGACCCGCAATTCAATATATATATTTGAAACAATAAAACATTAAATAAATACAAGAATAAGTGAAAACAATAAAAAAATAAACAAAGGGAAATGATGCAAACAAAACAAAGACAAATAACCCTAAACCTAACAAGGGTAGGCTTGACTCTCTTAAATCCCCAGCAGAGTCGCCAGCTGAAGCGCCGCGAAAAATGCCCGAGCGTACAAACGCTCGGAATGACACAGAGTCGCCACCGAACTTTATTTATTCCCGAGGGAAAAGGAAGATATCGATAAAACCTTAAAAGCAACGGAAAGATGGTCATCGCAACCATTTCCGGGTTCCGGAGTCGATTATGCGAGGGGAAGGTATTAGCACCCCTCACATCCGTTGTACTCAACGAGAACCTTCTTATTAGTTTAGGGTTTAAAAGTGTTTTTAATTTGTTTGCATGTTTATTTTATTTAATATTAAAGTATTTACAAAGGGAAAAAAAAATAGTTTTTTATTATTGTGCTTGACGGTTGTTGGATCTCGCTCCTACGTATCTCCTAGTGCAATGGAGAAATCAAAGCTACGTAGTTCTTTGTAAAAAAAGTTTGTATGTTGATTAATTTTATTTATAAAAAATTTGGTCGTGCTTGGGCGAGAAAAAGTTTGCTTAATTGAAAAAGAGTCGGACTCGCGCTTGGGCGGTGATATCCGCTTAAGAAAAAAAGTTAAACGCACATGGGTGCAAAAAGATTAGTTTGATGAGTTGAATCTATTATTATTTTATGTTTAAAAAAAAAATATTTTTAGGTGTGGAAGACGAACAACCGGTAGACAAAGTGTAACACTAAGCGTCGATTGTTCGAGAGATGAACGGATGCACATCCGCCGGTCTCCTTTTTAATCCACATTTATTATAAGAAAAGAAAAGTTTTTAACTCATAAGAAAAAAAAAAAATGCTTGGTTTTAAAGTACTTATTTTTTTTTTTTACTTGTTTTCTTGTTAAAAATAAACTTATGCGGTGCAAATAAATAGGTCTAACCCATGACAAAGTATTCAGCCCAAACAATTAACAAAAGTAATAAGTAAATAAATAAATAAACCAAAAAAGTAAAAAAAAAACACATGAAACAAATTGAAAAGCTAGAAACAGAGCAAACAAACACGTTTCTGCGTGAGAGAGAAAAAAAAAAAGCGCTTCACCGAGAGAGAGATAGCGGCGAGGGAGAGACGGCCGGTGGTCGGAGATCGAGGTCGCAGTTGGACGGCGGCGGAATCAAACTCCTTCCTTCCTCTGTTTCTTCTTCTCGATCTATTCTGTTCCTATGGTTTTATATTGATTTGTTCTTTGATTTTGAGATGGTGATAAATGAAAGATGATTTTTGTTCTGTTCCTCTATAATTTTTTTGAGTTTGAGGGTAGTTAGAAAATAGTGGATGGTGGTGATGGATGATTTGTTGTGTTTGTGGTGGTTTATTGATAATTTTTTTAGTGACTGAAGATTTGTAGTGAAGGGTTGGAGATGAATGAATTTCTAAAGTTTCTACATCTTTGCTACTGCTCTCTGTTTTTTCTCCAATTTTCTTCCCCCCCTTTTTTTTTTCTGATTTTTAGTTCGCAATTTATAGAGAACATTGATAAATTCTTGTATTCATTGGATAAACTTGAGGATTGGATTGTTGATTGTTTTGGCAGGAAAATTGGTATTGCAAAGATAAAAGAGGGATGAAGTGATATGCACTTTGTGATTGTTTGTATTCATGGTGAAGACTGGAACTAAAATTGGAAGAAAGTTGAAAAGCAAAAAAGCTGGAAGCAAGAGACGATGCACTGTAACAACAGTGTTGTTGTCCTTTTTATTTTCTTATTTTTGTTGTTAATAAATTGGAAAAATAAATAAATAAATAAATAAAACAAAAAGACTAAAAAGGGGGAAGTGGGGCGCAACTTGCTTTTGCTGTTATTGTCCTTTCATTTTTGTTAAATAATAATAATAATAATAATAATAATAATAATAACAATAACAATAAAAGAAAAATGATAGGTTCAAAATTAGTGGGTTAACAAATTGACTCTAATTTATATTTTTTTAGATTTTTTGAATAAAATAAGGATACAAACAATAAAAACTTAAGCAATTTGATATTTTTGGAAATAAATGCATATTTTTGAATTTTATGAAGAAATTAAAAAAGGTAACAAATTATATGCAATTAAACTAAACATAATTAAAAATTCACGAAATGATTAAAAATACATGAAATTACAAAAATAAAATTCTGCTACTTTTCAAAAATTAAAACAAGACAAATCGAATGCAAAAAAAAAAGTTGGGACAAAATTGGGGTGCTACAGCTGCCCCTACTTAATTGTCCCTTGACGTAGAGTATGCGAATGCCATGGGTATTCGTGAACTCTTTGTGAAGGATAATTAAGTACGAAGTACTCAAATTTTGTCCCTAGAGAAAAAGATATGAATGAAACAACGGTGAGATACCTTCACTTGGGAAAGGTCAATTCTAACACCAAGAATTGAATGAGAGGTAAAGATACAATCGTCGCCAGGCGAGTCCTAGTGAAACGATAAAGGATAAAAAAAACCTTCACTAGGGGAAAGTTGATCATATCCAACCGCTTATACTGGAGGTAGATCCTTGAGGATGAATGTGATCTTATTCAGCCGCTTGCACTGAAGGTCGATCCTTGAAGGAAGAAAAAATGATCTTATTCAGCCGCTTGCACTGAAGGTCGATCTTTGAGGAAAAAAGATGATCTTATTCAGCCGCTTGCACTGAAGGTCGATCATTGAAAAAAAAGATGATATTATTCAGCCGCTTGCACTGAAGGTCGATCTTGAGGGAAAAAAGTGATCTTATTCAGCCGATTGCACTGAAGGTCGATCTTGAGGAAAAAAAAGTGATCTTATTCAGCCGTTTGCACTGAAGGTCGATCTTGAGGAAAAAATGTGATCTTATTCAGCCGCTGGTGAAACGATAAATGATATGATATGATCGTCGCCAGTCTGCCGCTGGTGAAACGATAAATGATGTGATTGATTGAGTAGACTCACTGAGGGAGCTTTAACTGGGGATCTTTAGTGTTTGTGAGTAAATCCACTGGGGATTTGAGAAGAGATTCGCTGAGCGATTTTCAAGAAAAACTTACTGGGGAAGTTCATGAATGAGGTTCACTAGGGAACATGGCTTATCACCTGCTTGGGGATTTTAAATGAAGTTCACTGGGGGAACTAAAGGGTAACTTGTTGAGGAATGTTTGATTTGAGGTTTATTGGGGAATACAGATAACTCACCGAGGAGTGTTTGATTGAGGTTCATTGGGGAACATGGATAACTCACTAGGGAGTGTAAGAAACTTTATAGGTGAATGGATTTCATGGGGACATGGATGATACAATATGCGATGCATGCTAATGAATGTGTACAATATGATGCATGTAGTATGATTACTCTTGAGATAAGCGAATGACATGTTGGGCTTTGGTTGTGATTGGGTGCTGAGCATGGTTGGGCTTTGGGATTTTATGGGTGAGATGGTTAAGATTTGGTACTTGGGCGGTTTTCGATCCTTCGACATTCGCAATACTAAACGCTTTTGAAGCTTCAAATGGATGGCCTGCTGATGGAGTTTTTGACATCTCGTGCTTGCATGGGCAGTTGATATGTTGTGTAGCTGTTGATTGTGCAACAAAAGGGGAACCAATCATGGTTGCTTTGAGAACTTTTGCGAGATAACATCTCGCTGGGAATCGTTAATTTCCTTTAGATATTTTCAAATCAAAGTTATCACGATTTCAAAAGATTTTATGTGTTTTTTTTTTATTTCAAAGTTGTATCATAAAAAAAAAAAAAAAAATAGCATTTATTGGAGATGAAAAAAAACGACAAAGATAAATAGAAGGATGCATTTCATTGATGATCAAACATGATTTAGTACATGGAATGGTAGCACACTAAAGGTGTAACTCCACAAAATGAGTAAAAGAAATGAAAATGGCAATAAGAAAAAAAAATTGGAAATTCCCATTGAGTCATGACGACTGCTACTTTCTTAACAACCATAAGTCCACAACATCTTGCTTCTGAGGATGGCGAAGAAATTGGTTCTTCAGTTGATGTTAGGAACAAATTGTCCTGATGCAGTTACTTGCCTTTTTCCTTTTCCCAACTTTTGCCTAAGTCGCCTTTTCAGGTTTTCGACATAGCGGGTTTTCTTTTGTTTTTTTATATCCCTAACTTTTGCCTGGACCGTTCTTTCGAGTTTTCAGTCCATCGGGATGCCCCTTTTTGCCCAAGTCGCCCTTTCGGGTTTTCAACTTAGCGGGTGTTCTTTTGTTATTAGGCATAGTATTTCTTGACTGCATCGGAGTTCACAGGGAGTAGAAAGTCCTCACCGTCCATTCTTGTGATAATCAAGGCTCCTCCAAAGAAAGCTTTCTTCACTGCACAAGGACCTTCATAGTCTAGGTTGCACTTCCGACGCGAATTCTTATGTATGGGTAAGATCCTTCTCAACACTAGGTTGTCTTCTTGGAACTCTCGCGGACTGACCTTGATTTCCACCTCAATGGGGAGGACTGCCCCCATGCCATATACCATTGAGAACGGGGTTGCCCCTGTCGAGGTATGAACCGAGGTCTAATAGCCATGTAAGGCAAAGAGGAGCATCTCATGCCAATCTTGGTAAGTCCTCTCATCTTTTTTGTAGGATTTTCTTGATGATATTTTTGCGGCTTCTATGACTCCATTCATCTTTGGCGGGCATGGTGAAGAGTAGCGGTGTTCAATTTTTAAACTTTCACACATCTCTTTCATCATTTTGTTGCTATAGTTGGTGCCATTGTCAGTGATGATCCTGGTGGAGAGTCTGTAGCGACAAATTATCTTTTTTTTTTGTATGAATCGAACTACCACTTGCTCTGTTACATTGGCATATGAAGCAGGTTCAACTCATTTAGTCAATTAGTCGATGTTGACTAGGATGAACTGGTGTCTATTTGAAGCTCGAGTTTCGACGAGTCCAACCACGTCAATGCCCCGCATTGAGAAAGACCAAGGTGATGCCATTTGTCATGTTCAGTTCCTCAAGTTGATTAACTCCACAGGCTCTTGATTCAGTTGTATCTCTTTAGATTCTTGCTCTAGCAGTCTTGTCAACTCATCGGGAAGCTCACAATTATTTTCACAATCCTCTTCAGCTTGACTGATGGGGAATTCAAGGTTATGTGGGATGGTAGCGGTATCATATTCAATGGGTTTATTTAGGGATCTGCATATTTTTATGATGATTTTTTTTTAGAAGGATGAACAAAACAAAAATAAACAAAGAAAGAAAAGAATTGCCATTTTCTTGACAATAAATCCAGAGATGGAAGAGTAAAAAGTAATGGAAAAGAAAATGCTTTTTATTGATGATGATTTTTATTTGAAATAAAAAGGTGCCCTACAAATATATCCTTATGCCTTGGGTAGAGCAAAAGGATTTGGAAAACATGATTACTTAGAAAAAGAAAATATCTTTGAAATTTCAACAACAGTGTAGTTGTTGAGTCTTGCATTCGGAGAGCAATGGTAGACCAAACAAGGTATCTACTCATTAAAGTATACGCTTTCCTCCACATCATTGACATTCGGGCCATTACAACCTGACAGAGGATTGTTCTTCACATCGGTTCCATTCTCCTTGAAGGACAGACTCTTGTTGTTGACTAACTCTTGCACTGTCTCCTTAAGTGCTCTACAATCTTCAATAGAGTGGCCAATTGCCCCAGAATGAAACTCGCATTTGGCATTTGGATTATACCAATGTGGATATGGCGGTTCCAAGGGTCTAACATCTCGTGGCACCACTAAAGAATTCTTTATCAAGAGCGGCCAAAGCTGGCTGTACGAGATAGGAATCGGGTCGATCCGACTTGGTCGCTAATTAGGACGAGCAGACTTATACTGAGGCTTCTGAGATGCTGGTTGCTGATATTGCATAGGTGTTGTTGCAGCAACATAATACTGATTTTGATATGGTACTTGAAGAGTAGAGGGATGATAGGCATTTGCAGGCGGATGATAGGAATTATGACAATTGATCATTACCGCATTGGTTTCTTCTTCCTTCTTCTCGGGGAAAGAGGTCGAAAATTTCCTTATAGCATCTTGACCACTGTGGGCATTTAAGATCTTTCCATTCTTCAAACCCAACTCTACCATCTCTCCAATAATGACCAAATCGGAAAAATCGAAGGAGGCGCTTCCTATCACCTTTTCGTAGTATGGAGCTTGTAGAGTGCCTATGAAAATTCTTACAAGCTCCCTTTCAGACAAAGGTGGTTCAACTTGTGATGCTAATTCTCTCCACCGCTGTGCATATTCTTTGAATGTTTTTCTGTTCCCATCTTGGTCAAATCCTGCAATTGCATCCTATCTGGTGTCATACCCATGTTGTATTTGTATTGTTTGACAAAGGCTTCTGCTAAGTCTTTCCAAGTTCGGATCCGACTTTTCTCGAGATGCATATACCAATTCAAAGAAGCTCCACTGAGGCTATCTTAGAAGAAGTGGATAAGGAGCTTATCATCTTATGCAGCTGCACCCATCTTTCTGCAATACATGATCAAGTGATTACGAGGGCAAGTCAATCCTTTGTATTTCTCAAAATCTGGTATTTTGAATTTTGGGGGAAGCACCACATTTGAGACCAAACACATATCAAGCGCATCCAACCCAAATTCACCATGTCCTTCCATTGCTTTGACTCGTTCTTCTAAAGCGAGAATTTTCCCTCTAGATTCTTCATTTTCACCCGTTGTAGGTGGTCTTCCATCTAACGAAGGTTCGGTACACTCCCTTGGAGGGTTGGAAGAATGATACACCAAAAGTGGGTTTTCTGTTGTACCCTGAGGCATTGGAACACTCTCTTGTATCACAGGAGTTCCATTTGGACGAGGTACTGATGCTTGAGTAGGACGAGCCTGAGACGGGCCACTTTCAATAGGATTCCCTAATTGCGGAGGTGTGTAGCCCGGAGGAAGACCAAATGGGGGCCAAATGACAGCTGATGCGGAGGTTGGCTGTGGCTCGGGGGTAACAATCTCCACCGATGGAGGCTGCGTGTCTTGCGCTCTATTGGCAATTTCTTGAAGAGTTTCCATCATTCGATCGAACTTCACATTCAGCTGGTCGATGTCTTGTCTCATGACTTCGTGGTTTTCCACAATCCCATCCATGATCTTTTGCGTGTTTTTTCGAGTGTGATGCGAATGCCGAGGAGCGGGCTCTTGGACCAACTGTTTTCTTGGTTTTCTGGCTATGATGAAATTTTACCTGGAGTTTTGAGGGAGAATGAAATGAGTTTTTTATGACATGCATGTATGTAGATGTATGGAAATGCATGAGTATGCAAAAAGATTGTTTTCTTTTATATTTATTTTATTTAAAGGGAATTTCAAAGTTCTTGCGTTTATCTTAAGCATTGAGAGCAAACAAAATTATAAAATAAAGAAGAAAGTAGGATCCATTGATTTTTCATTTCATAAAAGGCATAGTACAAAAATATATATTTTTTTATTTTAAAAAAAAAAGCAAATACAAACTAAAGCCTCGCCTTACGGGCCACATCTAAACTAGCTTTGAACTCATTTTCAAGATGCTTAAGAATAAACTCTTTTTTGAAATTCCCTGAAAATGTGAATTCATATGCTAAATTACTTTTTATGAAAAATGCATGGCATGCAGAATAGATTTAGGGTGAAGGTAAAACAAATTATATGGGGTGGCTTCACTATGGTGGGATGGTTCTAAGTTTTTAATCCAACCCCTCACGAGGATAACTCTAAGGCTTTTGAGAGATGAACACCGAGTTCACCGATTCATGGTGAATTTTCCAAGGTCTCCCTTAGTTGGAGTTATTTGGGTTCTACACAAGGTCCCTAGAGTCACGGACCAAATTCAAAATTTCGCCGAGAGGAGGGGCTAGCCCATGCTCGACAAACCTTTTGAATAGATCTACTCTAGGCAGAGCTTTCGCATATCGCCGAAAGGGATGTAGATCCCATGGGCCCATACTACTAACTCCTTACTTAAACTTATGTTTTTTCTCAAGCTTGGGTGTAGAGCTTCTCTCAAGAATGTAAACCCGACCCGCAATTCAATATATATATTTGAAACAATAAAACATTAAATAAATACAAGAATAAGTGAAAACAATAAAAAAATAAACAAAGGGAAATGATGCAAACAAAACAAAGACAAATAACCCTAAACCTAACAAGGGTAGGCTTGACTCTCTTAAATCCCCAGCAGAGTCGCCAGCTGAAGCGCCGCGAAAAATGCCCGAGCGTACAAACGCTCGGAATGACACAGAGTCGCCACCGAACTTTATTTATTCCCGAGGGAAAAGGAAGATATCGATAAAACCTTAAAAGCAACGGAAAGATGGTCATCGCAACCATTTCCGGGTTCCGGAGTCGATTATGCGAGGGGAAGGTATTAGCACCCCTCACATCCGTTGTACTCAACGAGAACCTTCTTATTAGTTTAGGGTTTAAAAGTGTTTTTAATTTGTTTGCATGTTTATTTTATTTAATATTAAAGTATTTACAAAGGGAAAAAAAAATAGTTTTTTATTATTGTGCTTGACGGTTGTTGGATCTCGCTCCTACGTATCTCCTAGTGCAATGGAGAAATCAAAGCTACGTAGTTCTTTGTAAAAAAAGTTTGTATGTTGATTAATTTTATTTATAAAAAATTTGGTCGTGCTTGGGCGAGAAAAAGTTTGCTTAATTGAAAAAGAGTCGGACTCGCGCTTGGGCGGTGATATCCGCTTAAGAAAAAAAGTTAAACGCACATGGGTGCAAAAAGATTAGTTTGATGAGTTGAATCTATTATTATTTTATGTTTAAAAAAAAAATATTTTTAGGTGTGGAAGACGAACAACCGGTAGACAAAGTGTAACACTAAGCGTCGATTGTTCGAGAGATGAACGGATGCACATCCGCCGGTCTCCTTTTTAATCCACATTTATTATAAGAAAAGAAAAGTTTTTAACTCATAAGAAAAAAAAAAAATGCTTGGTTTTAAAGTACTTATTTTTTTTTTTTACTTGTTTTCTTGTTAAAAATAAACTTATGCGGTGCAAATAAATAGGTCTAACCCATGACAAAGTATTCAGCCCAAACAATTAACAAAAGTAATAAGTAAATAAATAAATAAACCAAAAAAGTAAAAAAAAAACACATGAAACAAATTGAAAAGCTAGAAACAGAGCAAACAAACACGTTTCTGCGTGAGAGAGAAAAAAAAAAGCGCTTCACCGAGAGAGAGATAGCGGCGAGGGAGAGACGGCCGGTGGTCGGAGATCGAGGTCGCAGTTGGACGGCGGCGGAATCAAACTCCTTCCTTCCTCTGTTTCTTCTTCTCGATCTACTCTGTTTTATATTGATTTGTTCTTTGATTTTGAGATGGTGATAAATGAAAGATGATTTTTGTTCTGTTCCTCTATAATTTTTTTGAGTTTGAGGGTAGTTAGAAAATAGTGGATGGTGGTGATGGATGATTTGTTGTGTTTGTGGTGGTTTATTGATAATTTTTTTAGTGACTGAAGATTTGTAGTGAAGGGTTGGAGATGAATGAATTTCTAAAGTTTCTACATCTTTGCTACTGCTCTCTGTTTTTTCTCCAATTTTCTTCCCCCCTTTTTTTTTTCTGATTTTTAGTTCGCAATTTATAGAGAACATTGATAAATTCTTGTATTCATTGGATAAACTTGAGGATTGGATTGTTGATTGTTTTGGCAGGAAAATTGGTATTGCAAAGATAAAAGAGGGATGAAGTGATATGCACTTTGTGATTGTTTGTATTCATGGTGAAGACTGGAACTAAAATTGGAAGAAAGTTGAAAAGCAAAAAAGCTGGAAGCAAGAGACGATGCACTGTAACAACAGTGTTGTTGTCCTTTTTATTTTCTTATTTTTGTTGTTAATAAATTGGAAAAATAAATAAATTAATAAATAAAACAAAAAGACTAAAAAGGGGGAAGTGGGGCGCAACTTGCTTTTGCTGTTATTGTCCTTTCATTTTTGTTAAATAATAATAATAATAATAATAATAATAATAATAATAATAACAATAACAATAAAAGAAAAATGATAGGTTCAAAATTAGTGGGTTAACAAATTGACTCTAATTTATATTTTTTTAGATTTTTTGAATAAAATAAGGATACAAACAATAAAAACTTAAGCAATTTGATATTTTTGGAAATAAATGCATATTTTTGAATTTTATGAAGAAATTAAAAAAGGTAACAAATTATATGCAATTAAACTAAACATAATTAAAAATTCACGAAATGATTAAAAATACATGAAATTACAAAAATAAAATTCTGCTACTTTTCAAAAATTAAAACAAGACAAATCGAATGCAAAAAAAAAAAGTTGGGGCAAAATTGGGGTGCTACAGCTGCCCCTACTTAATTGTCCCTTGACGTAGAGTATGCGAATGCCATGGGTATTCGTGAACTCTTTGTGAAGGATAATTAAGTACGAAGTACTCAAATTTTGTCCCTAGAGAAAAAGATATGAATGAAACAACGGTGAGATACCTTCACTTGGGAAAGGTCAATTCTAACACCAAGAATTGAATGAGAGGTAAAGATACAATCGTCGCCAGGCGAGTCCTAGTGAAACGATAAAGGATAAAAAAAAACCTTCACTAGGGGAAAGTTGATCATATCCAACCGCTTATACTGGAGGTAGATCCTTGAGGATGAATGTGATCTTATTCAGCCGCTTGCACTGAAGGTCGATCCTTGAAGGAAGAAAAAATGATATTATTCAGCCGCTTGCACTGAAGGTCGATCTTTGAGGAAAAAAGATGATCTTATTCAGCCGCTTGCACTGAAGGTCGATCATTGAAAAAAAAGATGATCTTATTCAGCCGCTTGCACTGAAGGTCGATCTTGAGGGAAAAAAGTGATCTTATTCAGCCGATTGCACTGAAGGTCGATCTTGAGGAAAAAAAAGTGATCTTATTCAGCCGTTTGCACTGAAGGTCGATCTTGAGGAAAAAATGTGATCTTATTCAGCCGCTGGTGAAACGATAAATGATATGATATGATCGTCGCCAGTCTGCCGCTGGTGAAACGATAAATGATGTGATTGATTGAGTAGACTCACTGAGGGAGCTTTAACTGGGGATCTTTAGTGTTTGTGAGTAAATCCACTGGGGATTTGAGAAGAGATTCGCTGAGCGATTTTCAAGAAAAACTTACTGGGGAAGTTCATGAATGAGGTTCACTAGGGAACATGGCTTATCACCTGCTTGGGGATTTTAAATGAAGTTCACTGGGGGAACTAAAGGGTAACTTGTTGAGGAATGTTTGATTTGAGGTTTATTGGGGAATACAGATAACTCACCGAGGAGTGTTTGATTGAGGTTCATTGGGGAACATGGATAACTCACTAGGGAGTGTAAGAAACTTTATAGGTGAATGGATTTCATGGGGACATGGATGATACAATATGCGATGCATGCTAATGAATGTGTACAATATGATGCATGTAGTATGATTACTCTTGAGATAAGCGAATGACATGTTGGGCTTTGGTTGTGATTGGGTGCTGAGCATGGTTGGGCTTTGGGATTTTATGGGTGAGATGGTTAAGATTTGGTACTTGGGCGGTTTTCGATCCTTCGACATTCGCAGTTTATAGAGAACATTGATAAATTCTTGTATTCATTGGATAAACTTGAGGATTGGATTGTTGATTGTTTTGGCAGGAAAATTGGTATTGCAAAGATAAAAGAGGAATGAAGTGATATGCACTTTGTGATTGTTTGTATTCATGGTGAAGACTGGAACTAAAATTGGAAGAAAGTTGAAAAGCAAAAAACCTGGAAGCAAGAGACGATGCACTGTAACAACAGTGTTGTTGTCCTTTTTATTTTCTTATTTTTGTTGTTAATAAATTGGAAAAATAAATAAATTAATAAATAAAACAAAAAGACTAAAAAGGGGGAAAGTGGGGCGCAACTTGCTTTTGCTGTTATTGTCCTTTCATTTTTGTTAAATAATAATAATAATAATAATAATAATAATAATAATAACAATAACAATAAAAGAAAAATGATAGGTTCAAAATTAGTGGGTTAACAAATTGACTCTAATTTATATTTTTTTAGATTTTTTGAATAAAATAAGGATACAAACAATAAAAACTTGAGCAATTTGATATTTTTGGAAATAAATGCATATTTTTGGATTTTATGAAGAAATTAAAAAAGGTAACAAATTATATGCAATAAAACTAAACATAATTAAAAATTCACGAAATGATTAAAAATACATGAAATTACAAAATTAAAATTCTGCTACTTTTCAAAAATTAAAACAAGACAAATCGAATGCAAAAAAAAAGTTGGGACAAAATTGGGGTGCTACACTTAGATCAAGTGAAGCTCTAATCCATATGAACTTTCCCATACGGTTGCATTCTTTCGTATCCATCTCCTCAAAAGTACTTATATTGTTTCCTATTTTCTTTGCCAGTGCTTTATATTGTAGCTTGAGGGGTAGGCCATAGATCCGAACCCAGAAGGACACTTTGTTCATCTCTAGCTCTAACGTTTGTTCGTTGCCAGAAATGCGATTCAGAATAATAAAGTTTCTATTAAGCTCTAGGGACCATTTTGTAAACCTAGGTCGCCTCCTTCTTCGTTGTAAATTTGAACAAGAAGAGGTTTTTGTTTAGATCCTGGATGTCAACAGGATTTCTACACCTCCCTGCCTAAGTTATTTTTGTTTAAAATCTCTAACGTTTGTTCGTTGCCAGAAATGCGATTCAGAATAATAAAGTTTCTATTAAGTTCTAGGGACCATTTTGTAAACCTAGGTCGCCTCCTTCTTCGTTGTAAATTTGAACAAGAAAAGGTTTTTGTTTAGATCCTGGATGTCAACAGGATTTCGACACCTCCATGCCTGAGTTATTTTTATTTAAAATCTCTAATGTTTGTTCGTCGTCTTATATAACGTTGTTGGTTTTTCGTCTTAATATGGTGTTCGTCGATTCAAATTGACATATTCACTTTAACTCATTACAGATCTAATGACAATTTGAACATCAATGTTGCAGATTTGGGAGTATGAATATTCTTGTTACTTTTATTTTGTCATATATGTAGACAATTTTACGTTGCTGTTGTATGCTATTAATCTCGGTGGTGCAAGATTGTTTGTAGATTTACCTTTTTCAGTTTTTAGCAGTCTTAAATTTTTAATAATATGATTTTCAGTCAAAAAAAAATTGTTTTATAAATTTAACGGGTTAAATTAAATTGTTTAATCTTTACATGTGCGAAAATGTTGATTTACTCCCTATGAGCCTCCAGGGTTTACATTCGAATTTCGAATCTCCCACTTATTCACCTTAATAAGTGAATTCTCAACCGTTAAGATACTTGATTAAAGAAAAAACATACTAGTTTTTATGGTTTTTTATGTGTGAGAAAAAGAAACATAAGATCTGTAAAACAGAAATTAGAAACTTCTACACTGGGTATATTAACTTATACGTTTGCATAGAATGTAAAAAATCTTGCAAAATTAAAATTCTCAAACAACATTTTTCTAATAAAAAAACATAAAATTGTTTTATATAAGCGGGTGTAAATTAGCAAATGGGTGCACAACATTTAATAAAATTTACCTAACTAATCCTCAATTTTCCAGTGCAAAATAACTAAATGTCAAGGGTTTTTTGTCCAAAGTGAAAAGGTGCACCTTGCTAATTTAGACCTTTAAATTTTTAAGTGGGTCTAAATTAGAAAACCCATATATATATATCAAATTACATAATTGTGACCATTACTCCAGCTTTCTCTGATCTCTCTCTAATTTTGTCACCGCCTCACCTCCCGTCAATCCAATCTTCAGCTTTTTCAAGATGTAGCTTAGAAGGGTGGTGGTGCGACAAGGTCTTACTTCGCATCACCGTTTCTTCTCCGCCGTGTTGGTTTCAGGTCTTCTTTCCGGTGTCCGATTTGCTGTGTTTAACCCTCCTTCGTCGTTGCCGGTTGGTTCGTCGACGTTGCTTGGTACATGGTGGTTCTTTTTGTTGGTGTCGGTAAAGTTGGTGCTGTTTCCGCTGCGGGGTTTTTAAAAACCCTTTTCGGGGTCTTCGAACCCTCCGGGGTTGTTTTCCACCGGCGCCGTCGGCGTTGGTTGTTGTTCACACGACGGGTTCAACGCTCGTTTCTTCTCGGCGTCAGATTCGTTGTGTTTTGTTGGTAGATCTACTGTGTTCGTTTGGGTTGCTACCGATCTGGTTGCTTTTGATCTGAGTTTCTGGTGGTAGCTGTTCCAGCGGCCGTGTGGGTCTGCGTGGTTCTTGTAACAAGGGGGTGGACAGTTCTGGTTCTACTGGATTTGGGCACACCTTCCTCGTTGGTTCTATCTTTACTTTGTTCCGGTTTTGAGTTACTTAATACTGGACTTTGTTGATCTCGAGTTATGGCTTCGCGTTCTTGAGGCTTGTTACGTTTCAGATCGCTGATGGCCACTTGTTGTTGCCGTTGATCGTTGCAGTAAGTTGTTGGCTTGGGAATCTGCTTCCGTGTTGGCGGTCGGATTTATCTGCCTGTTTCATACCTTCGCAAACGCTCATTTATCACTTATTTTGCTATTTGGTTTTGCGCCCGTTCGCGGGTTCGTTGGATAGTGTCCGATGAGTTTGTGTTTGCTTTGGTTTTTTCACCTTTTAAGGTTGGCTCCATAACCACTTGTAGTTGTTTTTAATTGTTTTATCTTTGTTTGCTACATTTTTGTGTGGTATATTGGGTCAGGTTGATGTCCCCCCAATTTTCTTTGTAATCTCTTTATTTTATGTTTAATCTATTTGGGATAGGGCAAAAGGTTTCCTCTGCTCTCCTTTTGCTTAAAAAAAATTTACATAATTGTAACATTGAACAATGAGTCTCAAGATTAACGGTATTTAATAAAAATTCATAAACCATTAATCTTAATGGGTCTCAATAACATATCAAATGATTTTCAATTTTTCTAACTATTTTTATGGATGACCTATATGATATGAACTTTCAACCAAACGGTAGATTTTATGAAATTCGTATTCGTAATAATGTTATTCATGACCGATCCACCGAACAAGTGGTCCATTTTAGAATTTTCCATATCATTCATATAATTTTTTTAAAAAATCTAAAATCATTTGATATATTATTGAGATCCGTTAAGATTAATAATGTTCAATAAAAATGCATAAACCGTTAATCTTAACAAATCTCAATACACTACTAGAAAACATGTGTTTAGCAACCGGTTTAGCGACTGATTTTCATCAAAATCAGTTGCTAATTCCATTAGCGACCAATTTAGTAACCAATTAAAATCAGTAGCAAAAACATTGGTCGCTGATCTGTAGTGACCAAATTAGCAACCGATTTGTAGCGACCGATTAGCAACTGAATTTTGAGACCAAATTAATGACCAATATCAGCAACCAATTAAGAGACTGAATTGAAAGAACATCTTAGAGACAAATTGTTCAACGCGTTGTCGACGCTATAAGCAACTGATTTAGTGACCACTTTATTTAATTTTAAAACAAATCGGTCACTAATTCGGTTGCTAATTTCGATTTTTTTTTAAATAAAAAAAAAATTGTAGCCCATATATATACACACACACACAAATATAACAAAATAATTAGTAAATTATATTCTTATAAAGATATGCTTAATCAAAGATTATATGGAAAATAAATCTCCTATAGGAAATAAATTAAAACTCGGCTATTACATTAAATCTATACCTAGACTAACTTAGCATAGTATTAAACAAGGCTTTAACTAATGCTTTTTTCTTCAAAGTCAATATTACAAAATAAATCTCCTATAGAAAATAAATTATAGCTTCGGTTAATCAAGGTTTTACATCATGTATCATACTAGAACCATCTAATCCACATGCTCCATGATATACATTCCTGGTACTATGACTACACTTACCTGCACAAAAGTTGAGGCATTCAATAGTTAATTTTTAATCAATAGTCTATAAAAAAAGAGCCCCAACACCTTTATAAATTGTGCTTGGCGCTTCCCTTTTATCACTATATATCAAGGTCATTAGTCCAAAATAGACTAGGAATTGCAATTATATCAATATAAACATAAATTAAAGTCATAACAACTATGCTCTTGTATCCAAAAGTTCTCTGAGAGGATATGTTACAATTGACAAAGGAAATAACAACGAGACAACAATGAAGACAATAAACACATGAGACAACCAAGCCATCAACCAAATCTGCAACTGTATCCAACACACTTGCTTGCAACCAACATGCAATCCACTTAATGCAACCACAAGAATTGTTGCCATATCAGTAACTAGACTTGTGACCAGCTAGCCACCAAATGCAACCAATCTAACAAATTTCAAAGAATATATGTGTCGCACTTACCCCATCAGCTCCACAACATATACATCTAGCCAAAGCCAACTGAACCACACCCTCAAAGATCAACATGCTACTTATGCTCACTCCAAAGCTCGATTGACTAACATGATAATATTATATAAATTGAAGTATTCAATTAGTAAGGATTAAGGTTAGTTTTATCTACTTTTGTATTATTTAATTTATGTCCAGATCCGATAGAAAATGCTACTACCATTGAATAATATGAGTGAACTATGTATCTAATTATTGGTAAAGTCAAGATGAAAAATTCCACAAAATGAGTAATGTCACAAGCACTTTATGTCATAGAAACATTAGATAACTTCACAATTACAATACATACCAAATGAGAAGCACTTCAAATGAGAAGCAAAAGAAATAGTATTGGCAGAAAAAGGATGTCATGAACTCACTAAAGATCAAAAGAAATAGTTTAAATTAGCATAACCAACACAATAACTAAACTAGAATGAGAAATTAATTAGGATTTAACACAAGAAAAGACAAATCACCTTTTCTCAATGTCACAATCACAAACATAGCCTTGTATCAATTGTGCCAAACCATGTCATGTTTGAGGGTTGTTGAATGTATAACAGTTAAAAGATTATTCGCCTTAATCTTGAGCTGAACATAATTCACAATCATTTGAAAATAAGCAGGTATAAAGCACAAACAACCTTTGTAATTGAAATTCAATTTCCTAGTGCCATAGTGATTAACATTTCAAATAAGAAGACATCCACCAAACCAAAAACATTGCAAAGAAGACAATCATTTCATACCTTGAAAAGCACTACGAACTTAATTTTTTTATTCCTTTTACCTTGTAGGCAACTCACTTTGATAGCAAGTCTATGAATCAAAAAAAATAGTTATATTAATTATGTGAGAACATATTAGTTAGATTTTGTTTTTAAAAGGCCAAGAGCAATTTATTAAAATAGGCATAAGGTATGCCATGAAAACAAGTCAATATACAACTATGCTTTCAAAGACCACATACCTGCAAGTTGCAGCCTCAAAAATCTACCCAACACAACTCCAAAATTCTACTCCCATCCATTCCTGCTACATTATTATTCCTAATCCTAAGATTACACCCACTGCCCCAACAATAAAATTACTATCAGCCACATAACAATTACTATCAGGAAGGCATGATATTCATTATGTCCCCAAACAAACAAACTAAAGCATCTCAGAAAGAAATCACGATAGCAGCTCCAATACGCAGCATCTCTCGCTTCATATGAATACAACCGAACAGGTACCTTTTGATAACACAGACATTCACGGCTAAATAGAAAACATATCCTATACATACTAACTAGTAAGTGGTTATCAGTTGAGGCAATAAGAACAAAATCGCTGAAACCCCATACCTGGAAAGAGTCAGCACTAACGATTCCTTCGTTTCCGATCGTTGAGGCACTTTGCGAGTTCATTGTGAGTGAATCGTTGAATTCCTTCGTTTCCGATCATAGTTCGCTGAGATTAAAGAAGAGTTCGTGTGAGAATTGTGAATTGAAGAGATTCACCGAGATTAATTAAGGGTTTGTGAGATTGATAAAAGGGTTTAGGGTTGATGTGAATAAGGAAAGAAAAAAGGTTCGTGATATTGAGAAAAGAAGGGTAGGAAATAAAACAAGAAAATTAAAGAAGTGTTCTGTAAAAAACAAATATCAATTTTTATTAATAACAAAAAATTGACGAAAATTATCAAAAAGAAAAAAAAAGGAAAAGGTTAAAAAAAAAGAGATAATAGCAATAAATATTAAATTATAAAATATTTTAGATTTAAAAAATATAATAATTTTGTAAAAAAAAATAATAACAATTAGCGATCAATTTTGCGTCGAATTTTTTATCGCTATTTATCAGTCTCCAATTCGGTCTCTATAGTGACCGATTTAGCAACCGAAATGTTTATGGATTTGACGGTCAAAATGACAGTCTCTAATTTGGTCTCTAAAGAGACCGAAATATTGGTTTCTAATTATCGGTCTCCATTTCGGTCTCTATCATACAATAGCGACCGATTTAGCAACTAATTTTTTTTTTAGTTTACACTCAAAATACCAGTCTCTAAATCGGTCTCTATAGCGACCGAAATATTTCGGTCTCTAAATTGGTTGCTAAAAGCAAGTTTTCTAGTAGTGATAACACATCAAATAATTTTAGATTTCTTTAAAGTTTACACATAAATTTTCAATATAATTAATAGTAAATTTTGTAAAACTTGTATTTGTTAAAACATTATTAAGTGATATATGTAACATTAATTAAATGTTACACCTACATAGTTTGATCCCTTCCATATATATATATATATATGTGTGTGTCCAACAACAAAATCTCAAACTATATATTTAGTTTGATCCCTTCCATATATGTGTGTGTGTTGGGAAACAACAAAATCACACACTCTCTCACTTCATGGAAACCGCTAGCCAAGAAACTCTACTTCTTCCTCTTCTTCAAGACATGAAGGTGACAATCCACAAAACATCAATGGTTATTCCATCAAAACAAACCGAGAAAAAATCCTTGTTCTTATCAAACATAGACAAGGTTCTTAATTTCGACGTGAAAACAGTTCATTTCTTTGAAGCAAACCAAGATTTTTCTCCTCAAATAGTGACTGAGAAGTTAAAAGAAGCTCTAGAAGATGTTCTAGTGGATTATGAATTTCTTGCTGGAAGAATAAAGATGAACTCTGAAACCAATAGGTTGGAGATAGATTGCAATGCAGAAGGTGTTGGCTTTGTCGTGGCATCTAGTGAGTATAAATTGGATCAACTTGGGAACTTAGCTTATCCTAATCAAGCTTTTGTACAATTTGTTCACAAGACTAAAGATTTCCTTAAGATAGGTGATATACCACTATGTGTTGTCCAGGTACAATGTTTTACTACCTCCGTCTCTAAATATATAAGACCCATTTGAGAAAATTGCATAGATTAAGAAAGTGAATCGTAGTATTAATTAAATTTGTTCACAATTAATATTATTTTTACAATTTTATCCTTCAAAAGAGAGAATGAGCTAATGTGTTTTTAGAGTATATATAGTAAATTGTAGAAAAAGATGCACTATAATTAGAGGTATGTCTAGGAAAAAATTAATTAATGCCCCTAAAATTTTTAAAAAGTTTTTATAAAAAGGGACAGAAAAATCTCAAAACGTTCTTATATTTAGGGACAGAGGTAGTATGACTTTTGACATTTAATATGGCAACCAATAATTGTTTTTTAATAGAATAAAAATTTTATTTATAATATCATTATTTCTATTATTCCTACTAGCGCGGGAACGTGCCCGTCTGTGTGATATGAATTTTCTATTATGCTAATTTATATGCGGTTATCTTTTTTTGTTTATTTTTATTTATTTTTTTCTCTTTTATATAGCGTGTGTTGAGGTTTTTAAATTGTTGCCTTCATTTTGGTAAAATAAGCTTTTGTCCAAGATGTTGAATCAAATGTTACAACATTGGAACCTGCTGTGTGCGCGCGAGCTGGCGTATCTTTTGTGCACATTTTATTTTAAGAGAAGATCTTTTCTCTTTCTTCAGTCCTTGCGTGTGCATTAAGAAATGATTTATTTTCTAAACAGATCATTAATTTAAAGATTGTTTTAGGAATTATTGTGAAGTTTTATTTCCAAAACATATCTAATCTTTTAAGATATGATTTATTTTTAATGTGTGAGCTGGATATATTCTTGGATTAAATCTTCTGAAGCCCATGTTACCGGCTATTTAAAGGAAGGAGCTAAACCTAGTTTCTACACCGAAACCAATATATCAAAATGTAGACTTTTAGGGTTTCGTGTCTTTGTAAGCCTTGTGCTTTAGATTTGTGTGCCGTTCTTGTATCGTTTGATGCAAGCTTAGGACATAGGTTATTGTAATCTGCTTCCAAACCATTAGGTAAGAAGCTAGAGTAGTTTGCACTCCAAAACCTTTAGGTACGGAGTATAGAAGCTTTTGGTATACTCGCATGAGTATAGTTTTCTTGAAGAGTGTCTTCACACATGTTTTATATAGCCCAACCTTTGGATTAAGGTTGGTCAGAACCCTTGTTGGGATTACAAGGAAGAGGAAGTGAGATGGTACATCTCAGATCTAGGCTAAGACCCTAGGTTGTAAACAATAGGGGAGTTGCTAGATGGGAAGGGCATAAACTTGGAGGGTTTTGTCATTAGTCTAGGGCTATTGCTTATTGGTTACATTCCTGGATTGGTATCCCCCAGATTAGGTTGCGGTTGGCGCCGAACTGGGTTAACAAATACTCTGTGTTGTTTACCTTCCTGCTGCTTATTGTTTATATTGTCCATTGTGTTTTACGTTGGCACGATGTTGGAACATCATATACCACATCTGTTGACCAGCATGCCGAAATTTCAGCGTGCAGTTATAATTTTTGTTAACCATGTAACCTCTGTATTTGTTGCACCTAGTTGTTATGAAAAAAAAAACCGTCGATTTTTTTTTCAAATAAAAAAATGGCAACTTTAACAAAAAATATAGTTTTGCCAACGACAAATATATTTTTGTCAACGACTTGTAACAACTTTTAACAAAGAAAATTGTTGCAAAAAATAATATTTCGTGTACACTTCCCCTTGATAATTTGAGAGTATTTAGTATTTACTCAACAATAAATGAGAACAAGCCATATAAATAGTTTGCATGTGGTACCCACTAACTTTTAATCAACTTTTATTTCACATATATGTGACTTGTTCTCATTTTGGTTAGGAAAATGCTACATCTCGCGAAGCCCAGCTTCACGAAGATTTTGCGAATGACATGTCCTATCTTTATTGGGATATACCGAGTCAAATAAACGCCACGTAGTCTGCAAACTTCCATAACCCAACTCACCCTCACAAACTACCACCACACCTCCTCTCTATAGATCTTCCTTTCATCCATTTGAAAACCCATAAACCTTTGCATCAGCGCCACAATACAATGCCTCTTTACTAAACTTTGCATCAAGTTGTTTTTCCTCAAAGGTCGATGCAAAGGCGGTTCTTGACGGCATCAACCTCAGCGAGAACATAACCATCAACAACATTAACATAGCACCACCATAGCTCTTGAAACTTGTTGATAACACAAGGCTTGTGGTCTTTCCAATCCCACTAAATTCAAGACACTTCCAAATCTTTGCATGCCTTGGAAAAGAAATTAAAAAGGGAAAACAACAAACTTCAAACTCCTCATCTCTATCTGCCAAAGCTTTCATTGTGGCTGAGTTTGTTATTGTCGGCAAACATTTTAATAAATAAAATAAAGATATAAAAAATATAAATATAACCGCTTCAAAATAAATAAGTAAATTAAATATATAAGTTAAAAGCAGGTTCGTGATATTCGCGAAAATAGACTCTCGCGATATATAGCATCGCTGTTTTGGTTATTGGGCAAATATCCCCAAATTATGAAGGGAAAATGTAGAAAAAACCTTAAAATTACCTTGAAGTTTAAAAACAACAAATAAATATAAACATTTATTTTTTGTTAAACTGTAACAAGTAAAAATAAATAGAGAGTGTTTTCATAAATTTAACTCAGTTGGCATAAATATCACATTATATATTTAGGATTTAGGGATTCAAATCCGATAGACACACTTCACTTACTCACCTTAAAAAATGGAGTCATTTGAATGTTTGAAAAAAAATAAAAATAAATAGAGGGAGTAATGTTTACATTGATGACATATCTGTTTACTATCTACATACGCTTTCATTATTTCAATATTGATCCAAATTAAATTTAATTAGTAACAAATGAATTTTTTTTTGACAATAGTAACAAATGAATTAATTACAGTATATTGCATTAATTTGGTTCACAGCTAACATCCTTCAAGTGTGGTGGTTTCTCAATTGGCATCACAACCGGCCATGCAACCTTTGATGGGCTTAATTAGCTTCAAAACATTCTTAGACAACCTTGCTTCATTGGCTGCTAACAAGCCACTGGCCGTGTGATACCCTGCCATGATAGACAACTCTTAGCCGCACGCTCCCCGCCACGTGTCAACTTCCCCAACCCTGAAATGATCAAGCTTGATGATCTACCTTCAGGAATTGGACATGGTATCTTCGAAGCCTCATTAGATGAACTTGACTTCAACGTCATAGGAAATGGAGGGATATATATTTTGAAAGAGAAACAACACCACTAAGTATGATTTAATATATATATATAAGATTTTGATAACATACACTCACTAATTTTTTAGAAGGTGTGTATTAATAAATTATAACTAAAAAGTAGTTAAATATATTTTGAGGTGCATACTGCTAAAACATACTTTTTAAAAATTAATGGATGTAACTTAATAATTTCTATAAGCATTTGCTATAATACTTTATAAAGAGGGTGGGTGTAGTCTATCGTGAAAGAACTAGATCGAGAGAGTAATATTTTAGTGTTTGTTAAAAAATAAAAACATATTTGTAAAACAAAAATAAAAAAATAAAAACATAGTAATTTTTAGATTAGTTTAATAAAAAATAAAAATTTATGAAACAATTTACCAGTATTTTATAGCTTTGCATCTTGAGCATTTTTTGGAGCATGGATTACCACAAACTGCACAGGTATTATCATTGTAATTACTGACAATGCCATCATGTTGAATTAGCCCCCTTGTCGTTTCTTTAATTGACTCATCACTATCTTCTCCTCCTTCAATATAGTAAACATCTCCTTCATATGTGTTTTGCTTATCATCATCATTGAATGAGTAATTAGAGGTTTCCTGCACAATATAATGTTAAAATTTTAAGTGTTTGTCTCACATTATATCTTTAATTATAATTATCACCTAAGCCATATCTTTAATTATAATTATCACCTAAGCCATCATCATTCGGATTGCCTACAAATGGCATTTTTGAAATCAATTCCCACTACCAATTGAGCTAGTAGTTCAATTGGTAGTGGGAATGGAATGAACAATGTACTTATCCCCAGGTACATGAGTTCGATTTCCACGGAAGGCAAAAACTCCAATAGTGAAGGGGGTTGGAGAAGATCGTGAGGTGGCAGTCGGGACCACCTAAGTTGGTGGGGCCTGGGCTGTTACAAAAAAGGGGCCCACCAACAATGTACTTATCCCCAGGTACATGGGTTCGATTCCCACGGAAGGCAAAAACTCCACTAGTGAAGGGGGGTGGAGAAGATCGTGAGGTGGCAGTCGGGACCACCTAAGTTGGTGGGGCGCGGGCTGTTACATTTTGTATTTTTTTTTATCTTTAGAGCTAAAATTACAATTAAGGGTAGAAGATTTGCAATATTATCAACTCTTTGAGGACAAATTAGATTTTTTAGTAATTGTTCCTTCTATATATTTTTAGTATATTATTATTCCCGCTAATAGTATAGTTTTTTTTGCAACATCCTTGTAAAGTCGTTGGGAAACTACACAATTACTATTTTTTATGCATATTTTTTGTAGGGTCCGCCCAACACATCGTGTGGCCTAAAGCAAACATTAAAATAAGGTTTTTTTTAAAAAATAAAATAAAAAATTGATATTACAATAATAAATAAAAATAATTTTTGGGTAAAAAGCTACTGAATATCTTCATTTATTAAAATAAATTAGATTTTTTTGAACAGGCAAAAATGATATATATATATATATATATATATATATATATATATATATATATATATATATATATATATATATATATATATATATATATCATTTTTGCCTGTTCAAAAAAATCTAATTTATTTTAATAAATGAAGATATTCAGTAGCTTTTTACCCATATATATATATATATATATATATATATATATATATATATATATATATATATATATATATATATATAAAACCACAATAACTAGTAGATCCCTCGGCACAAGGTGTACCAAGGTGACCTACTCAAGTTTACAAGAGAATTCAAACAGACAACATGCTAACAGTTATGCAATACTCAAACAAAGCAAAGGGTCAGACCACCAACAATGAACGTTGGAAGCTAGAGTAACTGTAACAACCCGTTTTTCAAAGGCCAGAAAAGGCATTACTTTTTTTTTTTTTGTACACATCAGAGTTACGCATAAAAGATTTTAAATGAGCCGGCATTCAAATATACAAAAGAACTCATTACCATAAGGTGCTTCGACAAGCAAAGTGTATTCCTGAATAATTACAACCCAAGTCTAAGTATTCAAATACTTACAACAAAACAAGTTAGAATCCTATGCCTAAACCCAAAAAGCACGGTGTACAACCCACACCGGCGCATAGTCTAACTAAGCTAAAGCTCCAACCACTCACTGGGGCCTGGAACAGCCACCGTCGTCACCACGACCTAACCCATCATCTGGGTGGGATGAGCCCGCAAATGAAAGAAAGGGTCACCACAAAATAAAAGTATGTATATATATAACCGGTGCGAAAGATTGTACACATAACAATAATTCCACAAACACAAGAGAAAGCTCTTAACCACCAAAGCAATTCCCACCAACGGGTTCATATAAGCAATGCACACATAGCCTATAATGCAACCTCTACAATGCGTGGTACTAACCCTAGCTACCACGATGCATGAGCTCCGGAATCGTAGGTCCAACCCACTAACAATATCAATGAAAACCCCGTAGCTCTCCCGATCACTACAAACCATTAGAGTGGGCTCTCCCGATCACCACACCCCTACCATAAGTATCAATAGAATCCCGTAGCTCTCCCGATCACTACAAGGATTAGAGTGGGCTCTCCCGATCACCACACCCCGTAGCTCTCCCGATCACTACGTATCGATCTCAACAAAAATCTCGTAGCTCTCCCGATCACTACAAACCATTAGGGTGGGCTCTCCCGATCACCACACCGGGCACGCAACTACCGAATGCATGAGCATACGCTTCCCCATATATGCTAATGCAATGAATACATACATACATTTCTCATCATATGTAACAAACCACAACAAACATACATACATTTACAATCATATGTATTCACCCACATGTTCATACATACATCTCCAATCATATGTAAAACAACGCACGTATTGTAAACACTTTCTCATCACGAGAATACATAACACATACATGCCAAACACACAAACACGCATCACCGAAGATAACCAACAAACATGTTATAACTCAGTGAAAAGACAGAAATAAAGTGATGCCCTTACCTCGGCAAGCTTCCGTTTACTAAACTCGTCCAAACAACACAACGCGCTTCCTAAAACAAGCAGCGTACCATCAATACATTGTTCTCCAACCAATAGTATTGAAACTAAACCAAAACCCCAAAAACCTAAAGGTTCCTAAGGAAAATCCACTCTTTCGGATATCATACCAAAAACTACCGTATTGATCAACCCCCATGAGTTATTTGTACTATTTTTAGGACCCAAAACAATTGTCAAAAGTCTTAAATAATTTGAAATGCAAAATGGCCGTTTTCTTGCGTTATAAGTTACGTACTTTCCGATTACCCGAAAAACTCGTTTCCAATCCCAACCACTTCCATAAATTAATAAAAAGGGATTAGAAAGCTAAAAACCAAGTTTAGAAATCAGAATCCAAAATTTCAACTCCCAGAGCTCGCCCTGGCGAGTTGGTGGCGAGTGAAGGCAGAGACAACAGGTCTTGCTCGCTGTGGAGCTCGCCCTGGCGTGTTGTCACGACCTGTGACGCTCGCCCCAGCGAGTAAACACTCGCTCGGCGAGTTGCACCTGTCATGACAGCAAAAACAGCAACTCACACCACCTTTTTCCCCAACCAAGCCTAGTTTGATTCTAATAGTTCCCAACACTTTTTCAAGGCACAAAAGCAAACCGATTTCATAAGCGAGCAATACATTTCCGAAAGCATGTTGGTTGCTTCGAGTGCAAGTTACTTGATTTTCATTTCCAAAATCAAAACCAAACCCAAGCACAAGTTTTATTACGGGCCTTAACCGACCGGTAATCATTTTCAAACATGTTTTCAAAGCGAAAAGCAACACCACATGTCGCAAGAGTTTTAAACCACTTGGACCCAAAACACCACACAAAACACTTAGTAAATATTTTCATAAACCCCAAAATATTTTTCATCGGATTTTTTAAAACAAAACCATGCAACACATTTCCCTTTAGCCCAAAGGCTCAAAAGCAACCTCGTTTTCCAAAACCAAACAACATAACCTCAAGTTATTGATCAATACATAACCAACTCAAAACCCTAACTTTTCTCATGAGATTTTTCACCAACTCATGGAAAACAAAAGTAACAAAGCCTAGACATGCTTGTTAATCCCTCATGAACAACTCTCATGGAACAAAAACCATTTAAAACCCATTCCTAAAATATTCCATCTCATGAACATAAACAACAAAACTCTAAACTCTAAGGGCTTGAACCAACCAAAAGAAAGGAGAAGGTTTGTTACCTCAAGAGGAGATGATTTCCTTGCAAGCTCTAAGATCCAACAAACACAAAAATAGATAATTTAGTGTAGGATTGAATTTTGTTCCTCAAGGTTGGAAGAAGAAAATGCCACGGCCAAATGAGAGAGAAGTGAGAGTGTTTTGTGATATTTTCCAAGTCCACCACTTATAAAAGTCTTGCTAGTTTATGGCCATTGGATCAAATAGTGAAAGCTTCCAAGACTAATCCCTAGCCCTTGGATCAAAACCAAGTCTATCCTCACAAGATATTTCCCACGACCTCTTACAACAAAACGCACGTTCAGTTCTCGCGCATCGCGATGAACGAAACTCGCAAAAACAGAAAACCTACAGAAAGAACGTCTATCGTTTTTCCATTCCAAAACTTATCGCCGAATCTTTTTCCGCGACTGTAATTTTCTTCCATACCTTAGAAAATTAATCTCAGGACATATCCTAACTCACGCAGATATATAAAACTCCCATCCGAAACCTCACTTAAAACAGACGCAGTAAGATTTTCCATCAGCGGGTAAAATCCTACTCGTTTTTCCAAAAACAAGAATAATCCAAAACTCGTATTTCTGGCTTCACAGAAATGTCCTCATACTTAAAAGAGGACTACGACCCGAAAGTCTGTGCCTTTCCAGCGCTCGAGCACAAAACAGGCTCCGTTTCAGCAAAAATCTCATTAATGTGACGATACTCACAAAACCGCCTCACCAAAAACCCTAAAACTCGTAGCCGACACTAGAGTTCCTTAGGAAAACCGCACAGTAAAATCTTGGGTCTTACATTACTACCCTCCAAAAAGAAGTTTCGTCCTCGAAACTAAAGGTAAGAGTAACAACTCAACTAATTATTACCATCACCAACACAACAAAATCCCTCAGGATTAGGTGCAGCCACACAGACGCTAACACCGGGTGAAGCCACACACACGCTATCACCAACACACAGGCATACCCGTGCCATATCCCGCAACCCTTAACAAGGTCGCCACTCCAAAAAGAAACGCAGCACTCTCTGTGCACCACCAAAGTTAGCAAAACTAGTCAATTCCAATCAACACGATTCCCGTCTATCATCAACAATAAATTAAGGACGGCCAGTCCCTCAATTTGTCAATAGACAGTCGACAATCCTGATGGTGGTTTAGACCATCTTTACCCAACTTAAGTGATACTTCATTCCACTTGTGCTCAAGGTCCTCCGAGGCACAATGGTTCAGATGTCCCACCCACATGTCTTGGGACATCTTGTTCGACATGTTGCATTTGCACATCTTCAATATGCACAAGTGGTTTAGACTTAATTACTTTAGCATTAGTGCTTCAGTTAAGTCACTCTGACCAAGTTGTTTTAGCCTTATGATGCAGCCAATCTCAGAAGAACTACAATAGTAGTTTTTTTTAAGGGTAAAATAAGAATAATGAAAAAGTCATCCCAAAAATTTGTATCTTTTTAATACGTAGTTGATTACTTTTTTTGTTGGTAGTTTTTTTTTAAGGGTAAAATAGGTATAATGAAAAAGCCATCCCAAAAATTTGTATCCTTTTTATATATAGTAATAGATTTAATATGTAGTTGGTTACTTTTTTTGTTGGTAGTTTTTTTTAAGGGTAAAATAGGAATAATGAAAAAGTCATCCCAAAAATTTATATCCTTTTTATATATAGTTATAGATATACAAAAAAACAAAATTTAATATGTTATGAAACAAAAAAATAATAATAATAAAAAAATTAGTTTTCCAAATATATAGCATTAATTAGTTTTGTTGAAAAAGATAAAAGTAATTGACAAATGATATAATTAACAAATCGTACTCTTAAAATACACAAAAGACAATTAAATAAGAATGTTAAATCTGACAAAAAAACAAGTAAAAAGGAACGGAGGGAGTATATAATATTGACTCATTTATTTTAATCCAAAAATTTAACAATCACTTAAATAATTCACAAAATCAAGCATTTAGTTATTGACTTAAGTGCATTTATTTTTTATCTTTTCACTTTTTTTTGTGTTTTTTGGTTTTCACCACCCGTTGAATCTGGTTCGGGGTCAGTTCTGGCATTAAGTGGTTCCAGCCCCCTTCCGATCGCAGTTGCGGGGAATCAAACTGTGGTCCTCTTTACCAAGTTCAACGCCAATCACCACTGAACCAACTAACGATTGGTATCTTTTTACTTTTTATAATTGGGTGATTGAGTCTGTTTTGTTTTGTTTTTTTTTCAATATTTTGCGATTTTGACCCATATTTTTTTCCTTTGATTTTGTAAACCCCACCTAATTTTACACATGTTGTAAATTTTTTAAGACATGGCATGGTTATATATAGTGGATAATAGGAGTGGTAATTGGCGCTGAACTTGGCAGGGAGGACCACAGTCCGATCCCCGCAACTATATGATCGGAAGGGAGCTGGAACCACTTGATATCCGAATTGTCCCTCGAACCAGATTAAATTGGTGGTGAAAGCCAAAAGGTTAAAAGTTAACTGTTTATGTAATAATGTGAGAAAAAATATATTTTAACTAGAACATTGATCCGTGCGGTGCACGGATCTAATTAGCCGTACTATTTTACAATAAAAACACGATATAAAATTTTAAGACTAAAATGCATATAGAAAAGTCGAGTAACATTAAACATTAGTTCAATGATAAATTTGGATAAATGTTCATACAACAGAAATTATAGTATATTACGAAATACTTCCTTATTGACTACCTTGGAAGTTTTATTCGTATATTTACCGTCTTCGTCAGTAATCAATATTTTTAATCATTCTCTAGAAGAAACTCTTGAAATCGCAACATACAAATTAACCATATGAAAACACTAGTGACGGAAGAATAAACCATTAAAGGAAATTGTCTCTGTTGAAATTTAAAAGGAATCTTACGTCAGATGGTGTCAGAGACAATCTAGGTATAAAAACTTTATCACCAATATTACTTCCTGAAAGAATTTTTCCTTCAAGAATATATTTTCCTCTCATTCTTGTAATAATAAGTCTTGTTTTCCATTGCATAATCCTAATTTTTTATCCAAATTCCTTAATAGCATAACTGAAATTCCAACTTTAAGTCTCAACTTGTGATTTGGAAGACCTGATGCAGAAATCGTGTTAAAAAATTCGAGAGTGTGAACATCATCCATTGTATCACCATCTACATTGCGTGCACGCGTAGGTGAATTATTAAAATTAAGAAATATTAAAAAATTATTTTATGATGATAAGTAAAAAGTTAAGGTAAATGGAATGGTGAATACGAAAAAATTATACTACATTAAAGGTATTAATGAACTTCTTTCTCTCTTTCACGTGAACTCCATTCTTTCATTTCTCAACTTCACCAAATTTTCCATTCTACACCATTTGTGTCCATTTCAAGCTTGGGAGCTTTGTGGAATTGTTGTAGAGCATCACTTTCTTAAGGTAACCACTCTTTTCCTTTTCATTTTGGTTGGTTAAAACTCTTGGGGTTTTGAGTGGCAGATTATGTTCATGGGGTGGAAAGGTTAGGAATTGATTCTTGTTTCATGAATGTTGTTCATGAGGTTTAGAGAAGCTTGTGTAGGCTTTGTTATTTTTGTTTTCCATGAGTTGGTGAAAAATCTCATGAGAAAAGTTAGGGCTTTAGGTTGGTTATGTATTGATCAATAACATGTGGTTAAGTTGTAAGGTTTTGAAAAGAAAAGTTGTCTTTGAACCTTTGGGCTAAAGGGAAATGTGTTGTATGGTTTTGTTTTAGAAAAATCCGATGAAAAATAATTTGGTGTTTATGAAAATATTTACTAAGTGTTTTGTGTGGTGTTTTGGTGTTCCAAATGGTTTAAAACACTTGAGTTATGTGGCGTTGCTTTTGCCTTGAAAATGTGTTTGAAAATGGTTACAGGTCGATTAAGGCCCGTAATGAAACTTGTGCTTGGATTTGGTTTTGATTTTGGAAATGAAAACCAAATAACTTGCACTCGAAGCAACCAACATACTTTCGGAAATGTAATGCTTTGTTGTGAAAACGGTTGTTGGGAACCAATACAATGCGTATGTGGTGTGTTGCGTGAAAAGTTGTTTTGGGTGAAAATTGAGTCAACCAAGTTTTGCTGTTGCTGTCATGAAGAAAAACCAGTTCTGTCCTGGTGTGGTCGCCAGACTTCGCCCTAGGCGTGGAAGTTCTGACTTGCCATCGCCAGATGGTCGCCTAGCGACCTCTAGCGACCCCTGGGACCCAAAATTTTGTATTTTGATGTCCTAACTTGGTTTTTAACTTTCTAATCCCTTTCTATTAATTTATGGAAGTGGTTGGGATTGGAAACGGGGTTTTCGGGTACTCGGAAAGTACGTAACTTATAACGCAAGAAAACGGCCATTTTGCATTTCAAATTATTTAAGACTTTTGACAATTGTTTTGGGTCCTAAAAATAGTACAAATAACTCATGGGGGTTGATCAATACGGTAGTTTTTGGTATGGTATCCGAATGAGTGGATTTTCCTTAGAAAGCCTTTGGTTTTTGGGGTTTTAGAGTCCAATTCATTAGGGATCGATTGGATATGGTTTTGATTGTATACTTTGCTTGTTTTAGGAAGCGAGTAGGTGTTGTGTGATCGTGTGATAGTTTGAGTGCTTGCCGAGGTAAGGGCTCCACTTTATTTCCGTCTTTCAAATGGTTACGACATGCTTTGTTTTGCTGTGTATGCATTTGATGTGTGTTTTGGCATGTTGTATTTATGTATTCTCGTTGATGAGAACGTGGTTATAAATACGTGTGCAATTTACATATGATTGAGAAAATGTATGTATGTTGTGATGCTTTGTACATAGGCTTTAGGCTATGTGATTGTTTGCATGAGCATATATGAATGCGTGCGTCAGATAGGACTACGCGAGGATTTTGTCTTGTGTGACTATCCCGTATATGCCGAATAGAATATATGCCATGCATTTCATAGTTGCGTGCCTAGGTGTATGTCTTGTGTGACTTGCCTTCGTACCGGGCGTTGGTCTGTGCGACTTCGCCAAATCCTACTGGATTTTATTGAGTTGGTGGTTGTCTTGTGTGACTCACCCGGTGTTATCCCACCGTGATTGTTTTGGTATTGTCTTGTGTGACTCTAGCTGGTGTTATCCCACCAATAGTAGGAGGTGTTATCCCACCAGAGACCTACGCCTTCTATAGAGAGGTTGAATTCCGGAATTAAAATCATGCATGTAGCGAACCAGTGATTGGTTGTCACACCCATTGTAGAAGTCTGCATTAGGCTTGGTGATTTATTTACATAAACCCGTTGGTGGGAATTACTTTTGAGATTAAGAGCTTTCTCTTGTGTTTGTGGAATTATTGTTATGTGTACAATCTTTCGCACCGATTATATATATATACATACTTTTATTTTGTGGTGACCCTTTCTTTCATTTGTGGGCTCATCCCACCCAGATGATGGGTTAGGTCGTGGTGACGACGGTGGCTGTTCCAGGCCCCAGTGAGTGGTTGGAGCTTTGGCTTAGTTAGACTATGCGCCGGTGTGGGTTATGCACCGTGCTTTTTGGGTTTAGGCATAGGATTCTAACTTGTTTTGTTATAAGTGTTCGAATACTTAGACTTGGGTTGTAATTATTCAGGAATACACTTTGCTTGTCGAAGCACCTTATGGTAATGAGTTCTTTTGTATATTTGAATGCCGGCTCATTAAAAATGTTTTATGCGTAACTCTGATGTGTACAAAAAAAAATAAAAATATAATGCCTTTTCTGGCCTTTGAAAAACGGGCTGTTACACAGCATTTGAACGACAAAATTATAGGCTTTATCTGACATTGCAATATATATGAGTGAGATTGAAGAACCACTCACAACAAACAAGCTAGAGGAAGCAAAATCAATATTAAAAAAATAGAGATAAACTTATTGATCATTATGAATATTTGATTTGATAAAGAGGATTATTTTCAGTGATGGCTTAATTAATTGACCAATTTAAATTAGGTTGGATTCATAATGTCGCTTAATAATGGAGTACATTAATTAGCGTTAACTAAGATATTGAACTCAAATGGTTAATGAGTATTCCTTAAGACGAATCGTTTAAGAGAATTCATGTTTGATTTCACTAAATTTTTTAATCAGACTTTGTAACGCCCCAATATTTTTAATTGCATATTATTGATTTATTATTTGATAAATTAAATTCTATAGTAATATTAATTATTTCATATTCTATTTATTTATTTATTTTTTTAGGAGATAATGGTTAATTTAATTATTATTTAAGTATTTTGTTGATTTATTATTATTCTTTTATTTCATGTATGAATCAATATAATGAAAATGTGATATTACGATACTATCTATTTTATTTAAATAATAAAAAAAAATGTTATTTTAATCTTTTTCAATTTGATGTGCCAATGATGAAATTTCATCCTTTCCTATAGCTAACCGTCTCTCATGAATGCTATCATATTAACTAGTAATTGCACAAATCATGCTTGTAGAAATTCCTATAGTCACCCAATAATTGTGCAAATCTATATTCTATATTATAAACAAATGCAACCTTACTCATGAGAATGTGACACGTGTCATTTTACATTATAATTATTTATTTATTGCATTAAATTTTATTTTATATTTTATGATGTTATATTTTTAATTAAATACTAACATAAATAATATTTATATTTATTTCAAAACGTTACATTTTAATTAATAATTGATAACGTTACTTTTTATATTAAATATTTTTTATATTTATTTGAACGTTACATAGCAGTTTCGTCGGTTACATAAATTTTTTTATTTTTATATTAATGTTAAGTTGTAACTGATATTTTGTCGTAAAATCATATTTATTTTTTATCTTTCAAAAGTTATCTATAAATACATATCATTTTTGCCACAAAAACTCTCAAAGTTCCGAAATCATTTTTGCCTACTTCAATTATCGCTAAACATGGCTCCAAAAATTAACCAAATTTCCGAAATCAACCAAAGCAGTGAAAGTTTGAATATTGTTGTTCGTGTAATTCGGATGTGGTTGGTTAGTGATGTGTCAAGCAATAGTGGACCATTTTCTTTGGATATGATACTAATGGATTCAACTGTAAGAAATTTTCTATAAGTTTAATTTTCATTTACACTAATTCTTGATTTTTTTTATGTATTATATTAATATTAATATATTGTCTTATTGTTGAGGGAAACAAAATACAAGGTACAATGCGTCGCACTCTAATTTATAAGTTTGAAAAAGATTTTAAGGAATGTAATGTTTACTCGATTACAAATTTTGGAGGTGTTGCAAACAGTGGATCATATCGTGCTACTAGGCACGAGTATAAATTAAATTTTCAATTTCACACGAAGGTTAAACTTTGCAACTCAAAAAAAGTTTCTTCTGATATATATATATATGATTGAAAGTCCGGTTCCAGCATTTGCCCTTGATTATGATACAAACTATCTTTATGGTAAGAAATATTAGTACGTTGTGTATTATTTTTTGTTTTTGTCATTATAACATTGTAAATATGTGGTATCAATAATCATGTGTATAATCATATTTTGTAGATATTATGGGAATGCTAACCGGCGTTGGAATTCAAAAGGAGTATGAACGCAATGGTTTGATGACCAAAATGGTTGCAATTCAGTTGGACTATGATGGGTTAATATCACATATGTTGCAATTCAATCTATGACAAATATTTCAATGCTTTAAAAAATTCTTTAATCATATATGTATTATTTACACAGATTCAAGTTTAAAGTTACTCTTTTTGGTCCATATGTTGATGAGTTGAATGCATTTCATTGCAGCTGGCAAAACTGAAAACCCAATAGTCGTTGTGTTAATGGCTAAAATTAAGATATGGCAAGGTATTCATGTATTTTGATAAAATTATATAAAGTTATCGTGTTTTTTTTTTCATTGTAAATATAAACTCATAAACTGTTACAAATGTGTTTTTTTTATAGGATCTGCAACAATTCAAAATCTATATTATAAACAAGGTATATGACCTTTCTCATAGGAAAGCGCCACGTGTACTTTTCTATTCATAATTTATTGCATTACATTTTATTTTATAATTTATGACATTACATTTTTAATTAAATACTAAAATAAATAATATTTACATTATTATTTATTACATATAATTTTATTTAATAATTAATTACGTTACATTTTATATTAAATACTAAAATAAAAAGCATTTATATTATTATGTTACAAATTAATGTAATTTTGTAGGTTATACAAAATAAAATTAATACATTAACCGTTTTTATATTTTTTTTAATGATCATAAACATATTTCGGTTAGGTATAATTTTTACTTATCTATCTATATCTATATTATAAACAAATGTGACCATTCTCATAGGAAAACGCCATGCGTAGATACCTATTTAAAAAACATATAGTTTATTATACATATTATATTAATATATTGTCTTATTGTTCAAGGAAATAAAATACACAGTACTCTAATTTAAAATTTTGAAAAAGACCTTAAGGAATGTAATGTTTACTAGATTACAAATTTTGGAGTTGTTGCAAACGGTGGATCATACCTTACTACTAGGCACGTGCATAAATTAAACTTTCAATTTCACACGAAGGTTAAACTTTGTAACTCGAAAAAGGTTCCTTCCATATATATTTGATTGAAAATCCTATTCCAGCATTTGTTCCTGATTACGATACAAACTACCTCTATGGTAAGAAATATTAGTATGTTATGTATTATTTATGTTTGTGACATTATAACATTGTAAACATGTGGTATCAATAATTATGTCAATATTCATATTTTGTAGACATTCTGGGAATGCTAACCGGCGTTGGAATTCAAAATGAGTATGAATGCAATGGTTTGAAAACCAGAATGATTGCAATTTAGTTGGACTATGATAAATTAGTATCTCCTTAATTTATCGTACTCAATTTATGACAAAATATTTCGACGCTTTTATGACAATTGTTTAATCATATATGTATTATTTCCACATATTCAAGTTTAAAATTACCACTTTTGGTCCATATGTTGATGAGTTGAATGTGTTCTTTGCGTTCGTTGTGTATGTGTGTGGAACTTGACCTAATATATATGTCGATCTAAGTTTTTGATAATAGGGTGTAATGAAAACCCCGGAAGTTGTAAAAGGGGAAGAAGTTGTTGACTTTGAGTGTGTCTTCATTGTATAATAGAAACTATGATGGAACCCGTATTTTTCTATAAAAAAAATTTGATTAAAAAATCATGTCAAACTTTTTGGGTTGATTGAACCCAAATTTTGCATATGACAACGATATGAGTCTAAGATGCAGTAATGACAGATGAAGAAGAGATAAGATGAAGATGTAATGAGAAGATGGAGAAATTATGGATTTTGACAATTGTAATTTTTATTTGGATTTAATCCTTCAATTTAAAGAATCGGTTGAACTGGTGTTCAATGGCCATGTCGTTATTCGACACGTGTGTCTATGTTTGCTACCTATGAGTTTTTTTTTAACGATGACTAACATCATGCACCAAAATTGAACAATTTCAATCTTTCTAGGGCTATTTCCTACAAAAAAAGGTACTCGGCCCTACATTATTCGGGTTAATATTTTAAGACTCAAGCCCTACATTATTCGTACTCGGCAGATCGATGCATACGAGCTAATCAATTCTGATACCTCAAAAGTTACATGGAAGAAAACTAAAAAAATGCAAACTTACAGGGACGAACTGCCTATTTAAGCCCTAAAAGTTTTGAAAATTTTTATGTTTTATTAAAATGATATCATATTTATTTAATTGACCAGTTTATTCTTAATAAAATTATGGGTAATGGGTGCTGGTATGAGTATTCTGATGTAACAACCCGTTTTTCAAAGGCCAAAAAGACAATATTTTTTTTTTCTTTTTCAACTAACACTCAGAGTGCGCATAGAATATTTTTCAATGAGCCGGCATTCAAATATACAAAAGAACTCATTACCATAAGGTGCTTCGACAAGCAAAGTGTATTCCTGAATAATTACAGTCCAAGTCTAAGTATTCAAAATACTTACAACAAAACAAGTTAGAATCCTATGCCTAAACCCAAAAAGCACGGGGTACAACCCACACCGGCGCATAGTCTAACTAAGCCAAAGCTCCAACATCTCACTGGGGCCTGGAACAGCCACCGTCGTCACCACGACCTAACCCATCAACTGGGTGGGATGAGTCCGCAAATGAAAGAAAGGGTCACCACAAAATATATAGTATGTATATATATAACCGGTGCGAAAGATTGTACACATAACAATAATTCCACGAACACAAGAGAAAGCTCTTAACCACCAAAGCAATTCCCACCAACGGGTTTATATAAATAATGCACACCAAGCCTAATGCAGACTTCTACAATGGGTGTGGTACTATCCAAGCTACCACATGCATGAATTCCGGAATCGTAGGTCCAACCCACTAAAGCCACAAGGGCAGGTGATGCCACACATACGCTATCACCAGGTGAAAATAGCCACACAGATGCTGTCACCAGGCGAAAATAGCCACACAGATGTTGTCGCCAACTATGAAATGCATGAGCATACTTTCTAATTAAGCATATACAGGGCAGTCACACAGACACAGCCCCGGCGGAGTCACACAGACACATCCACCCGTGTAGTCCCAGCTGGCTTACACGTTCCATACATGCTCATGCAACAATTACATATCACACAGATATATGTAAACCAAACACAACGACATACATACATTTCCAATCATATGTATTCCAACAACCTGTTCATACATATATTCTCATAATCATATGTAAACAGCGCAAGTATTTTAAACACGTTCTCATCACGAGAATACATCAACCAGACATGCCAAACACACAACAAAGCATTACAGCAGAAATCCAAGCATGTCATAACGAGTTGAAAAGACGGAAATAAAGTGGAGCCCTTACCTCGGCAAGCTTCCGTTTACTACAACTCGTCCAAACAACACAACGCGCTTCCTAAAACAAGCAGCGTACTATCAATACATTGTTCTCCACCCAATAGTATTGAAACTAAACCAAAACCCCAAAAACCTAAAGGTTCCTAAGGAAAATTCACTCTTTCGGATACCATACCAAAAACTACCGTATTGATCAACCACCATGAGTTATTTGTACTATTTTTAGGACCCAAAACAATTGGCCAAAGTCTTAAATAATTTGAAATGCAAAATGGCCGTTTTCTTGCATTATAAGTTATGTACTTTCCGAGTACCCGAAAAACTCGTTTCCAATCCCCGCCACTTCCATAAATTAATAAAAAGGGATTAGAAAGTTAAAAACCAAGTTTAGAAATCAGAATCCAAAATTTCAACTCTCAGAGCTCGCCCTGGCGAGTTGGTGGCGAGTGAAGGCAGTGAAGACAGGTCTCACTCGCTGTGGAGCTCGCCCTGGCGTGTTCATGACCTGTGACGCTCGCCCCAGCGAGTTACCACTCGCCCGGCGAGTTGCACCTATCATGACAGCAAAAGACAGCAACTCACACACAAAATTCTCAACCAAGCCTAGTTCGATTCTATTAGTTCCTAACACTTTTTCAAGGCACAAAAGCTGTAACAACCCGTTTTTCATAAGCCAAAAAGGGCATTATTTTTTTTATTTTTTTTTTCTTTTTCAACTAACACTCAGAGTGCGCACAAAATATTTTAAATGAGCCGGCATTCAAATATACAAAAGAACTCATTACCAAAAGGTGCTTCGACAAGCAAAGTGTATTCCTGAATAATTACAATCCAAGTCTAAGTATTCAAATACTTATAACAAACAAGTTAGAAACCCTATGCTAACCAAAAAGCACGGTGTACAACCCACACCGGCGCATAGTCTAGCTAAGCTAAGCTCCAACACCTCACTGGGGCCTGGAACAGCCACCGTCGTCACCACGACCTAACCCATCATCTGGGTGGGATGAGCCCGCAAATGAAAGAAAGGGTCACCACAAAATAAAAGTATATATATATATAACCAGTGCGAAAGATGTACACATAACAAGTTTCCACATACACAAGAGAAAGCTCTTTAACACAAAAGCAATTCCCACCAACGGGCTTAGAATACAATGCATACCGAGCCTAATGCAGACTTCTATAATGAGTGTGGTAGATTCCCCATTACCACATGCATATGAATTCCGAAAGTCAGTAATCATAATCAATAAAACCACAAAGGGTTAGGATGGATCCATTCCCGATAATCGCACCCCGCAGTCCATTCCCGATAACCGCTTATTGGACTCAATAATTCCCGTAGGAGTAAGGTGGATCCATTCCCGATAATCGCACCCCGTGATCCATTCCCGATAACCACGTACTATGAATGCATGAGCATACGATTCCCCTTATATGCTAATGTAACACATACATATCATACACGCATATGTAATCACACCACAACAACACATACATATACATCTAATCATATGCATTTAATCACTTGTTCATACACATATTTCACCAAACATATGTAAGACAACGAATCATGTATTTACCACGATCTCATATCGAGAATACATCACAAAAACATGCCAAGCACACCACCAATTGCAACACAGCAAAAATCTAAAGCATGTTTAACAAAACCGTTTGAAAAGACGGAAATAAAGTGGAGCCCTTACCTCGGCAAGCTTCTGTTTACTACAACTCGTCCAAACAACACAACGCGCTTCCTAAACCAAGCAGCGTACCATCAATACATTGTTCTCTAACCAATAGTATTGAAACTACACCAAAACCCCAAAAACCTAAAGGTTTCTAAGGAAAAATCCACTCTTTCGGATACCATACCAAAATCTATCGTATTGATCAACCACCATGAGTTATTGGTACTATTTTTAGGACCCAAAACAATAGGCCAAAGTCTTAAATAATTTGAAATGCAAAATGGCCGTTTTCTTGCGTTATAAGTTACGTACTTTCCGAGTACCCGAAAAACTCGTTTCTAATCTCAACCACTTCCATAAATTAATAAAAAGGGATTAGAAAGCTAAAAACCAAATTTAGAAATCAGAATCTAAAATTTTAGGTCCCAGAGCTCGCCCTGGCGAGTTGGCAGCGAGTGAAGGCAGTGAGGACAGGTCTAGCTCGCTCTGGAGCTCGCCCTGGCGTGTTGTCATGACCTGTGACACTCGCCCTGGCGAGTAACCACTCGCCCGGCGAGTTGCACCTGTCATGACAGCAAAAACAGCAACTCACACCACCTTTTTCCCCAACCAAGCCTAGTTTGATTCTATTAGTTCCCAACACCTTTTCAAGGCACAAAAGCAAACCATTTTCAAAAGCAAGCCATACATTCCCGGAAGCATGTTAGTTGCTTCGAGTGCAAGTTATTTGATTTTTCATTTCCAAAATCAAAACCAAATCCAAGCACAAGTTTTATTACGGGCCTCAACCGTCCGGTAATCATTTTCAAACATGTTTTCAAAGCGAAAAGCAACACCACATGTCACAAGAGTTTTAAACCACTTGGACCCCAAAATACCACACAAAACACTTAGTAAATATTTTCATAAACCCCAAATTATTTTTCATCGGATTTTCTAAAACAAAACCATTCAACGCCATTCCCTTTCGCCCAAAGGTTCAAAAACAACGTTTCTTTTCAAAACCTTACAACTTAACCACATGTTATTGATCAATACATAACCAACTCAAAACCCTAACTTTTCTCATGAGATTTTTTTCACCAACTCATGGAAAACAAAAATAACAAAGCCTACACATGCTTCCCTAAACCTCATGAACATCATTCATGAAACAAAAACCATGTAAAGTAACATTTCCTAACAACTCCTCATGAGAACATAAACTCAAAAACTCCTAAACTCTATAAGTCTACCAACCTATGAGATGAGAAGAGAGGGTTACCTTTAGAAAGTGATTCTCTACAATTTTCCTCAAAGCTTCCAAGCTTGAAATGGAGTGAAATGGTGAAGAATGGAAAATTTGGTGAAGGTTAAGGTTAAGAAAGTGATGGCACGGTTGAGAAGAAGATGAAAGAAAGTCTTGGGCAATTTTTCTAAGACCACAATCAACACACCTCCTTACTATGCCATTGCTCTTGCTAACTCATGGCCATTGGATCAAAAGACAAAATGCCAAGACAAAACCCTAGCCATTAGATCAAACCACACCAAACCCACTTGAGATAAAACTCAACACCTCTTAGAAACACTCACACGTTCAGCTCTCGCGCGTCGCGACGAACGTAAATCACAAAAACATAAAACCTACGGAAAGAACGTCTATCGTCTAACAATTCCAAAACTTATCGCCGAATCTTTTTCCGCGACTGTAATTTTCTTTCACACCTTGGAAAATTAACCTCAGAATATATCCCGACTCGCGCAGATATATAAAACTCCCATTCGAATCCTCACTTAAAACAGACGCAGTAAGATTTTCCATCAGCGGGTAAAATCCTACTCGTTTTTCCAAAAACAAGAATAATCCAAAACTCGTTATTCTAAATATACAGCAACCTTCTTATTCAAGAAACAGGATCACAATACAAAAGTCTGTACAATTATAGTGCACGAGCACAAAACAAACTCAATTACAGCAAAATCCTATAATTACACGATGTTTCACCACATGAACACATCGAAACCCTAATATTCCTTAAACCAACTATACAATGAAATCTTGGGTCTTACAAAAGCAAACCATTTTCATAAGCAAGCAATACATCTCCGAAAGCATGTTGGTTGCTTCGAGTGCAAGTTATTTGATTTTCATTTCCAAAATCAAAACCAAACCCAAGCACAAGTTTTATTACGGGCCTTAACCGACCGGTAATTATTTTCAAACATGTTTTCAAGGCAAAAAGCAACACCACATGTCACAAGAGTTTTAAACCACTTGGACCCCAAAATCACCACACAAAACACTTAGGAAATATTTTCATAAACCCCAAAATATTTTTCATCGGATTTTCTAAAACAAAACCATACAACACATTTCCCTTTTGCCCAAAGGCTCAAAAGCAACTTCGTTTTCCAAAACCAAACAACATAACCTCATGTAATTGATCAATATAATTTCTTTCAAAAACCCTAACTCTCACTCTCATGAGATTCTCACAAACTCATGGAAAATTGAAATAACAAAGCCTAACATGCTTACTAAACTCTCATGAACAACTTTCATGAAACAAGAATCATTATGAACCATTCCTAAAATATTCTCTTTCGTTCTCAGGCGTTTCATCCTCCTATCCGCAATCTTGATCGGCGGAACCTCAAATGACAAGTTATCCCTCAGCTGGATGTCATCTGGTGTGATCACATGTGACGGATCCGGTGTATATTTCCGCAATTGCGACACATGAAACACATCGTGTATCAAAGATAGTACCGGTGGCAACGCGACCCGGTATGCTACCTTCCCAATCCGTTCCAAAATCTGGTAAGGTCCTATAAACTTTGGAGTCAACTTCTTCGCTTTCAAAACCCTTCCAACGCCAGTCGTTGGAGTAACACGGAGAAATACGTGATCTCCCTCCTCAAACTCTAAAGGCCTCCGACGCCTATCCGCATAACTTTTCTGGCGATCTTGAGCAACTTTCATCATTGCCCTTATCTTTCGGACCTTGTCTGTCGTCTGTTGTACCATTTCCGGCCCTACTATCATACTCTCCCCATCTTGGTACCAACACAAAGGAGTCTGACATCTCCTCCCATACAAAGCCTCGTATGGTGCCATTCCAATACTCGCGTGGAAACTGTTGTTGTATGTGAATTCTATCAAGGGTAACACATCATCCCAACTTCCACGATCATCCAATACACATGCTCTCAACAAATCTTCCAAAGATTGATTTGTTCTCTCGGTCTGCCCATCTGTCTGAGGATGATAGGCGGAACTCAATCTCAGTTTCGTCCCCAACGCCTCGTGCAAAGTTTTCCAAAAGTGTGAAGTAAACTTTGGATCTCGATCCGACACTATACTTGACGGAATCCCATGTAACCTCACAATCTCAGCAATGTAAATATCGGTCAACTTTGCCGCTGTATCCGTAGTCCTTACCGGTAGAAAATGAGCGGACTTAGGTCTTAGGTAAACCAGTGATGAAATCCATAGAAATGCTATCCCACTTCCACTCGGGGATATCTAATGACTGCAGCATCCCTGCTGGTCTCTGATGCTCAATCTTCGCCTTCTGACAAGTCAGACACGACGCCACATACTCAGCCACATCCTTTTTCATACCCGGCCACCAGAAATCATGCCTCAGGTCTTGATACATCTTTGTTGCTCCGGGATGTATACTAAGTTTACTCTTGTGTGCCTCCCCTAGAATGGTGTTTCTCAAGTCCATAGCTTCGGGTACACACACCCTACCTTGACACCTCAAAATGTTGTCTGATCCCACCTTGAAATCTCGGTTGGTTCCTCGAACAATCAAAGCTCTTTTCTCCATGAGAAACTTGTCATCTTGACAATTTGCAATGTCCTCCAATAACCCGCTTGAGATGGTAATCATACCCAGTCTCATATTCCCTAAAGCAAACTCTACCTCTAAGTGCAACTCACGAAACTCCCTCAACAACTCTTGTTGACTAGCCATTTGTGCCGAACAAACCGACACACTCTTCCTACTCAAGGCATCGGCTACCACATTAGCCTTTCCCGGATGGTATTCTACGCAAAGTCGAAGTCTTTCAAAGTTTCCATCCACCTCCGTTGCCTCATATTAAGCTCTTTCTGATCAAACAAGTACTTGAGACTTTTATGGTCACTAAACACGACAAAAGTGCAACCATAAAGATGATGTCTCCAAATCTTCAATGCAAAAACAACGGCCGCAAGCTCCAAATCGTGCGTAGGATAATTCTTTTCATGCACTTTCAGCTGTCTTGACGCATAAGCTACTGCTCTCTTGTGTTGCATCAACACACAACCCAACCCTTGATGAGAAGCATCACAATACACCTCATACGGTTCCTCCGACTGTGGTAACATCAAAACTGGTGAAGTCGTCAATCGCTCCTTCAACAACTGAAAACTCAACTCACACTTCTCTGTCCAAGCAAAAGGTTGATCTTTTCGCGTAAGTTGTGTCATCGGTGCCACAATCTTAGCAAATCCTTCTATAAACCTTCGGTAATAACCGGCCAAACCAACAAAACTTCTCACATCCGTCACTGTTTGAGGTTGCTTCCATGCAAGTACCGCATCAATCTTGGCTGGATCCACAGCTATTCCCTCTTTTGATATTACATGGCCAAGGAAATTCACCTCTTCCAACCAAAAATCACACTTTGACGGATTAGCATACAACTTTTTCTCCCTCAAAACTTGCAAAACCAAGCGAAGATGCTCTTCATGCTCCTCTCCACTCTTCGAATACACCAAAATGTCATCAATAAACACTACTACGAACTTGTCCAAAAACGAATGGAATATCCGATTCATGTAGGCCATGAAGATCGCAGGTGCATTCGTCACTCCAAACGGCATCACCAAGTACTCATAATGCCCATACCGTGACCGAAACGCCATTTTCTGAACATCCTCATCTCGCACTCTTATCTGGTGATAACCAGATTTCAAGTCAATCTTGGAAAACACTGAGGCTCCCCTCAACTGATCCATCAGATCATCAATACGCGGCAGTGGATATCGGTTCTTGATAGTCACCTTATTAAGCTTCCGATAATCCACACACAAACGAGATTTCCCATCCTTCTTCTTAACCAATAAGACTGGTGCTCCCCAAGGCGACACACTAGGCCTTATGAAACCCTTCTCTAACAAGTCCTCAATCTGACTTTTCAACTCTACCAACTCAGCTGGAGCCATCCGATAAGCTGATTCCGAAATCGGACCCGTACCCGGTTGCAAATCAATAAAGAATTCCACCTCTCTACACGGAGGAAGAGCTGGAATCTCTGATGGAAACACATCTTGGAAATCCTGAACCACTCGAATTTCCTCAATTCGGATCTCCGACGTCACCCCTAAACTAGCAAGTGAAACTATCCCCGGTTCTCCATTACACATAACCACAGAAAACCGATTTGCAGACAAGTACCTTCGCACACCTGGCTCGGGAAAGAAAACCAATTTCCGAGCACAGTCTAGAATCACGTAATGATAGGACAACCAATCCATCCCGAGGATGATCTCGAGAGATAAAAGCGGTAGACACACCAAATTGACCAGAAAATCCCTATTCTGGATTACTACCAAACAATGCAAACATGCAGTATTTACCACCAAATCCTTAGCAGGAGTCAAAACATTCAAATCAAACGGAAGAACAAAAACATTCAAACTTAGACGATTTGCACAAGCCAAAGATATGAATGAGTGGGTTGCCCCCGTGTCAATCAAAGCAGTTAAAGAATTACCTGCGATGTGACAGCTCTCGTGGATGGCATTGCTAGCCTGCCCACTCAACTCAGTGCCCATACAGTAAGCACGTGCCTTTGCCGCCGGTCTAGTACCTTGTGAGCCTTGCGCCGCATTTGCCGACGGCCCGGCCTTTGGGGCCCTGCACTCTCTAGCCACATGCCCCGGCTTCTTACAATTATAACAAACATTTGACGCGGTCGGGCATTCATTGGCATAGTGGCCCACCTCGCCACACTTGAAACAACCTTGTTTCACCCTATTTTGGTTCCCTTGATTCACCGACCTTCCTTGTCCCTTACTGTTTTGTGGACGATCATACGGCTTACCACCTTGTTTCCCACGATTCTGAGTCGAACCACGATCATTGGTGCGACTTGGTCCTCCAGCACTAAAATTCCCTTGGCGGTTCACCCGCTTATTTCTCATGTCTTCGACCTCTTGGCACTTTTCAACCAAGACCTGGAATTGTCGAATACCCAACGGCACAACCGCATCCTGCAGCTCGTACCTCAGTCCATCTTGAAACCGCCGACACATATACACTTCATCTATCCCATCCCTAAAGAAGCGGAAGAAACGGGATAGTGATTCAAACTTCTTGGCATAAGCTTCAACATTCATGCCCGCTTGCCTTAGCCTCAGAAACTCTTCCCCATACCTTTCCCTAGCTGTCTCAGGGAAATATTTGGCCAGGAACCTCCTTTTGAAGTTCTCCCAACTTAACTCTTCATGAACATTCTCCATGATCAGTCGGGTGTTCCTCCACCAGTACTCCGAACCTCCTAATAACTGATAGGTAGCTAAGACTACCTTCTCCCCTTCCGGACAATGAATTGTGTAACAGCCCGTTTTTCCAAGGCCAAAAAGTCCATATTTTTTTTTCTTTTTCAACTAACACTCAGAGTGCGCATAGAATATTTTTCAATGAGCCGGCATTCAAATATACAAAAAGACTCATTACCATAAGGTGCTTCGACAAGCAAAGTGTATTCCTGAATAATTACAATCCAAGTCTAAGTATACAAATACTTACAATAAAACAAGTTGGAGAACCCTATGCTAACCAAAAAGCACGGTGCACAAAACACACCGGCGCATAGTGTAACTATACTAAGCTTCACCACGTGCTCACTATGGCCTAGAACTGCCACCGTCGTCACCACGACCTAACCCATCATCTGGGTGGGATGAGCCCGCAAATGAAAGAAAGGTTCACCACAAAATAAAAGGTATATATATATATAACCGGTGCGAGAGAGTATACAAATACCAAACATACAAATACCAACAGAGAAAGCTCTATAAACACATAGACAATCTCCCACCAACGGGTTCATATAAGCAATGCACACATAGCCTATAATGCAACCTCTACAATGCGTGGTACTAACCCTAGCTACCACGATGCATGAATTCCGGAATCGTAGGTCCATCCCCTACTAACAATATCAATAAAATCCCGTAGCTCTCCCGATCACTACAAGGATTAGAGTGGGCTCTCCCGATCACCGCACCCCGTGGCACTCCCGATCACCACGTATCGAACTAAATAAAATCCCGTAGCTCTCCCGATCACTACAAAGGATTAGAGTGGGCTCTCCCGATCACCACACTCCTACCATAAGTATCAATAAAATCCCGTAGCTCTCCCGATCACTACAAGGATTTGAGTGGGCTCTCCCGATCACCGCACCCCGTAGCTCTCCCGATCACTACGTATCGATCTCAACAAAAATCTCGTAGCTCTCCCGATCACTACGAATAAAAAGGTGGGCTCTCCCGATCACCACACCGTACACGCAACTACCAAATGCATGAGCATACGCTTCCCCATATATGCTAATGCAATGAATACATACCTCTCTAGCATATGTAAACCAAACATAACAACATACATACATTTCTCATCATATGTATTCCAAACACCTGTTCATACATATATTCTCATAATCATATGTAAACAGCGCAAGTATTGTAAACACTTTCTCATCACGAGAATACATAATACAAACATGCCAAAGCACACAGCAATTGCATACACAGCAAAACAAAGCATATCGTAACCGTTTTAAAGACGGAAATAAAGTGGAGCCCTTACCTTAGCAAGCTTCCGTTAACTTTTTCTCGTCAAATCTACGATACGCGCTACTTAAAAGTTAAGCAGCGTACAATCAATAAAATACTCTTCGTACATCCTATCGAAACGAAACTTGCTCTCAAAAGTCTAGGGGGGTTTTAGGCACTTTCTAACTCTCCCACCTAGCGATTCCAAGTTCTTCCCAATCCGATAAAAATTCACGAAGTTAAAGACATTATTTTTCGCTACAAGAAATTCATTTTGTTCTCAAAGCATACCAAGAACCACTATTGTTTTCAACCTCGAGGAACCCATTTTCACTCTACAAAAACATTTGAAAACAAACCAAAAACTCTTCAAAAATAAATCAACAAAAAAATCAGAGTTTTCTTGCGTTACAAGTTACACATTTTTTTCTTCCTAACAACCTTTCCTATACTCATTTTTCTTCAAAACTAATATTATCCAACACATACAAATTTTTCACACAATTTCTCCCTCCCCACCTAAAAGAGCCACGGCCATATTTTGGAAAAACACCCCTCCACACAAAATTTTTCACTTCTAAAAGCATGGTAATATCCCATAATACCTAACTAGCACTTATCAAAACGATTTAGAAATTATAGAGTCGAATCGCAAATTTTCGAGAAATCTCAAATAAGGTTTTTCTTAAGGCAAGTGATCATTTTCTTTTCAAAACATCCCACAACCAATCAAACAATTAAACAATGATCATGGGAAGCTATTTGCCTCTAAACAATTTTCGAAATTCGATTCCTCGAACCCTATATGTGTGCCACGGCCATTTGAGGCAAAAAGGGCAACCCTACACATTTTTTTTTCATTTGAAACCCTAGTAATCATCTATTAGTTTGCAAAGGCAATCCCATTGCTCAATTTGACTACTTTGAGAATCGAAACGAAATTTCCTAAAAAAAAATGTTCATCGAATCGCTCAAGAACACCAAGATAAATTTTTTCTCATTTTTCGAAACTAATTTCATATTCACCAATACATTTTGTCACAAAGCTTGAAACTAACTTCAAAAACCAAAATCATACAACACACCCAAAGTTATGATCATTTCAAGAAATTTTCTTCAAAACCTCACCAACAAAATTGTGAAATTTGAAATCACCATGAGAATCACTTACATGCTTCACTAATGTTTCCTACATAACACTCTTAAACACTACTATGGAATCAAAACTAATTAAAACTAAATTCTCAAATTTTTCTTCTCAAGAACACAATTTTCACAACTTAATCTATGAGGAATTTAACCAACAATAAGAAGGATAAAGCTAGTTACCTTAAGAGGAGATGATTCCTAGCAACTTCTATGATCCAACAAAACAAAAATCCAAAGCTTTGGTAATGGAATGAAGGATTTATGATGGTGGAGGCAAAGGGTGGAAATGCCACGGCAAGAGAGAAAGAAGGAGTGAATGAATTAATTTTTCTAAGTCCAACAATGACCAAGCCAAACCTCCTTACTATTTATCAACCTCTTGATCAATCTAGGCCCTTAGATCAAAACCAAACTTGCAAGACTAAACCCTAGCCTTTGGATCAAAAAAAACTCATGATTGCTTTTTGAACAAATATCCACTTTACGCTTCTCAGCTCATCGCGTTTGCTCTCGGCGAGTCGCACCTCGCTAACGGACGGAAATCTCAAAAATATAAAATCTAACCAATAAACGTCCGTCGTAAACCGTTTCCAAATATTATCGCTAAACTTTATTCTCCGACTGGAATTTATTTCCTTAGCTCCCAAAAATATTCTGAAACTAGATTCCAACTCGCGCCGATATATAAAGTCTCCAATTAAAATTCGACGGAAAACAGAAACCGTAAAATTTTAAGAAGCGGGTACAGTTTTCTACTCGTTTTTCCAATAAACGGAGAAAGTCGAGACTCAAAATTCTGAAAGCACAGGAATGTTCAGATTGATAAATAAAGACCATGGGCCAAAAGTCTGGGTTTTATTTATGCATAAGGAAAAAGCAGTCTCCAAAGTGATCCAAAAATCTTACTATAAAGTGGTCTTGGTTCATGGCAACCATTGGATCAAAAGGCAAAGTTCAAAGATTAAATCCTAGCCATCCATCTCTTCACAAAATATCTAGATATTCTTATGGTCTTAGCCCACTAGCTCGCTCAGTCCCTGTGCTCGCGCTTAAACGAGCCGTATCTCGCGTACCGATAAATTTTACGGAAACATAAAAAATTCTACCGTAAACCTTTTAATAAAAACGATTCTCAAACTTATCGCCGAATCTTTTTCCGCGACTGTAATTTTCTTCCTCACTCTTGAAAATTATTCTGACAATATATCCTAACTCACGCAGATATATGAAACTTCCATCCGAAACCTCACTTAAAACAGACGCTGTAAGATTTTCCATCAGCGGGTAAAATCCTACTCGTTTTTCCAAAAACAAGAATAATCCAAAACTCGTCATTCTGACTTCACAGAAATCTCCTCATACTTAAAAGAGGATCACGACCCGAAAGTCCGTGCCTTTCCAGCGCACGAGCACAAAACAGGCTCCGTTTCAGCAAAAATCTCATTAATGTGACGATACTCACAAAACCGCCTCACCAAAAACCCTAAAACTCATAGCCGACACTAGAGTTCCTTAGAAAAACCGCACAGTGAAATCTTGGGTCTTACATTACTACCCTCCAAAAAGAAGTTTTGTCCTCGAAACTAAAGGTAAGAGTAACAACTCAACTAATTATTACCATCACCAACACAACAAAATCCCTCAGGATTAGGTGCAGCCACGAAGATGCTAACACCAGGTGAAGTCACACAGATACTCTCACCAACACACTGGCACAACCGTGCACCAACCGCAACTCTCAACGAGTTCACCACTCAAAAATTAACCTCACAACAGAGGTTCACAACCTCTAGTTCCTCAAATTTCCTAGGGTCCACACACAAAATTTCCAAAGTCACCTCTTTTGCCTCCGCGACTTAGCCTAAACCACTAGGTTTTCGCGCAGCAGTGACTGGCTACCCTCCAAAAAGAAACACTGAAGTTCTCTGTGCATCACCAAAGCTAGCAAAACTAGTCAATTCCAATCAACACGATTCTCGTCTACCATCAACAATAAATTAAGGACGGCCAGTCCCTCAATTTGTCAATAGACAGTCGACAATCTTGATGGTGGTTTAGACCATCTTTACCCAACTTAAGTGATACTTCATTCCGCTTATGCTCAAGGTCCTCCGAGTCACAAGGGTTCCACAAATCTTTCGAGGTTTTTCTTAAAGTTTCCCTCGATCTCTTACGAATACAAGGTCGAAGTCGTGAGACACAACACTCAAAACACATCGTTCAAGCTCTCATGATTCCACTCATGAAACATCCGTTGAACATCATTCAACAGTAATACAATGCCACCACGGCAGGTACCACCAAAACCATCACATTCCGAACAAGTTGACTTCTCTATAGAAGAATTTTCCGCTCTACCAATATCCATAAGTCCGCAACTCAGTGAATACGCCGAAACCGCATGCTCACCCACGAGTCTCATTCCAAACACGACTTACATAAAACAATCCCAACCTTCGGTTGGTGATTACACTCCTCATAGTCTTGACACTTGCCAAACTATACCACCTACTTCTCTTGGACTCCTTTTATCCAAATCCCCAATTCCCCAGAATCGGCTTCTTGTGCGTTCATATTACTTCCAAACGACACTTAGATGCATCTCGCGTGCCTTAAACAAAACACTTAACCTCGTCGACTACCATCGTCGGCGCACACCCTCTTCACATCGTATTTCCATCATACCACGTCTCTCTTCATTGTAACCACTACAATGAACCAAAGCTCTACTAACTTCCATCAACTTGTCATGAGACAACTCTTATCCTTCTTATTCCCACATACAACACACGCACCGTCATGACATCCATTCAGGTGGTGCTTTTGAATCCGTACTATACCCGCACAACCATGATTTTCCATCTAGGTGTGAGGCAATTCTTTCCGCCAATCCTCCATTGACATAAGCCACATCATCATGTGCTTTTCTTACTCATTCTCAGCGACTCTTTCCCAACGACTAACATTCCTTCGCGGCTAACTCATCGATCTACCAGATCCCACACGCTTACCTCAACCCTTAAGGTATCCACTATTGGTATAATCCTCATCTAACAACACTAGGTCCGCTGACCAGTGGCGCGCGACGCACTTTAACTCCAATACGAATAGCCTAAACGATTTATCCAAACATCGTACTTAAATCCAACTGACATCTCTACCTGGTCCACAATTCCACAGTAGCCGCATCCCCTTGGCAACCGACAGACTTCATCAAGTCCCGCCCTAACTCACCCGACGAACATCCAATACCTTCTTCAAAAGGTCGTCCCAATCTGATCCTTACTTACAATCCTTTATCCATACGACGTCCACATGCCCGTACTCAACACCTCCGGGTGACAACGACCCATGCCAATTCAAATTCATCGAATTTCTTCCACGAATCCTTTGTGGTTCTCGTTCGCTCAAGTTCTTCATCTTCGGACTGCCGTATCTAAGGAATTCAGAGACACTTGTCGACTAAATTCGACCAATGCTCGGGGGTTTCACAATTCCACATACTGAGGCCTCACTCCCTGCATTACTTCAGTAAGACACAAACAAGTGTCTAAGCATATCTCATGCTAGACTCAAAACAACCAACCACATAACCCACAACACAACAAAAACAACCGCTAGAACTAACACAACTCTAGCTATGTTCTAACCGACTATGGACTAACGACTCAAGTGTACACTTTCCCTTTGAAGATTTAAAGCCGTGCTCTGATACCAATTGTAACAGCCCGTTTTTCCAAGGCCAAAAAGTCCATTTTTTTTTTTTCTTTTTCAACTAACACTCAGAGTGCGCATAGAATATTTTTCAATGAGCCGGCATTCAAATATACAAAAAGACTCATTACCATAAGGTGCTTTGACAAGCAAAGTGTATTCCTGAATAATTACAATCCAAGTCTAAGTATACAAATACTTACAATAAAACAAGTTGGAGAACCCTATGCTAACCAAAAAGCACGGTGCACAAAACACACCGGCGCATAGTCTAACTATACTAAGCTTCACCACGTGCTCACTATGGCCTAGAACTGCCACCGTCGTCACCACGACCTAACCCATCATCTGGGTGGGATGAGCCCGCAAATGAAAGAAAGGGTCACCACAAAATAAAAGGTATATATATATATAACCGGTGCGAGAGAGTATACAAATACCAAACATACAAATACCAACAGAGAAAGCTCTATAAACACATAGACAATCTCCCACCAACGGGTTCATATAAGCAATGCACACATAGCCTATAATGCAACCTCTACAATGCGTGGTACTAACCCTAGCTACCTTGTAAGACCCAAGATTTCACTGCACAGTTATTCTAAGGAACTTTAGTGTCGGCTAAGTTTTTAGGGTTTTTGGTTGAGCGGTCTTGTGAGTATCGTCGCATTAATGGAATTTTTGCTGAAATGGAGCCTGTTTTGTACTCGTGCGCTGGAAAGGCACAGACTTTTGGGTGGTAGTCTTCTTTTAAGTATGAGGAGATTTCTGTGAAGTCAGAATGACGAGAAAAAGTAATCGGAAGCTTGCTAAGGTAAGGGCTCCACTTTATTTCCGTCTTTTAAAACGGTTTGACATGCTTGGTTTTGCTGTTTATGTAATTGTTGGTGTGTTTGGCATGTCTTTGTGATGTATTCTCGTGATGAGAAAGTGTTTACAATACGTGCGTTGAAATACATATGATTAGATATATATGTATGTTTGTGTGGGTTGTACATATGATTGTGACAATATATGTACGTGTTGCATTAGCATAGATTTGAAGATCGTATGTTCATGCATTGTTAGTAAGTAGTTGCGAGAGGGGACTACGGGGTGCGACTGTCAGAGATTGGGTCCACTGGCGTTTATTTTAGTGGGCATAATACGTAGTGTCCGTGATGGGCTACGGGGTGTGATTGACAGAGATTGGGTCCACTCTAATCTTCGTAGTGTCCGTGATGGGCTACGGGATTTTATTGATGTTTCACGGTGTTTATGTGGTTTATAATACGTAGTGTCCGTGATGGGCTACGGGGTGTGATTGACAGAGATTGGGTCCACTCTAATCTTCGTAGTGTCCGAGATGGGCTACGGGATTTTATTATTGTTCTACGGTGTTTTATCAGGTTTCGTAGTGACCGTGATGGGCTACGGGTTTTGTATTGGTTTGTTAGTTGGGATTGGACCTACGAGTGTGGGAATCCATGCATGTGAAAAAGACCCAGCTAGGGTGATCACAATCATTTAGAGTCTGCATTGATAGGCTTGGTGTGCACTATATTTATAAGAGCTTTCTATGTTGGTATTTGTATGTTTGGTAATTGTATACTCTCTCGCACCGGTTATATATACACATACCTTTTATTTTGTGGTGACCCTTTCTTTCATTTGCGGGCTCATCCCACCCAGATGATGGGTTAGGTCGTGGTGACGACGGTGGCTGTTCCAGGCCCCAGTGAGCGGCTGGAGCTTTAGTTTAGTTAGACTATGCGCCGGTGTGTCTTGTGCACCGTGCTTTTTGGTTAGCATAGGGTTTCTAACTTGTTTTGTTGTAAGTATTTGAATACTTAGACTTGGATTGTAATTATTCAGGAATACACTTTGCTTGTCGAAGCACCTTATGGTAATGAGTCTTTTTGTATATTTGAATGCCGGCTCATTGAAAAATATTCTATGCGCACTCTGAGTGTTAGTTGAAAAGAAAAAAAAAAAAAAAACTGCCTACTTTTGGGCCATGAAAAACGGGGTGTTACAATTGGTATCAGAGCACGGCTTTAAATCTTCAAAGGGAAAGTGTATACTTGAGTCGTTAGTCCAGAGTCGGTTAGAACATAGCTAGAGTTGTGTTAGTTCTAGCGGTTGTTTTTGTTGTGATGTGGGTTATGTGGTTGGTTGTTTTGAGTCTAGCATGAGATATGCTTAGACACTGGTTTGTGTCCTACTGAAGTAATGCAGGGAGTGAGGCTTCAGTAAGTGGGATTGTGAAACCCCGGGCCGTGGTCGAATTTAGTCGACGAGTGTCTCTGAATTCCTTAGACAGAGTGGTCCGAGGAGGATGGACTTGAGGCGAATAAGAACTACAATGGATTCTTGGTAGTAATATAATGGATGGGAAGTGGCGTTGGTTGTTGTCGCTCGGAGGTGCTGAGTGTCGACGAGTGGGCGTCGTATGGATAAAGGATTGTAAGTAAGGATCAGATTGGGACGATCTTTTGGAGAAGATATTGAATATCTGTTCTGGTGAGTTCGGACGAGACTTGATGAAGTCTGTCGGTTGCCAAGGGGATGCGGCCACTGTGGAATTGTGGACCAGGCAGAGATGTCAGTTGGATTTAAGTACGATGTTTGGATAAATCGTTTAGGCTATTCGTATTGGAGTTAAAGTGCGTCGCGCGCCAAGAGTAAATGAATTTGGTGGTGTTAGAAAACGGTTGCGCGAACGATGGGTACCTTAAGGGTTTAATTTTAGTGTGTGAGATGAATTAGATTCGGAACTAAAATTTGTAAGGATGAATCTCGTGATGATTGAAGGTAAGAGACCAAGTATCACGTTGATATGTGACAATCTATACATAGTTCGGGAGATAGTAAGTATAGATGTCGGTGTGAGATACAACGATAGGTAATCGATTGTTAAATAAAGATGGATGTGGAGAGATATTCAGGTAAAGAACGAGGAGTTCAACCTTTGAAAGTGAGTTGCATATCACTGATAAGTGATAATAGAGGTGTTTAAGATGGAAATGACCAGATAATGGTAGCAGTGTAAGCTAGAATTGTTAACTATTGGCAGGTAAACCATAAGAGAAAGTAAACTTATTGAGTAGTTTGAAAAGATTAGTCAAGATTGAGTAGAGATCCTGTGTGGATGTGCATATAAGTTAACGATTTTGATCAACCAAAATGGTTGAAGGACTAAGTAGCAGCTTGAATTTATGATACCATGAGAGTTGAGGTGGGCAAGTTTTGAATAAATTCAAGTTATGGACGAGAGTTTTTGGAGATATTCTAGAAATGTCGTGTATGAGCAGGAAAAGAGTTGTTAGTAAGAGTACTAAGACAATAAGAGTTGATAGTTGGAAGGACTTTTATTGTATATTAGGATTAAACGGATGGTATGACAAGTAATTGTAGTTCTTGAGCAGTAAATTCAAGAGTTTGATTTGGGTATCGAACGTACTAAGGATAAAATCATAGCGAGGTGTCGTGCGTTGGTAGATATTTTGATAAGTCGAGCATTAAGATTTGAGATGAATGTTTAATGGCTTGATGGATGAGTAAGACGAGTCGATTGGTAGGTGAATTGCAGTGACCTTTTAAGGACGAGTTAGAAGTGAATAAGAAAACGATGAGGGAATAGATGTAAGAACATGATTGGCCAGAACTTGAGATCTGGGAATTGATTCCCTAGTGGGAACCGACTTTATGACTTTAGAATAGTCACGGTGATGAAAGATCAATCGAATGGGAGAAGAGTGTACTTGTTTGGAAACAAGTTAATGTGGGACGAGAGTAATTGGCTTGTGTGCGGCGAATTAAAGATGTTGTTTTGATTTAACAAGTTATTGGTCATGGTGGTTTGGGAACCAACTCTAGACAGTTGTTGAACTAGAAAGTTGCATAGTAGTAGATTGAGTTTTGTAGAGGTTATGACATCGATGAGTTAGTCGTAAAGGGAGGTTAGCCATGGAAAGAATGTGCTAACAATAAATGTGGCTAGTGGTGTTTCTAGCCGAACTCGTAGAGAAAATGTTCCATTGTTTGGTTGTCTTTCACTTGATGATTCATCTTCAAAGAAGAGAAAGAGTGATGTAGATGAAATGGTTTGTGGATCTGTTTCTGGGTCTAGAAAAGAATGAGAATGTAGAGAGAAGCCCATGAAGATGTGGCTTATGCCAATTGAAGATTGGCAAAGGGATTTGTCTCACACCTAATTTTGGAAATAAGAAGGATAAGAAATTGTCTAATGGCAAGTTGATGGAAGCTTGTAGAGCTCTGGTTCATTGTAGTGGTTACAATGAAGAGAGACGTGGTATGATGGAAAATCGGTAGTGAGTAAGTATAAGGGATTCGGATGTTGTCAACAAGGATGGTTAGACAATAGTAATGTGAGGAATGCCCTAAGAGTTATTTTGAAGGTAGGTACCTCGACGAGAGTGGTGATGTTCGGAGTGTTTAAGAATGGTCAGGGTGACAAGCTCTTTTGAGTAAGAGAGGATTTAATTGTAAGAGAAAAAAAGAACTCAGGAGAGTTCAGGAATAGAATGAGAATACGTTGTAAAGAGGATGTGCGCCGACGATGGCCGTCGACGAGGATAAACGTTTGTTTAAAGCACGCGAGATTCATCTAAGGGTCGTTTTGGAAGTAATGTTAACGTATAAGGAACCGATTCTGGGGAATTGGAGATTTGGATAAGGGAGTCCAAGAGAAGTAGATGGTTTAGTTTGGCAGGTGCCAAGACTGTGAGGAGTGTAATCACCAACCGGGGGTTGGGGTGGTATTATTTAAGTCGTGATTGGAAAGAGATTTATATGTGAGCAGACGGTTCGGCATAACCATTGAGTCGCGGACTGATGGATATTGGTAAAGTGGTTTGTGCAGAAAAAAAAAAACATGCCTCCAAGACGGGCACCTGCAGCTCCTTGGACTGATGACAATCATGTGAACCAGAGGGCTTATGCAATGAATACCATGGCAGCAACTTTAACTGCCCAGGCCCATGCCAAGGCGCAGAGGGATATGGAAAAAGAGAGAAAGGGAAAATCTTCTATAGAGAAGACAACTTGTTTGAAACGAAATGGTTTTGGTGGTAATTGCCGTGGTGGCATTATGTTACTGTTGAATGATGTTCAACAGATGTTTCATGAGTGGAATCATGAGAGCTTGAGCGACGTGTTTGAGTGTTGTGTCTTACGACTTCGACTTTGTATTCGTAAGAGATCGAGGAAAACATTAAGAAAAACCTCGAAAGATTTGTGGAACCCTTGTGACTCGGAGGACCTTGAGCACAAGTGAAATGAAGTATCACTTAAGTTGGGTAAAGATGGTCTAAACCACCATCAGGATTGTCGACTGTCTATTGACAAATTGAGGGACTGGCCGTCCTTAATTTATTGTTGATGGTAGACGAGAATCGTGTTGATTGGAATTGACTAGTTTTTGCTAGCTTTGGTGGTGCGCAGAAAGTTTCGGTGTTTCTTTTTGGAGGGTAGCCAGTCACTGCTGCGCGTGAACCTAGTGGTTTAGGCTATGTCGCGGAGGCAAAAGAAGTGACTTTGGAAATTTTGTGTGTGGACCCTAGGAAATTTGAGGGACTCGAAGTTGTGAACCTCTGTTGTGAGGTTAAATTTTGAGTGGTGAACTTGTTGAGAGTTGCGGTTGGTGCACGGTTGTGCCAGTGTGATGGTAATAACTAGTTGAGTTGTTACTCTTACCTTTAGTTTCGAGGACGAAACTTCTTTTTGGAGGGAAGTAATGTAAGACCCAAGATTTCACTGCACAGTTATTCTAAGGAACTTTAGTGTCGGCTAAGTTTTTAGGGTTTTTGGTGGAGCGGTCTTGTGAGTATCGTCGCATTAATGGAATTTTTGCTGAAATGGAGCCTGTTTTGTACTCGTGCGCTGGAAAGGCACAGACTTTTGGGTGGTAGTCTTCTTTTAAGTATGAGGAGATTTCTGTGAAGTCAGAATGACGAGAAAAAGTAATCGGAAGCTTGCTAAGGTAAGGGCTCCACTTTATTTCCGTCTTTTAAAACGGTTTGACATGCTTGGTTTTGCTGTTTATGCAATTGTTGGTGTGTTTGGCATGTCTTTGTGATGTATTCTCGTGATGAGAAAGTGTTTACAATACGTGCGTTGAAATACATATGATTAGATATATATGTATGTTTGTGTGGGTTGTACATATGATTGTGACAATATATGTACGTGTTGCATTAGCATAGATTTGAAGATCGTATGTTCATGCATTGTTAGTAAGTAGTTGCGAGAGGGGACTACGGGGTGCGACTGTCAGAGATTGGGTCCACTGGCGTTTATTTTAGTGGGCATAATACGTAGTGTCCGTGATGGGCTACGGGGTGTGATTGACAGAGATTGGGTCCACTCTAATCTTCGTAGTGTCCGTGATGGGCTACGGGATTTTATTGATGTTTCACGGTGTTTATGTGGTTTATAATACGTAGTGTCCGTGATGGGCTACGGGGTGTGATTGACAGAGATTGGGTCCACTCTAATCTTCGTAGTGTCCGAGATGGGCTACGGGATTTTATTATTGTTCTACGGTGTTTTATCAGGTTTCGTAGTGACCGTGATGGGCTACGGGTTTTGTATTGGTTTGTTAGTTGGGATTGGACCTACGAGTGTGGGAATCCATGCATGTGAAAAAGACCCAGCTAGGGTGATCACAATCATTTAGAGTCTGCATTGATAGGCTTGGTGTGCACTATATTTATAAGAGCTTTCTATGTTGGTATTTGTATGTTTGGTAATTGTATACTCTCTCGCACCGGTTATATATACACATACCTTTTATTTTGTGGTGACCCTTTCTTTCATTTGCGGGCTCATCCCACCCAGATGATGGGTTAGGTCGTGGTGACGACGGTGGCTGTTCCAGGCCCCAGTGAGCGGCTGGAGCTTTAGTTTAGTTAGACTATGCGCCGGTGTGTCTTGTGCACCGTGCTTTTTGGTTAGCATAGGGTTTCTAACTTGTTTTGTTGTAAGTATTTGAATACTTAGACTTGGATTGTAATTATTCAGGAATACACATTGCTTGTCGAAGCACCTTATGGTAATGAGTCTTTTTGTATATTTGAATGCCGGCTCATTGAAAAATATTCTATGCGCACTCTGAGTGTTAGTTGAAAAGAAAAAAAAAAAAAAACTGCCTACTTTTGGGCCATGAAAAACGGGGTGTTACATACCACGATGCATGAATTCCGGAATCGTAGGTCCATCCCCTACTAACAATATCAATAAAATCCCGTAGCTCTCCCGATCACTACAAGGATTAGAGTGGGCTCTCCCGATCACCGCACCCCGTGGCTCTCCCGATCACCACGTATCGAACTAAATAAAATCCCGTAGCTCTCCCGATCACTACAAAGGATTAGAGTGGGCTCTCCCGATCACCACACTCCTACCATAAGTATCAATAAAATCCCGTAGCTCTCCCGATCACTACAAGGATTTGAGTGGGCTCTCCCGATCACCGCACCCCGTAGCTCTCCCGATCACTACGTATCGATCTCAACAAAAATCTCGTAGCTCTCCCGATCACTACGAATAAAAAGGTGGGCTCTCCCGATCACCACACCGTACACGCAACTACCAAATGCATGAGCATACGCTTCCCCATATATGCTAATGCAATGAATACATACCTCTCTAGCATATGTAAACCAAACATAACAACATACATACATTTCTCATCATATGTATTCCAAACACCTGTTCATACATATATTCTCATAATCATATGTAAACAGCGCAAGTATTGTAAACACTTTCTCATCACGAGAATACATAATACAAACATGCCAAAGCACACATCAATTGCATACACAGCAAAACAAAGCATATCGTAACCGTTTTAAAGACGAAAATAAAGTGGAGCCCTTACCTTAGCAAGCTTCCGTTAACTTTTTCTCGTCAAATCTACGATACGCGCTACCTAAAAGTTAAGCAGCGTACAATCAATAAAATACTCTTCGTACATCCTATCGAAACGAAACTTGCTCTCAAAAGTCTAGGGGGGTTTTAGGCACTTTCTAACTCTCCCACCTAGCGATTCCAAGTTCTTCCCAATCCGATAAAAATTCACGAAGTTAAAGACATTATTTTTCGCTACAAGAAATTCATTTTGTTCTCAAAGCATACCAAGAACCACTATTGTTTTCAACCTCGAGGAACCCATTTTCACTCTACAAAAACATTTGAAAACAAACCAAAAACTCTTCAAAAATAAATCAACAAAAAAATCAGAGTTTTCTTGCGTTACAAGTTACACATTTTTTTCTTCCTAACAACCTTTCCTATACTCATTTTTCTTCAAAACTAAGATTATCCAACACATACAAAATTTTCACACAATTGTGGACTTAGAAATTTTTTTGGAATTTCTCCCTCCCCACCTAAAAGAGCCACGGCCATATTTTGGAAAAACACCCCTCCACACAAAATTTTTCACTTCTAAAAGCATGGTAATATCCCATAATACCTAACTAGCACTTATCAAAACGATTTAGAAATTATAGAGTCGAATCGCAAATTTTCGAGAAATCTCAAATAAGGTTTTTCTTAAGGCAAGTGATCATTTTCTTTTCAAAACATCCCACAACCAATCAAACAATTAAACAATGATCATGGGAAGCTATTTGCCTCTAAACAATTTTCGAAATTCGATTCCTCGAACCCTATATGTGTGCCACGGCCATTTGAGGCAAAAAGGGCAACCCTACACATTTTTTTTTCATTTGAAACCCTAGTAATCATCTATTAGTTTGCAAAGGCAATCCCATTGCTCAATTTGACTACTTTGAGAATCGAAACGAAATTTCCTAAAAAAAAATGTTCATCGAATCGCTCAAGAACACCAAGATAAATTTTTTCTCATTTTTCGAAACTAATTTCATATTCACCAATCCATTTTGTCACAAAGCTTGAAACTAACTTCAAAAACCAAAATCATACAACACACCCAAAGTTATGATCATTTCAAGAAATTTTCTTCAAAACCTCACCAACAAAATTGTGAAATTTGAAATCACCATGAGAATCACTTACATGCTTCACTAATGTTTCCTACATAACACTCTTAAACACTACTATGGAATCAAAACTAATTAAAACTAAATTCTCAAATTTTTCTTCTCAAGAACACAATTTTCATAACTTAATCTATGAGGAATTTAACCAACAATAAGAAGGATAAAGCTAGTTACCTTAAGAGGAGATGATTCCTAGCAACTTCTATGATCCAACAAAACAAAAATCCAAAGCTTTGGTAATGGAATGAAGGATTTATGATGGTGGAGGCAAAGGGTGGAAATGCCACGGCAAGAGAGAAAGAAGGAGTGAATGAATTAATTTTTCTAAGTCCAACAATGACCAAGCCAAACCTCCTTACTATTTATCAACCTCTTGATCAATCTAGGCCCTTAGATCAAAACCAAACTTGCAAGACTAAACCCTAGCCTTTGGATCAAAAAAACTCATGATTGCTTTTTGAACAAATATCCACTTTACGCTTCTCAGCTCATCGCGTTTGCTCTCGGCGAGTCGCACCTCGCTAACGGACGGAAATCTCAAAAATATAAAATCTAACCAATAAACGTCCGTCGTAAACCGTTTCCAAATATTATCGCTAAACTTTATTCTCCGACTGGAATTTATTTCCTTAGCTCCCAAAAATATTCTGAAACTAGATTCCAACTCGCGCCGATATATAAAGTCTCCAATTAAAATTCGACGGAAAACAGAAACCGTAAAATTCTGAAAGCACAGGAATGTTCAGATTGATAAATAAAGACCATGGGCCAAAAGTCTGGGTTTTATTTATGCATAAGGAAAAAGCAGTCTCCAAAGTGATCCAAAAATCTTACTATAAAGTGGTCTTGGTTCATGGCAACCATTGGATCAAAAGGCAAAGTTCAAAGATTAAATCCTAGCCATCCATCTCTTCACAAAATATCTAGATATTCTTATGGTCTTAGCACACTAGCTCGCTCAGTCCCTGTGCTCGCGCTTAAACGAGCCGTATCTCGCGTACCGATAAATTTTACGGAAACATAAAAAATTCTACCGTAAACCTTTTAATAAAAACGATTCTCAAACTCTTCTTCCTCACTCTTGAAAATTATTCTGACAATATATCCTAACTCACGCAGATATATGAAACTTCCATCCGAAACCTCACTTAAAACAGATGCTGTAAGATTTTCCATCAGCGGGTAAAATCCTACTCGTTTTTCCAAAAACAAGAATAATCCAAAACTCGTCATTCTGACTTCACAGAAATCTCCTCATACTTAAAAGAGGATCACGACCCGAAAGTCCGTGCCTTTCCAGCGCACGAGCACAAAACAGGCTCCGTTTCAGCAAAAATCTCATTAATGTGACGATACTCACAAAACCGCCTCACCAAAAACCCTAAAACTCATAGCCGACACTAGAGTTCCTTAGAAAAACCGCACAGTGAAATCTTGGGTCTTACAAATTGCCCCGAATATTCTCTCCACAGATTGGAGCCATAAATCAGCAATTTCCGGGCCTCCCTCCCCATTAAACTTTGGAGGAGTTTGGTGGTTGAAATTTGAAAGAAGTCTAGATCCAACAGCGAGTATTTCTCTTTCGCGCTTTTCCAGATCCCTCTGCGCCTTAGCATGGCTCTGAGCAGTCACAGCCGCTGCCATCGTATGCATGGCATAAGCCATCTGATTTAAATCAGCATTGTCCGCCATAGGTGCTGTAGGTGCCCTTCTTGGAGGCATTCTATTCTGCACAATACAAATTCTGATTAGATTCCTTATCCAAACATTTCTGAGTCTCAACAGAAAATCTCAACCCACGGTTACTAACTCAGAACCCGACACCGAACAAACACTAGAACTGACACTACTCTAGCTATGTTCTAACCGACTCTGGACTAACGACTCAAGTATACACTTTCCCTTTGAAGATTTAAAGCCGTGCTCTGATACCAATTGTAACAACCCGTTTTTCATAAGCCAAAAAGGGCATTATTTTTTTTTTTTTTTTTTTTCAACTAACACTCACAGTGCGCACAGAATATTTTAAATGAGCCGGCATTCAAATATACAAAAGAACTCATTACCAAAAGGTGCTTCGACAAGCAAAGTGTATTCCTGAATAATTACAATCCAAGTCTAAGTATTCAAATACTTATAACAAACAAGTTAGAAACCCTATGCTAACCAAAAAGCACGGTGTACAACCCACACCGGCGCATAGTCTAGCTAAGCTAAGCTCCAACACCTCACTGGGGCCTGGAACAGCCACCGTCGTCACCACGACCTAACCCATCATCTGGGTGGGATGAGCCCGCAAATGAAAGAAAGGGTCACCACAAAATAAAAGTATATATATATATAACCAGTGCGAAAGATGTACACATAACAAGTTTCCACATACACAAGAGAAAGCTCTTTAACACAAAAGCAATTCCCACCAACGGGCTTAGAATACAATGCATACCGAGCCTAATGCAGACTTCTACAATGAGTGTGGTAGATTCCCCATTACCACATGCATATGAATTCCGGAAGTCAGTAATCATAATCAATAAAACCACAAAGGGTTAGGATGGATCCATTCCCGATAATCGCAGCCCGCAGTCCATTCCCGATAACCGCTTATTGGACTCAATAATTCCCGTAGGAGTAAGGTGGATCCATTCCCGATAATCGCACCCCGATAACCACGTACTATGAATGCATGAGCATACGATTCCCCTTATATGCTAATGCAACACATACATATCATACACGTATATGTAATCACACCACAACAACACATACATATACATCTAATCATATGCATTTAATCACTTGTTCATACACATATTTCACCAAACATATGTAAGACAACGAATCATGTATTTACCACGATCTCATATCGAGAATACATCACAAAAACATGCCAAGCACACCACCAATTGCAACACAGCAAAAATCTAAAGCATGTTTAACAAAACCGTTTGAAAAGACGGAAATAAAGTGGAGCCCTTACCTCGGCAAGCTTCCGTTTACTACAACTCGTCCAAACAACACAACGCGCTTCCTAAACCAAGCAGCGTACCATCAATACATTGTTCTCTAACCAATAGTATTGAAACTACACCAAAACCCCAAAAACCTAAAGGTTTCTAAGGAAAAATCCACTCTTTCGGATACCATACCAAAATCTATCGTATTGATCAACCACCATTAGTTATTGGTACTATTTTTAGGACCCAAAACAATAGGCCAAAGTCTTAAATAATTTGAAATGCAAAATGGCCGTTTTCTTGCGTTATAAGTTACGTACTTTCCGAGTACCCGAAAAACTCGTTTCTAATCCCAACCACTTCCATAAATTAATAAAAAGGGATTAGAAAGCTAAAAACCAAATTTAGAAATCAGAATCTAAAATTTTAGGTCCCAGAGCTCGCCCTGGCGAGTTGGCAGCGAGTGAAGGCAGTGAGGACAGGTCTAGCTCGCTCTGGAGCTCGCCCTGGCGTGTTGTCATGACCTGTGACACTCGCCCTGGCGAGTAACCACTCGCCCGGCGAGTTGCATGTAACAACCCGTTTTTCAAAGCCAAAGAAAAGGCACTATATTTTTTTTTTTTTTACACATCAGAGTTACACATAAAAGATTTTAAATGAGCCGGCATTCAAATATACAAAAGAACTCATTACCAAAAGGTGCTTCGACAAGCAAAGTGTATTCCTGAATAATTACAACCCAAGTCTAAGTATTCAAATACTTACAACAGAACAAGTTAGAATCCTATGCCTAAACCCAAAAAGCACGGTGCACAACCCACACCGGCGCATAGTCTAACTAAGCTAAAGCTCCAACCACTCACTGGGGCCTGGAACAGCCACCGTCGTCACCATGACCTATGTAACAGCCCGTTTTTCCAGGGCCAGAAAAGTCAATATATATATATATTTTTTTTTTTCAACTAACACTCAGAGTGCGCATAGAATATTTTTCAATGAGCCGGCATTCAAATATGCAAAAGAACTCATTACCATAAGGTGCTTCGACAAGCAAAGTGTATTCCTGAATAATTACAATCCAAGTCTAAGTATTCAAATACTTACAACAAAACAAGTTAGAATCCTATGCCTAAACCCAAAAAGCACGGTGTACAAAACACACCGGCGCATAGTCTAACTATACTAAGCTTCACCACGTGCTCACTATGGCCTAGAACTGCCACCGTCGTCACCACGACCTAACCCATCATCTGGGTGGGATGAGCCCGCAAATGAAAGAAAGGGTCACCACAAAATAAAAGGTATATATATATATATATATATATATATATATATAACCAGTGCGAAAGATTGTACACATAACAATAATTCCACAAACACAAGAGAAAGCTCTTAACCACCAAAGCAATTCCCACCAACGGGCTTATATATATAATGCACACATAGCCTACCAATGCAGACTCTACATGATCGTGACACCAAACACTGGCTGCCACATGCATGAATTCCGGAATTAACCTCTCCGCAGAGAGTCGTAGGTCCATCCCCTACTAAACCCCGCAGGGCAGGTGAAGTCTCCATCTGACAAACACCAACTCAATAAAATCCCGCAGGATTAGGTGGTCCCATCTGACACACCCCGTGCAGTCCCATCTGACTTACACGACTATGAAATGCATGAGCATAATATATTCTATTTCAACATATATAGGGTAGTCTCAATCTGACATACCCCGGGCAGTCCCATCTGACACACCCCGTGCAGTCCCATCTGACATACACGTTCATATATGCTCATGCAATTATTTACATATCATACAAGCATATGTAATCACACCACATGTCAACACATATATTTCGCTAAATCATATGTAAGACAATCACACACATACATATATTCTCCATCATATGTAATCCAATCACAGCATACATAGATTCTCAATCAGATGTAAACAACGCACGTATTGTAAACACTTTCTCATCACGAGAATACATAACACATACATGCCAAACACACAAACACGCATCACCGAAAATAACCAACAAACATGTTATAACTCAGTGAAAAGACAGAAATAAAGTGATGCCCTTACCTCGGCAAGCTTCCGTTACTCTTTATCGCGAAAATCTACAATTCACGCTACCTAAAATATATGTAGCGTAACATCTATAACGCCCCAACTAAAATATCTAGAATATTTAGCCAAGACATAAATAAATGGATCTGAGTACATAAAATTAACTAGTTTAAACAACTGAATTACAAGAAGTTCTCACATCTCTTAATGAATTAAAAGAATACAGCGGAAACAATAAGATTCTAAGATAAACAGAATAAAACTAAAACAAAGAGGAAGACTAAAGTCTTCAAGTCTGATGGATCAAGCTCAGCTCCAATCATCAGCTCCGTCCTGGTCCTTGCTCCAGTTAACCTGTCTACCTAAAAAAATTGTTTTGGAGTGGGGTGAGACTACTAAGCCTCAGTGAGTCCTACTACCCTCCTAGAGGTGACTACACCGGGGGATCCTAAAATCAGTCGTAACATATTAACTTAACTAACATAACATAATAGCATAATATAAAGGTGTATCACAGATTAATAAACTCTTATTCATTTTAGACACAAGGACACTCTGAGGTGAGCATGTCTCAGAGGCCTGCCATATCCGTCAACCGATTCGGTTACGGCATGCAGCTCACAATAACTTATCCTAATGGATTATCCCATTGGGAGTCCATAGCGCGATATCACAAAATCGCTCATAAGTGACTGAACTAATTTAGTTAATACTACCATAATTTCCCAAGACCCGGGGAGCATACAAACCTAATTCTAAGTTATCCCCTAATATTCAGAATTGTGCTTGACTTCCCGTTTAACATTAAATACATTATATATATCTGTAAGTTATCTGTCTCAGATGAGGATATAAAACGAGTGCTTTAGGAATATTTTAGGAATTAAAATATGAGTCATTCTGCACTTAGCTCGCTACGGCGAGTCTCCAGCTCGCTATGGCGAGATTATAGGTCCTGACCTAAATCAGCTCGCTGTGGCGAGCAGTAGCTCGCCATGGCGAGTTTCATCAGCTCAGAGCCCAGCTCGCCATGAATGCTCGCCAGCAACTCGCTATGGCGAGTTCATGCAGATACACCCTGTTTTATGAAAAATCATTAATTTAAAAGGGTACACCTACAATCATCCTCTGAGAAGTACAGATACATAATATAATTAATATTAGAACAGAATAGAGGAGAAATTGGGAGTTAAATCTCCTCACACAAATAATCCCTAATATCCTATGTTAACATGCAAATATTTAATTTGGGGAAAAACTATCTACACTATCCTAAGGAACCCACCTGATAGGAGCTTTAACACTTGAGCAAGAGCTCTGCTACAGCCAATGAATCCCCTACTTCCAGAACTGGTTTGAATCTCCAATTTGTGTTCTTGGTCAACAATAGAAAGGAATGAAATTATGGGCAATCCAAGGCTTGATAAGATTCTGAGAATGAAACTTCCTAGAGGTACCAGAACAAGGAATTAGAAGGGTTAAGGATCACTTACCAAGGTTGAAATGGCTGAACAGAGTAACAGAGAAATCATGCAGCAAAACCTGCTGTGCTCGCTGTGGCGAGGGATTCACTCGCTAGGCGAGTTCCTCGAAAATCAGAGAAATGGCTCTGATTTGCTTACTGCAGCAACACCCAACTTCAACCATGAACTTCAAGTGTTCTTACAGTCACCCACGAAGGTTTAGATTGGACATGCAGCACCAACACAGATAAGAGTAAGAATTTGGATTTTGGGTTGGAAAGTAAGTAAAAGGGGTTTTTTTTTAATCAAAGTAGATATGGAAGGAAAAGGATTGATTAAATTCTTACATTACCTTGTTTTCCATCACCCACAAGCAGAACCCAAGAACTAAAATCAACCATGCATGAACTTGGATTGGAGGCTTTGAGGAAAAATGGAGTTTGGGGTTTATGGTATATTTGCGTGAGAGAGAGAAACAAGGATAGGGATTTGATTTTTCTAGCCTTGCTTCTGTCCAGCTACTGATTTCATGTTGATTTTGGGAGTGATTCTAGGTTGGTAGTTGAGGGTGTGGTTTGTGTTGTTGTAGGCGTGAAGAAGAAGATGAGAGTGGGAGGGTGGTTTTGTTTCTACTGATAACTTACCACAAGTGAATGAATAATGAATAAAAAGGGATGAGTACTTAGTCAAGAGTTGGTTTTATAGTCTAATGATGCTTCATTACCAATTTACCCTTTTTAATTTCCATCAATTGACACTTAATTTCCCAATTAGGTCCCAACTTGATTTTTAACCAATATTCTTTTTTATTGATTAAAATTAAGGTTGTTACAATCTACCCCCCTTAAAGTATTTCGTCCTCGAAATTCAGGATCACTTCATTCTACTACGGCGTAGCTCAAATACGTCCACGACCAAAGGTTAAATTCGCCTACCCTCCAGTCATGTATATAATCCCTTGGAATAAAACTTTCCTCTCTTGGGGTTAGGGGCTAAAGGTTATTCTCACGTTCTCAGAGTACTGGTGCTGCGCACTCTGATTCAACTTCTTACCACCATTACACTCCTTCCATTTCCAATGGAATTAGTTCCAGTTTCAACTGAGTTAGAGGGTCGGTATCTGGCCTGGTATTGATATTGTCATATCCAAATTCTCTCAGTTACATTGTCGTTCTCCTTGCTGAATACCACCATGCTTGACATGTTATATGTACTTCTGTATCGCGTGTTGTGTAATTACTCCAGAATCGATCGAAATATAAAACAAGTGGAAAATCGTCTAGACACTACTAGTTCTTCTACCAACGAGGTGAACTCATCCGTAGACGAACTTATAGTTATCCGATAAAATCCCACCTACAATCTCTATCCATCCCGACACGACACGATGATCGAGTTGTACATTTAACACGCGACGCATTTAGATTCAGCTCATTTCTCAGGGTTACAAGTCAATCTTGTTTGAAATCCTTTGCTAGTAGTTAATGTATGGAATTTGGCTAGCTGAACGCATAAGGTCAGAGTTTGTAACGCTAAGGCTGAATCGAATGGTTTGGCTTAGAACGGTTGACTGAGTTATCTTAACAGATCGCTAAGGATAGGAAAAGGTTTCTAAATGAGGATGGTATTTTCCCAGGCGAGTAATTAACACTTATACTAGTTAGTTACTGGCAACTAGACTTGGAATTGGAATATTCTGGTCCAGGCGTTCAAGCTCCAGCGCTTGATGTCACGAGATTACAAGAATTGAGTTTTGGAAGATTGAAACGTTCGGGTAGAGACACTCAAGGTTAACACACTGGTCTTACATGGTTAGAAGTACGAAGTTAACAGGTTTAGATTCTCAGCTCTGCTTTCGCTGATATAACTTAATTCCACTGAATTTGGAATTGGTCCAACTTAATTCTGAATTCGGCTGATAAAGCTACGAAAGATAGATAACTAACTTTATTGAAGAATAGAGTACTGGATTCGAGTGCACGAAGTTTAGCTAATTGGTCGATACTGGGCTGGATAAGTTTTACCGGGGTGGCTTGAAGTATGTTGATTGGCAGATCAACCGAGCGAGTAGGAAATGAAACTGAAAATATTCTTGACCTTCTCAAGAATATTTATCTTCCGCGGATAGATTTCTGTTAATAACAACTTGACTGAAAAACTGAAAACACTTAATGCGGTTGCTCGAGTGTGACTTCATCACCCTTGATGTAACCAATTGGCTTCGAGAAATTTGAAAAGTTTGCACCCTAATTGAATTTAGGTACAGCACGTGGTTGCCAAGCCATTATGGCACGAGAATAATTTGTCCAACTGAGGTCATGATTAGACGGGTTAGAGAATACACATGTTCACGGTGTTCCAAGACTTGTATGTATTGAAATGGGCATTGTTCGGTTCAATGACTCTGCTGAATCAGGGCCTCTACAGATAAATAGAAAATTGAAGATTTGTCTCCTATTGGTTTATACTCAAATTCTACAGTTCTACTTCTTCTATCAGTTCTCTCAGGTTAGGGTAACTAGGTTTTCATTCTCGTTCTCACCGGTGGATTAAACTAGTTCGAACATTCTCTTAGCTGAAAGGTCTGGATGTATGGAGGTATCGGCTGGCTAACCTGGGTTGAAACTAGCTTGTTTGCCTGTGTCTGGATAACTATTCATGTGTACTAAAGGATTGGTCTGGGTGGCTGATGTTTCTAAAGTCTGCTACTAATATTGGTTTCGCACTGAAATGGTGTCTCTGCATCACCTATATCTAGTATTAACATCCTAAATGATATTCTAATTGGCTGGTTAACTAATCTTACCGGTCTCTTATATCAAAGGTTCTAATATAGGAACTTGCTTGGTGACTGGTCGAACTAATGTTGAATTGGATTTATCAAGTCGTGTTCCTTATTATTCGGTACTATGCTAGTGGTAAAATATGGCTGGCCAAAACTAAACCTCATCCGGCTAACTAATTGGTCTGTGATGTGGAATTACTAACCTAGGGACAATCGATGGGCAACTCCCGTGGCACGGTTACTAATCCTGCTCACTACTTAGCTGGGTGGTCATAGGTGTGAGTTTCGATTAGTTAAAGTCAAACCGGTATTAATCTGAATCGTCGGTCTCTAAGCTATCTAATGGCCAGACAACTACGGACTAGCTTGATGACCGATTGTGCTAAAGGTACTCTCATTTGCTATTACTAATCAAAACTTAACCTGTAATGGTTCGGTGGAATTTCTGGTATAGGCGACAGGCTGGTCCTATTGATGACATCTAGAGGCGGTTATCTTAAGGGTTTACTCAGCCGGTTTTGCGAAAAGAAATTATCAAGGTATAAGTGCTAAGATTTCTCTATTCCTACCGGGGTAATCAACGGGTCAGAATTGCTGGGTTACTAGTTTGTGGATACTTAATCTAACGGTCTGTGACAATCCTATTTAGATGACGGTATTGCTAGGGGAGATTTCAACTTTGATGTGAGTCAAGGTTATACCTTCGGTTTGGTTTCTAACTATTCGGTGATTATGCTATTATGTTTGTCTAAGGGTCGGGTGTAGTAATGGAATCTTCTAAGTGGCATACTAGCAATTCTAGATTCTTGGGATAACGTATTAGTATCGGGTACTAATTACTGAGCTGCTTGAGTCCTATCACTGGTTTGGTTACTAAACTATCCTATGATGATGTTCTAGTAATTTCTGACTTAAGAGTTCTGATAGTGCTAGTAAGGATTCCTAACTGTGGATGGGTTTGGGTCCCTAAGAATTTTCTGGTTTACTGTTAATGACGGGTGTAGTAAGGAGGTAACCTCAAATGGTTTTACTAATTTAAGTTTGACTCTTATTAGTGGTGTAGGAATGTCGTTTCGAGTTGAGGGGTCGAAGTAACTTAGTTAAGGCATACTAATGGTTAGTCTCATAAGATAATGGGAAGGGGGTATTGAAATGTGCCTATGTCCTAATTTGGTTTCTTCAAGTTCGGACAGTTCGGTTTGAACTTCTATAACGGTGATGTCTACCAGTTTTTCTGCGCTAGGTTGCTAATTCAGGTTCCCATACATGTTTGAACTTAGTTATGCCCCCTCGGGTACGGATACGAATTACAAGGATTTTAACCGTTACACCAGTCATGATTAAGCTCCTAATAGTTTTACTATACTTATTGGTTTCTAGTACAAAGGGTACACTCAGTCCAATTTCTTATTGTCTCCTAATCCTAATATCATCTCCAGACGTAGTTCCTCAACAACTCTTATACTCACAAGGTAGCTGGGGATTGTTTATTCCGAATTCAACCAAGGTAGAATGATAAGATACACAAGGGGAGCTTGAGACTGTTCACCATGGCTAAGAATGACTGAACAGAGAACTAGGTTGCAACAAGCAGTAGCAGCCTGCTAAGCTCGCTGCAGCGCGCGTTTACTCGCTAAGCGAGTTTGACAGAGTGTAGAAGGATAATTCTGTGGTTCGCCCAATTCTCTACCTTGCACAATACTCATAACTCTCAGTCGTATACTAACTTAAATTTAGGATGAGTTTTGGTTTACTGCCTGCTGTTCTAGGGTGTTGATTGGTTCACGAGCTGGGTTGAATTCAGGCTCCCACTAGGATGAGGTTACTTACAGGTTCAGGGAGTTTACCTGACACACTTTGTCAGTTGAATACTGTTGTGTACTACACCATTCAGCATATGGATACACTTGCATTCCTTGTTTGCGTACACAACTTACTCCTGTGGCACCATCTGCCACTGTTCCATTATTCTCTTATAAGAGTTTCCTTCAACGACTGCTCCGCGATTGGATCTTCTCTACGATCTTAACGCTGAGATCCCAGAGTTCACCTCAGTTCTAAACCATAATACCCTGCCTACCATACACAATACTGAGTTGATCAGGCTCAGCACGCGATGGTTTCAGCGTAAACAGTCCAGATCCAAAGGGTCTGTATTACTTAGGGAAGATTGAAATGACTCATGGCAAGGTCCGATACTGGATCGACCTGCTCTGATACCAATTATAACGCCCCAACTAAAATATCTAGAATATTTAGCCAAGACATAAATAAATGGATCTGAGTACATAAAATTAACTAGTTTAAACAACTGAATTACAAGAAGTTCTCACATCTCTTAATGAATTAAAAGAATACAGCGGAAACAATAAGATTCTAAGATAAACAGAATAAAACTAAAACAAAGAGGAAGACTAAAGTCTTCAAGTCTGATGGATCAAGCTCAGCTCCAATCATCAGCTCCGTCCTGGTCCTTGCTCCAGTTAACCTGTCTACCTAAAAAAATTGTTTTGGAGTGGGGTGAGACTACTAAGCCTCAGTGAGTCCTACTACCCTCCTAGAGGTGACTACACCGGGGGATCCTAAAATCAGTCGTAACATATTAACTTAACTAACATAACATAATAGCATAATATAAAGGTGTATCACAGATTAATAAACTCTTATTCATTTTAGACACAAGGACACTCTGAGGTGAGCATGTCTCAGAGGCCTGCCATATCCGTCAACCGATTCGGTTACGGCATGCAGCTCACAATAACTTATCCTAATGGATTATCCCATTGGGAGTCCATAGCGCGATATCACAAAATCGCTCATAAGTGACTGAACTAATTTAGTTAATACTACCATAATTTCCCAAGACCCGGGGAGCATACAAACCTAATTCTAAGTTATCCCCTAATATTCAGAATTGTGCTTGACTTCCCGTTTAACATTAAATACATTATATATATCTGTAAGTTATCTGTCTCAGATGAGGATATAAAACGAGTGCTTTAGGAATATTTTAGGAATTAAAATATGAGTCATTCTGCACTTAGCTCGCTACGGCGAGTCTCCAGCTCGCTATGGCGAGATTATAGGTCCTGACCTAAATCAGCTCGCTGTGGCGAGCAGTAGCTCGCCATGGCGAGTTTCATCAGCTCAGAGCCCAGCTCGCCATGAATGCTCGCCAGCAACTCGCTATGGCGAGTTCATGCAGATACACCCTGTTTTATGAAAAATCATTAATTTAAAAGGGTACACCTACAATCATCCTCTGAGAAGTACAGATACATAATATAATTAATATTAGAACAGAATAGAGGAGAAATTGGGAGTTAAATCTCCTCACACAAATAATCCCTAATATCCTATGTTAACATGCAAATATTTAATTTGGGGAAAAACTATCTACACTATCCTAAGGAACCCACCTGATAGGAGCTTTAACACTTGAGCAAGAGCTCTGCTACAGCCAATGAATCCCCTACTTCCAGAACTGGTTTGAATCTCCAATTTGTGTTCTTGGTCAACAATAGAAAGGAATGAAATTATGGGCAATCCAAGGCTTGATAAGATTCTGAGAATGAAACTTCCTAGAGGTACCAGAACAAGGAATTAGAAGGGTTAAGGATCACTTACCAAGGTTGAAATGGCTGAACAGAGTAACAGAGAAATCATGCAGCAAAACCTGCTGTGCTCGCCGTGGCGAGGGATTCACTCGCTAGGCGAGTTCCTCGAAAATCAGAGAAATGGCTCTGATTTGCTTACTGCAGCAACACCCAACTTCAACCATGAACTTCAAGTGTTCTTACAGTCACCCACGAAGGTTTAGATTGGACATGCAGCACCAACACAGATAAGAGTAAGAATTTGGATTTTGGGTTGGAAAGTAAGTAAAAGGGGTTTTTTTTTAATCAAAGTAGATATGGAAGGAAAAGGATTGATTAAATTCTTACATTACCTTGTTTTCCATCACCCACAAGCAGAACCCAAGAACTAAAATCAACCATGCATGAACTTGGATTGGAGGCTTTGAGGAAAAATGGAGTTTGGGGTTTATGGTATATTTGCGTGAGAGAGAGAAACAAGGATAGGGATTTGATTTTTCTAGCCTTGCTTCTGTCCAGCTACTGATTTCATGTTGATTTTGGGAGTGATTCTAGGTTGGTAGTTGAGGGTGTGGTTTGTGTTGTTGTAGGCGTGAAGAAGAAGATGAGAGTGGGAGGGTGGTTTTGTTTCTACTGATAACTTACCACAAGTGAATGAATAATGAATAAAAAGGGATGAGTACTTAGTCAAGAGTTGGTTTTATAGTCTAATGATGCTTCATTACCAATTTACCCTTTTTAATTTCCATCAATTGACACTTAATTTCCCAATTAGGTCCCAACTTGATTTTTAACCAATATTCTTTTTTATTGATTAAAATTAAGGTTGTTACAATCTACCCCCCTTAAAGTATTTCGTCCTCGAAATTCAGGATCACTTCATTCTACTACGGCGTAGCTCAAATACGTCCACGACCAAAGGTTAAATTCGCCTACCCTCCAGTCATGTATATAATCCCTTGGAATAAAACTTTCCTCTCTTGGGGTTAGGGGCTAAAGGTTATTCTCACGTTCTCAGAGTACTGGTGCTGCGCACTCTGATTCAACTTCTTACCACCATTACACTCCTTCCATTTCCAATGGAATTAGTTCCAGTTTCAACTGAGTTAGAGGGTCGGTATCTGGCCTGGTATTGATATTGTCATATCCAAATTCTCTCAGTTACATTGTCGTTCTCCTTGCTGAATACCACCATGCTTGACATGTTATATGTACTTCTGTATCGCGTGTTGTGTAATTACTCCAGAATCGATCGAAATATAAAACAAGTGGAAAATCGTCTAGACACTACTAGTTCTTCTACCAACGAGGTGAACTCATCCGTAGATGAACTTATAGTTATCCGATAAAATCCCACCTACAATCTCTATCCATCCCGACACGACACGATGATCGAGTTGTACATTTAACACGCGACGCATTTAGATTCAGCTCATTTCTCAGGGTTACAAGTCAATCTTGTTTGAAATCCTTTGCTAGTAGTTAATGTATGGAATTTGGCTAGCTGAACGCATAAGGTCAGAGTTTGTAACGCTAAGGCTGAATCGAATGGTTTGGCTTAGAACGGTTGACTGAGTTATCTTAACAGATCGCTAAGGATAGGAAAAGGTTTCTAAATGAGGATGGTATTTTCCCAGGCGAGTAATTAACACTTATACTAGTTAGTTACTGGCAACTAGACTTGGAATTGGAATATTCTGGTCCAGGCGTTCAAGCTCCAGCGCTTGATGTCACGAGATTACAAGAATTGAGTTTTGGAAGATTGAAACGTTCGGGTAGAGACACTCAAGGTTAACACACTGGTCTTACATGGTTAGAAGTACGAAGTTAACAGGTTTAGATTCTCAGCTCTGCTTTCGCTGATATAACTTAATTCCACTGAATTTGGAATTGGTCCAACTTAATTCTGAATTCGGCTGATAAAGCTACGAAAGATAGATAACTAACTTTATTGAAGAATAGAGTACTGGATTCGAGTGCACGAAGTTTAGCTAATTGGTCGATACTGGGCTGGATAAGTTTTACCGGGGTGGCTTGAAGTATGTTGATTGGCAGATCAACCGAGCGAGTAGGAAATGAAACTGAAAATATTCTTGACCTTCTCAAGAATATTTATCTTCCGCGGATAGATTTCTGTTAATAACAACTTGACTGAAAAACTGAAAACACTTAATGCGGTTGCTCGAGTGTGACTTCATCACCCTTGATGTAACCAATTGGCTTCGAGAAATTTGAAAAGTTTGCACCCTAATTGAATTTAGGTACAGCACGTGGTTGCCAAGCCATTATGGCACGAGAATAATTTGTCCAACTGAGGTCATGATTAGACGGGTTAGAGAATACACATGTTCACGGTGTTCCAAGACTTGTATGTATTGAAATGGGCATTGTTCGGTTCAATGACTCTGCTGAATCAGGGCCTCTACAGATAAATAGAAAATTGAAGATTTGTCTCCTATTGGTTTATACTCAAATTCTACAGTTCTACTTCTTCTATCAGTTCTCTCAGGTTAGGGTAACTAGGTTTTCATTCTCGTTCTCACCGGTGGATTAAACTAGTTCGAACATTCTCTTAGCTGAAAGGTCTGGATGTATGGAGGTATCGGCTGGCTAACCTGGGTTGAAACTAGCTTGTTTGCCTGTGTCTGGATAACTATTCATGTGTACTAAAGGATTGGTCTGGGTGGCTGATGTTTCTAAAGTCTGCTACTAATATTGGTTTCGCACTGAAATGGTGTCTCTGCATCACCTATATCTAGTATTAACATCCTAAATGATATTCTAATTGGCTGGTTAACTAATCTTACCGGTCTCTTATATCAAAGGTTCTAATATAGGAACTTGCTTGGTGACTGGTCGAACTAATGTTGAATTGGATTTATCAAGTCGTGTTCCTTATTATTCGGTACTATGCTAGTGGTAAAATATGGCTGGCCAAAACTAAACCTCATCCGGCTAACTAATTGGTCTGTGATGTGGAATTACTAACCTAGGGACAATCGATGGGCAACTCCCGTGGCACGGTTACTAATCCTGCTCACTACTTAGCTGGGTGGTCATAGGTGTGAGTTTCGATTAGTTAAAGTCAAACCGGTATTAATCTGAATCGTCGGTCTCTAAGCTATCTAATGGCCAGACAACTACGGACTAGCTTGATGACCGATTGTGCTAAAGGTACTCTCATTTGCTATTACTAATCAAAACTTAACCTGTAATGGTTCGGTGGAATTTCTGGTATAGGCGACAGGCTGGTCCTATTGATGACATCTAGAGGCGGTTATCTTAAGGGTTTACTCAGCCGGTTTTGCGAAAAGAAATTATCAAGGTATAAGTGCTAAGATTTCTCTATTCCTACCGGGGTAATCAACGGGTCAGAAGTGCTGGGTTACTAGTTTGTGGATACTTAATCTAACGGTCTGTGACAATCCTATTTAGATGACGGTATTGCTAGGGGAGATTTCAACTTTGATGTGAGTCAAGGTTATACCTTCGGTTTGGTTTCTAACTATTCGGTGATTATGCTATTATGTTTGTCTAAGGGTCGGGTGTAGTAATGGAATCTTCTAAGTGGCATACTAGCAATTCTAGATTCTTGGGATAACGTATTAGTATCGGGTACTAATTACTGAGCTGCTTGAGTCCTATCACTGGTTTGGTTACTAAACTATCCTATGATGATGTTCTAGTAATTTCTGACTTAAGAGTTCTGATAGTGCTAGTAAGGATTCCTAACTGTGGATGGGTTTGGGTCCCTAAGAATTTTCTGGTTTACTGTTAATGACGGGTGTAGTAAGGAGGTAACCTCAAATGGTTTTACTAATTTAAGTTTGACTCTTATTAGTGGTGTAGGAATGTCGTTTCGAGTTGAGGGGTCGAAGTAACTTAGTTAAGGCATACTAATGGTTAGTCTCATAAGATAATGGGAAGGGGGTATTGAAATGTGCCTATGTCCTAATTTGGTTTCTTCAAGTTCGGACAGTTCGGTTTGAACTTCTATAACGGTGATGTCTACCAGTTTTTCTGCGCTAGGTTGCTAATTCAGGTTCCCATACATGTTTGAACTTAGTTATGCCCCCTCGGGTACGGATACGAATTACAAGGATTTTAACCGTTACACCAGTCATGATTAAGCTCCTAATAGTTTTACTATACTTATTGGTTTCTAGTACAAAGGGTACACTCAGTCCAATTTCTTATTGTCTCCTAATCCTAATATCATCTCCAGACGTAGTTCCTCAACAACTCTTATACTCACAAGGTAGCTGGGGATTGTTTATTCCGAATTCAACCAAGGTAGAATGATAAGATACACAAGGGGAGCTTGAGACTGTTCACCATGGCTAAGAATGACTGAACAGAGAACTAGGTTGCAACAAGCAGTAGCAGCCTGCTAAGCTCGCTGCAGCGCGCGTTTACTCGCTAAGCGAGTTTGACAGAGTGTAGAAGGATAATTCTGTGGTTCGCCCAATTCTCTACCTTGCACAATACTCATAACTCTCAGTCGTATACTAACTTAAATTTAGGATGAGTTTTGGTTTACTGCCTGCTGTTCTAGGGTGTTGATTGGTTCACGAGCTGGGTTGAATTCAGGCTCCCACTAGGATGAGGTTACTTACAGGTTCAGGGAGTTTACCTGACACACTTTGTCAGTTGAATACTGTTGTGTACTACACCATTCAGCATATGGATACACTTGCATTCCTTGTTTGCGTACACAACTTACTCCTGTGGCACCATCTGCCACTGTTCCATTATTCTCTTATAAGAGTTTCCTTCAACGACTGCTCCGCGATTGGATCTTCTCTACGATCTTAACGCTGAGATCCCAGAGTTCACCTCAGTTCTAAACCATAATACCCTGCCTACCATACACAATACTGAGTTGATCAGGCTCAGCACGCGATGGTTTCAGCGTAAACAGTCCAGATCCAAAGGGTCTGTATTACTTAGGGAAGATTGAAATGACTCATGGCAAGGTCCGATACTGGATCGACCTGCTCTGATACCAATTATAACGCCCCAACTAAAATATCTAGAATATTTAGCCAAGACATAAATAAATGGATCTGAGTACATAAAATTAACTAGTTTAAACAACTGAATTACAAGAAGTTCTCACATCTCTTAATGAATTAAAAGAATACAGCGGAAACAATAAGATTCTAAGATAAACAGAATAAAACTAAAACAAAGAGGAAGACTAAAGTCTTCAAGTCTGATGGATCAAGCTCAGCTCCAATCATCAGCTCCGTCCTGGTCCTTGCTCCAGTTAACCTGTCTACCTAAAAAAATTGTTTTGGAGTGGGGTGAGACTACTAAGCCTCAGTGAGTCCTACTACCCTCCTAGAGGTGACTACACCGGGGGATCCTAAAATCAGTCGTAACATATTAACTTAACTAACATAACATAATAGCATAATATAAAGGTGTATCACAGATTAATAAACTCTTATTCATTTTAGACATAAGGACACTCTGAGGTGAGCATGTCTCAGAGGCCTGCCATATCCGTCAACCGATTCGGTTACGGCATGCAGCTCACAATAACTTATCCTAATGGATTATCCCATTGGGAGTCCATAGCGCGATATCACAAAATCGCTCATAAGTGACTGAACTAATTTAGTTAATACTACCATAATTTCCCAAGACCCGGGGAGCATACAAACCTAATTCTAAGTTATCCCCTAATATTCAGAATTGTGCTTGACTTCCCGTTTAACATTAAATACATTATATATATCTGTAAGTTATCTGTCTCAGATGAGGATATAAAACGAGTGCTTTAGGAATATTTTAGGAATTAAAATATGAGTCATTCTGCACTTAGCTCGCTACGGCGAGTCTCCAGCTCGCTATGGCGAGATTATAGGTCCTGACCTAAATCAGCTCGCTGTGGCGAGCAGTAGCTCGCCATGGCGAGTTTCATCAGCTCAGAGCCCAGCTCGCCATGAATGCTCGCCAGCAACTCGCTATGGCGAGTTCATGCAGATACACCCTGTTTTATGAAAAATCATTAATTTAAAAGGGTACACCTACAATCATCCTCTGAGAAGTACAGATACATAATATAATTAATATTAGAACAGAATAGAGGAGAAATTGGGAGTTAAATCTCCTCACACAAATAATCCCTAATATCCTATGTTAACATGCAAATATTTAATTTGGGGAAAAACTATCTACACTATCCTAAGGAACCCACCTGATAGGAGCTTTAACACTTGAGCAAGAGCTCTGCTACAGCCAATGAATCCCCTACTTCCAGAACTGGTTTGAATCTCCAATTTGTGTTCTTGGTCAACAATAGAAAGGAATGAAATTATGGGCAATCCAAGGCTTCATAAGATTCTGAGAATGAAACTTCCTAGAGGTACCAGAACAAGGAATTAGAAGGGTTAAGGATCACTTACCAAGGTTGAAATGGCTGAACAGAGTAACAGAGAAATCATGCAGCAAAACCTGCTGTGCTCGCCGTGGCGAGGGATTCACTCGCTAGGCGAGTTCCTCGAAAATCAGAGAAATGGCTCTGATTTGCTTACTGCAGCAACACCCAACTTCAACCATGAACTTCAAGTGTTCTTACAGTCACCCACGAAGGTTTAGATTGGACATGCAGCACCAACACAGATAAGAGTAAGAATTTGGATTTTGGGTTGGAAAGTAAGTAAAAGGGGTTTTTTTTTAATCAAAGTAGATATGGAAGGAAAAGGATTGATTAAATTCTTACATTACCTTGTTTTCCATCACCCACAAGCAGAACCCAAGAACTAAAATCAACCATGCATGAACTTGGATTGGAGGCTTTGAGGAAAAATGGAGTTTGGGGTTTATGGTATATTTGCGTGAGAGAGAGAAACAAGGATAGGGATTTGATTTTTCTAGCCTTGCTTCTGTCCAGCTACTGATTTCATGTTGATTTTGGGAGTGATTCTAGGTTGGTAGTTGAGGGTGTGGTTTGTGTTGTTGTAGGCGTGAAGAAGAAGATGAGAGTGGGAGGGTGGTTTTGTTTCTACTGATAACTTACCACAAGTGAATGAATAATGAATAAAAAGGGATGAGTACTTAGTCAAGAGTTGGTTTTATAGTCTAATGATGCTTCATTACCAATTTACCCTTTTTAATTTCCATCAATTGACACTTAATTTCCCAATTAGGTCCCAACTTGATTTTTAACCAATATTCTTTTTTATTGATTAAAATTAAGGTTGTTACAACATCAATAAAATACTCATCGTACATCCTATCGGAACGAAACTTGTTCTCAAAAGTCTAGGGGGGTTTAAGGCACTTTCTAACTCTCTCACCTAGCGATTCCAAGTTCTCCCCAATCCGATAAAAATTCACGAAGTTAAAGACATTATTTTTCGCTACAAGAAATTCATTTTGTTCTCAAAGCATACCAAGAACCACTTTGGATTTTTCCACTTCAAGGACTTGTCCCACACACAACAAAACCATTCGAAACACAACTAAAACTTTTCAAAAATATTTTTATGAAAAATCGAAGTTTTCTTGCGTTACAAGTTACACATTTTTTTCTTCCTAACAACCTTTCCTATACTCATTTTTCTTCAAAACTAAGATTATCCAACACATACAAAATTTTCACACAATTGTGGACTTAGAAAATTTTTTGGAATTTCTCCCTTGCCACTAAAAAGGCCACGGCCACAATTTTTAAAACCACCCTCCCACACAAAATTTTTCACTTCTAAATGCATGGTAATATCCCATAATACCTAACTAGCACTTATCAAAACGATTTAGAAATTATAGAGTCGAATCGCAAATTTTCGAGAAACCTCAAATAAGGTTTTTCTTAAGGCAAGTGATCATTTTCTTTTCAAAACATCCCACAATCAATCAAACAATTAAACAAGGATCATGGGAAGCTATTTGCCTCTAAACAATTTTCGAAATTCGATTCCTCGAACCCTATATGGGTGCCACGGCCATACCAACAAAACAAGGCCAACACCTAAAATTTTTCCATTACAAAACCCTAGTAATCATCTATTAGTTTGCAAAGGCATCTAATTGCTCAATCAACTACTTTGAGAATCGCAACGAAATTTCTTAAAATATGTTCATCGAATCGCTCAAGAACACCAAAATAATTTTTTCTTATTTTTCAAAACAAAGTTTATAATCAAGAATCCATTTTGCCACAAAGCTCAAAACTAACATCAAAAATCAAATCACCAAACGAAAATTCATGTTCATGATCAAGAGAAATATTTCCTCAAAATCCTAACCCAAAATCTCATGAAAATCTCATCACTCCATGGAAATCAACAATACTAAGCTTAAACATACTAGTTTAACACTCATGAGCAACTCTCATGGAACAAAAATCATTTATGAACATTTTCTAACAAAAATTTCTCAAGAACATAAACTAAAAATCCAACAAACTCCATGAGTTTGACCAACTAAGAGGAAAGGAGAAGTCTAGTTACCTTAGAGAAGATACTACTTGCAATTCCTATGGTTCCAACAAGCTTGAAATGGATCAATTTGGTGAAGGATTGAAATTTCTCTCAAGGGTTGGAAGAAGAAGAAAAGCCACGGCCAACAAGAGAAGAAGAAGTGAATTTGTGATTTTTGTCAAGTCTCCTTATGACCAAAAAGTCATAGTCTTGTTGCATGTGGACCATTAGATCAAATAGTGTAAAGTTTCTAAGACTTAATCCTAGCCATTGGATCATTTCAAGCTTATCCGCACAAGATATTTTCTTTCTCATGAGAAACTTACGCCTCACATACGAGTCGCGCCTCGCCAATGGACGGAAATCACAAAAACAGAAAACCTACGGAAAGAACGTCTATCGTTTTTCCATTCCAAAACTTATCGCCGAATCTTTTTCCGCGACTGTAATTTTCTTCCATACCTTAGAAAATTAATCTCAGGACATATCCTAACTCGCGCAGATATATAAAACTTCCACCCGAAACCTCACTTAAAACAGACGCAGTAAGATTTTCCATCAGCGGGTAAAATCCTACTCGTTTTTCCAAAAACAAGAATAATCCAAAACTCGTCATTTTGACTTCACAGAAATCTCCTCATATTTAAAAGAAGACTACAACCCAAAAGTCTGTGCCTTTCCAGCGCACGAGCACAAAACAGGCTCCGTTTCAGCAAAAATCTCATTTATGCGACGATACTCACAAAAACAGCTTCACCAAAAACCCTAAAACTCGTAGCCATTACTTATTTTATTCACCAAAAGGTACAGTGGAATTACGGGTCTTACAACCTAACCCATCATCTGGGTGGGATGAGCCCGCAAATGAAAGAAAGGGTCACCACAAAATAAAAGTATGTATATATATATTCGGTGCGAAAGATGTACACATAACAAATTTCCACATACACAAGAGAAAGCTCTTAGACTCAAGAGTAGTTCCCACCAACGGGCTTATATAAATAAATCACCAAGCCTAATGCAGACTTCTACAATGAGTGTGACAACCGATCTCTGGTTCGCCACATGCATGATTTAATTCCGGAATTCAACCTCTCTATAGAAGGCGTAGGTCTCTGGTGGGATAACACCTCCTACTATTGGTGGGATAACACCAGGTAGAGTCACACAAGACAATACCAAACAATCACGGTGGGATAACACCGGGTGAGTCACACAAGACAACCACCAACTCAATAAAATCCAGTAGGATTTGGCGAAGTCGCACAGACAAATGCCCGGTACGTAGGCAAGTCACACAGACATACACCTAGGCACGCAACTATGAAATGCATGGCATATATTCTCTTCGGCATATACGGGATAGTCACACAAGACAAAATCCTCGCGTAGTCCTATCTGACGCACGCATTCATATATGCTCATGCAAACAATCACATAGCCTAAAGCCTATGTACAAAGCATCACAACATACATACATTTTCTCAATCATATGTAAATTGCACACGTATTTATAACCACTTTCTCATCAACGAGAATACATAAGTACAAACATGCCAAAACACACAGCAATTGCACACACAGCAAAACAAAGCATGTCGTAACCATTTGAAAGACGGAAATAAAGTGGAGCCCTTACCTCGGCAAGCTTCCGTTTACTAAAACTCGTCCAAACAACACAACGCGCTTCCTAAAACAAGCAGCGTACCATCAATACATTGTTTCCCAACCAATCGTATTGAAACTAAACCAAAAACCCCAAAAACCTAAAGGTTCCTAAGGAAAATTCACTCTTTCGAATACCATACCAAAAACTACCGTATTGATCAACCCCCATGAGTTATTTGTACTATTTTTAGGACCCAAAACAATAGGCCAAAGTCTTAAATAATTTGAAATGCAAAATGGCCGTTTTCTTGCGTTACAAGCTACGTACTTTTCGAGTACCCGAAAAACTCGTTTCCAATCCCCGCCACTTCCATAAATTAATAAAAAGGGATTAGAAAGCTAAAAACCAAGTTTTGAAATCAGAATCCAAAATTTCAACTCTCAGGGCTCGCCCTGGCGAGTTGGTGGCGAGTGAAGGCAGTGAGGACAGGTCTAGCTCGCCCTGGCGTGTTGTCATGACCTGTGACACTCGCCCTGGCGAGTAACCACTCGCTCAGCGAGTTGCACCTGTCATGACAGCAAAAGACAGCAACTCACACCACCTTTTTCCACCCAAGCCTAGTTTGATTCTATTAGTTCCAAACATCTTTTCAAGGCACAAAAGCAAACCATTTTAATAAGCAAGCAATACGTTTCCGAAAGCTTGTTGGTTGCTTCGAGTGCAAGTTATTTGATTTTCATTTCCAAAAACAAAACCAAATCCAAGCACAAGTTTTATTACGGGCCTTAACCGATCGGTAATCATTTTCAAACATGTTTTCAAAGCGAAAAGCAACACCACATGTCACAAGAGTTTTAAACCACTTGGACCCCAAAAATCACCACGCAAAACACTTAGGAATATTTTCATAAACTCCAAAATATTTTTCATCGGATTTTCTAAAACAAAACCATACAACGCATTTCCCTTTTGCCTAAAGGTTCAAAGACAACGTTTCTTTTCAAAACCTTACAATTTAACCACATGTTATTGATCAATACATAACCAACTCAAAACCCTAACTTTTCTCATGAGATTTTTCACCAACTCATGGAAAACAAAAATAACAAAGCCTACACATGCTTCTCTAAACCTCATGAACAACATTCATGAAACAAGAATCAATTCCTAACCTTTCCATCTCATGAACATAATCTACCATTCAGGACCCCAAGAGTTTTAACCAACCAAAATGAAAAGGAAAAGAGTGGTTACCTTAAGAAAGTGATTCTCTATAACAATTCCACAAAGCTCCCAAGCTTGAAATGGACACAAATGGTGTAGAATGGAAAATTTGGTGAAGTGAGAAAGAAAGCAATGGAGTCCACGTGAAAGAGAGAAAGAAAAGGAGTGAAGTTTGTGATTTTTCTAAGTGACCAAAGTCATGACCTCCTTACTATTACAAAGCCTCTTGATAGCCAATCCACCCTTGGATCAAAGTCAAAAGTTCAAGCTTAAACCCTAACCATTGGATCAATTCAAACCAAACCCACTTGAGATAAAACTCAACACCTCTTAGAAACACTCACACGTTCAGCTCTCGCGCGGCGCGACGAACGAAACTCACCAAAACAGAAAACCTACAGAAAGAACGTCCATCGTCTAACAATTCCAAAGCTTATCGCCGAATCTTTTTCCGCGACTGTAATTTTCTTTCACACCTTGGAAAATTAACCTCAGAATATATCCCGACTCACGCAGATATATAAAACTCCCATCCGAAACCTCACTTAAAACAGACGCAATAAGATTTTACATCCGCGGGTAAAATCCTACTCGTTTTTCCAAAAACAAGAATAATCCAAAACTCGTTATTCTACATCCACATATAACTTCTTATACAAGAAACAGGATCACAAGACAAAAGTCTGTACAATTACAGTGCACGAGCACAAAACAGACTCAATTACAGCAAAAACCTATAATTACACGATGTTTCATCACACGAACACATCGAAACCCTAATATTCCTTAAACCAACTATACAATGAAATCTTGGGTCTTACATTGCACCTGTCATGACAGCAAAAACAGCAACTCACACCACCTTTTTCCCCAACCAAGCCTAGTTTGATTCTATTAGTTCCCAACACCTTTTCAAGGCACAAAAGCAAACCATTTTCAAAAGCAAACAATACATTCCCGGAAGCATGTTAGTTGCTTCGAGTGCAAGTTATTTGATTTTTCATTTCCAAAATCAAAACCAAATCCAAGCACAAGTTTTATTACGGGCCTCAACCGTCCGGTAATCATTTTCAAACATGTTTTCAAAGCGAAAAGCAACACCACATGTCACAAGAGTTTTAAACCACTTGGACCCCAAAAATCACCACGCAAAACACTTAGGAATATTTTCATAAACTCCAAAATATTTTTCATCGGATTTTCTAAAACAAAACCATACAACGCATTTCCCTTTTGCCTAAAGGTTCAAAGACAACGTTTCTTTTCAAAACCTTACAATTTAACCACATGTTATTGATCAATACATAACCAACTCAAAACCCTAACTTTTCTCATGAGATTTTTCACCAACTCATGGAAAACAAAAATAACAAAGCCTACACATGCTTCTCTAAACCTCATGAACAACATTCATGAAACAAGAATCAATTCCTAACCTTTCCATCTCATGAACATAATCTACCATTCAAAACCCCAAGAGTTTTAACCAACCAAAATGAAAAGGAAAAGAGTGGTTACCTTAAGAAAGTGATTCTCTATAACAATTCCACAAAGCTCCCAAGCTTGAAATGGACACAAATGGTGTAGAATGGAAAATTTGGTGAAGTGAGAAAGAAAGCAATGGAGTCCACGTGAAAGAGAGAAAGAAAAGGAGTGAAGTTTGTGATTTTTCTAAGTGACCAAAGTCATGACCTCCTTACTATTACAAAGCCTCTTGATAGCCAATCCACCCTTGGATCAAAGTCAAAAGTTCAAGCTTAAACCCTAACCATTGGATCAATTCAAACCAAACCCACTTGAGATAAAACTCAACACCTCTTAGAAACACTCACACGTTCAGCTCTCGCGCGGCGCGACGAATGAAACTCACCAAAACAGAAAACCTACAGAAAGAACGTCCATCGTCTAACAATTCCAAAGCTTATCGCCGAATCTTTTTCCGCGACTGTAATTTTCTTTCACACCTTGGAAAATTAACCTCAGAATATATCCCGACTCACGCAGATATATAAAACTCCCATCCGAAACCTCACTTAAAACAGACGCAATAAGATTTTACATCCGCGGGTAAAATCCTACTCGTTTTTCCAAAAACAAGAATAATCCAAAACTCGTTATTCTACATCCACATATAACTTCTTATACAAGAAACAGGATCACAAGACAAAAGTCTGTACAATTACAGTGCACGAGCACAAAACAGACTCAATTACAGCAAAAACCTATAATTACACGATGTTTCATCACACGAACACATCGAAACCCTAATATTCCTTAAACCAACTATACAATGAAATCTTGGGTCTTACATTGCACCTGTCATGACAGCAAAAACAGCAACTCACACCACCTTTTTCCCCAACCAAGCCTAGTTTGATTCTATTAGTTCCCAACACCTTTTCAAGGCACAAAAGCAAACCATTTTCAAAAGCAAACAATACATTCCCGGAAGCATGTTAGTTGCTTCGAGTGCAAGTTATTTGATTTTTCATTTCCAAAATCAAAACCAAATCCAAGCACAAGTTTTATTACGGGCCTCAACCGTCCGGTAATCATTTTCAAACATGTTTTCAAAGCGAAAAGCAACACCACATGTCACAAGAGTTTTAAACCACTTGGACCCCAAAAATCACCACGCAAAACACTTAGGAATATTTTCATAAACTCCAAAATATTTTTCATCGGATTTTCTAAAACAAAACCATACAACGCATTTCCCTTTTGCCTAAAGGTTCAAAGACAACGTTTCTTTTCAAAACCTTACAATTTAACCACATGTTATTGATCAATACATAACCAACTCAAAACCCTAACTTTTCTCATGAGATTTTTCACCAACTCATGGAAAACAAAAATAACAAAGCCTACACATGCTTCTCTAAACCTCATGAACAACATTCATGAAACAAGAATCAATTCCTAACCTTTCCATCTCATGAACATAATCTACCATTCAAAACCCCAAGAGTTTTAACCAACCAAAATGAAAAGGAAAAGAGTGGTTACCTTAAGAAAGTGATTCTCTATAACAATTCCACAAAGCTCCCAAGCTTGAAATGGACACAAATGGTGTAGAATGGAAAATTTGGTGAAGTGAGAAAGAAAGCAATGGAGTCCACGTGAAAGAGAGAAAGAAAAGGAGTGAAGTTTGTGATTTTTCTAAGTGACCAAAGTCATGACCTCCTTACTATTACAAAGCCTCTTGATAGCCAATCCACCCTTGGATCAAAGTCAAAAGTTCAAGCTTAAACCCTAACCATTGGATCAATTCAAACCAAACCCACTTGAGATAAAACTCAACACCTCTTAGAAACACTCACACGTTCAGCTCTCGCGCGGCGCGACGAATGAAACTCACCAAAACAGAAAACCTACAGAAAGAACGTCCATCGTCTAACAATTCCAAAGCTTATCGCCGAATCTTTTTCCGCGACTGTAATTTTCTTTCACACCTTGGAAAATTAACCTCAGAATATATCCCGACTCACGCAGATATATAAAACTCCCATCCGAAACCTCACTTAAAACAGACGCAATAAGATTTTACATCCGCGGGTAAAATCCTACTCGTTTTTCCAAAAACAAGAATAATCCAAAACTCGTTATTCTACATCCACATATAACTTCTTATACAAGAAACAGGATCACAAGACAAAAGTCTGTACAATTACAGTGCACGAGCACAAAACAGACTCAATTACAGCAAAAACCTATAATTACACGATGTTTCATCACACGAACACATCGAAACCCTAATATTCCTTAAACCAACTATACAATGAAATCTTGGGTCTTACATTGCACCTGTCATGACAGCAAAAACAGCAACTCACACCACCTTTTTCCCCAACCAAGCCTAGTTTGATTCTATTAGTTCCCAACACCTTTTCAAGGCACAAAAGCAAACCATTTTCAAAAGCAAACAATACATTCCCGGAAGCATGTTAGTTGCTTCGAGTGCAAGTTATTTGATTTTTCATTTCCAAAATCAAAACCAAATCCAAGCACAAGTTTTATTACGGGCCTCAACCGTCCGGTAATCATTTTCAAACATGTTTTCAAAGCGAAAAGCAACACCACATGTCACAAGAGTTTTAAACCACTTGGACCCCAAAATACCACACAAAACACTTAATAAATATTTTCATAAACCCCAAAATATTTTTCATCGGATTTTCTAAAACAAAACCATTCAACGCCATTCCCTTTCGCCCAAAGGTTCAAAAACAACGTTTCTTTTCAAAACCTTACAACTTAACCACATGTTATTGATCAATACATAATCAACTCAAAACCCTAACTTTTCTCATGAGATTTTTTTCACCAACTCATGGAAAACAAAAATAACAAAGCCTACACATGCTTCCCTAAACCTCATGAACATCATTCATGAAACAAAAACCATGTAAAGTAACATTTCCTAACAACTCCTCATGAGAACATAAACTCAAAAACTCCTAAACTCTATAAGTCTACCAACCTATGAGATGAGAAGAGAGGGTTACCTTTAGAAAGTGATTCTCTACAATTTTCCTCAAAGCTTCCAAGCTTGAAATGGAGTGAAATGGTGAAGAATGGAAAATTTGGTGTAGGTTAAGGTTAAGAAAGTGATGGCACGGTTGAGAAGAAGATGAAAGAAAGTCTTGGGCAATTTTTCTAAGACCACAATCAACACACCTCCTTACTATGCCATTGCTCTTGCTAACTCATGGCCATTGGATCAAAAGACAAAATGCCAAGACAAAACCCTAGCCATTGGATCAAACCACACCAAACCCACTTGAGATAAAACTCAACACCTCTTAGAAACACTCACACGTTCAGCTCTCGCGCGTCGCGACGAACGTAAATCACAAAAACGTAAAACCTACGGAAAGAACGTCTATCGTCTAACAATTCCAAAACTTATCGCCGAATCTTTTTCCGCGACTGTAATTTTCTTTCACACCTTGGAAAATTAACCTCAGAATATATCCCGACTCGCGCAGATATATAAAACTCCCATTCGAAACCTCACTTAAAACAGACGCAGTAAGATTTTCCATCAGCGGGTAAAATCCTACTCGTTTTTCCAAAAACAAGAATAATCCAAAACTCGTTATTCTAAATATACAGCAACCTTCTTATTCAAGAAACAGGATCACAAGACAAAAGTCTGTACAATTATAGTGCACGAGCACAAAACAAACTCGATTACAACAAAATCCTATAATTACACGATGTTTCACCACATGAACACATCGAAACCCTAATATTCCTTAAACCAACTATACAATGAAATCTTGGGTCTTACAAAAGCAAACCATTTTCATAAGCAAGCAATACATCTCCGAAAGCATGTTGGTTGCTTCGAGTGCAAGTTATTTGATTTTCATTTCCAAAATCAAAACCAAACCCAAGCACAAGTTTTATTACGGGCCTTAACCGACCGGTAATTATTTTCAAACATGTTTTCAAGGCGAAAAGCAACACCACATGTCACAAGAGTTTTAAACCACTTGGACCCCAAAATCACCACACAAAACACTTAGGAAATATTTTCATAAACCCCAAAATATTTTTCATCGGATTTTCTTAAACAAAACCATACAACACATTTCCCTTTTGCCCAAAGGCTCAAAAGCAACTTCGTTTTCCAAAACCAAACAACATAACCTCATGTAATTGATCAATATAATTTCTTTCCAAAACCCTAACTCTCACTCTCATGAGATTCTCACAAACTCATGGAAAATTGAAATAACAAAGCCTAGCATGCTTACTAAACTCTCATGAACAACTTTCATGAAACAAGAATCATTATGAACCATTCCTAAAATATTCCATCTCATGAACATCAACTAATAAACCATCAAACTCCAAGAGTTTGGCTAGCAAAGAGAAGGGAAGAGGTTCTAGTTACCTTAGGAGATGATTCCTTGCAACTTTCCTTTGATCCCACAAACTTAAAATGGATTGAAATGGTGAAGGATTGAATTTTGTTCCTCAAGGTTGGAAGAAGAAAATGCCACGGCCAAAAAGAGAGAAAGGAGTGAGTTTGTGATTTATTTTCTAAGTCCAAATGTGACCAAAAGTCTACTAAAATAATGGTCTTGTTTCATCCTAGCCCTTGGATCAAATAGGATAAAGTTCTAAGATTCAAATCTAACCATTGGATCAATCCAAGTCTATCCTCACAAGATATTTCCCACAACCTCTTACAACGAAACGCACGCTCAGTTCTCGCGCATCGCGACGAACGAAACTCGCAAAAACAGAAAACCTACCGAAAGAACGTCTATCGTTTTTCCATTCCAAAACTTATCGCCGAATCTTCTTCCGCGACTGTAATTTTCTTCCATACCTTAGAAAATTAATCTCAGGATATATCCTAACTCGCGCAGATATATGAAACTTCCATCCGAAACCTCACTTAAAACAGACGCAGTAAGATTTTACATCCGCGGGTAAAATCCTACTCGTTTTTCCAAAAACAAGAATAATCCAAAACTCGTTATTCTAAATCCACATCAACCTTCTTATACTCAAGAGAGGATTACAAGACAAAAGTCTGTGCCTTTACAGCGCACGAGCACAAAACAGGCTCAATTACAGCAAAATCCTATAATCGCGACAGTACTCCATGAAAACGCTTCACCAAAAACCCTAAAAACTTAGCCGACACTAAAGTTCCTTAGGAAAACTGTACAGTGAAATCTCGGGTCTTACATTACTACCCTCCAAAAAGAAGTTTCGCCCTCGAAACTAAAGGTAAGAGTAACAACTCAACTAATTATTACCATCACCAACACAACAAAATCCCTCAGGATTAGGTGCAGCCACACAGATGCTAACACCGGGTGAAGTCACACAGATACTCTCACCAACATACTGGCACAACCGTGCACCAACCGCAACTCTCAACGAGTTCACCACTCAAAATTTAACCTCACAACAGAGGTTCACAACCTCTAGTTCCCAAAGATCCTCGTGCCCACAAACAAAAATTTCCAAAGTCACCTCTTTCGCCTCCGCGACATAGCCAATTTCCCTAGGTTCACGCGAAGCAGTTACTGGCTACCCTCCAAAAAGAAACACCGAAACTTTCTGCGCACCAGCAAAACCCGCAAAACTAGTCATTTCCAGTCAACACGACTCCGTCTATTATCAACAAGAGATTAAGGATGATCAGTTCCTCAATTTGTCAATAAATAGTCGACCATCATGATGGTGGTTTAGACCATCTTTACCCAACTTAAACGATGCTTCATTCCGCTTATGCTCAAAGTCCTCCGAGTCACAAGGGTTCCACAAATCTTTCGAGGTTTTTCTTAATGTTTCCCTCGATCTCTTACGAATACAAGGTCGAAGTCGTAAGACACAACACTCAAAACACATCGTTCAAGCTCTTATGATTCCACTCATGAAACATCCATTGAACATCATTCAACAGTAATACAATGCCACCACGGCAGGTACCACCAAAACCATTACATTCCGAACAAGTTGTCTTCTCTATAGAAGAATTTTCCGCTCTACCAATATCCGTAAGTCCGCAACTCAGTGAATACGCCGAACCGTCTACTCACATACGAATCTCTTTCCAAACACGACTTAAATAATATCATCCCAACCTCCGGTTGGTGATTACAACTCCTCATAGTCTCGTCACTTGCCAACTATACCATCTATTTCTCCTGTATTCCCTTTATCCAAATCCCCAATTCCCCATAATCGGTTCCTTATATGTTCACATTATTTCCAAAACGACACTAGGTCCGCTGACCCTTGACGTGTGACGCACATAATTCTAAATTACCACTAACAGGGCAAAGTGCTATAACCACTACTAAGTCCTTTAAACAGTAGGACATTCAAAACAAAAGCAAAGACAAACAAACAATTCCTAGCAAAATGCACACCAAGACATGTAAGAGTGGGTTGCCCCAACAGAAATCAATGCAGTAAGTGTTACCTGCAATCTGGCAATCCCGCTGTATGGCCTTACCAGTCTGACCGCTCACTCCAGTGCCCATACAGTAGACACGTCCTCTAGCAGCGGGTCGAGCTCCTTGTGCCACATCCGCCGACGACCCGGCCTTTGGGGCTTTGCAATCCCTAGCAAAATGACCCGGTTTCCGACAGTTGAAACAAATATTCCCCGGACTCGGACATTCGTTTGCATAATGCCCCGCTTGCCCACATCTGAAGCAACCTTGCTTCTCTCCACCCCGACTCCCCTGAGTCTCTTGATTCTCAGAGCGACCCGGTCCTCTATTATTTTGGGAACGGTTACCAGACTTATCCCCTTGCTTCCTCTTATTTTGACCCGAACTCGAATTCTGGTCACTCGAATTACTAGGTCCTCCAGCACTAAAATCACCCTGGCGATTCTCTCGCTTCTTCCTCATATCCTCCACCTCTTGGCACTTCTCTACCAAGACTTGAAACTGACGAATACCCAACGGCACCACTGCATCTTGCAGTTCATACCTCAAACCATCCTGGAAGCGACGACACATATAGGCCTCATTTATCCCATCCCTAAAGAAGCGGAAGAAACGGGACAGTGATTCGAACTTCTTGGCATATGTTTCAACTTTCATGCCCCCCTGCCGCAGCTGCAGGAACTCCTCTCCGTACCTCTCCCTCGCAGTCTCGGGAAAGTACTTGGCTAAAAACCTCCTCTTGAAGTTCTCCCAATTTAATTCTTCATGGCCATTCTCCATGATAATTCGGGTGTTCCTCCACCAATACTCAGAACTACCCTGTAACTGATAGGTAGCCAAGGTTACCTTTTCTCCTTCCGGGAAATGGATTGCCCCAAAGATCCTCTCAATCGCCTGGAGCCACAAATCCGCAGTATCAGGACCTCCCTCCCCACTAAACTTAGGAGGAGCCTGATGGTTGAAACTGGTGAGAAGCCTAAATCCAGCAGCAATGATCTCCCTCTCACGCTTTTCCAAAACCCTCTGCGCCTTAGCATGGCTCTGAGCAGTCACAACCGCTGCCATTGTATGCATGGCATAAGCCATCTGGTTCACATCAACCTCTGGTACTACCGGAGCTGGATTCGCCCTTCTTGGCGGCATGATTTCCTGTACATACCAATCCTTTTGATTAGATCCTTAATCAAACAATTCTGAGTCTCAACAGAAAATCTCACTCAACGGTTACTAACCCATAACCCGATACAGAACAAACACTAGAACGGCCAGTACTCTAGCTATGTTCTAACTGACTCTGGACTAACGACTCAAGTATACACTTTCCCTTTAAAGATTTAAAGCCGTGCTCTGATACCAATTGTAACAACCCGTTTTTCAAAGGCCAAAAAGACAATATTTTTTTTTCTTTTTCAACTAACACTCAGAGTGCGCATAGAATATTTTTCAATGAGTCGGCATTCAAATATACAAAAGAACTCATTACCATAAGGTGCTTCGACAAGCAAAGTGTATTCCTGAATAATTACAGTCCAAGTCTAAGTATTCAAAATACTTACAACAAAACAAGTTAGAATCCTATGCCTAAACCCAAAAAGCACGGGGTACAACCCACACCGGCGCATAGTCTAACTAAGCCAAAGCTCCAACATCTCACTGGGGCCTGGAACAGCCACCGTCGTCACCACGACCTAACCCATCAACTGGGTGGGATGAGCCCGCAAATGAAAGAAAGGGTCACCACAAAATATATAGTATGTATATATATAACCGGTGCGAAAGATTGTACACATAACAATAATTCCACGAACACAAGAGAAAGCTCTTAACCACCAAAGCAATTCCCACCAACGGGTTTATATAAATAATGCACACCAAGCCTAATGCAGACTTCTACAATGGGTGTGGTACTATCCAAGCTACCACATGCATGAATTCCGGAATCGTAGGTCCAACCCACTAAAGCCACAAGGGCAGGTGATGCCACACAGACGCTATCACCAGGTGAAAATAGCCACACAGATGCTGTCAGCCACACAGATGCTGTCACCAGGCGAAAATAGCCACACAGATGCTACCAGCCACACAGATGATGTCGCCAACTATGAAATGCATGAGCATACTTTCTAATTAAGCATATACAGGGCAGTCACACAGACACAGCCCCGGCGGAGTCACACAGACACATCCACCCGTGTAGTCCCAGCTGACTTACACGTTCCATACATGCTCATGCAACAATTACATATCACACAGATATATGTAAACCAAACACAACGACATACATACATTTCCAATCATATGTATTCCAACAACCTGTTCATACATATATTCTCATAATCATATGTAAACAGCGCAAGTATTTTAAACACGTTCTCATCACGAGAATACATCAACCAGACATGCCAAACACACAGCAAAGCATTACAGCAGAAATCCAAGCATGTCATAACGAGTTGAAAAGACGGAAATAAAGTGGAGCCCTTACCTCGGCAAGCTTCCGTTTACTACAACTCGTCCAAACAACACAACGCGCTTCCTAAAACAAGCAGCGTACTATCAATACATTGTTCTCCACCCAATAGTATTGAAACTAAACCAAAACCCCAAAAACCTAAAGGTTCCTAAGGAAAATTCACTCTTTCGGATACCATACCAAAAACTACCGTATTGATCAACCACCATGAGTTATTTGTACTATTTTTAGGACCCAAAACAATTGGCCAAAGTCTTAAATAATTTGAAATGCAAAATGGCCGTTTTCTTGCATTATAATGAAATCTTGGGTCTTACAAAAGCAAACCATTTTCATAAGCAAGCAATACATCTCCGAAAGCATGTTGGTTGCTTCGAGTGCAAGTTATTTGATTTTCATTTCCAAAATCAAAACCAAACCCAAGCACAAGTTTTATTACGGGCCTTAACCGACCGGTAATTATTTTCAAACATGTTTTCAAGGCGAAAAGCAACACCACATGTCACAAGAGTTTTAAACCACTTGGACCCCAAAATCACCACACAAAACACTTAGGAAATATTTTCATAAACCCCAAAATATTTTTCATCGGATTTTCTAAAACAAAACCATACAACACATTTCCCTTTTGCCCAAAGGCTCAAAAGCAACTTCGTTTTCCAAAACCAAACAACATAACCTCATGTAATTGATCAATATAATTTCTTTCCAAAACCCTAACTCTCACTCTCATGAGATTCTCACAAACTCATGGAAAATTGAAATAACAAAGCCTAGCATGCTTACTAAACTCTCATGAACAACTTTCATGAAACAAGAATCATTATGAACCATTCCTAAAATATTCCATCTCATGAACATCAACTAATAAACCATCAAACTCCAAGAGTTTGGCTAGCAAAGAGAAGGGAAGAGGTTCTAGTTACCTTAGGAGATGATTCCTTGCAACTTTCCTTTGATCCCACAAACTTAAAATGGATTGAAATGGGGAAGGATTGAATTTTGTTCCTCAAGGTTGGAAGAAGAAAATGCCACGGCCAAAAAGAGAGAAAGGAGTGAGTTTGTGATTTATTTTCTAAGTCCAAATGTGACCAAAAGTCTACTAAAATAATGGTCTTGTTTCATCCTAGCCCTTGGATCAAATAGGATAAAGTTCTAAGATTCAAATCTAACCATTAGATCAATCCAAGTCTATCCTCACAAGATATTTCCCACAACCTCTTACAACGAAACGCACGCTCAGTTCTCGCGCATCGCGACGAACGAAACACGCAAAAACAGAAAACCTACCGAAAGAACGTCTATCGTTTTTCCATTCCAAAACTTATCACCGAATCTTCTTCCGCGGCTGTAATTTTCTTCCATACCTTAGAAAATTAATCTCAGGATATATCCTAACTCGCGCAGATATATGAAACTTCCATCCGAAACCTCACTTAAAACAGACGCAGTAAGATTTTACATCCGCGGGTAAAATCCTACTCGTTTTTCCAAAAACAAGAATAATCCAAAACTCGTTATTCTAAATCCACATCAACCTTCTTATACTCAAGAGAGGATTACAAGACAAAAGTCTGTGCCTTTACAGCGCACGAGCACAAAACAGGCTCAATTACAGCAAAATCCTATAATCGCGACAGTACTCCCATGAAAACGCTTCACCAAAAACCCTAAAAACTTAGCCGACACTAAAGTTCCTTAGGAAAACTGTACAATGAAATCTCGGGTCTTACATCTGATACCTCAAAAGTTTCTGTACATAAAAAACTTATTTTGTCATAAAAAAATTTAGAATAACAAAAACACTGAAATCCAGTTCATAAGTTAACTCTCATTTTTTATTCTCCTTTAATTATTGGACAAAACTAGAGCTGTAAAAACATACTAACCGAGCCTCAACGGGCCGACCCAGGTGGGCTTCAAGCTTTATCGGGCCAAAAAATCCATATTTAAATTCAGCTTTTTTGGGCCATGCTAAAAAACTATAAAAATATTCCGGTTAATATTTTAAGTCTCAAGCCCTACATTATTCGTACTCGGCAGATCGATGCATACGAGCTAATCAATTTTGACAACTCAGAGCTGTTAAAATGGGCCGAGCAAAAAAGCCCATATTTAAATTCAGGCTTTTCCGGGCTGGGGTAAACCCCTAAAAAAATTTGGACTAGTATTTTTAGGTCTAATCCCTAAATTTATTCCGACTTTACAAACCGATCCATATGAGTTAGCCCATTTTGATAGCTCTAAAATTGTATCTCGAAAAGAGTTATTCATTAACATGACCATAAAAAAATCACCAGAACAACAAAAACATTAAAACCTTCACTACCATCTTAGAAATATCACATCCAAACATTTAAAAATGGATAAAAATCATTACTGAGTTATGACTGCAAAAAGGGATAACATAAATAGCTAGATTACAAAGGAATAATGTAAAAGTTGACAATTGGCGAACTGACCCAATGACTACACTAATTTTAGTTTAGAGTTAAATATGTTTAATGTCTCACGAACTTTTATTTTTAGTCCCTCTATAAATTTCCTTTGAACTTTGGTTTCCTCTAAATTTTATGTTTTCAATTTTAATTCATTCTTTTTTTTATAAAGTTCATATTGTATGCTCAAAGCGACTTTAAATGAATCTAGAGAGTAAAAATTAGGTATCCGTAAAAAATGAGAACACACATTGGTAATTATTCGCAAAAATGAACAGGTATGGGCACCTTAGTACCCACCTCTCCCTATACTCGCATATTATATATATATATATATATATATATATATATATATATATATTTTTATTATTATATAAAAATATATTTATATCAATTCTAAAAAAGACAACACTACTAAACTGTTACACATTTGCGATTAAAAAATGTGTATTTATAAGATAATACAAACACTGTGAATATTTCAACAAAGATATATATGAACATTAGCATGATTAATAAAAAAAATCTATAATTTTCAAAAGTCAACATTAATTTTTTTTATAAACTTTTTAATTATATTAAAATGATATCTTATATTTTAATTGATCGGTTACTAAAATTGAGGGTAATGAGTGTGAGTATGAGTACTCTAATACCCAAATGGTGCGTGTATGGTACGGATACAAGTATTGTTATACACGCGAATATGAGTCGGGATCTATAAAGGACAGACACTCCTCAGATTAATTGTGTCCCGTGTCGGACACCAACACTTATGATTACACACAATTATATTATTTTTTTGAAATTATTATCGATGTCAATGTGTTAGTGTCTGTGTTATGTCCAATGTCCACATATGTATTCGTGTTTCATAGGCAAATATATATACTTATATTTAAACCTGAAAGAAATATTAATTACCCGTGCTTGACACGAAATCCATTCTAGAGTTAATGTCGGGCTAATATTTTAAGGTCCAATCCCTAAATTTATTCCGACTTTACAGGCCGACCCATATGAGTTAGTCCATTTTGATAGCTGTAAAATTGTATCTCGAAAAGAGTTAATGTCGTTAATGCATTAACATGACCATAAAAAGAATAACAAAAGCACTGAAACATTCACTACCATCTTAGAAACATCATATCCAAACATTTAAAAACGGATAAAAACCATTATTGAGTTATGAGTGAAAAAAGGATAACATAAATAGCTAGATTACAGAGGGATAGAACAATGTAAAATTTCACAATTGGAGAACTGGTCCAATGAGCACACTAATTTTAGTTTAGAGTTAAATATGTTTTATGTCCCATAAAATATATCAACTTTTATTTTTGGTCCTCTAAATTTAATATTTTCAATTTTAATCCATTCTTTTTTTTAAAAAGTTTATATTGCATGCTCAAAGCAACTTTAAATGAATCTAAAGAGTTGTTTTTTCTTCTTCTCAAGGATGGCAAGTTGACCCATATATAGTAGGTATCCGCAAAAAATGAGCACACACGTTGGTAGTTATTCGTAAAAGCAAACGGGTATGGGTACTTTAGTAACCACCTATACTCGCATATTATATATATATATATATATATATATATATATAAACATTAGCATGATTAATAATAATTTTTTCTATAATTTTCAAAAGATAACATTAATTTTTTTTAAAACTTTTTAATTATATATTAAAATGATATCTTATTTTTTAATTGATCAATTTATTCTTAGTAAAATTGAGGTAATGCGTGCATGTATGAGTACTATGATACCCAAATGGTATGTGTATGGTGGTACGGGTACAACTATTGTTATACACACATATATGAGCCATGATATATAAAGCACAAAAACTTCTCAGATTAGTTGTGTCACATTCGGACACCAACACTATTTTTTTCAAATTATTATCAATATCAATTAGGCATGGCAACGGGGCGGGGGCGGATTTTGTCCTCCCCAAACCCAAACACATAAGGTTCGGGTATCTTCATACCCATCCCCATTTTAAGCGGGGAAGAAAAGTAGAACCCCAAACCCATACCTGACGGGGTTCGGGTATCCCCGGTGGGTTTCAGGTATCCCTGTCTCGCTTCTCTCCACATGAACTCGAGTTGTATTTTGATATTTTTTAATTAAAAAATGATTTAAAAATCGAGAACTATTTTGTTTCAATAATATGATTTTATTAAACAAAAAAATAATAAGGTAAACAATATAATTTATTTAATACTCAATTTAAAATAAAAATAAATATATTTTTGATACATAATTTAATTTAAGAAAAGAAAAATATGATGTTTATATAAACGTGACAGGTTCGGGGACAGGTTCAAGTGGGTATCAATGTCCCCATTACCTACCACATCTCCGTCTTTTAAAATCGGGTAAAACCCAAACATGAACTGAAACTTAATCAACTCGGGTTTTCGCCTTCAAAACGGAGATGGTATGTAACAGCCCGTTTTTCAAAGGCCAAAAAGGCAATTTTTTTTTTTTTTCAACTAACACTCAGAGTGCGCATAGAATATTTTTCAATGAGCCGGCATTCAAATATACAAAAGAACTCATTACCATAAGGTGCTTCGACAAGCAAAGTGTTTTCCTGAATAATTACAATCCAAGTCTAAGTATTCAAATACTTACAACAAAACAAGTTAGAATCCTATGCCTAAACCCAAAAAGCACGGTGTACAACCCACACCGGCGCATAGTCTAACTAAGCTAAAGCTCCAACATCTCACTGGGGCCTGGAATAGCCACCGTCGTCACCACGACCTAACCCATCATCTGGGTGGGATGAGCCCGCAAATGAAAGAAAGGGTCACCACAAAATAAAAGTATATATATATATAACCGGTGCGAAAGATTGTACACATAACAATAATTCCACAAACACAAGAGAAAGCTCTTAACCACCAAAGCAATTCCCACCAACGGGTTCATATAAGCAATGCACACATAGCCTATAATGCAACCTCTACAATGCGTGGTACTAACCCTAGCTACCACAAAATGCATGAGCTCTGGAATCGTAGGTCCAACCCACTAACCATATCAATGAAAACCCCGTAGCTCTCCCGATCACTACGAACCATTAGAGTGGGCTCTCCCGATCACCACACCCCTACCATAAGTATCAATAGAATCCCGTAGCTCTCCCGATCACTACAAGGATTAGAGTGGGCTCTCCCGATCACCACACCCCGTAGCTCTCCCGATCACTACGTATCGATCTCAGCAAAAATCTCGTAGCTCTCCCGATCACTACAAACCATTAGGGTGGGCTCTCCCGATCACCACACCGGGCACGCAACTACCGAATGCATGAGCATACGCTTCCCCATATATGCTAATGCAATGAATACATACCTCTCTAGCATATGTAAACCAAATATAACAACATACATACATTTCTCATCATATGTATTCCAAACACCTGTTCATACATATATTCTCATAATCATATGTAAACAGCGCAAGTATTGTAAACACTTTCTCATCACGAGAATACATAACACGTACATGCCAAACACACAGCAAAGCATTACAGCAGAAATCCAAGCATGTCATAACCAATTGAAAAGACGGAAATAAAGTGGAGCCCTTACCTCGGCAAGCTTCCGATTACTAAACTCGTCCAACCAACACAACGCGCTTCCTAAAACAAGCAGCGTATTATCAATACATTGTTTCCCAACCAATCGTATTGAAACTAAACTAAAAACCCCAAAAACCTAAAGGTTCCTAAGGAAAAATCACTCTTTCGGATACCATACCAAAAACTACCGTATTGATCAATACACTAAACTTTCAAAACCCTAACTTTTCTCATGAGATTCTCACAACCTCATGGAAAACAAAAGTAACAAAGCCTAGACATGCTTACTAAACCCTCATGAACAACTTTCATGGAACAAAAACCATTCAAAACCAATTCCTAAAATATTCCATCTCATGAACATCAACTAATAATCCATCAAACTCCAAGAGTTTGGCTAGCAAAGAGAAGGGAAGAGGTTCTAGTTACCTTAGAAGAAGAATCTCACAACTCCAAGCTTTCCAACAAGCTTATGATCAAGTGCTTTGGTGAAGGAATGGAAATTTTATGGAAGTTTAAGAAAGTAATGGAGTGCCACGGCCAAGAGAGAAAGAAGAAGAGGAATTTGTGATTTTTCTTAAGTCCACAAATGTCACCAAACCTCCTTACTATGACAAAGCCTTGGTCACCTATCCACCCTTGGATCAAAGTCAAAAGTCCAAGCTTAAACCCTAGCCATTGGATCAATTTGCTTTTTGGATAATCACAAGATTTAATCCAATCTCCCATAACAAGTCACGTACTCAGCTCTCGCGCAACGCGACGAACGTAATTCATAAAAACAGAAAACCTACGGAAAGAACGTCTATCGTTAACCATTTCCAAAACTTATCGCCGAATCTTTTTCCGCGACTGTAATATTCTTCCACACCTTGGAAAATTAATCTCAGAACATATCCTAACTCACGCAGATATATAAAACTCCCATCCGCAACCTAACTTGAAACAGACGCAGTAAGATTTTCCATCAGCGGGTAAAATCCTACTCGTTTTTCCAAAAACAAGAATAATCCAAAACTCGTTATTCTGAATACACATCAACCTTCTTATTCACAAAAGAGGATTACAAGACAAAAGTCTGTGCCTTTACAGCGCACGAGCACAAAACAGGCTCAATTACAGCAAAAAATCCTATAATCGCGACAATACTCCATGAAAACGCTTCACCAAAAACCCTAAAACTCGTAGCCGACACTAGAGTTCCTTAGGAAAACTGTACAGTGAAATCTTGGGTCTTACATGGTACGGGCATGTATTCACGGGTATGAGTTTTATTGTCATGCCTAATATCAATGTGTTAGTATATGTATCATGATTAATATTCATATCAATGTGTATCATGTTCAATGTTCATATATATATATATATATATATATATATATATATATATATATATATATTTCTATTTCATAGGTCATGATATATACTTATATTTAAAACTAAAAAAAAATATTAATTACCGTGCTTGGCACGGGATCCATGCTAGTATTAAGAATTTACTGGTGGGGAATCAATTGCTATTGATTAGCCATATATGCCATCCTTTATAATCCACCGTTGCTAGTTTGATTTATGAGTGTATTAACCTTTATTCAATTGCTACATTAAGAGATTATCATGGTTATTATTCTCCTATAAATATTCATCATTACTTAGTTGCCAACGTTAAAAATCTTGTGCCTTAATCCTCCTTTATATATAGTGATTGAAACAAATCGTGCACACTGCTTGGACATGAAATTCAGACTACCAATGCTACTTCCAAACTGATATATCACATATGCATCTATCTCATCGCCACCTCCAATTTTCATTCAACCCATCTTTCAATTTTGATTTCCACACCTTAATCACTGAACCTAGAATTCTTCCAATGAGCTTTAATTTTCTTCCCTTGTGTGAGCATCACTTTTTGGAGTTTAGAGTTTCTTTGGCTAGGAAAGAAAGCATCTAAGGTAAGGGCTTTTTCCCCAAACATTCATATTACATAAGGATTTTGTTGTGATATAGTAGTAGAACCTTTGCCTATTGGAGGAAAATTAATTAAAGGAAACTGATAAAAAGGATTAATTAACTTATATTGTTAGACATGTTTCTGTTTCGGATCAATTGTGTACATGTTGCCACTACTAGAAAAACAGCGTTTAGCCACCGAATTAGCAACCGATTTTGATGAAAATCGGTCGCTAAATTCGTTAGCGACCGAAATGGCAACCGATGAAAATCAGTAGCAAATACCTTGGTCGCTGATCTGTTGTGACCAAATTAGCAACCGATTTGATAGAGACCAAATGAGCAACCGAATTCAGAGACCGAAATAGCGACTGACTTAGCGACTGAATTAGCAACAAGTTTAGAAACTTACTTTGCGACACATATTTCGACGCTATAGCGACTGATTTTGTGACGTCGTATGTTGAATTCAGTCTCTTTTAACGACTGATTTAGTGACCAATTTTAGCAACCAAATTTGTTTAATTTTTAAATAAATCAGTCGCTAATTCGGTCACTAATTTCGATTTTTTTAAATAAAAAAAAATTGTAGCCATATATATATATATATATATATATAACAAAACACATTAATACATTAAATTCTAATTACAAAAGCTTTGTTTAATCAAAGATTTTATAAATAAAAATTACAATAAAAACAGAGTAAATCAGAAATCACACAATTGGTAACATAGTAATGGTCAATACATACAGACAGTGTGAGAGCAACAACTAGTCTTATTAAATAGAATTGTTTTCTTTACTCCAACTAAGCAACATCTAGTCTTATTAGATGGTGTAACACTGTAAAGATTTATCCTCATCTCCATTTTAATGATTCATCCTCAACTCCAAAAATCACATCCTTTTGAAAAGATCACCCTCCTAAAACATGATGTGTCTGTCGTACTCCAAAGAGCCTAAAATTAGAGCATGAGATAAAACACTTAAAATTAAAACATTCATAATTAATACACAAGTTTAAAAATATGAAACATCTAAAATACCTTATTTGAGTTTCAAAATAATTTAATCCTGGTGTGAAGTTTCTTCAGGTTGACAGTTTAGACTACCATCCAACACAAAAATCATTACTTGTTGGTTATACATATTAGTGCTTTAAGAAAAATTACGAAACACAAAGACACAACAATAATACTATTCTCCCATTACGAAAAACCATTCTATGCATTATAAAATTAATTAATGAATAGGATCTACCTAGTTAATTAGTTGAAGGCACATATATAGTCCAAAAACAGGTATAATATGATTGTGATATAAACCAATTGAAAACTAGTATTAATATAGGATTAGAAAAATATTCACAACCACTTTGCAGCATCAAAAGCAATGTTGTTTCATCTAAATCCATCCCTACAAGTTTCAGCTGAACCTTAATTCCCAATAATGGCCTTTGCAGCACCAAAAGCAATGGTGTCCTTTATTTTCTTACTATTAAGCTTGATTATTCCATATACATCCTCATTGACTTTTAATTTCACTAGTTTCGATCCTAATGATGACAGAAGCATAATCTATGATGGATTAGCAAATCCAGCATCATCAGCTATCCAACTTACAATAAATCAACACGGTAAGTTCATGAATGAAAGTATTAGTAGAGCCTCATATTACCAACCTATCTACCTTTGGAATAAAATTACACAAACAATCTTACAAATTTCACATCCCATTTTGTAAGACCCGTAATTCCACTGTACCTTTTGCGTGAATAAAATAAGTAATGACTAAGAATGTTAGGGTTTTTGTTAAGTGGTTTTGTGAGTATTGTCGCCATAACGGCTGTTTGCTGAAATGGAGCCTGTTTTGTGCTCGTGCGCTGGAAAGGCACAGACTTTTGGGTTGTAGTCTTCTTTTGAGTATAAGAAGGTTTATGTGTAGTCAGAATAACGAGTTTTGGATTATTCTCGTTTTTGGAAAAACGAGTAGGAATTTTACCCGCTGATGTAAAATTTTACGGCTTCTGAATTCCGTAGAAATTTAGATGGAGGTTTTATATATCTGCACAAGTTAGGATATGTCCCGAGAATCATTTTCGAGGGTGAGGAAGAAAATTACAGTCGAGGAAAAAGATTTAGCGATAATATTTGGAAACGGTTTACGACGGACGTTTATTTGGTAGATTTTACATTTTTGTGATTTCCGTCCGTTAGCGAGGCGCGACTCGTTTACGAGCGAACGCGAGAGCTGAGATGTGAGGAAGCTTAGAAAATATCTTGGAAGGATAAGCTTAGAATTGATCCAATGGCTAGGATTAAGTCTTAGAAACTTTGCACTATTTGATCCAATGGTTGTTTGGCAAGCAAGACAAATGGTTAATAGTAAGGTGGTTGGTTTTGTGGACTTAAAAAAATTGACCAAAGACTCTCTCTTTTCTCTCTTCAGCCGTGCTCCATTCTTTCCCTTGTTCTTCATCATAAATTTCAATTCCTAACCATTTTGTGCCATTTTAAGTTTGGGGGATCAAAGGAAAGTTGCAAGGAATCATCTCCTAAGGTAACTAGAACCTCTTCCTTTCTCTTAGCTTGCTAAACTCATAGAGTTTGATGGAATTTGTTGTTTATGTTCTTGAGAGAAAATTGTGAGAAGTTGTTCATAATTTATTCTTGTCTCTTGTAAGTTGTTCATGAGGGATGAACTAGTGTGTTTGAGCTTAGTTGTGAGGATTTCCATGGTTGGATGATCATTTCATGAATTTCTTTGTTAGGGTTTTGAGAGAAAAATTTCTCTTGATCATGAACATGAATTTTTGTTTAGAGTTTATGTTTATGATGTTGTTTTAAGGCTTTTTATGGAAATGGATGTGTGAAAAATGGTTTGGTTTTGAAAAATAGAAAATATAAATTTTGTGTTCATGAGAAATGTGAATAAAACTCTTGTGATTTTGTTTGAGGTTTGGGAAATGTTTTGTTGATTCAATTAATTGATTTTGGGTACTAGTAAAGTATTACTAGGATTTTGGAATGGAAAAATTTGAGAGCTAGCCTTGGTTTTAGAAAAATGGCCGTGGCATGCTTGTTGTGTAGCCATGAGGATTTCAAATTTTTCAAGTCCTAAAATGATAAGTAAATGATCATTTAGTGTGATGAATGATCATGGTCTTTGAAAGAAATGATTTAGGGTTTGTATGTGGAAAGAAAAGATTTGCAAAGTTTTGAGAAAAAAAATGTTATTCTTGGATTCAAAATGATTTAGTGTGTATACTTGAGCATTGAGGAAAACTAGCGATAGTTTAAGTGTTTTAAACTATGTTTGATTTTGAAAAACAATGGTTTTGGAATAATTCCAATTCTGGCCGTATTCCACAGGGGTATTATGGTCATTTTAAAATTGTTTTCGTGTCCTAGAAACCTAACCATTCAATCCGTCTTTTCGATACGAAGATTTCGGCGTATGGCACGTCTCGATCGGATTAGAATTGAATGAGTTATGGCGATTTTAGTTTGGAAGAAAAACTTGTAACTTGTGGCGCAAGTAAACTTTTATTTTTGTGAAAATTTTCAAAGAGTTTTTGGGTTGTTTTCAAATGGTTTTAGTATGTGAAAATTGATTGCCTTGGAGTTAGGAATCAAAGTGTTTCTTAATTTGTTTTGAAACGAAAATATTTTCGCGTAGTGAGAAATAGTGCAATTAACTTTGGGAATTTTTAATCGCTATAAGGGGGACTCGTAATCACTATGGGATAGTTTTAGAAAGTACCTTAGACCTCTCTAGAACATAGAGAATGAGTTTCATTTCGATAGGATAAACGAGGAATATTTTATTGATTGTACGCTGCTTATATTTTAGGTAGCATGAATTGTAGAATTTCGCGAGAAAAGTTAACGGAAGCTTGCCGAGGTAAGGGCATCACTTTATTTCTGTCTTTTCACTGGTATAATAACATGCTTGGTTATTTTCTGCGATGTGCTGTGTTGTGATTGGCATGTATGTATTATGTATTCTCGTGATGAGAAAGTGTTTATAATACGTGCGCTGTTACATATGATTGTGATAATATATGTATGAACATGTGATTGATGTACATATGATTGTGAGAATATATGTATGAACATGTGATTGGTTTTCATATGCTTGAGAGGTATGTATTTGTTGCATTAGCATATAAGGGGAATCGTATGCTCATGCATTCATAGTAAGTGGTTATCGGGAATGGACCACGGGGTGCGACGACCAGTGATTGGTGTCCTCCTTTTTGAGTTTGGTGTTGTCCGTGTGACTCACCCGGTGTTATCCCACCGTGATTGTTTTGGTACTGTCTGAGTGACTCTACCTGGTGTTATCCCACCACTAGTAGGAGGTGTTATCCCACCTGAGCCTACGACCTTCTGCAGCGAGGTTTATTCCGGAATAATTCATGCATGTGGCAGCCAGTGATTGGTGTCACGATCATGTAGAGTCTGCATTGGTAGGCTATGTGTGCATTATATATATAAGCCCGTTGGTGGGAATTGCTTTGGTGGTTAAGAGCTTTCTCTTGTGTTTGTGGAATTATTGTTATGTGTACAATCTTTCGCACCGGTTATATATATACATACTATATATTTTGTGGTGACCCTTTCTTTCATTTGCGGGCTCATCCCACCCAGATGATGGGTTAGGTCGTGGTGACGACGGTGGCAGTTCTAGGCCATAGTGAGCACGTGGTGAAGCTTATTATAGTTAGACTATGCGCCGGTGTGTTTTGTGCACCGTGCTTTTTGGGTTAGCATAGGATTCTAACTTGTTTCGTTGTAAGTATTTGAATACTTAGACTTGGATTGTACTTATTCAGGAATACACTTTGCTTGTCGAAGCACCTTATGGTAATGAGTTCTTTTGCATATTTGAATGCCGGCTCATTGAAAAATATTCTATGCGCACTCTGAGTGTTAGTTGAAAAAGAAAAAAAAATATATACTGCCTTTTCAGGCCTTTGAAAAACGGGTTGTTACAATTGGTATCAGAGCGCGGCTTTAAATCTTCAAAGGGAAAGTGTATACTTGAGTCGTTAGTCCAGAGTCGGTTAGAATATAGCTAGAGTTGTGTTAGTTCTAGCGGTTGTTTTTGTTGTGTTGTGGGTTATGTGGTTGGTTGTTTTGAGTCTAGCATGAGATATGATTAGACACTGGTTTGTGTCTTACTGAAGTAATGCAGGGAGTGAGGCTTCAGTAAGTGGAATTGTGAAACCCCGAGCCTTGGTCGAATTTAGTCGACGAGTGTCTCTGAATTCCTTAGACAGAGTGGTCCGAGGAGGATGGACTTGAGGCGAACGAGAACCACAAAGGATTCTTGGAAGAAATTCAATGAACTTGAATTGGCATGGGTCGTTGTCACCCGGAGGTGTTGAGTACGGACGTGTGGACGTCGACTGATAAAGGATTGCAAGTAAGGATCAGATTGGGATACCTTTTGAAGAAGGTGTTGGATATCCGTTCTGGTGAGTTCGGACGAGACTGGATGAAGTCATTCAGTTGCCAAGAGGATGCAACCATTGTAGAATGGTGGAGCATGCAGAGATGTCAGTTGGATTTAATTACAATGATTGGATAATCATTGGGGCAACTTGTATTGGAAATAAAGTGCATTGCGCGTCAAGAGTAAATGAATTTGGTGGTGTTAGAAGACGGTTGCGCGAACGATGGGTACCTTAAGGGTTTAATTTTAGTGTGCGAGATGAATTAGATTCGGAACTAAAATTTGTAAGGATGAATCTCGTGATGATTGAAGGTAGGAGACCAAGTATCACTTTGATATGTGACAATCTATACATAGTTCGGGAGATAGTAAGTATAGATGTCAATGTGAGACAAAACTATAGGTGGTGGACTGTTGGACAAAGGTAAGTTTTGGAGTGATTTCCATGGTAAGAACGGGGAGTTCAACCTTAGAAAGTGATTTACACATCGCTAATAGGTGATGCTGGAGGTGTATAGTATGGAAATACCTTGAGAATTTTAGTAGTGTAAGTTAGAATTATTAATTATTGGCAGGTAAACCATAAGAGAAAGTAAACTTATTGAGTAGTTTGAAAAGATTAGTCAAGATTGAGTAGAGATCCTGTGTGGATGTGCATATAAGTTAAACGATTTTGATCAACCAAAATGGTTGAAGGACTAAGTAGCAGCTTGAATTTATGATACCATGAGAGTTGAGGTGGGCAAGTTTTGAATAAATTCAAGTTATGGACGAGAATTTTTGGATATTTTCTAAGAATGTCGTGGTTGAGTAGAAAAGGAGTTCGTTAGTAAGAATACTAAGACAATGAAAGTCGATAGTTGGAAGGACTTTTATTGTGTATTAGGATTAAATGGATGGTACGACGAGTTTTTAGAGTTCTTGAAGATTGGATTCAAGAGTTTGATTTGGATATCGAACTTACTAAGAATAAAATCATAGCAAAGTGTTGTGCGTTGGTAGCTGTCTTGATAGGCCAAGCATTAAGATTTGAGTTAAGTGTTTCATGGCTTGATGTATGAGTGAGACATGTTGATTTGAAAGTAAATTATAGTGACATGACGATGGTAAGACTAGAGATAGTTATGCATAGAGAAATACTTAATAGGAACTTGATGAATTAATTTATTGGAGCGTTCGATTATGAAGAGTACAATAGATGATCGTTAGTAAAAGTTAGAAGTGAATAAGAAAACGATGAGTGACTAGATGTAAGAGCAAGATTAGCTGGAACTTGAGATCTGGAAATTGATTCCCCGGAGGGAACACACTTTATAACTTTAGAATAGTCACGATGATGAAGGACCAATCAAATGGAGAAGACTGTGCTTGATTGGAAACAAGTTGATGTGGAACGAGCGTATTTGGATTGTGTGTGGGAAATTAAAGATGTTGTTTGGAACCAATAAGTTATGTGTCATGGTGGTTTGGGAACCAACTTTAGGTTGTTGTTGAACTGGAAAAAATTGCAAATTAGTAGATCGATGAGATTAGTCGCAGAGGATGTTAGCCATTGAAAAGCCGTGTTGAGAATGAGTAAGAGAGAAGCACATGAGAATGTGGCTTATGTCAATGGAGGATTGGCGAATGGAAATTCCCTTCCACATAATTTGGAAAATTATGATTGTGCGTGTATATTAAGGATTCGAAAGCACCACCTGAATGGATGTCATGGCGGTGCATGTGTTGTATGCGGTGATAATAAAGGGTAAGCAATTGTCTAGTGGCAAAGTTTGGTGGAAGCTGGTAGAGCTTCGATTCATTGTAGTGGTTACAATGAAGAGAGACGTAGCATAATGGAAACCTGTATTGAGTAAGTAAAGGAATGCGGATATGGTCTACATGGACAGCGGAACAATAGTGACGTGATGAGTACCTTAAGATTTATTTTGGAAGTAGGTATCTCGACGGAAAGGGTGATGTTAGGAATAATTAAGAATGGTCAGGGTGACAAGCTCTTTTGAGTAAGAGAGGATTTAATTGTAAGAGAAAAAGGAACTCAGGAGAGTTCAGGAATAGAATGAGAATACGTTGTAAAGAGGATGTGCGCCGACGATGGCCGTCGACGAGGATAAACGTTTGTTTAAGGCACGCGAGTTTCATCTAAGTGTCGTTTTGGAAGTAATGTGAACATATAAGGGACCGGTTCTGGGGAATTGGGGATTTGGATAAAGGGAGTACAAGAGAAATAGATGGTATAGTTTGGCAAGTGACAAGACTATGAGGAGCTGTAATCACCCACCGGAGGTTGGGATGGTATTATTTAAGTCGTGTTTGGAACGAGATTCGAATGTGAACATACGGTTCGGCATATTCATTGAGTTGCGGACTCAGGGATATGGTGTGAAGTTCTTCGATAGAAAGGACAACTTTTGGGGAATGTAATGGTTTTGGGTGGTACTTGCCGTAGTGGCACTGTACTACTATTGGATGATACTCCACGGATGCTTCAAGAGCGGAAGCATGAGAGCTTATGCGACGTGTGTTGAGCGTCGTGTCTTACGACTTTGATCTTGTATTCGTAAGAGATCGAGGGAAACGTATGGGAAAACCACGAAGGAAGTGTTGGACCATTGTGCCTCGGAGGACCTTGAGCACAAGTGGAATGAAGTATCACTTAAGTTGGGTAAAGAGGGTCTAAACCACCATCATGATTGTCGACTATCTATTGACAAATTGAGGGACTGGCCGTCCTTAATTTATTGTTGATAGTAGACGGAATCGTGTTGACTGGAATTGACTAGCCTTGCTAGCTTTGGTGGGGCGCAGAAAGTTTCGGTGTTTCTTTTTGGAGGGTAGCCAGTCACTGCTGCGCGTGAACCTAGTGGTTTAGGCTATGTCGCGGAGGCAAAAGAAGTGACTTTGGAAATTTTGTGTGTGGACCCTAGGAAATTTGAGGAACTCGAGGTTGTGAACCTCTGTTGTGAGGTTAATTCTGAGTGGTGAACTCGTTGAGAGTTGCGGTTGGTGCACGGTTGTGCCAGTGTGTTGGTGTTAGCATCTGTGTGGCTGCACCTAATCCTGTGGGATTTTGTTGTGTTGGTGATGGTAATGATTGGTTGAGTCGTTATCCTTAACGTTAGTTTCGAGGACGAAACTTCTTTTTGGAGGGTAGTAATGTAAGACCCGTAATTCCACTGTACCTTTTGCGTGAATAAAATAAGTAATGACTAAGAATGTTAGGGTTTTTGTTAAGTGGTTTTGTGAGTATTGTCGCCATAACGGCTGTTTGCTGAAATGGAGCCTGTTTTGTGCTCGTGCGCTGGAAAGGCACAGACTTTTGGGTTGTAGTCTTCTTTTGAGTATAAGAAGGTTTATGTGTAGTCAGAATAACGAGTTTTGGATTATTCTCGTTTTTGGAAAAACGAGTAGGAATTTTACCCGCTGATGTAAAATTTTACTGCTTCTGAATTCCGTAGAAATTTAGATGGAGGTTTTATATATCTGCACAAGTTAGGATATGTCCCGAGAATCATTTTCGAGGGTGAGGAAGAAAATTACAGTCGAGGAAAAAGATTTAGCGATAATATTTGGAAACGGTTTACGACGGACGTTTATTTGGTAGATTTTACATTTTTGTGATTTCCGTCCGTTAGCGAGGTGCGACTCGTTTACGAGCGAACGCGAGAGCTGAGATGTGAGGAAGCTTAGAAAATATCTTGGAAGGATAAGCTTAGAATTGATCCAATGGCTAGGATTAAGTCTTAGAAACTTTGCACTATTTGATCCAATGGTTGTTTGGCAAGCAAGACAAATGGTTAATAGTAAGGAGGTTGGTTTTGTGGACTTAAAAAAATTGACCAAAGACTCTCTCTTTTCTCTCTTCAGCCGTGCTCCATTCTTTCCCTTGTTCTTCATCACAAATTTCAATTCCTAACCATTTTGTGCCATTTTAAGTTTGGGGGATCAAAGGAAAGTTGCAAGGAATCATCTCCTAAGGTAACTAGAACCTCTTCCTTTCTCTTAGCTTGCTAAACTCATAGAGTTTGATGGAATTTGTTGTTTATGTTCTTGAGAGAAAATTGTGAGAAGTTGTTCATAATTTATTCTTGTCTCTTGTAAGTTGTTCATGAGGGATGAACTAGTGTGTTTGAGCTTAGTTGTGAGGATTTCCATGGTTGGATGATCATTTCATGAATTTCTTTGTTAGGGTTTTGAGAGAAAAATTTCTCTTGATCATGAACATGAATTTTTGTTTAGAGTTTATGTTTATGATGTTGTTTTAAGGCTTTTTATGGAAATGGATGTGTGAAAAATGGTTTGGTTTTGAAAAATAGAAAATATAAATTTTGTGTTCATGAGAAATGTGAATAAAACTCTTGTGATTTTGTTTGAGGTTTGGGAAATGTTTTGTTGATTCAATTAATTGATTTTGGGTACTAGTAAAGTGTTACTAGGATTTTGGAATGGAAAAATTTGAGAGCTAGCCTTGGTTTTAGAAAAATGGCCGTGGCATGCTTGTTGTGTAGCCATGAGGATTTCAAATTTTTCAAGTCCTAAAATGATAAGTAAATGATCATTTAGTGTGATGAATGATCATGGTCTTTGAAAGAAATGATTTAGGGTTTGTATGTGGAAAGAAAAGATTTGCAAAGTTTTGAGAAAAAAAATGTTATTCTTGGATTCAAAATGATTTAGTGTCTATACTTGAGCATTGAGGAAAACTAGCGATAGTTTAAGTGTTTTAAACTATGTTTGATTTTGAAAAACAATGGTTTTGGAATAATTCCAATTCTGGCCGTATTCCACAGGGGTATTATGGTCATTTTAAAATTGTTTTCGTGTCCTAGAAACCTAACCATTCAATCCGTCTTTTCGATATGAAGATTTCGGCGTATGGCACGTCTCGATCGGATTAGAATTGAATGAGTTATGGCGATTTTAGTTTGGAAGAAAAACTTGTTACTTGTGGCGCAAGTAAACTTTTATTTTTGTGAAAATTTTCAAAGAGTTTTTGGGTTGTTTTCAAATGGTTTTAGTATGTGAAAATTGATTGCCTTGGAGTTAGGAATCAAAGTGTTTCTTAATTTGTTTTGAAACGAAAATATTTTCGCGTAGTGAGAAATAGTGCAATTAACTTTGGGAATTTTTAATCGCTATAAGGGGGACTCGTAATCACTATGGGATAGTTTTAGAAAGTACCTTAGACCTCTCTAGAACTTAGAGAATGAGTTTCGTTTCGATAGGATAAACGAGGAATATTTTATTGATTGTACGCTGCTTATATTTTAGGTAGCGTGAATTGTAGAATTTCGCGAGAAAAGTTAACGGAAGCTTGCCGAGGTAAGGGCATCACTTTATTTCTGTCTTTTCACTGGTATAATAACATGCTTGGTTATTTTCTGCGATGTGCTGTGTTGTGATTGGCATGTATGTATTATGTATTCTCGTGATGAGAAAGTGTTTATAATACGTGCGCTGTTACATATGATTGTGATAATATATGTATGAACATGTGATTGATGTACATATGATTGTGAGAATATATGTATGAACATGTGATTGGTTTACATATGCTTGAGAGGTATGTATTTGTTGCATTAGCATATAAGGGGAATCGTATGCTCATGCATTCATAGTAAGTGGTTATCGGGAATGGACCACGGGGTGCGACGACCAGTGATTGGTGTCCTCCTTTTTGAGTTTGGTGTTTTCCGTGTGACTCACCCGGTGTTATCCCACCGTGATTGTTTTGGTACTGTCTGAGTGACTCTACCTGGTGTTATCCCACCACTAGTAGGAGGTGTTATCCCACCTGAGCCTACGACCTTCTGCAGCGAGGTTTATTCCGGAATAATTCATGCATGTGGCAGCCAGTGATTGGTGTCACGATCATGTAGAGTCTGCATTGGTAGGCTATGTGTGCATTATATATATAAGCCCGTTGGTGGGAATTGCTTTGGTGGTTAAGAGTTTTCTCTTGTGTTTGTGGAATTATTGTTATGTGTACAATCTTTCGCACCGGTTATATATATACATACTATATATTTTGTGGTGACCCTTTCTTTCATTTGCGGGCTCATCCCACCCAGATGATGGGTTAGGTCGTGGTGACGACGGTGGCAGTTCTAGGCCATAGTGAGCACGTGGTGAAGCTTATTATAGTTAGACTATGCGCCGGTGTGTTTTGTGCACCGTGCTTTTTGGGTTAGCATAGGATTCTAACTTGTTTCGTTGTAAGTATTTGAATACTTAGACTTGGATTGTACTTATTCAGGAATACACTTTGCTTGTCGAAGCACCTTATGGTAATGAGTTCTTTTGCATATTTGAATGCCGGCTCATTGAAAAATATTCTATGCGCACTCTGAGTGTTAGTTGAAAAAGAAAAAAAAAATATATACTGCCTTTTCAGGCCTTTGAAAAACGGGTTGTTACAATTGGTATCAGAGCGCGGCTTTAAATCTTCAAAGGGAAAGTGTATACTTGAGTCGTTAGTCCAGAGTCGGTTAGAATATAGCTAGAGTTGTGTTAGTTCTAGCGGTTGTTTTTGTTGTGTTGTGGGTTATGTGGTTGGTTGTTTTGAGTCTAGCATGAGATATGATTAGACACTGGTTTGTGTCTTACTGAAGTAATGCAGGGAGTGAGGCTTCAGTAAGTGGAATTGTGAAACCCCGAGCCTTGGTCGAATTTAGTCGACGAGTGTCTCTGAATTCCTTAGACAGAGTGGTCCGAGGAGGATGGACTTGAGGCGAACGAGAACCACAAAGGATTCTTGGAAGAAATTCGATGAACATGAATTGGCATGGGTCGTTGTCACCCGGAGGTGTTGAGTACGGACGTGTGGACGTCGACTGATAAAGGATTGCAAGTAAGGATCAGATTGGGATACCTTTTTGAAGAAGGTGTTGGATATCCGTTCTGGTGAGTTCGGACGAGACTGGATGAAGTCATTCAGTTGCCAAGAGGATGCAACCATTGTAGAATGGTGGAGCATGCAGAGATGTCAGTTGGATTTAATTACAATGATTGGATAATCATTGGGGCAACTTGTATTGGAAATAAAGTGCATTGCGCGTCAAGAGTAAATGAATTTGGTGGTGTTAGAAGACGGTTGCGCGAACGATGGGTACCTTAAGGGTTTAATTTTAGTGTGCGAGATGAATTAGATTCGGAACTAAAATTTGTAAGGATGAATCTCGTGATGATTGAAGGTAGGAGACCAAGTATCACTTTGATATGTGACAATCTATACATAGTTCGGGAGATAGTAAGTATAGATGTCAATGTGAGACAAAACTATAGGTGGTGGACTGTTAGACAAAGGTAAGTTTTGGAGTGATTTCCATGGTAAGAACGGGGAGTTAAACCTTAGAAAGTGATTTACACATCGCTAATAGGTGATGCTGGAGGTGTATAGTATGGAAATACCTTGAGAATTTTAGTAGTGTAAGTTAGAATTATTAATTTTTGGCAGGTAAACCATAAGAGAAAGTAAACTTATTGAGTAGTTTGAAAAGATTAGTCAAGATTGAGTAGAGATCCTGTGTGGATGTGCATATAAGTTAAACGATTTTGATCAACCAAAATGGTTGAAGGACTAAGTAGCAGCTTGAATTTATGATACCATGAGAGTTGAGGTGGGCAAGTTTTGAATAAATTCAAGTTATGGACGAGAATTTTTGGATATTTTCTAAGAATGTCGTGGTTGAGTAGAAAAGGAGTTCGTTAGTAAGAATACTAAGACAATGAAAGTCGATAGTTGGAAGGACTTTTATTGTGTATTAGGATTAAATGGATGGTACGACGAGTTTTTAGAGTTCTTGAAGATTGGATTCAAGAGTTTGATTTGGATATCGAACTTACTAAGAATAAAATCATAGCAAAGTGTTGTGCGTTGGTAGCTGTCTTGATAGGCCAAGCATTAAGATTTGAGATAAGTGTTTCATGGCTTGATGTATGAGTGAGACATGTTGATTTGAGAGTAAATTATAGTGACATGACGATGGTAAGACTAGAGATAGTTATGCATAGAGAAATACTTTATAGGAACTTGATGAATTAATTTATTGGAGCGTTCGATTATGAAGAGTACAATAGATGATCGTTAGTAAAAGTTAGAAGTGAATAAGAAAACGATGAGTGACTAGATGTAAGAGCAAGATTAGCTGGAACTTGAGATCTGGAAATTGATTCCCCAGAGGGAACAGACTTTATAACTTTAGAATAGTCACGATGATGAAGGAGCAATCGAATGGAGAAGAGTGTGCTTGATTGGAAACAAGTTGATGTGGAACGAGCGTATTTGGATTGTGTGTGGGAAATTAAAGATGTTGTTTGGAACCAATAAGTTATGTGTCATGGTGGTTTGGGAACCAACTTTAGGTTGTTGTTGAACTGAAAAAAATTGCAAATTAGTAGATCGATGAGATTAGTCGCAGAGGATGTTAGCCATTGAAAAGCCGTGTTGAGAATGAGTAAGAGAGAAGCACATGAGAATGTGGCTTATGTCAATGGAGGATTGGCGAATGGAAATTCCCTTCCACATAATTTGGAAAATTATGATTGTGCGTGTATATTAAGGATTCGAAAGCACCACCTGAATGGATGTCATGGCGGTGCATGTGTTGTATGCGGTGATAATAAAGGGTAAGCAATTGTCTAGTGGCAAAGTTTGGTGGAAGCTGGTAGAGCTTCGATTCATTGTAGTGGTTACAATGAAGAGAGACGTAGCATAATGGAAACCTGTATTGAGTAAGTAAAGGAATGCGGATATGGTCTACATGGACAGCGGAACAATAGTGACGTGATGAGTACCTTAAGATTTATTTTGGAAGTAGGTATCTCGACAGAAAGGGTGATGTTAGGAATAATTAAGAATGGTCAGGGTGACAAGCTCTTTTGAGTAAGAGAGGATTTAATTGTAAGAGAAAAAGGAACTCAGGAGAGTTCAGGAATAGAATGAGAATACGTTGTAAAGAGGATGTGCGCCGCCGATGGCCGTCGACGAGGATAAACGTTTGTTTAAGGCACGCGAGTTTCATCTAAGTGTCGTTTTGGAAGTAATGTGAACATATAAGGGACCGATTCTGGGGAATTGGGGATTTGGATAAAGGGAGTACAAGAGAAATAGATGGTATAGTTTGGCAAGTGACAAGACTATGAGGAGCTGTAATCACCAACCGGAGGTTGGGATGGTATTATTTAAGTCGTGTTTGGAACGAGATTCGAATGTGAACATACGGTTCGGCATATTCATTGAGTTGCGGACTCAGGGATATGGTGTGAAGTTCTTCTATAGAAAGGACAACTTTTGTGGAATGTAATGGTTTTGGGTGGTACTTGCCGTAGTGGCACTGTACTACTATTGGATGATACTCCACGGATGCTTCAAGAGCGGAAGCATGAGAGCTTATGCGACGTGTGTTGAGCGTCGTGTCTTACGACTTTGATCTTGTATTCGTAAGAGATCGAGGGAAACGTATGGGAAAACCTCGAAGGAAGTGTTGGACCATTGTGCCTCGGAGGACCTTGAGCACAAGTGGAATGAAGTATCACTTAAGTTGGGTAAAGAGGGCCTAAACCACCATCATGATTGTCGACTATCTATTGACAAATTGAGGGACTGGCCGTCCTTAATTTATTGTTGATAGTAGACGGAATCGTGTTGACTGGAATTGACTAGCCTTGCTAGCTTTGGTGGGGCGCAGAAAGTTTCGGTGTTTCTTTTTGGAGGGTAGCCAGTCACTGCTGCGCGTGAACCTAGTGGTTTAGGCTATGTCGCGGAGGCAAAAGAAGTGACTTTGGAAATTTTGTGTGTGGACCCTAGGAAATTTGAGGAACTCGAGGTTGTGAACCTCTGTTGTGAGGTTAATTCTGAGTGGTGAACTCGTTGAGAGTTGCGGTTGGTGCACGGTTGTGCCAGTGTGTTGGTGTTAGCATCTGTGTGGCTGCACCTAATCCTGTGGGATTTTGTTGTGTTGGTGATGGTAATGATTGGTTGAGTCGTTATCCTTAACGTTAGTTTCGAGGACGAAACTTCTTTTTGGAGGGTAGTAATGTAAGACCCGTAATTCCACTGTACCTTTTGCGTGAATAAAATAAGTAATGACTAAGAATGTTAGGGTTTTTGTTAAGTGGTTTTGTGAGTATTGTCGCCATAACGGCTGTTTGCTGAAATGGAGCCTGTTTTGTGCTCGTGCGCTGGAAAGGCACAGACTTTTGGGTTGTAGTCTTCTTTTGAGTATAAGAAGGTTTATGTGTAGTCAGAATAACGAGTTTTGGATTATTCTCGTTTTTGGAAAAACGAGTAGGAATTTTACCCGCTGATGTAAAATTTTACGGCTTCTGAATTCCGTAGAAATTTAGATGGAGGTTTTATATATCTGCACAAGTTAGGATATGTCCCGAGAATCATTTTCGAGGGTGAGGAAGAAAATTACAGTCGAGGAAAAAGATTTAGCGATAATATTTGGAAACGGTTTACGACGGACGTTTATTTGGTAGATTTTACATTTTTGTGATTTCCGTCCATTAGCGAGGTGCGACTCGTTTACGAGCGAACGCGAGAGCTGAGATGTGAGGAAGCTTAGAAAATATCTTGGAAGGATAAGCTTAGAATTGATCCAATGGCTAGGATTAAGTCTTAGAAACTTTGCACTATTTGATCCGATGGTTGTTTGGCAAGCAAGACAAATGGTTAATAGTAAGGAGGTTGGTTTTGTGGACTTAAAAAAATTGACCAAAGACTCTCTCTTTTCTCTCTTCAGCCGTGCTCCATTCTTTCCCTTGTTCTTCATCACAAATTTCAATTCCTAACCATTTTGTGCCATTTTAAGTTTGGGGTATCAAAGGAAAGTTGCAAGGAATCATCTCCTAAGGTAACTAGAACCTCTTCCTTTCTCTTAGCTTGCTAAACTCATAGAGTTTGATGGAATTTGTTGTTTATGTTCTTGAGAGAAAATTGTGAGAAGTTGTTCATAATTTATTCTTGTCTCTTGTAAGTTGTTCATGAGGGATGAACTAGTGTGTTTGAGCTTAGTTGTGAGGATTTCCATGGTTGGATGATCATTTCATGAATTTCTTTGTTAGGGTTTTGAGAGAAAAATTTCTCTTGATCATGAACATGAATTTTTGTTTAGAGTTTATGTTTATGATGTTGTTTTGAGTTGTTATCTTGGTGCGTTGCTTTGATGTGCTTAATTGTCTATGTCATGATGTGTTTTTTGATAAGATTGATTACGAGTTCACCACTTACTTCCTCTTTATGAAAATAAATAATTATATATTTTTTTAAAATCTTTTGATCGGTGAAGTGTTTTGTTATTATTTTATGGCATTATTCTTATGGTGAGTATGATTCAATTTGGATAAGGAAATTGACCCTTACATTAAATATGGTTGTAGGTACCAAAATTGAGCGATGAAGTCAATGTGTTGTGTGTACGTGCGCGGGGATAAATAAATCTGGGTTTTAATAATTTTTAATTTAAGGAAACATTTTTGTTATTTTATAGTTATTATATGTAATCTCAAGCAGTTATATTATGTTTAAAAAAAATTATAGTCACACTTTTTCAAGAAATGAAATTTTTCTTATTATTTTCTTTATAAAAAATCCGGGTTGTTACAATTGGTATCAGAGCAATAATCCTCGGACATTTTTGTTTTTTTGGGTGGGAGCGATTTGGTATGACGTATGACTTGATTGACGTGTGATTTTTGTCGTTGATTTTATGATGATTGGTGTTTCTTATATAGTTCGTTGATCATGATTGTATGATTTCTTTTAGTTAATAGAAATGACGACTTTGGGATTTTTGGAAACTATGCCTTCATTTTTGAATTTTCTTACCTTTGGGGGAATTACTTGTTGAGAAATTTATTCTACTCGTTTTGAAGAAAATTTATTTTATGATGATAGGAATATATATGTGGTAATATAGTTTGTAGAAAAAATATTTTAGGCATATTTTGGATTATAAAGATTTTTGTTGAAAATTTTGATTCAACCAGATTTTGATTTTTAGAATCTATTTATCCATGACCTATATAAGTTTTTTTTGAATTTTAAACTCTTTTTTTTCCACAATGATATTTGGTGTCTAGGTTTTACTAGGTAATGAACAATTTTTATAGGTTATTTTGAGGGATCGAAACTTTGTTAGATTTTCATGTTAAATCCAATGTTATGAATAAGTGCGATGAGAATATATTCGATAAGTTTGATAAAAATAATTGCGATTAGAAGCATGTTAATAGTGTAACATTTTTGATATAAATGTTGTCCTTATGATTTTATGAATTTGGAGTTATTTGTAGTTCATGCATGTAAATTAAGAAGTGTTTTCTTCAACAAAAAAAAAAATTGATCAAACAAAGAATTCTTTTTTATGAGATTGTTAAGTGACAATTTTTTTTACTTGAATAAAAGGAACTTTATAAAAGGTCGTAATTATAATTTGTGAATTAGGGATAATTTTGATCCTAATATATGTTCATATAAATGATTGTTGTAGGATTAGTATATTAATTTAATTTTAAAATTTGTTTTGCCATTGATTGTAGCTAAAAATAAGTTTTGCATGATTTGTTGTCACTAGATCACGTTTTTTTTGGATGTTCTATTTTTCTACTATCTGTCACTAAATCTAGTCCTGTTAGTAACCTGTTTTTTTCCGTCTGTCACTAAAACCCATTTATACGTATGTCTTTTTCTGATGCTGTCACTAAAACTGCTTACAAATGCTATGTTGTTTTTGTTTTCATAGATACTGTATATTTTTTATTATTATTATTATATTCAATATGCATGTTGAATTTTTCTATATATTCTTTTATTAATGTTGCTCTAAGTTAATTTTGTGAAAAAGTATAAATTAATGATTACATAGTTTTTTTTTTTTTGACGGGAAATGATATAACGCCCCAACTAAAATATCTAGAATATTTAGTCAAGACATAAATAAATGGATCTGAGTACAACAATTTAAGGGTGAAAAACTGATTTATAAGAATAATCCTTTACATCAAAAAGACAAACTTAAACAATACAGCGAAAGATAGAACAGATAACCACGGTATACAGATAAACTAAAAACAAGGAAAGACTAAAGTCGTCTAATGCGATGATCCAAGCTCTGCTCCAATCATTAGCTTCCTCCTGGTCCCTGCTCCAGTTAACCTGTCTACCTAAAAAAAATTGGTTTGGAGTGGGGTGAGACTACTAAGCCTCAGTGAGTCCTACTACCCTCCTAGAGGTGACTACACCGGGGGCACCTAAATCAGTCGTACATACTAGCATATATTTACAACATAATAACGTAATAATAGAAATGAAGGTGTAACACACATAACAATCTCTTATTCATTTTATACACAAGGACACTCTGAGGTGAGCAGGTCTCAGAGGCCTGCCATATCCGTCAACCGATTCGGTCACGGCATGCAGCTCACAATAAAATATCCTAATGGATTGTCCCATTGGGAGTCCATAACGCGACATCACAGATCGCTCCTGATTGACTGATACTAATTTAGTTATCACTACCATAAATTCCCAAAATCCCGGGGAGCATACAATCCTAATTAATTTCTAGGTTATGCCCTACAGATTATCTGTGCTTAACATGCTATTCGACATTATGTCAATCACATCAATGCAAGTTATCTGACTCTGATGAGGGTATAAAACGAGTGTGTAAAGTTTTAAAAATAATTATGAAATTATAGGCCTTTCTGTTCAAGCTCGCTCTGGCGAGTCACTAGCTCGCTATGGCGAGATTATAGGTCCTGACCTAAATCAACTCGCTGTGGCGAGCAATAGCTCGCCATGGCGAGTTTCATCAGCCCAGAACCCAGCTCGCCATGAATGCAAGCCAACTACTCGCTGGAGCGAGTTCATGCAGAACTGCCCTGTTTTTACAGAAATTATGATTTTTCAACTAACACCTACAACCCTCATTTTAGACAGTGCATCAACATATATAAACATAATATAGAATAGAATGGAGAGGAATTTGAGATTTAATCCCTCTCACACAACATTTCCTAAAATCCTAGATTAACATGCAATTTATTTAATTTAGGGGAAACTAGCTAAACTAGCCTAAAGAACCCACCTGTATTGAGATTAACTCAGAAGCTTTATCACTGAATCGAAGCTCAGCTACAGCACCAAGCCCTCTTGTCCAGGACTCACATAAACCCCAATTTGTGCTTGATCAAAGGAAAAGGAAGGAATGGTTTGGTAAGTGTTTTGAGCAATTTCAAAAGAGTTAAGGAATTGAATCAATCACCACCATAACTGAAAGGGTATTGAAGATTAGGAATAGCTTACCAAGTGTTTGGAAAGTTTTCAAAAACATAGAAACGCATGCAGCAGCAGCAGATGGTGTTCTGCTACACTCGCTGCAGCGAGTAACATACTCGCTCGGCGAGTTCTTCGATCTAACAAAGAACTGCTCTGTTGGCTTCAGCTGGAATGAAATCCTTCCACCCATGATTCTTACCACTTCTTCCAGTCCCTCACGAAGGTGTTAAACATGCATGCAACATCAACACAGAAGGATTGTCACATTTGTGATTTTAGAATCATAAAAGGGGAAAGAATTGTTGGAAGGGTTATGAACATAGTCTAGAAATCTTACACTTAGATCATGAATTGTTGATTGAGGAGGTTCCAGAACTTTGTACATGCAATTAACACCTTAAGCTCCTCAGATTTTGAGCAATTGGTGAAGAGATGCCATTGAGAGGGGTTTGGCGTGAATTAGAGAAGAGGATGAGGAGGAGTTGTTGATTCTCTTTAGCCTTGGGGTTGGAAATCAGTTTGACAATGTTGGAGTTTAGTTGTTTGCGTGAGGTGAGAAGAGATAAGGGAGTACTCCTACTGATTTTGCAAAGTATCAGATAGTGAAAAATGAAATGGACTTGGAATGGTTTTTAAGTATATAAATACTAGTATAACATACCCTATGTTAAATCCCCATTTGGTCCCTCCACTTTACAACTTACTTACTAGTGGAAATCAATTATTCCTCCACACCAACATCATATATTTCTAAAGTTATCTCCAATAACACTCTATTTAATTAATAACCTTCTATTAATTAATTTGGGATGTTACAATCTACCCCCCTTAAAGAATTTCGTCCTCGAAATTTGAAATTCCTCCATTCCATACGAAGGTAGGTTGTTTATGTCTGCATCTGTAACTACACTTGGTCACATCTCCAGTCAAAAGCATTCATTCCCTTGGAATAAAACTTTCCTCTTAAGTTACTGGCTAAGGTTATCCTCACATTCTCAAGAGTTCCAGTGCTGCGCACTCTGATTCAATTGCCTACAGTCACCTTCGGACAGAGTTGCCCTTATCTTAGTCTATGATTCCCTGGACACCTCAATTACGATCGGCCTCCTTCTGTTATCACTGGTATAAAACTCCAACTTCGTCGGACTTGGATGCCGGTATCTGGCCTGGTTGGGTACGACTAAAACCTATGGTATAGGCTGGAGTGTTGTTACGGAAATTTCTAGATCTTCCTTCCAAGGTCGTTCCCTTTCCGAACACTATCGTGCATGACACGTCGAATGTACACTTGTACCACGTGGTGTCTAAATACTCCAAGATCGATCGAGGTATAAAACGAGTGAAAAATCGTCTAGACACTACTGATTCTTCTGCCAGTGAGTTAGACTCACAAGCAGGCGAGTCTATAGTTGTCCGATAAAATCCCACCTACAATCTTAATCCATTCTGGCACAACACGGTGACCGAGTTGTACATTTGACACCAGACGCACTTAGGTTCAGATCACTTCTCAGAGTTACAGATCAAACTTGTTTGAAGTCCTTTGCTGGTAACTAATGTATGGAACTTGGCTAATTGAACACTTAAGGCGTGAACTTATACTACTGAGGTTGAATAGATTTACTTGGCTTACGATAACTTACTGAACTATCTAACGGATTGATAAGATTAAGGGATGGTTTCAAATGAGGATGAAGCATTAAATAACCCTTTCACTTAAATGGTCTGATTAATGATAACTAAATTGGAGTTGAGAATATTCTGGTCGAGGTGTTCGGGCTTAACACTTGGGCTCCAAAGATTACGGAAAGTGAATTTGGTAGGCTAAAATGTTCGGGCAGGGTGCTTAAGGTTAACATACTAATCTAATCATGATTCAGAAGATGAAACTGACAGGCTTGAATCCTTAACTTTGATTTCGCCAGGACAACTGAACTCTACTGGATTGGGAATAACTATGAACTTAATCCTGAATTTGATTTGCAAAGGGTACGGAGAGATAGACAACTAACTATATTGAAGAATTGATTAGCAGACTCGAATGCACGAAATTTAAATGATTTTCTGATACCGAGCTAAGTCCTTTGTATCAGAACAGTTACAGATGTTGATTGACAGAACACCCAATGAGTAAGAAATGGATTTGAAATTATTCTTGGCCTTCTTAAGAATAATTAACTTCCGCCGATATGTTGCAGTTAATGATGACACAACTGGGAAAGCTGAAAACACTCGATGCAGTTACTTAAGTGCGACATTATCACACTCGATGTAACGACTTGGCTCCGAGAAATTTGAAAAGTTTGCACCTTAATTGAACTTAGGTATTGTACATGGTTGCCAAGTTAGTAAGGCACGAGAAGGATTGTCCAACTGAGGCGTGATTAGACGAGTTAGAGAATATACACGTCCATGGTGTTCCAAGACCTGCGAATATTGAATTGAGCATTGTTCGATTCAATGACTCTGCTGGATCAGGATCTCTAGAGATAATTAGGCAATTGAAGATTTGTCTCCCACCGAGTTATACTCATACTCTACAATTCTAATTCTTCTGTCAGTTCTCTCAGGTTAGGGTAACTATGTTTCCACTCACTGATCCTCGCTGATAATATCTCACCGGTAGGTCCAACTGATTCACATTGGCTCTAAATTGGAAGGTTTAGCTATGAGGGAATGTCGGTGTAGGCTGATGCTAACGCTAAACCTAGCTACTTGTTTCCGCGTAACTAACATATACCTAAAGATTGATCTAGGTGTTTGATGTCTACTACGGCCTACTACTGATATGGGTTTTGTACTGAAATGGTGGCTCTGCATCACCTATATCTAGTATTAACATTCTAAATGATATTCTAATTGGCTGGTTAACTAATCTTGCCGGTCTCCTAATTCAAGGTTCTAATATAGGAACTTGCTTGGTGACTGGTCGAACTAATGTTGATTTGGATTTATCAAGTCGTGTTCCTTATTATTCGGTACTATGCTGGTGGTAGAATATGGCTGGCCAAAACTAAACCTCATCCGGCTAACTAACTGGTCTGTGATATGGAATTACTAACCTAGGGACAATTGATGGGCAACTCCCGAGGCACGGTTACTAATCCTGCCCACTTCGAATCTGGGTGGTCCAGAGAGTGGGTTCGGTTAAGGTCAAGCTTGTATTAATCTGAATTATTGATCTCTAAACTATCTAATGACAAGGCTGAGACGGGTTGACCTTGGTGGCTAATTGTGCTAAGGTAATCCCTCAATTGTTAATACTAATCAAAACTTCTCCTATAATGGTTCGGTGTAATTTCCGGTATAGGGCGATAGACTGGTCCTATTGATGGCGCCTAGAGGTGGTTATCTTAAGGGTTTACTCAACCGGTTTTGCGATAAGAAATTATTAAGGTATAAGCGCTAAGATTTCTCTACCCTTACCGGGATAATCAACGAAGTGCTGGATTTACTAGTTTATGGATACTTAACCTATCGGTCTTTAATAATCCTATTTAGATGACGGTACTGCTAGGGAAGAATCCAACTTTGATGTGGGTCAAGGTTATACCTTCGTGACAAGGTTCTATCTTCGGTTTGGTTTCTAAACTATCCTTTGATGATGTTCTAGTAATTTCTGACTTAAGAGTTCTGGTAATGCTAGTAAGGATTCCTAACTGTAGATGAGGTTGGGTCCCTAAGAATTCTCTGGTTTACTGTTAATGACGGGTGTAGTAAGGAGGTAACCTCAAATGGTTCTACTAATTTAAGTTTGACTCTTAGTAGTGGTGTAGGGATGTCGTTTCGAGTTTTGAGGGATCAAAGTAACTTAGTTAAGGCATATTAGTGGTTTAGTCTAACAAGATAATGGGAAGGGATATTGAAATGTGCTGATGTCCTAATTTGGTTTCTTCAAGTTCGGACGGTTCGACTTGAACTTCTATAACGGTAATATCTACCAGTTCTCTGCGCTAGGTTGCTAATTCAGGTCCCCATACATGTTTGAACTTAGTTATGCCTCCTCGGGTACGGATACGAATTACAAGGATTTTAACTGTTACACCAGTCATGATTAAGCTCCTAATAGTTTTACTATACTTATTGGTTTCTAGTACAAAAGGGTACACTCAGTCCAATTTCTTATCGTCTCTGATTCCTAATTTCATCTCCAAACGTAATTTCTTAACAACTCTTATGCTCACAAGGACGCTTGGGATTGCTTACACCAAAACTTCAAAAGGTAGAATGATAAGATACATAAGGAGAGCTTGAGACTGTTCACCATGGCAAAAATGACTGAACTGAGGAACAGGCTACAACAAGCAACAGCAGCAGCCTGCTAAGCTCGCTGCAGCGTGTTTTTACTCGCTAAGCGAGTGAAGCAGAGTGAAAGAGAATGATTATGTGGTTCGTCCAATCTTCTACTTTGCACAATACCATAACTCCTAATCCTAAGCTAATCTTGAATTTAGGATGAGTTTTGGTTTACTGCCTACCGTTCTTGGGTGTTGATTTGATCCACGAATTTAGCTGAATTTAGACTCTCACTAGGATAAAGTTACTTATAGGTTCAGGAAGTTTACCTGACATACAGTGTCAGTTGTATACTGTTGTGTACCACACACTTCAGTATAAGGATTCACTGGCATATCTCCAACTACAGTTCTACTCCTGACTTGTTACTTCACAAAATTAGTATACCCATCAGACTGCACTTACTCCAGTGGCACCATTTGCCATCGCTCCAAAAATTCACTTATAAGGACCTTCTTCGGCGACTGTTCTTCGATTGCAGCTTCGCTACGGATTTACCGCTGGAATTCCAGAGTTCACTTCAGTTCTAAACCATAATACTCTGCCTACCATATACAATACTGAGTTGATCAGGCTCAGCATGCGATGGTTTCAGCGTAAACAGTCCAGATCCAAAGGGTCTGTATTATTAGGAAGGATTGGAATGACTCATGGCAAGGTCCGATACTGGATCGACCTGCTCTGATACCAATTATAACGCCCCAACTAAAATATCTAGAATATTTAGTCAAGACATAAATAAATGGATCTGAGTACAACAATTTAAGGGTGAAAAACTGATTTATAAGAATAATCCTTTACATCAAAAAGACAAACTTAAACAATACAGCGAAAGATAGAACAGATAACCACGGTATACAGATAAACTAAAAACAAGGAAAGACTAAAGTCGTCTAATGCGATGATCCAAGCTCTGCTCCAATCATCAGCTTCCTCCTGGTCCCTGCTCCAGTTAACCTGTCTACCTAAAAAAAATTGGTTTGGAGTGGGGTGAGACTACTAAGCCTCAGTGAGTCCTACTACCCTCCTAGAGGTGACTACACCGGGGGCACCTAAATCAGTCGTACATACTAGCATATATTTACAACATAATAACGTAATAATAGAAATGAAGGTGTAACACACATAACAATCTCTTATTCATTTTATACACAAGGACACTCTGAGGTGAGCAGGTCTCAGAGGCCTGCCATATCCGTCAACCGATTCGGTCACGGCATGCAGCTCACAATAAAATATCCTAATGGATTGTCCCATTGGGAGTCCATAACGCGACATCACAGATCGCTCCTGATTGACTGATACTAATTTAGTTATCACTACCATAAATTCCCAAAATCCCGGGGAGCATACAATCCTAATTAATTTCTAGGTTATGCCCTACAGATTATCTGTGCTTAACATGCTATTCGACATTATGTCAATCACATCAATGCAAGTTATCTGACTCTGATGAGGGTATAAAACGAGTGTGTAAAGTTTTAAAAATAATTATGAAATTATAGGCCTTTCTGTTCAAGCTCGCTCTGGCGAGTCACTAGCTCGCTATGGCGAGATTATAGGTCCTGACCTAAATCAACTCGCTGTGGCGAGCAATAGCTCGCCATGGCGAGTTTCATCAGCCCAGAACCCAGCTCGCCATGAATGCAAGCCAACTACTCGCTGGAGCGAGTTCATGCAGAACTGCCCTGTTTTTACAGAAATTATGATTTTTCAACTAACACCTACAACCCTCATTTTAGACAGTGCATCAACATATATAAACATAATATAGAATAGAATGGAGAGGAATTTGAGATTTAATCCCTCTCACACAACATTTCCTAAAATCCTAGATTAACATGCAATTTATTTAATTTAGGGGAAACTAGCTAAACTAGCCTAAAGAACCCACCTGTATTGAGATTAACTCAGAAGCTTTATCACTGAATCGAAGCTCAGCTACAGCACCAAGCCCTCTTGTCCAGGACTCACATAAACCCCAATTTGTGCTTGATCAAAGGAAAAGGAAGGAATGGTTTGGTAAGTGTTTTGAGCAATTTCAAAAGAGTTAAGGAATTGAATCAATCACCACCATAACTGAAAGGGTATTGAAGATTAGGAATAGCTTACCAAGTGTTTGGAAAGTTTTCAAAAACATAGAAACGCATGCAGCAGCAGCAGATGGTGTTCTGCTACACTCGCTGCAGCGAGTAACATACTCGCTCGGCGAGTTCTTCGATCTAACAAAGAACTGCTCTGTTGGCTTCAGCTGGAATGAAATCCTTCCACCCATGATTCTTACCACTTCTTCCAGTCCCTCACGAAGGTGTTAAACATGCATGCAACATCAACACAGAAGGATTGTCACATTTGTGATTTTAGAATCATAAAAGGGGAAAGAATTGTTGGAAGGGTTATGAACATAGTCTAGAAATCTTACACTTAGATCATGAATTGTTGATTGAGGAGGTTCCAGAACTTTGTACATGCAATTAACACCTTAAGCTCCTCAGATTTTGAGCAATTGGTGAAGAGATGCCATTGAGAGGGGTTTGGCGTGAATTAGAGAAGAGGATGAGGAGGAGTTGTTGATTCTCTTTAGCCTTGGGGTTGGAAATCAGTTTGACAATGTTGGAGTTTAGTTGTTTGCGTGAGGTGAGAAGAGATAAGGGAGTACTCCTACTGATTTTGCAAAGTATCAGATAGTGAAAAATGAAATGGACTTGGAATGGTTTTTAAGTATATAAATACTAGTATAACATACCCTATGTTAAATCCCCATTTGGTCACTCCACTTTACAACTTACTTACTAGTGGAAATCAATTATTCCTCCACACCAACATCATATATTTCTAAAGTTATCTCCAATAACACTCTATTTAATTAATAACCTTCTATTAATTAATTTGGGATGTTACAAATGATTACATAGTTATGATAATTAAAATAATCCTTTTCTTATTAAATCAATTCTTATATGGTTTGATTTGGGAAGAAGTGAAAGAATTTTGTCATAGCGTGAATTAATTGAGCAGTGTGAAAATTAGAAGTGTGGAGTTCTATTTTTCTCGAAGAAGGTTTTATCTTGAATTGTATGAAAAATTTATTGAAGTATTTGGACTATTTTTACTTGAGATATATTGTTCATAAATGATTTTACCTTTGCAAATTATTTTGGAATTCATGTTGTTGAATTTTGTTATCAGAGTGCGCAGCGGAATATATATGACATTTTACCCCATTCTTTAACTTATTTATCTTGATGTTATTCATTTAAAAGAGTACGCTAAAAAAAAAATGTTTATGATAAGGTATATATAGTTTAAACACTTTATTTATTTTTGGGTGGAATGCATGTTGAATAATTTTGTTCACTCATTTTGAAAAGAATAATTTTTATGATGATGAGAATATATACGTGGTAATATATAGTTTCTAATTTTTCAGAGTTATTTCCTTCGGGTAATTAATTTTCGAGGACGAAAATTCTATAAGTGGGGGAGAGTTGTAACGCCCCAATATTTTTAATTGCATATTATTGATTTATTATTTGATAAATTAAATTCTATAGTAATATTAATTATTTCATATTCTATTTATTTATTTATTTTTTTAGGAGATAATGGTTAATTTAATTATTATTTAAGTATTTTGTTGATTTATTATTATTCTTTTATTTCATGTATGAATCAATATAATGAAAATGTGATATTACGATACTATCTATTTTATTTAAATAAAAAAAATGTTATTTTAATCTTTTTCAATTTGATGTGCCAATGATGAAATTTCATCCTTTCCTATAGCTAACCGTCTCTCATGAATGCTATCATATTAACTAGTAATTGCACAAATCATGCTTGTAGAAATTCCTATAGTCACCCAATAATTGTGCAAATATTAAGAATTTACTGGTGGGGAATCAATTGCTATTGATTAGCCATATATGCCATCCTTTATAATCCACCGTTGCTAGTTTGATTTATGAGTGTATTAACCTTTATTCAATTGCTACATTAAGAGATTATCATGGTTATTATTCTCCTATAAATATTCATCATTACTTAGTTGCCAACGTTAAAAATCTTGTGCCTTAATCCTCCTTTATATATAGTGATTGAAACAAATCGTGCACACTGCTTGGACATGAAATTCAGACTACCAATGCTACTTCCAAACTGATATATCACATATGCATCTATCTCATCGCCACCTCCAATTTTCATTCAACCCATCTTTCAATTTTGATTTCCACACCTTAATCACTGAACCTAGAATTCTTCCAATGAGCTTTAATTTTCTTCCCTTGTGTGAGCATCACTTTTTGGAGTTTAGAGTTTCTTTGGCTAGGAAAGAAAGCATCTAAGGTAAGGGCTTTTTCCCCAAACATTCATATTACATAAGGATTTTGTTGTGATATAGTAGTAGAACCTTTGCCTATTGGAGGAAAATTAATTAAAGGAAACTGATAAAAAGGATTAATTAACTTATATTGTTAGACATGTTTCTGTTTCGGATCAATTGTGTACATGTTGCTATAGTTGTTAATTGCCATTATTTGCCTTGTGAAATAGGTTCATATTTTGGTTCTACGTACATGCTTACTAGCTATAATTTGATTATTTACTATATTGTTAAATTCTTGGTAATGTTTCCCTAAATTGTATTATATTTGTTAATTTATTTCATCACATGATAAATTGAAGAATTTTGAATTGAGAAATTGGATTTGGAGAATTATGAACTTTGAGAATTTTGATTTGAGATTTGTTGTTGTTGTAAGACCCAAGATTTTACTGTGCGGTTTTCCTAAGGAACTTTAGCGTCGGCTAAGTTTTAGGGTTTTTAGTAGAACGGTTTTGTGAGTATCGTCGCATTAATGAGATTTTTGCTGAAACGGAGCCTGTTTTGTGCTCGAGCGCTGGAAAGGCACAGACTTTCGGGTCGTGATCCTCTTTTAAGTATGAGGAGATTTCTGTGAAGCCAGAAATCCGAGTTTTGGGTTATTCTCGTCTTTGGAAAAACGAGTAAGATTTTACCCGCTGTTGTGAAATTTTACTGGTTCTAAATTCAGTAGGATTTCGGGTGGAAGTTTTATATATCTGCGTGAGTTAGGATATGTTCTGAGATTAATTTTCCAAGGTGTGGAAGAAAATTACAGTCGCGGAAAAAGATTCGGCGATAAGTTTTGGAAATGGTTAACGTTAGACGTTCTTTCCGTAGGTTTCCTGTTTTTGTGTTTTACGTTCGTCGCGATGCGCGAGAGCTGTGAGGCGAGGTGGCTTCTTGAAGCATAGAAAATATCTTGTTAGGATAGACTTGGATTGATCCAATGGCTAGATTTGAATCTTAGAACTTTATCCTATTTGATCTAATGGTTAGGAAGTAATGAAGAGATCTTTAAGTGCACAAGTCATGAGACTTCCTTCCATTCCTTTCTCTCTTTTGGCCGTGAGCTTTCTTTCTCTCCCAACCATGGACCAAAATTTCAACTCTTCACCATTTCTCTTGATTAAAAGCTTGTTGGATCATTGGAAATTTGCAAGGATCATCTTCTAAGGTAACTAAACCTATTCTTTTCTTTTAGTTAGCCAAACTCTTAGAGTTTTATGGATTGATAGGTTTATGTTCTCGAGATGAAAATGTTAGAAAATGATTCATAAATGCTTTTGTCCCATAGAAGTTATTCATGAGTGTTAGATTAGCATGTTTAAGCTTAGTATGGTTGATTTCCATGGAGTGATGAGATTTTCATGAGATTTTGGGTTAGGGTTTTGAGAGAAAAATTTCTCTTGATCATGAACATGAATTTTTGTTTAGAGATTGTGTTCATGATGTTGTTTTAAGGCTTTTTATGGAAATGGATGTGTGATAAATGATTTTGTTTGGAGAAACAAGAAAAATTATTTTATGTGTGTTCTTGAGAAATCATGTGATTTGTGGATTATGTTTGGAAATGAAAGTTTGTAATTTGTGTTTTAAGTAAACAAGTTAATTAGTAAAGTTTTGGAAATCTTTTATGCTTTGATTGAAAATGGTTTTGATGAATGAGACCAATCACTTTTGAGTTTCTTTTGAGAAATTAATAATGGTTTAAGTATTTTAACTATGTTTGATTTTTGAAAACTATGTTTTAGGTGTGATTTCAATTCTGGCCGAAATTGAAAAGGGTATTTAGGTCCTTTTAAAATTGTTTTGTGACCTGGAAACTTAACTATTTGATTCGTCTTTTCGAGACGAAGATTTCGGCGTATGGCTCGTCTCGATTGGATAAATAATGAGCGAGTTATGGCCATTTTATTTGAAAGGAAAAACTTGTAACTTGTGGCGCAAGTAAACTTTTATTCTTGTGAAAATTTTCAAAGAGTTTTTGGGTTGTTTTCAAATGGTTTTAGTATGTGAAAATTGATTGCCTTGGAGTTAGGAATCAAAGTGTTTCTTAGTTTGTTTTGAAACGAAAATATTTTCGCGTAGCGAGAAATAGTGCAATTAACTTTGGGAATTTTTAATCGCTATAAGGGGGACTCGTAATCACTATCCGAGAGTGTGAGAAAGTACCTTAAACCCCCCTAGTTCTTAGAGAATGAGTTTCGTTTCGATAGGATACGTTGAGAGTATTTTATTGATATTACGCTGCTTATATTTTAGGAAGCGTGAATTGTAGAATTTCGTGAGAAAAGTTAACGGAAGCTTGCCGAGGTAAGGGCATCACTTTATTTTTGTCTTTTCACTGAGTTATAACATGTTTGTTGGTTATTTTCGGTGATGCGTGTTTGTGTGTTTGGCATGTATGTGTTATGTATTCTCGTGATGAGAAAGTGTTTACAATACGTGCGTTGTTTTACATATGATTGGAGATGTATGTATGAACATGTGGGTGAATACATATGATTGGAAATGTATGTATGTTTGTTGTGGTTTGTTACATATGATTGGATATGTATGTATGTTGTTGGGATGGTTTACATATGCTAGGGAGGTATGTATTTGTTGCATTAGTATACATGGGGAATCGTATGCTCATGCATTGTTAGTGCGTAGTGGCGGGAGTGGACTACGAGGTGTGGTTGCGGGAGTGGACCCACCTGATTCTTATAGGGTTTTATTGAGTTCAATACATGGTTGCGGGAGTGGACCATGGGGTGTGATTGCGGGAGTGGATCCACCTTAATCCTTTGCGATTTTGTTGAGTTCGATACATGGTTGCGGGAGTGGACCATGGGGTGTGATTGCGGGAGTGGATCCACCTTAACCTTGTGATTTCGTTGGTGTTTTAGTAGGGGTTGGACCTATAGTTCTGGAACTCATGCATTGTGGTAGCTAGGGTTAGTACCACGCATTGTAGAGGTTGCATTATAGGCTATGTGTGCATTGCTTATATGAACCCGTTGGTGGGAATTGCTTTGGTGGTTAAAGAGCTTTCTCTTGTGTTTGTGGAATTATTGTTATGTGTACAATCTTTCGCACCGGTTATATATATACATACTTTTATTTTGTGGTGACCCTTTCTTTCATTTGCGGGCTCATCCCACCCAGATGATGGGTTAGGTCGTGGTGACGACGGTGGCTGTTCCAGGCCCCAGTGAGATGTTGGAGTTTTAGCTTAGTTAGACTATGCGCCGGTGTGGGTTGTACACCGTGCTTTTTGGGTTTAGGCATAGGATTCTAACATGTTTTGTTGTTAGTATTTGAATACTTAGACTTGGATTGTAATTATTCAGGAATACACTTTGCTTGTCGAAGCACCTTATGGTAATGAGTTCTTTTGTATATTTGAATGCCGGCTCATTTAAAATCTTTTATGCGTAACTCTGATGTGTACAAAAAAAAAATTTGATGCCTTTTCTGGCCGAAGAAAAACGGGTTGTTACAATTGGTATCAGAGCACGGCTTTAAATCTTCAAAGGGAAAGTGTATACTTGAGTCGTTAGTCCAGAGTCGGTTAGAACATAGCTAGAGTAGTGACAGTTCTAGTGTTTGTTCTGTGTCGGGTTATGAATTAGTAGCCGTTGAGTGAGATTTTCTGTTGAGACTCAGAATTGTTTGGTTAAGGATCTAACCAAGAGGAATTGGTATGTGTAGGAAAGAAAGAATGCCTCCGAGAAGTAGATGGTATAGTTTGGCAAGTGTCAAGACTATGAGGAGTGTAATCACCAACTGGAGGTTGGGATTGTTTTATGTAAGTCGTGTTGTTTGGAATTGACTAGTTTTGCTAACTTTGGCGATGCACAAAGAGTGCTGTGTTTCTTTTGGGGTGGCGACCTCGTTAAGGGTTGCAGTTAGGGCACGGGTATGCCTGTGTGTTGGTGTTAGCATGTGTGTGGCTACACCCGGTGTTGGCTATGGTGCGGCTGCACCTAATCCTGAGGGATTTTGTTGTGTTGGTGATGGTAATAATTAGTTGAGTTGTTACTCTTACCTATAGTTTCGAGGATGAAACTTCTTTTTGGAGGGTAGTAATGTAAGACCCAAGATTTTACTGTGCGGTTTTCCTAAGGAACTTTAGCGTCGGCTAAGTTTTAGGGTTTTTAGTAGAACGGTTTTGTGAGTATCGTCGCATTAATGAGATTTTTGCTGAAACGGAGCCTGTTTTGTGCTCGAGCGCTGGAAAGGCACAGACTTTCGGGTCGTGATCCTCTTTTAAGTATGAGGAGATTTCTGTGAAGCCAGAAATCCGAGTTTTGGGTTATTCTCGTCTTTGGAAAAACGAGTAAGATTTTACCCGCTGTTGTGAAATTTTACTGGTTCTAAATTCAGTAGGATTTCGAGTGGAAGTTTTATATATCTGCGTGAGTTAGGATATGTTCTGAGATTAATTTTCCAAGGTGTGGAAGAAAATTACAGTCGCGGAAAAAGATTCGGCGATAAGTTTTGGAAATGGTTAACGTTAGACGTTCTTTCCGTAGGTTTCCTGTTTTTGTGCTTTACGTTCGTCGCGACGCGCGAGAGCTGTGAGGCGAGGTGGCTTCTTGAAGCATAGAAAATATCTTGTTAGGATAGACTTGGATTGATCCAATGGCTAGATTTGAATCTTAGAACTTTATCCTATTTGATCTAATGGTTAGGAAGTAATGAAGAGATCTTTAAGTGCACAAGTCATGAGACTTCCTTCCATTCCTTTCTCTCTTTTGGCCGTGAGCTTTCTTTCTCTCCCAACCATGGACCAAAATTTCAACTCTTCACCATTTCTCTTGATTAAAAGCTTGTTGGATCATTGGAAATTTGCAAGGATCATATTCTAAGGTAACTAAACCTATTCTTTTCTTTTAGTTAGCCAAACTCTTAGAGTTTTATGGATTGATAGGTTTATGTTCTCGAGATGAAAATGTTAGAAAATGATTCATAAATGCTTTTGTCCCATAGAAGTTATTCATGAGTGTTAGATTAGCATGTTTAAGCTTAGTATGGTTGATTTCCATGGAGTGATGAGATTTTCATGAGATTTTGGGTTAGGGTTTTGAGAGAAAAATTTCTCTTGATCATGAACATGAATTTTTGTTTAGAGATTGTGTTCATGATGTTGTTTTAAGGCTTTTTATGGAAATGGATGTGTGATAAATGATTTTGTTTTGAGAAACAAGAAAAATTATTTTATGTGTGTTCTTGAGAAATCATGTGATTTGTGGATTATGTTTGGAAATGAAAGTTTGTAATTTGTGTTTTAAGTAAACAAGTTAATTAGTAAAGTTTTGGAAATCGTTTATGCTTTGATTGAAAATGGTTTTGATGAATGAGACCAATCACTTTTGAGTTTCTTTTGAGAAATTAATAATGGTTTAAGTATTTTAACTATGTTTGATTTTTGAAAACTATGTTTTAGGTGTGATTTCAATTCTGGCCGAAATTGAAAAGGGTATTTAGGTCCTTTTAAAATTGTTTTGTGACCTGGAAACTTAACTATTTGATTCGTCTTTTCGAGACGAAGATTTCGGCGTATGGCTCGTCTCGATTGGATAAATAATGAGCGAGTTATGGCCATTTTATTTGAAAGGAAAAACTTGTAACTTGTGGCGCAAGTTAACTTTTATTCTTGTGAAAATTTTCAAAGAGTTTTTGGGTTGTTTTCAAATGGTTTTAGTATGTGAAAATTGATTGCCTTGGAGTTAGGAATCAAAGTGTTTCTTAGTTTGTTTTGAAACGAAAATATTTTCGCGTAGCGAGAAATAGTGCAATTAACTTTGGGAATTTTTAATCGCTATAAGGGGGACTCGTAATCACTATCCGAGAGTGTGAGAAAGTACCTTAAACCCCCCTAGTTCTTAGAGAATGAGTTTCGTTTCGATAGGATACGTTGAGAGTATTTTATTGATATTACGCTGCTTATATTTTAGGAAGCGTGAATTGTAGAATTTCGTGAGAAAAGTTAACGGAAGCTTGCCGAGGTAAGGGCATCACTTTATTTCTGTCTTTTCACTGAGTTATAACATGTTTGTTGGTTATTTTCGGTGATGCGTGTTTGTGTGTTTGGCATGTATGTGTTATGTATTCTCGTGATGAGAAAGTGTTTACAATACGTGCGTTGTTTTACATATGATTGGAGATGTATGTATGAACATGTGGGTGAATACATATGATTGGAAATGTATGTATGTTTGTTGTGGTTTGTTACATATGATTGGATATGTATGTATGTTGTTGGGATGGTTTACATATGCTAGGGAGGTATGTATTTGTTGCATTAGTATACATGGGGAATCGTATGCTCATGCATTGTTAGTGCGTAGTGGCGGGAGTGGACTAAGAGGTGTGGTTGCGGGAGTGGACCCACCTGATTCTTATAGGGTTTTATTGAGTTCAATACATGGTTGCGGGAGTGGACCATGGGGTGTGATTGCGGGAGTGGATCCACCTTAATCCTTTGCGATTTTGTTGAGTTCGATACATGGTTGCGGGAGTGGACCATGGGGTGTGATTGCGGGAGTGGATCCACCTTAACCTTGTGATTTCGTTGGTGTTTTAGTAGGGGTTGGACCTACAGTTATGGAACTCATGCATTGTGGTAGCTAGGGTTAGTACCACGCATTGTAGAGGTTGCATTATAGGCTATGTGTGCATTGCTTATATGAACCCGTTGGTGGGAATTGCTTTGGTGGTTAAAGAGCTTTCTCTTGTGTTTGTGAAATTATTGTTATGTGTACAATCTTTCGCACCGGTTATATATATACATACTTTTATTTTGTGGTGACCCTTTCTTTCATTTGCGGGCTCATCCCACCCAGATGATGGGTTAGGTCGTGGTGACGACGGTGGCTGTTCCAGGCCCCAGTGAGATGTTGGAGTTTTAGCTTAGTTAGACTATGCGCCGGTGTGGGTTGTACACCGTGCTTTTTGGGTTTAGGTATAGGATTCTAACTTGTTTTGTTGTAAGTATTTGGATACTTAGACTTGGATTGTAATTATTCAGGAATACACTTTGCTTGTCGAAGCACCTTATGGTAATGAGTTCTTTTGTATATTTGAATGCCGGCTCATTTAAAATCTTTTATGCGTAACTCTGATGTGTACAAAAAAAAAATTTAATGTCTTTTCTGGCCGAAGAAAAACGGGTTGTTACAGTTGTCGCGTTTGATTTTTGATGTGGAAGTTAGAGGTGTTTGAGTAGACTTCCATTTTGTTGTCGCTTTGATTTTATTTGATAATTTGTTTTGATGAGATAATATGACCATGCATTCATTCATGTGTCAAGTCCCCGCCGTTGATATGAAATTCCGAAATGTGATGAGTAGGGTTCCATGGAAGACCGAATTATTTGAGTAGGCTTCCAATTTGTTGTCGTGTAGAGGAGTGTTTTCAGGAATATAATTCTGACCTCCGACTTTGTTGTCGTGTAGAGGAGTGTTTTCAGGAACATAATTCTGACCTCCGACCTTGGTACCACATGCATTTAGAGAGTCTTGGATTGCACCTCATACATTATAATTGTGTTGTTAAAATATGAATACATTTGATATCTTTGAGTTGTTATCTTGGTGCGTTGCTTTGATTTGCTTAATTGTCTATGTCATGATGTGTTTCTTGATAAGATTGATTACGAGTTCACCACTTACTTCCTCTTTATGAAAATAAATAATTATATATTTTTTTAAAATCTTTTGATTGGTGAAGTGTTTTGTTATTATTTTATTGCATTATTCTTATGGTGAGTATGATTCAATTTGGATAAGGAAATTGACCCTTACATTAAATATGGTTGTAGGTACCAAAATTGAGCGATGAAGTCAATGTGTTGTGTGTACGTGCGCGGGGATAAATAAATCTGGGTTTTAATAATTTTTAATTTAAGGAAACATTTTTGTTATTTTATAGTTATTATATGTAATCTCAAGCAGTTAAATTATGTTTAAAAAAAATTATAGTCACACTTTTTCAAGAAATGAAATTTTTCTTATTATTTTCTTTATAAAAAATCCGGGTTGTTACAGACTTTACTTATCTCGCGGCCGAATTCTGGTTTACCGGGACTCCTTTTCCTGTAAACCAAAAAAAAAAGACCTAATCTAAACTACATTTAATTTAATTTGATCGGGTCGGATTTGTCAAGGATTCAACCAAACTTAATCGTGTGTTATTTTAAACTTTGGATCATATAGTATTTCTAAGATCTAGATGATATAGGTTGTTTGAATAAACAACTTTTTTTTGCAATTTATAGTATAAGTGCTTATCATAATAAGTGCTTATGTATAAGCTATTCTATAGCACACAGTAAAATAAAGTTAAATTATTTTAGTATAAGTTATAAGTTATTTTCCAAAGTATTGTGGAGAACTCGCGAAAATAATTGAGAACAACATATAAACATGTCATAAGTTCTTGCAAATAGTTCCATAAAACTTATGTTAGTAAATAAACTTAAATATAACAATCCAAACAGACTTACAAAATGGATACGAGAAAAACACTTAGAAACATGCTCCATTGTCATTTCTAAATCCGAAGAAAAACTTTTTCGTTAAACAAAAAAGAAGATAAGTATTTAATCAAAGGGAGTGGTTATGGTGCATGAGTTTTTTCTTTATGCACCATGCATAAATAATGAAAATTGCTTAGCATACCCCCTAGATTGCTTAGTGCACCCCCTAAATTTCTAGCACACCCCCAAATTTCTGGGGAGTGCGCTAAGTAATTTGGGATATTTATGCACGGTGCATAAAAATGGCTTATGCATCATAACTTGTGTCTTAATCAAATACTACAGTTAGAGCATACATAAGTTTAGTACACTTAGGAAAATCGGCTAAAATGGTCTAAATCGACCCAATTTGACGGTTTGAATTGAATAAGCAAGTACTAGCAATTATTTACAAAATTTCAAAACCGTTGATCAAATACGGGTAATAAGTTTACTCAAACCCAACATAAATAACCATTGATCAAACCATATGGACAAAAAGGCACTAAAATTTTGTCTATTCCAATTATTTCAAATCAAATACATTAATCTCTCCCGTAAATCCAAAAGCCACCGTTCAATATGTAAGCTTGGATGGTGGTGGTGCGTCGAGGTCCTACCTCCACACCACCTTTTCACCCCGTTGGGGTTTTCAACTCCAGATCCACTGGTTGTTTGTTCTGTTGCTGTTTTACAATGGCAATCGCGGTGGTGGTTCCAGAGTTTGTGTCTCATACCCATGAGGGTTGATTGTTCTTGGGCTACCCAGATCTGGCCTCACGATCTGTGGTGGTTCTTTTCAAATCGCGTTTTGGTTCTGCGAGATTTTCTTTCAAAACTTTGAAACAAGTGCGATGGTGATTTCTGTTTCCGGTGAAGATCTGCAGGTTCCTTCGTTGTTATAGTTGGTTGTTCTGGCCGCCTCTTTCAACGCCGTGAGTTTGCTTCTTTTTTGCCGCCATAGTCTTAAAACCCCTTTCGGGGTTGTTATGTTTACCTGCGCCGCTGGTGACAGGTTATGGTGTTGTTACAAGCAACGTGCGCCGCCTTTTGTTGCCGCTTCAGTGTACTGATCGGATTAGACATGATTGTCAGGCTTTGGGTTTGTTTGGCTAGCTCGAAAGGGCTGTTTATGCCTGCTATGTTCTGTCATAGGGGGCTGTGGTACTTGAATTCGTCCGTGTTGACGGTCGGTTCATTCGCCGTTTCGCACCTTAGCAAATGCTCACTCATCACTTTTTTTGTTATTTGGTTTCGCACCCGTACACGGGTTCGCTGGATAATGTCTGATAAGTTTGTGTTTGTTTTGGTTTTTCTTCACCTTTTAAGGTTGGCTCCATAACCACTATGTAGTTGATTTTAATTGTTTTATCTTTGTTTGCTACGTTTTGTGTGGTGTACTGGGTCAGGTTGACGTCCCCCCAGTTTTCTTTGTACTATCTTTTCTTTTATGTTTAATATATTTGAGATAGGGCAGATGGTTTCCTCTACTCTCCTTTTGCTTAAAAAAATAAATAAAACAAATACATTAATCAATTTCTTCACCTTTTTTCTGTAATTTATCCAACACCTTATAAAATTCACAATAGACTTTATGATTATCGAATTTTAATTCTCTCATTCACAAACAAATTGCGCCCAGGGGCGGAGCCACTCATGGGCCGAGTAGGGCCATGGCCCACCCCAAGTTTCAGTTTTTTAATTTTTTATAGGTGTTTCTATTAATTTTTTGTTTAGCGATATATAATATATATTAGTGTTTGCAATTTTATATCAATAATATGCTATGGTCCGGTGGTTGTGGTGCGCCCCAGGCATGAAGGTGACGCGGGTTCGATCCTAATGTTCCACATTTTGTCATTTTAATTCTATTTTAAACAAAAAACACCATAAAATTGCAATAGATGGGATTTGAACTCTTGACTTACATCTAAAATTAGTTGGAACAAACCACTACACTACTAGTGATAAATAATATCTTTTAATCAAAACATATATATTAATATTATAAAGAAGAAAACGTAAAAAAAAATTTACGGCCCCCCCCAAGATATAGTTCTAGCTCCGCCACTGATTGCGCCTCCTGAACTTTGAAGTATTTAAGCTCTTGAACCTTGTAATTTTGTGAGCCATGACTTTAGTTAATTTAAGATTTTGTAATTTAGTTATTTTGTTTGGATCCGTGCAAATTAGGCTTGAAACTCTGGTCATTTTGAAACTTAATTTTGATGCTTGCAATGGTAGCTGCAAATATTTTATATTAGTTTAGTATTCTCATTTATTTTATGTTTATATACTTCATTATATAGTGAAAATATGTTGCCATATTTTAGAGGTAAAAAATAAAGTTGGATCATTTTTTTAGAGAGAATATAATGGTGCACCATTTACAAAATTACAATCAGATTTTCTTAGAAGAAAAAAAATGTGGTAACACCGTACCAACTCAATTCAAACTGAAAAATTGACAATTTGACCCAACCCAATACTACAACTTGCAATTTTTAAAGTAGACTCAAACCGGAATTTACTCTATGCAGGATGTTCAATTTAGATCAACAACAAGTGAGACGCAACTGGAAAAAATTTACACTAGAGAGGACCGGCCTATCAAGAATAATATATATATATATATATATATATATATATATATATATATATATATATATATATATATATAGGTTTGTTAATTTAGATCCACCTAAAATATGAAGGTTTAAATTAGTAAGGTGCATATTTTCTATTATGACTAAAAATACATTCTTCCACTATTTCAAATAAGTTTAAAGTAAAGGGCAATTTTGGAGCTTTATAAAAAAAACAGCAAAATATATTTTATCCTTCTTTAAAATTTTCAAACAACATTTTTCTAATAAAAAAACATAAAATTGTTTTATAAAAGTGGGTATAAATTAGCAAATGAGTGCACAACATTTAATAAAATTTGTCTATCTAACCCTCAATTTTCTAGTGTAAAATAACTAAATATCGAGGGTTTTTTGTCCAAAGTGAAAATGTGCACCTTACTAATTTAAACCTTTATGTTTTTAAATGAGTCTAAATTAGCAAACCCCATATATATATATATATATATATATATATATATATATATATATATATATATATATATATATATATATATATATATATAAATGTCATTCAAGAATGTCAATACAGTGGACAAAGATCAAGGTTCCAATAAGATTATATAAATAAAGTCATGGGTAGCCACAAAAGATATAATGCATTCCAATTCTAATATATATTCTTAAAAATTCTAATATTCTTTATGAGGCAGATGCTCTTTCCAGCTTCATTAAGAGCTATTCTTACATATGAACAACACATTTAGGTACACACATAAGTTTAAAAAATTAAAAGAAAAATAAAATAGTTACTTCAATCAATATTACTTTATTCATTTTTTCTTTAATTTTTATTCTTCATTGTGAGTGTGCCTAAATTATATTCATTTGGGTTTGTGCCCATATTAGAATTTTCTTCTTTAACAAATTCAAAACAAAATATTAAAGTAGACGATAAAGTGCAAAAGCTTACCACGTGCAAGAAAGAAACCTTTTGAAGAGAATGTAATGAGATTCCTAATAGCTAGGAGCCCAAGTAGATCGATCAACAAACTAAGGACATAATGCAAAGATGAGTTAATTTCTAACCAATAATAACCAATAAATGTTGCAATTCTTTTATATGAGATAAAATAATTATTCTAAGATACACTTTTTTGACAAGGAATTATTCTAATATACTGAATTTTGTCATTTGAGCCAATCAAATGTTGAAACGTTTTCAGTCATTTTCATTTGGAGAGTACAGCCTAGTGTGATGAATTCATTAAGCAAAAGCTTTCTTATGTTTTATTTTGTATTGATTTTAACACACATATAGCTAGGTGGTCAGCTTTAATTCGTTGTTTTTTTTGTTTGGTTCAAAAATAGTAGTTGTTTTACCATGTCTAAAACTTGATTCTTCCATAGTTTGAAACATTGACATATATTTAACCGAAAGGAAAATGCATAATTAATTATTTTTTTTTTATATCAATATGCGTCTTAGCCCGGAAGAAAGAAACTACACTGGAATGAAACGTGGGGTCGCTATCCCAATACATCAGCTAACATCACATTGTGACACTCTCTAGGACACGTATCATAATACACCATATGTGTATCAATAATACACCCAATATTGGCAAGCACGTCGGCACACTTGTTTGCTTCCCGGTAAGAGTGATTAATCACTACTTCCCAATCCAGCTCAAACAACCGTCGAATACGCATGACTAATGCTCCACCAAGCGGTCTCCCATACCCAGGCTGACGAAGCACTTGATTCACAACACTAGAATCCACATTCAACTCAATTCTATTAAATCCCAACCTTCTAGCCTACCTGAGTCCCTCAAGAACACCCCAACGTTCTGCAACGTACGCGTTACAAATACCCAAATTCTTAGCAAAACCACCCATCCACACACTATTACTATCACGTATCACACCATAACCACAGATGACCTTAGGGTATAACTTAGAAATACGTTAAGTTGTATGTTCCCCGGGTTTGGGATAATTATGGTAGAAAGAACATCATTAGATACAGTCACTTAGTAGCGACTCTGAATTGTCGCATATGGATTTCCCAATGGGATTATCCATCAAGTTATGTATTGTGAGCTGTATGCCGTGATCGGATCGATCGACGGACAAGGCGGGCCTCCGAGATATGCTCACCTCGGAGAATCCTTGCGGTTAAAACGAATAAGAGTTAATTTCTGTGATACACCTTTATTTTCTGCTTTATGTTATGATTATGAATATGTTAGTATGTTATGACTGTTTAGGTTTCCCCGGTGTAGTCACCTCTAGGAGGGTAGTAGGACTCACTGAGGCTTAGTAGTCTCACCCCACTCTAAACAATTTTTTTCAGATAAGCAGGTTGGCTAAAGGTATGCTGGTTGGTGTGCTTGTAGTTGTGCTTGAGGATTGCATTTCATTCATGCTTTCTAGTTTCCTAGTCTTGTTGTGCTTTCGTTCTAATAAATGTCGCTTTTTATCGTTGCTTCCGTTGTAATTCTTGTATCAGTGATGTACTTAGCACCTGCGTGTGCTTGAACTTTCTCATGTAATAATAATGACTCAGTATCAATAATAATATTCTACGTTTTATTCTAGATATAGACGTGGGGTGTTATAGAGTCCTTTGTTTTGTTATCTTATTTTAGTTAAGGATGTATTATTTTTAAGAGGATTTTTTTTGTGTAAGATTACATTAGTATTATTTTGAAAGAAGAATGTAATACCTTAAACCAATATTTTATAATTCAATTTTTATTTTCCGTTGCGTTTCCGAAAAAGTTTTTCTAAAAGTAGAAATATTTAAATAAATGGATTTGGGTGTTGCAATGTCTAGATTAAGAGTTAGCAATTCATAAAATACAAAAAAAGTTGTCTTAGAAACATCTATAACAATGTCATGTAGAAAACTCAAACAAAAGCCTAAATTATTCTACTTCTATGAACATCTTCAAGAAATTACTCTTCTCTTTTCTCTTTTAAGTTTTTGAGATGTAATGTCAATAACATTGAAGACTTCACCACATTATATCTTTTTTCTTGCAATAAATTAATTACTAATATGTTGCATTTTGTCTCATGTTATTAGTACTACAATTCTACTACTAGTTCTCTTTTTTCTTTTTTTTTTGTGACAACACTACTAGTTCTCATTTTAATTTCTAACAATAATACATTCCTAATTGATATTAATGTTTAAGATAGATATTAAGCAAAAAGATTGGTACGCAACAGGATAGAGGAATATTTATCTCATGTCCCCTGCTTTTCCCTCTATAAATATCTCAACCTCTTTGTGTGTGTTGTATAACTAAAATTTCCCAAAGCAAATTTGTGTATAGGTAGGAGTGTGAGAACCACATATGGCAGGTAGTAGTAGGAATCCACTTGCTGTTGGGCGGGTTATAGGTGATGTGATTGACCCCTTTCAAAATTCTGTTCCTCTTCGAGTCACCTATGGTAATAGGGAAGTGAATAATGGTTGTGAGCTTAAACCTTCTCATGTTGCAAATCAACCAAGAGTGAGTGTTGGTGGAAACGACCTCAGGAACATCTACACCCTAGTAATTTAATTTATGTTTTTTTGCTGCATTAGATAGTTGACACGTTATATTTGGCATATTGTCATAATATAGTTTCCAATTTCTAGCTTTGATTATATTTAATTCGCTAATTATTACAGGTTTTGGTGGATCCTGATTCACCTAGCCCAAGTAACCCTACTTTTAGGGAGTACCTTCATTGGTGAGTAAATCAATTACATACCCTTGTGGTTATGGTTGGTTATAATGGAACATGATTTTTACACATGGCTTTTGTTAATTAAATAATATATATTACTAACAATCTTCTTTCAATAAACTTTAGGTTGGTGACTGACATTCCAACAACTACGGAGGTCAGTTTCGGTATGTGTATTCTATCCATCCATTTGTTTAGTGTTAGGTTAAATAACATACACCTTTGTTTTTATAAGTATATTTTGAGAAAATTGTCCATAATATTAGTCAAAGGCTAATTGAATAAAGAGTTACGCAACATGGTGTTAAGAGAGTTGGCAACATGACTCTTCTCAAAAGAAGAAATTGAGTTTGATTTTTAGAGTCATTTATTAAAGAAATAGTTCAACACTAATAATAAAATAAATGTCACACTTCCGAACCAAAGATCAATCTCAACGGCTCAAAGAGCACAGGCCATGAGAATAACATGGGACATCTATTTGAAGGTCAATGATCGTTTTTTTTTTTTTGGTAAACATGAGGGCATAAGCCCAGAGGGTCAATGATCTTAATTACATTATATTAGAAAAATAATGAGTTTTTTATAATAAAAGAAAAAGAAATGCGGGTAAATCATTTGCATATAAGTTATAAAATAGTTTGATAGAAGCTTATATCAAAACAAGTTAAAAATATTGCACGAGGGCCATTTTCATATGCTCCAAAATTCTCATACAAAAGGGTTTATATCATAAGATAAACCAAAACATTTTGTCATGATGCTTCATTTTTTTTTTTTTTTGAAGAAGGCCTGTTATGAAAGCTTAAAGTCAAATTGTGTTCAAAAGATCTAAATGTGAATGTTTATTAATAGAATCGTTCATTTGCAAGGTTACATTTTGCACCCTAGCTAATTTTAAGTTTCATTGATTTTGCACATAGGTAACGAGGTTGTAAGTTATGAAAGGCCACGACCCACTTCTGGGATCCATCGTTTTGTGTTTGTATTATTTCGTCAACAGTGTAGACAAAGGGTTTATGCTCCTAGATGGCGACAAAATTTCAATACAAGAGAATTTGCTGAACTTTACAATCTTGGAGCACCTGTTGCTGCTGTCTTTTTCAACTGTCAGAGGGAGAGTGGCTCTGGTGGAAGAACCTTTAGATAATTATATGAGTGAACTATATGAAAATTAAAGTTAAAGTGGAAGCTTAATTCTGGTCTTTGTATCACGGTGAGTTTGACAAAATCATTGCGAGTCTCTGTGGTGCTACCGTAATTTTGTCGAACATATACATAGTTAGTTAATAGTAACTAAATAGTGCAACACCGAAATAAAGGTTATTTATATACACATTATACAAACGCCAAATTCTATATCTACTATTGTATTGTATTGTATCTATATCATCAATAAAGAGCTCCCCACTACCCATTGCTATATATTATTACTAATGTGTGCCAAACGACATCTACTACCATCTTCAAATTTTGTTAAGGTAAAGTAAAATAATCAACTGTATTAAACTCGAGTGGTTAATAAACTATGTTAGAGTAAATTGTTCGAAAAAAAGTCAAATTCATTCCTAAAACAATTTTTTTGCCAAAATTTAACTATTTCTTGCCAACACTAAGACGAACTATTGAGCAGACCCACTTCTCCTGAGAGCCACATACTTAAGAGAAATGATATTTTGACACCCATTTTGGACAACTAAGTTGGACAACTTTCTCTCTCATACTCACATTATATTTTTACTCTCTCTCATTTCATCTATCACTTTTTTGGTTTTTGTGCTAAATGAAGAAGGAATAAAATGTTGTCCACTCTAGTTGTCTAAAGAAGTTGTACAAATAACACAACTCCATACTTAATAAGAAAAAATAATAAAATAAAGCAAAATGCATCCATAAGTACTTCAAGTTTTACGTTTATAATAAATAAGTCCTTTAAGTTTTGGAAGTCATCAATATATCCTTTATGTTTGTAATTTGTAACATTTAAAACCTATTTTTTAAGCAACATAGATGTGACAAATTACAAACTTAAAATACCTATTTATTATTTATGAAACTCACAAGACTTATTTATTATTTAAAAAATTTAAAAGACCAATTTATTACAAACTAAAACTTAAATGTTCTACGAATATATTTTGACTAAAAAAAAATGTGACAAACCCTCAATGAAAATATCTTCATTGCTTTTTTGTACATAGTGGTTGCCGTCACCTACGAAATCAATCATCTCTCAGCATCACAAATCAGAAACAGATCAAATAATTTGTATCTTCCCCAAATCAGAAACCACAAAGTGAGTTGAGAAACTTCATACTCGAATCAAAAACCCTAACAAATCAGAAACTACAAAGTGAGTTGAGAAACTTCATACACGAATCAAAAACCCTAACAAATCAGTGGTTGCCTCAATGTGAAGGCGGTGGCGGATCTGGCGGATGTAACGTCGGCGGAGGTGGAGAACTCTGTAACGTTGAAAATCAGATACTGATGGCGGTGGCTGATATGGTGGGTTCTGTTTGGTTTTATAATAGGAAGTTACTGTTTTAACCCGCTTGATGAACGATAGTTAATATTCTCAAGCTCATTTTCAAATGGAAAATTAAATATAAATCTCTTATATAGTTGTAAGTAGTGTCGTTTTGAATTTTTCTTTTTCAAGAGCATATCAAATTATGAAATATTTTTAAATTGGTTTAACATTTCTCTTGGAGTGCAAGAGCTATGCAACTACATATCAGCTTTGGTTAGTTCACTCAAAATTTTATTAATTTGGATTTTATCAATTTTTTTTTATTAATTTAGAATTTAGATTAGATAAGCCCATTTTATTCATATTTGTTTGTGTTGTATTTGCCTTATGTATAGGACTTAGGTTTTTTTTTTTATAATTTTTTTTTAAGCTGTTATGAGAATTGTAGTTTGTTTTAAATTTTTAATCTAAGGAAGCTAACTCCATTGACCATACAATACAAGACAGTTATAATTAATGGCTTACCCAATGCAGTTCTTGCTTCCTTCTCACATTATGAGCTTATATTATACAAAATTTACAGGGTAATTTCACTATCCTATTTTTTAGGTACCTTCAGGAAAAATAGCTCATTGGGGGTCACCTGTTTTATGAGAAGGTTAGTTTCTTGAGCTGGCCTAACTTATAGTGGTACTACTAATATGTTTAAACTTCAGAAACATAATTTTCTGGGTACACAGTGTAAATTTGGTGTTTTAACTATGAAATCTTTTCATTTCAAGTTATATTCCAGTCCTAGAACAAGTAAATGATAGTTAATGAAAATAAGATTTTGTATGTTTTTTTAAATGGAATTTTTTGTAAGTTGTGCATGATATAGGGACTGAAATGCAATTTTATTTATTTATTTTAGTTGTTGTAGTGTTTTTTATCTTCAATCAAGTCATGTAGGGACTGAAATGCAAATAAATAAAATATAGGGACTAAAATGAAAAATAATACTTTATTTAAGAACAAGAACAAATTTTGGAGGACCAAAATGAAATAAAAAAATTATAAGGACCATTTTGAAAAGACATTGAGGGATTAAAATGATAAGTGAGTATATTACAAGGACCACAAATATATAAAATTATTTTTAGTTAAACGTTTTTTGAGATTATATAAAAGTAATTTTCTATGAATTGAACTTTTTCATTACATTTTTATTTTACTACAAATATATCATTACAATGAATATGTATTTTTCGATAGTTAATGAAAATAAGATTTTGTAAGTTTTTTTTAAATAGAATTTTGTGTAAAGTTGTGCATGATATAGGGACTGAAATGCAATTTTTTTATTTTTTTTATTTTAGTTGTTGTAGTATTTTTTTATCTTCATTCAAGTCATGTAGGGACTGAAATGCAAATAAATAAATTATAGGGACTAAAATGAAAAATAATTACTTTATTTAAGAACAACAACAAATTTTTGAGGACCAAAATGAAATAAAAAAATTATAAGGACCATTGTGAAAAAACATTGAGGGACTAATAAGTTTTTTTTTGAAAGGCAAAATAATTTATTAGAAAACACTACATTGTACAAGAAGTACAAAGTAGGCAAAGTACACCTTACAAGAGTAGAACCATACAACACCAGGAACTAAAAAACTACTTAGGTACAAAAAGCAGAAAAAAAACAACAGCAGTAACAGTAGGCAGAAGCGCTACCCAGCCAAAACAAAGCTGAAACACCAGCAACAGCAATCCTCTACCAGTCGTACCAAACCAAAATCGCCCCAAAAACCAGCAGAAAATTCGACAGCAGCAGGGGTAAAAAACTGAACCAACACTTCACCCAAGCATACTATCACCCGGGTTCCAAATCCATTCATATAATAAACAAGAATTCTTTGCAATATTTCCCAAAAACCATCTCCACGAAAGCCTTTGAATAAAATCCACCACATCGTCAACACAAGCCGACTTGTTATTAAAAATGAGGGACTAATAAGTAAAGTGAGTATATTACAAGGACCACAAGTATATAAAATTTATTTTTAGTTAAACGTTTTTTATGATTATATAAAAGTAATTTTCTATGAATTGAACTTTTTCATCACATTTTTATTTTACTACAAGTATATCATTAGAATGAATATGTATTTTTTTGACTAATACAATGAATACATATTATTTCCTTGAAAAACATAAATAATTACGTTAGACACTTACACACACTTAAACATGGTCACATATAAGTTTTTATTTTAATAAGCAAAAAATTTATTTGAACATTTACATGACTAAAATTAAAACAAAGTTTATTTGAACATATACATCTATAAGTTTTTGTTTGAACATATATATGATAATATTTTTTATTTTATTATGCTCCTGTTGCTTTTTGCTGCTGTGTTGTTGCATTGTAGTGTGTTTTTGCTCCTGCTGTGTTTTTGCTGCTGTTTTGCGCCTTCCTTTTGTTTGTTGGTGTTTGTTTCGCTTTTGTTTTGCTGGTTGTATATGTTATCCTAAACACTGCTAGTGTTCTTCCCCCCCCCCCCCCCCCCCCCCCCCCCCCCCCCAATTCACTTCTTGTGCTTGGGTGGTGTGGTAATAAAATTATTGCTGATCAAAAAAAAAAAGTATTCTATCAGACTATTATTTATACATATCTTTATTTATAGAATAATCCTAAATAGTCTAATAGAATACTAGTCTAATAGAAACATAGAGACAATTGTGACTTGTAAATACATGCTGTGAAATGAAGAAACTAGCCAGACTTTCTTAAAGGTCATGCTTAAGAGTTAAGAAGGGTATTTATCTGCAGATCTGCTTTTGAATTGTGATTTCTTATTTGTTTTGCAATTGTATAAATTTGAAATCTTATCTTAAATAAATTGAGAGAAGAGTTATTATGCACTACTTGCTCAAATAATCATTAGTCATTGGCTGCATTAATATAGGGTTATTCAGCATTGTTGTCAGAATCGGGATTAAAATCGTAAAATCCATGGATTTTGCGATTTTGATCAGCCTAAACTATTTGGATTTTGAGTAGAATCCTAAAATAGAGCAAAATCCCAATAAAATCGCACAAAATCGCTAAATTGCAGCAAAATCCAGGATTTTATATGGATTCCACCGATTTTCTGGTTTTTTTTTGGGTAATTTTGGAATGGGTAAAGACGACCCGGTTTGAGTACTTTTATATTTAAGATTTGGGACTTGGTTGTTTTATGATTTTAAACTTTGAGTACTTGCACTTGATAATATATAGTTATTATTATGAGTTGAATCCATCGATTTTGATTGCGATTTTCGATTATGCGATCTTGATTTCCCCTTTCGATTCAACAAATCGATTTGAGTAGAATCCACCGGTTTTGGTTGCGATTTACGATTTTTCGATCTTACTAAGCTCATTCGATTCAAAGTAAAATCCCGATTCTGACAACCTTGTTATTCAGGTCCTTTGCCAGATATAATAAAGAAACAAACACAACTAGTCACTATTGCTATATGTAATGTAACGAAGTGCAACTGGAAGAAAACCAGGAACGTGTGCAAAACAACCTCCCATAGTTTTGTTTTTCTTCCAAAAAAATATTAAATTTAAAAAAAAAAAAAAAAAAAAAAGCCAAAACAAAACCCTTTGAACTAGATAATATCTCCAGGTGGAAGGGAAAATGAAAATATCTTCATCTCACTGTTGTGCACTCAGTGGATATATACCGTGCGTCACTTAACAAATAAGATCTTAGCAAGGAAAATCACAATTTATTTACAATATTTCATCTCTTTCCAAAATCTTACTTTTCCCCAAAATCAAAAGCCACAAATCAAAGTAAAATAGATGCATAGTGAGTTGTAAGATTGTAAGAGTTCTTACTTAAATAACAGAAACCCTAACTAATTATCAGTTCATTGAAAGAGAAGGTGGTGGATATACCTGATGCTGTGACGGTTGAATACTTTGTTCTGTGTTGACTGATCGGTTGGTTATTTGCAGTTGTGGAACGATCTCCACCGTTTGATGTTCTTGATCTACAGTAATAAGGCGATGATCCAGGACAAGTCGATCTCTAGCAGGCAGGTATTTTACTAGCTAAATAAAAGTTTGATAGTTAAGTTTGCATCCCTGATGTCGGTCGAATATCTGTTTTGTCCTATCATCGTAGAGTAATTAGTAATTACTGCTATATACTAAGGGCTCGTTTGGTGCGCAGGATATGATAGTGTCACGATAGGATATGATATGATATAAACAGGATAATAGTATTATCGGTTATCCTATCATGTGTTTGGTGCACACAGGATATCAAACATGATAAACTATCATATAATGTTTTTAATATATATCTCGCTCATAATAATATGATAAGATATATATATTTTAAAAAAATTATTTTGTAATACTTTGAATTTTATAAACAAAAAAATTAAATAAGCAATCAAATATATTCATATAAATTTAAATAAAATAATAAGCAAATAAACATGTTAAATTTTTATATGAACATGATCAAATATATAACTTAATTATATATGTTAGATAAGGTAAATAAATATATCATATATTTTATATGTAAATAATAAAACTACCATTGCAAGAGAATCATATTTAATTTGTTATAAAACTGAAATTAATATCCCTATTTTGGAATTTTTAATAATTATTTTACTTTAAAATATTGTAATTACAGTATAATTTTAATTTTTAAAATTATGTAAATTACAAAATTATCCTTCTGAAAAAATCGTGTATATATTTAAAAATTAATTACTTTATTTTTAATTTACTATCAAATTATTTTATTATTAATATTTTATTAATTTTCATTTTTTTAAAAAAATATATTTTATCAAATAAATAGGTAAATTATTTTCTTATCCTATCCTGCCCGTAACCCAGCTCAAACTCAGGATAAAAAATTTAACTAGAGAGACAGGATAGGATAATTTGCAGGATTAACTTATCATATCCTGTTGGTTCACCAAACACTGGATTAAGACAGGATATGATACAGTTATCATATCATATCTCTTATCCTGCGCACCAAACGGACCCTAAGGGAATATACTCTCTCACTCTCTAAAAATAATTATTGCAGTTATTTACTTTTACGTGTTTTAATTAATGTATAATTTTGCTAATTAATGTATTTTTATTAATTAATTATTTATTATTAAAAAATTATTAAAAAAATTGTTATGAAAATATTTATCGACATCAATTGAACAACAGTTTATATATTGTTGCATTAGGTCCTTAATAAAAAAAAAACTGTCTCATGAGCTTGACTCAATTGAAATTTCTAGCCACTCAACTACTTGACAAAAAAAAAAAAACTACTTTTTTGTTCATTAGAAAACTAATATGGCCCTGTTTGGTAAAATTAAATTATAAATTAGTTGATAGCTAAAAAGCTAGTTGAAAGTTGATAAGATAGTTTTTAGCTGATAACTGAAAAACTAGTAGAATGAAATTAAAGTGTTTGGTAAATTTAGTTGTTGTAATTATAAAATGACATAAAAGTATATGACTATTTTATGTGAGTAGGAAGTTATTTTTTGAGTGAGTAATTTTTTATTAAAAAAAATAAAGAAATTAAAATAATAAGGTTAAAATTGAAATAAAAGGTAAAAAGCTTTAATTTATAAGCTCAAACACTTCTTGAAATTGCATCTGAAAAAAAACTATAAGCTATAAACTCAAACGCTACTTGAAATAACATCTGAAAAAGAGCTATAAGCTAGTAAAAAAAGCTTGTTACCAAACACCTCTAATTTAATGAAACAAACTTATAAGCTAATATAATAAGCTATATGCTAACTTATTTATGTTACCAAACACACCCTATATCTAGTTTATATTATAAACCAAATATATTAATTTTTCAATGAACCAAAAAGTAGTTTGTTTCTTATTAGAAGGACTGGAGCGAGTAACATTTATCTTTATATATTAATAGAAAAAATACAATCGAAATAGATTATATGAATAGTAGAATTGTTTAAACTCTCATACTTATTTTAGAAAATGGTAGTGCGCCAAACTAGTCATTGACTTTGTATTATCAATTTAGTCTCTATTAAATTTGTAGAAGGATTAAATCATAATATTTGACAAAATTAGTACTTTCGAAATATTCGTATTATTATGGACCTATTCGAAAACATCCTACAAAGTATATCTTATTGTAAGGAATTTTGTTGTTTTATCTTAGGGTTGACTTTCGAGCATACGATTTTTATTGGTTATTTGCAATCCTTCATAGAAGGTGGATATAGTTATTTTTCTATGATGTTGGATCTTGACCGTATTTTGTTTTATGGGTGAGATTACTGTTTTTTATTTTTAATATTAGAGTGTGTTTGGATGGGGATTGAATGTCTGGAGGTAAAATCATTTTTTTAAAATATCATAAAATATACTGTATAAATATTAAATAAAAATAATATTTAAAACATAATTTGTTAAAAATTGAGCTAATAAAATAAATGATATTGTTATTGTTCGTACTTTTTAGATATAATTAATATTTGTATGTATTTTTTTATAGTAATATTTTTAAAATTTTAAATGTATTTTCGTCTCTCTACTTTACATTTTTTAAATTTTAATCCTATAGACTTGTGGTTATTATTGTGATGTGCTATCTATAAAGTTATTTGGCATAATTGTATTTTTGATCTCCCAATTTTATCAAATTCATTTTCCTTTATAAATGGTGATTTTTAGGGTCCTAAAAGAATGATTTATTATCTCCAATATTGTATCTAAAGATGAAATATAACATTTGAGATCGAAATTCACCTCTTTTAACATCAAACACTGTCACTTTTGGGGTAAAACACATGAGTTATGACCAAAATTGCAAAAAATGTGAATATAGAAAACAAAAAGTTCAGTTTTAGAAAATGGACTATTATTGTAAATTTAATAAAATATTAGACCAATAGTGCAATTAAGGTAAGCCAAGTCATTTTAAAGACTACAACAAAAATTTAGTAAGTATAAGCGCTCGATACAGAAGCAGATTCCTCTCCAATAGCTTGGGGAAATCTGATTGAAATGTTTTGGATAACCAAGAGGCGGTATAAGCACCCCGAGATAGCGGAACCAAGACTCCTTTTTCAGTTAGGCTGCGCCTTTTCGTACTGATCGAGATACGGAAGAATGGAGCTCCAGGCTAGAAATTCCATCAATGCATGATCCGATAAAATGAGAAAAGAATCAAATTGAAATTTAAAAATTATCCGGACTACTTTGCAAAAAAAAAGGAGACTAGAATGAAAATTTAGTATACTGTGAGGTCCACAACTCCCACCAGGGGTGTACGTGGGCTATATTGGGTTGGATTTGACCAAAACCAAAACCCGAACCACATAGGGTACTACGGATTAGGTCCAATAAAATAACAACATGTTACAACATTGAGGCGGGTTGGGTAAACCCACTATTTTCTGGGTTGGATAGTGGATCACCCAAATTATTTTTTTGTTTTTTAAAATTAAATAATTAAATGTAAAATTATCATATTTATTCTTAAAAATAGCTCAACCATTGTATTCTCTTAAAAAATTGTGTTACTTATTTGCCCTATGGAAAATAACTATCAATTTTGGTGGGCTAAAACCACTAATTTTCGGATTTGATAATGAGTTACCGGAATAATTTTTCAATTTTTTTAATATTAAATGAATAAACGAAAAATCATCATATTTGTTTTATAAAATTACTTAATTTTTTTATTTTCTTAAAACATGGTGTAACCTATTTAAACTATGAAAAATATTTAACTATCAAACGACAAAATCTTTATTATTTTTATAAAAAATATTTAAAAAAACTACAACACTAGTGGGTTAGTGAGTTTTTTAAGTTGGGTCCGGTTTTTCCCGAAACCCAATTTTTTATGTGGGTTTTTCCTTTTTACTAATTGGATAGATTTGAACGATCACCAGATTTGCTCAATCCATGTACACCCCTAACACCCACGCTTGTAGTTTTTCTTCCCCCAAAAATATTGAAAAGAATGTCAAAACCCTTTGAACTAAAAATATCCAGCTGATATATATTTATTTATTTATTTATTTATTTGGATTGATTTTTATTTATTTATCAAACTGATATATATATATATATATATATATAAACATAAATATTGTTGTAAAAATTTGTGATTTTGAGATTAAGATATAATTCCAGGTCAATATCGATGAGTTCATTCAAATGTATATCCGGAACTTTTTTTTGGAGAAATATCCTGAGTTATACTATTATCCTTTGCAGTTTCGTTGAGTTCAATCAAACTTTAGAATTAGATGTATTTTTCTGTTGCTGAATAAATAAAAAAAATCTTTTTTATGATGATTTTGTTGAATAAACTTTAAAATAAATAAAGCCTATTTTATTCATATTTGATTTATTTATATATGCTTGCTTGTTGTATTTTTTTTTTAACAAGGCTTGCTTGTTGTATTTAAAACTTATCCATACGTGTTTTGCTTTGTAGGGTCAAATATGGCATTGAATTGTGATGATCCAGGACAGGTCGATCCACTTGCAGCAGCAGGTTTGTTACTGGCTAAAATATTGACAGTTAACTTTACGGTGATATAAGATTAATTTTGTCACTATTTTTTTTTTTTAGGCAAATGCTAACTAGTGCCCCAGGTGCACTAGTTAAGATAATAAAAGTAGAAAATTATTGTTGGAGAATGTGCATTTAACTTTTTCAAAATCAAAAACTTGATAATTTCAATGCAAAGTTGCTTCTTTTAGTATCCTTAACAAGTGCCCAGACACTAGTTAGCAAGACCCTTTTTTTTATTATGAAATAAAAATAAATTCAATACATTGATATGTTAAAATAACAACAATATTCCTTACCAAAAAAAAAATAACAACAATACAAAAGATAAATATAGATAAATATTCTATTATAAATTCAATCTCGCATATATATTACAGTGTCCTATCAATTGAGTTAAACTCATTAGACTCCATCCTGTTATTTTTATAAGAAACAAAACTTAAAATATTTTGTCATTTTATAAAAAACTTTGACTACTTTTTAAATGTATTAAGTGTTTGATTTTATTTTTATTTTTATTTATTACGAGAGAAAATATTAAAAATAAATAAATTAGTGAAACTAAAAGTGATTAAATAGAGATATTTATAAAATAAATTCGAACTTATAGGAATATTAAATAAATATAACTATTTACAATATATTTCTTTTCTTTGATCGTAGCGATTTTTATGTTGTTATCAAGTGAGAAATATATATCTCCCACGCTTGGAGTAAACAATAAAAATAATTCAAATCAAAACCCTTTTAACTGTGGATAATATCTCCACCTGGAAAAGGATAGAAAATTAAAATATCTTAAGCGCACTGTTGTGCACTCAGTGATGAACAGCAGCATCACCTAGTCAATCATCTCTCCTACTAACAATGAAATCACATTTTTTCTTAATAAAATCTTACTATTCCCCCATATAAGGAACCACAAAAGTAAGGTGAAGAATGCAGATGTTGTAAGAGTTCATACTTAAATCAAAAACCCTAACTAATCAACAGTTTTCTGATAGAGATGGCCGGTGGCGGATATGCTTGATGCCGTGGCAGTGGTGGTGGAGAGGAGGACTCTGTTCTGTGACTGTGAAACGGCGGTGTCATTGACGGATCAGTTAGTTGTAGTTCATGAGTATGACTGATTTCTGGTTTCTATTTCAAATATATATCAAATATGAGATCCAATCTAATATTGTTGTAAAAGTTATACTACTTTCATTACGGTTTCAGTAAGTTCAATCAAACTTTAGATGTATTTTTTGTTGTTGAATGAACTTTAGATTAAATAAAGTACAGTATATTTTATTGTTTTTGTTTATGCTTGCATTTTGTAGTAGGACTTATCTTTAGGTGTTTTGCTTTATAGGGTCAAATATGGCATTGAATTGTGATTGTGCAGATCGATCCACTAACAGGTATTTTATTGGCTTGAACACCGATAGTTATGTTTACACTCGTGATGTCGGCCAAGATATTTTCTCCAATTCTGATAGTTATCTAAAATTAATTTTTAAGATTATTTACAACTGTTTAAAAAAATAATAATGCATAATATATGAACATTTTTTAATTTGCGGTCAAAACATATATAAAATGAAATCACATAATGATATAACTTTTTTAAGTTATGTTCTTAAAATATCTTTTTAAATATCTATTGTGTAATTTAATTAGATGTACGCATAAAATAATTGGTGAGGTTTACTACATCCCTTTATAATTTGAAGTATTTATTTATCAATTATAAAAATAGGCTATATACATGGTTTCCATAATTAAATTGTAACAAACTTGTGCGAACTACATACAAACTTATTTACATGGCTTATTCACATTGGTTGATATTAAATTATGAAGGAATTGTTTAGAAAAAACAGAAAAATAATTACACCACAAATATCAAAATTAATATGAACACTTTTATGGTTTAAAGTTTTGTTTGGAATATACATATCATCTAATGATTTAATGTCGTACCATTTTTCATGTAATTATTTTGAAGTAAATATTACATTTAAATTAATTTTGTCTATACGTACCAATTCTATTTTCCAAAAAATGTTATTCCATACAATGAAATAGATGTTGGATATTAATCGCAAGGTAAAATTTTGTATATTAGATTAGTTAATATTTATGTTTAAGAGATTAAAAGAAAATTTAGTTAAAAAAATAAATTAAAAGAAATTTATATTCCATAATTAAATAATAGATATTCTACAAGTTCCGGCTCAACTGATAAAAAATATAAAAATCGTTAGGTTGGGCCCTAGAAGCCTGTCGTTAACAAAACCTGTTGGTGTTCTCAACTAGAGCTGGAAAAAAGGTCTTAAGGGGCCGGCCCTTTAAGGAGCGGACCCACTTATTCATAATTATTAATTTTATGTAAATTTTAACCACAATTTTTTTAGTGTGCCCATCGTGGACAGTGCTGATTGAAGAAAAAGAGTATAAGTTCACGACACTAGAAAAATTGTTTAAAATTTAAATAAAATTAATAATCAGGAATAAGTGGGTCCGCCCCTTAAAGGGCCGGTCCTTAAGACCATTTTTACAGCTCTATTCCCGACGGGAATGAACACCCTAGGGGGTTGGTTTTACGTGGATTCAAGGAAAGTTCCACACAAGAGGCAGGTCGGTGTACCTTCCCATTACTCGGAGTTCGAACTCTGACTTCTTCATTAATATGTGTGTGTGAATTTATAATAACTTTACTATTTTGTCTATATACAAAAAATGCTAACTAATGTCTTAAAGTACCGATTAATGAACTAAATATAATAAAATTGTTTTGATATTTGTATAATCAACTTTTCAAAAATATTAAAAAAAAAGTTCTTTTAATATAAAATTTGCTTTTATTTTCTTGACATAATTGTTTTCTAAATTAATGTCCTAAAAATTGAGCTCTAATTTACTGGTACGAAAATAAAAGGAATATAAGATACCGTTTGGTCCAGCTTACTCATAATAGAGAAGTTAGGCAATACAGATTTTTCGAAAAAATTTTGATAGAAAAATTTTGCTTAATTTTTATGAGTAGTATGCATAGATAAAAGACTTTTGAAGCTAAAAAAAATAACAATTACCAAACAGTTTTATTTTCACTTTTAAGTTTCAGATAGCTTTTAAGATCTAAAATAGTAAAGCCAAACGATTACTAAGACTGTACAAGTTCCTGAGATTGTATTGTCAAAGAGAAAAAGAAAAAAAGTTCTTGAGATTGTTTCCGTGGTCGGAGCATTCATATTGGAACTTCTCATTTTTTAAGTATTTAACTGGGCCACATATGTACCCATCATTTATTTATCATTTTTATTAATATTATTTAATAAACACTCACTTACTCCAACTCAATATCTCTTAAAAAGTTTTAAATAAATCTCACAAATAAAACATCTTATCAATAACTTTATATCATTATAAATGGGTACTACGAAAAAGTATAAGTATCATTGTTTATTATAAAACTAATACCTATTAAGGTTGTGTTTGACCCAACTTTTTTATGACTTCTCATATTCTAAAAAGTAGAAGTTGGGCCAAACACAATTTTGAACAAGTACTTATATTAAAAGCAACTTTTTTATATAGAAGAAAACTAAGTTTTTTTATATAGAAAGCAACTTTAACTTTATCTTTAAAGTTAATATTTCTAACTTTAGTTTTAAGTCAACTTTTAAGTTAAAAAAAAGTTGGATCAAACGAACCCTAAGTACTAGAACCTATTCCTCCGATCATTTTTATAAGAGACAAATCAATTTTTAGATTTATTAAATAATTGATATATTTTGTCTATATTATAGTTTAAATGAATTTAAAAAGTTAATTGTCTCTTATAAAAATGACCGAAAGGAGTATTTATGTTTTGCTCTGTTAAATACGATGCATAAAAAATACATACAAATATTCTCATTCAATGCCTACTTATTGTAAACTTTGAAAAGGTTCATACTTAATTTATTTTGTGATTGTAAACTTTGAAATGCCTACTTTATGTTTTGGTAATTGTTATGTTTTTAGCCTAATTTATTTTAGATTATTTTACTCAATAAAAGGATAAGTTAGGTCAAATAGATTTTCAAGAAGTTTTTGATAGATTTCCATAAAAGACTTTTAAAGCTTAAAACACAACAATTACAAAAAAAAATTAGTTTTTTTCCCTTTCTACAAGCTCTTATTTTCAATTTTAGCTTTCAAATAGCTTTTATTCATCAATCCCACTGCTCCTACCTGCCACATACTTAATGCACAAAAATAATAAAATAAAGGCTAAATGCATTCATAAGTCTTTAAGTTATAAGTTTGTTCTTCTCAAAAAAGTTTTAAGTTTGTACTCCCTCCGTCCCTATTTATAAGAGCTAGTTTGACAAAACACGAGTATTAAGAAAGTGAGTTTTAGTATTAAATTGATTGAAAAATTATATTGATTTTACATGTTTACCCTTACCATTAATTGTAGTGTTTTGTATCAAACAAAATAAAATTTAATGCTATTAAAAAAACTATGCAAATTAAATAAGGGTAAGTTTGGAAAAAGAATAATTAATGTCATTGATAATTGTAAAAGGGTCTTATAAAATGGGACAAATTTTTTGTCAAACTAGCTCTTATAAAAAGTGACGGAGGGAGTAATAAATAGGTTTTTTAAGTTTTTAAAGTAATATAAATAAGTTTTTAATTTTTTTAAGTAACCTAGATCTTTAAATTTATAATTTGTAACATCTAGATTCTATTTTTTAATTAATTGGAGGGATTTAGATGTTACAAATTATAAACTTAAAATATATATTTGTTAATTAAGAAACTTAAACAACTTATTTATTACTTAAAAAAACCTATTTATTAAAAAAATAAAATTTAAATGATCTATGAATACATTTTGCCTAAAATAAAATAGGCTTAAATATTGTAACAGCCCGTTTTTCAAAGGCCAAAAAGACAATATTTTTTTTTTCTTTTTCAACTAACACTCAGAGTGCGCATAAAATATTTTTCAATGAGCCGGCATTCAAATATACAAAAGAACTCATTACCATAAGGTGCTTCGACAAGCAAAGTGTTTTCCTGAATAATTACAATCCAAGTCTAAGTATTCAAATACTTACAACAAAACAAGTTAGAATCCTATGCCTAAACCCAAAAAGCACGGTGTACAACCCACACCGGCGCATAATCTAACTAAGCTAAAGCTCCAACATCTCACTGGGGCCTGGAACAGCCACCGTCGTCACCACGACCTAACCCATCATCTGGGTGGGATGAGCCCGCAAATGAAAGAAAGGGTCACCACAAAATAAAAGTATATATATATATATATAACCGGTGCGAAAGATTGTACACATAACAATAATTCCACAAACACAAGAGAAAGCTCTTAACCACCAAAACAACTCCCACCAACGGGTTCATATAAGCAATGCACACATAGCCTATAATGCAACCTCTACAAAGCGTGGTACTAACCCTAGCTACCACAATGCATGAGTTCCGGAATCGTAGGTCCAACCCACTAAAGCCACAAGGGCAGGTGATGCCACACAGACGCTATCACCAGGTGAAAATAGCCACACAGATGCTACCAGCCACACAGATGCTGTCAGCCACACAGATGCTGTCACCAGGCGAAAATAGCCACACAGATGCTACCAGCCACACAGATGCTGTCTGCCACACAGATGCTGTCACCAGGCGAAAATAGCCACACAGATGCTACCAGCCACACAGATGCTGTCGCCAACTATGAAATGCATGAGCATACGATTCCCCATGTATACTAATAACATACATACATACATATCCCTAGCATATGTAAACCATCCCAACAACATACATACATACATATCCAATCATATGTAACAAACCACAACAAACATACATACATTTCCAATCATATGTATTCACCCACATGTTCATACATACATCTCCAATCATATGTAAAACAACGCACGTATTGTAAACACTTTCTCATCACGAGAATACATAACACATACATGCCAAACACACAAACACGCATCACCGAAAATAACCAACCCACATGTTATAACTCAGTGAAAAGACAGAAATAAAGTGATGCCCTTACCTCGGCAAGCTTCCGTTAACCTTTCTCGCGAAATTCTACAATTCACGCTTCCTAAAATATAAGCAGCGTAATATCAATAAAATACTCTCAACGTATCCTATCGAAACGAAACTCATTCTCTAAGAACTAGGGGGTTTAAGGTACTTTCTCACACTCTCGGATAGTGATTACGAGTCCCCCTTATAGAGATTAAAAATTCCCAAAGTTAATTGCACTATTTCTCGCTACGCGAAAATATTTTCGTTTCAAAACAAACTAAGAAACACTTTGATTCCTAACTCCAAGGCAATCAATACATACTAAAACCATTTGAAAACAACCCAAAACTCTTTGAAAATTTTCACAAAAATAAAAGTTTACTTGCGCCACAAGTTACAAGTTTTTCCTTTCAAATAAAATGGCCATAACTCGCTCATTCTTTATCCAATCGGGACGAGCCATACGCCGAAATCTTCGTCTCGAAAAGACGAATCAAATAGTTAAGTTTCCAGGTCACAAAACAATTTTAAAAGGACCTAAATACCCTTTTCAATTTCGGCCAGAATTGAAATCACACCTAAAACATAGTTTTCAAAAATCAAACATAGTTAAAATACTTAAACCATTATTAATTTCTCAAAAGAAACTCAAAAGTGATTGGTCTCATTCATCAAAACCATTTTCAATCAAAGCATAAAAGATTTCCAAAACTTTACTAATTAACTTGTTTACTTAAAACACAAATTACAAACTTTCATTTCCAAACAAAACCACATCCAATCATTCTATTGAAACCATGATCATGCACTCCCAATTAGGGCTTAAAAATTTGAAAACCCTTGATCATATTTGCAGCAAAAGCCACGGCCAAGACAAGGAAACAAGGCCAACTCACAAAATTTTTTATTACAAAATCCTAATAATAATCTACTAGTTCCCAAAATCATTTAATTGATCAAACAAAACATTTCCAAACATAATCCACAAATCACATGATTTCTCAAGAACACACACAAAATAATATTTCTTGTTTCTCAAAACAAAATCATTTATCACACATCCATTTCCATAAAAAGCCTTAAAACAACATCATGAACACAATCTCTAAACAAAAATTCATGTTCATGATCAAGAGAAATTTTTCTCTCAAAACCCTAACCCAAAATCTCATGAAAATCTCATCACTCAATGGAAATCAACCATACTAAACTTAAACATGCTAATCTAACACTCATGAATAACTTTTATGGGACAAAAGCATTTATGAATCATTTTCTAACATTTTCATCTCAAGAACATAAACCTATCAATCCATAAAACTCTAAGAGTTTGGCTAACTAAAAGAAAAGAATAGGTTTAGTTACCTTAGAAGATGATCCTTGCAAATTTCCAATGATCCAACAAGCTTTTAATCAAGAGAAATGGTGAAGAGTTGAAATTTTGGTCCATGGTTGGGAGAGAAAGAAAGCTCACGGCCAAACCAAGAAGAATGAAGTTGTGTTACTTTTCTCTAAGTCTCCTTACATACATGTCTTGCTAACTTATGGCCTTTGGATCAAATAGTGTTAACATGCTAAGATTCAAATCTAGCCATTGGATCAATTCAAGTCTATCCTCACAAGATATTTCCCACAACCTCTTACCACAAAACGCACGTTCAGTTCTCGCGCGTCGCGACGAAAGAAACTCACAAAAACAGAAAACCTACGGAAAGAACGTCTATCGTTAAACATTTCCAAAACTTATCGCCGAATCTTTTTCCGCGACTGTAATTTTCTTCCACACCTTGGAAAATTATTCTCAGAACATATCCTAACTCACGCAGATATATAAAACTCCCATCCGAAACCTCACTTAAAATAGACGCAATAAAATTTTACATCAGCGGGTAAATCCTACTCGTTTTTCCAAAAACAAGAATAATCCAAATCTCGTTATTCTGAATCCACATCAACCTTCTTATTCACAAAAGAGGATTACAAGACAAAAGTCTGTGCCTTTACAGCGCACGAGCACAAAACAGGCTCAATTACAGCAAAATCCTATAATCGCGACAATACTCATGAAAACGCTTCACCAAAAATCCTAAAACTCGTAGCCGACACTAGAGTTCCTTAGAAAAACCGCACAGTAAAATTTTGGGTCTTACAAATATCATTTTCGTCTCTGTAAGTTCGTGATTTTTTCGTTTTAGTCCCTGTATATTTTTTTGTTGCAAATTAGTCCCTGTATGTTCAAATCTTTTGATTTTAGTCACTTAAAATCAAAATCCGTAGGAAAATCCGCAGGAAACCAGCAAATTTTCCCGCAGATTTTCCTGTGGATTTTAGCTTTAGGGACTAAAATCAAAATAATTTGCACATGTAGGGACTAATTTGCAACAAAAAAATATATAGGGACTAAAACCAGAAAATTATGAACTTACTACGAAAATGATGTTTAAGCTAATAAAATAATATTATGTGACAAACCCTCAATGAAAATATCTTCAATTCATTGCTTTTTTGTACCAAGTGGTTGCCGTCATCTACGAAATCAATCATATCTCAGCATCGCAAATCAGAAACAGATCCAATTTTTAATTCATATCAGAAACAGATCAAATAATTTGTATCTTCCCCAAATCAGAAGCCACGAAGTGAGTTGTGAAACTTCATACTCGAATCAAAAACCCTAACAATTTCAGAAACTACAAAGTGAGTTGAGAAACTTCATACACGAATCAAAAACCCTAACAAATCAGTGGTTGCCTCAAAGTGAAGGTGGTGGCGGATCTGGCGGATGTAACGTCGGCGGAGGTGGAGAACTCTGTAACGTTGAAAATCAGATACTGATGGCGGTGGCTGATATGGTGGGTTCTGTTTGGTTTTATAATAGGAAGTTACTGTTTTAACCCGCTTGATGAACGATAGTTAATATTGTCATGCTCATTTTCAAATGGAAAATTAAATATAAATCTCTTATATAGTTGTAAGTAGTGTCGTTTTGAATTTTTCTTTTTCAAGAGCATATCAAATTATGAAATATTTTTAAATTGGTTTAACATTTCTCTTGGAGTGCAAGAGTTATATCATAGAGCTATGCAACTACATATCAGTTTTGGTTAGTTCACTCAAAATTTTATTAATTAGGATTTTATCAATTTTTTTTATTAATTTAGAGTTTAGATTAGATAAGCCCATTTTATTCATATTTGTTTGTGTTGTATTTGCCTTATGTATAGGACTTAGGTTTTTTTTTTTTATAATTTTTTTTAAGCTTGTATGAGAATTGTAGTTTGTTTTAAATTTTTAATCTAAGGAAGCCAACTCCATTGACCATACAATACAAGACAGTTATAATTAATGGCTTACCCAATGCAGTTCTTGCTTCCTTCTCACATTATGAGCTTATATTATACAAAATTTACAGGTTAATTTCACTATCCTATTTTTTAGGTACCTACAGGCAAAATAGCTCAATGGGGGTCACCTGATTTTTGAGAAGGTTAGTTTCTTGAGCTGGCTAACTTATAGTGGTACTACTAATACTTTTAAATTTCAGAAACATAATTTTCTGAGTAGACTGTGAATGCGGTGTTTTAAGTATGAAATCTTTTCATTTCAAGTTATACAAGTAAATGATAGTTAGTGAAAATAAGATTTTGTAAGTTTTTTTTTTTTTAAATGGAATTTTTTGTTAGCTGTGCCTGTGCATGATATAGGGACTGAAATGCAATTTTTTTATTTTAGTTGTTGTAGTATGTTTTATCTTCAATGAAGTCATATAGGGACTGAAATGCAAATAAATAAATTATAGGGACTAGAATGATATATATTTATTTTATTTAAGAACAAGAACAAATTTTCGAGGACCAAAATGAAATAAAAAAAATTATAAGGACCATTTTGAAATAACATTGTGGGACTAAAAAGACAAGTGAGTATATTACAATGACCACAAATATATAAAATTATTTTTACTTAAACGTTTTTTAGGATTATATAAAAGTAATTATATATCATTACAATGAATATATATATATATCTATATATTTGACTAATACAATGAATATATATTATTTCTTATAAAAACGTAAATAATTATGTTAGACACACTTATTTGAACCTAAATAATTAGGTTATACACACGCTTAAACATGGTCGCATAGAAGTTTTTATTTTAATAAGCAAAAAATTTATTTGAACATTACATGACTAAAATTAAAACAAAGTTTATTTGAACATATACATCTATCAGTTTTTGTTTGAACATATATGGTAATATAATTTTTTTGTCAAGTAGTTTGGTCACTAAAATTTCATCTTTAAAATGAATAAGTGGAGTATTCAGAATTTGAACTCCAACGACAACATCCTATACAATATAAGAAGATTACTTGATTTGGAGAACTCTAAAATACTCATTAAGATGCTACCATGTGTCTTAAGCAAGGGTATTTGAGGTCCAAAATTTATTAAACTGAACTAAAATGAGAGTCAACTGAGCCAATGCTTTAGCCAACTAAGCCGTTTTTCTATGTTGTGAGACAAAAGCTAACTAATGGTGTGCTTGGTTGTGAAGAGAAAGTAAGAAGAGAGAAAGACATGAGAAAGAGTAGGAGAAGAGAGAAATATGTGAGAAATAGAATTGATTTGTAGTATTGTTTGGTATAACAGAAAAAGAAGAAAAATAGAGAAGAAAGAAGTTGAATGATTTTAGAAATTGACAAAAAAGAAATTACTGAAAGATTTTAATCTGGCAGATCCATTTCGCAGAAGAAACACGAACCTTCTTTGTTGAACCTTCAAGGAAATCATATATCTACTAGTATATGTAAGTTTTTTTTTTGTGTGTGTGTGTGAAAATAATACAGCTTTAAGATGCGAAATTAGAATAATCAGTGATCTTTCTTTAAGACATTCATATTTATCAATTATTTCATTTAGAGTTGTTCTAAATTAGTTTTAAAGTTATTCTTGAATTAAAGTGCAGGCTTATATCATGAGTTATACTATCATCATTCTAGTCTTGGTAAGTTCATGCCATTTTATCCATACCTATCTTTTATTTACAACTAGCCTTTTGTAGGTGAATTCTAGTATGTTCATTTACTTACAATTTCAAGGATACATAAATCGTTGTTTGGTGCTGCCGTGCCGGTTTGATTAAAACACTAAAAAATAAAGATATAATTTATATTAAACTGACGTCAATCATATCACTGTATTAACCCTAAAGTCACAATTTTTACTTCTTAAAAATATTAACGATAGTCGTTAAATTTTTTAATTATTTTAAATATTGATTCACAGTGAACCACTTGTCAAGATAGTCAATTGTAGTACTCATCGCCTTTTATATAGGATTTAGATAAGATTTTATGCATATAAACATTTGATAAACATTGCTTTGACTTGTGATGCTATTGTTGGGATTAGTATATATATTTTTTTGGTTGACTTTGTCTTTATTACTATATTGCTTGATTTGAATATTCCACATGTTGTATTCAAAACCCTAATGCAAATTTGTGTGTAGGATTGTGAGAACCTGCAAGATGGCCAGTAGTAGCAGGAATCCTCTTGTTGTTGGGCGTGTAATAGGGGATATATTAGACCCCTTTGAAAGTTCTGTTCCTCTCGTAGTCACTTATGGTAATATAAATGTTACTAATGGTCGTGAGCTTAAACCTTCTCAAGTTGCCAATCAACCCCAAGTGAATATCGGTGGAAATGACCCGAGTACCTTCTACACCCTGGTAGTTACATTAGATATATACTTGTGTTATGTCTATAGTCTTTTAGATAAACTATTTATTTGTAGTTTATCGCACAATAATTTATGATTATAAACTTTTATGTATAAGCTATCTTGGAGCAAGGTAGTCGATAGTGCGCTATAGTGTGCCACTATATGAGAAGCAGGTAGCGGAGTGGTTAGCGGCCGCTCAGTCTGGATAGCCCGTTTTTGTGCCACTAAAATCGCCGGATCGGCGTCGTTACATGGTCTATAAGTTTTCACTTATCAGTACAATATACATAATAATAATAATGACAAGAATGACATGAGGCTGCGGGTGTAAATATTCTTATAAAATTAAACAAATAACATAATAAAAATAACAAATAACATAATTAAATAATTGTTTTTGGTCTAATCCATTTTTTGTACTTTGTAAATGAGTTTTGAGTACCTTTGTTCTCCCTTAATATACGTGATTATGAATATGTATTGAGATATTTCTAATTCTGCTTCAATTGCAGATATTAGTAGATCCAGATGCACCAAGCCCAAGTAACCCCAGGTTTAGAGAGTACATACATTGGTGAGTAAATCACCTTTGCTTACATTGGTGAGTAACTACATTAACTAACAATTTTCTCTCATGGATTGTAGGTTGGTGACTGATATTCCAGCAACTACTAGCGCTAGTTTTGGTATGTATATTGATTTAATCCATTTCATAAGCCAAAAAGTATACATGAATAAGAAGATTTAAGCTTAACTATTCTTTCAAACTTTTTTTTGACAAGGTCAAACTTTCTTTTATTAAAAAGCCACATTGAGTAACAAAGAAACCACTTATAAGTATCTTCTAATTTTTTTTTTAAAAGTTAGTTAGCATCTAGGGAGTACATTTCAAGAACATCTAAGCCTAAAAATAAATCTTACTATTTTTAATAATTTTTATTAAGATATTACGTTAATGTCGAGTTTTATTTTTGGTCAAAAAGAAATCTATATATTTATTATAAAAATTCATTTTTTACTAAAACTATATACTGTCCACTTTTAAACTATTTAAAAATAATTAGAAATATCCATATTAGATTGACCTTGCATTTTGGGGTGAAATATAATAATCATTAAACAAACTATATTATATACTTAAATTTTAATTTATTTTCTTAAAACAAATGAAGTGAAAGTTGAAAACCTTAGAATTGTATTGAGTTGATACTAACACAATTCTATCACTATTATAAGCCAAACTATTTAAAAATTAGTTCCACCAAATAAAAATTGTGACCCATATATATATATATATATATATATATATATATATATATATATATATATATATATATATATATATATGTGAGGGTCTTATGTAAATCTCATATAGTGATAATAATGCTTTTCACATTAATAATTAATAATAATAATAACATGCCCCCTCAAGTTTCAATTATGCGATTTTTGCCCTCCAAAATTTTCAATTGCTCGATTTTAGTCCCCCAAATTCGAATTGTTCGATTTTGGCCCCTCAAGTTTACCCCCTTTTGCATTTCTAGCCCCCCCCCCCCCCCCCCCCGTTGAATTTTTTGACTAAAAATTGCTTATGTGGCATTTTAAAATTAAATAGAAATAACTAAAAATGTTTTAAATATTTAACAAAAATTAGAAATTGTTTTTTATTTAAAATAACTTATAAAATATTTTTTTATTATATGTATTTTATAAAATATTTTGTCATAAAAAAAGTAAAAAAAAAATTATGAAATCTTTTTTTAAAATTTTGTAAATATTTTTTTTTTAAAAAAATAATTATCAAAGCATTTATTAAAAAAAAATTTTAATACATTTTTATAAAAGCAAATATTATTATTTTATAACATTTTTTTATTTTAAAAACATATTTTAATTATTTTAAATATATTTTATTTTTTTAAAATGCCACATAAGCAATTTTTAGTCAAAAAAGTCAACATGGAGCTAGAATTGTAACAGGGGGTAAACTTGAGGGGCCAAAATCGAACAATTCAAATTTGAGAGGCTAAAATCAAACAATTGTGAAACTTGGGGGACCAGAATCGCACAATTGAAAATTGGAGGGCCAAAATCACATAATTATGAAACTTGGGGGGCCAAATCTGCATTAAACCTAATAACAACAACAACAGTGTTTAGAGAATGTGTTGATAATATTAAGAAATATTAAAAAGAATATGGACAAGTAATATTTTTTGACACAATTTTAATAATAAATTTAAAAATTTGTGGTTTTTTATGTTAAAGATCATGTTAAAATAATTAAAGTTTTGTATGTTTGCATTGTCAAATGACCTATGTAAGTTGTGTGATTCCTTACAAATTTTAAATCCTACTATTACAGGGTTATGGATTTGTTTTCAATCCTCCCATGTTTTCACCGAGGTTGAACCTTGAATGTTATATAATCAAATATCGTGATACAAAGTTAATGGTATAAGATTATTTTGCCTATCTCAACAGCCAAGCCAATGATATAGAAGAGAATGTCCACACCGGATAAGTTTTTATTCTATATATTATGTTTGAGGTACGCTCAAAAAACAAAATAATATACATTATTTGTTCTTTTTATTTTATGGTACATTTTTTTTGTGACAAGTAGTATATATTATTTGTTATTTTCTTTAAGATGCATCAAATACTCGTGTGAGTATTAAACCAAAAATGTAATTTAATTAACTTTTCAACAAAATTATATGTTTTTTTTTTCAAATTAATTTCTATTATTTTTTTAATAAATTTAATTTGTGTTAGATTTATTTAAGGATTAGATAAACCTTAGATTAGCATTAGACTTGGGTCAAAATTTATATCTTGAACTCCTACCGGTCATTATTATAATTTATTGATAAAAAATTATTTTTTAGATTCGTGGAAAAACTAATGCATCCGGTTACTATTATAAATTAGATACATTAGTTTTTTAATAAATCAAAAAAGTGATTTTTGCTTATATTAGTGACCAGATGGAATATTTATTTTATTGATTCATAATTTTATTATCTATTTTACATTTACTAAATTTTTTAAATTTTTTTTTAACCAATAGACTTTTATTTTTTTAGGAAGTTTATATATATTTTTCATTTATACTCATTCTACTTTTATTTTATGCTTGCTTAGTGAATATATCTAGGCTAATTGTGATTTTGATTGATTTACATAGGTAATGAGATTGTAGGTTATGAAAAGCCATGACCCACCTTAGGGATTCATCGTTTTGTGTTTATATTATTTCGTCAACAATGTAGAGAAAGAGTATCTGCTCCAGGTTGGAGGCAAAATTTCAATACAAGAGAGTTTATTGAAATTTACAATCTTGATAAATTGCCAGTGGCTGCTGTGTTCTTCAATTGTCAAAGGGAAACTGGCTCCGGAGGAAGAACCTTTAGATAACTTAGTTTTATTATCATAATGAATTAATAATTTAAATGCAAGCTTGGTTAGTGAATAGTATAGAGAAAAATAAATAAATGTTTAAGACATATACATACACAAGTATTAGGGTTGTTCGAGTTTACTTTGGATTGATTAGATGACCCTTTTATTTCGTATAAGTCGTTTATGTACACGGCTCATACAAAAATGGTGTAAATATTCACTTTTCTAGAAATAATCTTTAAGACTATATCCGATGGTGTGTATCTATTTTTTAAGAATTGGTACCTAATAAGTATCTAACTATAGCAAAATACAAGTATTTAATAGGTACTGATTTTATAATAAACAATGATATCTATATTATTTTTGTAGGATCAATTTGCAATGATGTAGAGTTATTGGTGAGATGTGTTATTGATATGACACATTTAGAACTTTTTAGGAGGTGTTGGGTTAGAAAGGTTCACTGCTTATTATGAATTGTGTATAAGTGGGGGTCCAATAAAATACTGAAAAAATTAGGAACTCCATTGTAATACCCCAACCCTTACGCATAATTATTAACTTAAATAAATAAATATATAAAGCATCAAGGTGTACATCTAAATAAAACATGCATGCATTAGAGGTAATATCATTACATGACAGTGGAAATAATCTAACATATTACAAAGTCATAATTAATACATGCATCAACTTAAATCCCAACATAACATAATAGATAAATATGCATCAATACATCCATATCGACAAGTCATGGATAAAACATAATAGCATAGTCTAGAAGTATCAAAATAAGCATGCTCAAATACATCGAATAACGAAAATAAACGTCTACCCGACTCGATGTTACAAAATACCAGAGCATTCTAAGTTATTACAATCCAACTAACTAAAGTGAATTAGGAGAAGCATAAAGCTTGTGTCCTCACCAATAATAAGCAAAAGCTTAAGCAAAAGCAACTCCTCATAAGCTAAGTCCTCACCCTGCAACTCTGAACCCCCAAAAGTCGGTAGTGGTTATGGTGCATAAGCTTTTTCCTTATGCACCGTGCATAAATAATGAAAATTGTTTAATGCACCCCCCAATTTGCTTAGCGCACCCCCCAGATTTCTAGTGCACCCCCTAAAATTATGGGGGGTGCGCTAAGCAATCTGGGGGTGTAATAGAAATATGGGGGGTGCGCTAAGCAATTTTGGGTATTTATGCACGGTGCATAAACATGGCTTATGCACCATAACTTGTGCCCCAAAAGTCCAGCAGTTACACAAAACAGAGAGTTAGTAAGATATTTCAAATAAATGCAAGCATATCGAATACTATACATTTAAATAATAATAAAAATTAAAGCTACTAACATTTGCACCACAAGATGTGAGGTTACACATTAAGATACACTATAACACATAATTCATATATCAATTATCAAATACAATATGTGAGTCACCTTTTAACATAATCAAGTCATACACAATTGTCAAGTAATTAATGCACAACAACAATGTCAATTATCAAGTAGTTCACATAAGTATTCAACTTCATCTCCTAATGCAAAGTAATGTCATATTCATGAAATGTTCCCTAGCATTTACTAATGCATGTGGTACCGTATCAAGATTCATTGGAAAACTTATTCCAATTATATTTTAGTCAGCCGCGGCTACTAAAATATCTGCTATACTTTAGGGCTCATCTAAAACATCTGCTCATCATACACAAATGAATGCATGTATGTAAAATTACCAAACATATGGCATAATCATCTCATCCTAAAAGGATATCACAATCTATGTACTTCAATATTAGAAGTACATCTTCTCCATTAATTAAATCATATTAATTAATCTTCTCAAGTTATTACACATGTACAAAAGTACCATCATCATAACAAACATAATAATCATCATTTAACCAACTTGTATGAAATCATAACTCAATCCATCATTTAAAAGCTCATTTTACAGTTACACATGTTATTACATAATCATAAGATCGTAATCCAAACATAGTGTGAGCATATATCCCATTTATTCAACAAAATAACATTTTTCTGTCCTGATAAACCCGTCGGGCGAGCTCAGAGCGAGTTCAGGGCGAGTAAAACCAGAAGTGTCTGGAACAACTCGCTACGGGGAGCTGCACAGATCAGCAGACCATGTTTTCGGGTTTTTGAAGGAAAAACCCTCCAATCTCGAAATTCAACAAATAGAGACATAAAGATGATAACTTTAGACATGTATAAGCATAACAAACATAGAAGTACAACTTATAACAAGTATCAACAACATTTCATGTTAGAAATCAACAATTTTATCATTTTTCATAAAATGCTCATAAAAGCTCAAACATCTACAAATTCCCTTATATTAAACCCTAAAATTTGTGATTTCATTTATCATTACATACATTGATTCTATGTACATCATAAAATTATCATTTTTAGAAATAAAAACCCAAACCAAAATAGAAAAGAGTGAGAGAGGATTGAGTTGGAGAGAATTAGATTTTCTCCTCCTCTCTTGATCACCCTAGAACCTTCATATTACTCTCATACCTTATGATTCTGAATTCTTTAGTTCTTCCTTCAATCTATAAGCTCTTTTCTTGTTTCTTCAAATGGGTGTTCTTCCTCTACTCTCTTTCTACCTCATTTTCTTCACAATGTTATGACTACTCTCTCTCTATTTTTCCTCTCTTAAACCTAATCCTCTTCACATTACCACTTATACCCTTCTTATCTATTACTTCCTCCGTTCCTTTTTATAAGAAACAGTTTGAAAAAATTATACATATAAAGAAAACACATTGTAAATAGTTCTTTTCATTTAATACTCTTATAAATTTAAACTTATTCCATTTATACCCTTATTTAATTTCTCTAAATTCAATTAACTTGCTTATTTTTAATATTATCTTTCATAATAAATAAGGGCATAAGTGAAATTCAACATTTAAAACATTTGAAAATTTGTCAAAGTTTCTTATAAAAAGGAACAAAAAAAATTTCACTTTTGTTTCTTATAAAAAGGAACGGATGGAGTACTTACTATTGGACTTAGCCCACTCACTCAATAAGTGCATATAGCTCTACTTCAATTAATTACTTCTAATTAATATCTCATTAATTCTCATAATTAATTAATTAACTATTTGTAACTTAATTAAGGGCTCTCAACTAGTTTAATCCATGGTAGTTAATCCCGGATCCCGGAGCGGAGCGGCCAACCCCAAAATTGGGATATCGGCATCCCGGGGAGCGGGATGGTCGGGATGCCGCTATTTAATTATTTTTTTAATTACATAAATAATGCTATATACAAACAAATAATACTAAAATTAAACAAACATTTCACAATCCATAAAACATTCATAAATAAAAATTTCAAAACACAAATCAAGTCTTAAACATTACATCCAAATTACCAACAAAAGTCAAGCAAAATAAATAAGTAAAAGTCAAGTCTCCAACACTTAGATTAATAAAGTAAGCAAGTAACTAAAAATTAAAACTCAAGTTCATCATCAAGTCTAAAAATCATCCTCGTCATCTTCTTCATCATAATCTCCATTGGCCTCCACCTGGTTATCTTCAACATCATCTCCAATTTCTTCAACACCTTCTTCCTCCACTTGTTGTGCCATCGTTTCCTTAGATGCACATGCTGCTGCCAAATCTTTTGCTCTTTGCCTCCTAGTGTAAATTGCTGAATCATTAACCCTACTTGCATCGGCAACTTGATCCCAAGTTAAATTATCATTTTCAAACACCAATTCTTCTTCCGGTTCACCATCTTCTCTCAACTCTCCCAAAAACCATTCAGTATGATAATTAACATCATTCAAAACCATGGGATCAATCTTATCACGACAATTATATCGGTCTGTCAAAGATTGATTATACTTAACGAAAACCAAGTCTTCCAATCTTTTATGCTCAAGCCTACTTCTCTTCTCAGAATGAATCTATATATTATAATTTAAAATATTAGTAAGTATAATATCCTAGTATCCTACATTGATGTTTTCAAGATACTAAAAAATGTTGGTTAACTTTAATGCTCACATGCTCAAAAGTACTCCAATTGCGCTCACATCCTGAAGCGCTGCAAGTCAAACCCAACACTTTAATTGCCAATAGTTGCAAATCCGGAACCTCTGATCCATACATCCTCCACCACTCGGCTGCAATGCAATGAAAACCTTATTTTCATTACTATATATACAAACGTAAGTAGTACTAAAATCATAATAAATGAATTTAAACTTACCGGGAGCTAATGTCGCCCTTTGTCTTATTGCTCCACGTATGCCAAAGAGGCCTCCAGCACTCTTGTATACCCCCAATTGAGATCTAACCATGTCTTCAACTTCATAGCTTTCACATAGTGTGTCAATGCATTTATGCAGCCCTCTCACCAATTTGGGATCATTCTCAATTTCTGACATGCTATAAAAATACTTGGGATTTAGATAGTAACCAGCAGCATGCAATGGATGATGAAGTTGACATTCCCACCTTTTATCAATGATTTTAAACACATCTATGTACTTGCTTGTTTGGAAGTTGAGAGATTTTTCAATTGTTTCCTTAGCTTCCAACATTGCTGCATATATGTAGCCCATTGCCGGATTTTTCTCATTATCAGCAATCCTCATCACATGTGCAAGAGGTCCCATGACCTTAAGAGTGTAGATCACATCATTCCAAAATGTTGGCATAAGTACAATACCCATTGCCTTCTTTCCTTTAGCATCCTTAGCACCCTTGGAACTCAACCACTCTTCAGAAGTGAACATATTTCTAAGCTTGGCTTTTAATTTGTGCAATCTTTGCAAACATAGGTACGAGGTAGCAAACCTTGTGACTCCATGCCTAACCAACTCAACATTGCCGGTGTTCTTCCTCATCATGTTTAGAGCAAATGTGTGGTTATAAATGTAGCCGACAAGAGAAATCCCTCTTTCTATGACCCTCTTAACCTTCGGAATTTTTCCAATATCTTCTAACATAAGGTCTAGACAATGGGCAGCGCATGGAGTCCAAAACATGTGTGGTCTCTTTGCAGTTAATAGTTTACCAGCTAAGACATAATTACTCCCGTTGTCGGTAACCAATTGCACAACATTTTGCTCACCAATCTCCTCAACAAATGAGTCCAACAGCTCGTACAACTTATCTCCAGTTTTTGTGTATGCAGTAGCATCAATACTCTTCACAAACATTGTTCCTTCTTTAGAATTCACCAAAAAATTTATCAAAGTCCTACCCTTTTTGTCTGTCCAACCATCTGACATAATTGTGCATCCATACTTTGCCCTTGCTGTTTCGTGATTCTTCAACAAATTTTTTGTATGTTCCAACTCAATTTGAAGGAGTGGAACCCTCATTTCATGGTAGCTTGGAGGTTTCAAATGAGGACCATAGCTTCCTATCGCTTCCACCATCAACTTGAAATCATATGATCTTGTAACATTAAAAGCAATTCCATTTTTATAAAAACATCGAGCAATATATTGTATGGTTCTTGCCCTTGCTTCTTTTTCAGCACTAGAATCTTGTATGCTGGTTTGCCTTGACTGTTTTCCAATAGTTGCATCCATGCAATATAAATCCATGGGACCTTTTGAGGTCTTGGCGGCACTGGTATTCGGTAAAGAGGACTCGGCTGGCCTCTTTCCACTTCGAACCCTCCTGATTTCCGCTATGTCAGAATGAACATCATCATCTAATTTCGCACTCACCTCTTCTAATGCTTCTTTTTTCCTCTTTTTTTAGTCGTAATCTGCTTGCAAAATTGCCTTGGCATCTGCTGGTGTTTTCCGGCACTTCTTAACTTCTCCGGGTATTCCCAATTGATGTTTTCTTGCTCTACTAATTCCTCCAGTAAAAGTTTCTAAGCAAAAGTTACATGTCACACTTTTCTTTTTGCTCAGGTCCTGCCAATGATTGAATCTCCAAGCTATGTCCTCATGCTCACCTCCAGGTGTATGCCTAACATAACCAGACTGCACAGTTGTTGAGTTTGTTGGTATTGTTGAAGATGATGCCATAGTTGACAAACTCTAAATTAAAACACAAAAAAAAAACAGAGAAGAAACAGAACAAGCAAAGATTAGAACATAGAAAGAAAAAGAAAAAAAAAAACAGCTTGGAGAAAGAAACAGAGATACGAAACAGAACTTGGAGAAGAAATAGAAAGAAACAAGGTAGACAAAAATAGAAATAAATAGAAGAAGAAAAATCAGAACAAAGTTTGAAGTAGAGAAGAAATTGAACAAACCTTGGTGAAACTTTGATGAGGTGAAGAGGTGAAGTGGTGGAGAACAAAAACTGAGCTTGGAGAAGAAAACTTTGATGAAGCTTTGGAGATGATGAAGCTTTGAAGAGTTGAAGAGATGAAGAGTACGATGCAGAATTTTTTGTTCAGTGAAGAGGTGAGAAATTTTTGCGGCTAGGGTTATGTGATAGGAGTAAGTGAGTAACTAACAACAAAGGAAACATAAAATACCAAATACGCCCTTACTTAAACCAATAAAATTACAAAAAAAACCCTTTTAAAACCCTTGAGTCAAAAAAAAAAAAAACCTTTTAAAACCCATTAAACTTAAAACCCGGTCCTAACCCGGGATTGGAACCCGCGACCCGCACCGCTCCTTTCCACTGGGAACCCAGCCATCCCGGCCGAGAAGCAGAGCTGGTCCGCTCCAACCCTTCCCGTAGCGGTGAGCCTCCGCTCCGCTCCACCGGGATCTCGCCGGGATCGGCCGGGATTGACTACCATAATCTATATATTTAATTACTAAATATCCTTTTTAACCTCTTTAAACACAATCATTCACAAAATCATATAATCATCAAATCATGCATTTTTAATTAAATAAATCATCACACAAAATCCTATTATTTAGTCAAATTAATTGATATTGACTATTTCATTTATCTTTTAATTTTATTTAAGTTTTTTATGTGTGCCCAAATTTAAATAGTTTGTGTTTGTGTGTATACAAGTATTACTCCTGCCTATGACTCAATATCTTCTCAATGATAATTGTTTGACTCGTACCTTCACCACGAGGCTTCCATTTGTTAGCGGCGATTACACCTCAAGTATTATTGGTGACCAAAAGCCCCTGAAAAGTGCAACAAAAGTTGCGGAAGATATCAACCATTTTTATTGTTGCCGAAAGATTTAAGTTGTGATCATACTTAAGAGTTTAAAAAGAAAAACAAAAAAAATATAAATGAGGGAAAATTTGGAGGAGGGGGAGGCACACTTTTGGAGGGAAATATGGTTGAATTATGATTAATAAGACTTAACAAAAATTAGAAATAAGAGATAATAACCACACACTAATCTAACAAGTCTAAGTTAGAGAGACATAATCTAATATATATATATAGAATCAAATTGCTAGTAGTTATTATACGGATATGGATTCACTACAATCAAAAAGTGACTGCAGGTGAATCACAGCCCTTAGATCTGATCAATATGTTTTATAGTATTAAATTTGGATCATTTGATTTTAATTAAATGGTAGATAATGAACTGAATGAAAGAATGCACCAGTCCCTGACTGCATGTAATCCATGTCCGTTAGTAAACTACACTTTTTCTTCTTTGGACACATCACATAAGGATATTTTGGTAAATTTCTACCAATTTTAAAACTTTTTACAATTATTGACACTGTTATTTTGTGTTTTTTTTTTTACCTTTTCCACCTTTTTAACTTTTATGTTTTTTTTTAACTTTTTGCATAACTTCTAGCTTTCATACCTTTTTAACTTTTATGTTTTTTTTTAACTTTTTGCATAACTTCTAGCTTTCATACCTTTTTCTCTAACTTTTCTTTGTCTTTTTCGCCGATACAAAAAAATATAGGACAAATATTTCTCAACAATACATAAAAAAATAGAACAAATTATCATACCCTAATTTTGCCCCACTTGATTTTCACATTTTTTTACCCTTTTGCCATTATTTTGCATTTTTTAAAAAGTCAACCTTTGACCCAAAAGGTCAACTCATGCATAAAAACTTATAAAAACATTGTTCTTTGCATAGTTTGCATGGCATGATTTATTTTTGAGTTTTTTACCCTTTTGCCCTTATTTTTTTAATTATTTACTTTTTTTCATTTATTTTAATTTTGTTACTTGTTGTTCCTGATAGAACACTAGGGGGTGTATATTTGCTAAGGGTTGAAGTTATACAATGGTGTGATGTAGTGATATTACTTAGCCTTTTCATTTGCGTTGGGGGTTGTATTTATAGGGTTAGGGACTGGTCTTAGCTGCCCCCCCACGATCCCATGATCTCTACTCAGGTGGAGTGGGGGTTATATATTTGGCGCCAGTTTTCCTATCTGCTCATAACGCACGTGTTCCATGTGCTAGGCCTAATTATGGGGGGTGATCGTGGGTCACGGGTTAGCCACGTGTGAATGCTTAGTGGCGAGATGGGCCTGGTCATAGGCGGATCGGGTTGGAAAGAATTGGGCCTTCCATTTATTGGGCCTAAATTATTTTATCCCGTACACAGCCCCCAAGCACAAGGCTCTGAGGAGGCGTAGTGCTGATAGGCTCAAACCGTTGGGTCAGTTCTATTCTTTAGGCGGGTCCCTTCATGATTTTTCTGATGCGGAGTAACGGGATAGAGCTTAGAAAATCTGATATTTTCTCCTTCTTCCTAGTTTTAGGCGCTGCCGTTCTTGCCCTTTATAAGAGCAACGGCTTGTAGTTTCGTCTCATACCCTTTACTCATTTCTTGTTTCTCTTCATACATGGCTTTTGCCGTGGCTTCACTAATTGATACGCTGAGGTCTATGCTTCTGCAGGGTCCAGAAGATTTAATGGATGATTACGAGGATTTTGCTTCCATGGTTACAAACCTTCGTGATTATTCCTGGCGACTGACTCCGCCTCAACATGAATTCCTGGACTGTTTGCTGGTGCTTCGAGATCGGATGATCAAAGATTTCCCATTTATTTCTGCGGTGGAGGAATCACGCTGTCATAGCCAAAGGACAAACGCTGCGATATTTGACGAAATGTGGCTGGTGAAGGAGGGGATGCGTATGTACGAAAGTACCTTGGCGGCTTCTTTTGATGAGGAAGATTTTGTTGAGCAGCAACTCGCCAAGATGCGATTAGAAGTGGTGCAATTGGAGGAGAAGAAAAGCAGGTTGAAGAAAGATATCAAAGATGATGTTACGAAATTGCTGGAGAAGCGCCGCACATTATTGCAGCTGCTAGATCGCCAGCGGGTTCATGGTGAGGATTCGTCTAATGTTTATGGCGACCTGGAGGTCGCCCGAGAATGTCGAAGGAAGATTGAAGAGCTCTGGGACAATGCCAGAGATGCCGCCAGCCATGCTTAGCTAGTTTGATTTAGTTCCGTCTTTATTACTTGTTGAACTATGTAATTTCAGTATTCCTTCCTTGCGTGGTTTAAACGTTGTAATGATGAACTTTTAATGCCAAATTAAGTAGTTTTGATGATGTCATAATGCGTCTTTGAATATTCCACGCCTTAGGGACACGTGTTGATAACATGTAACGTTCCTTTATTTGCATGCTATTGCCCAATGGACATTGAGATGATTCAGTTACCATTGTCCTTTGGGTAAACGAAGAGTCCTTTTTCTCTATATATGCCGACTTCTATACCTTTTCTTTTACTCAATTTCTCTTGCATTTTCGCCTTTCCTTCATCTGAATAGCACCATTCTTGTTTCGCGGAACAACTTTTGCTGAAGGGTCACTTGTATTTACAAGGTATAAGTTCCTTTTCCCTTGGATCTTCTTACTTTTACTTTCTCTTATTATGGTTATAATCCGTGACCTAGACGGTGAAGGAGAATCACCTTCGATTCCTCCTCTTGGGTCCGCTCTCGAGCGGCAAATCTATTTCCATTGTATTAGGAGTGATGGGTCGCTTGATGAGGATAGGTATCTCACGGAACTACTCGGTCTTCCGATTATAGAGAGCGATAGCAGTTCTTCGAGTAGCGATAATGACTGTGTAATAATTCCCCGTTCGTCTTTCACAGGAAAAGAATTGGTGCTCTTCGACTCTTCCACTACCGCGATGTTCACCAAGTCAAAATTTCACTCTCCAGATAGTGTCCACACTCTTAGGGGGGCCATCAAATTGTCCGGCCCCGGAAGGGAAAGCGACGTCATTGTAGAGCCTGTAAATGCCGATGACCTTGCTACTATAGTTAACCCTAATCCTCCCCACTACTTTCTGATGTATGGGGTCGTTGTGCAGACTTTCAACCTTTGGTTTCCTTTTACCCCTTTCGAAGTCTCTCTTTTACATATTTTAAACATTGCCCCTATTCAACTTCACCCCAACAGTTGGGGCTTCGCAAAAGCTTATGAGATCATTTGCCTCGCCTTGGGCTTAACGCCTAGTATTGGCGTTTTCTTTTCTTTCTACCATATTAAAAGTTTCACTGCTGATCGCCTGGTTTCGCTGTGTGCGTTACCTAATAGGACGCTTTTCGCTCTGTATGCCAACAATTTCAAGAATTATCAAGATTCTTTTTATAGGATACGTGGGTGCCCTAATTGTCAGGACGTGATGTATGATAGCGATGGGACTCCCCTGTTTCCTTTTTATTGGTCCAAAAACCCTAGCTTAGTTAAGGGCCCTGATACCGCCCATCTATCTCCCTTTGAGATGGAGACCGTCGCTTTTCTGAATTCCTTCGATACGCTCAGTACTAAAGAGCTTGTAAAACTCGAGACTAACCCAAATGGGGTTGTTGAGTATTTGAGTAAGTATTGCCTCACTGTGTTTATTCGTTTGCTCTTATATTATTTGAAATTCCTTGCTAACCTTATGTTTGTTTTTGTAGAGAAAATGAAAACAATTTTCGATGCCGAATTCGCTTCCTACTTGGTTAGGGCGAAAGAGAAAATGGAGGCGCCTGACGCTACAGTCGATCCCATATCGTAGGTTGTTGTGGCGGGCGGAGTTGGAGGAAAAGGTGTGAAGAGGGGACGAAAGGCTGACACGGCGTCTACCTCCAACAAGGTCGCCAAAGCGGGGAATGACGCTGCGACTGCTGATGAGGGCGATTGCGGTGAGTTTCAGGGGAAGATCCCTCCTCCTCTGGTGAAAGGTGGAAGGACGACTCGTAGTCGTGCCTCTGCATTCGTTAAGCCTGTTGTATCACAGGGCGAAGCCGTTGGTTCTGCTGCTACGGAAGAAGAGAGTTCGAAACGAGAGTCGCCTCCCACTTGGAGCGAGGATTTTGATCCTATTGCCTTTGTGGCGGATAACTTGAAGGGCTATTCATCTCGTCTGGATGCGTTGAGCTTGGAGGAGCTCCGAAAGCTGGCTGTTGGGAGCGGTTTGAAGTGCTTGGCACTAAATCAGATGGTGTTCACTCGCTAGGAGAAGGAGGCTTCTGAAAAATTGGAGAGAGAGGTTGGTGTGGCCAAAGAGGACCTAGAGAAAAATCTTGCTGGTCAGTTGGCAAAGAGTCAGGCTAGCTTCAACAAGAGCTTGGCGAAGGAGAAGAAGAAAATCAATGCTTTGAGGAAGGATAGGAGGAATCTGGTGACGGCCCGCAACGCGTTGATTGTGTCCTTGGTGAAGATTTGGAAAGATGCTAGTAAGCGAGATGATGATATGGCGCAATTGCAGATGGCGGCAGATAGATTAGACGGCGACCTGAAAGAGTTCGAGGAGGAAAATGATGAGCTGAAAGAGAACATGGCTGGCCAGTATGTGGCTGGTTTCAAAGCTGTTATAGAGCAAGTTCAAGTGCTTTTTCCTGGTATTGATGGCGAGGTTCTGGCTCAAGCGGACTTTCTCAAGAAGGTTGAAGAGGGGAAGCTGGTGTCTCGCCTTCCGGCATAGGGCTTTCACTGTTTAGGATTGTTGAATCTTTATTCCCGCACCTTTTTCGTAATAGCCTTGATGTATTTGATCTTTTGATATTGCCCCTTTGATGGCCTTTGTAATATGGTATTTTAATGAAGTATTTAAATTTCTCCTTGCTAATTGTGCGTCCTGCTTACGAATTTAATGGGCGAACTTGTGTGCCCTTCTTGCCTTCATTTGGTCTTTGATGAATGTATGTTGATAACGTAAACCGTCAAACTTAATTACCGTAACTGTTCCCATGGCATCGAAATTGACGCCTCATAAATAGGTGGTTGCAACCGCTCTTCGCAATTATTGCGGGGTTCAGTTACGTTGCCTAGGTTTAGGGTAATGGCTTATAAATACGAGCCTCCTTGCTCTTTCTTTCTTCAGATGTTCGTCATAGATTTACGATGGCTCGAAAGAATGCGAAGAAGAGCACTGTCGTGGCGTCGAAAACTCAGAGAGGGAGAAAAAAGTCAGAAGGATCTACTTCTGTATCTGGACGTGTCAACGACCCCAAGAGGGTTAAGCTGAAAAGTTTTCCCCTTCCCTCGGATTCTCCAAGTTCTGATGATATGGATGAAGACAACGCCGAATTCTTGAAGACTTATGATCCCCAAGAGTTCTACCCTAGTGGTTATGCTTCTGGAGAAGAAGGCGGATCTCAGCTTACTGTGGAGCCTAAAGCGAAGGCAACCAAGTCCTCGGGAGTGACGGCCTCCAAGTGATAGATTTAGGATTTGTTTCTTTCTTTACTCTTTTATCTTTGTAGTTTGGATTTATGTGTAAGCTTTTTGCTCCGGCGGGCACTATGTATCGTTTTTAGATTTGCCACTTGTGGCCTTTGGTTAATGAAGACTTTGTTTAATTTCGCATATTAACGCCGTAGTTTTACATGATGCCTTTAATAATTTTCGCACGGCAATGCCTTAGTCTTATATGGTGGCTTTAATAACTTTGCACATCAACGCTGTAGCCTTACATGATGCCTTCAATAATTTTTGCACGCCAATGCCTTAGTCTTATATGGTGGCTTTAATAACTTTGCACATCAACGCCGTAGCCTTACATGATGCCTTCAATAATTGTTGCACGCTAATGCCTTAGTCTTATATGGTGGATTTAATAACTTTGCACATCAACGCCGTAGTCTTACATGATGGCTTTAAAAAATTTCGCACGCCAATGCCTTAGTCTTATATGGCGGCTTTAATAACTTTGCACATCAACGCCATAGTCTTATACGATGGCTTTAAAAATTTATCACGCCAATAGGCGATTTGGACGAAGCTGCTTTATCTATGTATTATGGTGCGTCATAGCGTTTTAAGTTCTTTAGCTATATTGGCTTCTGGCCATTAAGGTCGCCACAACATTCCATGTACTGTGAAGACAAAAAATTTGGAATAGACGATAGGCCTCGATAAAAACTTCTGCCCTTGCAGGAGAAAAGAGTGTCCTATCGCCCTTTTTATTTATTAAATAAGACTCAAAAATGCGTACATGATTGGACGAATGGAAAGCAACATAAAAGAAAAATAAAAACGACAAATGACTAACTACGGCTATACTAATGTTGGCATTTGGTTCAACTATAGTAGAACCTGAGGTTTGACACGTTCCAAGTCCTGGGCATTATCTCGCCCCTGAGCGATTCTAACCTGTATGCTCCTCCTTCAAAAACCTCGCGAACTCTGAAGGGGCCTTCCCAGTTTGGGGCGAGCTTTCCCCCTTTATCTTTTCCCATCGGACGTTTGAGTACTAAATCGCCTCCCTTGAAACTCCTGGGCATTACCCTTGTGTTGTATTTTCGTGAAACTCTCTGCTTCATTGCGAACTCCATGAAACGGGCGGCTTCTCTTATCTCCTCAAGCAAGTCCAAATTTTCTTCAAGCGTCGCCTTGTTCTCTGCGGTTGTTGTTGTTTCTCGCCTCCAACTGGGGGGATCAATTTCCACTGGTATCATGGCATCTGTTCCATAGACCATTTTGAACGGGGTCTCGCCGGTGGATGATTGGACTGTTGTGTGGTAAGACCAAAGGATTGCTGCCAGTGGTTCGGCCCAATTCTTGTCTTTCCTTTCCAATTTCCTCTTTATCGCTTTCAAGATCACTTTGTTTGCCGATTCCGCCTGACCATTCGCCTGAGGATGCTCTACTGAGACGAAGGTGTTCCTGATGCCATATCCCTCGCAGAATTGGATGACTTTCTCGCTGGTGAACTGAGTTCCGTTGTCTGAGACAATGAATTTGGGTAGCCCGAACCTGCATATGATTTTCTTCCAATAAAAATGTTTTACCTTTTCAGCCGATATGGTGGCCACTGGTTCCGCCTCAATCCATTTGGTGAAGTAATCTACCGCTACTAGCAAGAATTTGACCTGGCCTTGTGACGCGGGAAAAGGTCCTAAGATATCAACTCCCCACATGTAGAACGGCCATGGGGCATCACCGTCTTCAAAGGTTCTCCTGGGGTGTGGTGAAGCTCGGCGTACCTCTGACATTTGTCGCAACTTCGTACATAGCCCTTTGCATCTGACAGGATTGTTGGCCAGAAGAATCCTGCCCTTATGACCTTTCCAGCTAGCGATCTTCCACCAATATGGCTTCCGCACGATCCATCATGTATTTCTCTCAAAATCCTCTGGGATTCCAGCTCGCCCACACATAGCAGCTTTGGGGCTGCGAATCCCTTTTTGTATAGCTTATCGCCTATCATGGCGTAGTGTACTGCGGCTTTCTTTAGTCTGGCTGCTTCTTCCTTTTCCTCGGGCAAAGTTTCATCTTGCAGGTATCTGATTAGGGGGTGTCGCCAATCGCTTCCCTCCACAACCATTAGGGTTTCAGTCGTTTCAACACTTGGTTTAGCTATTGTCTCTTGAATGACAGTCCTATTGTTCCCAGGTTTCTTGGTGCTGGCCAGTTTTGAAAGAAGGTCCGCCCTGGCGTTCTGCTCCCTTGGTACATAGATGAGTTCGAAGCGTTCGAACTGTGAGGCTAAGCTTTGTACTTTCTCTAGGTATTTGATCAATTGTGGATCTTTAGTCTGATAATCTCCGGATACTTGATTGGTTACTAGTTGCGAGTCGCTCTTTGCTCGCAGGTCCATAACTTCCATCTCCCTTGCCAATTTCATCCCGGCTATTAGGGCCTCATATTTTCCTTGGTTGTTGCTCGCCTTAAAGGTGAAACGTAGTGATTGTTCTTTGAGTACTCCATCAGGTCCCTCCAGGATTACGCCCGCTCCACTTCCTCTTATGTTTGAGGCGCCATCAACTGAGAGGGTCCAAGGTAGCTTACCTTCCTCTTCTGGTGGGGAAGTCATTTCGAGGACGAAGTCTGCTAGCACTTGTGACTTAATACTTCCCCTTGGCGAGAATGTTATATCGAATTCTGACAACTCTATCGACCATGCCACCATTCTTCCTGCTAAATCTGGCTTCTTGAGCACCTGCTTGATGGGATGATCTGTTTTAATTATTACCTTGTGGCTCTGAAAATATTGGCGAAGTCTCCTGGCGGTTACTATTACTGCCAACGATAGCTTTTCAAGTTTCTGATATCTGAGCTCCGCTCCCCTAAGTGTCCTGCTGACGAAGTAAATGGGCCTTTCCTCGCCCTTAACTTCCTGTACCAGGGCGGAACTCAAAGCGTTATTTGACACGGCGAGGTACAGTAGCAGGGGCACGTCCTACTGGGGGCGTGCTAAAACAGGTGGGGATGCCAAGAACTCCTTCAGTTTACCAAATGCTTCCTCGCACTGCTCTGTCCATGTGAACCGTTCTCCTTTCTTGAGTGCTGCAAAAAAGTGGCAGGATTTTTCTCCGGCGCAAGATAGGAACCTGGATAATGCCGCTATTCGCCCTGTTAGCTGTTGTACTTCCTTCACCGACGTTGGGCTCCGCATGTTTATTATCGCTTGGCATTTTTCTGGATTCGCCTCTATTACTCGCCTCGTAAGCATGAACCCTAGGAACTTTCCAGCTTGAACACCGAAAGAACATTTTGCTGGGTTGAGCCTCATGTTATATTTTCTGACTGAAGATAATATTTCGGACAAGTCCTTGCTGTGATCTCCTTCTTCAGGGGTTTTGACCACCATGTCATCTATGTAGACCTCTAAATTTCTTCCAATCTGCTGTGCAAATACTCGATCCATTAGGCGCTGGTAGGTGGCGCCTGCATTTTTTAACCCAAAAGGCATGACTCTGTAGAAGTAATTGCAGGTGTTTGTCATGAAGGCGGTGCTTGGCGCGTCTGCTGCATTCATCTTGATCTGGTTGTAGCCGGAATATGCATCCATAAAGTCGAGGGTTTTGTACCCCGAAGCCCCATCTATGAGTCTGTCAATGCTAGGCAGGGGATAGGGGTCTTTGGGGCAGGCCTTATTAAGGTCAGTGAAGTCTACGCACATCCTCCATTTTCCGTTGCTTTTCTTTACCATAACGACGTTGGCGAGCCATTTTGGATATTTTATCTCTTCGATGAACTGGGCTTTCTTTAGCTTCGCCACTTCTTCGTCTACTGATGTTCTCCTCTCTTCGCCTTGCTTCCTCTTTCGCTGTACCACTGGTTTCGCGTTGGTTGCTACAGCTAGCTTGTGGGTTATTACGGTTTGGTCAATTCCTGGCATGTCCTCTGGCTTCCAAGCAAAGAGGTCGACGTTTTCTTTGAGGATGGCGAGGACGCTATTTCTTTCTTCTTCGTTCATGGCGGTACCGATGCTAGTTGTCTGGTGTTGCTCCTTGCCTATTTGAACTTCCTCAAGCTCTTCGATGGGACTAACCCTTCTTTCTTGGAAATCTTCTCTTTGGTCGAGCTCTGCTGCCTCGTGCGTGTTGGTGTTGTGTACGCTTAGTCTGCTTATCTCTTTCTTCTTTATCTTGAGGCTTGACTCATAGCATTGGCGTGCTAGGATCTGGTCGCCTCTTATCGTTCCAACTCCACCATTATCCAAAGGGTACTTTATGGCTAGGTACAATGTACACATCGCCGCTCCGAGTGCGTTGAATGCCGGTCTTCCAATGATTATGTTGTAGGAGGCGTAGGGGGTTCTTACTACTAAGTACCATACTTTGATGGTCTTTGCGCTTTCCTTCTCGCCGAATGTTGTCAAAAGCGTGACATATCCCATTACTTCTGCTTGATCGCCAGTGAATCCTACTAGGGTCCCGTGGTAAGGTTGTAGTTGCTCGCCGGGGAGTTGCATCGCTTTGAGCGCATCCCAATACATGTGTCATACCCCATTTTTTGACCAATTTATTCGTCTTTTTAAACCGAACTTTTTTTGTTATTTCTGACGAAATTTCAGCAGGAAGGTATTTTTAAAATACCTCGTTTATGTTCATTTTTTTTTTGGTCCATTTTTAGTCCAAAGGTCTATTCCGTTTTGGTCCAATCTTTTTCCCATTTTTATTAATTGATCATTTTTATTATTAGATCTCATATCATTTTATTTATTTATTTTTAATTTTTTTTATTTCAAACTTTTTAATTTAAATAAAGGGGGCGTTTGCCCCACCTTTTATGTTATTTTATTTTTTACTTTTATTCTATTTTACATTCATTTTTATAATTAAAAAAGGGTTAATAGGTCTTTACCCCCCTGCTAAGTGAGCGTGTTTTGCGTTACCCCCTGCTAAAAATTTTTTGAAGATTGCCCCCTTGCAAAGTTTTTTTTTTGTTTCCCCCCTTGAGTGCACTTTTTACATCGGTTATTTTGTTCAACCGATTTAAAAAGTTAAAATTTCTTGCATCCAAGAGAGGAAAAGGGGGGAAACAAAAAAAAAAACTTTGCAAGGGGGCAATCTTCAAGAAATTTTTAGCAGGGGGGTAACGCAAAACACGCCCACTTAGCAGGGGGGTAAAAACCTATTAACCCATTAAAAAAAATAACAAAAAACAAAAAAGGAAAGATGCAAAGGTCAGAACAGTGAACACGGCCAACACTCAGCGCCAGCTCCTTCTCCCCAATTCATTCCCCAATCAAACCCCATATTTCTGGAGTAAATTATGTTTCTTTCCTGATCAATCCAACCCTAATTTCACTTATAAAACAGAAAGGAAAATTCAGTGAGAGGGGGCAAAAAAAGATAATCATCAGCCGCAATACAAAGCCAATTTTTTCCATAAGCCGCAAACCAAAAGCACAGAGAGAAACAGATCTGCAAAGAATCAGAACAAAAATTCCAAGCAGAAACCATAACTCCTAAAAACCCCAAAGTCTCCTGCCTCCATAATCACCCATTGCAGCCCCGTGTCAAAGAAAAAAGAGAAGTCAGAGAAGGGAAACCAAAAATAAACATAACAAAAGAACAATAGAGAAAAAAGGAAATTACTAGTAAGACTTCACTGAAATGCTATCTGCGCCCCTGTTTCTTTATTTTATTTTTAATCTCTTTTTAATTGTTCCATTTATGTCATTTAAATTTATTTATTCATGCATTATGTTCATATCATGCCTTATGCTTAATAATGTCAAAACACTAAAAATATGCAATGTCTTATATTTATCTTTTTTATATGTCAAAAAATACAAAAAAAATATATTATGTGTAATTTATTGCTTTTTTTTTTTGGTAAAGAAAGAGGGCTATCGCCCTAATTTATTGCTTTTTAATCCAAGGGAAAGGGATGCGCTTTGACCCGGTGTCACTGTGTAACTCTCGTCCGTTTGTACGTTCATTTATTCATTATTATTTCAAATCCTAAAAAACGAAAATCCAAAAAAACATTCAAATACTCAAAAAAGCATTTTCAAAAAAAGAATCTCTTTCATAAAAACCTCGATATTCGTCGAGAGACTTTTTCAAAACATTTTTCATAATAAATATTTTAATTCATGTAAATACACTTAAACACCTTTCTTCTCAAAAATTAAAATATACAAAAAAACTCTTCTCAAAAGAAAAATAAAATTGGATTAAAAAGGGGACTGACGGATGTACATCCACTCATCACTCGAACAATCGACGCTTAGTGTACACTTTGCCTACCGGTTGTTCGTCTTCCACAAATTAAAACCAATCTCAACTCATCAAACTCCACTCTTTTCGCGTCCTTGCACGCTTTAATTACATTTCTCTCAAACGGATACTATCGCCCACGTGCGAGTCCGCCTTTTCTGTCAAACCTACTTTTGCCCCCGCGCAATAAAAAAATAAACACAAATAATTTTTCATAAATAAAATCAACCAACCAACAAATATTTTTTTACAAAGAACTACGTAGCTTTGATTTTTCCATTGCACTTGGGAATACGTAGGAGCGGGATCCAACAACCGTCAAGCATACTAATAAAAAAATATTTTTTTTCCCCTCTTGTAAATAATAATAAAAATAATAATATTAAATAAAAACATTTTCTTTTAATAAAAGCGAGCAAACAAATTTCGAACTTCAAACCCTTAACTAATTAGGAGGTTCCCGTTGAGTACAACGGATGTTAGGGGTGCTAACACCTTCCCCTTGCATAACCAACTCCCGAATCTGGAAATGGTTGCGATGAACTTTCCTTTTCCATCCTTCAAGGATTTTATCAATGTTTCCCTTTTAAATAAAAATTTCGGTGGCGACTCTGTATTCATTTGAGCGTTCACCACGCTCGGGCATTTTTCGCGGCGCGACAGCTGGCGACTCCGCTGGGGAAACCTTAGAGAGTTAAGCCTATCCTTGCTAGTTTTAGGGTCGAATGTTTGCTTGCTTGCTTGCTTGCTTTTTATTGTGTTCATTTATTCTTGTCTTCTAGCTTTTTTATTATTTTAATTTATTTATTTGCCTAAATATTTTGATATGAGTTTGTTACTTGAGAGAAGCTCCACACCCGGGCTTGAGAAAAAATATAAGCTTAAGTAAGGATGTTGCGTAGTATGAGCCCATGGGATGTACATCCCAATCGGCGACATATGAAGACTCCGCCTAGAGTAGATCTGTTCAAAAGGTTCGTCTCGAATTGGCTAGCCCATCCTCTTGGCGAAATTTTGAACATGGTCAATGACTCTAGGGACCTTTTAGAACCCAACAATCCCATCTAAGGGAGACCCTGATGAGATCTCATCACGAGGTGGCTAGCCCAATCTGGTAAAAAAGCTCATGTGGGCCATGACCTTGGTTGCTGAAAGTCTGAGCCTTACGCGTTGCTACTTCCCAAAAGGTAAACCATTCTTGTCTCAAAGTGGCCTGACGATCTCGTCCAAAGCCAACTCGCATATATAATACTCGTGCAAACAGAAAAAGGATAATGGACTTAGTCGAGCGAGAGATCATTGAACTCCGCGAAGAGGTGTTAACACTTCGGGCAGATTTGGAAAAGTTGAAGGCCAAAGTAACTTCGCTGGTGGTTGCGCAGAATCAGCCACTTATTCCTCCTCCTCTCAACCATCAAGCTCCACAACACGAGACATCATTTGTTAAGATGGTGCTTAGCCAATTTCAAGGGCTCTCACTAGATAATAAGAAGATCAAGGAAAATAAGGCATCTATTTCTTCCTTGAAGGATGCACAAAAGGTGGTTCAGAGTGGGTTGTCCACAGGTTGGGGACAAGTTGTGACCCTGCCAGAGAACAATCACCATGAAGGGTTGGGCTTCTCTCCTTCATCCGCAAAAGCTGTTGGGCCAAATGTTGCTATTAAGACGCTTGAGGAGACCTTCCACAGTGCAGGATTCATTTACCCTTCTTCATCAAAAGCCAAAACCCCTTTCTCAAACGCCTCCTAAAGTCGGAGTATCAACAAGGAAGCTCATCCCCAGGAGCACTAGGCTTTTCATTTAAATTTGTAATTTCCTTCTTGCCAAGTATTTGTTTACTTTTAAAATTGTACTTTTTAATTATTATTTTTAATAAGATGAGCATGCATGTTTCCAGAATCCATCCATTCATATTCACTCTTTTCTTGTGCCATCAAACAAATGGCAATATTTTTTCCATTTCACTTTTCATATTAACAAACTTGAGAGGAGAATGATGTAAACTAAAATTGTTGATATATGCTTTCATTTGTAAGACCCGGTTGATGATGTAAGGCATTGTTTCATTTTCCCAAACACTGGAGATATAAGGAGATAATCCGTAGTCAACCCCTTCGAGCCTGAAGTTGGTGTTCTTTCTACTTTTCAAAAACCCTTAATCTTAACTAGGGGCAGGGTAGTCTTTCAATTGATTCAATGATACATCCCAACGCAAGAGGATTAATACATCCAAAATGGGAGAGGTCATGAGAGGACAAAACTCACTATAATTCGTGGCAATCACAACCCTCCTACAAAAAAAAAAAGAGCCCGCTAAGTAAAAAGACTTAGGCAAAAATTAGGGCATCTCGATGGACCACAAAATCCAAAAGATTTGGTCCATGCAAAAATAAGGGATTTCAAAAAAAAACGGGGGGGCTTGTAATTGAAAAAGTGATTGCCACTTCAAGAACCTCATCTGAGCTTTGACCAAAGCGTTGACCTCAAACTTCGTTGCTAAAATTTCTCTTGTCAACAAAGGCGTCTGCCGAATTAATTGAATTTAGGAACGAAGATCATCAAAGGAGAATGGGTGGGTTAAAATAAAACTTTGAGCCGAATAATCTTTTTTTCAAAACCGTGAACCAGGCCACGTTATAACCCTTTAAAGACCTAATTGAAGCTAGGTTCACTATGAAAGCATATTCAGCAAAGTTTTTATAAAACTGACTCCACCTGTTTGTTGAGTAACTATCTATTGTACACACCACATGTGTTCTCGGTAAATTTTCCAATTCCAAAACTTGTACGTGCATTGCATCAAAAATACTTTTCAAAGGAAACAATTTTGTTTGCAAATATATATTTGGCATTAAAGAAATTCAAGCAAGTGGTTTGATCGAGGATAAATCGACTCAAAACACTCCTAACTTGGGGCAAGTTATCTTAGGATCCTGCCAATAAGGGGCAAGGCCTTATATATAGGGGCACACCCTTCAAGGATTCAAGTCAGTGGCTATGAGCTCCCGTGTCCTGTAAATGATAATGCAGTCAAGAAATACTTTGTCTAAAAAATAAAAGAACAGCTCGGTAAGTCGAAAACCCGAAAGGGTGATTAGGCAAAAATGAGCGTTTCGGTGGGCTGAAAACCTGAAAGGGCGGCCCAAGCAAAAATTAGAGACATAAACTGAAAATAATTGTCCTGATAGGTCGAAAACCTGAAAGGGCGATCTATGCAAAAGTTAAGGACTGTGACAAGTAACTGCATCGGATCAGACACCGCTCACTTGAGGGCACCTCAGCTGTCGAAGTATCTTCGATTTGAAGCATCTTAAACAGTGGAATTCAAAGTCTTTAATCATGAGTCATAAAAGCATGCAACAACATTCGTCACGAGAACGGATAGTTTCTACAAAAACAAAAAAAAAAGTCATTGCTAAAAAGAGAAAAAAAGCTCGCTAAGTCGAAAACCTGAAAAGGCGGCTTAGGCAATAGAGAGCGTCCCGGTGGATTGAAAACCCGAAAGGGCGGTCCAGACAAAAATTAGGGGCACCAAAAAAGGAAATATATTCCCGGTGGATTGAAAACCCGAAAGGGCAATCCAGGCAAAAGTTAGGGATTCAAAAAAAAAAAAAAAAAAAGAGCAAAGCATGACTGCCGAAGCGCACGCCAATGGAAGAACACTCTTGTTCGGTTTACAAATGGCGACTTCTTATCTACCAGTGGACTTTAAGCCCGGTATCTCCATCTGAACTTTGATTCAGATTTTTGATTAATGTTGGGTCTTCTCCCCAGGAAGCATCTTCTTCCCTGCAAAGTTTGAGCCTCATAACCGGAACTTGCTCCGTCGGTTGCCTGATGTATACATCCAATAATATCTTTGCCATGTTAAGGATTGCCGAGTATTTGTGTTGTGATCTCCATACACTCAAGTCTCACTTGTCATGTCTGTTCGTCAGTACACCCGTCACATACATGCATACATACATACATACATACATACATACATACATACATACATACATACATTCATACATAGCATATACATTCCCACCATTCATACATTATTGCATCTCCTCAAAGTCTAGTTAAATCACTTGTCTTGTTTATCCCCAAAAATAGGGTGGGCGTGTCATTCTGTCCAATTAGAGTGTCATCTATAAGCAGAAAAGTACATATCCTTTTCAAATTCCCCACCGAGTTCAGTCCTCGTGGAAGAAGGTTGTTTCAGTTAATTCCATTCCCAATACACGGATGGAGAATCTCAGTTGAGTTATTTCCTCATCAGGCATATAGTCTTATTTGACCGTATCTCTCCAAGTCATTCCTGGATTGAATCCTGGTCCCAAACAGCAAGTGGCAGTCTCTTCATGTGAACAACTTGCACATACATATTCAAATTTTCTCAAAAAGTGTCATCCCCAGTGTGTCTGGCCAAGAGATGTTACTAAAAAAAGCATACCTTCATTAAGCTATCCATATGATAGTAGGTAATATCTATCATTTTTCATTACCTTCATTAAGCTATCTATACGGTAGTAGGTAACATCTGTCATATCTGTCTTCATTAAGCTATCTATATGGTAGTATGCAATATTTGTCACTTGTCTTCTTTAAGCTATCCACTCATTGGTAGTAGACAGTGTCTCATCATTCTCATTACCTTCATTAAGCTACCATTACGGTAGTGGGTAATATTTGTCATTGTTTTCTTTAAGCTATCCACTCATTGGTAGTAGACAGTGTCTCATCATTTTCATATACCTTCATTAAGCTATCCATAAGATAGTAGGTCATATCTATCATTTTTCATTACCTTCATTAAGCTATCCATACGATAGTAGGTAATGTAACAGCCCGGCGACCAGCCACACAGATGCTGAAGCCCCGCTGCTCGTTACCAGCTTAATCACTACCCCCCTTGTAGTGTTTTTGCCTCCGTAGTGATTCGAACCATGCACCCTGGGGATAAATACATGTTCAATTTCATTTCAATAGAATACCGTGAGAGTATTTTATTGATATTACGCTGCTTATATTTTAGGAAGCGTGAATTGTAGAATTTCGCGAGAAAGGTTAACGGAAGCTTGCCGAGGTAAGGGCATCACTTTATTTCTGTCTTTCACTGGTATAATAACATGCTTGGTTATTTTCTGCGATATGCTTTGTTGTGATTGGCATGTATGTATTATCTATTCTCGTGATGAGAAAGTGTTTATAATACGTGCGCTGTTACATATGATTGTGAGAATATATGTATGAACATGTGGGTGAATACATATGATTGGAAATGTATGTATGTTTGTTGTGGTTTGTTACATATGATTGGATATGTATGTATGTTGTTGGGATGGTTTACATATGCTAGGGAGGTATGTATTTGTTGCATTAGTATACATGGGGAATCGTATGCTCATGCATTGTTAGTGCGTAGTGGCGGGAGTGGACTACGAGGTGTGGTTGCGGGAGTGGACCCACCTGATTCTTATAGGGTTTTATTGAGTTCAATACATGGTTGCGGGAGTGGACCATGAGGTGTGATTGCGGGAGTGGATCCACCTTAATCCTTTGTGATTTTGTTGAGTTCGATACATGGTTGCGGGAGTGGACCATGGGGTGTGATTGCGGGAGTGGATCCACCTTGGCCTTGTGATTTCGTTGGTGTTTTAGTAGGGGTTGGACCTACAGTTCTGGAACTCATGCATTGTGGTAGCTAGGGTTAGTACCACGCATTGTAGAAGTCTGCATTAGGCTTGGTGTGCATTACATATATAAACCCGTTGGTGGGAATTGCTTTGGTGGTTAAGAGCTTTCTCTTGTGTTCGTGGAATTATTGTTATGTGTACAATCTTTCGCACCGGTTATATATATACATACTATATATTTTGTGGTGACCCTTTCTTTCATTTGCGGGCTCATCCCACCCAGATGATGGGTTAGGTCGTGGTGACGACGGTGGCTGTTCCAGGCCCCATTGAGATGTTGGAGCTTTGGCTTAGTTAGACTATGCGCCGGTGTGGGTTGTGCACCGTGCTTTTTGGGTTAGGCATAGAATTCTAACTTGTGCTGTTGTAAGTATTTGAATACTTAGACTTGGATTGTAATTATTCAGGAATACACTTTGCTTGTCGAAGCACCTTATGGTAATGAGTTCTTTTGTATATTTGAATGCCGGCTCATTTAAAATCTTTCATGCGTAACTCTGATGTGTACAAAAAAAAAAAAAATTAATGCCTTTTCTGGCCTTTGAAAAACGGGTTGTTACAGGTAACACCCATCATTTTCATTTGCCTTCGTTAAGCTATCATTATGGTAGTAGGCAATATTTGTCACTTGTCTTCGTTAAGCTATCCATACGGTAGTAGACAGTGTCATATCATTTCTCATTGCCTTTGTTAAGCTATCCATACGGTAGTAGGCATCATTTTCATTTGCCTTCGTTAAGCTATCAATACGGTAGTAGGCAATATTTGTCACTTGTTTTCGTTAAACTATCCATACGGTAGTAGATAGTGTCTTATCATTTCTCATTGCCTTTGTTAAGCTATCCATACGGTAGTTGGCATCATTCTCATTTGCCTTCATTAAGCTATCAATACGGTAGTAGGCAATATTTGTCACTTGTTTTCGTTAAACTATCTATACGGTAGTAGACAGTGTCTTATCATTTCTCATTGCCTTTGTTAAGCTATCCATACGGTAGTAGGCATTATTTTCATTTGCCTTCGTTAAGCTATCAATACGGTAGTAGGCAATATTTGTCACTTGTCTTCGTTAAGCTATCTATATGGCAGTAGATAGCGTCTTATTTTTCTTTTCATTACCTCCATTAAGCTACCATTACAGTAGTAGGTAATACATATCATTGTCTTTTTTAAGCTATCACATCATTGATAGTAGATAATGTTCAATCATTTTCTAATACCTTCATTAAGCTATCCATATGGTATTAGGTCATATCTATCATTCTTTCATTTACCTTCATTAAGCTATCAATACGGTAGTAGGTAATATCCATTATTTTTCATAAACCTTCATTAAGCTATCCATACGGTAGTAGGTCATATCCATCATTTTTCATAAACCTTCATTAAGCTATCCATACGGTAGTAGGTCATATCCATCATTTTTCATTTACCTTCATTAAGCTATCAATACGGTAGTAGGTAACGTTTGTCTTCATTAAGCTATCATACAATAGTAGGCAATTTATCCCCAGTGAAACTGTACTGTTTCCCCAGCGGAGTTGGACCCTCCTTTTAACGGACTCGGATATCTTTTATAACTCTTTACAGTTTAATTTGGTCAAAAAATAGTGTACTCTATATTTAAGTCTCTTCGACCCGTCGAATCAAATCCAAATTCTCTTTTTTCAGGTCGCGGGTCGAAGAAACTTAAATAGGGGCATCTGTCATACCCCATTTTTTGACCAATTTATTCGTCTTTTTAAACCGAACTTTTTTTGTTATTTCTGACGAAATTTCAGCAGGAAGGTATTTTTAAAATACCTCGTTTATGTTCTTTTTTTTTTGGTCCATTTTTAGTCCAAAGGTCTATTCCGTTTTGGTCCAATCTTTTTCCCATTTTTATTAATTGATCATTTTTATTATTAGATCACATATCATTTTATTTATTTATTTTTAATTTTTTTTATTTCAAACTTTTTAATTTAAATAAAGGGGGCGTTTGCCCCACCTTTTATGTTATTTTTTACTTTTATTCTATTTTACATTCATTTTTATAATTAAAAAAAATAACAAAAAACAAAAAAGGAAAGATGCAAAGGTCAGAACAGTGAACACGGCCAACACTCAGCGCCAACTCCTTCTCCCCAATTCATTCCCAAATCAAACCCCAAATTTCTGGAGTAAATTATGTTTCTTTCCTGATCAATCCAACCCTAATTTCACTTATAAAACAGAAAGGAAAATTCAGTGAGAGGGGGCAAAAAAAAAGACAATCATCAGCCGCAATACAAAGCCAATTTTTTCCATAAGCCGCAAACCAAAAGCACAGGGAGAAATAGATCTGCAAAGAATCAGAACAAAAATTCCAAGCAGAAACCATAACACCTAAAAACCCCAAAGTCTCCTGCCTCCATAATCACCCATTGCAGCCCCGTGTCAAAGAAAAAAGAGAAGTCAGAGAAGGCAAACCAAAAATAAACAGAACAAAAGAACAATAGAGAAAAAAGGAAATTACTAGCAAGACTTCACTGCACTCTAGGTAACTTTTATTCCTTTCACAATTCTGACTTAGAGCAATTCGTGAAACTAAAATTCAGACTTGATAATTTTGACCCATATTGTCACACCCCGATTTTCATGGCCCAAAAGTAGGCACTTTTTTTTTTTTATTTTAAACACGAGACAGAGTGCGCGGAAAATATTTTACAAGAGCCGGCATTATTCATACAACAGAACTAAAGCATGTAATAGTACGACCAACAAGGTGACTGAAATAGTACTATATGCATCGATAGTGCTTCTCATAAGCAAAGTGTGTACCTGAATATTTACATAACCAAAACATGGCATCTAGCTCACGACAAATATACAAGGTAGTCGTGACTAGGGAAATACTACAGCCGATACCAAAAGAGGCTCATCCAAAGTGTAAGAGTATAGAGTACAGTCATCCAAAAACGTTAGAACTTACTACTCTAAGGTCAGTGTCCTAGTCCTATCATGCACATCTGCATCAGGTGTCGTCCGTATCACTCGACAACAGTACCAAGCTCAAAGTAGAAGTGGGAGATACCAAATGAGGTACTCCGGATCCTCCAATGGATCCTTCCCCTGCAGCAGTCGCTGCCTCCGGAAAGACAACATCCGGCTCCCCTAAGAAGTCGGGTAAAGCCCCATCACCCCAACTACCCATAGAAGCGGAAGTAACTGGTCCATCCGTGGAGGTCTCTCCAACGACCGATCCATCATCCTCTGATGTGTCTGGCGCCCCTGGCAGGGGTCCCTCAGGAACCGTCCAAAGTGCACTGAGCAGTACCGGTAGAGGTATGGAGAAAGGTGGAGTCTGCCATATCAGACACTGGTGAACCTGATGGGTACCAAGATAAGTAGTAATCCTAACGCGCCCATGGTAACTAGCCGTACCGGAAGCTGGGTCGAGGCTCCAGGCAGGCAGCAGCAGGCGATCAAGGAAGTCCCACCTCGTCACCGTCTCCCTCACGAGCATCGGTAACAAAGGGTGATCCATGGTCTGGGTGGGATGAGCCCGCAAATGAACGAAAGGGTCACCACAAAATAAAAGGTATATATATATATATAACCGGTGCGAGAGAGTATACAATTACCAAACATACAAATACCAACAGAGAAAACTCTTTAAACACATACCCATTCCCACCAACGGGTTTATATATATAATGCACACCAAGCCTAATGCAGACTTCTACAATGAGTGTGGTAGATTCCCCATTACCACATGCATATGAATTCCGGAAGTCAGTAATCATAATCAATAAAACCACAAAGGGTTAGGATGGATCCATTCCCGATAATCGCACCCCGCAGTCCATTCCCGATAACCGCTTATTGGACTCAATAATTCCCGTAGGAGTAAGGTGGATCCATTCCCGATAATCGCACCCCGTGATCCATTCCCGATAACCACGTACTATGAATGCATGAGCATACGATTCCCCTTATATGCTAATGCAACACATACATATCGTACAAGCATATGAAATCACACCACAACAACACATGCATATACATCTAATCATATGTATTTAATCACCTGTTCATACACATATTTCACCAAACATATGTAAGACAACGAATCATGTATTTACCACGATCTCATACCGAGAATACATCACACAAAAACATGCCAAGCACACCACCAATTGCAACACAGCAAAATCTAAAGCATGTTTAACAAACCGTTTGAAAAGACGGAAATAAAGTGGAGCCCTTACCTTAGCAAGCTTCCGTTACTTTCTCTCGTCAAATCTACGATACGCGCTACCTAAAAGTTAAGCAGCGTACAATCAATAAAATATTCCTCGTTTATCCTATCGAAACGAAACTTGCTCTCAAAGTTCCAGAGGGGTCTAAGGTACTTTCTGAAGCTATCCCTCAATGATTTCAGGTTATTCTCATAGTGTTTAAAAATTCACGAAGATAATTGTACTATTTTTATAACACAAAAATCATTTTGTTTTCAAATCATAACCAAAACCATTTTGGATTTTCCACTCCAAGGACTTGTCCCACACACAACAAAACCATTTGAAACACAACTAAAACTTTTCAAAAATATTTTTATGAAAAATCGAAGTTTTCTTGCGTTACAAGTTACGCATTTTTTTCTTCCTAACAACCTTTCCTATACTCATTTTTCTTCAAAACTAAGATTATCCAACACACACAAAATTTTCACACATTTGTGGACTTAGAAAAATTTTGGAATTTCTCTCCCACCCTTTAAAAAGGCCACGGCCATTTTTCAAGAAAACACCCTTCTACTCAAAATTTTTCACTTCTAAATGCATGGTAATATCCCATAATACCTAACTAGCACTTATCAAAACGATTTAGAAATTATAGAGTCGAATCGCAAATTTCGAGAAATCTCAAATTAGGTTTTTCTTAAGGCAAGTGATCATTCTCTTTTCAAAACATCCCATAACCAATCAAACAATTAAACAATGATCATGGGAAGCTATTTGCCTCTAAACAAATTTTCGAAATTCGATTCCTCGAACCCTATATGGGTGCCACGGCCAAATGAGGTAAAAAGGCAACCCTACACATTTTTTTTTTCATTTGAAACCCTAGCCCACATGTGTTAGCTCGTAACAATATTCGATCGTATACCCGACTCCTTTTGAAACTCGAAATAAATTTTTTCTAAATTGCGTTCTTCGAGTCGCTCAAGAACACGAGAATAATTTTTTCTTATTTTTCGAAACAAAGTTTATATTCACCAATCCATTTTGTCAAAAAGCTCAAAACTAACTTCAAAAACCAAAATCATACAACACACCCAAAGTTATGATCATTTCAAGAAATTTTCTTCAAAACCTCACCAACAAAATTGTGAAATTTAAAACCACCATGAGAACCACTTACATGCTTCACTAATATATCCTACATAACACTCTTAAACACTACTATGGAATCAAAACTAATTAAAACTAAATTCTCAAAAAATTTCTCTCAAGAACATAGTCATGAAATTCTAGAATTCATGAGGCTTTTCATGGAGAATAAGGAAGAGAAGAGGTTAGTTACCTTAATTGCAAGTGATCCCTTAGTAAGCTAATGATCCAAGCTTTGAGAAGATGAGAAAAAATTTGAATGGATGATGAGAGTGAGTGAGTGAGTTGCCGTGAAAGAAGAAGAGAGGAAGGAGTAGTTTTGTGATTTTTTGCTTCTAAGACAAAACATAAACCTCCTTACTATTCTAATCCACTCATGTGAAATCTAGGCCATTAGATCAAACTAACTTTTGCAAGGCTAAACCCTAGCCCTTGGATCCAATTCACTCATGATTACTTTTTGAACAAATATCCACTTTACGCTACTCAGCTCGTCGCGTTTGTTCTCGGCGAGTCGCACCTCGCTAACGGACGGAAATCTCAAAAATAGAAAATCTCACCAATAAACGTCCGTCGTAAACCGTTTCCAAATATTATCGCTAAATCTTTTTCCCCGACTGTAATTTTCTTCCTCACTCTTGAAAATTATTCTGAAGACATATTCCAACTCGCGCCGATATATAAAATCTCCAATTAAAATTCGACGGAAAACAGAAACCGTAAAATTTTAAGCAGCGGGTACTGTTTTCTACTCGTTTTTCCAATAAACGGAGAAAGTCGAAACTCGAAATTCTGAAAGCACAGGAACGTTCTCGTATATAAAAGAGGACTAAGAACCAAAAGCCTGGGCTTAAATAGTACACGAATCCAAAACCAGTTCCAACTCAGCAATAACGCTGTTATTACACGATACTTATGAAATTAACTTACAGAAACCCTAAAAACTCTTAGCCACTACTTACGCTTATAACTTGCGTACGATACAGTAGAATTATGGGTCTTACACATATTTTTGTTGCTGATGAATTATTTTTTTGTGGTATGATATTGTTGGGTTTTGTTTAATTTTGGTATGGATTCTGAAGGTGGAAAAACACAAGAAGGGGGGGTTGAATTGTGTTTTAAAAATTAAAACTTTTTAGCAAATAGAAACTGAGTTTGCAGCGGATATAAACACAAAATTAAAAGAGGTGCTGAGAGAAAGAGAGAAAGACACAAAATTTATCCTGGTTCCTCTCACAAATCGAGAGTACTCCAGTCCCCTTGTTACTAACAAGAGATTTTCACTATAATCTACTTAAGATTACAAATTGCTCAAGCACACTTGCAAGAGACTTCTCAGATGCTCAAGTTTCACTAAACAAGAGACTTCTCAAATGCTCAAGTTAAACTTAACAAGAGACTTCTCAAACAAACTTAAGAATAAGAATGAATGTTAAGGAACACTTGATATACTATCAGAGGTGTTTACAAAATACAACTCAATTTGTTTTAAGACTTTGAATGACAGATAGAACAATAGTGTCAGAATGCTTCAGAGCCTTAAACGTAGTAATAGAACCGTAGTCATTTCTTCCATTTGAGTCTTCTATTTATACTTGGAGGAAGATGATGACCGTTGCAGAGAGCTTTTTGCCAGCTGGAATTTACTCGTACAATTGATAGCTGTTTATTGCCTTCTTTGGTAAGGAATTCCAATTCCACTACCTAGCTATTCAATTTATCACTCATCCATTTTGAGTAATAATAGTACGATCGTACAATCCTCAAATGCGCTCCACTTATGGATAAGGTTAACGTTGTACCAACGAATATTCCTTCCTGTGGATGTGACAGAGCCTTGAAGTAGATAGTTCTTCAATCATTGAATCTGATTCTGTCAGTTCTTGAGTGATGTAAATTTATTTTTTTTTGCTTCTGATGCTGTTGTCATAGCTTCTTGAGGTCTTTTAGCTTCTGAGTCCTTCAGAGCCTTGTTTTATCCTCAGAGTCACTTTCTTCAGCATTCAAAATTCAAGCTTCTGATGAACAGTGTCGTGCTTTCAGAGCTTGTTTTGACTGGCTTCTCTGCTACTATTCATAGTGCTTCTGAATGAATTTTAACTTATAATTCTGCACACTAGAATAATCATTAGTAATACCAATTGCAATTTTAATACTTTGTTATCATCAAAACTACTTAAAATCTTAGAGGTTCATGTCAGACCCACTTTGTCCCAACAATCTCCCCCTTTTTGATGATGACAAACTAAAGCATTAAAATTCAATTGTTGTTGATTTAATTTAATTATGTTGACTTCAGGTTTCAAAGGTTTGCAATCTCCCCCTGAGTCTGATAATCCATAGGGTTAGGTTTGTAAGCTCCCCCTAAGTCTTATCCATAATTAATTAAAACAGTTTAAGAGCCAACTTATTAACTTAAAATAAATTTTCATATTTGTCTCTCAGAAGCAAAGGTTTGTAAGCTCTTCTTCTCAGAGTCTGATAATGCTCAGAGGAGGTTTGCAAGCTTTTCTGACATTGTCTATGAGATTTATTTTAGGTTCTTAAGTTTTCTCCCCTTTCAATAAAGTTCAGAATGAGAAGGAATCAGAATGGATAAAAGAATGATTCAGAATGTATACTACATAACAGTTTCAGATTTTTTAAGCAGTATTAGTATCAATCAACATTAATTTTAACGCTCTATCCTTACTCCCCCTTTTGGCATCAGTCAAAAAGACACAGAAAACCAAGCAGTCAAACGCGTCATAACAAGGCAGTCAAGTCAAAAAGGTGGTTACAACTAATTCATTTAATGAATTGTGTTGAATGACAGCCTGACAAGAGAGCTTGATGACACTATAAAAAGGGATGATTCCTCTCATTTTACTCATCCAGAGTAATCAAGTAACATCAAACGAAAAGCATACAATGGAAAGGCAGGTTACCAAGGATGCTTCAGGCTCAAAAGGAGAGAGCAAGAAGGAAGCAGAGCCCTGGCGCTGCGAAGAAAACAGGCTTCGTTATGAGCGAAACAAGCAAGAACTTAGATTGACAGAATCAGAGAGAGAAGAATTGGGCTCTGATCTGGAGGAATTCCTATGGACATACGATGATGATACTTCATACGAAGATTATAGAGTTGAGGTTCAGAAGGCTACTGAAGAATTGCTCGCAGTTCTTAGGAAGAAATATAAGAGACTGGATGCAGAGGCTTCTGAGTCCAAGTCTAAATCTACGTAGAGTTTCACTATCTAATGTAATAGAGATCCCTCTTAATTATATAAAAAAAATTTCCTGCTATAAATTTCTTTCTTTTTGAGCATGTTTCTTTTATATATACTCTTACGGTATTGTTGCCCCGCTTATAAACAGGCTATAATACTAAGAAGCTATTTCATGAGTAAACAGGAATACTGATGTGGGGGAACCTTAGGTTTTCAAAATCCTATATAAACTTAAAAACAAGATGTTCTCCAACATCTTACACTAGGTTCAGAATCCACAAGAGTATCAGACATTATCAGAGTATATGATTTTCATTTTGAAAAACAAAATAAAAATAAACACATCATCACAAGCACATATATAAAAAAAAACTTAATTAACTTAAAAGAAAATTATCCAAAAGATTTACATAAACATGATTACAAATTTGTGCTCAGACATAAGGGTTAAGGTTTGGGTTGCTGTTGAGTAAGCTTCAGAAGAAGTTCCATCATTGCATCTATCTTCTTGTTTGTAGCTTCACCAGATCTGTTCAAGTCTTCTCTTATATCGGCCCTGAACTCATCCATTTCATTTCTTAGTTCCTCTCTTAAGTCATTCTTGATAACATCCAGAGCTTCTTGCATAACAGAAGGTATAGCAGATGAAGAGGAGCCTTGGACAAGTATAGGTGGAGATCTAGGAGGAGATGAAGCAACAATGGGAGCTTTACCTTTATCAGAATCTGATTCACCGAGGTTCTGATCATTCATAACAATATCTTATGCAGCTTCTTGAGTCTCAATAATCTTGTTAGTCTCAACAACAGCAATGTGAACAGCTCTATCAACCAATAACTTGAAGGCTTCTTGTTCAGCAAGCCTCTGATGTTCCATTTCAGCAGCTATCCTAGCCTGCTCTTCATCCAGAGATCTTCTCATACTTTCATTTACAACAGCTAAAAATGCTAACCTCTGACATTCTTCTTCATGGTTGAAAAAAGTAAGTCTCAGAGCATGAGAGCGTTCAGCAGCACTCATAATCTGAGACAGAGCTTCCATTCCTCTTCCCTCAATCCTTCTTTTTACATAGCCTCCCAACAACCTCAGAGACTGACTGAACTTCTCCTCTAATTCCCTGATCTTAGCATCAACATCTGAGGGAAATATCAGTACTTCTTCTTCCATGCTTTTGAAATTCCTTAGACTAACATTAATAGCACTTTCTAGAAGCTCAAGGTTTGGTTCAGAGTTGTAGTTGAAGAAGGGCTGGTTTCTATTGAAAGGAATGGTGGGTTCAGGCCTTTTTCTTTTGAGGGGAATTATTTTGATTCTTTTGATTTTGTCAAAGGGATCAATGGTTATGATATCATCATCAACATTAATTTCTGCTTTTAGCAGATCCTCCAGAATTGGTAGGGCAAAGTCAATGGGTAGACAGAGTTCTTCTATGGTTAAGGGTTTGTAAACTGGGCCATAGATGGGTTCTGATGAAGGTGTTTGTGGTTCTGGTGTTGGTTCAGGAGTGGAAAGTTCAGGTTGTGGTGTGGGTGGTTTAGTAGTGATATGATCAGAATGAGTCATGACTTCATCCTGGGCTGGTGTGAATGTGGGTGGATCTTCTTGTTCTATGTCAGCAAGAGAGGAGGGTGGAGATTGAATTTGTGGTTCTGGAAGAGGTGGATCACTAGGTAAATTAGAGGTAGTATTTACAAAGTGAAATTGGTCAGGTGATGCTGTGTTGGAGTGAGTGAAGGCATCACCAGATAGGTGAGTGGACAGATGGTCAAGAATGGTGGGTGATTTTATTGTTGTTGTGTTGGTAGGTTGGTCAAGGATGGAAGTATCAATGATGATGGGGGATTCTTCATCAGAAACGATGTGGATGGGTTTCTTGGTGATTCTTTTGGTATGTTTATGTACAGGTTTCTTTTTCTCTTTCTCTAATTTATCAAGTTCAGCAATTAACTCAGTAGAGTCAATGCTGGAGTCAGAAAGAGTTTCTTCAGATGATGATGATGATGATTTAGGGGAAGGTTGGATCATTCGTATAGGCTGTGTATAGTCTATGGGAGATGATTGGGTAGAGGGATGAGCACTAGCAGTACTATCAATATTAGGCATAGAATTTTTACCTGAATCAGCAGCCTTTTGTTTGGAGACAACTGTCTTCTTTCTTTTTGTGGCTCTGACAGGTTGTTCCTCTTCAGCATCTACAGGCCTATCCTGCCTTTTCTTTGTTCTTCTTTCTTTCTGAGCAGCCTTTCTCTGAGCAATCTTAGCTACTTGCTCCTTACTGACTTCTTCTGTTTCTTCAGTGGTTATCCTTTCAGCACCATCAACCCTTTCTTCAGATTGTTCTTCCTCAACAATATCTTGTTCAATTGGTTGAGGTTTTCTTTTAGACCTGGTGATTTGCTTGGGTCCTTTGAAGATGTCCCAGTTTGGTACACCAACTACCATACTCCTGGGCACACTTACACCAGAGTCCAATCTAACCAACTCCAAGAAGTTCTTGATAACATCATCATTATCAAATTCTGATATGGTTGGGAAACCGTCACACCAGAAGTACTTCTCATAAACTTGCTCCAGAGGGCTCTTGGCTGACTTCAGCTCCTCTTTTGTCATCAGATGCATGTTTACCAAAACACTTGCATCATACTTAGCCGTGTTGAAAACTCTAAGTTTTTCTTTGGTACTGATAATTTGAGTAAGCTTCGTCTGTCGAATGATTTCAGAAATCAACCTTGGATGATGAATCATTGAAGGTGATTTGGTTCTGCTTTTGGATATAGTAAAGCATAGGTGATCAAACAGAAGCTTTGCCAAATTTATCTTCACCTTCTTGTACAGAAACCAGATGAAGTGACGATGTGGTAGAGAAATAGTATCATATCCTCCTTCTCTAGTGATGATGGAGGCCAGAAACACTTTGAAGGCAAAACTGAAGTTTTGCTTCATGAATTTAGCTTTTCCAAAGTCATTGTTGGTACAGCCAGGCAGGAATAAATCCTTCTTAATGGATTCAATATGTTTGCTCTTCTCACCATATTCATCCACATTCTCACCTTCATTGTCCAGACCCAGAATTTTGGCAACATGTTCTTGAGTAATAAGAACATTGATACCCATGATATTTGATCTAATCTCCTTTCCTCTAAAGGGTCTTAAGCCAAGTTGAGTTCTTGTTTTACCTTTAAGAGAACCATCCTTCTCTACCATCTTTCTAACCTCTTCATCAGCATTGAACTTGTCAAAGACGGTAGCTTTCTGCCAGAAGTATTTCACAATGTCATAATAGACAAACCCATTCAGCATCTCGAAGTAATTCTTCCATTGTTGATCGTAGAATAAACTCTGAATGTCGATTCCATTCACCTTCAAACTCTCAAAATCAACAAACTTTTCCGTTATAAACTCAAAGGATTCTGGACCAGCGTCGGTTACGTTATCTTTGAAGACAAGTTTTTCTTGAGACTTGAGATCAATAACGGGTGGTAAGACCGGGTTGAACGGACGTTGAACGATTTCGTTTGACGATCTAGCAGCCATGATTTCAACGCAGAGCAATTTGGGAATTTCTGAGTTTTAGGTTTGTGTGGGAAGTGATTATGTGTAAAAGTTGTGCAAAGTGAGTGAAGTGACTTATAAATAGTAACTAGCACACATACACAGAGAAAGCAAACATTGGGAGGGAGCGTGAGTAGTTTTAAAATTAATTTTAAATTGCATAACTGCATTTTCATCATTAACTGTTCTCTACCCATCAGGATCTAGACACGTGCAGGAGAGGCTTAATCAAGCTGACACGTGTACAAACAACTGTTGTACACTAACTAGTACTAAACGTTTTATTTCCGTTTAGTTCAGAGCCAAACTCATTTGTATCTGTCACCTCATCAGAATCTGTTAATTTTCAGAACCTGTTTTATTCAGAGCTTCCCAAAGGAGACTTTAAATTACCAGAGGTTCTGAAAGAGCTTCAGATGCTAATTTTAATTTACATCTCAGAGCTAATTTTCTTCAGAGATATAGTGCATGTTCAAATTCTTTTTAATAAAATCAAATCTTTCAATAGCTAATGGCTTAGTAAATATATCAGCCCATTGATGTTCAGTATCAATGAATTGAATATCTATTGTGCCTTTTTGAACATGGTCTCTTATAAAATGATGTTTTATTTCAATATGTTTAGCTCTGGAATGCAAAATTGGGTTCTTAGATAAATGAATAGCAGCAGTATTGTCACAATATAGTGGAATACTACTCTCAGCTATATTATAATCCTCTAACTGATATTTCATCCATAGAAGCTGTGTGCAACATTTAGCAGCTGAAATGTATTCTGCTTCTGCTGTAGACAACGCAATAGTTGTTTGTCTTTTGCTGGCCCAAGATATGAGATTCTCACCAATAAATTGGCAATTTCCACTAGTGGATTTTCTCTCTATCTTGTCTCCAGCATAGTCAGCATCACAGAATCCAACTAGCTTACTATCTAGGGATTTTTTATAAAGGAGTCCTAGATTAGTAGTTCCTTTCAGATATCTAAAGATCCTCTTAACTGCAGTTAAGTGAGGTTCTCTAGGATCTGACTGGAATCTTGCACACAAGCATACTCTATATAAAATATCAGGTCTAGAAGCTGTTAGGTAGAGTAAAGAACCAATCATACCTCTATATAGCTTCTGATCCACTTTGCTTCCAATTTCTTCCTTGCTTAGGCTGCTTGAAGGATGCATGGGTGTTGACATTATCTTACAGTCTTCAAGATTAAACTTCTTCAGAAGCTCTTTTGTATACTTGCTTTGATGAATGTAAGTGCCATCTTTTCCTTGGTTGATTTGAATTCCAAGAAAGAATTTTAGCTCACCCATCATACTCATTTCAAATTCATCCTGCATAAGCTTAGAGAAATTCTTGCAAAGAGAAGCATTAGTTGAACCAAAAATTATATCATCTACATAAATTTGAATAATTAAGATGTCTTTCTGAATAATGTATTGTCAATTTGACCTTTTTGAAAACCATTTTCTAAAAGAAAATTACTCAGTCTTTCATACCAAGCTCTTGGAGCTTGTTTGAGACCATAGAGTGATTTCTTAAGTTTATAAACATAATCAGGGTTTTTCAAATCCTCAAAACCTGGAGGTTGTTTGACATATACTTCTTCAGAGATGACGCCATTTAGAAAGGCACTCTTAACATCCATTTGGTATAAGGTTATTCCATTGTTAACTGCATATGATAATAATAACCTGATTGCTTCCAGTCTTGCTACTGGAGCAAATATTTCAGTGAAGTCAATCCCTTCTTGCTGACTGTAGCCTTGTGCTACTAGTCTAGCTTTGTTTCTTACTACTTCACCTTGTTCATTCAGTTTGTTCCTGAATACCCACTTGGTTCCAATGATGTTCTTGTGTGTTGGTCTTGGTACTAAATCCCACACATCATTTCTTTGAAACTGATTGAGCTCATCTTGCATTGCTACAATCCATCCATCATCAGAAAGAGCTTCATCAACATTCTTAGGCTCTATCATGGATATGAGTCCTAGAAGTGAATCATGTTGATGATAATCTGATCTTGTTTTTCTTGGACTCTCTTTGTTTCCAAGGATCAGATCTTCTGGATGTGATGATCTGTATTTGAATTTTCTCTTTGGAGCTTCATTAGTTTCAGCACTTGTTTGGGTATTATCTTCTAAGATATCATCATGTTCTTCAGATGCTTCTGTTGGAGGTGCTTCTTCAGAGGCTTCTTCCAATACTGTGTCTGAAGTTTCATTTGCCTCTGATGCTTTCTCAGATTCTGAATTGTTATATAGATATGGAATACCTGCATAACTATTATCTTGCTCTGACATTTTATTGTCAGGCTCTTTGTCATCAAACCTCACATGTATAGATTCTTCCACTGTATTGGTTTCAGAATTATACACTCTGTATGCCTTTGAGCGTTCAGAGTAACCTATAAAGATTCCCTTACAAGCTTTGGCATCAAATTTTCTTTTGTAGGCCTTATTGTTCAGAATGTAACAGATACATCCAAACTGATGAAAATAAGATATGTTGGGCTTTCTTCCTTTAAAAAGTTCATATGTTGTTTTATTCAATATAGGTCTGATATAGATCCTATTTTGAATATAACAAGTTGTGTTCACAGCTTCTGCCCAGAAGTGCTTAGCAAGTTTAGTCTCATGCATCATGGTTCATGCCATCTCTTGTAAAGACATGTTCTTTCTCTCTACAACACCATTTTGCTGTGGTGTTCTAGGAGCTGAGAACTCATGGACAATTCCATGGTCTTCACAATAAGTTGCAAAGGGTTCGTTTTCAAACTCACCCCTATGATCACTTCTGATCTTTAAGATCTTGAGACTCTTCTCACTTTGCACTTGTGTGCAGAAGATGGTAAACACATCATATGCATCATCTTTCACTCTAAGAAATTTAACCCAAGTCCATCTACTGTAATCATCAACAATAACAAGTCCATATTTCTTTCCATTGATTGAGGCTGTACTAACAGGACCAAACAAATCAATGTGAAGCAATTCAAGAGGTTTTGAGGTAGAGACAATGTTTTTAGGTTTAAACGAAGTTTTTGAAATCTTTCCAATCTGACAAGGACCACACAGAGCATCTGAATGATAATTAAGATTGGGTAGACCTTTAACCAAGCTTAGTTTGCTGAGCTTAGAGATTAATCTCCAGTTAGCATGACCTAAGTGTTGGTGCCAGACCCATTTCTCATCATTCAAAGATAGAAGACACACTATCTTTTGCTCTGAGAGTTCTGACAGATTGATTTTATAAACATTGCCTTTCCTTAAGCCTCTGAATACTATAGACTCATCAGACTCTCTGATTACAGTACATGCATCTTTATTAAACTTAACAACAAATCCACTATCACAAAATTGGCTAATGCTTAGTAGATTATGTTTGAGGCCATCAACTAACCAAACATCTTTGATAGAGAGAGAAGAATTACCAACTGTACCAGTACCAGTGATCTTCCCTTTTTGGTTTCCTCCAAATCCCACAGTTCCTCCCTCCCTCTTTCAGAGTCAGGGTTTGGAACATATGCTTGTCTCCTGTCATATGACGCGAGCAGCCACTGTCCAGGTACCAAGAATGCTGCTCTGGCCTTCTTTGAGTGCAGATCTGCTGCAAAGACAATCTCAGACTTTGGTACCCATACTTTTATGGGTCCTTTAGAGTTAGTCCTCATTACCTTAGATTGTTTTTGTTTATAAGGCCTATCAGGAGCTCTAGAGTTATTGAAGCATTTTGAAAAACTTTTAGGCTTTGTATAACTCTTATGCTTAGCTTTAGAATATACCAGAGTTTTATTTATTTTGACATTGGTCTGAGGTTTGGAGACCTTAGGCTCTGAAGGTTTCAGAGTCTGAGGCTTCTTGGCCTCTGACACAATTATTTTTTCAGGTTCTGGTATACCTATTGCTTCTGATTGGCTTTTAACAAATACAGCCCTGGGTTTTGAATTATCACTTTTAGAGGGTTTAGAAAATAATGGATTATCTTTAAAACGTGAGAATCCAAGACCTTCACCTCTGTTTCTACTAACATGGTATATCAAGGAAGCTATCTTACTTCTCTTCATGCCATTGATAAGAAATTCTTGCAGAACAAATTCATGCTCTGGAGGAACCTTATCATCATAAACATAATGAGTTTCCATAAATGAGTTTCTACTACTTAGAGACTCATTTTCTTCAACTATTATGTTCATTTTCTCAGTTAGGTTATTGTAAGCCTTTTTCAAGACCTTACATTCACCTGCCTTTTTAGTGAGCATTTTTAAGGCATCTTTAAGAGAATCAACTAATTCAGTTCTAGATAGTTTAGCAATTACCTCTTCCTCATCTTCCAAGTCTAAACCTGCTTCAGAGTCTTCTCTGTCAGAGGTAGTTGCCATCAGTGCTAGATTTGCTTCCTCATCACCCTCTGAGTCTGAGTCTTTGTCAAGATCTTCCCATGTTGCCAGAAGGCTCTTCTTGACTTTACTTTTATACCTTTCCTTGCTAGAGCTTTGCTTTGATGATCTACTTTTGTTTTCTGGACAATCAGCAATGAAATGACCAGGCTTGTTGCATTTGAAACACTTGTTTTGATCTTCCTTCTTGTCTTTAGCAGAACTAAGTCTCTTGGAAGATCCTCCAAATTTGCCTGCGTATTTCTTGCTTCGTTTTGCCCATTGTGAAACCTTAGCAGCCATCAGTACCATCTCTTCTTCATCATCAGACCCATCTTCTTGACCTTCTTCAGAAGCCTCATCTTCAGATTCTATAATTTTAGCTTTCAGAGCCTTTGATGAACTTTTGGAGCTTAAGGCTATCCCTTTCATCTTCTTGGTTGATTCATCAGTCATTAGTTCCATCTCATGACTCTTTAATGAACTAATCAAGCTTTCAAGGGATACTGTGTCCAAATCCTTAGATTCTTGAAAAGCAGTCACCTTGGGTCTCCATTTTGGTGGTAGGCTTCTGAGTACCTTTCTCACATGATCAGCTTCAGTATAACTCTTGTCTAATACTTGAAGTCCAGATACAAGAATTTGAAACCGTGAAAACATAGTTTCAATGTCCTCTCCATCCTTCATCTTAAACAGCTCATACTGATGCACCAACAAGTTAGCTTTTGCCTCCTTAACTTGTTTGTTGCCTTCATACTTGGATTTTAAGGAATCCCAAATAGATTTTGCAGTTCTTTTATCTCCAATTTTAAGGTACTCATCATGTGAGATAGCATTAGTCATCATTCCTTTTACAGAGTGATGCTTCTTGTACTCTAGCTTTTGAGTAGGTGTAAAGGCTTTCCTATTCTGAGAGCTGACAACACCTTCTAAGTCCATGTTTTCAAAGTTGACTCCATCTTCTACCATGTCCCATAAATCACAATCAATACTCATGATATAGCTGTACATATTTGTTTTCCAGAAAGGGTAGCTGGTCTCAGTTCCATTGAAGAAAGGAACCTTATCAGATGCCCTTCTTTGACGAGAGTTTGAATCATAGTCAAAAGGAACTTCATTGAGATTCTTCTCAGCAGACATGTTTTTCCTCCTGGATCTTTACTGTTTCACTGTAAGGTGAGTTAGGCAACAGACCTAGCTCCTGATACCAATTGAAGGTGGAAAAACACAAGAAGGGGGGGTTGAATTGTGTTTTAAAAATTAAAACTTTTTACCAAATAGAAACTGAGTTTGCAACGGATATAAACACAAAATTAAAAGCGGTGCTGAGAGAAAGAGAGAAAGACACAAAATTTATCCTGGTTCCTCTCACAAATCGAGAGTACTCCAGTCCCCTTGTTACTAACAAGAGATTTTCACTATAATCTACTTAAGATTACAAATTGCTCAAGCACACTTGCAAGAGACTTCTCAGATGCTCAAGTTTCACTAAACAAGAGACTTCTCAAATGCTCAAGTTAAACTTAACAAGAGACTTCTCAAACAAACTTAAGAATAAGAATGAATGTTAAGGAACACTTGATATACTATCAGAGGTGTTTACAAAATACAACTCAATTTGTTTTAAGACTTTGAATGACAGATAGAACAATAGTGTCAGAATGCTTCAGAGCCTTAAACGTAGTAATAGAACCGTAGTCATTTCTTCCATTTGAGTCTTCTATTTATACTTGGAGGAAGATGATGACCGTTGCAGAGAGCTTTTTGCCAGCTGGAATTTACTCGTACAATTGATAGCTGTTTATTGCCTTCTTTGGTAAGGAATTCCAATTCCACTACCTAGCTATTCAATTTATCACTCATCCATTTTGAGTAATAATAGTACGATCGTACAATCCTCAAATGCTCTCCACTTATGGATATGGTTAACGTTGTACCAACGAATATTCCTTCCTGTGGATGTGACAGAGCCTTGAAGTAGATAGTTCTTCAATCATTGAATCTGATTCTGTCAGTTCTTGAGTGATGTAAATTTTTTTTTTTTTGCTTCTGATGCTGTTGTCATAGCTTCTTGAGGTCTTTTAGCTTCTGAGTCCTTCAAAGCCTTGTTTTATCCTCAGAGTCACTTTCTTCAGCATTCAAAATTCAAGCTTCTGATGAACAGTGTCGTGCTTTCAGAGCTTGTTTTGACTGGCTTCTCTGCTACTATTCATAGTGCTTCTGAATGAATTTTAACTTATAATTCTGCACACTAGAATAATCATTAGTAATACCAATTGCAATTTTAATACTTTGTTATCATCAAAACTACTTAAAATCTTAGAGGTTCATGTCAGACCCACTTTGTTCCAACAGATTCATAAAAAATAGAAACAGAACAGTACTTGAGTTTTTTGGTTTAAATTGGTTTGAGTTTGATTTTGTGTTTCCCGGGTCCGATCTGTGTTTAAAAACAAGAAATAAGTGTTTAGGGAGAAATTTGGATAAAAAAAAATAAAAACATAATAGAAGGGGATTCTGGCCGGTGGCCGGCGACGGCGCCGCCACCGGAAATTGGGTTTAGCGGCGGTTTCTCGCCGGAGAGGATGAAGCTTCATCCTTGTTCTTGAAAATTGATGAACATTTGAGTGAGAGAAGAGAGAATGATTGAGACCGAGAGAGAGAAAAGGAAATATGAGAGAGAATTTGTTGGTGAGAATGATAGGTTCTGTTTGCGTGACAATTATATACTCGAATGATCCTGCGTGCGCCAGTCCACCACATTACCATGGTCATCACCCTTGATCATCCATCACATGGTCCTGATTGTTTGGCCTATGGCCCAATCCTGTCTGTCTGATTAAATCAGACGGCTCTGATAGTCCCATTGTATATTGACCAGTTGACTAGGTTTTTGGGCCTGCAAGGCCCTGGACCTCCCTGTTTCTGCCAGTGGCACCTCCCTGAAATGCTATCTGCGCCCCTGTTTCTTTATTTTATTTTTAATCTCTTTTTAATTGTTCCATTTATGTCATGTAAATTTATTTATTCATGCATTATGTTCATATCATGCCTTATGCTTAATAATGTCAAAACACTAAAAATATGCAATGTCTTTTATTTATCTTTTTTATATGTCAAAAAAATACAAAAAAAATATATTATGTGTAATTTATTGCTTTTTAATCCAAGGGAAAGGGATGCGCTTTGACCCGGTGTCACTGTGTAACTCTCGTCCGTTTGTACGTTCATTTATTCATTATTATTTCAAATCCTAAAAAACAAAAATCCCAAACAACATTCAAATACTCAAAAAACCATTTTCAAAAAAAGAATCTCTTTCATAAAAACCTCGATATTCGTCGAGAGACTTTTTCAAAACATTTTTCATAATAAATATTTTAATTTATGTAATTACACTTAAACACCTTTCTTCTCAAAAATTAAAATATACAAAAAAACTCTTCTCAAAAGAAAAATAAAATTGGATTAAAAAGGGGACCGGCGGATGTACATCCACTCATCACTCGAACAATCGACGCTTAGTGTACACTTTGCCTACCGGTTGTTCATCTTCCACTAATTAAAACCAATCTCAACTCATCAAACTCCACTCTTTTCGCGTCCTTGCACGCTTTAATTACATTTCTCTCAAACGGATACTATCGCCCACGTGCGAGTCCGCCTTTTCTGTCAAACCTACTTTTGCCCCCGCGCAATAAAAAAATAAACACAAATAATTTTTCATAAATAAAATCAACCAACCAACAAATATTTTTTTACAAAGAACTACGTAGCTTTGATTTTCCCATTGCACTTGGGAATACGTAGGAGCGGGGTCCAACAACCGTCAAGCACACTAATAAATTTTTTTTTTTTTCCCCTCTTGTAAATAATAATAAAAATAATAATATTAAATAAAAACATTTTCTTTTAATAAAAGCGAGCAAACAAATTTCGAACTTCAAACTCTTAACTAATTAGGAGGTTCCCGTTGAGTACAACGGATGTGAGGGGTGCTAACACCTTCCCCTTGCATAACTGTAACGCCCATATTAATTTAATTTCTTTTAGTTACTATTTGAGTACTTTCTATGGTGTTATATGACTTTATTTTAATATATACGACGTTATGTATATAATGTGTGATTTAAATGATGATATGATGTTTTATGTGACATGTGGTGTATTATTATTTTATTATAAGGATTGTTTAGAAAAATGTAAGAGAAATAATTTTATTTGTGTTATTTAAGATTAAATAGGAGTAGAATAAGTCTAGAAGTCCTAGCTCAACTGGCAAATGCCGAAATTGCTAGGCCAGACGTCACGACCCGGGTTCGAACCTGGGATCTCACAGTTGTGTGTGAGTTTAATTTCAGTGGATTACCACTTCATCTAAGACCAAAAAAAAAAAAATAGGAGTAGAATAATATTCATTTGAGTTAAGGGGGAATAAGTGGAATTAATAGGAATTAAAAAGAGAGTTAATTGTTATTAGTGGGGAGTTACACTTTTCAGTAAAACAAAAACAAAGAAAGTCAGACCAAAACATATTTCACGTACTGAGAAAAAGGGAGTTTTTGAGAGAGTTTGAGAAGAACCAAGAGGAAGCTAGGAGAGGACTAGGGAGGAGTCGTTGCTGTAGAATTGCTTTTCATTGCTGAATTAAGGTAAGGGTGGGATTCCTTTCACTAGTTATATATATATAATTTCTGAAATCGAAGAATTGTTGTTCTTGATTTAATCGAAGAATTGTTGTTCTTGATTTTTAGGTTTAGAAAAGTTTATGATGATTGCTATAATGTGATGATCTGTGTGGTTTGATGCATGATTTCGTGTTGTTTTGGTTGCTATGTTGTATACCTAACCTGTAAACATTGTTCTAATTCAATTTAGGGTTGGGTGACCATAAAAATTGGGTTTTGGGTGAAAAAGGTCACTTTTCCCGAAAGCTGCACAGTGACAGCATTTCCTGTTTCAAGTTCTTGCGTCTTTTTCACACGTTTTTGTTTTGAACTGGATTTTGGTGTAAACACGAAAGTTGTAGATAAGGATTTTAGCTTTCCAATGGCGTTGGTTTGACTTCAAAACTGTTTTTATAACTTAAGTTATCGCCGAATTACTACACGTAGGTCACAGTGAAGTTTCAGCTTCTGTACCCGAATTTGAAATAAAAACTGGTATTGATAGGTACAGAATTGGTCTTAGGTGTAAACATGAAAGTTGTAGATAATTGAGTTAGCTTTCTGATGGCTTTGGAATGTCTAGAAAATTGTTTGTAGATTTTTAATTATGATAAAAATAGTCCAAGTGGGTCTTCAGAAAACTTTAAGAAAATTTAGCGTAACTAATCCCAAGTTAGTCCAAAAACTTATGGTTGGCTTCCCAACCTCAAACTTAAGTATTAGGGAATTAGTTGAAGTATTTATGAGTATTTGTCTTATGTCATGTTGATCAAACTTGATTTGCTTTTGAAGAATGTTTTGGTTTGATACAAATGTAATTGATTAATGTATATGTGCTAACTTGATATCCTTGAATGATTCGAGTCTTGTGTCGGTGTTGTCAAAGTTTGGGAGGGCGGTTCAAAGAGCCTAGGCAGAATTATTATTGTTGTCGAGTCAGTGTAAAGTTGTTAACTTGTTTAAGTTATAAGTGGAGTCCATTGCATATGCATAAAAGTGGCGTTGGAGCTTTTGCTCAAAGTGGCGATGGAGCTTTTGCTCAAAGTGGCGATGAAGCATATTAATGCTTAAAATATGGTACCACATGCATGATGTCTAAGTGTAGTGTTGCATTGTCAGGTCGTGTCGTCGTGAAGTCGTTTAAGTGATGATGTGATGGTGATAGTGTTAATTTCGTGGCGTGATTATGATGAATAAAAGTGGTGAAATCGTGATATGCTTTACTATGATAAATGCTATCTATTATGATGCGTTGTTTATGTTGAAATAATGCTATCTTGCTAGGATATGATTAAAGTGATGATTTCATGTTGTTTATCATTAATTATTGAATTATATGATATATATTATTGACTGTGTTTCTCACCCCTTCTGCTTGAAAATGTTGCCCTTCGTATGGGTAACTTGCAGGTGATCAGGCTTAGGTGCGTACGTGAGGATTCCGTTGTGCGAGGTGTCTTAGGATGCTCAGATACGTAACGGGATGGGGATATTTGTTATTTGTTTCTATCCTTTACGTATTATTTAAGAATTAATTATTTACGAATTGGTTGTTAAACATTTTATGAGATTTTTTATAAGGCCTTGTGCCAAGACCTTCTTGAAGGGATATATTTGATGTTGAATTATCCTTGAAAAGATTTGGATTTTAATTTATGAATTCCGCTGCCATATTGAATAATGATGAGGAATAAATTATTATTCATTTTTGGTTAGTGATTTTATGATATGTGACATCCTGAATGTGTTAAACTCTGTTAATATATGAAATTTTTATGCTGGGATTTTCGGGGTGTTACAATTGGTATCAGAGCAAAGGTTGGTCCGTCCGGCCTAGTAGAGAGTCGAGAGGCGTTGTCTAGAGTTAGAATATTATAGTTATTTTATTCTAACTAATGTTTACCTTGTAGAACCTTGAGATGGCTGGTAGAAACGATGTTGTTCTTGCTGCTGCCCTACAAGCTGTGGCTAATGTTGTGGGTAATCAAAATAATGCTGGTGGAAACAAAGGGACGAGGATGCTGGAAACTTTTCTGAGAAATCATCCTCCTACTTTCAAAGGAAGGTACGACCCTGACGGGGCTCAGACATGGCTAAAGGAGGTAGAAAGAATCTTCAGAGTCATGCAATGTGACGATGCTCAGATGGTGCGGTTTGGCACCCATATGCTGGCCGAAGAAGCTGATGATTGGTGGGTTAGTGTACAACCCGTTCTTGAAGTTGGAGGTGCTGCTGCTACATGGCCTGTGTTTAAGAGGGAGTTCTTGAACCGTTACTTTCCTGAGGATGTTCGCGGGAAGAAAGAAATAGAATTCCTTGAGCTAAAGCAAGGTAACATGTCGGTGACTGAATATGCTGCGAAGTTTGTGGAGCTTGTTAAGTTCTATCCACACTATGCTGCTGAGAATGCTGAGTTCTCCAAGTGTATCAAGTTTGAGAGCGGTTTGCGTCCTGACATCAAAAGGGCAATTGGCTATCAGAAGATAAGAAACTTTTCTGAATTAGTGAGTAGTTGTCGGATTTATGAAGAGGACACTAAGGCTCACTATAAGATTGTGAACGATAGAAAGGCGAAGGGTCAGTCGAGTCGTCCTAAGCCATATGATGCTCCTAGAGACAAGGGTAAGCAAAGAGTTAATGATGAGAGACGATCTCAGAAGAAAGATGTTCCTGCTGAGATTACCTGTTATACTTGTAATCAGAAGGGCCATAAGAGTAATGCTTGCCCGGAGGGTGTGAAGAGGTGCTATCGTTGCGGTCAGAAGGGGCATATTACCCCGGAGTGCAAATCCGATGATGTGGTGTGTTTTAATTGTAATGAGAAGGGACATATTAGCACTCAATGCAAGCAACCGAAGAAGGCTAGGACCACTGGAAGAGTGTTTGCCTTGACAGGCACCCAGACCGAGAATGAAGATCGTTTGATCAGAGGTACTTGCTATATTAATGATACACTTTTAGTTGCTATTATTGATACCGGTGCTACTCATTGTTTTATTGCTTTTGATTGTGCTACCAAGTTGGGTCTTTCTATGTCTAATATGAATGGAGAGATGGTTGTCGAAACCCCAGCTAAGGGTTTGGTGACTACTTCTCGTGTATGTTTGAGTTGTCCTTTGTCTATGTTTGACCGTGATTTTGAGATAGATTTAGTTTGTCTACCTTTGAGTGGTATGGATGTGATTCTTGGTATGAATTGGTTAGAGTACAACCATGTGCATATCAATTGTTTTCGTAAGACGGTGTATTTCTCTTCCGAGGAAGAAGAAAGTGGAGTTGAATTTTTATCTACCAAGCAGCTGAAGCAATTAGAGCGTGATGAGATTTTAATGTTTTCTTTGATGGCATTTTTGTCTATTGAGAATCAAGAGGAGATTGATAGATTGCGAGTGGTGTGTGAGTTCCCCGAAGTTTTTCCTGATGAAATACCTGATGTGCCACCAGAGAGGGAGGTTGAATTTTCGATTGAACTTGTGCCGGGTACGAAGCCTGTGTCGATGGCTCCTTACCGTATGTCAGCTTCTGAGTTGGCAGAGTTGAAGAAACAATTAGAAGACTTGCTTGATAAGAAGTTTGTGAGACCGAGTGTTTCACCTTGGGGAGCGCCTGTGTTGTTAGTGAAGAAGAAAGATGGTAGTATGAGGTTGTGTATTGACTATCGTCAGTTGAACAAGGTAACTATAAAGAATAGATATCCACTCCCTAGAATTGATGATTTGATGGATCAGTTAGTGGGTGCACGTGTATTTAGCAAAATTGATTTGAGGTCAGGTTATCACCAGATAAAAGTGAAAGATGAAGATATGCAGAAGACGGCGTTTAGGACGCGATATGGTCACTGTGAATTTAAAGTGATGCCTTTCGGTGTTACTAATGCACCTGGTGTGTTTATGGAGTATATGAACAGAACTTTCCATGCTTTCCTGGATAAATTTGTTGTGGTATTTATTGATGATATTCTAATTTATTCTAAGACCGAAGAGGAACATGCAGAGCATTTGAAGATTATTTTGCAGGTGCTGACCAATTCTATTTCATTATCATTTCATTTCAAAATTATTGCATCACTCAAAATTCAAGTTTGCATTGTTACATCATGATTAATTATTTTTTTGGTCCAAACACACTTTTGTTAGCCCAAATCCAAACAATAAAAAAATCATCCCATTCCACTAACATCTATAGCAAAAAAATCTGCATAATATCTCTAGAACCTTCACCATGTTCCACCTCATCACCAATTAATCAAAGAAAACCCAAAACTACCCCATAATCAAAAACCACAATTACCCTCAATTCCACCCCCTTAAACCCTAGTTTTCTATCTATAAATATAGCCTCACATCAGAGCAAAAAAGATCATCAATCATAGTAAAGAAACTCTGCCAAAATCACAACTCAATAATACCCATTTTTCACCATTTTCGTCAAAAATCAAAAACTCACAAAACCTCATCAAATCTTAAATCTAAACCATCAAACATCTTCTAATCACTTCCAGAAACACGAATCCACAAAAAAAATCATCAAAAACCATGATCTAAAGCTCCAGATCAACACCACCGTGGCTAGGAAGAAGATCACATCCTCTAGACCAATTCATAGCTTAAAAAACGTAATAAACTTTGGAATCTCACTTCTGGACTTGTTATTATGCTTTTCAGCATGTTAGTTTGCTTAATTTCGTGATAATTTTCACTTTTGCATTTTTGAGTTTCAAACTTGTTGTTATCGTTTTTTAATTTCTAGGTTGTTTTAGCAAAAACTAAGGGTGGATTTGAGTTCTACACGAAAAATCGTGCAACGTAGTATATTGGAACGTCAATTTTGAGGTCCGGTCGTGTTTTTGGCGTTGGATCCGTGGAGCTCAAGCTCCTCTCATGGCTTCCACGTGAGTTTTGATGAAGATGAAGGGAGGTTGAAGACGATGACGTGGCGACGCGTCATTGGCTCCCACCCAGTTTAAATCACGCGCGTTGGATCGATCCAGCATCCCAGATTTTAAAATCCTACCGTGCACCCTATTCTTGCGTAGCACCGGATTATTTTTGGTTGACCCCTCTATTTTTGTTTGACTGGACGCGTGGACTGGGCCTTCCGGCCCAGATTTTCTTTTCGCACCACCCAGCTGTTACTTCCTGCACCCCCCTGCTTAAATTAATTTTAATTGATTCTTAGCTTATTTCCAAAAGCAGTTAAGTGGTTAATAGCTTATTTAAGCTATTTTAATCACTTTTTTATGCTTAAATTTAGTCTTTCATTATTTTAGCATTATATTTGCTTTTTAGTCTATTTTCTAGCGTTTTAGCTTATTTAATCACTTTCTAGCTTATTTTCATAAGCACTTATTTGGATTCAAAGCTTATTATTGCTTCTGAAACCATTTTGTTATGCTTAAATTATGATTGTTCTCTGACCTTTTTTTTGCTTTTATTTTGCTTTTTAGCTTATTTTGTTTAGCTTTTTAGCTTAATTAATCACTTTTGAACTTATTTTCATAAGCACTTATTTGGAGCTTGAGCTTTTTAGCTTACCGAACCATTTTGCTTTGCTTACATCTTAGTAATTTCCAGATTTGATTACTTCTTCTTTTAGCTTGTTCATTTAATCACCTTTAGCTCTTTAGCTTATTGGTTTAATTACTTAATTGAGATTAACTTGCTTCTTTAAGTTCCTTTACTTATTTTTGCTCATGAACAGTACCTCTAATATTTCTAACTCCTTTTATCTTGCATTGATTTAATTTAGCATGTTTATGTTATTTAATTCATTGTCCGTTACCTTAGCTTATGCATTTTTTATTTAATTATGCATCATATCTACTCATGCTTGTTGCATTCATGCATATTTAATTGTCTCATATTTATTCATGCACTTTATTCACCTAATTGCATTTATGCATATTTATTCATTATTTATTCATTTGTCATGCTTTATATTTATTATGTCACTTATATTGATGTAATCTTTTAACTTCTATACTTCTCATCTATTCTTCTACTATTGGACTGTTTGGTTTAATTTCGAAACTTGCTTTCATAACAAACATAGTGAAAAAGGGTTGATCTGACGTATGACTTTTCACACCCGGATAATCCCTATCCCTGACGTATGGCTCGTGATCTTGGGATTATCCTCACTATTGACTTAAATATTATTTTCACAATAAACAAGGGTGAAAAAGGGTTGATCTGACGTATGGCTTTTCACACCCCGGATGGTTCCTATCCCTGACGTATGGCTAGCGATCTTGGGACCATCCTCATCCTAAAGCGCTAAAATTAACTCAACGCACTTAAACCTTTTTTCAGAAAACATGGATATACGCTTTATCCATTCCTCTGACACATACACGCTTAAGCCTCTCTTAAGAGCATACAAGCACTGTTGTGTCAGCGGAATGCGAAATAAGCAACATCCGTTAATCAACTCTTTTCTGCAATGGATACACGTTTTATCTACTCCTCTGACACATACACAGCTGAAGCTTCTTTTTAGAACATACAAGCAATGTTGTGTCAGCGGAATACGAAATAAACGTTACCCGTTAAAATCAACCAACCAAATAAACTCTTTTTTAGCAGAACTACGTGAGCTTTGAATTTCCCATTGCACCCTTGGGAATACGTAGGAGCGGGTTCCTACAACCGTCAAGCTCGTTAATAAAAAACCTTTTTTTTCTAAATTGGAAACGAAGTAGAAAGCTAGCCGACTGTAGAGCATTTTAATTCAAACACGCAGACAAACCGAAACCCTTAAACGGTTCCCATCGAGTACGATGGATGCGAGCGGTGCTAACACCTTCCCCTCGCGTAACCAACTCCCGAACCCGTCATGGTTCTTTAACCATGTCAACCTCAAGGTTTTTTTTCGATATTTTCCTTTCCCTCTCTTTGGGATAAATAAAAATCGGTGGCAACTTCATTGTTATATATGAAATTTTCCAGCCCGCTACACAAATATATATAATTGTTTGACACTGCAACTTTTTCATGTTGTTTTTCTAAACTTAAGTCACTTTATTATTTTATGTACCATTTATAAATTATAATCTTATATTTAATAACTATATGCCAAACTCCAATTCGACATTTGAACCTTAAAATGATGTCTGCACCGGTTCAAGGGGGTTTATTTTTTATTTTATGAGTTATACAAGGATTTTTTTTAATGTATATAAAACCTATATTTTAATTATTTATATATTACTAATACGGGCTCATATTGTTATTCATATATTAATATTAAACCTATATTTTATTCATATAGTAATACATGAAACTATTTTATTTTATTTTTTAAATTTATACCAGACTTCTATTTATTTTACTGGAAGGATATTAATGTGTACTATATTAAATAATATAAACTGATTCATGTAATTTCTTTAGGTTTTTTTGTTTCATATTTATTTTACTATAAATATTATTAATTTTGATTTTGTTTGATGAACTCTTTTTAAAATTTATACATGAGCCTATATTGTTATTCATGTACTAATACAGCTTTATTTTATTTGCAATTATAAAGACTTTTTTTTGTTATTTATACGCGGCCTATATAATTATTCTCATATTTTTATATGCGTGTTTATTTTTATTTTTTAATTAAGATGGGGGCTTATGTGATTTTTACGTAACCTACATTTTTACTAATTTACTAATAAGAGGTTTTTTATGTACTTAAAATTTCATCAATTGTCTTGTCCAAAAAAAAAAGAATATAATTCATCTGTTGCTCCACTTTAAATTCTATTGTATAATGTTTTTTAATTTCTATTGTCCTTTTAAATTATATATTTATATCAAATGAATTTATCACAATTTACTTTACATGATTTTTTTATCTTGGGTTAATAGGCTTTTACGCCCCTACAAAGTATGCGAGTTTTGCATTACCTCCCTGTAATTTTTTTTTTTTTTGAGATTATCCCCTGCAAAATTTATTTTTTTGATTTACCCCCCCTTTTGCTGACGTGGCAGGCAAAAAGTCAAGTTTTTAAACTTGACTTTTTGCCTATCACGTCAGCAAAAGGGGGGGTAAATAAAAAAAAATAAATTTTGCAGAGGGGTAATCTAAAAAAAAAATAAAAAATACAGGGGGTAATGCAAAACCCGCCTACTTTGCAGGGGGTAAAAGCCTATTAACCATTTTATCTTTAGTTCTATTTTTTTTTTTGTCTTAGTTTAAGTGGTAATCTACTGGAAATTAAACTCACATAACTGTGAGATCCGGGTTCGAATCCGGGTCACGACTTATATTTAAGTGAGGGAGCGTGAGAAGAGAAGAAGAAGAAACTAATTTAATAATTTAGGGATTTAAACTTGATGCAATGTGCTTTTTTTGGTTTTGGTCGTCCTTTTTAACTGAGTCAGATTCATTAGCCAACTCATATTTGCCACATGTTAATTCGTCTGCCACATAAGCGTATATTAAACGGAAACTGACGGCAAGGACGAAAATCAAATATTTATACACATTCAGGGACTAATTTGCATGAAAAAAACATACAGGGACTTATATCAAAAAATTTGGAACATACAGGGACGAATATGTCCTTTAAGCCTTATTTTTATGCAAGACACATTGAAACGCCAAGTCAATATCAATTGGAGGAAGCCATTATGGCCTTTGACTGCTTATGGGGAATAGTAATGAGAAATTCTTTAAAAACATTTCTTCAATTATGAGTGCAATGTTTGTTGGATTTGGATCCTCTCCTGTTGATCATTGTCTATTGTCTGTCCTGCACCAATTATAATTGTAGGATGTCTACTGTTTCTTCTCTCTCCAACCACTTTATTTTTTCTTTAAAATCTCAGTCTTAGATTTTTTTTTTATTTTTTGAAGTTAACACATTTTCATTAAACAAGAGCAGAAACACTGACATCATGGTTACAATTAAATAGCAGAAGATTCATCTGCAAAACCAGAAAAAGATGAAACAGAGGGAACTAATCCCAAACATGCTAGATTATGAGCTTCACAATTTTGTTCTCTCCTAACAAATAAGACACTTGTTGTCAAAAAAAAAAACAAATAAGACACGTACATTTGTCAAACCACTCATCAACTCTCTGGTTCCGTTTAATTTGGACCAATAATTTTATTGGTCCATCTTGAACCAATGCACTTAATAGCCATAGACATAATATAAATATAATGGGACGGCTGAGATTAAAAGGTAGTAGCCGGTTATGACTTTTTCACAAGAACAGAGGCATACGTAAAACCGGCATACATGATTGTTGTCATGAATCTGGACTGGTGAGTGGTGACAATTTCTGCTGGACCGTAAATTCCGTTAAGGACAAATGTTGGGCCATAAAATAAAATGTTTTAAGATTTAATTAATTATTTATTGATAATTGGTGGAATATTTACTATGTGCACTAGTGTTGGTAGGAGAAAATTTATTACACCACCAAGTGTAATTATAAAAATTGTTGTTCTAAAAATGCTTATAATTTGGGGCGTAAAAAAATTTTAATTGAGTAAGGAATTAGTGGAATTTTTGAATTATTGTTAATGCGAATTAGGTGACGTAAGTGAAATGGATTAAGGAATCTTAAGAATACAAGTTAGATAAATACAATTTGAATTATCATTAATGCGAATTATGTAACATTGAGTAAGGAATCATAAGAATACTAGTTAGATAAATAAAATTTGAATTATCGTTAATGCGAATTAGGTGACGTAAGTGGAATTGAATAAGGAATCTTAAGAATACTAATTACATAAATAAAACTTGAATTATCATTATAGCGAATTAGGTGACGTAAGTGGAATGAATTAAGGAATCCTAAGAATACTAGTTAGATAAATAAAATTTGAATGATCGTTAATGCAAATTAGGTGATGTTGAGTAAGGAATCTTAAGTATACTAGTTAGATAAATAAAAGTTGAATTATCGTTAATGCGAATTAGGTGACGTACGTGGGATCGAAATAAGGAATCTTAAGAATACTAATTAGATAAATAAAATTTGAATTATCGTTATAGCGAATTAGGTGACGTAAGTGGAATGGATTAAGGAATCTTAAGAATACTAATTAGATAAATAAAATTTGAATTGTCGTTAATGCGAATTAGGTGACGTTGAGTAAGAAATCTTAAGAATGGTAGTTAGATAAATAAAATTTGAATTATCGTTAATGCGAATTAAGTGACGTAAGTGGAATGGATTAAAGAATCTTAAGAATAATAGTTAAGTAAATAAAATTTGAATTATCGTTAATGCGAATTATGTGACATTGAGTAAGGAATCTTAAGAATACTTGTTAGATAAATAAAATTTGAATTATCGGTAATGCGAATTAGGTGACATAAGTGGAATGGATTAAAGAATCTTAAGAATACTAGTTAGATAAATAAAATTTAAATTATCATTAATGCAAATTAGGTGACGTAAATGGAATGGATTAAGGAATCGTAATAATACTATTTAGATAAATAAAATTTGAATTATCGTTTATAGTTAATCCATATCTGAATTAGTGGTAATCCAATTTTTATTTATCGTCTAATCCATATTTTTTTTAACAAATTAAAGGACATATCTTATTATTTGTTATTAAATAAGGGCTCCAATGGTTCCAAAGTGTACAAGGACATATCTTATTATTTTTTTCACACAACAAGTTCACCAACAAGTTACCACTCTGTAAGATTCACATCCCCCAAACTTTAACGAATTTCTTCTCTGTAATTTCGTATTAATGTTCTTATCAAATATCAAGGGTTATAATGGTTCAATCTTCCCTAAACTCTATCTATCATGTTAACATTGTAGTTCTTCTGAGATTGGCTGCATCATAAGGCTAAAACAACTTGGTCAGAGTGACTTAACTAAAGCATCAATGCTAAAGTAATTAAGTCTAAACCACTTGTGCATATTGAAGATGTGCAGATGCAACATGTTGAACAAGATGTCCTAGAACATCTTGTCACTGGGTTCAGAGCATGATAAGGCAACATGTCGAACAAGATGTCCTAAGACATGTGGGTAGGACATCTTGACCCAGTTCAGCTTAAAAGATAATGCTTATCCATTAAGCACGCGTGTTTGTTCAAATTTGAATAAGGCGCGAATCTTTAAGTAACAAGCTAAGATTAGGATTAATGATGAAGTTTGTTATTAATTCTAAGTGTTAGATACGATCAGATTCGTATTTAATTTGTGGATAAAGATTAATTCTTTTATCTTATGGAGTTTGTTTTAAAACAAGTTTGTTTTAAAACTAATTCCTATCGTGGTGCATCTGAAAGACTGAAGATTATCTGAAGACTTGCACGCCTATATAAAGGACTCAACATAGAGCTTAAAACTTACCCACAATAACTGAAAATTGTGAGTCCAAAGCTTTGTGCCTACTGTGCAAAGCATTAGTAGTTCCTTGTATTGTTCTTGATACTTGGTATCTTTGAGTCGTTGAATGTTGTCATTCAACTAAGTCTTTTAAACTGTGAAGTTTAAAGTTTCGTCACTTGGGATTAGTGATTAGAGGGAGTTGGGTAGGTTCTCATATTTAGGGGGAGTTAGCCCTTGAGTAGAAGATTACTAGGATTAAGAAAAGGCATACATGCCAAAAGGTGTTTGGTGTGGTTGTAAGACTAAGTATTAATTCGGAGTAGTAGTGTTCACTTCCTGGATTGGTATCCCCCAGAGTAGGTGTGGTTTGCATCGAACTGGGTTAACAAATCACAGGTATTCTTTATTGCTTTTATTTACTTCAGTACTGTAGTAAATCGTGATCCTCATAACCAGTTGTCTAAGACATCTGGACTACAGACATATTGTCCTAGACATTGTGTACGACATCTGTCCTGCCAGAGAACAGAATTTCAAACAATATCCCAATTCATCATTCACCGGATTTGAACAAACTTCCACCATTTTCAACTTCAGAGAATCAAATAACAAGATCTAGATTAAGTCTGCAAAAACACATTAAAATAATTTAATCAAAAACAAATTAAAATAATTAAACAAATTTATCATAGCCACAAGGTAAATAATACTAGATTCAATTTTTCTGAAACCATACCTTTTAAGTTGGGTCAACAAGAAGATTTGGATCAAGAAGATTCAGAGAGAAGAAATTATTGACCCTTTGGTCAAGAACACACCCATCGCCTCACATGAATTAACGATTTTGGATAAAGAAGATTTCAATCATCCTTTGTGTTTGGTTGTGGTGTTTTAAGAAATATACAATAATGTGGTGTTGTTTTAAGAAACATACAAGAAAGTAATTTTATTTTAACCAAAAGAAATGAAAAAGTAAAAGACCCAATAGTATTTGGATACAACTGTATTTTTGTTATTTTAAGAAATATTAATTGGAGAATATCTGGTGTTGCCATGTATATTGCGTATGAGAATATTTTGACCGGATCAACTTATGATAGGGGGTCATTTCCATGGGTCCAAGATGAACAAATTCATCTTTTTGTCCAGCCTAAACGGATCCCAACTCTCTACAATCTTTGGCTATGATGTCAATAGATGCAAACGTGTCTCTCTTTGTTTTGCAGTTCACAACATTCAATGCATCAACGTTGCTAATAGAAAATTGTCTCACCAACCTGATTGTGAATAACCAAGCCCCAACCAATGGACCCATCCATAAAACATCTTGCATCAACAAACACAGACAACAGAGATGGACTGCTGACTACGGTCTGGCAAGTGTACCAGTCTGTCGTCTAGTAATAATCCACACCCTTAGTTAGGATGGGTTCGTATCCACAGGGACATCGCCTCAGTTACTACGCTTATTCTAGGAGTGGGTGAGATTGCCTCCGCTTTGATTTTAAGGTTGATTGATTTTAGAATTTAAGAAATAAAGTTTGCTTCATACGAGAAAAAGGCAGGTTAAGTGTGTTGAATCCCTCCCTAAGTCCTGCTGGGTAATTGGAGCTATATCGTTGCCTATTCATTCTTACTTACAGGTGAACTAATATAATTAGTAATAACCGCGTACGATAATTACGCTAATTACGAGTATAGAGAGTCTTGATTACTAGACAAGGAACCCGTGTTAGCCACATTGTCACATTCATACCCTAGTGATTAGATTCTAAATATGTAGTCAATTAAGCATGGTTTCATTAGTTCTTTTACCCTTAACTTATTAAGTTATCATCTATTGATCGGGGTTGGCTGCCGGTTTTGAGGCACAATACTAGATCACTAACCCTACGAGTTAGTTGCCGGCCAGAGGTAAACCCCGGCCTTGAGGCACAATACTAGATATCACCAACCCTAAGAGCGTTCCCTAATTGTGTACATCAACCGGGTTACGTATTTAAAACATAGACAATGGAATAAATAAAACTGAATAGACAATTATATAGACTTAGTACCAAATTACATGATTCCAACATTCCTAAGGGAGTTCATCTCCCCACCTAACCCTTAGAGGGTTTAGCTACTAAAATGCATAATTAAATTACAAGAATATAAAAATGCATAAGAGAAAACCTAACCTTAGAGCTCTGACTCCTTTTCCTCAAGAGACTAGTAGTTCTCTCTGTTCTGAATGAATAAAATGAGGAAAAGGGAGCTCTATTTATAGTTTTCGCAATGGGCTTAAAATTGCCATCGTGCTGCGCTATACCCATCGTACTGCGATAGAAAGATTCAGTTCAAAATTATAACTGATCCTGTGCGTTTGATCACCTTGGTCGCCAAGTAACCTCATCGTGCTGCGATGTGTGCTATCGTACTGCGATGAAAGATATTCTTCAGATTTTCTTCCGTTCTTTCCTTGGCCAACAAGTCGCTCTTATCGTAGCACAATGAAAACCATCGTGCTGCGATGAACGGCACAATTTTGCTCATTTTTTGCTCTTTTTAGCTTTTTCTTGAATTTTCTTACTTTTTGTGCAAGTAACTTCATTTCTTTAGGAATTTGCTTTGTAATTGGTCTAAAGTGTTGTAATTTACTAATAAAATTATACTAATAATGCAGTATGAATTCCTGTCATCAACTGCTAACATGTAGGACTGTAGAATGAGGCCGCGCACTCCTTGGTGGAATAGCCTCGTTAAAATCTTGAACAAACTGCATAGCTTCTTCAGCTAGACTAATTGGCTCTATTGGAGTCCTTTGAAAATAGCATTGTTCTTACAAGCCCAAAACTTCCATAGTAAAGTGCAAAACAATTGAGTTCCTAAAGAGTCTTGATATGTCAACCAGCTTAAGATCCAATCATGTAAATCAACAGACATTGGTATGTGAGACCCATGGTGGGATGCAAAGAGAGTGATTTTCATCAAATTACATTCCATAAACAAATATTTGAGGACCCACACTTGAATGGCATAATGGACATTGAACATCAAGACTTATACATTTTTTTTTAATGTTTAATCTAGTAGGCAGAATGTCTCTTGTTAGCCTCCACAAAAAATTCTTAATTGTATTTGGTACCGGAGCTCGCCAAATTTCCTTCCAAATCTTGCTCTGTCGCGGACAAGAAGGCCTCAGTTGGAGCCTAGCTTTTTCGTCACAAAGGAGATGATAAGCAGAGCGAATAGAGTACAAACCGTATTTCTCCCAATACCAAACAAGAGAATCCATTGGGAGCCTAAAGGATAAAGGAATGCTAATGATTTTTGCGCATCTTCTCTATCAAAACACATGAAAATCAGATCGCGCTTCCATTGTCTGGTATCCATATCAATCAATTCGGAAACAAAAGCATCTTCCGAAAGAGAACAAGTAGGACTTCTAGAGCTAATTTGCTTCATGTTAGGTTGCCACTTCTCCATCCAAATACGCACAGATCTTCCTTCTTCGATCCTCCGAAAACCACCTAAATTAACAGTAACACGAGCACTGAGAATTCTCATCCATGCAAAGCTTGGTTGGTACCCTTCTTTTGCATTCATGAAATCACCATTCAGGTGGTACCTACTCTTGAAAATTTTCTCAAGAAATGATGGTTCTCTTGTAGCAAGTCGATAAAAGTGTTTCCCAAGAAGTGCTTTGTTAAACTCTTTCATTCCTCTAAAACTCATCCCTCCATCATTCTTTGCTTTGGATAGTCGCTCCCAACTCATCCAATGGATCTTTCTAAGTTCATCATTTGAACCCCACCATAATCTAGCAAGCATAGAATCAATATCTTTACAGCACCCCACTGGCATTTTGTAGCAGCTATAAGGATATAATTTGGGATAGCTTGAGCTACTGCTTTAATTAGAGTCTCCTTCCCAGCCTTTGATACGAATCTTTCTTTCCATCCTTTCACCTTCTTCCAAACTCAGTCCATGCAAAAGAAAAAACTACCTTTTTGGATCTTCCAAAAGGAATAGGAAAACCAAGGGATTTTGACTGAGCCTCCACTACCTTAACTCCCATCATATTGCAGATCATTATTTTATCTTTGTTTGGCACATTTCGACTAAAGGAGGCTTTAGGTTTGCAAGGTTCAACACCTGGCATGAAGCTTGTTGATAGTTGGCAAGAATGTTGAGAATTTTCCCCCCTTCGTGGGTGTTAGCTCTAGAAAAAAGTAAACGGTCGTCAGCGAAAAAGAGATGTGACAATTGTGGCGCAGTCCTTGCCACCTTAATTCCATGAATATTCTTCAAATTTGCCTCCTTATGTAATAGTCCTGAGAGAACATCTGCCCACAAAACAAACAAATAAGGTGAGAGCGAGTCACCCTATCGAAGTCCTCTTTCTGGTCTGAAAGAAAAACTAGATTGGCCGTTGATAAGGATTCAGTATGTCACTCTGAAAATGTAACAAAAAATCAGCCCCACCATCTTCTCTGGGTACCCCATAGAACTAAAAGTTTGTTTCACAAAAGACCATTCAATGCGGTCATACGCTTAAGACATATCCAGCTTCAAAGCCATGACTCCTTTATTCCCTTTGCTCTTCTTCTTTAACCAATGAAAACACTCCATGTCAATAAGTGCATTATCAGTAATTAACCTCCCTTTGACAAAAGCGCTTTGTTAAATATCAATTACATCATTTAAAGTATGTTTCAATCAATTAGCTATCACCTTGGTTACAATCTTCATAATAACATTGCACAAACTTACGAGTCTAAAATCCTTCAGAGAGGATGGGTTTTTACCTTTTGAGATAAGGACCAAAAATGTTTTGTTGATGTCTTGAGTTTGGCCAATGTTTAAAATGCCTAGAGCCAAATTTTGAACATCTTCTCCAACAATATGTCTATACTTTTGATAAAACATAGCTGGGAGGCCATCTGGACCGGGGGTTTTAAGAGGATGCATTTGGTAGATTGCCTCCTTAATCTCTTCTCTTGTGTAGTTCAACTCGCACCAACTCTTATGTTCATTTGAGAGCTTTCCATTGACTACTTGACAAGTGGCCTCAATATTAATGGGATTTGAGGACGAGAACAATTCCTCAAAGTAATTTATGAGAACCCTTTCAACATTTTCCTCACCTCTCCACCACACACCCGCCTCATCTTTTAATTTCTTAATTGCACTCACTTTTGATCTTTGGCTTGCTTTGTTGTGGAAGAATTTTGTATTCCGGTTCCCTTCCTTTAGTCAAACCGGCTTACTCCTCTATTGCCACATTGTTTCTTGTCTATTGAGAAGTTCTCCATGAAGTTTTTCAAGTTCCCGGTATCTTTTGTGGTCCTCTGCTGAATCTGCCCAGAGGGTCTGGTCCTTCAATTTTTCCTCAACCCTCACCAATTCTTTCTTAATTGTCCCTATATTGTGGTCTTCAAAGGCTGAATCCAGAACTTGCAAATTATCAATTTTTTTAGTGCAAGAAAATAATGGTTGTCCTCAATTGCTTCTAATCAATTCCTCACAAAGACCTTCTTTTGTTCAACTTTCTTCAAAATGAAAAATCTATTTCCTTATCTTTTTATTCCATTGGGTTGGAATTTCAAGGCAAAGAAGGATAACGGCATGATCTGATCTGAATCTAGGTAAATGGAAAATTTTAATTAGAGAGAAACGATTGATAAATATTAAATCCTTCATTTCCCATGGAACGATCAAGTCAGCATTGAATATAGTCGTCTCTCTCTCTCTCTTCCATTTGACCATGTGAATGGATAGCATTCAAAACCCAAGTCAAGAAGGCCACAGTCTACTACAATTTGTCTTCCAAAGGAAAATTGGTTCTGACATCTAGCATTCCATCCTTAATTCTCTTGTGGATCTAAGATATAATTGTAATCCCCCACAAATAACCAACTTCCAGCAACTTGCTGAGCCAGTGAACGTATCAATTGCCATGTCCTCCTCTTTGTTTTGTTCCTCCGGGAAACCATAGATACCGGTTAGACCCCACACTTATCATGTTTCCTCATCATCACACACTCCATGAATATGGTCAATCCCACACCACCAATGCTTTTGAAATTTGACAATCAGTCACCACTACTTCCCCATTTTTCTTCTTTTCTCCACCCCTCATATCTTCCAAAGTACCTTCAGACACCACCACCTCCACAAGGCGTCTTTTTCCCAGCTCTTGTGCTACTTTGTCAGATTGACGCTTTGTTAGTTTTGTAGTCCTCTTCCTTAACCATTTCCTTCCCTTAGGTGCTGACTACGGCTTGGAAAGTGTACCAGTCTGTCATCTAGTAATTATCCTCACCCTAGTTAGGATGGGTTCGTATCCACAGGGACAACGCCTAGGTTACTAAGCTTATCTTAGGAAGTGTTGAGATTGCCTCTGCTTTGATTTTAGGTTTGATTGCTTTAAGTAATTAAGAAATAAAGGTTGATTGAGTTCAGATGAGAGAAGGTAGGTTAAGTGTCTCGAGTCCCTCCCTAAGTCTTGTTGGGTAAGTGGTGGTATATCGTTGCTTATTCCTTTTTATCATTAGTGAACTAATATAAGTAGTAATAACCACGTACGATAATTACCCTAATTACGAGTATTAAGAACCTTAATTATTAGACAGGGAACCCGTGTCAGACACGTTGTGACGTCCCTATGCTAGTGATTAGACTCTAAATATGTAGTCAATTAAGCTTGGTTTCATTAGTTCTTTACCCTTAACCACTAGTGTGACTAAGCTATCATTAAGCTATCATCTATTGATCGGGGTTAGCTGCCGGCTTTGAGGCACAATACTAGGTATCATTAACCCTAAGAGCGTTCCCTAATTGTGTACATCAATCAGGTTACGTAATTAAAACATAGACAATAGAATAATAAAACTGAATAAACAATTATATAAACTTAGTATCAAATTACATGTTTCCAGCATTCCTAAGGGAGTTCATCTCCTCACCTAACCCAGAGGGGGTTTAGCTACTAAAATGCATAATTAAATTACAAGAATATAAAAATGCATAAAAGAAAACCTAACCTTAGAGCTCCTCCTCCTTTTCCCTTAGAGAGTAGTATTGCTCTCTGTTCTCAATGAATATTATGAGGAAAAGGGAGCTCTATTTATAGTTTTCGTAACGGGCCAAAACCAGCCGTCGTGCTACGATGGGCTCATTGTGCTATGATGAGTAGATTCTTTGTAAAATTATAATCAATCCTGCGCGTTTGATCATCTTGTTCACCAAGAAATGCCATCGTACCACGATAGAGGTCATCGTGGTACGATGGACAGATTTACTTCAAAAATAGAACATGTGTTGTCTTGGCCAACAAGCAGCTCCATCGTGCTACGATGAATGCCATCGTGCTGCGATGGGACGCCAAAATTACGTTTTTGCTTCAACACGAAAGTTGTAGCTCTTCATCTTAGCTTTCCAACGCATGGTCACGGGCCTCATGCCGATATTCGTAGCTCAAGTTATGGTCCGCAGACTGAGAGTTACACATTTTCTTCATTATTTGCTCTTTTTATGCATTTTCTTCAATTCTTGACTTCTTGGACAAGTAGCTTCACTTCTTTAGGTTTTTGCCTTGTAATTGGTCTAAAACTAATACTAAACTAATAATAAATAATGCTAAAAATATCATAGAAATTACTGTCATCAGGTGCCTTAGAAGAAGCTTCCTCAATTCCTTTAATTGAAACAGAGGATATGGATACAACCCAAAAAAATTCGGCTTCCCCTTCGACATCCTTCTGCGCATCCCCCACCATGTTCACCTCACCCTCCACCGATTTTTCATGATTACGGCTAGGGGCCTTTTGTTGTTCGACCTCTTCTTCCACTTCTTTTGCGCCTTCAGAGTTGAGATTTTTGCAATTGCTGGTTGATGGAAAAAGACTTTTACTACAAGTTCCAGAACTAGAGTCCTTCTTCACTTCATAGGAAATTTTTGGGAGAGGTGAAGCTTGTAAGACCCAAGATTTCATTGTATAGTTGGTTTAAGGAGTATTAGGGTTCCGATGTGTTCGTGTGGTGAAACATCGTGTAATTATAGGTTTTTGTTGTAATCGAGTCTGTTTTGTGCTCGTGCACTGTATTTGTAGAGACTTTTGTCTTGTGATCCTGTTGCTTGAATAAGAAGTTATATGTGGTTTTAGAATAACAAGTTTTGGATTATTCTTGTTTTTGGAAAAACGAGTAGGATTTTACCCGCGGATGTAAAATCTTATTGCGTCTGTTTTAAGTGAGGTTTCGGATGGGAGTTTTATATATCTGCGTGAGTGAGGTTATGTTCTGAGAATAATTTTCTAAGGTATGGAAGAAAATTACAGTCGCGGAAAAAGATTCGACGATAAATTTTGGAAATGGTTAACGATAAGCGTTCTTTCCGTAGGTGTTACGTTTTTGTGATTTATGTTCGTCGCGACGCGCGAGAGCTGGTTACGTGTCTTGTTATGGAAGAGTTGTTAATATCTTGTGACTTATTCATAAAGCAAATTGATCCAATGACTAGGGTTTAAGCTTGGACTTTTGACTTTGATCCAAGGGTGGATTGGCTATCAAGAGCCTTTGTCATAGTAAGGAGGTTTGGTGACTTGTGGACTTAGAAAAAATCACAAACTTCACTACATTCTTTCTCTCTTCCACGTGAAAACTCCATTACTTTCTAACCTTCAAAAATTTTCCATTCCTCACCTTTTGTGTCCATTTCAAGCTTGGAAGCTTTGTGGAATTTTATAGAGAATCACTTTCTAAAGGTAACCCTCTCTTCTCATCTCCTAGGTTGGTAGACTTATAGAGTTTAGGAGTTTTTGGGTTTATGTTCTCATGAGGGTTTGTTAGGAAATGTTACTTTACATGGTTTTTGTTTCATGAATGTTGTTCATGAGGTTTAGAGAAGCATGTGTAGGCTTTGTTATTTTTGTTTTCCATGAGTGGTGAAAAATCTCATGAGAAAAGTTAGGGTTTTGGGTTGGTTATGTATTGATCAATAACATGAGGTTAGGTTGTAAGGTTTTGAAAAGAAACGTTGTCTTTGAACCTTTTGGCAAAAGGGAAACGTGTTGCACGGTTTTGTTTTAGAAAATCCGTTGAAAAATATTTTGGGGTTTATGAAAATATTTCCTAAGTGTTTTGTGTGGTGTTTTTGGGGTCCAAGTGGTTTAAAACTCTTGTGACATGTGGTGTTGCTTTTCGCTTTGAAAACATGTTTGAAAATGATTACCGGTCGGTTAAGGCCCGTAATAAAACTTGTGCTTGGGTTTGGTTTTGATTTTGGAAATGAAAATCAAATAACTTGCACTCGAAGCAACTAACATGCTTTCGGGAATGTATTGCTTGCTTTTGAAAATGGTTTGCTTTTGTGCCTTGAAAAGATGTTGGGAACTAATAGAATCAAACTAGGCTTGGTGGGAAAAAGGTGGTGTGAGTTGCTGTTTTTGCTGTCATGACAGGTGCAACTCGCTGAGCGAGTGTTTACTCGCTGGGGCGAGTGTCACAGGTCATGAACACGCCAGGGCGAGCTCCACAGCGAGTGAGACCTATCTTCACTGCCTTCACTCGCTGCCAACTCGCCAGGGCGAGCTCTGAGACCTAAAATTTTGGATTCTGATTTCTAAACTTGGTTTTTAATTTTCTAATCCCTTTTTATTAATTTATGGAAGTGGTGGGGATTGGAAACGAGTTTTTCGGGTACTCGGAAAGTACGTAACTTATAACGCAAGTAAATGGCCATTTTGCATTTCAAATTATTTAAAACTTTGGCCTATTGTTTTGAGTCCTAAAAATAGTACAAATAACTCATGGGGGTTGATCAATACGGTAGATTTTGGTATGATATCCGAAAGAGTGGATTTTCCTTAGGAACCTTTAGGTTTTTGGGGTTTTTGGTTTAGTTTCAATACGATTGGTTGGGAAACAATGTATTGATGGTACGCTGCTTGTTTTAGGAAGCGCGTTGTGTTGTTTGGACGAGTTGTAGTAAACGGAAGCTTGCCGAGGTAAGGGCTCCACTTTATTTCCGTCTTTCAAACGGTTACGACATGCTTTGTTTTGCTGTGTATGCAATTGATGTGTGCTTTGGCATGTTTGTATTTATGTATTCTCGTTGATGAGAACGTGGTTATAACTAAGTGTGCAATTTACATATGAGTAAGAAAATGTATGTAGGTTGTGATGCTTTGTACATAGGCTTTAGGCTATGTGTTTGTTTGCATGAGCATATATGAATGCGTGCGTCGGATAGGACTACGCGAGGATTTTGTCTGTGTGACTATCCCGTATATGCCAAAGAGAATATATGCCATGCATTTCATAGTCGCGTGCCTAGGTGTATGTCTGTGTGACTTTGCCTACGTACCGGGCGTTTGTCTGTGCGACTTCGCCAAATCCTACTGGATTTTATTGAGTTGGTGGTTGTCTTGTGTGACTCACCCGATGTTATCCCACCGTGATTGTTTTGGTATTGTCTGTGCGACTCTACCTGGTGTTATCCCACCAATAGTAGGAGGTGTTATCCCACCAGAGACCTACGCCTTCTATAGAGAGGTTGAATTCCGGAATTGAAATCATGCATGTGGCGAACCAGTGATCGGTTGTCACACCCATTGTAGAAGTCTGCATTAGGCTTGGTGATTTATTTACATATGCCCGTTGGTGGGAACTACTCTTGAGTTTAAGAGCTTTCTCTTGTGTTTGTGGAATTATTGTTATGTGTACAATCTTTCGCACCGATTATATATATACATACTTGTATTTTGTGGTGACCCTTTCTTTCATTTGCGGGCTCATCCCACCCAGATGATGGGTTAGGTCGTGGTGACGACGGTGGCTGTTCCAGGCCCCAGTGAGAGGTTGGAGCTTTGGCTTAGTATAGTTAGACTATGCGCCGGTGTGTTTTGTACACCGTGCTTTTTGGGTTTAGGCATAGGATTCTAACTTGTTTTGTTGTAAGTATTTGAATACTTAGACTTGGACTGTAATTATTCTGGAATACACTTTGCTTGTCGAAGCACCTTTTGGTAATGAGTTCTTTTGTATATTTGAATGCCGGCTCATTTAAAATCTTTTATGCGTAACTCTGATGTGTACAAAAAAAAAAAAAATTAATGCCTTTTATGGCCGAAGAAAAACGGGTTGTTACAATTGGTATCAGAGCACGGCTTTAAATCTTCAAAGGGAAAGTGTATACTTGAGTCGTTAGTCCAGAGTCGGTTAGAACATAGCTAGAGTAGTGTCAGTTCTAGTGTTTGTTCTGTGTCGGGTTTTGAGTTGTAACCGTTGAATGAGATTTTCTGTTGAGACTCAGAAATGTTTGGATAAGGAATCTAATCAGAATTGGTATTGTGCAGAAATAGAATGCCTCCAAGAAGGGCACCTACAGCACCTATGGCGGACAATGCTGATTTAAATCAGATGGCTTATGCCATGCATACAATGGCAGCGGCTGTGACTGCTCAGAGCCATGCTAAGGCGCAGAGGGATCTGGAAAAGCGCGAAAGAGAAATACTTGCTGTTGGATCTAGGCTTCTTTCAAATTTCAACCACCAAACTCCTCCAAAGTTTAATGGGGAGGGAGGTCCGGAAACTGCTGACTTATGGCTCCAATCTGTGGAGAGAATATTCGGGGCAATTCATTGTCCGGAAGGGGAAAAGGTAGTCTCACTACTACAGAAAGGGGATTTAACATCGGGCGAAAATGACATTTTACATCGGTTTCAGGTCCGATGTAAACACAGTTGATGTAATAAGTCTGACACTTTTCACATCGGTTGGACATCCGATGTGAAAACTGATATATAACTTCGGTTTGTATTTTTCCACCGATGTGAAATGTGAAGTTTAATTTTATTTTGTTAAAAACAAATGTATATTTTACTTCAGGTACGCGTTTAAGCCGATGTTAAAAGCCAATATATCACATCTTTGCATTTGTGGACCCGATGTGAAATCCCTATTTTTTTTTTTGCACCTGCAGCATCACACATGCTACATTCAAGTAGCCATTTGGTACCTAAAAATTCTTTCATCATTGATGCGGAATTTCTGCAAGTGCACAGATATGCCATGTAGTTTTAAAAGATTATCGAACCCAAAGGACCAATAATCGACCTACCGTTATCTAATGTCACGTTGTAAATCTAAGGCTAAATATTGAATAAGAAAGTTTTAAATAATAAAATATTTTTGGTTTTTTGTAATAATAAGAAAGCGTATTGCTAGAATGTGATCTTAGTTGCCTTTGGGGGGTTCGGTACTTAAATCGTGTTTGATTACAAATTTTAGTTTTCGAAACTATATTGATTTAAAAACACTAATCTCAGCTCTCGCAGATTTTGACTAGCGTTATAGATTATAAAGGTGATGCTTAACTCTCGTCCTCACATCCGCTAATAAAGTACTCTTTGAAAATCAATATAATTTAATTAACTCTAATTCCAACTCTCGTTGCAAACTAGACTTAATGTTCAGTTTTTACTATCTAGTAGAAATCTCACGCTCTCGCTCTCTTGATTTTTACTTTAGTTAATTCTCGCTCTCGCGACAAATTATTAATCTCGATTTAATTAAAAACTGCTTAGAAAACTATTTCATTAATCCTAAATAGCTCTCGCGGATTCTAGAATTAATGTCCAATTTTTACTATCCGGTGTAAGCCTCAACTCTCGTCAATGTTGGCCTATACCTTAATTAATTCTCACTCTCGTGACAAATTATAAAAACGCGTTACTAAAAATTGGATATAAAAATATAGTCACACTACTTAATTACCGAACCCCTAATAGCTCCTAATTACACATCCTAGCAATATTTAAATTAGCTAGACATAATTAAAACTAAAGGCATAAAAATAAAATAAGCAAATAAATAAATAGACATAAATAAATAAAAGCATAAAATAAATAAAAGCATAAAATAAAATAAGACAAGAAAATAAAATAAGAACCTGAATTAAAAAGAAATTCTGACTGCTGACACCGACAGCATAACAATAGTAATAAAATTTCTAAGCTAAGAGATTATACAAAACCAAGAACTAAAATATAGTTCTCTGTTTATCTCTCAAAGCCGGTGTGTCTTGAAAAGTGTACATAAAGGATTTATTTATACTAATGGGAGACTAGGAACTAATTAAAAGTGGGCGATGTGGGACTAATTATGCATATACATGCACGTGAATTTGCCTGCTGCCCAGCAAGCTTGGCCTGGCGCGCGCCACACCTTGGTGTGTGTTGCCTGCCGCCATGTCTTGTTGTGGCTTGCTCTTTTCGACCGCTTTTTGCTCCTTTTCAGTCCGTTTTTCTCATTTATTCAATTCAACCACTTTTCAACTGATAAAATAAAAAACCAGGAATTATTAACGATTTATTATATAAAGTTACGAAATCCAAATAAAAATAACTGAAATAATATATTAATTTAACTAAATAAATAGTACATTTTTCGGTCTATCAAACTCCGCTAAACTTGAATCATTGCTTGTCCTCAAGCAATTTAGCTTGCATATAGAAAACATTTAAAATGCGAAGCAACTCACACACACAGACTTAGAGAAAAACAACATCACAAGTACTCATACGCGGTCAGAAATTCAAATCGGCTAAGATCAATTAATTAGGTGCTTATTCAATCAAGAAGGGTATTTCAACGACACACAAAGTTCTCCCCTTTATGAATACCGAATTTGGACCATGCCGTTGTACTAGAATCTAAATCTTCTCCTTTGTTTTATCCTTTTTCATTCAAGACAGTCACATTAAGACCCTTTATCTATGTCACACACATGGTAAGAAAGCCGGTTAGCGATTTTATTCATCTCTTTCTTTTTCTTTTTCACAATATAACTTGATGATGCAAAAGAAATTTTGTATCATTTCCATAAGCATTAATTATGTATTTTTTTTTCTTTATTCAAGGTTAACCGTATTACCACAGTATGACCTTTTCAATGCGTTAGATGATTCGCTTATATTCATCGACTTACGTACTTAATGTGTGACTTTTATAGATGGTGTCCGACTGAGTAAATAAACTACTAAAGGAATCCACAAATTTAAATTAAGAGATTTTGGCACAATGGGTATTCAAATTGATATCCATACTAGGGAGACTTCAGGGTGTTGGAAAAATACCGATTTGGTTTGAAAAATTCCCTAGTTTTCTTAACTTAGCCTCTTGTCTTTTCTTAACCTATATACTTTCAAAGTGAATAGCTTATCCTAAATCTTTAGAAAAAAAATTTTAAATTGGCTCAAGAAAAGGAGAAATTTAAACAGAACAGAGAATGACTATAAATTTAATTAATATTTTTTTTCATTATGCGAAAGGGAAATTAAACTAATAGAAATTGAAATAACTGAAAATAAATGAAAGCGGTAAAACTCCTCCCCTAAACTTAAATCCAACAGTGTCCTCACTGTTGCGACTCAAGAGAAGAATTGGAGTGTAAAACCTGGAGTGAAGGGATCATGGGGGAGGCTGCTGATAATTTTGAAAGTTGTTGAACTGAAGCCTCAAACCGCCTAGCTCTTGTATGACATTGTGTAGCTGCTGCTGACGGTGCTCTTCTGAGCTCTCCCATCTGTTGAAGTAGCCCTGCATCTGGTGTTGATTCTGTAGAATTTCTGTTTGTTGGGCTTGCATAGATCTCATATGTCCCATCATCACCTCTTGCTGTTGGTGCATAGCATAAAAGAGTCCATCGCGCTCTTCATTTCTAGCATTTTGGGCGCGCATTTCATAAAGCACATCATCAATGGCACTCTGTCTCGATGAGGAGGAACTACCTGCAAAAGTGTTAGAAAAATGTGTGGTGTGTGCAGGTGGAACAAAATTGGCGCCCCCACCAGCGGCAACATTCTGAGGAATGTGCGTGGGAGCTCTATTAGTCACAACATTTTTTTTTATTATTATTTTTTTAATTTAAAACGGTAAAAATAAAAGAAGGCAAAAAGTAAAAAGTCATGGGTTGCCTCCCATGTAGCGCTTTGTTTAAAGTCGGTGAGCTCGACTTCTTGGCCCCATAGATCAATGTGGCTCTTCCTCTAGACTCACATTTCTAATATTTTTCTGAATATTCTTAGGTCTCCATTGGAACATCTCAGACCATTTCATAGGTCTTTTTTTCTTTCTCTTCTTTTTCTTGGAGACAGAAGAAGGTGTCTTATCTTGAGTGATAATGCTCTTTGAGTGAATTTTTAATATGTCGGGAGGTATTTGTTTAGCAATGGGGCTTTTTAATTTGGTTGGAGCAGCAGGGGCTCCTTTTTGTAATTCTGGTGGAGTTCCTAAACATTCGTCTAGAGCGTCATCATTTTTAAGGGTTGGAGGGGTGGAAGTTTTTATATTTTTAGAATTTTTATTTTGATCCTTCCCTATTCCTTTCTTATTTTCTTTGATGACGTCTAACATGTAGCAACTATTGTCTACGGCTGGTGCTTTCATGAATTGGGTTAGAATAAATTCAATTTTTTCTTCACCCACTTCAAAAGTGAGCTTTCCTCTCTTTACATCTATTATGGCACCGGCGGTTGCTAAGAATGGCCTTCCTAAAATGATAGGTGTATTGTAGTCCTCTTTAATGTCCATGACTATGAAATCAGTAGGGATAAAGAATTGACCTACGCGTACTGGCACGTTTTCTAGAATACCTAGGGGGTATTTGACGGAACGGTCCGCGAATTGGATGGACATTCTAGTTGGTCTCAAATCTCCTAGCTTAAGTTTTTCACATATGGACATGGGCATTAAGCTAATACTAGCTCCTAAATCGCATAGGGCTTTATCTATAATGTATGGTCCAATAACACAAGGTATGGAAAAACTTCCTGGGTCTTGTAGTTTAGGAGGCATTTTGTTTTGAAGAATGGCGCTACACTCGGCAGTAAGCATAACGGTTTCTTCATCAATCTTTTTCTTATTGGTTAAAATTTCTTTGAGAAATTTAGCATACGAGGGCATTTGGTTAGTAGCTTCCGTGAAAGGTATTGTGATATTTAATTGTTTTAGAAGCTCTACGAATTTCTTAAATTGTCCCTCGTTTTTGGATTTCTCAAATCTTTGAGGATAAGGGATGGGTGGTTTATAAGGTGGCGGAGGCACATAAGGTTTCTTTTTCTCTATGACCACTTCGTTCTTTTCTTCCTTCTCCTCTCTATTCGGTTCACTTTCCTTCTCTTGGTTAATTTGTTCACTTCCCTTCTCGGTTGTCTTACTAGAATTTAGTTGCATGGCTGGATTCTTAGTTCTAGGATCAGCTGGTCCATTGTATTGTGTCCCACTTCGTAATATAACAGCATTCACATGTCCTTTTGGATTCTGCTCAGGTTGTCCAGGAAATATGCCTGCGGGTACAGCAGTAGATGCTTGTTGTTGGGCCACTTGTGAGATTTGTGTTTCTAGCATCTTATTGTGTGTGGCTAGGATATCTAATTTGCTTGTTAATTGCTTAATTTGCTCATTGGTGTGTCTAAACTGCTCATTAGTGTGAAGGTTTTGATTTAGGAAATCTTTGTTGGTTTGAGCTTGAGAAGCAATGAAGGTTTCCATCATTAATTCGAGGTTAGACTTCCTAGGAGCATTTTGAGCAGGGTGGGCAGGCTTTTGGTATCCTGGAGGAGCAGAAGTAGGTGCTTGGCCAGGTGCATATAAAGCGTTGTTGCTTTTGTACGAAAGGTATGGATGGTTCCTCTGAACTTGGTAGTTCACTTGGTCTAGGGAAGCTTCCGTCAAGAGTTGACATTCAGCGACAGCGTGCCCTTGAATTCCACATAGTTCGCAATTTGAAATTGTTGCAGCCACGGTGGCTGTACGTGTTGTGGTCATACTCTCCATCTTTTGAGTCAGAGCTTCAAGTTTGGCTTTAACAAGGTCAACCTCGCTTACTTCGTACATACCGCCTTTCGTTTGAGGTTTCTCTACAGTTGTTCTCTCGTTTCCCCATTGATAATGGTTTTGAGCCATGCTTTCGATAAGCTGATAAGCTTGGTTGTAGGGTTTATCCATAAGTGCGCCACCAGCTGCGGCGTCTATTGTCATTCTTGTATTATACAAGAGACCATTGTAAAAGGTGTGGATAATTAGCCAATCTTCGAGTCCATGATATGGGCATAGTCTAATCATGTCTTTGTATCTTTCCCATGCTTCGAAAAGAGACTCATTGTCTTTTTGTTTAAACCCATTGATTTGAGCTCTTAGCATAGCAGTTTTGCTAGGTGGGAAATATCTGGCTAAAAAGACTTTCTTCAACTCATCCCACGTGGTGACTGAGTTGGATGGTAGGGACTGGAGCCAAGCTCTAGCTCTATCTCTTAACGAGAAAGGGAATAGACGAAGTCTTATAGCTTCGGGACTGACACCATTAGCTTTGACAGTATCCGCATATTGCAGGAATATGGATAGATGTAGGTTTGGGTCGTCCGTGGGATTTCCTGAGAATTGGTTTTGTTGAACCGCTTGCAACAGCGAAGGTTTAAGCTCAAAATTATTTGCTTCAATAGCAGGAGCAGCAATGCTATTGTGCGGTTCTTCTTGCGAAGGAATAGCGTAGGACCTTAGTGGTCGGCCTTGTGGTCCTTCAGCCATCTCAGATTCTCTAACTATTTCGGGATGATGAATCTCTAATTGATTTTCTAAATTCTTACGTCTTATTCTTAGAAGACGTTCAGGTTCGCTAACTAGTTGCTCCAATTCTTCGCCTATAGAGCGAGTACTTGGCATGCAACAAGCGAACTGAATGGGGAAAAATAAAAATAAAAATAAAAATTGCCTTAGTCTCTACGGTGTAACAATGGAGTTACGATATCGACTAAATTGGTCCCCGGCAACGGCGCCAAAAACTTGATGCGGAATTTCTGCAAGTGCACAGATATGCCGTGTAGTTTTAAAAGATTATCGAACCCAAAGGACCAATAATCGACCTACCGTTATCTAATGTCACGTTGTAAATCTAAGGCTAAATATTGAATAAGAAAGTTTTAAATAATAAAATATTTTTGGTTTTTTGTAATAATAAGAAAGCGTATTGCTAGAATGTGATCTTAGTTGCCTTTGGGGGGTTCGGTACTTAAATCGTGTTTGATTACAAATTTTAGTTTTCGAAACTATATTGATTTAAAAACACTAATCTCAGCTCTCGCAGATTTTGACTAGCGTTATAGATTATAAAGGTGATGCTTAACTCTCGTCCTCACATCCGCTAATAAAGTACTCTTTGAAAATCAATATAATTTAATTAACTCTAATTCCAACTCTCGTTGCAAACTAGACTTAATGTTCAGTTTTTACTATCTAGTAGAAATCTCACGCTCTCGCTCTCTTGATTTTTACTTTAGTTAATTCTCGCTCTCGCGACAAATTATTAATCTCGATTTAATTAAAAACTGCTTAGAAAACTATTTCATTAATCCTAAATAGCTCTCGCGGATTCTAGAATTAATGTCCAATTTTTACTATCCGGTGTAAGCCTCAACTCTCGTCAATGTTGGCCTATACCTTAATTAATTCTCACTCTCGTGACAAATTATAAAAACGCGTTACTAAAAATTGGATATAAAAATATAGTCACACTACTTAATTACCGAACCCCTAATAGCTCCTAATTACACATCCTAGCAATATTTAAATTAGCTAGACATAATTAAAACTAAAGGCATAAAAATAAAATAAGCAAATAAATAAATAGACATAAATAAATAAAAGCATAAAATAAATAAAAGCATAAAATAAAATAAGACAAGAAAATAAAATAAGAACCTGAATTAAAAAGAAATTCTGACTGCTGACACCGACAGCATAACAATAGTAATAAAATTTCTAAGCTAAGAGATTATACAAAACCAAGAACTAAAATATAGTTCTCTGTTTATCTCTCAAAGCCGGTGTGTCTTGAAAAGTGTACATAAAGGATTTATTTATACTAATGGGAGACTAGGAACTAATTAAAAGTGGGCGATGTGGGACTAATTATGCATATACATGCACGTGAATTTGCCTGCTGCCCAGCAAGCTTGGCCTGGCGCGCGCCACACCTTGGTGTGTGTTGCCTGCCGCCATGTCTTGTTGTGGCTTGCTCTTTTCGACCGCTTTTTGCTCCTTTTCAGTCCGTTTTTCTCATTTATTCAATTCAACCACTTTTCAACTGATAAAATAAAAAACCAGGAATTATTAACGATTTATTATATAAAGTTACGAAATCCAAATAAAAATAACTGAAATAATATATTAATTTAACTAAATAAATAGTACATTTTTCGGTCTATCAATCATCACACAGACCAGAAACATATATATAGCTCTAATAAAATTATAAAATTCTTTAAAACTCAAATTAATTTCATTGCAACCAATTAATAGCTAGCAAGATTATAACATTTCTACAAACACAAGTAATGCAAAATCACCAAAATAAGTTCAACTGATACAGAATAGCAGAAGCAGCATTAAAGTACCAAATACAAAAGCTAACACAAGACCAATGCAACACAAAAGCCAAAAGAGCATTCTTCATTTCTATGCTAAAGTACCACTAAGCAACGAACCGGACTTCTAGCAACAATATCAAGTGTCTGCTAGCTGAATTAAGTAAAGGAAAGCCACAACAGAACTTTCATAAAACAAGAGCAAAAATAAAGCCATAACAGTAAGTGAAATATAAGGCCATAACAGAACTGAATTACGTAAAAGATAATGCAATTAGTACCTGAACTAAAAGCTTTCCCTACATATAAGCACATGACATTGGCATAACAGTAAGTGAAATATAAGCACAAGACATTGGCATAACAGTAAGTGAAAGCTTTCTCTACATGCCAAAACTACAGGACATTGACATACAACTAGACATAGGCCTACTTTAGCTTAACTTCTTACTTGTGCATATTAGAAAAATCCGTAAACCTACAAGTGATAATTAAAAAAATTATACAAACTATCTCATAGCTACATTATACATACCTCATCACAACCAGATTCCATCATCACCTTGAATGACCTAGCAAAAATAAAAAGTCAACCATTAGAAACATTAAACTTAACATTTTTCTAGAACTCCTTATAATCACATCATAAGGTCTAATGATATACGAAACAACTCATGTAAGTCAGTCAAAAACATATCATGACCCATAAGTTATATTACCTATATAACTCAAATCAGACAAATATATACAATTTAATATAACTCACCAGATAAATCTTAATCTTTATATAACTCCAGAAAACATGGCTGGCTGAGAGAAAGAAATACAATTCACCATAGTAACAAACAAGCCCTCCCGAAGCAATATAGATAAGAATTGCTTGACTGCAAAGAATAAATATATAGCAGATAATATTTGACACAACAAAAAGAATACTCGCATGGCAATTGTTCAGCTTCAACCAAAGATATTATAGAGACCAGAAATAAACCAGAGAGACAAAAGATCAAAATACCAAGCAATGCAGGCAGGGTACTTACATTCTGTTATCCATATCAGAAAATGCAGGCCTCATTCTGTTATCCATATCAAAATATCTTGTGAATATTTAAGCTGAAATAGCAATCATGAGTCATGGCCCCATGCAAGTAATGATGTATATGTACGTCTCTTTCTTTGTTAGCTTTATTTTGCATATATAGACTAATAAAAGATTATGAGACCTTATAGATCATTGTTCTATAATGAGGAAGTGACTGTGAGTAAAAATTATTCATTTGAACTAAGGCAAGGCGACAAATGAAATTGAAGCAAAGGTGAATCGGTGATGTACCTCCAAACACTCTAATGCTCAATTGAATATTTGATTGAATAAAGTAGGAAGTTAGTTTATCGCAGGCTAACCAAGATATGGACCAGGATTCACTGTGCTCGACTGATCAGGCCCAATTTAGGGTACCAACTATTTTCAAAAGCTAAGCTTTCAGATGCCGATTGTTTGAACTTCACATTTGGCTCCTGAAAATGATGAATACCTAGATAAAGACATGGACAGATGATAACCAGTTCGTAAATTCTTTTTAGGCATAAACATAGCTTGTAACTTGCGTAAAAAATATGCACTACATGTTGGAATTAATGAGCAGTAGCAGCCATAAAAGAAATCATTATTAATATTAAATGTATTAGTATAACTTTTGTCAAAACTATGCACTACATGTTAGAATTAATGTCCATTGTACACTAAATAAATCAAAACTTGCGTAAAAAATCACTACCAAGCAACAATATAAAGTGATATGAGGCATGAGCAGTAGCAACCATAGAGCTATAACAAAATTTTAAGACTAATTTTTGGTCCAACGAAGTTTGATATAAGTCACTGTCAAAATATCAGTTACAAGATCAGTTAAAACTTAAAAGATATGAGGGTAAATAAGTTTGACATGAGCTATAACTTTTTTTTTTTGAATTGCCAAATTTATTATAACACATCAAATCATGGTATAAGACATACGAAAAGAGGGGAAAAAGATAACAAACAGGTTGGTACTAATCATGCTTACAAACGAGGCACCAAAGAACACCAACAAACAGAGAACAGCCCCTAAACAAGTGCAGCAACCACCAACACATAACTATCAAAAAATAAAAAACAGCAGCAACAAAGCCAAAAGAAACAGCACAGCAAAACACCACCAAACTCATGCCACTGCAACTCTACAGGCCAACAGTCGAGACCAAAAGCAGAGAAACAACAACAGCCCGCAAACACAGCAGAAAAACCAGCTCTCCAACGCCATAATCCGAACCAAAAAAATAGGAACCTTCACCCGCGCCAAAACCACAAAAACAAACTACCGAACGAAACAACTTCCGGGATCCTAAGACCATTCATAATATGAGCTATAACTTAAAAGATCAGTTAAAACTCAAGTAGTAATTTGCAAGAAGTTTGATATGAGCTATAACTTAAAAGATCAGTTAAAACTCAAGTAGTAATTTGCAAGAAGTTTGATATGAGCTATAACTTAAAAGATCAGTTACTATCATAAGTCACTGTCAAAATCCCTTTTCACATAACTCAAATCTCTACTTTATTTCTAGTTCCATTTTTTATCAGTAACAGCTCAAATGCATATCATAAGTCCATTTTTTTCACTTCATTTATAGAAAAAAATAAATTAATATTGCAAATTGATCCAAAACTCACAAACTCATAAACTCTTTGAAATTGAAAGTGTCACTACTGAGCTTGATTTTTTCTCTAGCAAATAGCATAGCACTCTAATCTCAACTGATCTCAACATCAAATCCTATGTAAAACCAGTCACAACTAAGACTTTGTGTAGGGAACTCAATCAGTTAATTTTGATAAACTAGTCGCAAAACCTTGACCCCTCTAAACAGAGATTTCGAGTTTCACTTAATCAATAACCAGATTAACCAATTCACAACAACAAAAACTAAACATTTAATTAAAATAACATAGAATCAGATGAACTCAGACGAACCTATAACGACGGCATCAAATTTATGTGTTTTAGGGTTTCTGCGTTTGAAATCCAGACGAACACGAACCTTGTTATTGTTGAATATGCCACCAGCAAACTCACGAACCTAAAACGGGACCAGCAACCTCGTTCGTGACTGAGAGAGAAATGTTCGTGAATGAGTTGAGTAAGGTTCAAATATAAATTTCGTGAATGAGAGAGAAAGGTTCGATTTCTGTGATGATTAAGAGAAACAAGAGAGAAAGATCGATTTCGGTGAGGATTTCGAGATTCACTTTCGGTGAGGTGAGGTTTAGGGTTTGTTCGTGACAGAGAAAGAGTGTGAGGGTACTTCTGTTCTTCGCACGCGTATTTTAAGTATATGGAAAAGGAGGATTTCTAATTGAAAAGGATTTTACATCGCTGGAACCAGAGCCGCATGTAAAATCCTTATAACATATTTTCCGTTTAATTACAAGATTGCCACCGTGTCCCCTTTAACATATGATATAAAATTACCTGATGTAAAAAGTCTAAACCAAAAGTCTATTTTGTAGTAGTGTCTTAGCTACCTATCAGTTACTAGGAGGTTCAGAGTATTGGTGGAGGAACACCCGTATTATCATGGAGAATGGTCATGAAGCAATAAATTGGGAGAACTTCAAGAGGAGGTTTTTAGCCAAGTACTTTCCCGAGACGGCAAGGGAAAGGTATGGGGAGGAATTTCTGAGGTTGCGTCAGGGGGGCATGAATGTTGAAACATATGCCAAGAAGTTCGAATCACTATCCCGTTTCTTCCGCTTCTTTAGGGATGGGATAGATGAGGATTATATGTGCCGTCGTTTCCAAGATGGGCTGAGGTACGAACTGCAGGATGCGGTTGTGCCATTGGGCATCCGACAGTTCCAAGTGTTGGTGGAAAAATGTCAGGAGGTGGAAGACATGAGGAATAAGCGGGTGAACCGCCAAGGAGGGTCTAGTGCCGGAGGACCAAGTCGTACCAATGATCGTGGTTCGACTCAGAATAGTGGGAGGCAAGGGAGTAAGCCGTATAACCGTCCTCAACACAGTAAAGGACCGGGCCGATCGGTGAATCAAGGGACCCGAGGAAAATCAGATGGTAGTAAGGGGGCTTGCTACAACTGTGGAGAAGCGGGGCATTTTTCAAATGAGTGCACGCAACCGAAGGGGGGAAGCGCTTGCTTCAATTGCAAGAAGCCGGGACACTTTGCTAGAGATTGCAGAGCCCCGAAGGCCGGGCCGTCGGCAAATGTGGCACAAGGCTCACAGGGTGCCAGACCTGTGGCAAAGGCACGTGCTTACTGTATGGGCACTGAGTTGAGTGGGCAGGCTAGCAATGCCATCCACGAGAGCTGTCACATCGCAGGTAATTCTTTAACTGCTTTGATTGACACGGGGGCAACCCACTCATTCATATCTTTGGCATGTGCAAATCGTTTGAGTTTGAATGTTTCTATACTTCCGTTTGATTTGAATGTTTTGACTCCTGCTAAGGATTTGGTGGTAAATACTGCATGTTTGCATTGTTTGGTAGTAATCCAGAATAGGGATTTTCTGGTCAATTTGGTTTGTCTACCGCTTTTATCTCTCGAGATCATCCTCGGGATGGATTGGTTGTCTTATCATTATGTGATTCTAGACTGTGCTCGGAAATTGGTTTTCTTTCCCGAGCCAGGTGTGCGGAGGTACTTATCTGCAAATCGGCTTTCTGTGGTTATATGTAATGGAGAACCGGAGATAGTTTCACTTGCTAGTTTAGGAGTGACGTCGGAGATCCGAATTGAGGAAATTCGAGTGGTTCAGGATTTCCAAGATGTGTTTCCATCGGAGATTCCAGCTTTTCCTCCGTGTAGAGAGGTGGAATTCTTCATTGATTTGCAACCGGGTACGGGTCCGATTTCGGAATCAGCTTATCGGATGGCTCCAGCTGAGTTGGTAGAGTTGAAGAGTCAGATTGAGGACTTGTTAGTTAAAGGTTTCATAAGGCCTAGTGTGTCGCCTTGGGGAGCACCGGTCTTATTGGTTAAGAAGAAGGATGGGAAATCTCGTATGTGTGTGGATTATCGGAAGCTTAATAAGGTGACTATCAAGAACCGATATCCATTGCCACGGATTGATGATTTGATGGATCAGTTGAGGGGAGCCTCTGTGTTTTCTAAGATTGACTTGAAATCTGGTTATCACCAGATAAGAGTGCGAGATGAGGATATTCAGAAGACGGCGTTTAGGACGCGGTATGGGCATTATGAGTTCTTGGTGATGCCGTTCGGAGTGACGAATGCACCTGCTATCTTTATGGCCTACATGAATCGGATATTCCATCATTTTTGGACAAGTTCGTGGTGGTGTTCATCGATGACGTCCTAGTGTATTCGAAGAATGAAGAGGAACATGTAGAGCATCTTCGTTTAGTATTGCAAGTTTTGCGGGAAAGTAAGCTGTATGCAAACCCGTCAAAGTGTGACTTTTGGTTGGAAGAGGTGAATTTCCTTGGGCATGTTATATCAAAAGAGGGAATAGCCGTGGATCCAGCCAAGATTGATACGGTACTTTCATGGAAGCAGCCTCAAACAGTGACTGATGTGAGGAGCTTTGTGGGTTTGGCCGGTTATTACCGGAGATTCATTGAAGGTTTCGCTAAGATTGTGGCGCCAATGACACAACTTACGCGAAAAGATCAACCTTTTGCTTGGACTGAGAAGTGTGAGTCGAGTTTCCAGTTGTTGAAAGAACGGTTGACGACTTCACCAGTTTTGGTGTTACCACAGTCGGAGGAACCGTATGAGGTTTATTGTGATGCTTCTCATCAAGGGTTGGGTTGTGTGTTGATGCAACACAAGAGAGCAGTAGCTTATGCGTCAAGACAGCTGAAAGTGCATGAAAAGAATTATCCTACGCACGATTTGGAGCTTGCGGCCGTTGTTTTTGCATTGAAGATTTGGAGACATCATCTTTATGGTTGCACTTTTGTCGTGTTTAGTGACCATAAAAGTCTCAAGTACTTGTTTGATCAGAAAGAGCTTAATATGAGGCAGAGGAGATGGATGGAAACATTGAAAGATTTTGATTTCACCTTAGAATACCATCCGGGGAAGGCTAATGTGGTAGCCGATGCTTTGAGTAGAAAGAGTGTGTCGGTTTGTTCGGCACAAATGGCTAGTCAACAAGAGTTGTTGAGAGAGTTTCATGACTTGCACTTGGAGGTAGAGTTTGCTTTAGGGAATATGAGACTGGGTATGATTACCATCTCAAACAGGTTATTGGAGGACATTGCAAATTGTCAAGATGACAAGTTTCTCATGGAGAAAAGAGCTTTGATTGTTCGAGAAACCAACCGAGATTTCAAGGTGGGATCGGATAATATTTTGAGGTGTCAAGGGAGAGTGTGTGTACCCGAAGCTATGGACTTGAGAAACACTATTCTAGGGGAGGCACACAAGAGTAAACTTAGTATACATCCCGGAGCAACAAAGAAGTATCAAGACCTGAGGCATGATTTCTGGTGGCCGGGTATGAAAAAGGATGTGGCTGAGTATGTGGCATCGTGTCTGACTTGTCAGAAGGCGAAGATTGAACATCAGAGACCAGATGATGGGTTAGGTCGTGGTGACGACGGTGGCTGTTCCAGGCCCCAGTGAGAGGTGGAGCTTTGGCTTAGTATAGTTAGACTATGCGCCGGTGTGTTTTGTACACCGTGCTTTTTGGGTTTAGGCATAGGATTCTAACTTGTTTTGTTGTAAGTATTTGAATACTTAGACTTGGACTGTAATTATTCTGGAATACACTTTGCTTGTCGAAGCACCTTTTGGTAATGAGTTCTTTTGTATATTTGAATGCCGGCTCATTTAAAATCTTTTATGCGTAACTCTGATGTGTACAAAAAAAAAAAAATTTAATGCCTTTTATGGCCGAAGAAAAACGGGTTGTTACAAAGCTCGGATCCAAGGTCCAAATGCTTGTTCTTTTTCCTCTACCCCGTTGTATGTGTCCTCATCAGGGTCCTCAATTTCTTGAAAGTCCTTCAACTTGTGCCCAATTCGACCACAACCAAAGCAAAAATTAGGCAACCTTTCATATTTGTAGTCCATTCAAATGTCCTTCCCCTAAAATTTTAGCTTGGAGCATTGCTTTAAAGGTTTCCTTAGATCAAGTGAAGCTCTAATCCATATGAACTTTCCCATACGGTTGCATTCTTTCATATCCATCTCCTCAAAAGTACTTATATTGTTTCCTATTTTCTTTGCCAGTGCTTTATATTGTAGCTTGAGGGGTAGGCCATAGATCCGAACCCAGAAGGACACTTTGTTCATCTCTAGCTCTAACGTTTGTTCGTTGCCAGAAATGCGATTCAGAATAATAAAGTTTCTATTAAGCTCTAGGGACCATTTTGTAAACCTAGGTCGCCTCCTTCTTCGTTGTAAATTTGAACAAGAAAAGGTTTTTGTTTAGATCCTGGATGTCAACAGGATTTCTACACCTCCATGCCTGAGTTATTTTTGTTTAAAATCTCTAACGTTTGTTCGTTGCCAGAAATGCGATTCAGAATAATAAAGTTTCTATTAAGCTCTAGGGACCATTTTGTAAACCTAGGTCGCCTCCTTCTTCGTTGTAAATTTGAACAAGAAAAGGTTTTTGTTTAGATCCTGGATGTCAACAGGATTTCGACACCTCCATGCCTGAGTTATTTTTGTTTAAAATCTCTAATGTTTGTTCGTCGTCTTATATAACGTTGTTGGTTTTTCGTCTTAATATGGTGTTCGTCGATTCAAATTGACATATTCACTTTAACTCATTACAGATCTAATGACAATTTGAACATCAATGTTGCAGATTTGGGAGTATGAATATTCTTGTTACTTTTATTTTGTCATATTTGTAGACAATTTTACGTTGCCGTTGTATGCTATTAATCTCGGTGGTGCAAGATTGTTTGTAGATTTATCTTTTTCAGTTTTTAGCAGTCTTAAATTTTTAATAATATGATTTTCAGTCAAAAAAAAATTGTTTTATAAATTTAACGGGTTAAATTAAATTGTTTAATCTTTACATGTGCGAAAATGTTGATTTACTCCCTATGAGCCTCCAGGGTTTACATTCGAATTTCGAATCTCCCACTTATTCACCTTAATAAGTGAATTCTCAACCGTTAAGATACTTGATTAAAGAAAAAACATACTAGTTTTTATGGTTTTTTATGTGTGAGAAAAAGAAACATAAGATCTGTAAAACAGAAATTAGAAACTTCTACACTGGGTATATTAACTTATACGTTTGCATAGAATGTAAAAAATCTTGCAAATGTACTTTTTTTTTTTCAATTTCTTTTCTGCTTTTTATTTTTCCCCTACACATTAGGAGATGTTTGAGACATGAACAAAAAGGGCTTTCTATCACTGTGACGTTAATTTTTGCCCTTGATGGTTATAGTTGTTCGTAAGGTTGTATTTGGGAAGAGTTTGGGGTTTCATGTTTCTTTGAGTGTGAGAAAAATTGAAAATTGAAGTGTTGAGTTTTTTGGATAACGATGGCATTGGCATGTGGGAGTTTTATTTTTATTTTTTTACAAAAAAGAGACATCTTTTGAGATTAGAATAATAATAAAAGTTAGGCAAAAATTACACTAGAGATCTTTTATCTTATTTATTTGTAACACTTTAGTTTTTATCTTTTTTTTTTGTCACATTTAAGTTTTTTATCTTATAAAATTTGTAACACTTTAATCATTTAACTTTTTTTACTCTCATTTTGATCCTTTATCTTTTGTAATATGCATATATAAACCTTTTATCTTTGCCGGTATTTTGAAAAATGAAGGCGCAAAGTATTTTTAAAAAAATAAAATTTCAGCATTTTTTAATAAAAAATAAGAAAAAAAAATGGGGCTTATATATGCGTATTACAAAAGATAAAGGATCAAAATGCGAATAAAAAAATAAAAGGCTAAAGTGTTACAAATTTCATAAGATAAAGGACTTAAACGTGACAAAAAAAATAAAGAACAAAAGTATTACAAATAAATAAGATAAAGGACCCCAATGTATTTTTGCTTAAAAATTAAACAAAGTTAAAACTTAGCTTCTAAATAGGATCTCCATCCCAAATTTTTGGTCCTTTTACAGTTTTGCAGATAGATTTAGAAATAATAAATATGGATAAAATAAGTTATTTTTACCCATTTCTTACTAAAAAAGAGAAAAATTCATTTAATGGATATTATTAATTTGCATATAGGATATCACTAAACATATCCTATAAATAATATTTTACCACTCAGCATCATAATTAGACTGTTGTTCTTAGATCAAAATTATCAATGTTAATTTTGATGGATTTTATTTTGTCATGGTATATACTATAGAGACATAACTTAGATGATAACTATAGTTTGTGCAACAATGTTAAAACGTTTTTTGGGGATTGTCACTCATTCGAATCTCATAAAATTCGAAAGATTAGTCTCTGCAATTATACACAGAGGATATCTGATTTACGTCGAAAAGAAAGGAAAAAAAAAAAGCTATAGTTTGGTCCAATATTATTTAACTTTTTGAAACATAAAAGACCTATTTGTCTAGATTGAACTTAAAAATTTGTACATCTCTTACTGGCCAACGTAGCAAAAATCAAGCAAGATTCTCGTCCAAATGGAAGGAAAGAAAGTGGTAGTCAACTAGTCATTGAGTTCATCCTAGAAAACAAAAACATCGTACTAAAAAACAAGCAATCAAAATAAGACAACGCACACAAAAAAGCAAACTTAAGAATCTATTGATTGTTTGATTGGACAAAAGTAAAAGCAGATGCAAAAGGACCAAAATACATACTATAAGTATAGGAGTTTGGTGTTGAGATAATAAGCATTAAGCAAAGTGTGCCAACACCAAACGAGGTACAGTTGAAATATCTATCAAAAGATATCATGCCAAGGAATGTGGTCGACCCTCTTGTTGTAGGGGGTGTCATAGGAGATGTTTTGGACCCTTTTACAAACTCAGTTTCTTTGAGTGCTATCATCAAGAACAAAGAGATTAGCAATGGCTGTCAATTGAAGCCCTCTCAATTAGTAAACCCTCCAAGGATTATTGTTGGTGGTGAAGATCTCAGGACTTCCTACACATTGGTAAGTAGTTGTCACTTTTGTTATAAGATAACATCAAGGTTTTAAATTGCGGCCACAAATGCAGTCACTCATTCTTAATATTGTATGAGCCAAAACAAATTCTTAATATTGTGAAAAAAATCTAAAATGAAAATATGTGGGGTGATAGCAAGTAGTTAATGCTTCAAAATATTTTTCAATATATTTTTTGTCCTATTCAAAATGTATTTTTTGTCCTATTCTATCTTACGAGAAAGATGATTTTAGTCTCCTGTATTTTTAAATCTGAATTTTTTTTATCTCCAGATTTTTCACATTGTTGCAATTTCGGTCCAAACCCAAATATTTTATCCTAAAAATAGTTGTTTTTGTCCCAAAAAGTATGACTTTCGGTAGCAAATTTTAGTTATAATTTTGTTAGTATGAAAAATCGAACATATAACATTTCATCACTTAATATTTCATAATTTAAACCATGTCTAGCATTGTCATGTTATGTGCACTGATTTTTGTTTGGTTGAATCTCGTTAGGTTATGGTGGACGCAGATGCACCTAGCCCTAGTAACCCTTCTTTGAAGGAATACTTGCATTGGTGAGTTCTATATTGCCTCATTTTTTGGTAAAAGCAATTTTGTATTAGAAGTAACAAATTGTTTAGACTTATATACTTTTGTTATTATTCATTCCCACTTAAATGGTATTGTAGGATGGTGACGGATATTCCAGCAACAACAAGTGCAAGTTTTGGTATGAACAAATAAATATTACTTGTATAAGTTGTTCAGCATTTAAATTTAATATCTAATTTTTTAACAGCAAAAAGAAGAACCGATAAAAAAAAAATGAAAATTTACATTTGAAAATATACACTAATTTTGAATCTCTCAGATAGTTTACACTATACACAATGCCAAATAAGTATGAGTTCTTCTCCCATGCATGCCCCTTTGGGGTAAATGAAGCAAAAAATGAAACAAAGTGAACAAATTTTAATGTAGAGCTAATTGATCTATACCTAACCAATTATAAACCACAAAAAGTTTAAATGAAAGTTAAAGGAACCGGAGATTCATGGTTCAAACTCTAATAAAGGAGAAAAAATATTAATTTGGCCGTTTCAAAAGAATAAAATTATACAAATAAATTGATGTTGCCAATATGATATAGGTATAAAAAGGTCAACTATTTGATTGAGTAAATAAGAAGTAATTATAAGTAAAATGGTTTAATTGAAGAGTAAACTTGATAGAAAAAAATTATAATTTTTTTAACGAATTTATATCAACAGTTAGTATCCTCTTTATACATAGGTATATATCACGTCGATATTTTAAAAAATATGTATTGAAACTATATATATAATATTAGAATATTATATGTTTTAATACAACATTAGTAATTAATATAAATATATTGAATGTATTGTTATTACTTTCGTATGTGTATAAAAATCACATAAAGATGAAGAGATATATAACTTTTATTTTTACAAAACTTAATCATACAAAAAACTAATTGAATGTTGTTTATAAAAAAAATTACTTGAATGTTTGATCCATTATGATAAATAATATAAAAACTTGAATGCTTGATCATATTTTTAATTATTCTTATTTGAAATATTTAATCTTATAAGGTTCTGTGAAAATACATAAGTATATTGAGTATTGAGTGAAAAAAGTATATATAAGTTTTGTCAAAAAAAATGGTGTATATAAGGACATCATATCTATTGTCAAAGAAAAAAAAAAGTATTAATATATTTCGTTGCATAGTGTATATTTAATTTGTAGAGAAGATTGCAATATTGTACATGTTTCTATATGATGACACCAAATTTATGCAGGAAAAGAGACAGTGTTTTATGAGAGCCCAAAACCTTCAGCGGGGATTCATCGACTTGTGATTGTATTATTCAAGCAATTGGGCAGAGACACTGTTTTCCCTCCAGATTGGCGTCATAATTTCAACACTAGAAGCTTTGCTGAAATTAACAATCTTGTAATTGTTTCGTCACTTTATTTCCACTGCCATAGAGAGCGTGGTTGCGGTGGGAGGAGATGTTAGAAGAAATCAGATGAGCTATGCTATACCATACGAATGGCTTACTCACGAATTAACACGATAGTTGCGTTCATTTCTTGCATTTCGTTAAAGCTTATGTCGTAATATTTAGTGTTTTCCAAATTAGATTGAAGTTAGATTTTATATGAGAAAGATGTTGACATTTTGCGTATTCAAAAATTAGAAGAAAGATGAAATCTCTCAATTTGTTCTTCTAAGATTAATTACATTTCTGCATTGTTATGTTCAATATTCATCTTCTCAAAGTTTTTATTATTGAATTAACTGTTGTAATGTTATTATAACATCAGTTAAAGTCACGTGACAAAGGTTTTAACAGAGAAATACTAGTTGTCAGTATGTTATGTTTGTAGTTAGAATTTGAACTTCAAATCTTCTTCTCTAACTCCTTCGGGTTTCTCGGAGCAACCCCTTTGACTGTGCATTGGGGACAACACTCTCCCCTATTAGTAGCTAATGAGCATGTCTCTGTTTTGTGGTTTCCCTTCTCAATTTGCTGCCTAGGGCATATTGAAAGGGACTTCTCTTAGTAGTAAGGTTCATGGATTGTGTAAGAGGCACACACCATAAAGGTTTAAATGCAGCCACTCCTTCATTAGCTTTGGCATAATGTGGGCTTCCACATTATGCTATAAAAATTGCCACTCAATTAGGTCATGAGCTGATACTTGGAAATACCAACTTCCAATCAAAATGAAAACTTCATTGATAATTGAGAAGGCTAACTTCCAATCATAATGCTGAAAAACACATGCCACATTTATGAGTAATTCATAAGACCAATTTTATTCATCTTGGATGTTATTGTCGTTTAAAACAAGAAAAAATAATGGAATTCGGGGGAAGATAAGCTAAGCGAAGAAACCCCCCTTCTATGGTACCGTAGACAAGCAAAGAAACTCTTTATTGCACTTAAAAAATACCCAAATAACCATCATAAAACTGAACTTGAATTCTTCAGTATCAGTTATAACAATTAAAATCATGTTGGTCTCCCTAAGAGAACCGGATAAAATATAAACGACTAGAGTTATGCAGTTCCAGATTAACATAAACCTAGAAATAACGAGATAAAATTTTAATATAACAGAACTAGATCAACTGGTCTTCGGGTCTGGCATTGGGAAGAGACCAGCACCTGCACCCCTTGGAGGTGCAAAACCCAAGAACTTCTGCAGATTTGTTCTGATACTAATGGAACACAAGAAGTATAGAAATGCCATGGAACAATCTGTGGGATCATTACCTTGCAACCCTCGATGACTCATCTTCATAACAATCCCAAAAGGCTTGAACGGCAATTTGGCAACTACCTTGCCTTCAAAGAGCGAATTTAGCAATCCAAAGACCACAAAGAGAACCAGAGCAACGACACCACCGGATTTGAACTTGAAGAGAGACAAGTCACGACTAGATTCTTTGAGGCTTGTCTCAACACGGTCAATTTTTTTGGTCTTGGACTTCTTAATGTTGATTTTGTTGCTGTCTGTCTTCATAGTCTCGAGTTTCTTGGAGGCTTTGTCGATGGAGGACCGAAGGTTCTTGTAAGAATTGGTGCGGTAAATGAGAACCCATGAGATGGCCTCACAGACAATAGCTGTACAGAAGGAGATACCCACTACAGTGAGGCCATCGGAGTATTTAAAATCTGAGAAAGGATATGCCATGGATGGTAATGAAATTCTACGAGAAGCAAAGAAAGCAAACTTGGATCTTGATCAAAATAGTTTGAACATCCAAAGCCTGTATAAATACACAAACGTCAAATCATTTATGATACAACTCCTGTTTATAGACCATTAAAATGAATGTAGGCTTTGCATACAGAATGAAAAATAGGCAACAATTTAGAATCAGAAAGAATTAATCCATAATCATATTTTGCTACTTTTATTCTACTTCCTCTATGTTATGTTAGATAACACATAACAGCTGAAGAATGTGTAATAATGTGCGAAAAGAACAAACAGCAAACTGTGACTTGTTTGTACTTTACTGTTTTGCTGAGAGAACAGTATCTAAAAATGACAGAAACCCAAGGTAACTGAGTTACCCTATTTATTTTTCTAAAATACATATTGAACAAATTCATTAAATATCCTATTCAAGAAAAAGGTTCACTGCTCTTAATTCTAGTGCAAAAATAATAAGGGTTACCTTACTCTGAAAGGCAGTTTCCTTTTAAGTAAGAAAATACAACATAGTGTGAATTGCGAAAACAGAAAAGCAATCAACATTATATATTTTGTTGGTAAACTGCTAAAGGCACTGAATGGTATCAATAATGGGGAAGTGCTGGTAAAGGAATGTTTAAGAACCATTTTGACCCTAACTACCCTCTGTTTCCCCATTTTGCAAGGTTCCTCCATGGTTGACAAAGTTCAAATCCAGACTAGGATCAGGAGTGAGAGGAAATGCAGTAAATAATACTAGCACGAGTAGAAAGATTATACTAAAGTAGAAAATTACATTTAAACACACAATTACATAGAATGGGAAAATTAACTAATAAATCACAACAAATTTTATTAAACCTTACATTAAAGATTTCACAAGGTAGTTCAAAATAAATGTCTGTGCACAGCACTGCAAAAGGCTCTGTTAGGGTTTCTCACAAAACGATGTGTTAACTGTTAAGGCTCTCTTATTGGTTAGGCATTAAACTTTCTCTCACTCTATCGTGCAATAATCCAATAATTTTTGTGATAGCTAAGAGATCCAGATTACAGTATACTGGTTTCACCAAAGAGAAATAAGTGACGGAGAAAACAATGAACACTCAATGTTCGGGTTTAGTAATTTTTTTCATATTTGAACATTTATGTTACTGTTCATCCACTGGAAGTGCCTTAATCGTTTGACCTATGAATGTTTTCGTATTGGAAATCCCCATCATAGTAAGGAATGGACACATTGTTCCCTCATTTTAAACCCCGCTCAGTGTCACTCCGTTCACATCTCCCCTCTCTAATTCATCCGTGACACCTCCCCAAGTTGAAAGGGAAACCTCAGAATCACCAATTTCATCAGCTTACACAACATATAAACACATATTGGCATAAATACATTAAAATAAGCTAACTTCACACACACCCCACACACGCGCACACAATCTTACAGAGACTAAACACTAAAAAATAATCATAAAAATACCAAATTCATCCACTTTTCCATACACTATTTTCGACTCATAACCCAAAAAGGTCAATAATCGATGACAGCAAAAAAATTGAGCAGTAACAGTAACAGATCCTAAATTAATGCAAACAATTCAAAAGTTTCAAACCTTCAAAAATCAGATCAACAAAAACAGAAATTAAACCAAATCCACAAGTCTTGCACAATCTAGAAGATACTCTCAGCCATATAAATAAATAAATAAAAGCAATAAATCTGAGATGTGATTAAGGAATTGAAGCATAGATCTGAGAAGAGTAAAATCCTTACGGAATCGCAGCGAGAAGTGACGCGAACGGAGGGAGAATCAGGAATGAACACGTTTGAAGAGCACACGATAGGGCTGTTGTAATCTCTGATTAGGGTTTGTAAAGTATTTCCGATTTGATTTGATTGCACTAACCAGAGTAAGTAAAGGGGAAACGGGATCTACGATATCCTTAATTAATCTACTTTTTACTTCACTTTCCTATATATTAAAAAAAAAAAAAACTACTACTGACAAATCTAATTTATGCTTGTCAACTTTAAAAATATTTTAAGAATTCTTAAATATAATTTCACATATAAAGATAAAAAAAAATTTCAAATAAAAATTAGTAATTTATATTAATATATAATAATTACACACAAGTGAAAGGTAAACGGACAACAAGTATGACAAAACCAATCCTTTTGAAAACTACATTCATAGACCTAGAAAAGACAACATTGTTATGCATGAATTTTTAAACTCTTTGCAAAAGATCAACATGATCTGGTGCTAGGAATCCAAAAGTGCCAAACGCAAATGGTATAAAAGCATGTTGATTGTCATAACACGCTTTCTCATGTTTGGCCACTTTGATTAAAATAGCTTTGAGGGTCGCTTGTCCCGTAATAAAATCCCCCGCCCTCAATCCCACGAGTGGGGAAACTTCAGTCAAATCCACACAAGCATGATTCCCTCATATTCAACCGTACACTAGAACATTTGTAGGTCTAAGCGTCGATCTCCCTTCTTGTGGGTCTGTAAGACCCAAGATTTCATTGTATAGTTGGTTTAAGGAACATTAGGGTTTCGATGTGTTCGTGTGATGAAACATCGTGTAATTATTAGGTTTTGCTGTAATCGAGTCTGTTTTGTGCTCGTGCACTGTAATTGTACAGACTTTTGTCTTGTGATCCTGTTGCTTGAATAAGAAGTTATATGTGGATTCAGAATAACGAGTTTTGGATTATTCTTGTTTTTGGAAAAACGAGTAGGATTTTACCCGCGGATGGGAAAATCTTACTGCGTCTGTTTTAAGTGAGGTTTCAGATGAGAGTTTTATATATCTGCGTGAGTGAGGTTATGTCCTGAGAATAATTTTCTAAGGTATGGAAGAAAATTACAGTCGCGGAAAAAGATTCGACGATAAATTTTGGAAATGGTTAAAGATAGACGTTCTTTCCGTAGGTTTTACGTTTTTGTGATTTACGTTCGTCGCGACGCGCGAGAGCTGAACACGTGACTTGTTAAGGAAGAGTTGTTTAATATCTTGTGATTTATTCATAAAGCAATTGATCCAATGGCTAGGGTTTAAGCTTGGACTTTTGACTTTGATCCAAGGGTGGATTGGCTATCAAGAGCCTTTGTCATAGTAAGGAGGTTTGGTGACTTGTGGACTTAGAAAAATCACAAACTTCACTCCATTCTTTCTCTCTTTCACGTGGACTCCATTACTTTCTTCTAACCTTCACCAAATTTTCCATTCCTCACCATTTGTGTCCATTTCAAGCTTGGAAGCTTTGAGGAAAATTGTAGAGAATCACTTTCTAAAGGTAACCCTCTCTTCTCATCTCCTAGGTTGGTAGACTTATAGAGTTTAGGAGTTTTTGGGTTTATGTTCTCATGAGGGTTTGTTAGGAAATGTTACTTTACATGGTTTTTGTTCATGAATGTTGTTCATGAGGTTTAGAGAAGCATGTGTAGTCTTTGTTATTTTTGTTTTCCATGAGTTGGTGAAAAATCTCATGAGAAAAGTTAGGGTTTTGGAAATAAATTATATTGATCAATAACATGTGGTTAAGTTGTAAGGTTTTAAAAAGAAACGTTGTCTTTGAACCTTTGGGCAAAAGGGAAATGTGTTGCATGGTTTTGTTTTAGAAAATCCGATGAAAAATATTTTGTGGTTTATGAAAATAATTCCTAAGTGTTTTGTGGGGTGTTTTTGGGGTCCAAGTGGTTTAAAACTCTTGTGACATGTGGTGTTGCTTTTCGCTTTGAAAACATGTTTGAAAATGATTACCGGTCGGTTAAGGCCCGTAATAAAACTTGTGCTTGGGTTTGGTTTTGTTTTTGGAAATGAAAATCAAATAACTTGCACTCGAAGCAACCAACATGCTTCCGGAGATGTATTGTTTACTTATGAAAATGGTTTGCTTTTGTGCCTTGAAAAGATGTTGGGAACTAATAGAATCAAACTAGGCTTGGTTGGGGAAAAAGGTGGTGTGAGTTGCTGTTTTTGCTATCATGACAGGTGCAACTCGTCGGGCGAGTGTCTACTCGCTGGAGCGAGTGTCACAAGTCATGACAACACGCCAGGGCGAGCTCCAGAGCGAGCTAGACCTGTCCTCACTGCCTTCACTCGCCACCAACTCGCCAGGGCGAGCCCTGAGAGTTGAAATTTTGGATTCTGATTTCTAAACTTGGTTTTTAACTTTCTAATCCCTTTTTATTAATTTATGGAAGTGGCGGGGATTGGAAACGAGTTTTTCGGGTACTCGGAAAGTACGTAACTTATAACGCAAGAAAACAGCCATTTTGCATTTCAAATTATTTAAGACTTTTGACAATTGTTTTGGGTCCTAAAAATAGTACAAATAACTCATGGTGGTTGATCAATACGGTAGTTTTTGGTATAGTGTCCGTAAGAGTTGTTTCACCTTAGAAAACCTTTGGTTTTTGGGGTTTTAGAGTCCAATTCATTAGGGATTGATTGGATATGGTTTTGATTGTATACTTTGCTTGTTTTAGGAAGCGAGTAAGTGTTGTGTGATCGTGTGATAGTTTGAGTGCTTGTCGAGGTAAGGGCTCCACTTTATTTCCGTCTTTTAAAACGGTTACGACATGCTTGATTTTGCTGTTTACGCATTTGCTGTGTGCTTTGGCATGTTTGTACTTATGTATTCTCGTTGATGAGAACGTGGTTATAAATACGTGTGCAATTTACATATGATTAGGAAAATGTATGTAGGTTGTGATGGCTTGTGCATAGGCTTTAGGCTATGTGATTGTTTGCATGAGCATATATGAATGCGTGCGTCGGATAGGACTACGCGGGGATTTTGTCTGTGTGACTATCCTGTATGTGCCAAAGAGAATATATGCCATGCATTTCATAGTTGCGTGCCTAGGTGTATGTCTGTGTGACTTTGCCTACGTACCGGGCGTTTGAATGTGTGGCTTCGCCAAATCCTTCTGGATTTATATTGAGTTGGTGTATGTCTGTGTGACTTCGCCTGGTGTTTGTCTGTGTGACTTCACCTGCCTTGTGTGGCTTTTTAGTGCGGGTACGTATATTTCTGTGTGGCTTTGCCTACCCCACGACTCTTCGAGGAGAGGTTAATTTTCCGGAAAATCATGCATGTGACGAACTAGTGATTGGTTGTCACACCCATTGTAGAAGTCTGCATTAGGATTGGTGATTTATTTATATAAGCCCGTTGGTGGGAATTACTTTTGAGTTTAAGAGTTTTCTCTTGTGTATGTGGAAATTTGCTATGTGTACATCTTTCGCACCGAATATATATATACATACTTTTATTTTGTGGTGACCCTTTCTTTCATTTGCGGGCTCATCCCACCCAGATGATGGGCTAGGTCGTGGTGACGACGGTGGCTGTTCCAGGCCCCAGTGAGCGGTTGGAGCTTTAGCTTAGTTAGACTATGCGCCGGTGTGGGTTGTACGTGCTTTTTGGTTAGCATAGGGTTTCTAACTTGTTTTGTTGTAAGTATTTGAATACTTAGACTTGGATTGTAATTATTCTGGAATACACTTTGCTTGTCGAAGCACCTTATGGTAATGAGTTCTTTTGTATATTTGATGTCGGCTCATTTAAAATCTTTTATGCGTAACTCTGATGTGTACAAAAAAAAAATATAATGCCTTTTCTGGCCTTTGAAAAACGGGTTGTTACAGGGTCAGTCAAAAAGTTCACATGCGCATCTTTCTTCACAGATGCCCTTGCACGCTGAAAAATATCACAAAGAACATCAATGACAAAATCATACCTACATTTAAAGCCTGGAAGCTTCCTACAATGAACTGCATGCTCTCCAAATTGATCCAGACACGCTTTACGGCATACAGGGCAAACTTCATCAATCGGAAATAATGGAATCATGATACGGTATCTGAGAATAGTGCGGTACTCTACCGGTGACATATGTTGTCTCAACCCATCGATGGGGATAGCTAAAAGAAAATCTTGAGCATGAGATGCTCTCAAACACCCAAAAACTGTTTTCTGTCTTATAGTCATGTTAAAATTGACTTCCATATCCTAAACAATTTTACTAAAAAGGCCACTCACCAAAGCATGTTGGAACAAAAAAGGAAGAAAAAAATTAAATGAAAAGAAATTTACGTATAAAGATAGGAACAAAAATCACGATAAAAAATACGCACAAAAATATTAACTCAAATCTAACATATAACAACTTATATAAAAAGAGTAAATTACGACAACTTTAAAAAAAATAAAAATAGAAGAACCTAATTACTACGGTATATATTAAAAAAAATACTACTACTAAAAATTTAATTTATCCTCATTAGATTTAATAATATTTTAATGATTTTACCTTTAAATGTAATTTCAAATCTAAAGATAAAAAAAATACATTACTATATATTAAAAAAAGCTATTGCTAAAAAATCTAATTTATCTTATTAGAGTTAATAATATTTTAAGAATTTTACCCTTCAATGTAATTTCAAATCTAAAGATAAAAAAAAAATTAAATTAAAAGAAATTTACGTATAAAGATATGAATAAAAATCATGATAAAAGATACGCATAAAAATACTAATTCAATATAACATATACTCCGTAACTTATATAAAAAAAGTAAGTTACGACAACTTTAAAAAAAAATATAAATAGAAGAATCTAATAAAAGAAGATACCTAAAAAAAAATATTAAACTTACTTATATAAAAAACGAAGATTATATCTACAATAAAAGATTAATTAAGAATAAAAAAAAAGAAACAAAAACATAATATATTAAAAGAAATTACTACTATTTTTATTATTAAAAAACAAATTTACTCTATTTTTATCATTAAAAAAAATCTTGCATAAAAAAAATCATTAAAAAAAAACTACTATATTTGTGTATACTCTTATGTGGAAAATACAAGTATATTTTGATGAATATATATCATAATAATTATGAGATAAATATTTGTGATTGATACTTAAAACGTCATGGGACAAGTGTTGATCACTAGTACATAAAAAATTAATAGTTTTTTTAAACAAGATAATTAGTTCTTATCGATAAATATAAAAAACACGGGAAAATATTTTCACACATACATAAAAAAATTAGATAAATATTTGTCATTGATAATTATAATTTATTATTAAAATATACACGGGAGAATAACTTTTACAAAACAATTTCTTATTTAATAAATTTACATAAAACTGAACAATTTATGATTTAAAAATATTTTATAATATTTTTCTACATATTTTATTCTAAACAAATTTTATACTTTAGTATAATATCAATCTTAAATATCTAGAAAAAATCAATGGACAAAATATTTATCACTCATACATTTAAGAGATAGTGGACAGTTAATATCTAATGTTTGTACGATAACTTCTTGATGGACATAAGTTATACATAGTGCAATTCCTTTGTTTTGGTTTTCAAAGTCTGACATCTTTATTCGGTAAAACTTACACCATCAAAGTGAGATTGTAGAAGGTTTAGAGGAGCTCCACATACTCAAGAAAGCAATGGCTAGAGGTATTTTAGCTATTTAATTCCATTTTCGTTTCCATAGTTTAAGATAGAATTTCGTTTATGAACTTTAGAAATTCTAACATTATCTCCTACAAGCTAGTTTTTCAACTATAACCTAGTTTAGAGCATCTCCAATAAGAGTATCATAAACTAATGATTCGTACCTTAACTTTTTTTATCATTGGAATTCTATGACGTGACATAGAGGGTATCATCATCAATTTAATATTACATTTTTTTGTATATGAAATTAAATATAATGTATCACTTGCTAGTAATGTATGATACCCACGTTAGTATCATCATTGAAACAAAATATATATATAAGTTGCACAAGTATTACAGAACATTATAGGGATCACTTGTTAATAATATATGATATCCAAAGTGGTATTACTATGGGAGACGCTCTTATAGCTTAATTTTACCGATAAGAGCTTAAGACCAAATGGTTCTCCTTATGCACCGGTCAAGATCTATCTCAAGACCAAATGGTTAAGGGGCCCAAGTATCTACCACTTGTGCGACACTATTTTGGTACATTTTTAATATTTTAATTTTGTAAAATGAAGGAACACTTATATTTATATTACTTTGAAACAAATTAAAATAAGAAAGTACACTATTTTTTTCATGGATAAGACCACTCGAAGAATTGAAGTCTTAAACCTAAAAAATAGCTTATGACATATATCTAAACTTTTTTTTTACGTAAAAACATTTAATTTTATTTTGAAGAAAAAATTATATTGATTAGAGACAAAAAAAAAATAGAAGATTTTGAGAGAGAGAGAGAGAGAGAGAACTATCTGTGTTGAAGAATGAGAAACGACAAGTACTTCCCACCCCACTATTAAAAATACACATTGACGAATTAATATTTGAATTCTGACTGCGAGAATTATCCTTATTTTCATATTTCATAATTTATCAAGGCGATAACTTATTCAAAATTTTATCTAGCACCAAGAAATGTGATACCCATGATGATAAGTGTATGTAGATTATAGTGAGAACTAAGCACGAAAATTTAATTCATATTCATTAAAAAAAATATAGAATTAACAACTATTTTTTATTCATGTGAAGCTTCTATAGAATCATGTAATGGAGACGGAAGAGAGATAAAAATAGTGAGAGAGAGAAAGAGAAATCTCTTAGTGGTGTAGAATAGAAAACGAGGAATACTTTCCACCCGAGTATTAAAAATACATATTGACTAATTAAATTTTGAATTCCGACTGCGGGGGTTATCCATATTTTCATATTTAATATTTTATCACTATTTCTATTATTCAAAATTTTATTTAGCACGATAAAAAGTGATCCCCCATGATGAAAAGTGTATGGAGAAGATAGTGATAACTTAACACGATAATTTTATTGATATTCATTAAAAAAATAATATAGAATTAGCAACTATTTTACGGTTGATGAATCCCATATAGAGTCCCGCGACGGAGACGGGAGAGAGAGAATCTCTCAGTGGTATATAATAGGAAACATGTAACACTTTCCACCCCACTATTAAAAATACACATTGACTAATTAAAATTTGAATTTCGACTAATCGGGTTTTTCCATATTATGTGTCCATCGAAGTTTCATTAGATTACATATGGCTTATGAAATCTATGGAAAATCTAAAATAAATTAATATAATTTAGATTTTTTATAATTTATGCTATTTTAAACTTTTCATAATCTTCGTTTGAACTTGTTGGAACAAAGTGGGTCTGACATAAACCTCAGAGTTTTTAATTGGTTTTGATGATAACAAAGTATTAAAATTACAATTGGTATTACTAATGATTGTTCTAGTGTGCAGAATTATAAGTTAAAATTCATTCAGAAGCACTACGAACAAAAGCAGAGAAGCCAAGCTAAGAAGCTCTGAAAGCTTATCGCTGATCATCAGAAGCTTAAAATTCAAGATCTGAAGTCAGTGGCTCTGAAGATAAAAGCCAGACTCTGAGAAGCTCAGAAGCTGAAGACCTTAAGAAGCTACACTACAGACTCTGAAGCAAAAGGAATTTGCGTCACTCAAGAACTGACAGAATCAGAACCGATGATTGAAGAACAATCTTCTTTAGGACTCTGTCACATCCACAGGAAGGAATATTCGTTGGTACAACGTTAACCTTATCCATAAGTGGAGCGCATTTGAGGATTGTACGACTGTACTATTATTACTCAAAATGGTTGAGTGATAATTCAAATTGCAAGGTAGTGGAATTGGATTTCCTTACCAAAAAAGGCAATGTACAGCTATCAAATTGTACGAGCAAATTCCAGCTGGCACCTTATCTCTCTGCAACGGTCATCACTCTCCATTCAAGTATAAATAGAAGACTCAAATGGAAGAAATGACTACTGTTCTGTTACTGCGTTTAAGACTCTGAAATATTCTGACATTACAGCTTCTATCTGTCATTCTTAGTCTTAAGGCAAATCTGTGTTGTATTTTGTAAACACCTCTGATAGTATATCAAGTGTTCATTAACATTCATTCTTATTCTTAAGTTTGTTTGAGATGTCTCTTGTTAATTGTAACTTGAGCATTTGAGAAGTCTCTTGTTAGTTGTAACTTGAGCATTAGAGAAGTCTCTTGCTATTGTGCTTGAGCATTAGAAAAGTCTCTTGCTATTGTGCTTGAGCATCTTGTAATCTTATAAGATTTTAGTTAGAAGCCCTTGGAAGTGCAAGGGGACTGGACGTACTCTCGTTTTGTGAGAGGAACCAGTATAAATTTTTGTGTCTTTCTTTCTCTCTCTCAGTCTCTTAATTGTTTTGTGTTTAATCCGCTGCAAACTTAGCCTTTAGAAGTAAAAAAAGTTTTAACTCTTAAAACACAATTCAACCCCCCTTCTTGTGTTTTTCCACCTTCAATTGGTATCAGGAGCTAGGTCTGTTGCCTAACTCACCTTACAGTGAAACAGTAAAAGATCCAAAGGAAAAACATGACTGACGCTGCTGGAAATGATGGAGGAAAGAAAGCTGAGATTCCATTTGATTATGACACAAGCTCAAATGATAAGAAGTCTTCTGACAGGATTCCATTTTTTAATGGAAATCCTACTTCTTACCCTTTCTGGAAAACAAGGATGTATAGTTATATCATAGGTGTTGATGTTGATTTGTGGGATTTGGTAGAAGAAGGTGTTGTCTTTGACAACATGGATAAAGAAGGAGTTGTTAGCCATCTACATAGAAAATCTTTCACACCTTCTCAGAAGCTAGAGTACAAGAAGCATCACAATGTAAAAGGTATGATGACCAATGCGATTTCTGGGCAGAACAGGTCTTTACAAGAGATGGCAAGAACCATCATGCATGAGACTAAACTTGCTAAGCACTTCTGGGCAGAAGCTGTGAATACAGCTTGCTATATTCCAAATAGGATCTATATCAGACCTATGTTGAATAAAACAACATATGAACTCTTTAAAGGTAGAAAACCCAACATCTCTTACTTTCATCAGTTCGGTTGTACTTGCTACATCTTAAACAATAAGATCTATAAAAAGAAATTTGATGCCAAAGCTTGTAAGGAAATCTTTATAGGTTACTCTGAACGCTCAAAGGCATACAGAGTGTATAATTCTGAAACTAACACAGTGGAAGAATCTATACATGTAAGATTTGATGACAAAGAGCCTGACAATAAAATGTCAGAGCAAGATGATAGTTATGCAGGAGTTCCATATCAATACAACTATCCAGAAACTGAGAAAACATCAGAAGCAAATGAAACTTCAGAAGCTGAAATGGAAGTAATCTCTGAAGAAACATCTCCTATAGAAGCATCTGAAGAACATGATGATATCTCAGAAGATGAAATGCAAGAAAATGCTGAAGCCCCAAAAAGGAAGTTCAAATACAAATCATCACATCCAGAAGATCTTATTCTTGGAAACAAAGAAAGCCCAAGAAAAACAAGATCAGCTTATCAACAAAGTGATTCTCTGTTGGGACTTATATCTATGATTGAACCCAAGAATGTTGATGAAGCCCTAACTGATGATGGATGGATAGTGGCAATGCAAGATGAACTTAATCAATTCCAAAGAAATGATGTATGGGACTTAGTACCAAGACCAACACACAAGAACATCATTGGAACCAAGTGGGTATTCAGAAATAAACTAAATGAACAAGGTGAAGTTGTTAGAAACAAAGCTAGACTTGTAGCACAAGGCTACAGTTAGCAAGAAGGCATTGACTTCACTGAAACATTTGCTCCAGTTGCTAGACTGGAAGCAATCAGGTTATTGCTATCTTATGCTGTTAATAATGGAATTACATTATATCAAATGGATGTTAAAAGTGTCTTTCTAAATGGTGTTATCACTGAAGAAGTGTATGTCAAACAACCACCAGGTTTTGAGGATCTAAAAAATCCTGAACATGTTTTTAAACTTAAGAAATCACTCTATGGTCTCAAACAAGCTCCAAGAGCTTGGTATGAAAGACTGAGTAATTTCCTTTTAGAAAATGGTTTTCAAAAAGGTCAGATTGACAATATGATGCGGAATTTCTGCATGTGCACAGAATTACCGTGTAGTAATAAAAGATTATCGTTCCCACGAGGACTATTTCTCCAATACTTTCGCTTATGTTTTTAATATGTTATAAGGTTAAGGCTAAATGTTAATAAAAAAGGAGACTTTAAATAAATAACTTGACTTCGTATGAAATAATAAGACTTAAAGGACCGGAATGTGAATTTTAGTTGCTTCAAAGGATTCGGTAATTAATTTGTGTTTAGAGAAAATGTTTAGTTTCTAACAAATTAAATATTGATTTAAAGACATGCATCTCACACTCTCGCGCTGTTGAATTATATCATATAGAAATAAAATAAATGCTTCACTCTCGCTCTCACATTTACTTATAAAAATACTTTTTGAAAATCAATTTTGTTCAATTAGAAACAATCTAGTTTTCACAAAACAGTATTAGTTTAAAAATATAGTCCTCACACCGTCGTGCTATTGAACTGATATTATATTATATAAATCAATGCTTTGCTGTCGCTCACTCATTTATTTATAAAATACTTTTTGAATACTAATATAGTTTAATTAACTTTAAAGAGCTGTCGCGGTGTTTAAAGTTAATGTCCAATTTTTACTATCTAGTATAAATCTCACACTGTCGCGCTATTAATTCATACTTTAGTTAATTTTCACTTTCGTGCAAAATTATTGATTTAAGTTTAAAAATTGAAACAGAAAACTAGATTAAAAATTAAGTTCACAAATTAACCATCGAATCCAAATGAGCTTCCTATTTCACATTCCGGTTATATTAATTTAGCTAGACATGGTTGTAAATAAGAACATAATGATTAAATAATTAACAGATATATAAAATAGGAACATAGCAATAGTAAAGAAAAAAATAAAATAACAAAACAATTACGGAACTGGAATTGAAAAGTAAACGTAGACAAGTGAATTAAACAATTAAGAAACTTGAATTAAGACTAAAAGTAGACTTACAGAGAACTCTGGAAACTGGAAAGCTTGAAAATAAATTCTTAGACTAAAACTAATATCTGGTACTTTTTCTCTTAATTCTCTAAAAATGGTGTGTAAAAAAAACGAACTGAGAGAATACATGTATTTATAGGCGTCAATTTAACAGCCTTCTCGATATTTTCTTCACGTATTCCATTCCGCTTTTTAAGCATATCGATCACAAGGAAACGGTTGGAAGTGGATTGTGGCGAGCGTCAGGATAGCTGTGGCAGTTGCCACGTTTGAACAGCTGCACATGTTCCTAATAAAAAGGGGTGGCGGGCGCCACATAGATCATGGCAGGCGCCACATAGATCATGGCAGGCGCCATGCATTCTTCACGTGCCTTCATTATAGAATGTGGCAGTTGCCACACAAGTCATGGCAGGCGCCATGCTTTGTTCATTCATGTGTGGCGGTCAGCATGAGATTTGTATGGGCTGCACTTGTGTGGCCCAAGTGGCTGCACTTGTGTGGCCTTTTTGTCCGGTTTTGCTTCTTTTCCGCCCGTTTTTGTTCCTTTATTCAGTCCGTTCACTTTTTATCTGTCTAAATAAAATACCAAGAATTAGCAATTATTTATAAAATAAAATTACGAAATCGAAATAAAAATAATTAAAATATTATATTATTTAACTAAATAAATAGTGTATTTTTCGGTGTTATCACAATACACTATTCAGAAAGACAACTAAGAAAGACATCTTAATTATTCAAATATATGTAGATGATATAATTTTTGGTTCAACTAATGCTTCCCTATGCAAGAATTTCTCCAAGCTCATGCAGGATGAATTTGAAATGAGCATGATGGGTGAGCTAAAATTCTTTCTTGGAATCCAAATCAACCAAGGAAAAGATGGCACTTACATTCATCAAAGCAAGTATACAAAAGAGCTTCTGAAGAAGTTTAATCTTGAAGATTGTAAGATAATGTCAACACCCATGCATCCTACAAGCAGCTTAAGCAAGGAAGAAATTGGTAGCAAATTGTGGATCAGAAGCTATATAGAGGTATGATTGGTTCTTTACTCTATCTAACAGCTTCTAGACCTGACATTTTATAGTGTATGTCTATGTGCAAGATTTCAATCAGATCCTAGAGAACCTCATCTAACTGCTGTTAAGAGGATCTTTAGATATTTGAAAGGAACAACTAATCTAGGACTTCTTTATAAAAAATCCCTAGATAGTAAGCTAGTTGGATTCTGTGATGCTGACTATGCTGGAGACAAGATTGAGAGAAAATCCACTAGTGGAAATTGCCAATTTATTGGTGAGAATCTCATATCTTGGGCCAGTAAGAGACAAACAACCATTGCTTTGTCTACAGCAGAAGCAGAATACATCTCAGCTGCTAAATGTTGCACACAGCTTATTTGGATGAAATATCAGTTAGAAGATTATAACATAACTGAAAGCAGTATTCCACTCTATTGTGATAATACTGCTGCCATTCATTTATCTAAAAATCCAATTTTACATTCCAGAGCTAAGCATATTGAAATTAAGCATCATTTTATAAGAGATCATGTTCAAAAAGGTACAATAAATATTCAATTCATTGATACTGACCATCAATGGGCTGATATATTTACTAAACCTTTAGCTATTGAACGATTTGATTTTATTAAAAAGAATTTGAACATGCATTTTATCTCTGAAGAAAACTAGCTCTGAGATGTAAAATAGAATCAGGGTCTGAAATTTCTTCAGAGTCTATAACGCTCAGAGCCTCTAATGAGAAACTCTAAGTAAAGGAAGTTCTGAAGAATAACAGGTTCTGATGAGGAGTAAGATACGAATGAGTCAGGCACTGAAATAAGCGAAAGTGAAACGTTTTGTACTAGTAAGTGTAAAACAGTTGTCCTTACGCGTGTCAGTTTGTTATCTTCTCTCTTGCACGTGTCTAGTTTCTGATTGGATGGAGAACAGTTAATGATGAATTTACAGTTATATACAATTTAAATTTAATTTTAAACTGTTCGCGCTCCCTCCTTTGTGCTTATTTTCTGTGTGTGTATATCGCTTGATATAAATAGTCACTTCACTCACACAAGCACATTTTTTACACAATCACTACCAACACAACCCTAAAACTCAGAATCACGAACGCTCTCATCTTCTCAAAAATTTCTGCAATCATGACTGCTCAACATTCTCGCGTCATCGTTCAACAACCTTACAACCCAGAATTACCACCAGTAATTGATCTAAACTCTCAAGCAACTCTAACAGTACCCGAAAATTCAAACGACTGTGGTAGAGAAGCTATGGAATTTCTCACAGAGAAGTTTGTGGATTTTGAAAGCTTGAAGTTAAATGGTATTGACATACAGAGTCTATTCTATGATCAACAATGGAAGAATTACTTTGATATGCTAAATGGGTTTGTTTATTACGACATTGTCAAGAACTTCTGGAATAAAGCAACAGTTTTTGATGAGTTTAACGCTGATGAGGAAGTCAAAAAGATAATAGCAAATGACAAGTCTCTGAAGGGAAAGACAAGGGTTCAATTAGGATTAAGACCCTTCAAAGGTAAAGAGATTAGGTCAAATCTGTTGGGAATAAATGTTTTGATTACTCAAGAGCATGTGGCTAAGGTTCTGGGACTGGATAACGATGGTGAGAATGTTAATCTGTACAAGCTGAAGAGTAAGTACATTGAAAACATCAAACAAGATCTTTTCCCTTCTGGCACGAAAGAGCGTGATTTTGGGAAAGCAAAGTGTATGAAGAAGGAATTTCACTTTGCCTTCAAAGTTTTTCTGGCGTCTATCATCACAAGAGATGGAGGAAAGGATACAATCTCTCTACCTCACAAACATTTTCTGTGGTTCATGTTCAAGAGAGTTAAGATTAATTTGGCTCAGCTGATCTTTGATCACCTCTGCGTGTGCATCAGTGAGAGCCATCATAAACAAAAAGTGACTCTTCATCACCCAAGGTTAATTTCAGAGATTATTCGTCAAACTCATCTGATAGAGATTATCAGAACCAAGGAAAAGCTAAGAGTCTTCTGCACTGCAAAGTTTGATGCAACCATCTTAGTGAATATGCAGATGGTTAAGAAAGAAGATTTAAAGAAGCCAGAACATCCTCTCAAGAAGGTCTGGGAGAAGTACTTCTGGTGTGATGGATTTCCAACCATCTCAGAACATGACAATGATGAGGTCATTGAAAATTTTCTAGAAATGGTCAGAAAAGAAAGTGGAGAATATGTGGATAGAAGCATGGTAGTCGATGTACCAGATTGGGATATCTTCAATGGTCCCAAGGATATCACAAGATCAAGAAAGAAGCCAATTGTGTTTGAACAAGCTATGATTGAGGAAAATGCTGAGAATGCAAACGAAGAGCATGGTGAAGACTCTGAGCAGGAAAGAAATGAAGAGCATGTTGATGAGCTGGTGGACACTGCTGCTGAGGAGACAATTGAGGTCTCTAAGACTCAAAAGGTTAGAGCTGCTGAGATAGTCCAAGAGGCAAACACTGAAAAGGAAAGGAGAAGCAAGAAAAGGAATGAAAGGCCTCCAGCTTCTGAAGACGACAAGCCTGTCAAATCTGCTAAAAGATCAAAGTCTCTAACCAAGAAGCCCTCAAAGAAAGCTGCTTCTAAAGGTAATGTTTCTGAGTCTAATGTTAATAGCAAGTCTGTAGCTCAAAACTTACCTACTCCTAGCCCAACCATAGATTTATAAAAACCTATCTCTATGATTTTACCTAACCAAAATCAACCAACAATACCAATTTCATCATCATCATCATCATCATCATCATCTGAAGGTACTCTCACTGACTCTAGCAGTGAAACCATTTCAGAAATCATCAAGCAGGCACCAAAACCAAAACCAAAATCAAAGCCCAAACTCAAAACCAAAATCTCTGCACCCAAGGAAGCTGTTGCTGAAGACACTTCCTTCTTAGATCACCTTACACCACATCTATCTGGTGATGCTTTCACACACTCAAATCTCAACTCCCCAAGCCATCCCATAAACAAGTTCTTGAATGTGACTTCTGAAACATCTCAAAAACCAGTAGTTCAAGAACCTCCCATTATCACTGTTCAAACACCACCTCCACACTCTGTTGCTCCTGAACAAAATAATCCAAATACTATCATCACTTCTGAACCTGAGAAACAAACACCTCAGAATGTTGAAATACCACAACCTGAACCACACACTCCTCCACCCTCTGACCAATGTGATGACATTCACTCTAACAATCATGAGCATCACATTCCTACATCACCCATACCTTCTGAAACCCTTGAAAATACACTCCCTTCATCACCCATCTCTTATGGTCCGAACTATAAACCTCTGACCATAGATGAACTAAACCTACCCATTGATTTTGCTCTACCCATTCTTGAGGATCTGTTAAAAGCAGGCATAAATGTTAATGATGACATAATAACAACCTCTAAGAACCCCCTTGATGAACTGAGAAAAATCAAAATCATTCCTCTCAAAAGAAAGAGACCTGAACCCACCATTCCCTTCAACAGAAATCAGCCCTTCTTTAATCCAAATTCTGAACCAAACCTTGAGCTTTTAGACAATGCTATTAGTATTAGTCTTATGAAATTTAAGAGCATGGAAGAAGAAGTACTGATATTTCCCTCAGATGTTGATGCTAAAATCAGGGAATTGGAACATAATTTTAGTCAGTCTCTAAGGCTCTTGGGAGGATATGTGAAGAGCAAAATTCAAGGTAGAGGGATGACTGCTATTACTCAGATTATGGAAGCTGCTGAACGATCTCATGCTCCAAGGCTCACTTTCTTTAACCACGAAGAAGTGCGTCAACGGTTAGAATTTCAAGCTGCTGTGAATGAAAGCATCAGAACATCACTGGAAGCAGCTAAGAGATTAACAGCTGAGGAGATTAAATATGTTAGCAGGGTATTTGATGCTGAGCAGGCTAGGATAGCTGCTGAAGCTGAGACAAAGAGATTGGCTGAGCAAGAGGCTCTAAGGATGCTGGTAGAACGGGCTACTCGAATTGCTGAAGTTGAAACTCAGAAGCTCCGTGAAGCTCAAGAAATGGGTCCACAACAGGGTGAGGACACCATAATGCTTGATCAGATGTTAGATGAGCATGAGCAAGGTTCTGATAGGGGCAAACATCTTGTTATTGACACTACCCCTCCAGCCTCTCCAGTCAGATTCACCAGAGACTCTGGATCCTCATCTATTCCTCCAGCTGTTCAAACAGCATTAGATGTGATGAAAGAAGAGATGAAGAATGAAATAGATGAACTCAGAGCGGATATGAGGCCTGATATGAATGCATCCACTGAGGCCACCAACAAAAAGCTTGATGAGATGATGGATTTTTTGAAGAATCTGGCCAGCCAAATGCGAAAACCTTAATCTTTTTGTTTGAGCACAAATTTTATTTGTTAATGCTTTTGTTTTGTAACCTCTTGGATGATTTCTTCTTTTGATTTATGAATTTATTAATTATCCATGCTTGATTGTCTGTGTGTCTGAATGTATGTTTATTTTATTTTTGTTTTTCAAAATAAAAAATATATTCACTTATTATGTCGGATACTCTTGTGGCTTCTGAACCTAGAGTAAGGTGTTGAAGAACATCTTATTTTTAAACTTATATAGGCTTTTGAAAACCTAAGGTTCCCCCACATCAGTATTCCTGTTTACTCATGAAATAGCTTCTTAGTATTATCGCCTGTTTATAAACGGGGCACCAATACCGAATGAGGCGTGTCTGGTAACTGGTGTTCTGACGTTTTAAGTTGAATATAAGAAACATGCAAGAAAAATAAACAATTTAAAAGCAAGAAATTTTTATTAATTGATGCAAAGACCTATTACATGGATAGTAAGAAAACTACTTAGACTCTACATCAGATTCAGCCTCTGACTCTTCTTTCTTGGGCACTTCTGGCTTCTCAGCAGAGCTTGCATCAGAAAGAGAGTCAAGAATGGCTCTATGGATCTCAGGGTCTGAGTACTCTTCCTCAGGATCATATGTTCTAAGGAACTCTGCATAATCAGAATCTATTTCATCAGAATCTGATATCTCAATCACTTGCTGGGTTGTTTCTTTTGGCTGCTTGTTTCTTCTCGAGCGTGAAGATGTTGCTTCCTTCTTGATCTCCTTCTTGGATCCCGAAGCTTTCTTCATTGCTTAATTTTCTTTGTGTGCTTAATATTACATTCTTTGATTATTCGTTGTGAACAAAATGAGAAGAATCATCTCCTTTTATAATGCTTTCAAACTCTCTTGTCTACTTGGTAATCAGCAAAGTTCATTTAATATAACATAGTTGTAACCACTCTTTGACTTGACTGTCTTGTGGAATGCGTTATTTGACTTGATTCTTTTGTTTTTCGTTACTTTTTGATTAATGACAAAAGGGGGAGTAAGAATAGCGTTAAAATTAATGTTAATTGATTTCTTAACTGCTAAAGAACTGAAACTGTTATACTCATATGTTATGAATCAATTTCTATCCCTTCTGAACTAACGATTAAATGATTCATTCTGAACTTTATTGAAAGGGGAGAAAATTTAAGAATTTGAAATACATTTTCATAGATAAAATGAGAGAAGATTGCAAACCTTCTCTGAATATTATCAGACTCTGAAGGAAGAGCTTACAAACCTCTGCCTCTGAGAGTCAAATATGAAAATTTATTTCAAGTTAATAAATTAACTCTTAAACTGTTTTAATTAATTATGGATAAGACTTAGGGGGAGCTTACAAACCTAACCCTATGGATTATCAGACTCAGGGGGAGATTGCAAACCTCTGAAACCTGAAGTCAACATAAATAATTAAATCAACAACAATTGAATTTTAATGCTTTAGTTTGTCATCATCAAAAAGGGGGAGATTGTTGGAACAAAGTGAGTCTGACATAAACCTCAGAGTTTTTAATTGGTTTTGATGATAACAAAATATTAAAATTACAATTGGTATTACTAATGATTGTTCTAGTGTGCAGAATTATAAGTTAAAATTCATTCAGAAGTACTACGAACAAAAGCAGAGAAGCCAAGCTAAGAAGCTCTGAAAGCTTATCGCTGATCATCAGAAGCTTAAAATTCAAGATCTGAAGTCAGTGGCTCTGAAGATAAAAGCCAGACTCTGAGAAGCTCAGAAGCTGAAGACCTTAAGAAGCTACACTACAGACTCTGAAGCAAAAGGAATTTGCGTCACTCAAGAACTGACAGAATCAGAACCGATGATTGAAGAACAATCTTCTTTAGGACTCTGTCACATCCACAGGAAGGAATATTCGTTGGTACAACGTTAACCTTATCCATAAGTGGAGCGCATTTGAGGATTGTACGACTGTACTATTATTACTCAAAATGGTTGAGTGATAATTCAAATTGCAAGGTAGTGGAATTGGATTTCCTTACCAAAGAAGGCAATGTACATCTACAACATTTATAGTCTCTGGCAACACTATTTTAAGAAACATTTGAAAAACGTCCCCTAAAACAGATATAGGGGACATTTTATGATTGTTACCAAGTATTTTCTTGCAACGCCATAAAAGCGTCCCCTAAAATATAAGAAGGGACGATTTTCACTTGTAACCTCAAATATACTTTGGCAATAGCGAGAGAATGTCCCCTAAGCTATCTTTGGGAACAATTTTGAAATGTTGCTTTATTTTATAAAATGTTATTATAAAAATTAATTATAATTTATTTTTATACTCCTCCAGTGTTAGAAATAATAATTAATTTAATAATAATAATACTATAAAAAAAATAGTTTAATTGAACTCCACACTTCTATCGACTAATTTTTTTATTTTTGTTTGGTTTGCACCATTGAATTAATTAACGATCGGTATTTCTATCAATTAATTGATTTCACCTCCCACTTCCCACTTTTTTTAATAATTAATTTTTATTATTTATTTAATCTAGTAATAAAAATCTATGATATATAACCAAAAATAATCATTTAAAAAAATTCCAATTTATCTGGTGAATGACTGGAAAGAACCAAACAAATTAAAAAAAACATAATGAAACACGAGAAGAAAAATACACTCATTTCACGCTCTGCAAATCCATTTCACGCCTCTTCTTTAGCAAACCCTTTCTTCTCCATACCTTCTCCTATCATGATTCACGACTGAGTTCTCCACCAAAGCCTCGCAGTGCTTGAGCTCTCGAAACCCATTTTTTTGCAAATTTTGTCACGCCTGAGTTCACGTGACATACCTTTGCAAACAACGGTTGCCCTAATCCCTTTTATTTTGACACAAGTTGCTGCCTCTAATCTCTAATCTGACATTCTGCTTCCAATCGCGAAACCACGACGAACCATAATCTCACGATTCAACTTCCAATTGTAGAAATCGCGAAACCACGATGAACCCTAATCTCACTCCTATGTTTAAGGTTCTATTTTTTGCTCTCTTTTTCTTTTTCCAATTTGAGTGTCTTATATATCTTCTCTTTAATTTCAGGATTTCTGCAAAATCTTTTCATTTGCATCTCTGTAAGTTCGCAATTCTACTTCGGTTTCGGGTCTTTTCTCCATTATATTATGTTCATCTCACGATTTTGTTGTGACTTCAAAGTTCTAGTTTATTTATTTTTTTATTTGGATTTTGTTTATGTAGTTTCTAGTTTCTTTTCTGGTTTCTGATTTCATTTCATTCTCACTTCTCAATTTGCAATTTCTGGTTTATGATTGATTTTTGTCTTTGCTCTATATAACAAACAAGCTTTGACCCTGAAAACTGATTTTAATTTTGAACCAATTCATAAGCACAAAGTTTATATTATATTTTCCTTCATTGCTGAAAGGAGCCGTTGTCGGTTAATTTCGCAGTTGCTACCGCAGTTTGTATAGGAAATTTATCCCTTATTTCCATCAATTTAAGTATAATACCATTCAATGTTTTTGTAATATCCCAACTCCTAAATTACCTAACTAATTTTAATTAGAAATGGTCTAATAAAATTAGAATCGATTTGTGGTAATTAATTAATCGTGGGACTTATGTTTGTGAATTAGTAAGTTTAAATTAGATCTAAACTACCCAATTCTACCTTAATTCTACTCTTGTGATTAATTAACTCAAGGAAGAAATTCAAACTCCCTCCTCCCTCTCTCACGTGTCTCCCTCCCTCTCTTACTCATGAGTCATTGTTCCACTCACTCATCAAAACAACACCTCATCACCACATGCAACCAACACAACACAAAAATCAGAAACTCTCCACTCCATTTCTCTCATTTTCTCACGCCATCATCATACAACAAGAGCAAGCAAACAAACTTTCCATTCCAAAGATCATCACATGCAACAACCATCCAAAACTATTTATTTCTCCAACACCATTAACTCTTCACATGCAATTGATCTCAACAATCTGACCTGATGCTTTCTTACCATTAATCACATGAATCTGCAACCCATTCACTAGCCAACACCACCCCTCTCATCAATTCAATTTTAGCCAATAGCATGACATGCAAAGGAAACCAAGACCAGGCCCAATTCTGTCTTTAAGCCCTTTCCACCCTCTATAAATACCCTCTTATGCCTCAGAAACTGATTATCAAACCACTTCAACTCATAGAACAAAGTTAAGGGTTTCAAAGTTCATCATTTTCACTCATTTTCAAAATCTGCTCAAAGTCTGGTCGTGGGTCTTACTAGGAAGTTGCAGTAGCTGTGTTGAGCCCAGAAGCAAAGATTAAAACTTCATTTCCAGGTGGGTTCTTAGGTTAATTTAGTTAGTTTCCCAGAAATCAAATTTGCATGTTAACATTAGGAAAATTAGGGAAATTATGTATGAGAGGAATTAGCTCCCAAATTCCCCCCCATACGGTCATATTTTATGTATATTAAATGATTGCACTGGTTATATTTGAGGATTGTAGGTGATTCCTTGGTAAAAAATACGAATTTCTGCAAACAGGGGTTGTTCTGCTTGAGCTCGCCATGGCGAGTATCATGTCGAGCATGCTGGCGACTATCATGTCGAGCATGCTGGCGAGTATCATGGCGAGCATGCTGGCGGGTATCATGTCGAGCATGCTGGCGAGTACCATGGCGAGCAGGCTATCTTGCCGTAGCGAACGAAGACAGAATGACCCTATTTTTAATATTTTTCTAAAAACTTATCACTCGTTTTATATCCTCCAAATATGTCAGTTATTTTGCAATTATAAATTAATATAAACTATGTACAGCATGTTAATCACAGTGTAATCCTAGGGTATGACATAGGAAATTTAGCTTGTATGCTCCCCGGGTTTGGGATAATTATGGTAGTAAGAACTAATTTAGTAACAGTAAATTATGAGCGATTTGTGATGTCGCGTTATGGACTCCCTTTGGGACAATCCATTAGGTTATGACTATGTGAGCTGCATGCCGTGACCGAATCAGTTGTCGGATATGGCAGGCCTCTGAGACATGCTCACCTCAGAGTGTCCTTGTGTTAAAACGAATAAGATATTCTCTGTGTTACACCTTTAAATTATGTTATGACTGTTTAGGTTTCCCCGGTGTAGTCACCTCTAGGAGGGTAGTAGGACTCACTGAGGCTTAGTAGTCTCACCCCACTCCAATCAATTTTTTTCAGATAAGCAGGTTGGTTAAGGTATGCTGTTTGGCGTGCTCGTGGCTCTTGCTTGAGGATCGCATCTTTATTCATGCTTTCTAGTTCCTTATCTTGTTGTTGTATTCTAATAAATTCTGTTGTATCGTTGCACCGTTGGTATGCTTCCGTTGTTTCAGTTTGTCTTGTTGTACTTAGCACCTGCGTGTGCTTGAATTTCCTAATTGTAATAATAATGACTCAGTACCAGTAATAATATTCTACGTTTTATTCTAGATATAGACGTGGGGTGTTACAATTTTCTTGGCTCTTTTGAGTTAAACCACATGCTAATATCCTAGCATCATTAGCTTTATTATTTTCTTCGCAGGTTAATGAAGGTGAAGTCGTTCTTCATTTATGCAGTGGACAACCAAGATAATGAATTTTATCCTAGCATCATTAGCTTTACTATTTTCTTCGCAGGTTAATGAAGGTCAGTGATAATGTCTATGTCAGATTTGTTTCTGCAAACAAAAGACTTTAAGAATAGAAGAAATCATGTATAATATTCCATAGTTTGCGGTATAATTAGTGATACATAAAAAGGGAATTGCCGGTATTGATAATTTTTGGAAGAGCTAGAGTGTCTACTTTTTTATGTGTTTAATTAGAAGAATGAGAGCAGTTGCCTTATCAATATGTATTTGACAATGCATTTTTTGCGTTCCTTTTAAGTGTTGAAATATTAATATATTTTTATATGGTTTGATCATGTGATTCATAATTTTTCTTTTGGCTTTGGTGTGTGTTTTTATGCTTCTGGTTTTTGCTTTTCCTTTCCTATATTTTGCTGTGCTGTTGTAGCTTTGTATAGGGGGCTGGTGCTTGCCTTTGATCTGTTTTATGTTTCGGGTCTGTTGCTCTTGTTTAGGCTTAGACCTCTTATGTTCTTTTGGGGTTTTCCATAGCATCTCTTGTGTTTGGACCCCTTTATCAATAATATTTTGTTGTTTTCAAAAAAAAAAATTGTTCCATTATTCGATTTAATCTGGTCAACCTATTCTTGATCATTTTTATGTATGTCATCTACCGAAGATTTAAAGAAAAATCATGTCTATGCAACACCATTACCTGATCATCATTTTGTTTAACATGTGACATTTGGGGTGGGTTTCATCCCCCTTTCATGGAATCTTTGTTCTCTATTGATTACTTTTTCACATTCTACAATACATCTACTCGCAGATACTAACATTTTCCCATTTTTAACTCGCATTGCAGTGTTGTTCAGTGCTGGTGTAGCTATAGCCTATATGGAAATGCCCCTGTTGCACTCATCTTTCAAATTAATTGGTATATTTTTTGAGCTTTTATTAACTTGTAGGACAATGCATCTATTGCACCCATGTTTATGTTACTTTATGATAAGCTTTTATTAAGTTGGTTTTTTTTTTCTGTTGTGATGTAGTGAAAGCAACAAATGTTCCTCTGTTGTTGTAATGAAAGAAAGAGTCTTATTTCCTCTTTTTACTGTGGACAAAAAATTCTGGTTACTTGTATTTCAAGAAGTCGACGTAGATGATGAATTTCAAGAGGAAGACGTAGATGATGAATTTCAAGAGGAAGACGTAGTTGATGAATATCAAAAGAACGACACAGGTGATAATTTTCAAGAGGATGATGATGATGAAGTCCAAAAAGACAGACTTGAATGATTTGGATGATGTTTTCTTTATGTGTATTTTCTCATTTTGTTAGGCTTGTACTTCTATGCATAATACTTACTTCAAAGTATTAAACTTAGAATTAAGTAATGTTAGACATTTTGATTCATACTATATGTGTATTTGAATTAGTTTGAAGATCAACTTTATTAACACAACTTTTGCGGCACATGTTATGTTTGGTTCATTAATGATTATATTTACAATTGTTGTCAAAATATTTTTCAATTGTTGTTAGAGGCAATAAATGTTGTAGTGTATACAATATCATTTTTAAGGAACGTTATGTAACTGTTGCCAGGTTTGACAACACTTGAAAATCGTTGCCTAAAAGTGTTCTCACTATACAAGGTTTAGGGGACGTTTTGTAAACGTTGCAAGCTATGACAACATGTGAAAAGCGTCCCCAAAGATACCAAGGAAAAACGTCCCATTTTCATGTGTTTAGGCGACGTTTTGAAAAAGTGTCCCCATAAAGTGACAAAAAAACGTCCCCTCAAACAATAGGCAACGCTCGCATACAAGTCACTTGAAAAACGTCCCCTATTCGTTTTAGGGACATTTTTCACGGTTCTGGCAACATTTTTCAAGTGTTGTTAGAGACTATAAATGCCATAGTGACAGCTATCAAATTGTACGAGCAAATTCCAGCCGGCACCTTATCTCTCTGCAACGGTCATCACTCTCCATTCAAGTATAAATAGAAGACTCAAATGGAAGAAATGACTACTGTTCTGTTACTGCGTTTAAGACTCTGAAATATTTTGACATTACAGCTTCTATCTGTCATTCTTAGTCTTAAGGCAAATCTGTGTTGTATTTTGTAAACACCTCTGATAGTATATCAAGTGTTCATTAACATTCATTCTTATTCTTAAGTTTGTTTGAGAAGTCTCTTGTTAATTGTAACTTGAGCATTTGAGAAGTCTCTTGTTAGTTGTAACTTGAGCATTAGAGAAGTCTCTTGCTATTGTGCTTGAGCATTAGAGAAGTCTCTTGCTATTGTGCTTGAGCATCTTGTAATCTTATAAGATTTTAGTTAGAAGCCCTTGGAAGTGCAAGGGGACTGGACGTACTCTCGTTTTGTGAGAGGAACCAGTATAAATTTCTGTGTCTTTCTTTCTCTCTATCAGTCTCTTAATTGTTTTGTGTTTAATCCGCTGCAAACTTAGCCTTTAGAAGTAAAAAAAGTTTTAACTCTTAAAACACAATTCAACCCCCCCTTCTTGTGTTTTTCCACCTTCAGAACTTTTTTAAGAACCTTAATTTATTAATGTGAGTGAAGAGATTCACACATAGGTTTTTCCATTTGACGCTCACGTGTGAAGATTGCTTCTTTGTGGTACGGTGAAAAGAAAAAATTTGAGAATGGAAACAGAGTCAAAATATGTTAATATTCATTTAAAAAATAGTATAAAATTTACAATTTTTTTTTTGTTAATGAAGTCCTACAGAGTCCTGTGTTAAAGATATATCGTATTTTCATACTCAAATAAACTAAAAGAAATCAATCTCATAGACAATTGAAAAAACATATATAACCTTCAAAATAATATAAAATGAAAAAAAAACATAGACAACCTTCAAAAGAAAAAATAACATATGAAAATAAATATTATTGAAAAAAATAAAAATTATCCCGTGTTTGACAATGAACCTAATGTAAATTTTCTATAAAGAGTGGGCTCGAGGTGGAAAAAAAAATCATTGTATATTTTTATTTTATGGGTACGGTCCCAAAAATATCTTAATGCCATGAAAAATCAAAACATATTTTCCTTTGAGAATGAAGTTTATAATTATTTTATATTTATAGGATCACTATACAGTTTCGGGATGAAGATGAGATAAATAATCTATCTCATAATAGTGTAAAATGAGAAGCGAAGTAATACTCTTAATCTCACTTTATTCTGTAATATCGTTAAATCTTTATTATGCAAAACCTATCTAAATTTTACCTTAGAATTTTAAACCAAATTAATCAAATAATATATCAAAATAAACATATAAATCTTTATCTTTATTATAATTATAATCTTTATTATAATAAAACGAGAGTAACTAGAGGCACCCTAAACCCTAACCCTAATATGAATGGTCTAGATTTTAACACATGGAAAACAAATATATTATATCAACGGCTACAATAAAAACTTGAATAATTAAATCTTTATCTTTATAACTAGAAATTCCTAATTAATTGTTTTCCTAAATTCCCTATAAAACCTCTTAATTATCCCATCTATGGTTTGGTTTAATATGATTTATGATTTGTTTTTACTTAAATTTTGTTGCCCTATTTCATCTCTCACTCTCTCGGTTCTGAATTTTTTATTTTTTTCTCTTTATTTTTTCTCTCAACCTTTTTCTCTGAATTTAGCATGGTTTTGCAGGAAATTTCTATGAAGATTGATTTAATGTCAAGTTTAACATCGTATGGTTTGTTTTTATCTAAATTTATGATTTGTTTTTAATAAGATTTATGATATGTTTTTACCTAAATTGTGTTGCTCTCTTTCATATGTCACTCTCTTAGTTCTTAATTTATTTTTTCTTTCTCTTTATTTTTTCTCTCAACCTTTTTCTCTGAATTTAGCATGGTTTTGCAGTGAATTTCTTTGAAGATTGATTTAATGTCAAGTTTAACATCGTATGGTTTGTTTCTATCTAAATTTATGGTTTGTTTTAACAGGATTTATGATATGTTTTTACCTAAATTTTGTTGCTCTCTTTCACATCTCACTCTCTCGGTTATGAATTTAATTTTTCTTCCTCTTTAATTTTTCTCTCAACCTTTTTATCTGAATTTAGCTTAATTTTGCATGGAATTTATATGAAGATTGATTTAATGTCAAGTTTAACATCGTAGGCATTTCCTATCATCGCAGGCATTTCCTATCTATGTTCAAGTTTAACATCGTAGCTTAGTTTTGCTTAAAGCTTCAATATTGTTTTTCTACTACTTTCTAATTATTTCCCTAGACTTTTGTGGCTTGATATTTGTGTTTTTATAAATGTCAATACAGGTATTTTAGAAATTATATTCACAGGTTTGCAGTAAATTTCATTCTTTGATATGTATTCCATTTATTTTTATCTGGTGTTGTTTCTCATGTATACAACAAGTTTTCTTAATTTATTTGTGTGCTAGTGTTTTTGTCATGACTATCTATGTTCAGGTACTATAAGATGATGTTTAAAGCTTCAATATTAAATTTTTATTACTTCTTAATTATTTCTCTAGATTTTTCTGGACTGATATTTGTGTTTTTCTAAATGTCAATACAAGTATTTTTGACATTATATTTCACAGTTTTGCAGTAAATTTCATTCTTTAATATGTATTCTATTTATTTTTATCCGGTGTTGTTTCTCATGTATACAAGTTTTCTTAATTTATATGTGTTCTAGAGTTTTTGTCATGACTCTCTATTTTTAGGTATTATAAGATGATTTGTAAAAAAAAAGGTACTATAAAATGTTGCTTAATGCGTCAATATTATTTTTCTATTACTTCCTAATTATTTCTGTAGACTTTTGTAGACCGTTATCTGTGTTTTTTATAAATGTCAATGCAGATATTTTTGACATTATATTTCACAGGTCGTTTGCAGTGAATTTCATGCTTTGATATGTATTCTATTTATTTTAAATTGTAAATCATACTTTTTTCTTTGATATGCAGCTCAAAGAAAATTTGTCGGGATATTTGTCAACAGTTACAGGTTGAAGCTTGAGAATTATATGTTTCATTATCAAGAGTTACATCAAGAAAATGGTTAAAGTAGTAATAACTGGCGATGAAGGTGATGATTCAAATACGTGTTCCATAATATTTTGTTGTTAACAATGAATCATTATAAATTCACTTTATTTTTTTATTTAATTTTATCATTCCTTTTATGATTTTAATTATTCATTGTTGTTCTATATCTCTTGCATAATTTAAGTTTCAATTTATCTATATTTTCTTAAATTTTTTATTTGCAATTTTTTACTATAAGAAATTAAATTATACACATTATATTCTACATAATCCGTGCATCGCACGGGTAATAGTCTAGTTATAATAAAACGAGAGTAATTAGAGGCACCCTAAACCCTAACCCTAATATGAATGGTCTAGATTTTGACACGTGAAAAAAAAATATTATATCAACGGCTACGATAAAAACTTAAATAATTAAATTTTATTTATGATGACATCTTATTTCTCTCACCTAATTTTCCCCCGTTTTAGGAACAAAATAATATCACGCTTCTTCCCTCAACCTATTTTATTTTTCTCTTTGGTTACCTTTCTTCTTCGGCATCTCAACCCTATTTTTTGATCTGCATCAACCTGCACACCATCTCTCTAAACAATATGGTATGCTTCTACTTTTGTGATTCTATTTTTGTTTCTGTTTTGTTTTGTTTTTGTTTAACTAATCTTTTATTGTTTTTATGATTCAAAGTTTGTTGTGTTTTAGGATTTGGTAAAATAATTTTCCCTAAAAATTGATTGAACTAATCTCATCTTTATTCTCTTTGTGCAATTCAATTACCCTCTTTTTCATTCAATTTTAGTCATTCTCAAAATTCAAAATTTTCAAACTTGAAAACTCACTAACCTTCTCTTCCTGTTTGCAGTTAAGTTCTTAATATTCATTCGATCCCTTCTCGCATGACAAGATCATATGAGAGAAGGTATATTTTTTTTTTTGTTTTAATAAATGAATATGATTTTGTTTTAGTGGTTGTGTTTTTGTTGTTTCAGTTTCACAGCAAAATTGCCGAATATCTTGGCTGATTGATTCCGATAAGGGGTTGCCGATTCGGATGACTTGCAAATTATGTATATTATTATGGCTACTTTTCTGGTAATATTTAATTTGAATTTTTTTTTGTTCCAAACTCCTAATTTTCTAAAACCTAATCAAAGTTTATATAGAGTGTTTTGGAATTAGAGTCTGTTTCAAAAATGTAATTTGACATGTTTTAATCTTTTTTTGGTGTATGAGTTAAACTAGAGTTTGAAGTTATAGAGGTAAAAGGGATTTGCCTTTGTTGTTCCCTATTTCTTTAATTTTTTTATATATTTTAATTTCATCAAGCTTACTTACCAAAAATATTGATCTCTATGGTTTTAGCAAACAAGCTGAATGAATTTGACGGAAGATTTGTCAAAAGAAGGTGATGAAAGCGCCACTTTTTTTTTCTTTCAAAAAGAAGTGTTTCAAATCACAAGATCTTAGATAAATGTAACAACCCGTTTTTCAAAGGCCAGAAAAGGCATTTAAATTTTTTTTTTGTACACATCAGAGTTACGCATAAAAGATTTTAAATGAGCTGGCATTCAAATATACAAAAGAACTCATTACCATAAGGTGCTTTGTAAGACCCAAGATTTCATTGTATAGTTGGTGTAAGGAAGATTAGGTTTTCGATGTGTTCATGTGGTGAAACATCGTGTAATTATTAGGTTTTGCTGTAATCGAGTTTGTTTTGTGCTCGTGCACTATAATTGTACAGACTTTTGTCTTGTGATCCTGTTGCTTGAATAAGAAGTTAGATGTGGATTCAGAATAACGAGTTTTGGATTATTCTTGTTTTTGGAAAAACGAGTAGGATTTTACCCGCGGATGCAAAATCTTATTGCGTCTATTTTAAGTGAGGTTTCGGATGGGAGTTTTATATATCTGCGTGAGTGAGGTTATGTTCTGAGATTAATTTTCTAAGGTATGGAAGAAAATTACAGTCGCGGAAAAAGATTCGACGATAAATTTTGGAAATGGTTAAAGATAGACGTTCTTTCCGTAGGTTTTACGTTTTTGTGATTTACGTTCGTCGCGACGCGCGAGAGCTGGTTACGTGTCTTGTTATGGAAGAGTTGTTAATATCTTGTGACTTATTCATAAAGCAATTGATCCAATGGCTAGGGTTTAAGCTTGGACTTTTGACTTTGATCCAAGGGTGGATTGGCTATCAAGAGCTTTGTCATAGTAAGGAGGTTTGGTGACTTTGGTCACTTAGAAAAATCACATATTCTCTCTTTTCTTTCTCTCTTCCACGTGAACTCCATTACTTTCTAACCTTCACCAAATTTTCCATTCTACACCATTTGTGTCCATTTCAAGCTTGGGAGCTTTGTGGAATTGTTATAGAGAATCACTTTCTTAAGGTAACCACTCTTTTCCTTTTCATTTTGGTTGATTAAAACTCTTGGAGTCATGAGTTTTAGATTATGTTCATGGGATGAAAATGTTAGGAATTGATTCTTGTTTCATGAAAGTTGTTCATGAGAGTTTAGTAAGCATGTAGGCTTTGTTATTTTTGTTTTCCATGAGTTGGTGAAAAATCTCATGAGAAAAGTTAGGGTTTTGGGTTGGTTATGTATTGATCAATAACATGTGGTTAAGTTGTAAGGTTTTGAAAAGAAAAGTTGTCTTTGAACCTTTGGGCAAAAGGGAAATGCGTTGTATGGTTTTGTTTTAGAAAATCCGATGAAAAATATTTTGGAGTTTATGAAAATATTCCTAAGTGTTTTGCGTGGTGATTTTTGGGGTCAAAGTGGTTTAAAACTCTTGTGACATGTGGTGTTGCTTTTCGCTTTGAAAACATGTTTGAAAATGATTACCGGTCGGTTAAGGCCCGTAATAAAACTTGTGCTTGGGTTTGGTTTTGATTTTGGAAATGAAAATCAAATAACTTGCACTCGAAGCAACCAACATGCTTTCGGAGATGTATTGCTTGCTTATGAAAATGGTTTGCTTTTGTGCCTTGAAAAGGTGTTGGGAACTAATAGAATCAAACTAGGCTTGGTTGGAAAAAAGGTGGTGTGAGTTGCTGTTTTTGCTGTAATGACAGGTGCAACTCGCCGGGCGAGTGTTAACTCGCTGGGGCGAGCGTCACAGGTCATGAACACGCCAGGGCGAGCTCCAGAGCGAGCGAGACCTGTCTTCACTGCCTTCAATCGCTGCCAACTCGCCAGGGCGAGCTCTGAGAGTTGAAATTTTGGATTCTGATTTCTAAGCTTGGTTTTTAACTTTCTAATCCCTTTTTATTAATTTATGGAAGTGGCGGGGATTGGAAACGAGTTTTTCGGGTACTCGGAAAGTACGTAACTTGTAACGCAAGAAAACAGCCATTTTGCATTTCAATTTATTTAAGACTTTGGCCTATTGTTTTGAGTCCTAAAAATAGTACAAATAACTCATGGTGGTTGATCAATATGGTAGTTTTTGGTATGGTATCCGAAAGAGTGGATTTTCCTTAGGAACCTTTAGGTTTTTGGGATTTTTGGTTTAGTTTCAATACGATTGGTTGGAAAACAATGTATTGATAATACGCTGCTTGTTTTAGGAAGCGCGTTGTGTTGTTTGGACGAGTTTTTGTAAACGGAAGCTTGTCGAGGTAAGGGCTCCACTTTATTTCCGTCTTTTGAAACGGTTACGACATGCTTGGTTTTGTTGTTGTGCAATTGCTGTGTGCTTTGGCATGTCTGTACTTATGTATTCTCGTTGATGAGAACGTGGTTATAAATGCGTGTGCAATTTACATATGATTAAGAAAATGTATGTATGTTGTGATGGTTTGTACATAGGCTTTAGGCTATGTGAATGTTTGCATGAGCATATATGAACGCGTGCGTCGGATAGGACTACGCGGGGATTTTGTCTGTGTGACTACCCTGTATATGCCAAAGAGAATATATGCCATGCATTTCATAGTTGCGTGCCTAGGTGTATGTCTGTGTGACTTTGCCTACGTACCGGGCGTTTGTCTGTGCGACTTCGCCAAATCCTACTGGATTTTATTGAGTTGGTGTTGTCTGTGCGACTCACCCGGTGTTATCCCACCGTGATTGTTTTGGTATTGTCTGTGCGACTCTACCTGGTGTTATCCCACCAATAGTAGGAGGTGTTATCCCACCAGAGACCTACGCCTTCTATAGAGAGGTTGAATTCCGGAATTAAATCATGCATGTGGCGAATTAGTGATCGGTTGTCACACCCATTGTAGAAGTCTGCATTAGGATTGGTGATTTATTTATATAGACCCGTTGGTGGGAACTACTTTTGAGATTAAGAGCTTTCTCTTGTGTATGTGGAAATTTGTTATGTGTACATCTTTCGCACCGATTATATATATACATACTTTTATTTTGTGGTGACCCTTTCTTTCATTTGCGGGCACATCCCACCCAGATGATGGGTTAGGCCGTGGTGACGACGGTGGCTGTTCCAGGCCCCAGTGAGATGTTGGAGTTTTAGCTTAGTTAGACTATGCGCCGGTGTGGGTTGTACACCGTGCTTTTTGGGTTCAGGCATAGGATTCAAACTTGTTTTGTTGTAAGTATTTGAATACTTAGACTTGGATTGTAATTATTCAGGAATACACTTTGCTTGTCGAAGCACCTTATGGTAATGAGTTCTTTTGTATATTTGAATGCCGGCTCATTTAAAATCTTTTATGCGTAACTCTGATGTGTATAAAAAAAAAAAATAATGCCTTTTCTGGCCTTTGAAAAACGGGTTGTTACAATTGGTATCAGAGCACGGCTTTAAATCTTCAAAGGGAAAGTGTATACTTGAGTCGTTAGTCCAGAGTCGGTTATAACATAGCTAGAGTAGTGTCAGTTCTAGTGTTTGTTCTGTGTCGGGTTATGAGTTAGTAACCGTTGGATGAGATTTTCTGTTGAGACTCAGAAATGTTTGGATAAGGAATCTAACCAGAATTGGTATTGTGCAGAGATAGAATGCCGCCAAGAAGGGCGAATCCAGCTCCTGTGGTACCAGAGGTTGATGTGAATCAGATGGGTTATGCCATACATACAATGGCAGCGGCTGTGACTGCTCAGAGCCATGCTAAGGCGCAGAAGGATCTGGAAAAGCGCGAAAGGGAAATACTCGCTGCTGGATCTAGACTTCTTTCAAATTTCAACCACCAGACTCCTCCAAAGTTTAATGGGGAGGGAGGTCCGGAAACTGCTGACTTGTGGCTCCAATCTGTGGAGAGCCGGAGATAGTTTCACTTGCTAGCTTAGGAGTGACGTCGGAGATCCGAATTGAGGAAATTCGAGTGGTTCAGGATTTCCAAGATGTGTTTCCATCGGAGATTCCAGCTTTTCCTCCGTGTAGAGAGATGGAATTCTTTATTGATTTGCAACCGGGTACGGGTCCGATTTCGGAATCAGCTTATCGGATGGCTCCAGCCGAGTTGGTGGAGTTGAAAAGTCAGATTGAGGACTTGTTAGAGAAGGGTTTCATAAGGCCTAGTGTGTCACCTTGGGGAGCACCGGTCTTATTGGTTAAGAAGAAGGATGGGAAATCTCGTCTTTGTGTGGATTATCGGAAGCTTAATAAGGTGACTATCAAGAACCGATATCCATTGCCACGAATTGATGATCTGATGGATCAGTTGAGGGGAGCCTCAGTGTTTTCCAAGATTGACTTGAAGTCTGGTTATCACCAGATAAGAGTACGAGATGAGGATATTCAGAAAACGGCGTTTAGGACGCGGTATGGGCATTATGAATTCTTAGTGATGCCGTTTGGAGTGACGAATGCACCTGCTATCTTTATGGCCTACATGAATCGGATATTCCACTCATTCTTGGACAAGTTTGTAGTGGTATTTATTGATGACATCCTAGTGTATTCGAAGAATGAAGAGGAACATGTAGAGCATCTTCGTCTAGTATTGCAACTTTTGCGGGAAAGTAAGCTGTATGCAAACCCGTCAAAGTGTGACTTTTGGTTGAAAGAGGTGAATTTCCTTGGCCATGTTATATCAAGAGAGGGAATAGCCGTGGATCCAGCCAAGATTGATACGGTACTTTCATGGAAGCAGCCTCAAACAGTGACTGATGTGAGGAGTTTTGTGGGTTTGGCCGGTTATTACCGGAGATTCATTGAAGGGTTCGCTAAAATTGTGGCGCCAATGACACAACTTACGCGAAAAGATCAATCTTTTGCTTGGACAGAGAAGTGTGAGTCGAGTTTCCAGTTGTTGAAAGAACGGTTGACGACTTCACCGGTCTTGGTGTTACCACAGTCGGAGGAACCGTATGAGGTTTATTGTGATGCTTCTCATCAAGGTTTGGGTTGTGTGTTGATGCAACACAAGAGAGCAGTGGCTTATGTGCAAGACAGCTGAAAGTGCATGAAAAGAATTATCCTACGCACGATTTGGAGCTTGCGGCCGTTGTTTTTGCATTGAAGATTTGGAGACATCACCTTTATGGTTGCACTTTTGTCGTGTTTAGTGACTATAAAAGTCTCAAGTACTTGTTTGATCAGAAAGAGCTTAATATGCGACAGAGGAGATGGATGGAAACATTAAAAGATTTTGATTTCACCTTAGAATACCATCCTGGAAAGGCTAATGTGGTAGCCGATGCTTTGAGTAGGAAGAGTGTGTCGGCATGTTCGGCGCAAATGGCTAGTCAACAAGAGTTGTTGAGAGAGTTTCGTAACCTGCACCTAGAGGTAGAGTTTGCTTTAGGGAATATGAGACTGGGTATGATTACCATCTCAAGTGGGTTATTGGAGGACATTGCAAATTGTCAAGATGACAAGTTTCTCATGGAGAAAAGAGCTTTGATTATTCGAGGAACCAACCGAGATTTCAAGGTGGGATCGGACAACATTTTGAGGTGTCAAGGTAGGGTGTGTGTGCCTGAAGCTATGGACTTGAGAAACACCATTCTAGGGGAGGCACACAAGAGTAAACTTAGTATACATCCCGGAGCAACAAAGATGTATCAAGACCTGAGGCATGATTTCTGGTGGCCAGGTATGAAGAAGGATGTGGCTGAGTATGTGGCATCGTGTCTGACTTGTCGAAAGGCGAAGATTGAGCATCAGAGACCAGCAGGGATGCTGCAGTCATTAGATATCCCCGAGTGGAAGTGAGGTAGCATTTCTATGGATTTCATCACTGGTTTACCTAAGACCAGGAGGAAGCATGATTCCATTTGGGTGATAGTGGATCGTTTGACGAAGTCCGCTCATTTTCTACCGATAAGGACTACGGATACAGCGGCAAGGTTGACCGATATTTATATTGCTGAGATTGTGAGGTTACATGGGATTCCGTCAAGTATAGTGTCGGATCGAGACCCAAAGTTTACTTCACACTTTTGGAAGACTTTGCATGAGGCGTTGGGGACGAAACTGAGATTGAGTTCCGCCTATCATCCTCAGACAGATGGGCAGACCGAGAGAACAAATCAATCTTTGGAAGATTTGTTGAGAGCTTGTGTATTGGATGATCGTGGAAGCTGGGATGATGTATTACCATTGATAGAATTCACGTACAACAACAGTTTCCACGCGAGTATTGGAATGGCACCATACGAGGCTTTGTATGGGAGAAGATGTCAGACTCCTTTGTGTTGGTACCAAGATGGGGAAAGTATGATAGTAGGACCGGAGATGGTACAACAGACGACGGACAAAGTCCGAAAGATAAGGGCAATGATGAAAGTTGCTCAAGATCGCCAGAAAAGTTATGCGGATAGGCGTCGGAGGCCTTTAGAGTTTGAGGAGGGAGATCACGTATTTCTCCGAGTTACACCAACGACTGGCGTTGGAAGGGCTTTGAAAGCGAAGAAGTTGACTCCAAAGTTTATAGGGCCTTATCAGATTTTGGAACGGGTTGGGAAGGTAGCATACCGGATCGCGTTGCCACCGGTACTATCTTTGATTCATGACGTGTTCCATGTGTCGCAATTGCGGAAATATACACCGGATCCATCACATGTGATCACACCAGATGACATCCAACTGAGGGATAACTTGTCATTTGAAGTTCCGCCGATCAAGATTGCGGATAGGAAGATGAAGCGTCTGAGAACGAAAGAGATACCTTTGGTGAAGGTAATATGGAACGAAGCTACAGGAGATACCACCTGGGAGCTCGAGAGTAAGATGAAAGAATTGTACCCCAGATTGTTTGACGACGTCTAAGTTTCGAGGACGAAACTTCTTTTAGGGGGGTAGTGTTGTAAGACCCAAGATTTCATTGTATAGTTGGTGTAAGGAAGATTAGGTTTTCGATGTGTTCATGTGGTGAAACATCGTGTAATTATTAGGTTTTGCTGTAATCGAGTTTGTTTTGTGCTCGTGCACTATAATTGTACTGACTTTTGTCTTGTGATCCTGTTGCTTGAATAAGAAGTTAGATGTGGATTCAGAATAATGAGTTTTGGATTATTCTTGTTTTTGGAAAAACGAGTAGCATTTTACCCGCGGATGCAAAATCTTATTGCGTCTGTTTTAAGTGAGGTTTCGGATGGGAGTTTTATATATCTGCGTGAGTGAGGTTATGTTCTGAGATTAATTTTCTAAGGTATGGAAGAAAATTACAGTCGCGGAAAAAGATTCGACGATAAATTTTGGAAATGGTTAAAGATAGACGTTCTTTCCGTAGGTTTTACGTTTTTGTGATTTACGTTCGTCACGACGCGCGAGAGCTGGTTACGTGTCTTGTTATGGAAGAGTTGTTAATATCTTGTGACTTATTCATAAAGCAATTGATCCAATGGCAAGGGTTTAAGCTTGAACTTTTGACTTTGATCCAAGGGTGGATAGGCTATCAAGAGCTTTGTCATAGTAAGGAGGTTTGGTGACTTTGGTCACTTAGAAAAATCACATATTCTCTCTTTTCTTTCTCTCTTCCACGTGAACTCCATTACTTTCTAACCTTCAACAAATTTTCCATTCTACACCATTTGTGTCCATTTCAAGCTTGGGAGCTTTGTGGAATTGTTATAGAGAATCACTTTCTTAAGGTAACCACTCCTTTCCTTTTCATTTTGGTTGATTAAAACTCTTGGAGTCATGAGTTTTAGATTATGTTCATGGGATGAAAATGTTAGGAATTGATTCTTGTTTCATGAAAGTTGTTCATGAGAGTTTAGTAAGCATGTAGGCTTTGTTATTTTTGTTTTCCATGAGTTGGTGAAAAATCTCATGAGAAAAGTTAGGGTTTTGGGTTGGTTATGTATTGATCAATAACATGTGGTTAAGTTGTAAGGTTTTGAAAAGAAAAGTTGTCTTTGAACCTTTGGGCAAAAGGGAAATGCGTTGTATGGTTTTGTTTTAGAAAATCCGATGAAAAATATTTTGGAGTTTATGAAAATATTCCTAAGTGTTTTGCGTGGTGATTTTTGGGGTCAAAGTGGTTTAAAACTCTTGTGACATGTGGTGTTGCTTTTCGCTTTGAAAACATGTTTGAAAATGATTACCGGTCGGTTAAGGCCCGTAATAAAACTTGTGCTTGGGTTTGGTTTTGATTTTGGAAATGAAAATCAAATAACTTGCACTCGAAGCAACCAACATGCTTTCGGAGATGTATTGCTTGCTTATGAAAATGGTTTGCTTTTGTGCCTTGAAAAGGTGTTGGGAACTAATAGAATCAAACTAGGCTTGGTTGGAAAAAAGGTGGTGTGAGTTGCTGTTTTCGCTGTCATGACAGGTGCAACTCGCCGGGCGAGTGTTAACTCGCTGGGGCGAGCGTCACAGGTCATGAACACGCCAGGGCGAGCTCCAGAGCGAGCGAGACCTGTCTTCACTGCCTTCACTCGCTGCCAACTCGCCAGGGCGAGCTCTGAGAGTTGAAATTTTGGATTCTGATTTCTAAGCTTGGTTTTTAACTTTCTAATCCCTTTTTATTAATTTATGGAAGTGGCGGGGATTGGAAACGAGTTTTTCGGGTACTCGGAAAGTACGTAACTTGTAACGCAAGAAAACGGCCATTTTGCATTTCAATTTATTTAAGACTTTGGCCTATTGTTTTGAGTCCTAAAAATAGTACAAATAACTCATGGTGGTTGATCAATACGGTAGGTTTTGGTATGGTATCCGAAAGAGTGGATTTTCCTTAGGAACCTTTAGGTTTTTGGAGTTTTTGGTTTAGTTTCAATACAATTGGTTGGAAAACAATGTATTGATAATACGCTGCTTGTTTTAGGAAGCGCGTTGTGTTGTTTGGACGAGTTTTTGTAAACGGAAGCTTGCCGAGGTAAGGGCTCCACTTTATTTCCGTCTTTTGAAACGGTTACGACATGCTTGGTTTTGTTGTTGTGCAATTGCTGTGTGCTTTGGCATGTCTGTACTTATGTATTCTCGTTGATGAGAACGTGGTTATAAATGCATGTGCAATTTACATATGATTAAGAAAATGTATGTATGTTGTGATGGTTTGTACATAGGCTTTAGGCTATGTGAATGTTTGCATGAGCATATATGAACGCGTGCGTCGGATAGGACTACGCGGGGATTTTATCTGTGTGACTACCCTGTATATGCCAAAGAGAATATATGCCATGCATTTCATAGTTGCGTGCCTAGGTGTATGTCTGTGTGACTTTGCCTACGTACCGGGCGTTTGTCTGTGCGACTTCGCCAAATCCTACTGGATTTTATTGAGTTGGTGTTGTCTGTGCGACTCACCCGGTGTTATCCCACCGTGATTGTTTTGGTATTGTCTGTGCGACTCTACCTAGTGTTATCCCACCAATAGTAGGAGCTGTTATCCCACCAGAGACCTACGCCTTCTATAGAGAGGTTGAATTCCGGAATTAAATCATGCATGTGGCGAATCAGTGATCGGTTGTCACACCCATTGTAGAAGTCTGCATTAGGATTGGTGATTTATTTATATAGACCCGTTGGTGGGAACCACTTTTGAGATTAAGAGCTTTCTCTTGTGTATGTGGAAATTTGTTATGTGTACGTCTTTCGCACCGATTATATATATACATACTTTTATTTTGTGGTGACCCTTTCTTTCATTTGCGGGCACATCCCACCCAGATGATGGGTTAGGCCGTGGTGACGACGGTGGCTGTTCCAGGCCCCAGTGAGATGTTGGAGTTTTAGCTTAGTTAGACTATGCGCCGGTGTGGGTTGTACACCGTGCTTTTTGGGTTCAGGCATAGGATTCTAACTTGTTTTGTTGTAAGTATTTGAATACTTAGACTTGGATTGTAATTATTCAGGAATACACTTTGCTTGTCGAAGCACCTTATGGTAATGAGTTCTTTTGTATATTTGAATGCCGGCTCATTTAAAATCTTTTATGCGTAACTCTGATGTGTACAAAAAAAAAAAATAATGCCTTTTCTGGCCTTTGAAAAACGGGTTGTTACATGCTTCGACAAGCAAAGTGTATTCCTGAATAATTACAATCCAAGTCTAAGTATTCAAATACTTACAACAAAACAAGTTAGAATCCTATGCCTAAACCCAAAAAGCACGGTGTACAACCCACACCGGCGCATAGTCTAACTAAGCTAAAGCTCCAACATCTCACTGGGGCCTAGAACAGCCACCGTCGTCACCACGACCTAACCCATCATCTGGGTGGGATGAGCCCGCAAATGAAAGAAAGGGTCACCACAAAATAAAAGTATGTATATATATATAGTCGGTGCGAAAGATGTACACATAGCAAATTTCCACATACACAAGAGAAAGCTCTTAATCTCAAAAGTAGTTCCCACCAACGGGCTTATATAAATAAATCATCAATCCTAATGCAGACTTCTACAATGGGTGTGACAACCAATCACTGGTTCGTGACATGCATGATTTTAATTCCGGAATTCAACCTCTCTATAGAAGGCGTAGGTCTCAGGTGGGATAACACCTCCTACTATTGGTGGGATAACACCAGGTAGAGTCACTCAGACAATACCAAAACAATCACGGTGGGATAACACCGGGTGAGTCACACAGACAACACCAACTCAATAAAATCCAGTAGGATTTGGCGAAGCCACACAGTCAAACGCCCGGTATGTAGGCAAAGTCACACAGACATACACCTAGGCACGCAACTATGAAATGCATGGCATATATTCTCTTTGGCATACACAGGATAGTCACACAGACAAAATCCCCGCGTAGTCCTATCCGACGCACGCATTCATATATGCTCATGCAAACAATCACATAGCCTAAAGTCTAAGTACAAAGCATCACAACATACATACATTTTCTTGATCATATGTAAATTGCACACGTATTTATAACCACGTTCTCATCAACGAGAATACATAAGTACAAACATGCCAAAGCACACAGCAAATGCATAAACAGCAAAACCAAGCATGTCGTAACCGTTTTAAAAGACGGAAATAGAGTGGAGCCCTTACCTCGGCAAGCTTCCGTTTACAAAAACTCGCCCAAACAACACATCGCGCTTCCTAAAACAAGCAGCGTATTATCAATACATTGTTTTCCAACTAATCGTATTGAAACTAAACCAAAACCCCAAAAACCTAAAGGTTCCTATGGAAAATTCACTCTTTCGGATACCATACTAAAATCCACCATATTGATCAATACCCATGAGTTATTTGTACTATTTTTAGGACCCAAAACAATTGGCAAAAGTCTTTAAATAATTCGAAATGCAAAATGGCCGTTTTCTTGCGTTACAAGTTACGTACCTTCCGAGTACTCAAAAAAACCGTTTCCAATCCCAACCACTTCCTTAAATTAACAAAAAGGGATTAGAAGGCTAAAAACCAAGTTTAGAAATCAGAAACCAAAAATTCAACTCTCAGGGCTCGCCCTGGCGAGTTGGTGGCGAGTGAAGGCAGTGAAGACAGGTCTCACTCGCTGTGGAGCTCGCCCTGGCGAGTTCATGGCCTGTGACGCTCGCCCTGGCGAGTGAACGCTCGCCTGGCGAGTACACTAGGTTATGACAGCAAAAAAAAACAGCAACTCACACATAAATTTCCCTAACCAAGCCTAGTTTGATTCTATTAGTTCCCGACACTTTTTCAAGGCACAAAACAAACCATTTTCATAAGCAAGCAATACATTTCCGAAGGCATGTTGGTTGCTTCGAGTACAAGTTATTTGGTTTTCATTTCCAAAATCAAAACCAAACCCAAGCACAAGTTTTATTACGGGCCTTAACCGACCTGTAACCATTTTCAAACATGTTTTCAAGGCAAAGCAACGCCACATAACTCAAGAGTTTTAAACCACTTGGAATACCAAAAACACCACACAAAACACTTAGTAAATATTTTCATAAACACCAAAATATTTTTCATCTCATTTTCCAAAACAAAACCATACAACACATTTCCCTTTTGCCCAAAGGTTCAAAAACAACGTTTCCTTTCAAAACCTTACAACCTAACCACATGTTATTGATCAATACACTAAACTTTCAAAACCCTAACTTTTCTCATGAGATTCTCACAAACTCATGGAAAATTGAAATAACAAAGCCTAGCATGCTTACTAAACCCTCATGAACAACTTTCATGGAACAAGAATCAATTCCTAACCTTTCCATCTCATGAACATAATCTAAAACTCATAACCCTAAGAGTTTGAACCTACAAAAAGGAAAGGAAAAGAGTGGTTACCTTAAGCAAGTGATTCTCTACAACAATTCCACAAAGCTCCCAAGCTTGAAATGGACACAAATGGTGAAGAATTGAAAATTTTGTGAAGGTTAGAAGAATGTAATGGAGTTCCACGGCAAAGAGAGAAAGAAAAGAGAGAATTTGTGATTTTCTTAAGTCCACAAAAGTCATCAAACCTCCCTACTATTACAAGGGTCTTGGTCACCTATCCACCCTTGGATCAAAGTCAAAAGTCCAAGCTTAAACCCTAGCCATTGGATCAATTTGCTTTATGATAAATCACAAGATTTAATCAAATCTTCCATAACAAGTCATGTAATCAGCTCTTGCGCGTCGCGACGAACGAAACTCACAAAAACAGAAAACCTACAGAAAGAACGTCTAACGTTAAACATTTCCAAAACTTATCGTCGAATCTTTTTCCGCGACTGTAATTTTCTCCCACACTTTGGAAAATTATTCTCAGAACATAACATCACTCACGCAGATATATAAAACTCCCATCCGAAACCTCACTTAAAACAGACGCAGTAAAATTTTACAACAACGGGTAAAAATCCTTCTCGTTTTTCCAAAAACAAGAATAATCCAAAACTCGTTATTCTGAATCCACATCAACCTTCTTATTCACAAAAGAGGATTACAAGACAAAAGTCTGTGCCTTTACAGCGCACGAGCCCAAAACAGAGTCAGTTACAGCAAAATCCTATAATTACACGATGTTTCACAACACGAACACATCGAAACCCTAATTTTCCTTAAACCAACTATACAATGAAATCTTGGGTCTTACAATAAACATGGTCCCCACAAGAAGCGGTAAGTTTTCTTTGAATTTTTGTTGAAAATATTGTTGCTTAGTTGTCGTATATATTAGGATTTGTTTCTATTATTTAGCTAATAATCCATACTTTTTACAAGTTGTTGGTGAGATTTAGATGGTTTTCTCCACTGCAATATGATTATTTTTTTTTTGTATAGATTAAACTAGAGTTTGATGTTATAGACGTAAAAGAGATTTGTTTTTGCTGCTCTCTATTCTTTAATTATTTTTTTTTTTTTACATATTTTGATTTCATCAAGATTACTTACCAAAAATATTGATTTCTATGGTCTTAGCAAACAAGCTGAAGGAATTTGACGGGAGATTTGTCAAAAGAAAGTGACGAAAGCGCTACTTTTTTTTTTATTTCAAAAAGACGTGTTTCAAATCACAAAATCTTAGATAAACATGATCCTCACAAGAAGTGGTAAGTTTTCTTTGAATTTTTGTTGAAAATATTGTTGCTTAGTTGTCGTATATATTAGGATTTGTTTCTATCATTTAGCTAATAATCCCTACTTTTTAGGAGTTGTTGGTGAGATTTGGATGATTTTCTCCATTGCAATATGATTTGTTTTTGTTAAATTTTAGTTTTTTTTTTTAAAGATTTGTATCAATTTTAATTTGTTTTATTTGTTATTTGTAAATGGATGGTTAATTTTTTTCTTTCTATTTCATTGTGTTTGTGATATTTTTCTCAAAGTATAAGACAATTTTTTCCTTTTTTAGTTTTTTTTTCTTTTCTACAGTACGTTATCGATAGGATTTTGAAGCATATTATGTGTTGCGATTTGAAATGCTAAACTCCTAATAATCCAACTTATAGCGAGTAGAGATATGTGTTATCTTAGCAAGACTATGCCTATAAAATATACTTTTTGTAAGATAGTATATGTGTATTAATTGAGTGAATGCAAGAATTGATTTGTATTTTGTTCCATTGGAGTTTCCTTTTTAAATTTGATATGCACCCAAATTATGATTGTCATCATTCCTTCTTTTTTTTTTTTTGACGAATTTATTAAACTAAATATTGTAAGTTTTCATTAAACCAAATTGAAAGTTTTGTATAAATTTTAAAAAAAATTCGTGCATCGCACGGGTAGTTGTTTAGTTATAATAAAACGAGAGTAACTAGAGGCACCCTAAACCCTAACCCTAATATGAATGGTCTAGATTTTGACACGTGGAAAAAAATTATTATATTAACGGCTACGATAAAATCTTGAATACTATGTTGTCACATCAATTAATGAATGTGACATGTCATGTGTTTAAAAACATAATAGATGATATGTCAATATATGATTGGATGTGTGTATAAAATAATTTTATACAAATCCCTAATTTTGTTATCTGCTAATCCATAATTATATGCTTTAATTTAATCCCTAATTTTGTTATCTACTAATCCCTAATTATATACTTTCATTTGATTATTGGATATATTCTATGAAATCTATTTTATTTATAGCCTTAAATTATGCATCTTTGACGATAAATAGAAACCTTTTTATTTCTTTCTCCTATCTTTCACATTAATTATAGCCTTAAATTATGCATCTATTTTCACGTTTTTCCAACTATTTACATTTTTTTTTATTTGATGCAGATTTGACTTTGGGGTTCTATAAAGGTATGGATTGTTATAGATATTTTAGGTGTTTAAATTCTGACTATAGTTTATAGTCACTACAACATTTTCAATCTACGGCAACGGAAAAAAACCGTTCTCTAATGTAAAAAAAACCGTTGCCATAGGCTAAGAGAACGGTTTTAAGGGCGTTCTGTACTGAGGCGTACTCTTATCCTTTTGCAACGGTTTGTTTTTCAAGGGCAACGCCTAGTAGATAACCGTTGTCTTAGAGATTCGTAACAGAACGGTTTTTATATTTCCAACGACAACGGTTTTATGTGTTCTTAAATAAAAACCGTTGCCATTGGTTTACTTAAGAGAACGGTTTTTTATGGTTATCAGCTACGGTTTTCTACCGTCACGAAACAAAATAACCGTTCTCGTAGATGCTATACTATATGATTATTCAGGAGAATGAACAACGATTTTCTGCTACAGAAACGCTTTCCAACTGTTGCCTAATCTGTAACCGTTCTGGTAGAGCCTCTCTTCATTAGGTACCGCAACGATTTCTTTATACAACAACGTTTTCTCACCGTTTCCGAATTAAAAACCATTCTGGTATACCCTTTGCTATATGACCACTTCAACGTCTACGACAACAGTTTCGCAGCTACAAAAACGTTTTTCCATTGTTGCCCAATTAAAAACCGTTCTGATAGACTCTTTGTTATATGACCTCTTCAGTTGCTACAACAACGGTTACTCAGCTACAAAAACGCTTTCTCACTGTTGCAAAAACTATTTTATTTTAAAGATTTACAAATATTTATCTAGTTTGGTGTAAATCAATTTCAATATGATCCTAAATTAAAAAAAAAAAAAACTCATAACAAATTAAAATTAAATGATTGCGATTCATTCATATATATCAAAATAACATTGATCAACTTAAAGTTGTTGGATCTTTAATGTTAATCATTCACATTACAACTAATATCTTCAAAATCAAACTAACAACTTTAGTGTATAATGTGAATCATTCACAATCAAACTAACATCTTCAAAATGTATCCTATTACAAAAACTAATTAAACATCTACATCTCTTCATCTTCATAATCCTGCATTTCTTCATTGATATCATCATTATTCATCATCTGCAAAATATAAGTAATATAATTAAAGAAAATTGTTTAATAGTGCGAAAGTATAGTATGATTTGCGAAAATATGCGAATGACATGGTTTAAAATTGGGAAAAACTTTGGGCCAACTCTTTGAGCAATTTCTCGTCACACTTCCTTATTTAAAAAGTTTTAGAATTTAAAACAGAGGTAACTACTAGACAGCCAGACCTATTAGAGTGATTCCAAAAACATGAAACCTAATTGTGGTAGTAGTTTTTCTTTTGACAAAATTGTGTGGTAGTAATTAAACCTTTTCTTTTTTCTTGGTTACTTGTTCACAATATGTGAAGGGAAACCTTAGTGCAACGGTTGGAGTTGTTGCTGTGCGAGGTCATGAGCTGATCAAGTCATGGAATTAACCTATTGTAATTACATGATAAGGCTGCCAAAAATATATTAGCCATGAGTGAAAGAAGCCGTTGGCATCTCTACACAATAGATGCCAAAGATCTATAACTCAATACCTCGAAAATAATATATTATTAAATATATAAAACTGAAAAGGAAATTGACAAGTCTAAGAGGCAGTAGTAAAATCTAAAACTTCTATCGTTTTGTAAGCCTTATCCCTTGATTTTAAGCCTTATTAGCATCCTCTTCTTTTTGTAAGAGACTAAGAGGCAGTAGTAAAATTGTAACAGCCCGTTTTTCCAGGGCCAGAAAAGGCAGTATATATTTTTTTTTTTTTTTTTTCAACTAACACTCAGAGTGCGCATAGAATATTTTTCAATGAGCCGGCATTCAAATATGCAAAAGAACTCATTACCATAAGGTGCTTCGACAAGCAAAGTGTATTCCTGAATAGTTACAATCCAAGTCTAAGTATTCGAATACTTACAACAAAACAAGTTAGAAAACCCTATGCCAACCAAAAAGCACGGTGCACAAAACACACCGGCGCATAGTCTAACTATACTAAGCTTCACCACGTGTTCACTATGGCCTAGAACTGCCACCGTCGTCACCACGACCTAACCTATCATCTGGGTGGTATGAGCCCGCAAATGAAAGAAAGGGTCACCACAAAATATATAGTATGTATATATATAACCGGTGCGAAAGATTGTACACATAACAATAATTCCACAAACACAAGAGAAAGCTTTTAACCACCAAAGCAAATCCCACCAACGGGTTCATATAAGCAATGCACACATAGCCTATAATGCAACCTCTTCAATGCGTGGTACTAACCCTAGCTACCACAATGCATGAGTTCCAGAACTGTAGGTCCAATGAGACGCCCCAACGTCTCGGTGAGACTGAAGTAACTATTCTAACCCGTCAATATCGTGGTAATACAGAAATATTAAAACTTTAAAAAGATAAAGAATAGATAATAGATGTAAGTCAAAATTGATTTTATTTATTTATATCATAAAGACAAAGGTGTCAGCGTATCTATCCAATACCGCATGTTACACATGAAACCAAATGTAGAGAATACATCAATTTTCAAAAGACTCAAAGATAAGACTACGAAAGACACACTGGCTGTCCAAACAAGACCTCGGTTATCATTGTGCGATACTAGCATCTACATCGCCAACTGTATAAGGAGTAGAAAGAACTGCATCATCTTCATCCTTGAACTCCTCGTCGATAGGATCTAAATACATAGATAAAAAAATGCAAGACAAGACAAACACAGGGCTAAGATATACGTACAAGTTTAGAAAGTGGGGATGAGGTGTAAAATAGAAATATATATGTCAAACACAAGTAATCAATCAGGCGTCCTATCCTCTTGTGTTTATCTCCAAAAATATACTCTATTTATCCTCTATTATTTATCTCCCAAAATAGCCTCTATCTATCCAAATGCATTCCTAAACTATATGTCGACTCAGGCCTCAAGACGCTGTCAAGGATATCCTCCCAATTACCGAGATCAGATATCACGAGACCACTTGCCACCAACGTACTCCCATTTACCAAGAGCTACGCCACTTGACTTCACGTGGAGTCCAAGTGTTATAAGTCGATCGCCCCTAAGAAAACAGGCCAAGATCTCACTATCTTGCCAAGCCCGCAGAAAAATCCTCGTCAGGATTCAGGCAGCTGATCAACCTCGTGCGCCCATACACACGGTAGTGGACTTACACATTCCTGAATGCAATTCTATATGTACTCTCAATAAGATCATGGCAACTCAAACCCTATGTACTAATCCAATCCTCGAGAATTCATCACATCAATTCATCTAGTTATAACATACTTTAGTCACATAAGTTGAGTGCCAATTACCATCAACAACCTCAAAGTATCTCTTATCATTCTTCCCTCACATAAACCAACAACCTCAAAGTATCTCTTATCATCCTTTGCTCACATAAATCTCACTTCTACACAAAAGTTCAATTCGTACAATGAATAGTGTATGGTTGACTTCCCAGGAAAGAGAGGTAACCGTAAGAGACATAGTCTACCAAGTCTTTCCTTAGCCAGAACCCAACCGAATACAACTAGTCAAAGTGACAAACTGTCTTTATGTCATTGGGAATCTTATACTAACAATGTTATTGTTTCTAACCTTAGAGAGTATATCTCATTCTTTGTCTAACAATCACAATCATTCAAATAATCAAGTAAACATTTAGACAATTAATCAAGTAATGCAAACACAATACAAACACAAAAATGATCACATATCATTCATATGATAAATAATCAAGGCCGGCTTAACCTCGTTTAGCAATTCTAGAAGAATCACTAAAAAAAGAATAAGCTCTCCTTAGTTATTTATCGGTTGTAGTGGCTGTGGGTACACCACTACACATATATATTAAGCTATTTTACGCTAACCGTCCCAACGTGTACGAAATCTTGCCCCCACCTTAGCTTGTGATAAAATTCTTTGAGAAAACAGCACCTCCGTCGGTAATCCTGCTAACATCGTAATTACCGATAATAATTTGCTAGTAGTTAAAATATGTAATTAATTAAAATTTAGAATAAAAACTTATAATTGTCTTTTAAATAAATTCATAGTAGAAGCCTAGTAACAGCGTAAAAATCTTTATTATAAATACTTTACTATCTTATATAAAAATTTAGTTGAAAGAAAATAAGTTAATTTGGGCATTGTTTCGACGTCCTAATAATATTAAGAAAAGCATTTAAAAATAAGTGGAAAATACCTTTATAAATCGTCGGAAGAAAACTTAATATTCTCAAATGATCGGCAGCACAACGGTATACTAAAACTCGCTCGAACCGGAACCAAAGTGACAAAGCTTCACTAAAATTCTACTCACGAACTAAAGCTAAGAGTATCTCTTTTTGGACACGGAAATTTAAGAGAAGCTTGATCTTGTGATGAAGAAAATGAATGCATAAACTCATCTATTTATACTTGAAATTTTCTTGGTGATCAAGTATATGGTATGATTACTAATCTATGCATAGATATACCAACACACCATTTCTAAACTAGGTTTATGTGTTGGAAAGTATAGAAGCTTATAGAACTACAAGAGGTGGCTTTTTCTTAAGGATTATTCATCAAAATGTGATAGAAATAATCAGAACATACATATACGTGTGGTTTGGAAAATTAATAAAGAATATAATTTACTTAGATGATAAGAACATGAGCTATAAAATTATTTTGACAACATCTCACACTTTCACTTATCTCTTAAGATGTAGTTAGACATATGTGTACCTATTTAGGTGTAATTGTGGAGCATCCTTATTTGTCCAACAAGACACTATAGATGTTTTGAGGTGTTCACTATAATCATTATTAGCTGGTACTCCTTGAGTGACTAATTTAAAATGAAACCATGTGTAGTTTAAAAAATATATTTCAAAATGAAACAAGTGAAGTTTAAAACTCTAGTTCAAATCTCTGGTTAATGAGATCAAATTAACTAGATGCCCATATAAATTCATGGTACACATAATGGCAATATTGGCTATTGTTTTGTAACTAACAGGTCTTATATATATACTATAAAATTAAACTAGCTTATATGTACACACATATGACTATCGTGTATATATACATATAAAAACTACATGTTCCTATAACTCTACAATAGCTAGATAAATTTAAATAACTCAATAATATTATTATATGATTATTAACTTTAATATAATATTTTTTTATTTATTTCATACACAAAGCTCAATTAAATTAAGAAATTAATTTCATAACATAGTGTAAATATTTCTTCATAATTTGAGATAAAATAATTATTATTTTTCTTATAAATAATTATCCCTTTTCAAGCCCTATAAAAATTTAAATGAAAAACTTTCAAAAACCAAAATTATATTAAACACGGCAAAAACGACCAAGTTATAAAGATATAAAATATCGAGATTTTAAATAGAATAAAATATACGGATCTACGAAAATCCGGATGTTACATTACTACCCCCCTTAAAAGAAATTTCGTCCTCGAAATTTAACGCACCTGTAAACTAATACGCAGCTTGTCATCTTCTTCCTTTGAAGCATTACCAAAAACATTATCTCAACTGCTTTTACTATAGAAAGAAACTCATCTTGCAATTTTAATTCAAATAAGTAGTACCTTAATCCAAATCATCTCTTAACCACATCTTTATGAAATTCCTCAGTCTGATTAAAACTCTAAGATTCTAAGATACTTCTTCTCTTGCTACTATATTGAACATCCTTAATTATCATCTACTGGTTCCCAACGAGTCATATATAATTCCAATAGACCTATCACTAACGATTCTACTTCAACTATGAATACCATGACAATCACAAATAACATATCTTTAAATGAAATAACGACTTTAGTTACCCGTGTATAAACTCTCGAAAGCTCTTCAACCAATCGAACTATAAGACTGATGACTTAACTACTATTCTGAAATGATTCTCGTGTTCCAACTTACATGCGAAATCAATCTAAAACTTCATCACTTATAAACTTATGTACTTGAAACCCATTTCTTAACAAACTATCTTCAAACAACCAATTTTAATTCACCTTCTTAAGACTTCCGACCATACTTTTTCTTTTCTCTCTAGGAAGTCAAGATACTGCAATAGGTCAATCGAACCTTGATCCTTCCGTCTTATATTCTTGACGAATTTCTTATCTTAACTACTAAAGTCAAATCGCATTTGGTTATCATGTCACTTCCTAATTCCACAACTTTTTCTCAATAATTTACTATCACCTTGTCAACAAGCATTACAATTGAAAATGTGTTCTACTTGTACAAATACCTTATTCCATACCGATTCGTATCTCGACATACTTCTTACTAATGGTACTGAGCCACGTATTATTCATGAATTCTTCACACCACTTGTTGGTGTCACATTACTTACTCATGTGGTGTTGACTACTATAGCTGCAACATCAGATTCCAAAGATCTTCATTCGTACCCCTTTTCGAGAAAGCACTCCTACTTCATTCTCACTACTCGACCTCCTTGGTCCACTTCGGTTCTTAATCGTAATACACTGACTACCATACACGACACTGAGTTGATCAGATTCAGCATGTGATGATTTCAGCGTAAGCAGTTTAGACTCCAAAGGATTCGTACTACTTAATATCCATATTTTCTTCCTCAAGACTTGTTATATTTTCTAAGCTCCCACGAAAAACTTAATTTACTCTGAGTATTCCTCTACATAATAACTCCCTAAATTTCTCCGCTTACTCAGCGTTTCCTAAATCCAAACACATATTCAACTAAATTCTTTGGTCTTAACTCTAATCACTGATCCTTCTTGTTTCCAGATTTATGAGTAAGACAATCCTTCTCACAAACTTAAGTTGTCTTAAATCATACACCACCACTTTAATCTCATTGTATCCTCATACCACCAAACCTATAGTAAACCTTACGGATCAAAAAAAAAAAAAAAAGATCTAGAAAACTATGAAAACTTCCTTGAAACTAATCTTCAATTCTTCAACTTATCGAATACTCTTCTAACTTATCCAATAATTTCACTCTTTCTAAACAAACGCATCATTAATAGATAAATTCTACAATGACTCTTCAATAATTTATTTTCTAGTCCAAGAGAACAACTTAATTCACCAACTATCCACGAACATTTCTATCTCAACAATTTATCCCAACCTTTTAAGGGTATACTTCTATACTTCCAAAATATCCACAAAACTATACTTCCCTTAAACCAAAATCTAAACTTAGACGGTCATGCAACGACGTCTCATACTCCAATGCTTGCAACCATGTCCTATAAACTTTCCCTATCATCAAAAACCATCTTTCTCCAATCTAAATGTGAAAGATCTCTTTCTTAATCCTTAATCCTTAATGACCTCTTTAAATGGTTTCTCATATCTATGCACGCCTACGACCTATTACCCTTTTTAAATAAACAACATCAACTTATGTGGTTCAACATTTAGTCCAATAACTTCTTTATTCTACGTATTGTCAAATTACCACTCTTGAAACTTGTGACCTCATTTCTATCACTACTCTAGAATCCTTTTATACCTATACTCCATAATTGGTTGCTACAAGTCTCACTTCATGTTCTTGACTAAAGGAACACTTCTTAATCACATGTTCTAGCTACACTACCTAAAATGAGTTCCTACTATTTTCTTGAGCCATTCCCTTGATGTACGAGGATCAGCAGAATGCAGTACTTCAAAGGTACCTACTGACACTATTTCTATTATACACATCAAATCCAATGCTCTAACTAAAACTTAAATAAACTCTTTAACCAACTTAAATATCAATCGCTATTGTCTCTTCTTGGTTTATTTTCTTCCTAAAGCAGTTTCTCACAACATTTCTCGCTCAACGATGCTGAAAGCATGTTCCTACTGCTCTGCGTGGACAATTCCTACAAGAGTGAAATCCTTAACACACGATATCTCCATGATATATGACATATCCTTCTCTACTACCTTTCACAACTTTCATCGTTTTATTTTGATTTTTATTTTCCAAATCAACAATAATACCTGATCCAATTCCATAAGCGGCTTCTCTTGTCTCTTATATGTATGACCATGCCCCCATAAGGGAAATCATCAACAATATGACCTTCCAAGTCACATTTAAAGAATACAATGTCTTCTCTAATTGCAATAGATCTCAACTTGATCCTTTTGAAATCCTAACTTAACTTGTCTTGGTGAATTTTCCCAATTTACACCATTTCTTTCTTGTGATGACTGAGCATCGTATAACTTACAAACTCTACTCTTCATCCATGTCAATGATCTCAAATGATCTTTCTATTCGTCAAATTCCGTTGATGACCTGACTTTCCATCATCAGAGTTTATCATCCTAGTCATATCGTTCTTTCTTGAACAATAAGAAAACTATCGCTCTGCTCTCATAGGTCACAAAGTTCATAAAACTTTGTCTCGTGAAGGATCTAATCGAGAGGAAAATAGCCAATACAGGTTCGTAAAAAAAATCGGACCCTCTACCCAATCTAAACATAGTTATCATCCGAGGTGGAATCCAACTTACACAGCCAGTATAACCCTAGACACACATGGTCCGAACTGAATCGACCAGCTCTGATACCAAAATGAGACGCCCCAACGTCTCGGTGAGACTGAAGTAACTATTCTAACCCGTCAATATCGTGGAAATACAGAAATATTAAAACTTTAAAAAGATAAAGAATAGATAATAGATGTAAGTCAAAATTGATTTTATTTATTTATATCATAAAGACAAAGGTGTCAGCGTATCTATCCAATACCGCATGTTACACATGAAACCAAATGTAGAGAATACATCAATTTTCAAAAGACTCAAAGATAAGACTACGAAAGACACACTGGCTGTCCAAACAAGACCTCGGTTATCATTGTGCGATACTAGCATCTACATCGCCAACTGTATAAGGAGTAGAAAGAACTGCATCATCTTCATCCTTGAACTCCTCGTCGATAGGATCTAAATACATAGATAAAAAAATGCAAGACAAGACAAACACAGGGCTAAGATATACGTACAAGTTTAAAAAGTGGGGATGAGGTGTAAAATAGAAATATATATGTCAAACACAAGTAATCAATCAGGCGTCCTATCCTCTTGTGTTTATCTCCAAAAATATACTCTATTTATCCTCTATTATTTATCTCCCAAAATAGCCTCTATCTATCCAAATGCATTCCTAAACTATATGTCGACTCAGGCCTCAAGACGCTGTCAAGGATATCCTCCCAATTACCGAGATCAGATATCACGAGACCACTTGCCACCAACGTACTCCCATTTACCAAGAGCTACGCCACTTGACTTCACGTGGAGTCCAAGTGTTATAAGTCGATCGCCCCTAAGAAAACAGGCCAAGATCTCACTATCTTGCCAAGCCCGCAGAAAAATCCTCGTCAGGATTCAGGCAGCTGATCAACCTCGTGCGCCCATACACACGGTAGTGGACTTACACATTCCTGAATGCAATTCTATATGTACTCTCAATAAGATCATGGCAACTCAAACCCTATGTACTAATCCAATCCTCGAGAATTCATCACATCAATTCATCTAGTTATAACATACTTTAGTCACATAAGTTGAGTGCCAATTACCATCAACAACCTCAAAGTATCTCTTATCATTCTTCCCTCACATAAACCAACAACCTCAAAGTATCTCTTATCATCCTTTGCTCACATAAATCTCACTTCTACACAAAAGTTCAATTCGTACAATGAATAGTGTATGGTTGACTTCCCAGGAAAGAGAGGTAACCGTAAGAGACATAGTCTACCAAGTCTTTCCTTAGCCAGAACCCAACCGAATACAACTAGTCAAAGTGACAAACTGTCTTTATGTCATTGGGAATCTTATACTAACAATGTTATTGTTTCTAACCTTAGAGAGTATATCTCATTCTTTGTCTAACAATCACAATCATTCAAATAATCAAGTAAACATTTAGACAATTAATCAAGTAATGCAAACACAATACAAACACAAAAATGATCACATATCATTCATATGATAAATAATCAAGGCCGGTTTAACCTCGTTTAGCAATTCTAGAAGAATCACTAAAAAAAGAATAAGCTCTCCTTAGTTATTTATCGGTTGTAGTGGCTGTGGGTACACCACTACACATATATATTAAGCTATTTTACGCTAACCGTCCCAACGTGTACGAAATCTTGCCCCCACCTTAGCTTGTGATAAAATTCTTTGAGAAAACAGCACCTCCGTCGGTAATCCTGCTAACATCGTAATTACCGATAATAATTTGCTAGTAGTTAAAATATGTAATTAATTAAAATTTAGAATAAAAACTTATAATTGTCTTTTAAATAAATTCATAGTAGAAGCCTAGTAACAGCGTAAAAATCTTTATTATAAATACTTTACTATCTTATATAAAAATTTAGTTGAAAGAAAATAAGTTAATTTGGGCATAGTTTCGACGTCCTAATAATATTAAGAAAAGCATTTAAAAATAAGTGGAAAATACCTTTATAAATCGTCGGAAGAAAACTTAATATTCTCAAACGATCGGCAGCACAACGGTATACTAAAACTCGCTCGAACCGGAACCAAAGTGACAAAGCTTCACTAAAATTCTACTCACGAACTAAAGCTAAGAGTATCTCTTTTTGGACACGGAAATTTAAGAGAAGCTTGATCTTGTGATGAAGAAAATGAATGCATAAACTCATCTATTTATACTTGAAATTTTCTTGGTGATCAAGAATATGGTATGATTACTAATCTATGCATAGATATACCAACACACCATTTCTAAACTAGGTTTATGTGTTGGAAAGTATAGAAGCTTATAGAACTACAAGAGGTGGCTTTTTCTTAAGGATTATTCATCAAAATGTGATAGAAATAATCAGAACGTACATATACGTGTGGTTTGGAAAATTAATAAAGAATATAATTTACTTAGATGATAAGAACATGAGCTATAAAATTATTTTGACAACATCTCACACTTTCACTTATCTCTTAAGATGTAGTTAGACATATGTGTACCTATTTAGGTGTAATTGTGGAGCATCCTTATTTGTCCAACAAGACACTATAGATGTTTTGAGGTGTTCACTATAATCATTATTAGCTGGTACTCCTTGAGTGACTAATTTAAAATGAAACCATGTGTAGTTTAAAAAATATATTTCAAAATGAAACAAGTGAAGTTTAAAACTCTAGTTCAAATCTCTGGTTAATGAGATCAAATTAACTAGATGCCCATATAAATTCATGGTACACATAATGGCAATATTGGCTATTGTTTTGTAACTAACAGGTCTTATATATATACTATAAAATTAAACTAGCTTATATGTACACACATATGACTATCGTGTATATATACATATAAAAACTACATGTTCCTATAACTCTACAATAGCTAGATAAATTTAAATAACTCAATAATATTATTATATGATTATTAACTTTAATATAATATTTTTTTATTTATTTCATACACAAAGCTCAATTAAATTAAGAAATTAATTTCATAACATAGTGTAAATATTTCTTCATAATTTGAGATAAAATAATTATTATTTTTCTTATAAATAATTATCCCTTTTCAAGCCCTATAAAAATTTAAATGAAAAACTTTCAAAAACCAAAATTATATTAAACACGGCAAAAACGACCAAGTTATAAAGATATAAAATATCGAGATTTTAAATAGAATAAAATATACGGATCTACGAAAATCCGGATGTTACATCCAACCCCTACTAAAACACCAACGAAATCACAAGGTTAAGGTGGATCCACTCCCGCAATCACACCCCATGGTCCACTCCCGCAACCATGTATCGAACTCAACAAAATCACAAGGGATTAAGGTGGATCCACTCCCGCAATCACACCTCATGGTCCACTCCCGCAACCATGTATTGAACTCAATAAAACCCTATAAGAATCAGGTGGGTCCACTCCCGCAACCACACCTCGTAGTCCACTCCCGCAACTACGCACTAACAATGCATGAGCATACGATTCCCCATGTATTCTAATGCAACAAATACATACCTCCCTAGCATATGTAAACCATCACAACAACATACATACATATCCAATCATATGTAACAAACCACAACAAACATACATACATTTCCAATCATATGTATTCACCCACATGTTCATACATACATCTCCAATCATATGTAAAACAACGCACGTATTGTAAACACTTTCTCATCACGAGAATACATAACACATACATGCCAAATACACAAACACGCATCACCGAAAATAACCAACAAACATGTTATAACTCAGTGAAAAGACAGAAATAAAGTGATGCCCTTACCTCGGCAAGCTTCCACAATTAAAACTCGCTCAACTCCACAATTCTACAATTCGCGCTTCCTAAAATATAAGCAGCGTACAATCAATAAAATACTCCCAACGTATCCTATCGAAACGAAACTTGTTCTCTAAAAACTAGGGGGGCTTAAGGTACTTTCTCACACTCTCGGATAGTGATTACGAGTCCCCCTTATAGCGATTAAAAATTCCCAAAGTTAATTGCACTATTTCTCGCTACGCGAAAATATTTTCGTTTCAAAACATACTATGAAATACTTTTGTTTCCAACACCAAAACAATCAATTCCACACACTAAAACCATTTGAAAACAACCCAACAACTCTTCGAGAAATTTCACAGAAAATAAAGTTTTCTTGCAACACAAGTTACAAGTTTTTCTTACCAAATAAAATGGCCATAACTCGCTCATTCTTTATCCGATCGAGATGAGCCATACGCCGAAATCATCGTCTCGAAACGACGGATCAAATGTTTAAGTTTCCAGGTCACAAAACAATTTTAAAATGACCTAAATGTCCTTCAAGATTTTCGACCAGAATTGGAATCAAACCAAAATATTGTTTTTCACAAAACAAACATAGTTTAAAACACTCCAATCATCACTAGTTTTCTCAAATTGATCAAGCACTCACACCAATTTCATTTGAATCAAAAATGCCAATTTTCTACAAGACTTTGCAAAAATTTCACTTGTTCAATCAAGCCACAAGCTACTAGTTTTCTTTCCAAACAAAACCTCTAAATTATTCCAAAGAAAACCATGATCATGCCTTCCCAATTAGGGCTTAAAATTTAGAAATCTCATGGACATATACATAATATGCCACGGCCAAATTCCAAAAACAAGGCTAGTTCCCATTTTTTTCATTTCAAAAGCATAGGATTAATCCTTTAGTTACCAAAATCACTTAATTGAATGAACAAAACATTTTCATAACACAATCCACAATTCAAAATAGTTTTTCCTAGTTTCTCATGAACACAAAATATTTTTTTCTTGTTTCTCAAAAACAAAATCATTTATCACACATCCATTTTACTTAAAAGCTCAAAAACAACTTCACTAACACAAACAACAAGTAAAGATTCATGTTCTTGATCAATATAAATTTTTCTTATCAAACACTAACAAGAATTTTCATGAGATTCTCATCCAACCATGGAAATCAAAATAACTAAGCTTAAACATCCTAGATATTCACTCATGAACAACTTTCAAGCAAGAGAAATCATTCATCAACAATTTCTCACAAAATCCTCTCAAGAACATAATCTAACAATCCATCAAACTCTATGATTTTAGCTAGCTAAGAGATGAAAGAAGTCTAGTTACCTTAGAGGAGATGATTTCCTTTTGATCTCTATGATCCAACAAAACAAATATCCAAGCTTTTGGTGAAGAAATGAAGGATTTGGATGAAGAACACAAGGGTGGGGAGAAGCCACGGCAAAGAGAAGAAGAGTGAAGTGAATTTGTGATTTTTCCAAGTCCACCACTTATAAAAGTCTTGCTAGTTTATGGCCATTGGATCAAATAGGATAAAGTTCTAAGATTCAAATCTAGCCATTGGATCAATCCAAGTCTATCCTCACAAGATATTTCCCATAACCTCATACAACGAAACGCACGCTCAGTTCTCGCGCATCGCGACGAACGAAACTCGCAAAAACAGAAAACCTACAGAAAGAACGTCTAACGTTTTTCCATTCCAAAACTTATCGCCGAATCTTTTTCCGCGACTGTAATTTTCTTCCATACCTTAGAAAATTAATCTCAGGACATATCCTAACTCACGCAGATATATGAAACTTCCATCCGAAACCTCACTTAAAACAGACGCAGTAAGATTTTCCATCAGCGGGTAAAATCCTACTCGTTTTTCCAAAAACAAGAATAATCCAAATCTCGTCATTCTGACTTCACAGAAATCTCCTCATACTTAAAAGAGGACCACGACCCGAAAGTCTGTGCCTTTCCAGCGCACGAGCACAAAACAGGCTCCGTTTCAGCAAAAATCTCATTAATGCGACGATACTCACAAAACCGCTTCACCAAAAACCCTAAAACTCGTAGCCATTACTAGAGTTCCTTAGAACAACTGTACAGTGGAATCTTGGGTCTTACAAAAATCTAAAACTTCTATCTTTTCATCTGTTTTTTTTTTTTTGGAAAAGGCTAAACTTTATTAATTACTAAGTACAAGAAGTACTTGAATAAGAAAATACAAAGGCCATGGCCTCAGAACATAACAAACACGCCTGGGATTTCAAAAACAAATACACCACCAGGGAGCAAACAAAACAGACAGCAGTAGCAAGCAGCCTGCATCACCAAAACTAAACACCTGCACTATCAGGGACAAAAACATGGGAACAACACACATCCCCACTCCTCTAATCTGTGTAACTCCTCATTTCATGCGCTTTTTTTTTAAGTCCACTTTTCCTCATCTCTTAAAACTAGAACACTCAAATCTCTAAAACACAACAAAGCACAACCAGACAACTAAACTAAGATCTACACAGTTCCAATCAAGTCTAACCATGACAAAGAAATTCAAATCAGAAAAAATAATGCTCATACAAAACCAATTATAGCAACATAAATTAACAATCACGCCTATGCAATTCAATTGAATCATATAAACTATAATATGTTGTATCAAGCAAAAAATATAGTTCAATCTTACCTCATTATCATTTGGAGCATGTGTTGATGTTGAAGAACGGTTAGCATCAACTGTAGGAGCTGATATACAAGCTGCAATAGCCTCGATATCTAAGTTTGCGGTGTTTTGGTTCACAATGGCCTTAAAAAGAAGTTGAAATTTTCTTTCTGATGCTTCCTTATCTTGACAACGTTTCTCCTCCATCTCTTGCCTTAACTGTTTTACTTCATCAGCATGCTCTCTTTTAAGTTTTGCAATTTCTTGATTTCTTTTCAAGAGAGTCGGTGTAGTGGTTCTTCCATGGCAACGCAATCTCCCAGGTTTTTCTTTGCCAACTATACTTTGAAAGGCTTCTGAAGAAGGCTGCTTATGTTTTTCAATCATGTCTTGAAGCTTAATCTAGCATACATATATCGTAGTAGTAAAGAAATAATCAACATTAATATAATAGTACGTAGTAAATAAATAATCAACATTAATATATTATGTTTCAAAAAAGGGGGATGCATATAGGTTTAGTGGTTACTAATAGCCAATAGATTCTGATTAGCTTAAACCTCGCCATAATTTTATATAATATGGTAAAACAAAGTAGCAAATAAACTAAATAAACTTACAATAGGAACAAAACACAACATTTACTTACAATTGCATTGTTTGTTTCTTTATCCAACTCCTTTCCTTTCTTACTTTGTCGAGTAGCAATGAACACTTGAGCTTGATTCGGAGGCTCTTTATCTTCACTACTTAAACGCTAAACCGAGTAAAACAAGAGTATGAGATATTTAATGAAGTGGTAGAATATTTAACATTCATTTAGAATAATTTAAAAATGCATACCATGTTTTCTCTGACAACAGCAAAGCTTTTATTCCCCGTTCGATGTCTAAATTTCAGTTGAGCTATATTTTGGGCATTTTGATGACTTACTTCCTATATTCAGTGAAAGATAAAATTTTATAACATTCCAAATTTGTGACAACAAGTATACATGTACACAATAGTACTTATTGCTTACTTGAGTTTTTTCATCTCTCCAATACTCCAATAAACTCTTAAAGTCTTCTTCTGGTACCTCTTCTGGACGATTTTTTAGCCGCTCGCGCATGGTTTTGTACGGAGTAAAATGCTCCCTTTTAAGGAAGCATTTGTATCGTTTCCAAGCATCATTTACAATAGCAAGCACAGCCTTCCTTCCTTCGTTTGGGACAATGTATTTTTCCTGCAAAAAGCAAAATTTAGAAAGATACATTCATTGAAATATGCTAACAAACACACATAATCAAATAAGAAAGTAAATACATTGACATAATCCCACACAGGATCTATATCTTGTTTCTCCCAAGACTTGACCAAACCAATCCAACTCGTGAAGGTGAGCGGACATAAATCAGAACTTTTTCCTATTGTCCCCAAAAAACTACTGAATTGAGACACTGTCTTTCCATCTGGCCCAATTGGTTGTCCTTCTCCATTCAAGGTGATCTCTTCTCTATCTTTGAATTGTCGTGCATGAATGCTCCGACATAAAGTTTTTCCTCGTTTTCTTTTTAAACCTAAGGATAAAGCACATAATATTAATTAAAAAGTAAAGAAATACGAAAATATTTATATACAATTTCTACTCTACACAAGGAAACATCCAATCAAAACTATGAAGATATTACCTTTAGCTTTTTCATCACCTGTTCCCTCAATTTCCTCACCTTCGTAGTTGATATCCATCTCCATATCTTCTTCCACTTCATTTCCTTCTATATCTTCGTCATCTTCGTCATCTACTCCATCTTGTTCCTTGTTCTTATTGAGATATTCGTTAATTGGCATGGCTGGACACTTCGGAACAGGTTTTTTCTTCTTAGAGGGTTGTTGATCTACCGTTGATCCTTGAACTTCATTTCCCATGGGAGATCTTACTTGCCTCTTAAGATTATTGTTCTTCCTTACCTCTTGATTTTGATCAACATTGTTCTTTGAGACTTGTGATTCAGTAGAACCTTTAACTTGATAATCCTCCGTAGACCTCGATTTATTCTTAATATTATTGTTTTGGACAAACACTTTGATCGGTGCAGGAATTTCCGTAGAGGCTTCTACTTCCATTTGACTCCTAATGTTATAGTTCTTAACAAACCCTTTCTTTGGCTGAACAGGTTTCTTAAAGGGTTTGTTTGCCTCAACATTTTTCATTTGTTGGGATGCAGCTATATTATTCAATGACGGCTTCCGATGCTCCTTCTTTCTAATGTTTCCAACATTATTGTTACCTTGATTTTCAACCTTGATTCTCAGCTTATTCAATAAATCGTTGTTGGACTTAGCTTGGATATCAAACCCAAAATCATTCCCCTTTTTCATTTTCCTGCAGTTACCATACAGAGTGAAAGGATATCAATATAATGCCACATTTCAGATGCAGTAGAACAAAAACCAAATAGATGCAGCAGACAGATGCAGTAGAACAAAAACCAAATAGATGCAGCAGACTAAATAGATGCAGCCGACCAAAAGAGATGTAGCAGAACAATATAACAGACAAATGCAGTAGAACAAAAACCAAATAGATGCAGCAGACCAAAAGAGATGCAGCACACCAATATAACAAACAGATGCAGTAGAACAAAAACCAAATAGATGCAGCAGACCAAAAGAGATGCAGCACACCAATATAACAGACAAATGCAGTAGAACAAAAACCAAATAGATGCAGCAGACCAAAAGAGTAGAGTACCTGACAACTAAAATACAATCGCAACCGTGGACAGACAAACAAGTGAATAAAAAAAGTATAATTCATATATGAATTTTACAAACAACATTTCATAAACAAGAAATACATTAGAATCGTCATCATAAATTAGAAGTGTCATCAGATTCTATTCCATTTGGCACATGTACTAAATTATCAACAACTGTTGGTGGAATGTCATTCCTAACAAATTCAACATCACAAATTTCATCGCTCGAAGCTAAATTTACTACACGATCTGCCAGATAACAATTATACGGCTGATGGGGATTTGAATCTGATTGTTCGTTCATGTTAAAGAAATCTCTCGGAACAGACTTCATAACATAGTGTTTATTTACATTAGAAGGATCTTGAATGTAGAAGCATTGGTGGACTTGAGAAGCCAATACAAAAGGATCGTCAACGTAGCATCTCTTGTTGAAGTAAACACAAACCATCCCATATTTTTCCTCTTCAGCTTCAAACCAATCACATCTAAATAATACAAACTTCAACTTACCATAATAGTCTACCTCAACTATTTGTGTAATTAATCCATAGTAAGTTATTGACTGTATTGTTGGATTTGCATCTTTGGTACTTGAAAAGCTTTCAGTTACTGCCGCTAGTGTCACACCACTATTTTGTGTTTTACGTCTAGCATCACGTTGTTTTCTATGAAACCTGTATCCATTAATTACATAGCCAGAAAAACTTCGTACAATTTTATTTGGTCCTCTGGATAGCATCCTAAGGTTTTCAGACACGTCGCTTAACAAAGCACGCTTCTTAAACCATTCGACAAAATCTGACCCTTGACTCTTCGCTTTGCTCCACCCCTTTCTCTTTTTGGGATTTTCATTTTCATGCTCACTGCAATTAACCTTAAATTGTTCACGTAATTGTATAATAATTCTTTTATGCAATTGAAACATACAAGCATATTAATTTACCTTATAAATTTTTGGACATCGTCGTGATTGAATAAGATGTAACGATGGGCTAAACTCCTTGACTTGCAATCCAAAGAAATTGCTTGACCCTTTCTCTTTCCTCCAATAGGATGGCCAATGTTAGGACAAGAACTTGGACTTTCATGTTGATTAGGATCACATCTATCGTTATTCCTTGTCATTCTAGTAAACCTTGTTTCAACACCACTATGCAAATACCGCGAGCAAAATGTCAAGCATTCTTCAGCCAAATAACCCTCAGCAATAGAACCCTCGGGACGACTTTTATTACGAACATAACTCTTCAATTTTCCGAGATATCTTTCTGGAAAGTACATCCACCGAAACTGAACAGGCCCTCCTAATCTTACCTCGTTCACTAAATGTATTGGCAGATGAACCATTATATCAAAGAAAGCCGGGGGAAAAATCATCTCGAATTGGCAAAGTGTTTCTGCAATCTCAGATTGCAAGATATCCAAATCTGCCACCTCAATCACCTTCTGACATAAACAACGAAAAAATGAACAAAGACGGATTAATGGGTGTGCAACCTGGTTTGACATTGTACTTCTCACAGCTACTTGAAGCAAGTAATGCAACATGAAATGTGCATCGTGGCTCTTGTATCCGCTAACTTTCTTGTCAGCAAGTTGAACACATCTTGAAATGTTTGAAGCACACCCATCTGGTATTTTAGCATTTTTCAATACAGAACAAAAAGTAGTTTTCTCCTTTGCAGTCATGGAAAAACATGCTTTTGCAAGCACTAATTTTTTGCCTTGATCTACCTCTTTGGGGTGAAGTTTCTTTCTAATGCCCATATCTTTCAAGTCTAAACGTGCATTTTTATGATCTTTTGTCTTTCCTGGGATATCCAACAAAGTCCCAATTATATTATCAAAAATGTTTTTCTCTATGTGCATCACATCAAGGTTGTGCCGTAAAAGATTATGCTTCCAATATGGCAACTCAAAAAATATAGATTTTTTCTTCCATGGACCATTATTACATTTCTTTTGCATCCTACCAAAAGCATTGCAGACGTCCTTTAGTTTCTCCGAGATTTGTTCCCATTCTAACAACTCTGGTGTTGGCCTATCTTCAATGCTCCCATTGAAATTCGTAGCATTTGATCTATATTTATGATCCTTAGGCAAAAAAACACGATGACCCATATAACACATCTTTTTACTTTTATCCAACCACATCGAATTAGTGTTATAATTACAGCAAGGACATGCTAGTTTCCCTTTTGTACTCCACCCACTCAACATAGCATACCCAGGAAAGTCACTAATAGTCCACAAGAGAGCTGCACGCATTTGGAAAGTTTGATTTAGTGATGCATCATATGTTTCTACACCCGAATCCCATAACACTTTCAACTCTTCAATCAATGGTTGAAGGTACACATCAATGTTATTCCCTGGTGAAAGTGGTCCGGGAATTAACAAAGTCAACATGGAATACTCAGCCTTCATGCACCACCAAGGTTGAAAATTATATGGTATTAATACCACAGGCCAAGTACTATAAGACAAATTCATGGTTCTGAAGGGATTAAATCCATCGCTGGCCAATCCAAGTCTTATATTACGCGTCTCATCAGCAAAGTCAGAATGATATTTATCAAATTCTTTCCATGCTTCTCCATCTGCAGGATGCCTCAACTTCCCATCATTCGTACGCTCTTCATCATGCCACCTTAATGAGGTAGCTGTCTTTGAACACATAAACAACCTTTGAAGTCTAGGAATCAATGGAAAGTGTCTCAAAACTTTTGATGGAACTTTATGAGACTTATTATTTTTTTCGCGTTGATCATCTTGTTCCGCATCTTCATTCCACCGTGAAGCGCCGCAAACATGGCAAGAAGTATCGTTCTCGTGATCTTTCCAATAGATCATGCAATCATTAGGGCAAGCATCAATCTTCTTATAATCCAGCCCTAAGTCCTTTATCATGCATTTAGTTTTGTTGAACGTATCAGGGATGTTCAATAAAGGCAGAGCTTCTCTCAACAACTTCAAGAGAGCATTGAATGATACATTGCTCCAACCATAAAGGCACTTCAATAAATATAGACGAATGGTGAACGACAATTTAGAGAAGTTTTTACAACCCGGATATAGATCTTGTTTGGCTTCTTCAACTAGATTATAGAATTTTTTTGCACCTTCGTTGAGGCCTACATTAACATCGTTTTCTTCTTGTGCAACATCTCTAAATATTTCATGCAATAGTTCATCAATATCATCAATTTGATCCTCATCATGATTCATTTGATTATCATTAAGATCACTGGGTTTTGGTTTATGCTCACCGTGTCGAACCCAAGTATCATATCCTTTTTGAAATCCAAATGCTATTAAATGATTTCGTACTACATCCCTTGTAAACCATTTTCTATTGTAACAATCAACACAAGGACACGAAATCTCTTTCCCTCGCGGTTTTCCTTTGGTGTAGGCATAATCTAGAAAAAAATCAAGACCATTTTGGAACGCATCACTCTCTCTAGCCGATTTTGTCCACTCCTTGTCCATCGAGTTTACTAGGAGAATACTATATATGGAAATAACTTCAAAGGGAAGTTAGTTAATGTTAGATTAAAATGTAAAGGCTTGTTGATCTACGAGGGATATTTTTATTATAATATTAACAATATATTTGTTTATGTACTATATATTCCTCTAAATTGCATTGCAGAGAAGTGAAATACAAAAAATGTATTGGTTATAATTATTGGGACAACAAATTATTTTAAATTGTTAAATTTGTGATTGGTTAGAACCTGATCCATTAGTGTACATTGTTCTAATAATATCAATGATGTTATCCAAACTTTTCAATTCATAATAATTAATTTATGTAAATGGATCATATTAAGAAAACTTAATTTAATCTCTTACAAATAAATATAAGTTTGCTAATGATTTGGTAACCTAAGAAACGTATAAACAAGAACAGTGACGAAGAGAATGATAGCATCAATTTATGTCTTTATTCAGAAATACAACTACTGACAAGTAAATTCAAAGGGAAGTTAGTTAATGTTTGATTAAAATGTAAAGGCTCCAATAGAGGCCCTTATTTATAAAACCCTATACTTTGTAGTACCTAGATGTACATAGTATTCCTATTTCTACAGTTAATTTCAGTTTTAGAGTTTGGGATGATGTAGACCACATATAGAAATACACCAAAAAACAGTATAGAAGGCATAAAAGAAAATATGAACTAGTAATTGTTAAAGAATAACATAGAAAATGCAGATCAGAATACATTTCTTGTCTACCCCAGAGTTGAGCAATAAAGAGAAAGTCACTCTCTGCCTAACTGAATGCAAAAACCAACTTCTACATAAAAAACTGACACCACTCATCCTTATAACAGAAAACTCTATACTCAGATCCCCTCACTCTGAATCCCACCTAATTAACATGCCAAATATTAACAAAATATATTATGTGACTAAACCATAAAATCAATATTATATCTTTGAATCTATATAAGCCTATGATTTGTGTTCGGGTCACTCAAAACAAAAGCCTATCAATTTACTCTCAACAACTTCATCATCACCAATCAAAAGATGTCTAAGTGCAAAAGTTTGTCTCAATTTGAACTCTAAAAATTGTGCAATATAGTGTTGTACTTGAAAGACACTTCAAGTGAAATTAAAGAAATTTAATCCTAGCCACACCAATGATGGACCAAGATGTAATCACGTATGATAACAAATCTATAGTGTTGAAAAATTAATGATGCTATTTTATGAACATTATATGACCTGGTTTGATTGCATATTGATTTCTTTTGGAAATCTTTATGTTTCACCTAAACATGTATGAAGATGTTAACTACAATTACAAGGATTATAATTTATAGTTTCTTCATAGTCTACTTTAGCTTTGTTAGACTTTTGTTTATCAAAAGAAGAGAAGAACTAATTACCTCTATCTTCTATTTTGACTCATTTACCTCTATCTTATATTAATGTTAAATATTCTGTAAAATATAATTAAGTGCATAATAATGAAAGATTATCGCACACAGTGTAAAGGTACTGATTCCTAAACAAGAAACAATTTCTTAATTCCTTAATAACAAATAAAAGTACTGATTCATAAACAAGAAACAATTATCACAGAGTGTGTAAATCAGAATTTGAATTTAACATGCACATAAATTCTAACAAATAAGGTCAAATTAAAAACAAAATCAGAAACAAAAACAAAAAAACAAACAATATCTAATAATGTGTCAAAAAAATAACACAACACACATGGCAGAAGCAAAACAATAAGAAAGAACAGAGAAAAATGAAATCACATAACTAAGAGTGAGTACCTTGTGAGAATCCTAGCGCGCGTTTTGACGAATGAAGCTAGCTAGGTTTCGTCGTATGAATAAGAGTTCGTGAGCAGCAGAATCATGTTAGGGTTCGGGTCTCTGAATGGATTATCAAGAGTTTGTGAGAAAAGAATCGCGTTAGGGTTCGTTTAGGGAAAATCGATTTTGAGAAGAGGCAATTTCTGAGAATCAATCTCAGAGTTGGGGATGAACAGTTCGTTTGGGTCAAGTCGATTTTGAGAAGAAGAAGAAATTTGGGGAAAACGATTTCAGGATGAACTTTGTTGAGCTCTGAGTTCTTTAAAGTGTTATTTGTTTTTTATTTAGCAAAATTAAAATTTGTTTTTTTGTTCTACCAAAAAAAAAACAAACTTGTTTTTCAAAATTTCAACAAAAAAAGCGCGGTATCAAAATTTTTTTCACCAATATCAATGGAAACGGTTTTATTTGTAATTCATCAAATCTAATAGAACGGTTTTATATTTATTTTTTATTATAAAAATTTAAAAATATATCAAAACGTTTCTGAACCGTTGTTGTAGAGGATAGACAAAAAACCGTTCTCGTTTTATCTATAGGAACGGTTTTTTACTGTTGCGTAAAATCGACAAAAAATACATATACTACCACAACGGTTTATCAAAAGTGTTGCCTTTGACGCTCTACGAGAACGGTTTTTTTGCATCCCAAAATTAAGGCATTGCGGTAGGCCTAAAATGTTGTAGTGAGTGTTCCATATTAATTCTCTATTCTTTTTTAATTTGATTTTTATTCCAATAGGTATGGATTCCTAAAGGTATGGATTCCATCTTCTTCTTTTTTGTTTGTAGTGTTTGATATTAATTCTATTTCTTCCATTTAAGAAAAAAAATTGGGTTTTATTTTTTTTAAGTTTCATATATTTTATATTGGATGCATGTTTTGCTTTGGGGTTCTATAAATGTATGTACTTCTATGAATATTTTTAGGTGTTTTAATTCTGATTTTTTTTGTTTGTTTGTTGTGTTCTGTATCAATTTGGTTATTGTTTCATGTTTTTTCTTTTGTTGCTTTCATATTTTCAATTTAATTTCATGGTCAAAATTTAAGATTTATAAGTATCAATTTAATTTCATGTTCTTTTCTATTTTTTATGTTTTGTATTTTTTTATCTTTACAGGTAAAATTAGATTCAAGGGTAGAAGATTTGAAATATTATTAAAATAGATGAGGACGAATTAGGATTTTTAGCTGAAGTTTCTTTTAATATATTGTTATTAGATTTATTTTTTGCGTGTATTTATCTTTTTTGTATAATTTTTTATTGGTTTTCCTTCGTTCCTATTTTTATGCATATATTCATATATAATCTTTTTATTTTAATTATTTTATTCTTTCAATACTCTTTCTTAATTTGTTAGTGAAATTACAATGAAGGATACAAAATTTAGAATATTATCCTATTTTTATGAATAAATTCATCTATAATATTTATCTTTTTCTTTGTTCTTATAGTTTATGCATAGATTCTGTAAGACCCAAGATTTTACTGTGCGGTTTTTCTAAGGAACTCTAGTGTCGGCTACGAGTTTTAGGGTTTTTGGCGTCGCATTAATGAGATTTTTGCTGAAACGGAGCCTGTTTTGTGCTCGTGCGCTGGAAAGGCACAGACTTTTGGGTCGTAGTCCTCTTTTAAGTATGAGGAGATTTCTGTGAAGTCAGAATGACGAGTTTTGGATTATTCTTGTTTTCGGAAAAACGAGTAGGATTTTACACGCGGATGTAAAATCTTACTGCGTCTGTTTTAAGTGAGGTTTCGGATGGGAGTTTTATATATCTGCGGGAGTTAGGATATGTTCTGAGATTAATTTTCCAAGGTGTGGAAGAAAATTACAGTCGCGGAAAAAGATTCGGCGATAAGTTTTGGAAATGGTTAACGTTAGACGTTCTTTCCGTAGGTTTCCTGTTTTTGTGTTTTACGTTCGTCGCGACGCGCGAGAGCTGTGAAGCGAGGTGGCTTCTTGAAGCATAGAAAATATCTCGTGAGGATAGACTTGGATTGATCCAAGGGCTAGGATTTTGTCTTGAATCTTTATACTATTTGATCCAATGGCCATAAACTAGCAAGACTTTGATAAGTAGTGGACTTAGAAATTAAATCACAAAAACTTCACTTCTTTCTCTCATTTGGCCGTGAGCTTTCTTTCTCTCCCAACCATGGACCAAAATTTCAACTCTTCACCATTTCTCTTGATTAAAAGCTTGTTGGATCATTGGAAATTTGCAAGGATCATCTTCTAAGGTAACTAAACCTATTCTTTTCTTTTAGTTAGCCAAACTCTTAAAGTTTTATGGATTGATAGGCTTATGTTCATGAGATGAAAATTTTGGAAATGGTTTATAATTGATTTTTGTTCCATGAAAGTTGTTCATGAGGACTTCACTAGTATGTTTAAGCTTAGTTGTGAGGATTTCCATGGATGGATGAACATATATGAAAATTTCTTGTTAGGGTTTTGATGAAAAATTTCTATTGATTAAGAACATGAGTAGTTGTTTAGTGATTGTGAAATTGATGTTGTTTTTGAACCTTTTAGAGAAATGGATATATGAAAAATGGTTTTGTTTTGAAAAACATGGAAATATATTTGTTGGTGTTCATGAGATTTTTTTTTGAGAAAACTCATGTGATTTGTGGATTATGTTTGCAAATGTTTTGTTTGATCAATTAAATGATTTTGGGAGCTAATTGATTTAGACTATGGATTTGAAAAGGAAAATTTTGGGAGTTAGCTTGTTATTATAGGTGCTGGCCGAAATCTGAAGGGCATTTTCGTCCATTTTAAAAGTTGTATTTTTTCCTAGAAAGTTAACCATTCAATCCTCCTTTTCGAGCTGATGAATTTGGCGTATGACTCGTCTCAATCCGATAAAAATTGAATGAGTTATGGTTGTTTCAAGTTGTAACTTGTGGCGCAAGTAAACTTTTATTTTTCTGAAAATTTTCAAAGATTTTTTGGGTTGTTTTCAAATGGTTTTAGTATGTGAAAATTGATTGCCTTGGAGTTAGGAATCAAAGTGTTTCTTAGTTTGTTTTGAAACGAAAATATTTTCGCGTAGCGAGAAATAGTGCAATTAACTTTGGGAATTTTTAATCACTATGGGGAGGACTCGAAATCACTATCCGAGAGTGTTAGAAAGTACCTTAAGCCTCTCTAGAACTTAGAGAATGAGTTTCGTTTCGATAGGATACGTTGGGAGTATTTTATTGATTGTATGCTGCTTATATTTTAGGAAGCGCGAATTGTAGAATTGTGGAGTTGAGCGAGTTTTAATTGCGGAAGCTTGCCGAGGTAAGGGCATCACTTTATTTCTGTCTTTTCACTGAGTTATAACATGTTTGGTTATTTTCGGTGATGTGTGTTGGTATGCTTTGTGCTTGGCATGTACGTGATGAGAAAGTGTTTACAATACTTGCGCTGTTTACATATGATTATGAGAATATATGTATGAACAGGTGTTTGGAATACATATGATGAGAAATGTATGTATGTTGTTATGTTTGGTTTACATATGTTAGAGAGGTATGTATTCATTGCATTAGCATATATGGGGAAGCGTATGCTCATGCATTTGGTAGTTGCGTGCCCGGTGTGGTGATCGGGAGAGCCCACTGATGAAGTATCAAAGTAAGTATAAAAATTATCGTATCCGCAGGGATTGTAGTGAATCAAACGAAAGTATTTGTTGAAATCATACGTAATTTAATTGCAATAAAGTAAAAGGGGGGATTTTGTAGAATTAGGTTTCTGAAGAATAACGGCAAGAAAATAGGATTTAACTCAGAAAGAGAAGGCGATTGGATCCTTTCGGTTCATCTAATTATTATTATCTTGGTAGTTCATGCATGTTAACAAGGTTTACAAATTTAGTTTCACGATTCGATTAAAAAAAGTAACTATGCCCAATCTCTTGGTACATAATCCTCTCCCTTGATCATAACTCCCTAATCTCTTAGGTTGTTCATGATCAATTGAGGTTTTGGCACTTTAACCCTAGAATTCTCAATTAACAATTCGAAATCTCTTAAACAACGGTTAATTGAATAACTATCCCTAGATCGATGATTTATTCCTATTCTCATAGTGAACAAATAATTGGAATCATGACACAAGTGATCAATTTATGTAAAGCATTAAGAACAAGGGATAATTAACTGAAACTAACTTCGTAATTCATTAACATGTCATATGAGACCACATGGTTCAAGAATAATAACAATTAGAATCCCCATGGGATCCAATCAGAGAAGTTTAGCTACTCATAATTAAATCAATAACATAAACATGAAATAGAGTAATAGAATTCATTACAAATAAGATTGGAATGAGTTTCCACACTTGAAATCTCTCTTCGGCACTTCTGAATCGCCTCTGGAAAGTAATTCTTCGCCGTCAAATTCCGCCTCTAGATTGCAATATATAGGGCTTTCTTTTCGCGCCTGCGCCAGGCGCCCTGTTCTTGCGCCATAGCGCAGCCATCCGAGGCTTATGCGCCAGGCTCAACTGATCCTGCGCCAGGCGCCAGCTTTAGGTGATTTCTTCACTTTTTCTTCTCTTTCTTGTGCTTCAAGGAATCTTTGTAATGAAACTTTTTCCTCTTTATTCGGTGCGGAAAGAACCATAAAACTAATAAAAATGCTCTAAAATGTGGTTAGCAACATAAGAATGACACGAAGTCATCACAACCCCAAACTTGAACTTTTCCTTGTCCTCAAGGAATACCTGTATCTATCGGAAAATCTGGCACTATCTTAACAGTTTAATCACATGCTTCATAAAAATGCTCCAGATGGAGGTTCAGGCATTGAGTTTCAGCCCCTGTGTACTGATTTTCCTTGAGGGCGTTGAGCACCGTATTTTTGATGTCGAATGACACTGGGTTGATTGGTTGGAAGCCCAGATTGGCATCCCCAGCATTATTTCTTTGCCCATAGTCATCCAATGTCCTTTCTGGAGGAGGAAGAGGAGGAACGTCACCCATACTCTCAATTTCGGAGTCTGAGAAATTGCTTTCTCCGTCACTGAGCCCTTGAGTAATTGTTGCGGCTAATTCCGCTTCACGCTCTAGTCGAGCTTTCTTTTTGCGTGCTTTTGCTGTCTTTTCGATCTCAGGATCGTATTGAAGGTCTTCGTCTGCTTTACTGCGCATGCACACAAACAACAAATACCTTTAGAAGCAACTGCACTAAAAAAAAAAAAGCAAGATTTCAGAATATATTTTTTTGTATGTTTTTTTGGAATAATAATAACTGAAAAATAAATAACAGTAAAATAAACTACGTATGGTTCAATTGCCTTGTTGATTCAATCAACAATCCCCGGCAACGGCGCCATTTGATGAAGTATCAAAGTAAGTATAAAAATTATCGTATCCGCAGGGATTGTAGTGAACCAAACGAAAGTATTTGTTGAAATCATACGTAATTTAATTGCAATAAAGTAAAAGGGGGGATTTTGTAGAATTAGGTTTCTGAAGAATAACGGCAAGAAAATAGGATTTAACTCAGAAAGAGAAGGCGATTGGATCCTTTCGGTTCATCTAATTATTATTATCTTGGTAGTTCATGCATGTTAACAAGGTTTACAAATTTAGTTTCACGATTCGATTAAAAAAAGTAACTATGCCCAATCTCTTGGTACATAATCCTCTCCCTTGATCATAACTCCCTAATCTCTTAGGTTGTTCATGATCAATTGAGGTTTTGGCACTTTAACCCTAGAATTCTCAATTAACAATTCGAAATCTCTTAAACAACGGTTAATTGAATAACTATCCCTAGATCGATGATTTATTCCTATTCTCATAGTGAACAAATAATTGGAATCATGACACAAGTGATCAATTTATGTAAAGCATTAAGAACAAGGGATAATTAACTGAAACTAACTTCGTAATTCATTAACATGTCATATGAGACCACATGGTTCAAGAATAATAACAATTAGAATCCCCATGGGATCCAATCAGAGAAGTTTAGCTACTCATAATTAAATCAATAACATAAACATGAAATATAGTAATAGAATTCATTACAAATAAGATTGGAATGAGTTTCCACACTTGAAATCTCTCTTCGGCACTTCTGAATCGCCTCTGGAAAATAATTCTTCGCCGTCAAATTCCGTTTTCTATTTCTGAAATAGATTGCAATATATAGGGTTTTCTTTTCGCGCCTGCGCCAGGCGCCCTGTTCTTGCGCCATAGCGCAGCCATCCGAGGCTTATGCGCCAGGCTCAACTGATCCTGCGCCAGGCGCCAGCTTTAGGTGATTTCTTCACTTTTTCTTCTCTTTCTTGTGCTTCAAGGAATCTTTGTAATGAAACTTTTTCCTCTTTATTCGGTGCGGAAAGAACCATAAAACTAATAAAAATGCTCTAAAATGTGGTTAGCAACATAAGAATGACACGAAGTCATCACCCACCCTAATGGTTGTAGTGATCGGGAGAGCTACGAGAGTTTTGTTGAGATCAATACGTAGTGATCGGGAGAGCTACGGGGTGTGGTGATCGGGAGAGCCCACTCTAATCCTTGTAGTGATCGGGAGAGCTACGGGATTTTATTGATACTTATGGTAGGGGTGTGGTGATCGGGAGAGCCCACTCTAATCCTTGTAGTGATCGGGAGAGCTACGGGATTTTATTGATATTGTTAGTAGGGGATGGACCTACGATTCCGGAACTCATGCATTGTGGTAGCTAGGGTTAGTACCACACATTGTAGAGGTTGCATTATAGGCTATGTGTGCATTGCTTATATAAACCCGTTGGTGGGAATTGCTTTGGTGGTTAAGAGCTTTCTCTTGTGTTTGTGGAATTATTGTTATGTGTACAATCTTTCGCACCGGTTATATATATATATACCTTTTATTTTGTGGTGACCCTTTCTTTCATTTGCGGGCTCATCCCACCCAGATGATGGGTTAGGTCGTGGTGACGACGGTGGCAGTTCTAGGCCATAGTGAGCACGTGGTGAAGCTTAGTATAGTTAGACTATGCGCCGGTGTGGGTTGTACACCGTGCTTTTTGGGTTCAGGCATAGGATTCTAACTTGTTTGTTGTAAGTATTTGAATACTTAGACTTGGATTGTAATTATTCAGGAATACACTTTGCTTGTCGAAGCACCTTACGGTAATGAGTTCTTTTGTATATTTGAATGCCGGCTCATTGGAAAATATTCTATGCGCACTCTGAGTGTTAGTTGAAAAGAAAAAAAAAATATTGACTTTTCTGGCCCTTGAAAAATGGGCTGTTACAATTGGTATCAGAGCACGGCTTTAAATCTTCAAAGGGAAAGTGTATACTTGAGTCGTTAGTCCTGAGTCGGTTAGAACGTAACTAGAGTCGTGTCAGTTCTAGTGTTTGTTCTGTGTCGGGTTAAGAGTTAGTAAACATTGGATGAGATTTTCTGTTGAGACTCAGAAATGTTTGGATAAAAGGAGTACAAGAGAAATAGATGGTATAGTTGGCAAGTGTCAAGACTATGAGGAGTGTAATCACCAACTGGAGGTTGGGATTGTTTTATGTAAGTCGTGTTGTTTGGAAATGACTAGTTTTGCCGGTTTTGCTGGTGCGCAGAAAGTTTCGGTGTTTCTTTTTGGAGGGTAGCCAGTAACTGCTTCGCGTGAACCTAGGGAAATTGGCTATGTCGCGGAGGCGAAAGAGGTGACTTTGGAAATTTTTGTTTGTGGGCACGAGGATCTTTGGGAACTAGAGGTTGTGAACCTCTGTTGTGAGGTTAATTTTTGAGTGGTGAACTCGTTGAGAGTTGCGGTTGGTGCACGGTTGTGCCAGTGTGTTGGTGAGAGTATCTGTGTGACTTCACCCGGTGTTAGCATCTGTGTGGCTGCACCTAATCCTGAGGGATTTTGTTGTGTTGGTGATGGTAATAATTAGTTGAGTTGTTACTCTTACCTTTAGTTTCGAGGACGAAACTTCTTTTTGGAGGGTAGCAATGTAGACCCAAGATTTTACTGTGTTGTTTTTCTAAGGAACTCTAGTGTCGGCTACGAGTTTTAGGGTTTTTGGTGAAGCGGTTTTGTGAGTATCGTCGCATTAATGAGATTTTTGCTGAAACGGAGCCTGTTTTGTGCTCGTGCGCTGGAAAGGCACAGACTTTTGGGTCGTAGTCCTCTTTTAAGTATGAGGAGATTTCTGTGAAGTCGGAATGACGAGTTTTGGATTATTCTTGTTTTTGGAAAAACGAGTAGGATTTTACACGCGGATGTAAAATCTTACTGCGTCTGTTTTAAGTGAGGTTTCAGATGGGAGTTTTATTTATCTGCGGGAGTTAGGATATGTTCTGAGATTAATTTTCCAAGGTGTGGAAGAAAATTACAGTCGCGAAAAAAGATTCGGCGATAAGTTTTGGAAATGGTTAACGTTAGACGTTCTTTCCGTAGGTTTCCTGTTTTTGTGTTTTACGTTCGTCGCGACGCGCGAGAGCTGTGAAGCGAGGTGACTTCTTGAAGCATAGAAAATATCTCGTGAGGATAGACTTGGATTGATCCAAGGGCTAGGATTTTGTCTTGAATCTTTATACTATTTGATCCAATGGCCATAAACTAGCAAGACTTTGATAAGTAGTGGACTTAGAAATTAAATCACAAAAACTTCACTTCTTTCTCTCATTTGGCCGTGAGCTTTCTTTCTCTCCCAACCATGGACCAAAATTTCAACTCTTCACCATTTCTCTTGATTAAAAGCTTGTTGGATCATTGGAAATTTGCAAGGATCATCTTCTAAGGTAACTAAACCTATTCTTTTCTTTTAGTTAGCCAAACTCTTAAAGTTTTATGGATTGATAGGCTTATGTTCATGAGATGAAAATTTTGGAAATGGTTTATAATTGATTTTTGTTCCATGAAAGTTGTTCATGAGGACTTCACTAGTATGTTTAAGCTTAGTTGTGAGGATTTCCATGGATGGATGAACATATATGAAAATTTCTTGTTAGGGTTTTGATGAAAAATTTCTATTGATTAAGAACATGAGTAGTTGTTTAGTGATTGTGAAATTGATGTTGTTTTTGAACCTTTTAGAGAAATGGATATATGAAAAATGGTTTTGTTTTGAAAAACATGGAAATATATTTGTTGGTGTTCATGAGATTTTTTTTTGAGAAAACTCATGTGATTTGTGGATTATGTTTGAAAATGTTTTGTTTGATCAATTAAATGATTTTGGGAGCTAATTGATTTAGACTATGGATTTGAAAAGGAAAATTTTGGGAGTTAGCTTGTTATTATAGGTGCTGGCCGAAATCTGAAGGGCATTTTCGTCCATTTTAAAAGTTGTATTTTTTCCTAGAAAGTTAACCATTCAATCCGCCTTTTCGAGCTGATGAATTTGGCGTATGACTCGTCTCAATCCGATAAAAATTGAATGAGTTATGGTTGTTTCAAGTTGTAACTTGTGGCGCAAGTAAACTTTTATTTTTCTGAAAATTTTCAAAGAGTTTTTGGGTTGTTTTCAAATGGTTTTAGTATGTGAAAATTGATTGCCTTGGAGTTAGGAATCAAAGTGTTTCTTAGTTTGTTTTGAAACGAAAATATTTTCGCGTAGCGAGAAATAGTGCAATTAACTTTGGGAATTTTTAATCACTATGGGGAGGACTCGAAATCACTATCCGAGAGTGTTAGAAAGTACCTTAAGCCTCTCTAGAACTTAGAGAATGAGTTTCGTTTCGATAGGATACGTTGGGAGTATTTTATTGATTGTACGCTGCTTATATTTTAGGAAGCGCGAATTGTAGAATTGTGGAGTTGAGCTAGTTTTAATTGCGGAAGCTTGCCGAGGTAAGGGCATCACTTTATTTCTGTCTTTTCACTGAGTTATAACATGTTTGGTTATTTTCGGTGATGTGTGTTGGTATGCTTTGTGTTTGGCATGTACGTGTTATGTATTCTCGTGATGAGAAAGTGTTTACAATACTTGCGCTGTTTACATATGATTATGAGAATATATGTATGAACAGGTGTTTGGAATACATATGATGAGAAATGTATGTATGTTGTTATGTTTGGTTTACATATGCTAGAGAGGTATGTATTCATTGCATTAGCATATATGGGGAAGCGTATGCTCATGCATTTGGTAGTTGCGTGCCCGGTGTGGTGATCGGGAGAGCCCACCCTAATGGTTGTAGTGATCGGGAGAGCTACGAGAGTTTTGTTGAGATCGATACGTAGTGATCGGGAGAGCTACGGGGTGTGGTGATCGGGAGAGCCCACTCTAATCCTTGTAGTGATCGGGAGAGCTACGGGATTTTATTGATACTTATGGTAGGGGTGTGGTGATCGGGAGAGCCCACTCTAATCCTTGTAGTGATCGGGAGAGCTACGGGATTTTATTGATATTGTTAGTAGGGGATGGACCTACGATTCCGGAACTCATGCATTGTGGTAGCTAGGGTTAGTACCACGCATTGTAGAGGTTGCATTATAGGCTATGTGTGCATTGCTTATATAAACCCGTTGGTGGGAATTGCTTTGGTGGTTAAGAGCTTTCTCTTGTGTTTGTGGAATTATTGTTATGTGTACAATCTTTCGCACCGGTTATATATATATATACCTTTTATTTTGTGGTGACCCTTTCTTTCATTTGCGGGCTCATCCCACCCAGATGATGGGTTAGGTCGTGGTGACGACGGTGGCAGTTCTAGGCCATAGTGAGCACGTGGTGAAGCTTAGTATAGTTAGACTATGCGCCGGTGTGGGTTGTACACCGTGCTTTTTGGGTTCAGGCATAGGATTCTAACTTGTTTGTTGTAAGTATTTGAATACTTAGACTTGGATTGTAATTATTCAGGAATACACTTTGCTTGTCGAAGCACCTTACGGTAATGAGTTCTTTTGTATATTTGAATGCCGGCTCATTGGAAAATATTCTATGCGCACTCTGAGTGTTAGTTGAAAAGAAAAAAAAATATTGACTTTTCTGGCCCTTGAAAAACGGGCTGTTACAGATTCATATATAGTAATTGTTTTATTGTATTTATCAAATTTTTTTCTATAATTTTTTTTAGTGAAATTACAAAGATGATACAAAATTTGGAATATTATCTTATTTTTATGCATAAATTCATCTACAATCTTTAACTTCTTTTTTTCATTAAAAAAAATCTTTAACTTTTTTTGTTCCTATTTGAAATTCCGGTAGCAAGTCACAGATGTGCAGCGTGATGTGGTGCACGTTAGGGTTATGATGTACGATGTGGAGCCTAATGTGCAAACATCATAGACATGACAGTGACTTGATGAACAAGGTAAATAAAGTGCAGAAGATAAATAACACAATGAGTTTGTTAACCCAGTTCAGCGCAACTCGCAACCTACTCTGGGGGATACCAATCCAGGAATGAATCCACTATGATAGTTCCAATTCAAAGCTAAACTGTAACAACCCAACTTTAATTAATAACAGAATATTAATTAGAGGTAATTATTGGAGACTATTTGAGAATGAGTGAGCAAGTATTAAACGGAGTAATTAAAGAACACAAATTTATTGTGGTAATAAAAGAGAAGGACAAATTGGTAACTATGTGAATCACATGCCTTGGTGATTATAAATAGAAAACCAGATAAGTCATTGTTCTATTTTTTCCACTCATCCAAAGTCAGTCACAAGACTTAGCTTCTGCTCTTCTCTCCCACGCAGCCTCAGCACCATCACCATGCCAATTTCAATCCTTAACCAAAATCAACATGCAATGGCTTCATCTCTTTCTCCAATCCTTTAGCAACTTGATTAGGTAAGTTTCATGCTTTGATTCCTTTCCAATACTTCAATTTCGTGCTCCCACCCTAATCCCAATTCTGAAATTATCTTGCATGCATTCAAAACCCCATGGAAGTATTGAAGGGTTGTTAAGAAGCAAGGAGAAAGTGGAAGAAGATGATGAAACCCGTATTCATGAATAGGGCTTCACTAAAATAGTACGTTTTCACTCCTCACAACTCCGATTCAAATGTTTCTTTTTGGAATAGAAAGCTAACTTGAATACGCTCATTTTGGCGCTGGTTTCATGAATTTTCGTTGAGAATTGAATTCTGTACGAATTTTTGAAGTGGAGTGTTCAACACAGGATTTTCCAGAAATCGTGTTTGGATAGGGCTGTATTTAAAAGGTAATTACTCCCTCCTCGTAGCTCTGTTTCGAACGATTCTTTTTCCTATGGTTAGCTAGTTCAATTCCGGTCGTTTTAACATAAGTTTCCCTAATTTTGGTCCAGTATTAAGCTCTCTACGAATTTTTGAAGTTGGAGGTCAGAATCAGATTTCTGCAGAATTCGTTTTGAGACAGGTCTGTACTAAAATGGTAGTATCTAACTCTCTGTAGGTCCGAATCGAATTATGTGCGAGAATGGTTTGACCCCGAAACTGTTCTCCGTTCTAATCTCGTATTATTTTAGTTAATGCATGACTGGTGATTATTGGGATTGTAGGTGGTTTGTTTTTAAAGAAAATGAATAAAACAGGTGTTGTACTGATGTACTCGCCATGGCAAGAGTAATCTCGCCAGGGCGAGTGCACCAGGAGCAAGACTTGTGTATTTTAAAATATTTCCTAAACTTGTACCACTCGTTTTAGATCTCTACAGTCACTGGTATATGTTTCATGTATGAACTGATATAATGTGGGTTTAGAACGTTCGTCACGCCCTAGGGAAATGAAAATAACATAGGAAAATTATGCTTGTTAGTAAGCCCGGGAAGGGATAATGTGGTAGAATTACAACTTATCAGGATCAGTTAGGACAGTAGTATCAGTTAGATAGTCAATCAATCAGGGTGGTTAATTTCTGAACCACAGATTGGGTTTCTGCAGAATCCAGTCTCATGTTATGTTATGATTTGTGAGCTGCATGCCGTGACCGAATCGGTTGACGGACAAGGCAGGCCTCTGAGACCTGCTCACCTCAGAGTGTCATTGCGGTTAAAATGAATAAGAGTTAATTAATCTGTGTTACACCTTTAAATTATGTTAATTAATCATGTTATGAATTTATATGTATCAGTGATTGACTATCAGGTTTAGGAACTATTAGTTCAGTTGCCCCCGGTGTAGTCACCATTAGGAGGGTAGTAGGACTCACTGGGGCTTAGTAGTCTCAACCCACTCCATTCAATTTTTTTAGGTAGACAGGTTAACTGGAGCAAGGACCAGGAGGGAGCTGATGATTGGAGCTGAGCTTGGATCATCGGATTAGAAGATTTTATTTTCTTCTCCTAGCTTTAGTTTTACATGTGTATCTTAGAATCTCATTTTATTCCGCTGTATCGTACAAGTTTACTACTTATTTATGGGAAATTCTTGTAACTCGGTTTTCATTTCCCTTTAACTTATTGTACTCAGATTCAATTATGTATGTCTTGACTAAATATTCTAGATATTTTAGTTGGGGCGTTATATAAACAGTCCCAGTTTACAACTTATCACTTAGACACTACCCGTTCTAATTCTACCTAGGTCCTCCCTAGATATGACAACCTCTGGTCACTTCCTATAACCTACCTTGCTCCTCACAAGGATTTAAATAACAAACTCAGTGATGGAGACGCACTCCTAACCTAAAGAACCAACTCGTGCTTCAAAGCTTTGAGTGATTTAAAACAACTCTTTGCTTAAAAGCTTAAGAGTAACACAAAGTTCTATTCTTGTTTCAAACTAGAACCAAGAAAGGAACACAACAACTCTGTGCTTAAAAGCTTAAGAGCTAAATACAGCCCTAGTTCAAGTCTCAATGGAAACAACAAACAAAGGGACAAAGACTCGAAATCCTAAAGACTAGATTTATGAATATTGATTTCGGTGAATAAAACTTGTCTTCAGTCTTCCTTTATATAGAACGAGATTCTGATAGCTGGCCATCGTATTCTTCAAGAAGCAAACTCAATCTTTTACAAAGATATGTTTGTTTTAAATCTTTTTAAATCTTCTAGTAACACACCGGCCTTTTAATCTTTTCTGAATCTTTTTCAATCTTTCAGCTCGTTCCTTGGCGCGCAAGCTAGCGTGGATGTGTTTGTTTCAAAACAAATCTTTTTCAAAAGATCACACGCAAATAATGAAAGCGCGTTATTTTAGGGCATTCAGTTCAGGTACCACATGTGTGCACATCAGTCACCACATCTGGTCCAAATGCTTATTTTAACAAATGAAGCCAACCCTAAAACAAAGTCAACCTCACAGGTTGAAAATAGAGGCAATTTTTGGGCTAAAATAACCTTTGGAATCAGCCAACTAGACTTTTGAGAGAATCATTAGAACATCAGAGGCATGCAGCAGCGGAATTTTGCCTCATATCTTCTGAGAGAATAAAACTCTCAACATACAAGCATGGTGATGAATCATGCCCACAGTAAAGAGGGGACGCATCTTCAGCAGCTTCAGTAAAATACTTTACTCCCCCTAAATTCATGCACCATCTTCAGCAGTCTTCAAAGAATCAGTCTTCATTCGTCTGGTCTTCAAAGTCTTCAAAAGATGTGCAAAATACAAGCACATTTTGTCTTCGACGATGTGCACACATCTGGCATCACATCATGTACCAGAACAGACATATTGCACTACCTTATGTCTTACTCCCCTGGATATACTACTTATCTTTTCTCCCCCTTTTTAGCCATAATATTGACAAAAAGTTAAGATCAGAAAGAGTAATCAAAAAGCACTGGGGCCAGTAATTGTGCAATTTACAGTTTAGATGGATTTATTGTAGATAGACAAATGTTCTAAGCACCACACATAATTAAGGTCTTCATAAAGAGATGCTTCAGTAGTTTTCAACTTCACCAGTATCTGTCTTCATACAATCCATATAGTCTAGCAATCCATAACCTTCTAGTAGCGGAAGTATTTGAACAGAGTGATCAAGGTTTCAATGGTTGCTATATGTGCATTCATAATTAAGCATATACAAGTTACCCATATTTCTATGATTGTAACTAACTAAGTCACCCATATTGCTATGACTGTGACTCAAATCACCCATATTTCTATGACTGTGATCCTAAGCATAAAAGTCATCCATATTTTTATGATCATGACTAAGCACAATGAATCATCCATATTGCTATGATTATGATTATGCCCTATGCTTACAAGCTTAAATTCTTTTGAGTTGCTTTGCACATATTCTACTCTCCCTATACCAGATATACCAAGAGGTCATTCTTTGACCTTGCCTTCAGTAATGCTCTTGCAGATAACATAATTTGTAATCTTCAGCTCTGGATAGGACTCTTCACTTCTTCTCAGAGGCTCCAATGTGGACCACATTGACCTCTACATCAGGATCTTCTACATAGTTCTTCATCACAGTATGAAAGATGGAATAGTCTTGATATATGAAATTGAGAAAACCTGTGATGACTGCCTTTGGATAGCGTGCATAAATAAACGGAGGTAATAGGCAGATATCCGTTGCACGCTTCAATAGCATAAGTTGCTATTGATCATCAAGAAGGCAAATACCAAGTTTGCCTCTTAATGTCTCAAACTTACTTGCATCCAAAGCCTTTGTGAAAATGTCAGCCAGTTGATTGTCTGTGGCTACATACTCTAAGGTCACAACCTTGTCTTCCACTAGATCCCTAATAAAATGGTGACGAACATCAATGTGCTTAGTCCTACTATGTTGTATAGGATTCTTGGAAATATTTATAGCACTCGTCTCGTCACAGTATAATGTGAGCACATCTTGCTCCGCATTGTACTCACTCAACATCTGCTTCATCCAAAGCAATTGGGAACAACTGCTTCCTGCTGAGGTAATCTTCCTATAATCTGCATTGCCTGCCCAATCAGCATCACAATAACCTATCAACCTTGAGTCTTCATCATGAGAGTACATAATACCATAGTCACTTGTGCCATTTACATGCTTCAGAATACTCTTTACTTGTGTGAGATGACTCATCTTTGGCCCAGCTTGCTTTAACCCACACAAAGCTTTCTTCAATCTATAGACATGATCTGGGAGATTAGGATCAACAAATCCTTTTGGCTGTGCTACATAGACTTCTTCATTCAAGTACCCATTGAGGAAAGCACTCTTCACATCTATTTGAAAAAGCTTGAACTTCAAGATACATGCCACTCCTAGAAGTAACCTTATGGACTCAAGACGAGCTATTTGAGCAAAGGTTTCATCAAAGTCTACTCCTTCAATCTGAGAGTATCCTTGTGCTACAAGCCTAGCTTTGTTCCTTGTAACAACACTACTTTGATGAGATTTGTTTCTATAAACCCACTTGGTGCCAATGATGTTGACCCCATCATTCCTCTTGAACTCGTTCAACTCTTCTTGCATTGCATTAATCCAGCATTCATCTGTCAAGGTTTCCTTAACATTCTTTGGTTCTATGGTGGATACAAAGCAAGCATTAGAGATTACCTCCCTTGACCTAGACATGACTGGTAATTCTGGATTTCCTATGAAGAGTTCTTTAGGATGATTCTTCTGAACTCTGATGGAAGGATCCTTGCTTGTCTGACCTTGATCTGGCTCTTGATCTGCTTTCTCATAATTTTCTTCAACTTCAGAGTCTTCAGGTAGGGAGACTGATGTGACCACATAAGGTTTCACATCATGAACTTTAGATGTCACTTGTTGTTGAAAGATTGGATGTGACTTCTGGATTTGCTTGTCAATTTGACCTTCACCACATATATCTCCTTCTTCAATAGTGAGCTTTGGTGGCCCTCTGATGTCTTCTTTAGAAACAAGTTTCTTCATTTTCTTTAGACTTAGATGCTTATAACTTTGGTGCCATAGTCTTGCTTCATCTTCTTGACATGTGGTAGACTGAGTAGTTTCTTGAGGAACCCATAAGTAGCAGTTGTCTTCTGATCTGGCTCCTTTCATCAATAATTCACTTTTGTCATTAGTGACCAGACACTCATTCTTTGAGAAGTCAACTTTAAGCCCTTGATCAAATAGTTGGCTTATACTGATTAGATCAACTTTCAAACCTTTGACAAGCAGAACATTGTCAAGCTTGGGTAAACCATTGTTGATTAGTTTCCCAACTCCCATGATTTGTCCTTTAACACCATCACCAAAGGTCACATAACTTGAAGTATATGACTTGATGTCTACCAGAAACCTTTCTTCACCTGTCATGTGTCTGGAACAACCACTATCAAAGTACCAATCTTCTTTAGATGAGGCTTTGAAGGATGTGTGAGCTATTTGAGCAGCTACTTTGACTTTTGGCTTCCATTCTTTCTTGGTTCTGGCCATTCTATGATATGCTCTAGGTTGAGGAATTTTCTTTGGATAACCATAGAGCTTATAGCAGAAGGATATGGCCATACTTACCACAATAGTGACACTTCAAGGAAGTGAATTTTCTTTTGTTCTCAGGTTTCAGATGTGGTGTAGGATGTGGCAACATCTTGAAGTCAGATCTGTTTTGAGCAGGAACAAGGTTTGATTCTAGGATTTCATTGTTGTAAACTTTCCCATAACCTGTCCCAGTTGGGTGATTAGCATGATTCTTGATCATGAGAATTTCATCAATCTTCTTTGTTCCATAGCTAAGCATCCTAGCTGACTTGGTCTTGTTTTCCAAGTTAGATGTTAAAGACTTGACTTCATCCTGAAGGCTAGTTATCTTAGCTTGTAGCTTTACTCCTTCTGTCTTGAGTTGATTAATGACAGCCTCTTGTTTTATATTTGTTCTGCATACTTCCTTACTTCTGATGCACAGTTCTTTGTATACTGAGGCTAGTTCCTCATAAGTGAGTTCTTCATCACATGACTCTATCAGAATTACACACACAAGTCATGGCACTTACATGGTTGGCAGCTTTACTCTCCAATTCATCTTCAAAGTCATCTTCATCAGACCAATATACAGATAATCCCTTCTTCTGTTTCTTCAGATAGGTAGTGCATTCAGATCTGTTATGACCATAGCCTTCACATTCATCAGATAGCCTCTTAGCACTGCTCATCAGATAGCCTTTCTCCCAAGGAATCAAAGGAGTTTTCTAGGTCAAGAACACTCATATGAAAGTCATAGATGATCTCTTCTTCTTTCATTCTGAGATTCTCAAATTTTGAGCGGAGAAGCTGAAGTCTTGAGCTTTTTACCTTGGAGGTCCCTTCATGGGTTGTCGTGAGTATCTCCCAAGCATCTTTGGCAACAGTACATTGTTTGATGAGTCTGAACATGTTTTTGTCAACTCCATTGAATAATGCATTTAAAGCTTTATTGTTGCCAAGAGCTAGTGTATCTTCTGCTGGAGTCCAATCTTTTTCTGGTTTGAGCTCTTCAGTATCAATGTAAGACCCAAGATTTCATTGTATAGTTGGTTTAAGGAATATTAGGGTTTCGATGTGTTCATGTGATGAAACATCGCGTAATTATTAGGTTTTGCTGTAATCGAGTCTGTTTTGTGCTCGTGCACTGTAATTGTACAGACTTTTGTCTTGTGATCATGTTGCTTGAATAAGAAGTTATATGTGTATTCAGAATAACGAGTGTTGGATTATTGTTGTTTTTGGAAAAACGAGTAAGATTTTACCCGCGGATGGAAAATCTTACTGCGTCTGTTTTAAGTGAGGTTTCGGATGGGAGTTTTATATATCTGCGCGAGTTAGGATATATTATGAGAATAATTTTCTAAAGTATGGAAGAAAATTACAGTCGCGGAAAAAGATTCGGCGATAAGTTTTGGAAATGTTAAACGTTAGACGTTCTTTCCGTAGGTTTTATGTTTTTGTGATTTACGTTCGTCGCGTCGCGCGAGAGCTGAAAACGAGACTTGTTATGGATTAGTTGATGTTATCTTGTGATTTCTCATAAAGCAAATTGATCCAATGGCTAGGGTTTAAGCTTGGACTTTTGACTTTGATCCAAGGGTGGATTGGCTATCAAGAGCCTTGACATAGTAAGGAGGTTTAGTGACTTGTGGACTTAGGAAAAATCACAAACTTCACTCCATTCTTTCTCTCTTTCACGTGAACTCCATTCTTTCTTTCCAACCTTCACAAATTTTCCATTCTTCACCATTTCACTCCATTTCAAGCTTGGGAGCTTTGTGGAATTGTTGTAGAGAATCACTTTCTTAAGGTAACCACTCTTTTCCTTTTCATTTTGGTTGGTTAAAACTCTTGGAGTTATGAGTTTTAGATTATGTTCATGAGATGAAAATGTTAGGAATTGATTCTTGTTTCATGAATGTTGTTCATGAGGTTTAGAGAAGCATGTGTAGGCTTTGTTGTGTTTGTTTTCCATGAGTTGGTGAAAAATCTCATGAGAAAAGTTAGGGTTTTGGTTGGTTTATGTATTGATCAATAACATGTGGTTAGGTTGTAAGGTTTTGAAAAGAAACGCTGTCTTTGAACCTTTGGGCAAAAGGGAAATGCGTTGTATGGTTTTGTTTTAGAAAATCCGATGAAAAATATTTTGTGGTTTGTGAAAATAATTCCTAAGTATTTTGTGTAGTGTTTTTGGGGTCCAAGTGGTTTAAAACTCTTGTGACACGTGGTGTTGCTTTTTACTTTGAAAACATGTTTGAAAAATGATTACCGGACGGTTAAGGCCCGTAATAAAACTTGTGCTTGGATTTGGTTTTGATTTTTGGAAATGAAAATCAAATAACTTGCATTCGAAGCAACCAACAAGCTTTCGGAAATGAATTGCTTGCTTATGAAAATAGTTTGCTTTTGTGCCTTGAAAAAGTGTTGGGAACTAATAGAATCAGACTAGGCTTGGGTTGGAAAAAGGTGGTGTGAGTTGCTGTTTTTGGCTGTCATGACAGGTGCAACTCGCCGGGCGAGCGTTTACTCGCCAGGGCGAGTGTCACAGGCCATGAACACGCCAGGGCGAGCTCCAGAGCGAGCTAGACCTGTCCTCACTGCCTTCACTCGCCACCAACTCGCCAGGGCGAGCTCTGGGACCTAAAATTTTGGATTCTGATTTCTAAACTTGGTTTTTAACTTTCTAATCCCTTTTTATTAATTTATGGAAGTGGCGGGGATTGGAAACGAGTTTTTCGGGTACTCGGAAAGTACGTAACTTATAACGCAAGAAAACGGCCTTTTTGCATTTCAAATTATTTAAGACTTTGGCTTATTGTTTTGGGTCCTAAAAATAGTACATATAACTCATGGGGGTTGATCAATACGGTAGTTTTTGGTATAGTATCCGTAAGAGTCGTTTTACCTTAGAAAGCCTTTGGTTTTTGGGGTTTTAGAGTCCAATTCATTAGGGATTGATTGGATATGGTTTTGATTGTATACTTTGCTTGTTTTAGGAAGCGAGTAAGTGTTGTGTGATCGTGTGATAGTTTGAGTGCTTGTCGAGGTAAGGGCTCCACTTTATTTCCGTCTTTTAAAACGGTTACGACATGCTTGGTTTTGCTGTTTATGCATTTGCTGTGTGCTGTGGCATGTTTGTACTTATGTATTCTCGTTGATGAGAAGGTGGTTATATTCACATATGTTTTGTTACCTATGCTATTAGGTTATGTGAATGTTTGCATGAGCATATATGATTGCGTGCGTCAGATAGGACTGCGCGGGGATTTTGTCTGTGTGACTATCCTGTATATGCCAAAGAGAATATATGCCATGCATTTCATAGTTGCGTGCCTAGGTGTATGTCTGTGTGACTTTGCCTACGTACCGGGCGTTTGACTGTGTGGCTTCGCCAAATCCTTCTGGATTTATATTGAGTTGGTGTATGTCTGTGTGACTTCGCCTGGTGTTTGTCTGTGTGACTTCACCTGCCTTGTGTGGCATTTTTAGTGCGGGTACGTATATTTCTGTGTGGCTTTGCCTACCCCACGACTCTTCGAGGAGAGGATAATTTTCCGGAAAATCATGCATGTGACGAACCAGTAATCGGTTGTCACACCCATTGTAGAAGTCTGCATTAGGATTGGTGATTTATTTATATAAACCCGTTGGTGGGAATTACTTTTGAGATTAAGAGCTTTCTCTTGTGTATGTGGAAATTTGCTATGTGTACATCTTTCGCACCGGTTATATATATACATACTATATATTTTGTGGTGACCCTTTCTTTCATTTGCGGGCTCATCCCACCCCAGATGACGATGTAGGTCGAGAGGATGGTGTTGGCAGCTCTAGGCCATAGTGAGCTCGTGACGAAGTTAGTTGTGTTTAGTTAGACTATGCGCCGGTGTGTTTTGTGCACCGTGCTTTTGGTTAGCATAGGGTTTCTAACTCGTTTGAATACTTGGACTTGGATTGTAATTATTCAGGAATGCACTTTGCTTGTCGAAGCACCTTATGGTAATGAGTTCTTTTGTATATTTGAATGCCGGCTCATTTAAAATCTTTTATGCGTAACTCTGTTTGTGTACAAAAAAAAAATATAGTGCCTTTTCTGGCCTTTGAAAAACGGGCTGTTACAATTGGTATCAGAGCACGACTTTAAATCTTCAAAGGGAAAGTGTATACTTGAGTCGTTAGTCCAGAGTCGGTTAGAACATAACTAGAGTCGTGTTAGTTCTAGTGGTTGTTCTGTGTCGGGTTATGAGTTAGTAACCGTTGGATGAGATTTTCTGTTGAGACTCAGAAATGTTTGGATAAGGAATCTAATCAGAATTGGTATTGTGCAGAGATAGAATGCCTCCAAGAAGGGCACCTACAGCACCTATGGCGGACAATGCTGATATAAATCAGATGGCTTATGGCATACATACGATGGCAGTGGCTATGACTGCTCAGAGCCATGCTAAGGCGCAGAGGGATCTGGAAAAGCGCGAAAGGGAAATACTTGCGGCTGGATCTAGACTTCTTTCAAGTTTCAACCACCAAACTCCTCCAAAGTTTAATGGGGAGGGAGGTCCGGAAACTGCTGACATATGGCTCCAATATGTGGAGAGAATATTCGGGGCAATTCATTGTCCAGAAAGGGAGAAGGTGGTCTTAGCTACCTATCAGTTACTCGGGGGTTCTGAGTACTGGTGGAGGAACACCCGACTGATCATGGAGAATGTTCATGAAGAATTAAGTTGGGAGAACTTCAAGAGGAGGTTTTTAGCCAAGTACTTTCCCGAGACTGCTAGGGAAAGGTATGGGGAAGAGTTTCTGAGGCTAAGGCAAGCGGGCATGAATGTTGAAGCATATGCCAAGAAGTTTGAATCACTATCCCGTTTCTTCCGCTTCTTTAGGGATGGGATAGATGAAGATTATATGTGCCGTCGCTTCCAAGATGGGCTGAGGTACGAACTGCAGGATGCGGTTGTGCCATTGGGTATCCGACAGTTTCAAGTGTTGGTGGAGAAATGTCAAGAGGTGGAGGACATGAAGAATAAGCGGGTGAACCGCCAAGGGAATTCTAATGCGGGAGGACCAAGTCGTACCAATGATCGTGGTTCGACTCAGAATAGTGGAAGGCAAGGGAGTAAGCCTTACAACCGTCCTCAACACAGTAAGGGACCGGGTCGATCGGTGAATCAGGGAACCCGGGGAAAATCAGAGGGTAGTAAGGGGGCTTGCTACAACTGTGGAGAAGCGGGGCATTTTGCTAATGAGTGCACGCAACCGAAGGGGGGAAACACATGTTACAATTGCAAGAAGCCGGGACACTTTGCTAGAGATTGCAGAGCCCCGAAGACTGGGCCGTCGGCAAATGTGGCACAAGGCTCACAGGGTGCCAGACCTGCGGCAAAGGCACGTGCTTACTGTATGGGCACTGAGTTGAGTGGGCAGGCTAGCAATGCCATCCACGAGAGCTGTCACATCGCAGGTAATTCTTTAACTGCTTTGATTGACACGGGGGCAACCCACTCATTCATATCTTTGGCATGTGCAAACCGTTTGAGTTTGAATGTTTCTGTGCTTCCGTTTGATTTGAATGTTTTGACTCCTGCTAAGGATTTGGTAGTGAATACTGCATGTTTGCATTGTTTGGTAGTAATCCAGAATAGGGATTTTCTGGTCAATTTGGTGTGTCTACCGCTGTTATCTCTCGAGATCATCCTCGGGATGGATTGGTTGTCCTATCATTATGTTATTCTAGACTGTGCTCGGAAATTGTTTTCTTTCCCGAGCCAGGTGTGCGAAGGTACTTGTCTGCAAATCGGCTTTCGGTGGTTATGTGTAATGGAGAACCTGTAACAGCCCGTTTTTCAAGGGCCAGAAAAGTCAATATTTTTTTTTTCTTTTCAACTAACACTCAGAGTGCGCATAGAATATTTTTCAATGAGCCGGCATTCAAATATGCAAAAGAACTCATTACCATAAGGTGCTTCGACAAGCAAAGTGTACTCCTGAATAATTACAATCCAAGTCTAAGTATTCAAATACTTACAACAAAACAAGTTAGAATCCTATGCCTAAACCCAAAAAGCACGGTGTACAACCCACACCGGCGCATAGTCTAGCTAAGCTAAAGCTCCAACCTCTCACTGGGGCCTGGAACAGCCACCGTCGTCACCACGACCTAACCCATCATCTGGGTGGGATGAGCCCGCAAATGAAAGAAAGGGTCACCACAAAATATATAGTATGTATATATATAACCGGTGCGAAAGATTGTACACATAACAATAATTCCACAATACACAAGAGAAAGCTCTTAACCAACAAAGCAATTCCCACCAACGGGTTCATATAAGCAATGCACACATAGCCTATAATGCAACCTCTACAATGCGTGGTACTAACCCTAGCTACCACAATGCATGAGCTCCAGAACTGTAGGTCCAACCCCTACTAAAACACGAACGAAAACACAAGGTTAAGGTGGATCCACTCCCGCAATCACACCCCATGGTCCACTCCTGCAACCATGTATCGACTCAACAAAATCACAAGGTTAAGGTGGATCCACTCCCGCAATCACACCCCAATGTCCACTCCCGCAACCATGTATCGACTCAACAAAATCACAAAGGATTAAGGTGGATCCACTCCCGCAACCATGTATTGAACTCAATAAAACCCTATAAGAATCAGGTGGGTCCACTCCCGCAACCACACCTCGTAGTCCACTCTCGCAACTACGCACTAACAATGCATGAGCATACGATTCCCCATGTATACTAATGCAACAAATACATACCTCCCTAGCATATGTAAACCATCCCAACAACATACATACATATCCAATCATATGTAACAAACCACAACAAACATACATACATTTCCAATCATATGTATTCACCCACATGTTCATACATACATCTCCAATCATATGTAAAACAACGCACGTATTGTAAACACTTTCTCATCACGAGAATACATAACACATACATGCCAAACACACAAACACGCATCACCGAAAATAACCAACAAACATGTTATAACTCAGTGAAAAGCTTGAAATAAAGTGATGCCCTTACCTCGGCAAGCTTCCGTCAACAACACACGCTCAAAACAACACAACGCGCTTCCTAAAACAAGCAGCGCAACAATCAATACATTGTTCTCTAACCAATAGTATTGAAACTACATCAATACCCCAAAAACCTAAAGGTTCCTAAGGAAAAAATCCACTCTTTCGGATACCATACCAATTCCACCATATTGATCAATACCCATGAGTTATTTGTACTATTTTTAGGACTCAAAACAATAGTCAAAAGTCTTAAATAATTTGAAATGCAAAATGGCCGTTTTCTTGCGTTATAAGCCACACACTTTCCGAGTACCCGAAAAACTCGTTTCCAATCCCCGCCACTTCCATAAATTAATAAAAAGGGATTAGAAAGTTAAAAACCAAGTTAGGACATCAGAATCCAAGATTTTAGGTCCCAGGGGTCGCTAGAGGTCGCTGGACGACCACCTGGCGATGGCAAGTCAGAACTTCCACGCCCAGGGCGAAGGCTGGCGACCAACTGGTCGCTGAGCTACCATCTGGTCGCTGGGCGACCACACCAGGACAGAACTGGTTTTCTTCATGACAGCAACAGCAAAACTTGTTTTACTCAATTTTCACCCAAAACAACTTTTCACGCAACACACGACATACGCATAGTGTTGGTTCCCAACAACCGTTTTCACAACAAAGCATTACATTTCCGAAAGTATGTTGGTTGCTTCGAGTGCAAGTTATTTGATTTTCATTTCCAAAATCAAAACCAAATCCAAGCACAAGTTTTATTACGGGCCTCAACCGCCCGGTAATCATTTTCAAACATGTTTTCTAAGTAAAAAGCGACACCACATGTCACAAGAGTTTTAAATCATTTTGACCACAAAACACTACCCAAAAACACTTGGGAAATATTTTCATAAACCTCAAAATATTTTTCATCGGATTTTCTAAAACAAAACCATACCACGCATTTCCCTTTCGCCCAAAGGTTCAAAGACAACTTTTCTTTTCAAAACCTTACAACATAACCTCATGTAATTGATCAATACTCTAAACTTTCAAAACCCTAACTTTTCTCATGAGATTCTCACAAACTCATGGAAAATTGAAATAACAAAGCCTACACATGCTTACTAAACCCTCATGAACAACTTTCATGGAACAAAAACCATTCACAACCAATTCTTATGAAATTTCTCCCAAGAACAAAATCACAAAATCTCATGAATCTCTAAGAGTTTAGCCAACTAAGAGATGAAAGAAGTTTTAGTTACCTTAGGAAGAAGAATCTCACAACTCCAAGCTTTCCAACAAGCTCAAGATCAAGTGCTTTGGTGAAGTAATGAAAATTTTATGAATGGAAAGGAATGAAGAATAAGGCCACGGCCAAAAGAGAAGAGAGTGAGGAAGCTTTGTGATTTTTCTTAAGTTCACAAAGTCTCAAACCTCCTTACTATGTCAAGGCTCTTGCTAACTCATGGCCCTTGGATCAAAAGACAAAATGCCAAGACAAACCCTAGCCATTGGATCAAACCAAAACAAACCCACTAGAGATAAAACTCAACACCTCATAGAAACACTCACACGATCAGCTCTCGCACGTCGCGACGAACGTAAATCACAAAAACCTAAAACCTACGGAAAGAACGTCTAACGTTTAACATTTCCAAAACTTATCGCCGAATCCTTTTTCCGCGACTGAAATTTTCTTCCATACCTTAGAAAATTATTCTCAGAATATATCCTAACTCGCGCAGATATATAAAACTTCCACCCGAAATCCTACTGAATTCAGAACCAGTAAAAATTTCACAACAGCGGGTAAAATCTTACTCGTTTTTCCAAAGATAAGAATAACCCAAAACTCGGATTTCTGGCTTCACAGAAATCTCCTCATACTTAAAAGAGGACTACGACCCAAAAGTCTGTGCCTTTCCAGCGCACGAGCACAAAACAGGCTCAATTCCAGCAAAAATTCCATTAATGCGACGATACTCACAAAACCGCTTCACCAAAAACCCTAAAACTCGTAGCCATCACTAGAGTTCCTTAGAAAAACTGTACAGTGAAATTACGGGTCTTACATTACTACCCTCCGAAAAGAAGTTTCGTCCTCGAAACTAAAGGTAAGAGTAACAACTCAACTAATTATTACCATCACCAACACAACAAAATCCCTCAGGATTAGGTGCAGCCACAAAGATGCTAACACCAGGTGAAGCCACACAGCAACTCTCACCAACACATTGGCACAACCGTGCACCAACCGCAACTCTCAACGAGTTCACCACTCAAAATTAACCTCACAACAGAGGTTCACACCCTCTAGTTCCCAAAGATCCTCGTGCCCACAAACAAAAATTTCTAAAGTCACCTCTTTCGCCTCCGCGACATAGCCAACTTCACTTGGTTCACACGAAGTGGTGACCGGCTACCCTCCAAAAAGAACACCAAAAACTCTCTACGCACCACCAAGCTAGCAAAACTGGTCAATTCCAATCAACACGACTAACAAACAAAACCCAATCAACAGCATACATCCAAACATGCAAAAGTGGGTTGCCCTCAAACAATAAACAATGCAGTAAAGTGTTACCTGCAACTAGTAATCCTTATGCATGGCATTACCGGTCTGACCGCTCACTCCAGTGCCCATACAGTAGGCACCTCCTCTAGCAGCGGGTCGAGCTCCTTGTGCCACATCCGCCGACGACCCGGCCTTTGGGGCTTTGCAATCCCTAGCAAAATGACCCGGTTTCCGACAGTTGAAACAAATATTCCCCGGACTCGGACATTCGTTTGCATAATGCCCCGCTTGTCCACATCTGAAGCAACCTTGCTTCTCTCCACCCCGACTCCCCTGAGTCTCTTGATTCTCAGAGCGACCGGGTCCTCTATTATTTTGGGAACGGTTATCAGACTCATTCCCTTGCTTCCTCTTATTTTGACCCGAACTCGGATTCTGACCACTAGAATTACTAGGTCCTCCTGCACTAAAACCACTTTGGCGGTTCTCCCGCTTCTTCCTCATATCCTCCACCTCTTGGCACTTCTCTACCAAGACTTGAAACTGACGAATGCCCAACGGCACCACTGCGTCTTGCAGTTCATACCTCAAACCATCCTGGAAGCGACGACACATATAGGCCTCATCTATCCCGTCTCTAAAGAAACGGAAGTAACGGGATAGTGACTCAAACTTTTTGGCATAGGCTTCCACTTTAATGCCCCCCTGCCGCAGCTGCAGGAACTCCTCTCCGTACCTCTCCCTCGCAGTCTCGGGAAAGTACTTAGCTAAGAACCTCCTCTTGAAGTTCTCCCAATTTACCTCCTCATCAACATTTCCCATAAGGAGCCTGGTGTTCCCCCACCAATATTCAGAACTACCCTGTAACTGATAGGTAGCTAAGACTACCTTCTCCCTTTCTGGCAATGAATTGCCCCGAATATTCTCTCCACAGATTGGAGCCATAAGTCAGCAGTTTCCGGACCTCCCTCCCCATTAAACTTTGGAGGAGTCTGCTGATTAAAACTGGTGAGAACTCTAGCCCCAGCTGCCAGGATCTCTCTATCGCGCTTTTCAATGTCTCTTTGCGCCTTTTGGTGGGTCTGTGCAGCAACAGCAGCTGCCATTGTATGCATGGCATAAGCCATCTGATTCACATCCACCTCTGGTATTACCGGAACTGGATTCGCCCTTCTTGGCGGCATGATTTCCTGTACATACCAATCCTTTTGATTAGATCCTTAATCAAACAATTCTGAGTCTCAACAGAAAATCTCATCCAATGTTTACTAACTCATAACCCGACACAGAACAACCACTAGAACTAACACGACTCTAGTTATGTTCTAACCGACTCTGGACTAACGACTCAAGTATACACTTTCCCTTTGAAGATTTAAAGCCGTGCTCTGATACCAATTGTAACAGCCCGTTTTTCAAGGGCCAGAAAAGTCAATATTTTTTTTTTCTTTTCAACTAACACTCAGAGTGCGCATAGAATATTTTTCAATGAGCCGGCATTCAAATATGCAAAAGAACTCATTACCATAAGGTGCTTCGACAAGCAAAGTGTACTCCTGAATAATTACAATCCAAGTCTAAGTATTCAAATACTTACAACAAAACAAGTTAGAATCCTATGCCTAAACCCAAAAAGCACGGTGTACAACCCACACCGGCGCATAGTCTAGCTAAGCTAAAGCTCCAACCTCTCACTGGGGCCTGGAACAGCCACCGTCGTCACCACGACCTAACCCATCATCTGGGTGGGATGAGCCCGCAAATGAAAGAAAGGGTCACCACAAAATATATAGTATGTATATATATAACCGGTGCGAAAGATTGTACACATAACAATAATTCCACAAAACACAAGAGAAAGCTCTTAACCAACAAAGCAATTCCCACCAACGGGTTCATATAAGCAATGCACACATAGCCTATAATGCAACCTCTACAATGCGTGGTACTAACCCTAGCTACCACAATGCATGAGCTCCAGAACTGTAGGTCCAACCCCTACTAAAACACGAACGAAAACACAAGGTTAAGGTGGATCCACTCCCGCAATCACACCCCATGGTCCACTCCTGCAACCATGTATCGACTCAACAAAATCACAAGGTTAAGGTGGATCCACTCCCGCAATCACACCCCAATGTCCACTCCCGCAACCATGTATCGACTCAACAAAATCACAAAGGATTAAGGTGGATCCACTCCCGCAATCACACCCTATGGTCCACTCCCGCAACCATGTATTGAACTCAATAAAACCCTATAAGAATCAGGTGGGTCCACTCCCGCAACCACACCTCGTAGTCCACTCTCGCAACTACGCACTAACAATGCATGAGCATACGATTCCCCATGTATACTAATGCAACAAATACATACCTCCCTAGCATATGTAAACCATCCCAACAACATACATACATATCCAATCATATGTAACAAACCACAACAAACATACATACATTTCCAATCATATGTATTCACCCACATGTTCATACATACATCTCCAATCATATGTAAAACAACGCACGTATTGTAAACACTTTCTCATCACGAGAATACATAACACATACATGCCAAACACACAAACACGCATCACCGAAAATAACCAACAAACATGTTATAACTCAGTGAAAAGCTTGAAATAAAGTGATGCCCTTACCTCGGCAAGCTTCCGTCAACAACACACGCTCAAAACAACACAACGCGCTTCCTAAAACAAGCAGCGCAACAATCAATACATTGTTCTCTAACCAATAGTATTGAAACTACATCAATACCCCAAAAACCTAAAGGTTCCTAAGGAAAAAATCCACTCTTTCGGATACCATACCAATTCCACCATATTGATCAATACCCATGAGTTATTTGTACTATTTTTAGGACTCAAAACAATAGTCAAAAGTCTTAAATAATTTGAAATGCAAAATGGCCGTTTTCTTGCGTTACAAGCCACACTCTTTCCGAGTACCCGAAAAACTCGTTTCCAATCCCCGCCACTTCCATAAATTAATAAAAAGGGATTAGAAAGTTAAAAACCAAGTTAGGACATCAGAATCCAAGATTTTAGGTCCCAGGGGTCGCTAGAGGTCGCTGGACGACCACCTGGCGATGGCAAGTCAGAACTTCCACGCCCAGGGCGAAGGCTGGCGACCAACTGGTCGCTGAGCTACCATCTGGTCGTTGGGCGACCACACCAGGACAGAACTGGTTTTCTTCATGACAGCAACAGCAAAACTTGTTTTACTCAATTTTCACCCAAAACAACTTTTCACGCAACACACGACATACGCATAGTGTTGGTTCCCAACAACCGTTTTCACAACAAAGCATTACATTTCCGAAAGTATGTTGGTTGCTTTGAGTGCAAGTTATTTGATTTTCATTTCCAAAATCAAAACCAAATCCAAGCACAAGTTTTATTACGGGCCTCAACCGCCCGGTAATCATTTTCAAACATGTTTTCTAAGTAAAAAGCGACACCACATGTCACAAGAGTTTTAAATCATTTTGACCACAAAACACTACCCAAAAACACTTGGGAAATATTTTCATAAACCTCAAAATATTTTTCATCGGATTTTCTAAAACAAAACCATACCACGCATTTCCCTTTCACCCAAAGGTTCAAAGACAACTTTTCTTTTCAAAACCTTACAACATAACCTCATGTAATTGATCAATACTCTAAACTTTCAAAACCCTAACTTTTCTCATGAGATTCTCACAAACTCATGGAAAATTGAAATAACAAAGCCTACACATGCTTACTAAACCCTCATGAACAACTTTCATGGAACAAAAACCATTCACAACCAATTCTTATGAAATTTCTCCCAAGAACAAAATCACAAAATCTCATGAATCTCTAAGAGTTTAGCCAACTAAGAGATGAAAGAAGTTCTAGTTACCTTAGGAAGAAGAATCTCACAACTCCAAGCTTTCCAACAAGCTCAAGATCAAGTGCTTTGGTGAAGTAATGAAAATTTTATGAATGGAAAGGAATGAAGAATAAGGCCACGGCCAAAAGAGAAGAGAGTGAGGAAGCTTTGTGATTTTTCTTAAGTTCACAAAGTCTCAAACCTCCTTACTATGTCAAGGCTCTTGCTAACTCATGGCCCTTGGATCAAAAGACAAAATGCCAAGACAAACCCTAGCCATTGGATCAAACCAAAACAAACCCACTTGAGATAAAACTCAACACCTCATAGAAACACTCACACGATCAGCTCTCGCACGTCGCGACGAACGTAAATCACAAAAACCTAAAACCTACGGAAAGAACGTCTAACGTTTAACATTTCCAAAACTTATCGCCGAATCCTTTTTCCGCGACTGAAATTTTCTTCCATACCTTAGAAAATTATTCTCAGAATATATCCTAACTCGCGCAGATATATAAAACTTCCACCCGAAATCCTACTGAATTCAGAACCAGTAAAAATTTCACAACAGCGGGTAAAATCTTACTCGTTTTTCCAAAGATAAGAATAACCCAAAACTCGGATTTCTGGCTTCACAGAAATCTCCTCATACATAAAAGAGGACTACGACCCAAAAGTCTGTGCCTTTCCAGCGCACGAGCACAAAACAGGCTCAATTCCAGCAAAAATTCCATTAATGCGACGATACTCACAAAACCGCTTCACCAAAAACCCTAAAACTCGTAGCCATCACTAGAGTTCCTTAGAAAAACTGTACAGTGAAATTACGGGTCTTACAGAACCGGAGATAGTTTCACTTGCTAGCTTAGGAGTGACGTCGGAGATTCGAATTGAGGAAATTCGAGTGGTTCAGGATTTCCAAGATGTATTTCCATCGGAGATTCCAGCTTTTCCTCCGTGTAGAGAGGTGGAATTCTTTATTGATCTGCAACCGGGTACGGGTCCGATTTCAGAATCAGCTTATCGGATGGCTCCAGCTGAGTTGGTAGAGTTGAAAAGTCGGATTGAAGACTTGTTAGAGAAGGGTTTCATAAGGCCTAGTGTGTCACCTTGGGGAGCACCGGTCTTATTGGTTAATAAGAAGGATGAGAAATCTCGTATGTGTGTGGATTATCGGAAGCTTAATAAGGTGACTATCAAGAACCGATATCCATTGCCACGAATCGATGATTTGATGGATCAGTTGAGGGGAGCCTCAGTGTTTTCAAAGATTGACTTGAAATCTGGTTATCACCAGATAAGAGTACGAGATGAGGATATTCAGAAGACGACGTTTAGGACGCGGTATGGGCATTATGAGTTCTTAGTGATGCCGTTTGGAGTGACGAATGCACCTGCTATCTTTATGGCCTACATGAATCAGATATTCCACTCATTTTTGGACAAGTTCGTGGTGGTGTTTATTGATGACATTCTAGTGTATTCGAAGAGTGAAGAAGAACATGTAGAGCATCTTCGTTTAGTATTGCAAGTTTTGCGGGAGAGTAAGCTGTATGCAAACCCGTCAAAGTGTGACTTTTGGTTGGAAGAGGTGAATTTCCTTGGCCATGTTATATCAAAAGAGGGAATAGCCGTGGATCCAGCCAAGATTGATACGGTACTTTCATGGAAGCAGCCTCAAACAGTGACGGATGTGAGAAGTTTTGTTGGTTTGGCCGGTTATTACCGAAGGTTTATAGAAGGATTTGCTAAGATTGTGGCACCGATGACACAACTTACGCGAAAAGATCAACCTTTTGCTTGGACAGAGAAGTGTGAGTCGAGTTTCCAGTTGTTGAAAGAACGGTTGACGACTTCACCGGTGTTGGTGTTACCACAGTCGGATGAACCGTATGAGGTTTTTGTGATGCTTCTCATCAAGGTTTGGGTTGTGTGTTGATGCAACACAAGAGGGCAGTAGCTTATGCGTCAAGACAGCTGAAAGTGCATGAAAAGAATTATCCTACGCACGATTTGGAGCTTGCGGCCGTTGTTTTTGCATTGAAGATTTGGAGACATCATCTTTATGGTTGCACTTTTGTCGTGTTTAGTGACCATAAAAGTCTTAAGTATCTGTTCGATCAGAAAGAGCTTAATATGAGGCAACGGAGGTGGATGGAAACTTTGAAAGATTTTGATTTCACCTTAGAATACCATCCGGGGAAGGCTAATGTGGTAGCCGATGCTTTGAGTAGGAAGAGTGTGTCTGTTTGTTCGGCACAAATGGCTAGTCAACAAGAGTTGTTGAGAGAGTTTCGTGACTTGCACCTAGAAGTAGAGTTTGCTTTAGGGAATATGAGACTGGGTATGATTACCATCTCAAGCGGGTTATTGGAGGACATTGCAAATTGTCAAGATGACAAGTTTCTCATGGAGAAAAGGGCTTTGATTGTTCGAGGAACCAACCGAGATTTCAAGGTGGGATCGGACAACATATTGAGGTGTCAAGGGAGAGTGTGTGTACCCGAAGCTATGGACTTGAGAAACACCATTCTAGGGGAGGCACACAAGAGTAAACTTAGTATACATCCCGGAGCAACAAAGATGTATCAAGACCTGAGGCATGATTTCTGGTGGCCGGGTATGAAAAAGGATGTGGCTGAGTATGTGGCATCGTGTCTGACTTGTCAGAAGGCGAAGATTGAACATCAGAGACCAGCAGGGATGCTGCAGTCATTAGATATTCCCGAGTGGAAGTGGGATAGCATTTCTATGGATTTCATCACTGGTTTACCTAAGACCAGGAGGAAGCATGATTCCATTTGGGTGATAGTGGATCGTTTGACTAAGTCCGCTCATTTTCTACCGGTAAGGACTACGGATACAGCGGCAAGGTTGACCGATATTTACATTGCTGAGATTGTGAGGTTACATGGGATTCCGTCAAGTATAGTGTCGGATCGAGACCCAAAGTTTACTTCACACTTTTGGAGGACTTTGCATGAGGCGTTGGGGACGAAGTTGAGATTGAGTTCAGCCTATCATCCTCAGACAGATGGGCAGACTGAGAGAACAAATCAATCATTGGAAGATTTGTTGAGAGCATGTGTATTGGATGATCGTGGAAGTTGGGATGATGTGTTACCATTGATATAATTCACATACAACAACAGTTTCCACGCGAGTATTGGAATGGCACCATACGAGGCTTTGTATGGGTGGAGATGTCAGACTCCTTTGTGTTGGTACCAAGATGGGGAAAGTATGATAGTAGGACCGGAAATGGTACAACAGACGACGGACAAGGTCCGAAAGATAAGGGCAATGATGAAGGTTGCTCAAGATCGCCAGAAGAGTTATGCGGATAGGCGTCGGAGGCCTTTAGAGTTTGAGGAAGGAGATCACGTATTTCTCCGTGTTACTCCAACAACTGGTGTTGGAAGGGCTTTGAAAGCAAGGAAGTTGACTCCAAAGTTTATAGGGCCTTACCAGATTTTGGAACGGATTGGGAAGGTAGCATACCGGATCGCGTTGCCACCGGTACTATCTTTGATACATGACGTGTTCCATGTGTCGCAATTGCGGAAATATACACCGGATCCATCACATGTGATCACACCAGATGACATCCAGTTGAGGGATAACTTGTCATTTGAAGTTCCGCCGATCAAGATTGCGGATAAGAAGATGAAGCGTTTGAGAACGAAAGAGATACCTTTGGTGAAGGTAATATGGAACGAAGCTACAGGAGATACCACCTGGGAACTAGAGAGTAAGATGAAAGAATTATACCCCAGTTTGTTCGACGATGTCTAAGTTTCGAGGACGAAACTTCTTTTAGGGGGGTAGTATTGTAAGACCCAAGATTTCATTGTATAGTTGGTTTAAGGAATATTAGGGTTTCGATGTGTTCATGTGATGAAACATCGCGTAATTATTAGGTTTTGCTGTAATCGAGTCTGTTTTGTGCTCGTGCACTGTAATTGTACAGACTTTTGTCTTGTGATCCTGTTGCTTGAATAAGAAGTTATATGTGTATTCAGAATAACGAGTGTTGGATTATTCTTGTTTTCGGAAAAACGAGTAAGATTTTACCCGCGGATGGAAAATCTTACTGCGTCTGTTTTAAGTGAGGTTTCGGATGGGAGTTTTATATATCTGCGCGAGTTAGGATATATTCTGAGAATAATTTTCTAAAGTATGGAAGAAAATTACAGTCGCGGAAAAAGATTCGGCGATAGGTTTTGGAAATGTTAAACGTTAAACGTTCTTTCCGTAGGTTTTATGTTTTTGTGATTTACGTTCGTCGCGTCGTGCGAGAGCTGAAAACGAGACTTGTTATGGATGAGTTGATGTTATCTTGTGATTTCTCATAAAGCAAATTGATCCAATGGCTAGGGTTTAAGCTTGGACTTTTGACTTTGATCCAAGGGTGGATTGGCTATCAAGAGCCTTGACATAGTAAGGAGGTTTAGTGACTTGTGGACTTAGGAAAAATCACAAACTTCACTCCATTCTTTCTCTCTATCACGTGAACTCCATTCTTTCTTTCCAACCTTCACAAATTTTCCATTCTTCACCATTTCACTCCATTTCAAGCTTGGGAGCTTTGTGGAATTGTTGTAGAGAATCACTTTCTTAAGGTAACCACTCTTTTCCTTTTCATTTTGGTTGGTTAAAACTCTTGGAGTTATGAGTTTTAGATTATGTTCATGAGATGAAAATGTTAGGAATTGATTCTTGTTTCATGAATGTTGTTCATGAGGTTTAGAGAAGCATGTGTAGGCTTTGTTGTGTTTGTTTTCCATGAGTTGGTGAAAAATCTCATGAGAAAAGTTAGGGTTTTGGTTGGTTTATGTATTGATCAATAACATGTGGTTAGGTTGTAAGGTTTTGAAAAGAAACGTTGTCTTTGAACCTTTGGGCAAAAGGGAAATGCGTTGTATGGTTTTGTTTTAGAAAATCCGATGAAAAATATTTTGTGGTTTATGAAAATAATTCCTAAGTGTTTTGTGTAGTGTTTTTGGGGTCCAAGTGGTTTAAAACTCTTGTGACATGTGGTGTTGCTTTTTACTTTGAAAACATGTTTGAAAAATGATTACCGGACGGTTAAGGCCCGTAATAAAACTTGTGCTTGGATTTGGTTTTGATTTTTGGAAATGAAAATCAAATAACTTGCACTCGAAGCAACCAACAAGCTTTCGGAAATGAATTGCTTGCTTATGAAAATAGTTTGCTTTTGTGCCTTGAAAAAGTGTTGGGAACTAATAGAATCAAACTAGGCTTGGGTTGGAAAAAGGTGGTGTGAGTTGCTGTTTTTGGCTGTCATGACAGGTGCTACTCGCCGGGCGAGCGTTTACTCGCCAGGGCGAGTGTCACAGGCCATGAACACGCCAGGGCGAGCTCCAGAGCGAGCTAGACCTGTCCTCACTGCCTTCACTCGCCACCAACTCGCCAGGGCAAGCTCTGGGACCTAAAATTTTGGATTCTGATTTCTAAACTTGGTTTTTAACTTTCTAATCCCTTTTTATTAATTTATGGAAGTGGCGGGGATTGGAAACGAGTTTTTCGGGTACTCGGAAAGTACGTAACTTATAACGCAAGAAAACGGCCTTTTTGCATTTCAAATTATTTAAGACTTTGGCTTATTGTTTTGGGTCCTAAAAATAGTACATATAACTCATGGGGGTTGATCAATACGGTAGTTTTTGGTATAGTATCCGTAAGAGTCGTTTTACCTTAGAAAGCCTTTGGTTTTTGGGGTTTTAGAGTCCAATTCATTAGGGATTGATTGGATATGGTTTTGATTGTATACTTTGCTTGTTTTAGGAAGCGAGTAAGTGTTGTGTGATCGTGTGATAGTTTGAGTGCTTGTCGAGGTAAGGGCTCCACTTTATTTCCGTCTTTTAAAACGGTTACGACATGCTTGGTTTTGCTGTTTATGCATTTGCTGTGTGCTGTGACATGTTTGTACTTATGTATTCTCGTTGATGAGAAGGCGGTTATATTCACATATGTTTTGTTACCTATGCTATTAGGTTATGTGAATGTTTGCATGAGCATATATGATTGCGTGTGTCAGATAGGACTGCGCGGGGATTTTGTCTGTGTGACTATCCTGTATATGCCAAAGAGAATATATGCCATGCATTTCATAGTTGCGTGCCTAGGTGTATGTCTGTGTGACTTTGCCTACGTACCGAGCGTTTGACTGTGTGGCTTCGCCAAATCCTTCTGGATTTATATTGAGTTGGTGTATGTCTGTGTGACTTCGCCTGGTGTTTGTCTGTGTGACTTCACCTGCCTTGTGTGGCATTTTTAGTGCGGGTACGTATATTTCTGTGTGGCTTTGCCTACCCCACGACTCTTCGAGGAGAGGTTCATTTTCCGGAAAATCATGCATGTGACGAACCAGTAATCGGTTGTCACACCCATTGTAGAAGTCTGCATTAGGATTGGTGATTTATTTATATAAACCCGTTGGTGGGAATTACTTTTGAGATTAAGAGCTTTCTCTTGTGTATGTGGAAATTTGCTATGTGTACATCTTTCGCACCGGTTATATATATACATACTATATATTTTGTGGTGACCCTTTCCTTCATTTGCGGGCTCATCCCACCCCAGATGACGATGTAGGTCGAGAGGATGGTGTTGGCAGCTCTAGGCCATAGTGAGCTCGTGAGGAAGTTAGTTGTGTTTAGTTAGACTATGCGCCGGTGTGTTTTGTGCACCGTGCTTTTGGTTAGCATAGGGTTTCTAACTCGTTTGAATACTTGGACTTGGATTGTAATTATTCAGGAATGCACTTTGCTTGTCGAAGCACCTTATGGTAATGAGTTCTTTTGTATATTTGAATGCCGGCTCATTTAAAATCTTTTATGCGTAACTCTGTTTGTGTACAAAAAAAAAATATAGTGCCTTTTCTGGCCTTTGAAAAACGGGCTGTTACAATCAACTCCATTAACATCCTTGACTCTGGGATGTTCCCAACCTCTTAGCACTGTTTTCCAAGTTCTACTATCAATGGATTTCAAGAAAGCTGTCATGCGTGACTTCCAATAGTCATAGTTAGTGCCATCTAGAAGAGGTGGTTTACTGACCAAAGTTCCATCCTTGTCCATGGTTCCAGAAAGTATCTTCCCTGGAGCTCACCCTAAAACAGAACATGGTGCCTGCTCTGATACCAATTGCAATTCTGGTAGCAAGTCACAGATGTGCAGCGTGATGTGGTGCACGTTAGGGTTATGATGTACGATGTGGTGCCTAATGTGCAAACATCATAGACATGACAGTGACTTGATGAACAAGGTAAATAAAGTGTAGAAGATAAATAACACAATGAGTTTGTTAACCCAGTTCAGCGCAACTCGCAACCTACTCTGGGGGATACCAATCCAGGAATGAATCCACTATGATAGTTCCAATTCAAAGCTAAACAGTCCCAGTTTACAACTTATCACTTAGACACTACCCGTGCTAATTCTACCTAGGTCCTCCCTAGATATGACAACCTCTGGTCACTTCCTATAACCTACCTTGCTCCTCACAAGGATTTAAATAACAAACTCAGTGATGGAGACGCACTCCTAACCTAAAGAACCAACTCGTGCTTCAAAGCTTTGAGTGATTCAAAACAACTCTTTGCTTAAAAGCTTAAGAGTAACACAAAGTTCTATTCTTGTTTCAAACTAGAACCAAGAAAGGAACACAACAGCTCTGTGCTTAAAAGCTTAAGAGCTAAATACAACCCTAGTTCAAGTCTCAATGGAAACAAGAAACAAAGGGACAAAGACTCGAAATCCTAAAGACTAGATTTATGAATATTGATTTCGGTGAATAAAACTTGTCTTCAGTCTTCCTTTATATAGAACGAGATTCTGATAGCTGGCCATCGTATTCTTCAAGAAACAAACTCAATCTTTTACAAAGATATGTTTGTTTTAAATCTCTTTAAATCTTCTAGTAACACACCGGCCTTTTAATCTTTTCTGAATCTTTTTCAATCTTTCAGCTCGTTCCTTGGCGCGCAAGCTAGCGTGGATGTGTTTGTTTCAAAACAAATCTTTTTCAAAAGATCACACGCAAATAATGAAAGCGTGTTATTTTAGGGCATTCAGTTCAGGTACCACATGTGTGCACATCAGTCACCACATCTGGTCCAAAGGCTTATTTTAACAAATGAAGTCAACCCTAAAACAAAGTCAACCTCACAGGTTGAAAACACTAACACTATTTTTATGCATAGATTTGTATATAATTTTTTTTTGTATTTATCTTATTCTTTCTAATTAGTAATAGATATATACTCCCTCCGTTTCTTTTTAATTGTCTTTTATTATCATATTTAGCGTTTCTATTTAATTGTTCTTTTTGTATTTTATGGCTATGATTTGTCAATTATACCCTTTGTCAATTGCTCTTATCTTTTTCCATAAAACCAATTAATGCTATATATTTGGAAAACTAAATCTTTTTTTTTTTTATTTTTGTTGGTACATAACATATTAAATTTTGTTTTTTTTTTACATAATATATTAAATTTATTGGAATGAAAAATGTGGGGAAAAAAATAGGAATTTATTGGTGGATTAAAACGAGGGTATAATAGGAAGATAACGTGCAAAAATACACTTCTTTAATTTGGTGCTATCATTCTAAAAAGACAATTAAAAAGAAACGGATGGAGTATTTCCTTACTAATAGGATTTGAAAATCAGCAACATGGATATACTTTTTTTTTAATGTACGCAATAAGGATATACTTGAAAAATATATAACAACTAAATTTGTGGATTTTTTTTACAAGATATATGTTCAAAAAAATAAGTAAATATTGTCTAAAAAATATGTATTATTTAAGTTCATGTTATACTGAACTAGACTACTACCCGTGCGATGCACGGATTATGTAGAATATAATGTGTATAATTTAATTTCTTATAGTAAAAAATTGCAAATAAAAAAGTTAAGAAAATATAGATAAATTGAAACTAATTAAGAAGTAAAAAAAAATTAATATTGAAGTTTTAAGAAATATCTTATAGTACTTTTTTTTTTTTACAAATAATCTTATAATACCTGACATAGATAGTCATAACAAAAACTCTAGAACACAAATAAATTAAGAAAACTTGTTGTATACATGAGAAATAACACCGGATAAAAATAAATAGAATACATATCAAAGAATGAAATTTACTGCAAACCTGTGAATATAATTTCCAAAATACTTGTATTGACATTTGTAAAAACACAAATATCAGTCCACAAAAGTCTAGGGAAATAATTAGGAAGTAGTAGAAAAACAATATTGAAGCTTTAAGCAACATCTTATAGTACCTGAACATCGATAGGAAATGCATACGATGTTAAACTTGACATTAAATTAATCTTTATAGAAATTCCATGCAAAACTATTCTAAATTCAGAGAAAAAGGTTGAGAGAAAAAATAAAGAGAAAGAAAAAATAAATTCAGAATCGAGACAGTAAGATATGAAAGAGAGCAACAAAATTTAGGTAAAAATAAATCATAAATACTATTAAAACAAACCATAAATTTAGATAAAAACAAACCATACGATGTTAAACTTGACATTAAATCAATCTTCATAGAAATTCTCTGCAAAACCATGCTAAATTCAGAGAAAAAGGTTGAGAGAAAAAATAAAGAGAAAGAAAGAAAGAAAAAATAAATTTAGAACCGAGAGAGTGAGAGATGAAAGAGAGCAACAAAATTTAGGTAAAAACAAATCATAAATCCTATTAAAACAAACTATAAATTTAGATTAAACAAACCATAAGTGGAATAATTAAGAGGTTTTATAGGGAATTTAGGAAAACAATTAATTAGGGATTTGTTGTAAGACCCAAGATTTCTTTGTATAGTTGGTTTAAGGAATATTAGGGTTTCGATGTGTTCGTGTGACGAAACATCGTGTAATTATTAGCTTTTGCTGTAATTGAGCCTGTTTTGTGCTCGTGCACTGTAATTGTACAGACTTTTGTCTTGTGATCCTGTTGCTTGAATAAGAAGTTATTTGTGGTTTCAGAATAATAAGTTTTGGATTATTCTTGTTTTTGGAAAAACGAGTAGGATTTTACCCGTCGTTGTAAAATCTTACTGCGTCTGTTTTGAGTGAGGTTTCGGATGGAAGCTTTATATATCTGCGCGGGTTAGGATATATTCTGAGATTAATTTTCTAAGGTATGGAAGAAAATTACAGTCGCGGAAAAAGATTCGGCGATAAGTTTTGGAAATGTTAAACGTTAGACGTTCTTTCCGTAGGTTTTACGTTTTTGTGATTTACGTTCGTCGCGTCGCGCGAGAGCTGATCGTGTGAGTGTTTATATGTGGTGTTGAGTGTTATCTCAAGTGGGTTTGTTTTGGTTTGATCCAATGGCTATGGTTTGGTCTTGGCATTGTGTTTTTGATCCAATGGCCATGAGTTAGCAAGAGCTTTGTCATAGTAAGGAGGTTTGATGACTTTGGCACTTAGAAAAACATCACCAAATCATCTCATTCTTTCTCTCTTTCACGTGGACTCCATTTCTAACTTCCAACCTTCACTAAATTTTCCATTCTTCACCATTTCACTCCATTTCAAGCTTGGGAGCTTTGTGGAATTGTTTTAGAGGATCATTTTCTTAAGGTAACCACTCTTTTCCTTTTCATTTTGGTTGGTTATAACTCTTGGAGTTAGGTTTTTATGATTATGTTCTTGGGAGAAATTTCATAAGAATAAGTTAGGATTTGATTCTTGTTTCATGAAAGTTGTTCATGAGAGCTTAGGAAGCATGCTAGGCTTTGTTGTTTTTGTTTTCCATGGATTGGTGAAAAATCTCATGAGAAAAGTTAGGGTTTTGGTTTGGTTATGTATTGATCAATTACATGAGGTTATGTTGTAAGGTTTTGAAAAGAAAAGTTGTCTTTGAACCTTTGGGCGAAAGGGAAATGCGTTGTATGGTTTTGTTTTAGAAAATCCGATGGAAAATATTTTGAGGTTTATGAAAATATTTCCTAAGTGTTTTTGGGTAGTGTTTTGGGGTCAAAATGATTTAAAACTCTTGTGACATGTGGTGTCGCTTTTTACTTTGAAAACATGTTTGAAAATGATTACCGGACGATTGAGGCCCGTAATAAAACTTGTGCTTGGATTTGGTTTTGATTTTGGAAATGAAAATCAAATAACTTGCACTCGAAGCAATCAACATGCTTTCGGAAATGTGTTGCTTGCTTATGAAAATGGTTTGCTTTTATGCCTTGAAAAAGTGTTGGGAACTAATAGAATCAAACTAGGCTTGGGGTGGAAAAAGGAGGTGTGAGTTGCTGTCTTTTGCTGTCATGACAGGTGCAACTCGCTGAGCGAGTGGTTACTCGCCAGGGCGAGTGTCACAGGTCCTGACAACACGCCAGGGCGAGCTCCAGAGCGAGTAAGACCAGTACTCTCTGCCTTCACTCGCCACCAACTCGCCAGGGCGAGCTCTGGGACTTGAAATTTTGGATTCTGATTTCAAAACTTGGTTTTTATCTTTCTAATCCCTTTTTATTAATTTACGGAAGTGGTGGGGATTGGAAACGAGTTTTTCGGGTACTCGGAAAGTACGTAGCTTATAACGCAAGAAAACGGCCATTTTGCATTTCAAATTATTTAAGACTTTTGACAATTGTTTTGGGTCCTAAAAATAGTATAAATAACTCAAGGTGGTTGATCAATACGGTAGTTTTTGGTATAGAATCCGAAAGAGGGATTTTACCTTAGGAACCTTTAGGTTTTTGGGGTTTTTGGTTTAGTTTCAATACGATTGGTTGGGAAACAATGTATTGATGGTACGCTGCTTGTTTTAGGAAGCGCGTTGTGTTGTTTGGACGAGTTGTTGTAAGCGGAAGCTTGCCGAGGTAAGGGCTCCACTTTATTTCTGTCTTTAAATGGTTACGACATGCTTTGTTTGCTGTGTGTGCAATTGCTATGTGCTTTGGCATGTTTGTACTTATGTATTCTCGTTGATGAGAAGGTGGTTATAAATGTGTGTGCAATTTACATATGATTGAGAAAATGTATGTATGTTGTGATGCTTTGTACATAGGCTTTAGGCTATGTGAATGTTTGCATGAGCATATATGAATGCGTGCGACAAATAGGACTACGCGAGGATTTTGTCTTGTGTGACTATCCCGTATATGCCGAAGAGAATATATGCCATGCATTTCATAGTTGCGTGCCTAGGTGTATGTCTTGTGTGACTTGCCTTCGTACCGGGCGTTTGTCTGTGCGACTTCGCCAAATCCTACTGGATTTTATTGAGTTGGTGGTTGTCTTGTGTGACTCACCCGGTGTTATCCCACCGTGATTGTTTTGGTATTGTCTTGTGTGACTTTACCTGGTGTTATCCCACCAATAGTAGGAGGTGTTATCCCACCAGAGACCTACGCCTTCTATAGAGAGGTTGAATTCCGGAATTAAAATCATGCATGTGACGAACCAGTAATCGGTTGTCACACCCATTGTAGAAGTCTGCATTAGGCTTGGTGGTTTATTTATATAAGCCCGTTGGTGGGAATTACTTTTGAGTTTAAGAGCTTTCTCTTGTGTTTTGTGGAATTATTGTTAAGTGTACAATCTTTCGAACCGGTTATATATATACATACTCTATATTTTGTGGTGACCCTTTCTTTCATTTGCGGGCTCATCCCACCCAGATGATGGGTTAGGTCGTGGTGACGACGGTGGCGGTACTAGGCCCCAGTGAGATGTTGGAGCATTAGCTTAGTATAGTTAGACTATGCGCCGGTGTGTTTTGTGCACCGTGCTTTTTGGTTAGCATAGGGTATCTAACTTGTTCTGTTGTAAGTATTTGAATACTTAGACTTGGATTGTAATTATTCAGGAATACACTTTGCTTGTCGAAGCACCTTATGGTAATGAGTTCTTTTGCATATTTGAATGCCGGCTCATTGTAAAATATTTTCCGCGCACTCTGTCCCGTGTTATAAAAAAAAAAAAAGTGCCTACTTTTGGGCCATGAAAAACGGGTTGTTACAATTTGGTATCAGAGCACGGCTTTAAATCTTCAAAGGGAAAGTGTATACTTGAGTCGTTAGTCCAGAGTTGGTTAGAACATAGCTAGTATCGTGTCAGTTCTAGTGTTTGTTCTATGTCGGGTTATGTGTTAGTAACCGTTGGATGAGATTTTCTGTTGAGACTCAGAAATGTTTGGATAAGGAATCTAATCAGAATTGGTATTGTGCAGAATAGAATGCCTCCAAGAAGGGCACCTACAGCACCTATGGCGGATAATGCTGATATAAACCAGATGGCTTATGCCATGCATACGATGGCAGCGGCTGTGACTGCTCAGAGCCATGCTAAGGCGCAGAGAGATCTGGAAAAGCGCGAAAGAGAAATACTCGCTGTTGGATCTAGACTTCTTTCAAATTTCAACCACCAGACTCCTCCAAAGTTTAATGGGGAGGGAGGTCCGAAAACTGCTGACTTGTGGCTCCAATCTGTGGAGAGGATATTCGGGGCAATTCATTGTCCAGAAGGGGAAAAGGTAGTCTTAGCTACCTATCAGTTGCTGGGGGGTTCTGAGTATTGGTGGAGGAATTGAATTGGGAGAACTTCAAGAGGAGGTTTTTAGCCAAGTACTTTCCCGAGACTGCAAGGGAAAGGTATGGGGAGGAATTCCTGAGGTTGCGTCAGGGGGGCATGAATGTTGAAACATATGCCAAGAAGTTCGAATCACTATCCCATTTCTTCCGCTTCTTTAGGGATGGGATAGATGAGGATTATATGTGCCGTCGGTTTCAGGATGGGTTGAGGTACGAGCTGCAGGATGCGGTTGTGCCATTGGGTATTCGACAATTCCAGGTCTTGGTTGAGAAGTGCCAAGAGGTGGAAGACATGAGGAATAAGCGGGTGAACCGCCAAGGGAATTCTAGTGCTGTGGGACCAAGTCGTTCAAGTGGTCCGAGTCAAAGTCAGAATCGTGGGAAACAAGGTAGTAAGCCTTATGACCGTCCCCAGAATAACAGGGGACCGGGCCGATCGGTGAATCAGGGAAACCGGGGAAAATCTGATGGTGGCAAGGGGGCTTGCTACAACTGTGGAGAAACGGGGCATTTTTCTAATGAGTGCACGCAACCGAAAGGGGGAAACACTTGCTTCAATTGCAAGAAGCCGGGACACTTTGCTAGAGATTGCAGAGCCCCAAAGGCCGGGCCGTCGGCAAATGTGGCACAAGGCTCACAGGGTGCCAGACCTGCGGCAAAGGCACGTGCTTACTGTATGGGCACTGAACTGAGTGGGCAGGCTAGCAATGCCATCCACGAGAGCTATCACATCGCAGGTAATTCTTTAACTGCTTTGATTGACACGGGGGCAACCCACTCATTCATATCTTTGGCATGTGCAAATCGTTTGAGTTTGAATGTATCTGTGCTTCCGTTTGATTTGAATGTTTTGACTCCTGCTAAGGATTTGGTAGTGAATACTGCATGTTTGCATTGTTTGGTAGTAATCCAGAATAGGGATTTTCTGGTCAATTTGGTTTGTCTACCGCTTTTATCTCTCGAGATCATCCTCGGGATGGATTGGTTGTCTTATCACTACGTGATTCTAGACTGTGCTCGGAAATTGGTTTTCTTTCCCGAGCCAGGTGTGCGAAGGTACTTGTCTGCAAATCGACTTTCTGTGGTTATGTGTAATGGAGAGCCGGAGATAGTTTCACTTGCTAGCTTAGGAGTGACGTCGGAGATTCGAATTGAGTAAATTCGTGTGGTTCAGGATTTCCAAGATGTGTTTCCATCGGAGATTCCAGCTTTTCCTCCGTGTAGAGAGGTGGAATTCTTTATTGATTTGCAACCGGGTACGGGTCCGATTTCGGAATCAGCTTATCGGATGGCTCCAGCTGAGTTAGTAGAGTTGAAGAGTCAGATTGAGGACTTGTTAGAGAAGGGTTTCATAAGGCCTAGTGTGTCGCCTTGGGGAGCACCGGTCTTATTGGTTAAAAAGAAGGATGGTAAGTCTCGTTTATGTGTGGATTATCGGAAGCTTAATAAGGTGACTATCAAGAACCGATATCCATTGCCACGAATTGATGATTTGATGGATCAGTTGAGGGGAGCCTCGGTGTTTTCCAAGATTGACTTGAAATCTGGTTATCACCAGATAAGAGTACGAGATGAGGATATTCAGAAAACGGCGTTTAGGACGCGGTATGGGCATTATGAGTTCTTAGTGATGCCGTTTGGAGTGACGAATGCACCTGCTGTCTTTATGGCCTACATGAATCGGATATTCCATTCATTTTTGGACAAGTTCGTGGTGGTGTTCATTGATGACATCCTAGTGTATTCGAAGAGTGATGAGGAACATGTAGGGCATCTTCGTCAAGTATTGCAAGTTTTGCGGGAAAGTAAGCTGTATGCAAACCCGTCAAAGTGTGACTTTTGGTTGGAAGAGGTGAATTTCCTTGGACATGTTATATCAAAAGAGGGAATAGCCGTGGATCCAGCCAAGATTGATACGGTACTTTCATGGAAGCAGCCTCAGACGGTGACTGATGTGAGGAGTTTTGTGGGTTTGGCCGGTTATTACCGAAGGTTTATAGAAGGATTTGCTAAGATTGTGGCGCCAATGACACAACTTACGCGAAAAGATCAACCTTTTGCTTGGACAGAGAAGTGCGAGTCGAGTTTCCAGTTGTTGAAAGAACGGTTGACGACTTCACCAGTTTTGATGTTACCACAGTCGGAGGAACCGTATGAGGTTTATTGTGATGCTTCTCATCAAGGGTTGGGTTGTGTGTTGATGCAACACAAGAGAGCAGTGGCTTATGCGTCAAGGCAACTGAAAGTGCATGAAAAGAATTATCCTACGCACCATTTAGAGCTTGCGGCCGTTGTTTTCGCATTGAAGATTTGGAGACATCATCTTTATGGTTGCACTTTTGTCGTGTTTAGTGACCATAAAAGCCTTAAGTACTTGTTTGATCAGAAAGAGCTTAATATGAGGCAGAGGAGATGGATGGAAACTTTGAAAGACTTCGACTTTACGTTAGAGTACCATCCTGGAAAGGCTAATGTGGTAGCCGACGCTTTGAGTAGGAAGAGTGTGTCGGTTTGTTCGGCACAAATGGCTAGTCAACAAGAGTTGTTGAGAGAGTTTCGTGACTTGCACCTAGAGGTAGAGTTTGCTTTAGGGAATATGAGACTGGGTATGATTACCATCTCAAACGGTTTGTTGGAGGATATTGCAAATTGTCAAGATGACAAGTTTCTTATGGAGAAAAGAGTTTTGATTGTTAGAGGAACCAACCGAGATTTCAAGGTGGGATCGGACAACATTTTGAGGTTTCAAGGGAGAGTGTGTGTACCCGAAGCTATGAACTTGAGAAACACCATTCTAGGGGAGGCACACAAGTGTAAACTTAGTATACATCCCGGAGCAACAAAGATGTATCAAGACCTGAGGCATGATTTCTGGTGGCCAGGTATGAAAAAGGATGTGGCTGAGTATGTGGCGTCGTGTCTGACTTGTCAGAAGGCGAAGATTGAGCATCAGAGACCGGCAGGGATGCTGCAGTCGTTAGATATCCCCGAGTGGAAGTGGGATAGCATTTCTATGGATTTCATCACTGGTTTACCTAAGACCAGGAGGAAGCATGATTCCATTTGGGTGATAGTGGATCGTTTGACTAAGTCCGCTCATTTTCTACCGGTAAGAACTACGGATACAGCGGCGAAGTTGACCGATGTTTACATTGCGGAGATTGTGAGGTTACATGGGATTCCGTCAAGTATAGTGTCGGATCGAGACCCAAAGTTCACTTCACACTTTTGGAGGACTTTGCATGAGGCGTTGGGGACGAAACTGAGATTGAGTTCCGCCTACCATCCTCAGACAGATGGGCAGACCGAGAGAACAAATCAATCTTTGGAAGACTTGTTGAGAGCTTGTGTATTGGATGATCGTGGAAGTTGGGATGATGTGTTACCTTTGATAGAATTCACATACAACAACAGTTTCCACGCGAGTATTGGAATGGCACCATACGAGGCTTTGTATGGGAGGAGATGTCAGACTCCTTTGTGTTGGTATCAAGATGGGGAGAGTATAATAGTAGGGCCGAAAATGGTACAACAGACGACGGACAAGGTCCGAAAGATAAGGGCAATGATGAAAGTTGCTCAAGATCGCCAGAAGAGTTATGCGGATAGGCGTCGGAGACCTTTAGAGTTTGAGGAGGGGGATCACGTATTTCTCCGTGTTACTCCAACGACTGGTGTTGGAAGGGCTTTGAAAGCGAAGAAGTTGACTCCAAGGTTTATAGGGCCTTATCAGATTACGGAGCGGATTGGGAAGGTAGCATACCGGATCGCGTTGCCACCGGTACTATCTTTGATACATGACGTGTTCCATGTGTCGCAATTGCGGAAATATACACCGGATCCATCACATGTGATCACACCAGATGACATCCAGCTGAGGGATAACTTGTCATTTGAAGTTCCGCCGAACAAGATTGCGGATAGGAAGATGAAACGTCTGAGGACGAAAGAGATACCTTTGGTAAAGGTAATATGGAATGAAGCTACGGGAGATACCACCTGGGAGCTCGAGAGTAAGATGAAAGAATTATACCCCAGTTTGTTTGACGATGTCTAAGTTTCGAGTACGAAACTTCTTTTAGGGGGGTAGTATTGTAAGACCCAAGATTTCTTTGTATAGTTGGTTTAAGGAATATTAGGGTTTCGATGTGTTCGTGTGACGAAACATCGTGTAATTATTAGCTTTTGCTGTAATTGAGCCTGTTTTGTGCTCGTGCACTGTAATTGTACAGACTTTTGTCTTGTGATCCTGTTGCTTGAATAAGAAGTTATTTGTGGTTTCAGAATAATAAGTTTTGGATTATTCTTGTTTTTGGAAAAACGAGTAGGATTTTACCCGTCGTTGTAAAATCTTACTGCGTCTGTTTTGAGTGAGGTTTCGGATGGAAGCTTTATATATCTGCACGGGTTAGGATATATTCTGAGATTAATTTTCTAAGGTATGGAAGAAAATTACAGTCGCGGAAAAAGATTCGGCGATAAGTTTTGGAAATGTTAAACGTTAGACGTTCTTTCCGTAGGTTTTACGTTTTTGTGATTTACGTTCGTCGCGTCACGCGAGAGCTGATCGTGTGAGTGTTTATATGAGGTGTTGAGTGTTATCTCAAGTGGGATTGTTTTGGTTTGATCCAATGGCTATGGTTTGGTCTTGGCATTGTGTTTTTGATCCAATGGCCATGAGTTAGCAAGAGCTTTGTCATAGTAAGGAGGTTTGATGACTTTGGCACTTAGAAAAACATCACCAAATCATCTCATTCTTTCTCTCTTTCACGTGGACTCCATTTCTAACTTCCAACCTTCACTAAATTTTCCATTCTTCACCATTTCACTCCATTTCAAGCTTGGGAGCTTTGTGGAATTGTTTTAGAGGATCATTTTCTTAAGGTAACCACTCTTTTCCTTTTCATTTTGGTTGGTTATAACTCTTGGAGTTAGGTTTTTATGATTATGTTCTTGGGAGAAATTTCATAAGAATAAGTTAGGATTTGATTCTTGTTTCATGAAAGTTGTTCATGAGAGCTTAGGAAGCATGCTAGGCTTTGTTGTTTTTGTTTTCCATGGATTGGTGAAAAATCTCATGAGAAAAGTTAGGGTTTTGGTTTGGTTATGTATTGATCAATTACATGAGGTTATGTTGTAAGGTTTTGAAAAGAAAAGTTGTCTTTGAACCTTTGGGCGAAAGGGAAATGCGTTGTATGGTTTTGTTTTAGAAAATCCGATGAAAAATATTTTGAGGTTTATGAAAATATTTCCTAAGTGTTTTTGGGTAGTGTTTTGCGGTCAAAATGATTTAAAACTCTTGTGACATGTGGTGTCGCTTTTTACTTTGAAAACATGTTTGAAAATGATTACCGGACGATTGAGGCCCGTAATAAAACTTGTGCTTGGATTTGGTTTTGATTTTGGAAATGAAAATCAAATAACTTGCACTCGAAGCAATCAACATGCTTTCGGAAATGTGTTGCTTGCTTATGAAAATGGTTTGCTTTTATGCCTTGAAAAAGTGTTGGGAACTAATAGAATCAAACTAGGCTTGGGGTGGAAAAAGGAGGTGTGAGTTGCTGTCTTTTGCTGTCATGACAGGTGCAACTCGCTGAGCGAGTGGTTACTCGCCAGGGCGAGTGTCACAGGTCCTGACAACACGCCAGGGCGAGCTCCAGAGCGAGTAAGACCAGTACTCTCTGCCTTCACTCGCCACCAACTCGCCAGGGCGAGCTCTGGGACTTGAAATTTTGGATTCTGATTTCAAAACTTGGTTTTTATCTTTCTAATCTCTTTTTATTAATTTACGGAAGTGGTGGGGATTGGAAACGAGTTTTTCGGGTACTCGGAAAGTACGTAGCTTATAACGCAAGAAAACGGCCATTTTGCATTTCAAATTATTTAAGACTTTTGACAATTGTTTTGGGTCCTAAAAATAGTATAAATAACTCAAGGTGGTTGATCAATACGGTAGTTTTTGGTATAGAATCCGAAAAAGGGATTTTACCTTAGGAACCTTTAGGTTTTTGGGGTTTTTGGTTTAGTTTCAATACGATTGGTTGGGAAACAATGTATTGATGGTACGCTGCTTGTTTTAGGAAGCGCGTTGTGTTGTTTGGACGAGTTGTTGTAAGCGGAAGCTTGCCGAGGTAAGGGCTCCACTTTATTTCTGTCTTTAAATGGTTACGACATGCTTTGTTTGCTGTGTGTGCAATTGTTGTGTGCTTTGGCATGTTTGTACTTATGTATTCTCGTTGATGAGAAGGTGGTTATAAATGTGTGTGCAATTTACATATGATTGAGAAAATGTATGTATGTTGTGATGCTTTGTACATAGGCTTTAGGCTATGTGAATGTTTGCATGAGCATATATGAATGCGTGCGTCAGATAGGACTACGCGAGGATTTTGTCTTGTGTGACTATCCCGTATATGCCGAAGAGAATATATGCCATGCATTTCATAGTTGCGTGCCTAGGTGTATGTCCTGTGTGACTTGCCTTCGTACCGGGCGTTTGTCTGTGCGACTTCGCCAAATCCTACTGGATTTTATTGAGTTGGTGGTTGTCTTGTGTGACTCACCCGGTGTTATCCCACCGTGATTGTTTTGGTATTGTCTTGTGTGACTTTACCTGGTGTTATCCCACCAATAGTAGGAGGTGTTATCCCACCAGAGACCTACGCCTTCTATAGAGAGGTTGAATTCCAGAATTAAAATCATGCATGTGACGAACCAGTAATCGGTTGTCACACCCATTGTAGAAGTCTGCATTAGGCTTGGTGGTTTATTTATATAAGCCCGTTGGTGGGAATTACTTTTGAGTTTAAGAGCTTTCTCTTGTGTTTTGTGGAATTATTGTTAAGTGTACAATCTTTCGAACCGGTTATATATATACATACTCTATATTTTGTGGTGACCCTTTCTTTCATTTGCAGGCTCATCCCACCCAGATGATGGGTTAGGTCGTGGTGACGACGGTGGCGGTTCTAGGCCCCAGTGAGATGTTGGAGCATTAGCTTAGTATAGTTAGACTATGCGCCGGTGTGTTTTGTGCACCGTGCTTTTTGGTTAGCATAGGGTATCTAACTTGTTCTGTTGTAAGTATTTGAATACTTAGACTTGGATTGTAATTATTCAGGAATACACTTTGCTTGTCGAAGCACCTTATGGTAATGAGTTCTTTTGCATATTTGAATGCCGGCTCATTGTAAAATATTTTCCGCGCACTCTGTCCCGTGTTATAAAAAAAAAAAAAAAGTGCCTACTTTTGGGCCATGAAAAACGGGTTGTTACATTTGTAGTTATAAAGTTAAAGATTTAATTATCCGAGTTTTTATTGTAGCCGTTGATATAATATATTTTTTCCACATGTCAAAATATAAACCATTCATATTAGGGTTAGGGTTTAGGATGCCTCTAATTACTCTCGTTTTATTATAACTAGACTTTGACCTGTGCGATGCACGGTCAAAAGTATTTTTAAAAAATGTTTCTACTTTTTAGATTCTTAACATGTGCCTTAAGGGTACCTGTTAGCAAGACCCAAAAATTATAAATCACAAATTCAGTATAACATGAACATAAATAATACATATTTTTTAGGCAATATTTACTTATTTTATTTTATTGGACGCATAGCTTGTAAAAAAATCCACAAATTCAGTTGTTATATATTTTTCATGTATATCCTTATTGCTTACATTAAAAAAAAGTATATCCATGTTGCTGATTTTCAAACCCTATTAGTAAGGAAATATATATATCTATTACTAATTATTTGTACTAATTTTTAATTAAAATAAATCCTTCATGATTATTAATTTAATCCACAACAAATGGTACCTATTTTTAAGCCAGCCTTTATTTTTTTAATGGGCGCACATCTTTTAAAATAAGGAGAGCACAAATTCAAATGTTATATATTTTTGAAGTATATCCTTATTGTTTTGTTAAAAAAAAGTGTTATTTATGAGTGTTTTTAAGATATATTTTTCAAGTATAGATCTTATTTTCTCAAGGTTAAATCATATTTTTTAGGAAAAAAATATTGATTGATATTAGTGTATGTCACGACAAATGGCACCTATTTTTACTCATTTTTTTTTATTTTTTTTTAACAAAAGAGACTTGCTTACAAAGCAAGCCCTCAAAATATATAGATAGAAAAGGAAAATACAAAGAAAGAGGGGGGGGCAAACAACCTGACCCTCAAAAAGAAAAAAACTTAACAGAACCTAAAATAGGGCATTCCCAAACGATTTCTACCAAAATCATCTAATAGCACAGGAGGAATATGATCCCACCAAGTAAAAGTAGGTAAAGATAGGCCTAAATTGGCCAGCTTATCAGCACAGTGGTTTCCTTCTCTATATATATGGGAGACATAAAAATTCATGTTGGAGATCAACAATAAACAATTATCCCAACGATTTCTTAGAGACCAAGGCACAATTCTAGCAGAGGAGAAAGCAAGGACAACTAACATAGAATCAGATTCTAACCACATATTAGACCATCCTTTATTAGTTGCAGTTTCAATAGCAATCATGGCACCTATCAACTCAGCTTTTAGGGAAGTGCTTACACCAATATTGAGGGCATAAACACCTAAGAAAGAAGAATCAGCATTTCTGAATATACCACCACAAGCAGAAAATCCTGTATTTCCCAATGAAGCGCCATCACAGTTACATTTGATCCAATTAAAAATAGGAGGCTGCCAAATAACCTCTTTAATTCTAGGAGCATTGCCAAATTTCAATTTGACATGAAACTTTTGAAGAAGCGTAAATTCAGGAATATTTGAAAAGGCTTTAAGGCAAGAGTTACTCCCTGACATTGAGACTGCCGCAATGATAAGATTAATGATGGATTTCCAGTGGATCTTCTTGTCATTGAATCGAGCTTGATTTCTAGCATACCAAATGAAATGCACACAATTAACAATTACTGCTCCTACCACCAGATTACAAAGAGGAGACCATCTAGAATTACACAACTTGAAAGCCTCAACTAATTCAATAAATTGGCAATTGACATTAAGACATGAACCAAGCCAATTCCATATGTTTTGAGCATACCTACAAGTCAGAAAAAGATGTTCATTTGATTCCATTTCAGTTTCACATAGGCTACACATAGAGGGGAGATGACAACCTCTTAAGGCAAGACTAGCATCTGTGGGTAACTTGTGTTGTAAACTTCTCCAAACAACCATGGATTTAGATGGGGGAATAGACACATTCCATATAATTTTGGTCCAGCTTAAAAGTTGACTAGCATGACAATGAAAAGAATACGAGTCTTTCATAGTTAAATCACCATCATGAGAATGCTTCCAAAATAACTTGTCCTCTTTTTCAATCAAAGGAATTGTGGTACTATCAGTTAGGGATTGTAAAGCAGGATAGGCAAGAAGCAGGCAAGCAGGGATCTTCCAACTTCTATATATTTTCGATGAAATGAGTTACTTTAGCTTTAAGTAAAGGATGCAAATGCTGAGGTATATTAAGGGCCAAAACTAGGGGTTCACCACACCAAAGGTCTAACCAGAAGTTTATCAATTCACCATTACCAACTTGCCAAGAGGAATTTGAACAGATATCATGAAATTTATGTCTCACACTACTCCAAACAGAAGAGGATATATGATAAGAGATAGGAAATGAACCTTTAAAAATTCCGGATCTCAGAAACTTTGCCCATTGCATTTCTGACTGAAACAACTCCCAACAAGTCTTTAAATTAGCAGCCTCATTAACTTTGGACAGAGATCTAATGCCTAAACCACCTTTATGAAAGGGTGTACAGACTTTGTGACATGCCACAGTGACTAACTTTCTTTTATTCACATCACTACTCCAAAGAAAATTTCTTATCCATTTCTCAAGATCTTTGATTAAACTTGATGGCCAAGAATAAACTGAAATTGAATACATCATCATCCCTTGAATTACACTTTTAATTAACTGCATCCTACCTGCCATAGAGAGGAAATAAGCCTTCCAAGAAGAAAGTTTAGCTTTGATCTTATCTGCAATAGGCTGAAGATGACACTTCTTAGGCTTTCCCTTGAAAATTGGAGCACCAAGATAGACAAAGGGCAGCACACCAATGTTGAAACCTAAATGATTAGCAATGTGATGAAGTCTTTGAGAAGGTATCGCACCTGCATAGATGAATGATTTTCTGGGATTGACAAATTGACCAGAGGATTCAGCATATTTCATAAAAAGATTAGATAGTGATTGAATATTAGATCTTGAAGCTTTGCAAAACAACATTATATCATCTGCATAGAGAATATGAGATGGAACATCCATGTTCCTAGAACCTTTTATAAGGGATAACTTGCCATCCCTTACCAGCTTTGTAATGCTTCTGCTGATAACCTCTTCGGCAAGGCAAAATAGAAGTGGGGAAAGAGGATCTCCTTGACGAACCCCTCTGGTACAGCTGAAAAAACCATGTTGTTTGCCATTGATAGAGATAGACATTTTTGCTGACATAAGAATAGTGTATCCATTGACAGAAAATTTGATTGAAACCAAAAGCCTTCAGGACTCTTAAAAGAAAAGACCATTGGAGAGTGTCAAAGGCTTTAGCTATGTCAACTTTGATGGCAATATTTCCTCCATAACTTTTCTTGTGCAAAACATTGATGGCTTCTGAAGTCATGCAAATGCAGTCTTTAATACTCCTTCCTTTGATAAAACCTCTCTGCTGAATGGAGGTTACAGCTGGCATAATTGAAGCTAGTCTATCTGTAATTATCTTAGAAATCAACTTAAATTTGAAGTTAGCAATAGCTATGGGTCTATAGTCATTAACACTATCAGCATTATCAATCTTAGGAATTAAGACAAGGGTGTTTGAGTTAAAGTTAGGCATAATCCAACCAGATGTGAAAAATTGGAGAACGGCATTAATCACATCTAGCTTGATTATATCCCAGTAAGTTTGAAAAAAAATTGCACCAAAACCATCAGGGCCAGGAGCACTATCTTTATTTAAAGAGAAAACAGCATTTTTTATCTCCTCAGAAGAAGGTAATCTAATAAGCATACTATTAATTCTATCAGTGATGAGATTAGGAATAACCTCCTCCACTAAACCATTGTCATTATCAAGTTGTTGAGAGTTAAAAAGAGAAGTAAAGTGATTAACAATATCAGCATTGACATCATCTGGGCGATTTAGAGAGATTTCACCATTCCTAATGGATGTGATTTGGTTGCAAGCTCTTTTAATTTTGGCTATTTTGTGGAAGTAAGCTGTGTTTCTATCTCCATCACAGTGCCATTGGACTTTAGCTTTTTCATGCCAAAACAGTTCCTCCATAAAGAGAGCATTTTCAAGATTAACTAGAGCCAACCTCTCTTGATCAAGCATGTCATCATTAGGGCCATTTGAATCTATTTGAACTTGAATACTATCTACTTTACTTTTAGCTTCCTTAACAATCTCATAAATGTTGCCAAAGACAGTTTTGTTCCAAGATTTGAGTTTCAACTTCAAAAGCTTTAACTTCTCATTAAGCACATACATAGGACAGCCAACAATATTAATATTCCAACATTCTTGGACAACATTGACACAATCAGGGTGAGCAGTCCACATTTTCAGGAATTTAAAAGATGAAGGGTGTTGAAGGTCAAGATTTTTGACTTCAAACAAGATTGGGAAATGATCAGATTTGTTTTTGGTTAGGGTGGATACATTGACAGAATTACAGTTATCAAACCACTCATGATTACAAATAACTCTATCTAATCTTTTTTGAGTATAATGCCTACCTCTTCTACCATTTGCCCAAGTAAAAAAAGCACCATGTGTTTGAAGATGAATGAGATTGTTTGTATCTGTCCAATTTTTGAATTCAGACATTGGTAATCTAGCAGGAAAGGAATTACCTCTATATTCATGAGAGCCCAAGATAGTATTGAAGTCACCAAGAAAACACCAAGGCAACAAATGTTGAGATTGAATTTGAGACAAAGCAATCCAAAGGTTCCTTCTGCGAAGGTAGCAAGTGGAGGCATAGACTGCAACAATGCCAAAAGTCTTACCCTCCATATCCACAGTGATGGAGATGTGTTGATCATCCACATTCAAAAGAGTAGGATTAAGGGATAAAGAACAAAAACAACAAAGGTTAGGGGAGTTATTAGGTCTGTTGTTGACAGCAAAAAGTTTCAAACCAAGTCTATGTACCCATCTTTGAGATAATCTATTTACATTCATCCAAGGTTCAGCTATAAAACAAACATCGGGTTTAGATTCCAGAATTAAGTTTTTTAAAGCTAACTTTGAAGAGGGATTAGCCAACCCTCTAATATTCCAATACATGCACTTCATTTGAAAGGCTTGGGAGAGCCAACCTTTGATCTGGTGATATAACTGCTCTTTTGAGTAGAAGCATTGGTTTTGAGAGATTTTTTTCTAGAAGTTACAAGTTAAAATCCATCATTCTCTGTGGTACTAGGAGATACATTGTCTGCATGTTTGTTCACATCAATGAGGGGTATATCAGGGGGTTTGTCAAGTATCAAAGGAGGAACTGGTACATGGATATTCATATGATCTTCACTATCTGCTAAATTAGCCCATGATTCTTTTAAAAACTGAATATCTTGTTGCACAAGAAAAGGGATCGTTTCTACATCACCAGGGTCATGTGTTTCAGCAGTGGCAGCATTATCAATCTGAGTGTTAGCAACAAAATCAGATTGATTTGTACTAGAGTTATCTTGTGAAAGTTCAGGAGAGTTCACAACTTGTAAAATAGGTGCAGGAACAGGTTTGTCAACAATAACGTTACCTTCAACATCAACTAAAGAATCAGATTCCTTATTGATTTCACCTTCTAAGATTTGGGCTGCTTCAAATCTTTCTTGCTCATGATTAACTTGAGAGTACTGTTTTGAAGAAGATTCTTCCACAATGATTACATCATCAACTTTCTCCTTGGGTTGGACAGGAACATGCTTTGAGGGCTCATTTTTCTTCGGAATGTTGGCTGTATCTTTCCTTCTTTTGCAATTATCAAGCTTGTGTCCAATGATGTTGCAGTGATCACAAAATAGGGGTAAGTTTTCATACTCCACATCCACAAAGAAAGCGAAACCTTTTCTCTCAACAAGAATTTTATAAATCAAATTTTATGCAAGGTCCACATCAACAAGCACTCTAGCATAGTGTCCGAAAGTTCTTTCCAACATAGGTTTATTAGTAAAAGAATCAGTACATATGGGAATACCTATGCTACTAGCTATTGCAAATAAAATATTTTGTCTCCAATATTCTTGTGACAGTCCAAAGATGCGAATCCAAACCTGAGCTGAAGTTTGTTGTTGAACTCCTGGATTGAAATTTGTTGTCCAAGCAAAAAGCTTCAATAATCCTGGAGATAGATTCCAAGCACCAGCAGTTCGAACACTTCTCATGTCTTCAATGGATGAAAAAGAAAATTCATATAAACCTTTCCCTAGAGAAGTCAGTCCCCATTTACCAATAGATTTCCACAAGACCGAAAGCTTGGATTTCAATCCATCAATGGAGAGCGGAGACGATCCTTTCGGCAACATGATTCTACCGTGGAGGTTATGTTTACAAGCATCAATACCAGCCATGTAATCAGCTTCAGGAATAGTAATTGCTACATGATCACCCTTAAGACAAGCTTTAGGAAACTGACTTAACGGGATGTCGCATACGTTCGTCAAAGCTTGAGCGAACGTTCTTTGTTGAGGAGGAGTTACGATCTTGGGGAGAGGAGTTGCAATCGGTTTCGGTGATTGAGCTAAACAGGGCCACGGAATAATTACAGGTGGATTGGTGGTGGTTGTTTGGTCGGCCATGGTGGTTTGTTGGTGGTTGGCGGTGGAAACAGGGTGTAGGTGAGGAAACGCGTACGGTGGGTTTGGTTTAGGAACAGTAACAGAAATCACCCAAAATTCGCCTAAGCCCATATATGATAAAGTTATTTATTTTAATATAATAAAGTTGATTACTACCAAACTTACTAATTTGTCCTTATCACTATTAATAATATTCAAGTTTTATATCTTCATTGTAATTTCACCAGATAAAGTATACAAAAAAATATCCTACATAGAAAGAATAAGATAAATACAAAAAAAAAATTATATACAAATCTATGCATAAAAATAGGAAGAAAAAAAGTTAAAGATTTTTTTTAATGAAAAAAAAAAGTTAAAGATTGTAGATGAATTTATGTATAAAAATAAGATAATATTCCAAATTTTGTATCCATATTTGTAATTTCAATAAAAAAAATTATAGAAAAAATATGATAAATACAATAAAACAATTACTATATATGAATCTATGCATAAACTATAAGAACAAAAAAAAAAAAGATAAATATTATAGATGAATTTATTCATAAAAATAGGATAATATTCTAAATTTTGTATCCTTCATTGTAATTTCACTATAAAATTAAGAAAGTATAACGCCCCAACTAAAACATCTAGAATATTTAGTCAAGACATAAATAAATGGTTCTGAGTACAATAAATTTACTGAATCATTGATTTGAATTTACAAATAATAGGGTTACAACGAGGTAGTTCAAATACGAAACAGCGGAAATGAACAAAGAATACTAAATAGACAAATGTAGCAAGGAAGAAAAATAAATCTTCTGCTCTGACAACCCAAGCTCAGCTCCGACTGTCAGTCCCCTTCCTGGTCCCTGCTCTGGATCACCTGTCTTCCTAAAAAAAATTGAATTGGAGTGGGGTGAGACTACTAAGCCTCAGTGAGTCCTACTACCCTCCTAATGGTGACTACACCGGGGGAACCTAGATAGTGTAATATTCTAAGTTCAACTGTTTTACATACAAGTGTATCAATAGCTAATAAAGGTGTAACACAAAGTTATTATCTTATCAAGTTACTCTTCAAAGGTCACCCGAGGTAAGCCGGTCTCAGGTGCCTGACTCTGCGTAATACCGAATATTGAGGTTCGGATTCCGCCTTTGGCTCACATAATAAAAATAGTAGAATTCAGAGGAATTCTTTAATCATGGCATATAACTACCATTTAATTTAATGAGTATAAACAGTTCTAACCAATATATCCCACCCAAGGTAACCTAGACATGTTACTGATAAATATAATATACAAGTTATTCTCTGACTATATAATTTATTTTACACTATTAAACCTGTTCATGAAATCCCAGTTGCGTTCGGACATAAAACGAGTGTTGGATATTTTTAAAAAGAAAAATGTGCAGGTTTTGTCCCTGCTAAACTCGCTACGGCGAACTTATGTGCTGACAGACCTGTAACACTCGCCCTGGCGAGTCAGAAACTCGTCTGGCTAGTCATACAGACATCAACCACTCGCTGCAGCGCGTGAGTGCTCGCTATGGCGAGCTTGTCAGGGCAGACCCCTGTTTTCTGCAAAAACACAATTTTCTCAAAATACACCTACAATCTTCATGCAACCAGTTATGAACATATTTTTCAATGTAAACTAAGTTATATAGGAGTAGGAATTGGGAGTGATTCCTGCTCTTTCATCATTTTAATCCTAAAACCTAGATTTGCTTGCATAACATATTTTTGGGGGACTAAGCTTTCTAAATAAGTTTCTAAGGTTAAGAACCTAGAGAACCCACCTGAAATGAGCTTTAAAACTTGTATACTAGCTCTGCTACAGCCTCAAAGCTCTCTGTCCAGGACTCACTTGAAACCCCAAAACTTGTGTTCTTGAACAAAAATGGAAAGGAAAGGATTAAAGAGTGTTTAGGAGTTTACTGAGGTTATGGAATTGGAATAGTCATCACCAGCACCGAGAAGGGTAAAAGGAAGGTCAGGAATAACTTACCAAGAGTTTGGGAAAAAGATACAGGAGAGTGAGAATACATGCTGCAACAACTGCTATACTCGTTGGGGCGAGTACCTTTGCTCGCTGGGGCGAGCGTGACAGAATGCAAGTACCCAGTTCTGTTGTTTTCTTCAAAACCCCATCTTTTACAGCACCCATGACATTCCCAATGTCTAATGATTCGTATTTTCTGTGATACAACCACATGCAAACAGAATCAGTTTGGAATTTAGTGAGAGGGATCGAGATTAAGGTTTAGGAAAAAGGATTAAAACATGAACTTACCCATTCTTGATTCTAAAGGATTTGAGTGTTCACTTGTGAATGATTTTCGTTCCTGATATTGAAGGGGTATAAAAGGAGTTTGATTATCAACAAGAACAGTTGTGGGTTTGTTTGATTTCCTTTTTTTTTCATGTAAAATGTGTTGGTTAGACTCTTGATGAAATGAGTGGAGTGGATGTTGTTGTTGATGATGAACAGGTCGTGTGAAAGAAGGGAGAGGAAAGATGATTCAGTTTCTAACTTCTGATTTTGCATGCAAAGAGAGTGGTGGAGAGAAAATGGAATTTTGCAAGCTTGTTGTTGTTGTTGGTTTTTAGCGTGAGAAAATAAAAGAGAGGGAGGAGGAAGTTTTATGGCTTCATAGTCTTGGTAAGTGATTATATAAGGAGTTATGAAGTAATGGGGGCTTAAGAGAAAAAGAGTGAGGCGTGGGAGAGGAGAATGAGTGGAGGAATCAAATTTAATTCTTTCCACATAGTTGGTTTTGTTTATGTGCAATTGGTGAAATGGGTTTGGTCACTAAAGAACGATTTTCCTCATATCCTACTCAGATCACTTAATTTCTAATTAGATCACAAAAATTGACTCTAATTAATATTCTTTTATTAATTAAAGTCAGGGATGTTACAATCTACCCTCCTTAAAAGAATTTCGTCCTCGAAATTCAGAATTCCTTCATTCCACTACAATGTAACTCATTAATTTCTACGCCCAAAGTCTAACTTCACCTATTCTCCGGTCACTTGTATCCCATTCCTTGGAATAAACTATCCTCTCTTAGGGTCATTGGTTAAAAGCCGGTCAATTAATCCATACTTACACTGATCTCATGCCGCGCACTCTGATTCGAATATTTTACCGTCACCTTCTGACAGCGTCACAACCACCTTTGCCTTATAATTCCTGAACACATTCGTACTTCAATCTTGTCTTATTCGCCTCTACCTCTTCTACTACGATAGAACTTCTCCCTTAACTACCGGTATTAAGCATAACACTTCACTATCTTAGTAGGTCGGTATCTGGCCTGGTTGGGTACACACTAAAATCTGAGGTAACGGTGCCGTTCAAATAATTAACTGAATGGTATGAACTTGAGTATTCCTATTGGCAAAACCAGAATCTTCCATCCCAAGGTCGTTCCCTTTCTGAACACTACCATGCAGGACCCGTCAAATGTACCCCTGTACCATGTGTTGTCTAAATACTCCAGGATCGATCGAAATATAAAACGAGTGGAAAATTGTCTAAACACTACCGATTCTTTTGCCAATGAGTTAGACTCATCCGTAGGCGAATCTATAGTTATCCGATAAAATACCACCTACAATTTTAATCCATTCTGGCACATCACGGTGATCAAGTTGCACATTTAACATGCAGATGCATTAGGTTCAGACCATTTCTTAAGGTTAATGGTTACTCCTGTTTGAAACCCTCACTGGTACTAACGTATTGAAACTTGGTTAAAACAATCAGATTCTAAACTTGGCTAACTGAATACATAAGGTTTGAATTTATAATGCTGAAGCTGAATTGAATGGCTTGGTTTAGGACGGTTGTCTGAACTAACTAACGGATCACTAAGGTAACGGGATGGGTTCCAAGGAGAAAGAAACATCACGCTAGACGAGCAATTAACTCTTTCACTTATATGAACTGGTTAATGATAAGTTAACTTGGAGTCAGAATATTCTGGTCGAGATATCCGGATTAGTACCTGATCTCAGAAGGTTACATGATTGAATCTGAAAAGGTTGAAACGTTCGGGAGAGATACTTAAGGTTAACACACTGACCTTACCTGATTTAGAACACGGAGCTGAAAGGTTCGAATCCTCAACACTGTTTTCACTTGCAGAGCTTAAGTCCTCTGAATTGGAAATGATTCGAATTTAATTCTGGAGTCAGCTGATAAGGCTACGAAGAGATAGATAACTAATTATATTGAAGAACTGATTACCAGATTCGAGTGCGCGAAGTTTAACTGATTGCTGATACTGAGCTAAGTCATTTGTACCAGAACAACTGAGAATGTTCGATTAACAGATCAACCAACGAGCGAGAGATTGAATTTAAAACTATCCGTAGGTTCCCAAGAGTGACCGACTTCCACGAATATGATGGAATTAATAATCACATAACTGAAAGACTGAAGGCATTGTGTAAGGTTACTTAGGGGTAACGTTCTATGCAATCTGTGTGACTGACTGACGTTGGTAAATTTGGGAAGTTGCATCCTAACTGAATTTATGCGTTAGTACTTGTCTGACAAGTATTTTAAACATGAGGAGAATCACTCGTCTGAGACGCAATCAGAAAGTTAGAGAGTACACACGTCCATAATGCTTCCAATACTTGTGAACGTTGAATTGAACATTGCTCGATTCGACGAGTTGGCTGAATAAGGATCCGGAACGAATGAAAGATAAATGAAGATTGGTCTCCTATTGGGTTAGGACAACTAGGTTTTCACTCAAGTTTCTTGCTGACAATGCTCTCATAGAAGGATTTAACTGATTCTAATAGTCTCCTGGCTGACAGGTCTGAACATGTGAAAGTGTCGACGGCTGGCTGAAGTTAAGGTTAAACTTAATTACTTGTTTCTGGTTAACTAATATATACCTACAAGATTAGTCTAGGTGATTAGTGTAACGGAGTCTCTTATTTGTTATTCTCATCAGGTCGTGTCTTCTATTGTCTGGTACTAAGGCATAATTCATGAACTGGGTGACTAGTTGGTCTATAATACTGATTTACAAACCTAAGGATAGTTGATGGACAACTCTAATGTGCACGGTCAACTGATCCTACTAACTTCTTAGCAAGTGGTCATATGTATGATTTTTGTTTGGTTAAAGTCAAACTGGTATTAATCTGAATTGTCGGTCTCTAAACTCCCTAGTGAATAGTCTCAACGGATTGACTTTGTTGGCTGATGGTGCTAAAGTTACTCCTTATCTGTCATTCTAATCAAAACTCAACCTATGATGGTTTGGTGTGATTCCCGACAATAAAGTGGTACGTTGTCCTCTTTTACTGTCATCTAAAGTAAAATTAAAATGTTGGCTTAATAAGTTTGCAGCAAGAGAATAGGTGTTACAATTTAACTATTCTTATCGAGGTAGTTAATTGGTCCGAGGTGCTGAGTAGCTAATGTTGGACGCTTAATTGACGATCCTTAATAAACCTATTCGGATAATGGTATTGCTAGGTAAAAATTCAGTTTTGATGTAAGGCAATGGTAAGCTTTTGTGACCTGGTACTATTATTGGCTTCTATCCTATTCAATGCTAACGTTCCACAACTGTCTTAGATGGCTAACGGTGTCATAATGATTCCTAATTCTTAATCTAATCAATGTTTGGTTTCTAAAGATTTGGGGATTCACTGCTAAGGACTGGTGTTGTTTTAAGAGGAAGTCCTAATTGTCGTACTAGATGAAACTTGACTCTTAGTAGTAAGGTAGGGATGTTGTTACTCGTTGAAGGGTCGGAGTAACTTAGTTAAGAATGTTCTAGATGGTAGCCTAATAAGGTAACTTAAGGGAATATTGGAATGTGCTTTTATTCTAATTTGGTTTCTCTAACACAGATGGCTCGTTTTAAATTCCTATTGCAAAGGTATCTACCGGTCTACTACGTTGAGTTACTAACGTTAGGAGTAAAAGAATGATGGTACTTAGTGTGTCTCCTTGGTTACGAGTACTGATAAAAAGGTTCTAATCGTCATACTAGTTAAAGCTAAGTCTCTAGTGGTTTAGCTTAATTATTGGTCCCTATTAGAAAGAGTGTACTCATTCCATTGAGAACATCAAGGTTTGATAATCTTGGGATCGTCTAATCAAGTTGAAATCTTGGAAATTAATGGGACATGGACGCGGTGTAACTAAGTTTTGCTAACGCAGGTAAATTCCTTGCTTGCACTGAACATCTAAGTATTTAGGAAAGAGTTTTGGTTCACTACTACTATTACTAGGTGATACTCGATTAATGAACTTGGCTGAATTTAGGCTCTCGGTAGGGTAAGGTAATTTCTAGGTTTAGGAAGTTTACCTGACACACAGTGTCAGCTGAATACTATTGTGCACTACACACGTCAGCATAATGATACACTTGCATTCCTTGCTTGTTTACACAACTTACTCCTGTGGCACCATTTGCCACCGTACCAATATTCACTTATAAGAATTTCCTTCAACGACTGCTCCTCGAATGCATCTTCACTACGATCTTAACGCTGGAATTTCAGAGTCCGCTTCAGTTCTTAACCATAATACCCTGCCTACCATACACAATACTGAGTTGATCAGGCTCAGCATGCGATGGTTTCAGCGTAAACAGCTCAGATCCAAAGGGTCTGTATTACTTAGGAAAGGGTTGATGTGACTCATGGCAAGGTCCGATACTGGATCGACCTGCTCTGATACCAATTATAACGCCCCAACTAAAACATGTAGAATATTTAGTCAAGACATAAATAAATGGTTCTGAGTACAATAAATTTACTGAATCATTGATTTGAATTTACAAATAATAGGGTTACAACGAGGTAGTTCAAATACGAAACAGCGGAAATGAACAAAGAATACTAAATAGACAAATGTAGCAAGGTAGAAAAATAAATCTTCTGCTCTGACAACCCAAGCTCAGCTCCGACTGTCAGTCCCCTTCCTGGTCCCTGCTCTGGATCACCTGTCTTCCTAAAAAAAAATTGAATTGGAGTGGGGTGAGACTACTAAGCCTCAGTGAGTCCTACTACCCTCCTAATGGTGACTACACCGAGGAACCTAGATAGTGTAATATTCTAAGTTCAATTGTTTTACATACAAGTGTATCAATAGCTAATAAAGGTGTAACACAAAGTTATTATCTTATCAAGTTACTCTTCAAAGGTCACCCGAGGTAAGCCGGTCTCAGGTGCCTGACTCTGCGTAATACCGAATATTGAGGTTCGGATTCCGCCTTTGGCTTACATAATGAAAATAGTAGAATTCAGAGGAATTCTTTAATCATGGCATATAACTACCATTTAATTTAATGAGTATAAACAGTTCTAACCAATATATCCCACCCAGGGTAACCTAGACATGTTACTGATAAATATAATATACAAGTTATTCTCTGACTATATAATTTATTTTACACTATTAAACCTGTTCATGAAATCCCAGTTGCGTTCGGACATAAAACGAGTGTTGGATATTTTTAAAAAGTAAAATGTGCAGGTTTTGTCCCTGCTAAACTCGCTACGGCGAGCTTATGTGCTGACAGACCTGTAACACTCGCCCTGGCGAGTCAGAAACTCGTCTGGCGAGTCATACAGACATCAACCACTCGTTGCAGCGCGTGAGTGCTCGCTATGGCGAGCTTGTCAGGGCAGACCCCTGTTTTCTGCAAAAACACAATTTTCTCAAAATACACCTACAATCTTCATGCAACCAGTTATGAACATATTTTTCAATGTAAACTAAGTTATATAGGAGTAGGAATTGGGAGTGATTCCTGCTCTTTCATCATTTTAATCCTAAAACCTAGATTTGCATGCATAACATATTTTGGGGGGACTAAGCTTTCTAAATAAGTTTCTAAGGTTAAGAACCTAGAGAACCCACCTGAAATAAGCTTTAAAACTTGTATACTAGCTCTGCTACAGCCTCAAAGCTCTCTGTCCAGGACTCACTTGAAACCCCAAAACTTGTGTTCTTGAACAAAAATGGAAAGGAAAGGATTAAAGAGTGTTTAGGAGTTTACTGAGGTTATGGAATTGGAATAGTCATCACCAGCACCGAGAAGGGTAAAAGGAAGGTCAGGAATAACTTACCAAGAGTTTGGGAAAAAGATACAGGAGAGTGAGAATACATGCAGCAACCACTGCTATACTCGCTGGGGCGAGTACCTTTGCTCGCTGGGGCGAGCGTGACAGAATGCAAGTACCCAGTTCTGTTGTTTTCTTCAAAACCCCACCTTTTACAGCACCCATGACATTCCCAATGTCTAATGATTCGTATTTTCTGTGATACAACCACATGCAAACAGAATCAGTTTGGAATTTAGAGAGAGGGATCGAGATTAAGGTTTAGGAAAAAGGATTAAAACATGAACTTACCCATTCTTGATTCTAAAGGATTTGAGTGTTCACTTGTGAATGATTTTCGTTCCTGATATTGAAGGGGTATAAAAGGAGTTTGATTATGAACAAGAACAGTTGTGGGTTTGTTTGATTTCCTTTTTTTTTCATGTAAAATGTGTTGGTTAGACTCTTGATGAAATGAGTGGAGTGGATGTTGTTGTTGATGATGAACAGGTCGTGTGAAAGAAGGGAGAGGAAAGATGATTCAGTTTCTAACTTCTGATTTTGCATGCAAAGAGAGTGGTGGAGAGAAAATGGAATTTTGCAAGCTTGTTGTTGTTGTTGGTTTATAGGTGAGAAAATAAAAGAGAGGGAGGAGGAAGTTTTATGGCTTCATAGTCTTGGTAAGTGATTATATAAGGAGTTATGAAGTAATGAGGGCTTAAGAGAAAAAGAGTGAGGCGTGGGAGAGGAGAATGAGTGGAGGAATCAAATTTAATTCTTTCCACATAGTTGGTTTTGTTTATGTGCAATTGGTGAAATGGGTTTGGTTACTAAAGAACGATTTTCCTCATATCCTACTCAGATCACTTAATTTCTAATTAGATCACAAAAATTGACTCTAATTAATATTCTTTTATTAATTAAAGTCAGGGGTGTTACAGAAAGAGTATAAAAAGAATAAAATAATTAAAATAAAAAGATTATATATGAATATATGCATAAAAATAGGAACGAAAGAAAACCAATAAAAAATTATACAAAAAAGATAATTACACACATAAAATAAATCTAATAACAATATATTAAAAGAAACTACTGCTAAAAATCCTAATTCGTCCTCATCTATTTTAATAATATTTCAAATCTTGTGCCCTTGAATCTAATTTTATCTGTAAAGATAAAAAAAATACAAAACATAAAAAATAGGAAAGAACATGAAATTAAATTGAATACTTATAAATCTTAAATTTTGACAATGAAATTAAATTGAAAATATGAAGCAACAATAGAACAAACATGAAATAACAATCAAATTGATATGGAACACAACAAACAACAAAAGAAAAAAATAAATCATAATTCAAACACCTAAAACATTAATAGGAATGCATACCTTTATAGAACCTCAAGCAAAACGGATGCAATCAACGAATTCATGGACAAAATATATTAAGATTAAACTGATAAATAAAAATAAAGCACAACAAATTATAGTAGATACATTCAAACTTGTTTCCTCTCAAATCAAAAGAAATATGTTAGCTTTTATATTCCTTAAGGAAAAAGATATCCAAAAAAACATATAAATCATAAATTTTAACCATGAAATTAAATTGAAAATATGAAGCAACAATAGAACAAACATGAAATAACAACCAAAATGATATGGAACACAATAAACAAAAAACAAAATCAAAATTCAAACACCTAAAAATATCCATAGGAATGCATACCTTTATAGGACCCCAAAGCAAAACCTGAATTCAATAGAAAATACATGAAACCTAAGGAAAATAAAACTCAATTTTTTTCTTATATGAAAAAACAGAATTAATATGGATTTCTACAATAAAAAAATCATAATGAAAACAACTAAAATATCTAAAAGAATGCATACTTTTATAAAAAACCAAAATAAATCTGCATCCAATAGAAACCTAGAATGGTGGAGAAGAAAAAGTTCAAAGTCATCAGTATTGGAAAAAGTTATGTGCTTAGGAGAAAGAAATAAAAGAGTTTTTGTTTCTTTATATAGAAAATAAATGAGTTTTTATTTGTTGTGAAAGATGCATAATTTAAGGATATATATATAATTAATGGATTTGCATTGTAAATAGAATAAACTCCATAGAGAATATATCTTTTAAACACATGACGTGTCACATTCATTAATTGACGTAACAACATAGTATTAGGTGTTAAATTATTTTATACATAGAATAGATCCAATCATATATTGACACATCATGTATTGTATTTTTAAAACATGACGTGTCATATTCATTAATTGATGTGTCAAAATCTAAACCAACAAAATTAAATATTGCTAAAAATTGATTATTTAAGGTTTTATCGTAGCCGTTGATTTTATTTTTTTCCACATGTCAAAATCTAGACCATTCATATTAGGGTTAGGGTTTAGGGTGCCTCTAGTTACTCTCGTTTTATTATAACTAGACTACTACCAGTGCGGAAATATACACCGGATCCGTCACATGTGATTACACCAGATGATATCCAGTTGAGGGATAACTTGTCATTTGAAGTTCCGCCGATCAAGATTGCGGATAGGAAGATGAAGCGTTTGAGAACGAAAGAGATACCTTTGGTGAAGGTAATATGGAATGAAGCTACGGGAGATACCACCTGGGAGCTCGAGAGTAAGATGAAAGAATTATACCCCAGTTTGTTTGACGATGTCTAAGTTTCGAGGACGAAACTTCTTTTAGGGGGGTAGTATTGTAAGACCCAAGATTTCTTTGTATAGTTGGTTTAAGGAATATTAGGGTTTCGATGTGTTCGTGTGACGAAACATCGTGTAATTATTAGCTTTTGCTGTAATTGAGCCTGTTTTGTGCTCGTGCACTGTAATTGTACAGACTTTTGTCTTGTGATCCTGTTGCTTGAATAAGAAGTTATTTGTGGTTTCAGAATAATAAGTTTTGGATTATTCTTGTTTTTGGAAAAACGAGTAGGATTTTACCCGTCGTTGTAAAATCTTACTGCGTCTGTTTTGAGTGAGGTTTCGGATGGGAGTTTTATATATCTGCGCGAGTTAGGATATGTCCTGAGATTAATTTTCTGAGGTATGGAAGAAAATTACAGTCGCGGAAAAAGATTCGGCGATAAGTTTTGGAAATGTTAAACGTTAGACGTTCTCTCCGTAAGTTTTACGTTTTTGTGATTTACGTTCGTCGCGTCGCGCGAGAGCTGTATACGAGACTTGTTAGGGATGAGTTGGAGATATCTTGTGACTTTCTCATAAAGTAATTGATCCAATGGCTAGGGTTTAAGCTTGGACTTTTGACTTTGATCCAAGGGTGGATTGGCTATCAAGAGCTTTATAATAGTAAGGAGGTTTATGACTTGTGGACTTAAGAAAATCATAAAATCCACTCCATTCTTTCTCTCTTTCACGTGTGACTCCATTACTTTTCCAACCTTCACAAATTTCCTTTCTTCACCATTTCACTCCATTTCAAGCTTGGAAGCTTTGAGGAACATTGTAGAGAATCACTTTCTTAAGGTAACCACTCTTTTCTTTCTCATTTTTGGTTGGTTAAAACTCTTGGAGTGATGAGTTTTAGTTTATGTTCATGAGATGGAAAGGTTAGGAATTGATTCTTGTTTCATGAAAGTTGTTCATGAGAGCTTAGGAAGCATGCTAGGCTTTGTTGTTTTTGTTTTCCATGAGTTGGTGAAAAATCTCATGAGAAAAGTTAGGGTTTTGGTTGGTTTATGTATTGATCAATAACATGTGGTTAGGTTGTAAGGTTTTGAAAAGAAAAGTTGTCTTTGAACCTTTGGGCGAAAGGGAAATGCGTTGTATGGTTTTGTTTTAGAAAATCCGATGAAAAATATTTTGTGGTTTATGAAAATATTTTCCTAAGTGTTTTGGGTGGTGTTTTGGGGTCAAAGTGGTGTAAAACTCTTGTGACATGTGGTGTCGCTTTTTACCTTGAAAACATGTTTGAAAACGATTTCCGGACGGTTAAGGCCCGTAATAAAACTTGTGCTTGGATTTGGTTTTGATTTTGGAAATGAAAATCAAATAACTTGCATTCGAAGCAACCAACATGCTTTCGGAAATGTGTTGCTTGCTTATGAAAATGGTTTGCTTTTACGCCTTGAAAAAGTGTTGGGAACTAATAGAATCAAACTAGGCTTGGGGTGGAAAAAGGAGGTGTGAGTTGCTGTCTTTTGCTGTCATGACAGGTGCAACTCGCTGAGCGAGTGGTTACTCGCCAGGGCGAGTGTCACAGGTCCTAACAACACGCCAGGGCAAGCTCCAGAGCGAGTAAGACCAGTCCTCACTGCCTTCACTCGCCACCAACTCGCCAGGGCGAGCTCTGGAACCTAAAATTTTAGATTCTGATTTCTAAACTTGGTTTTTATCTTTCTAATCCCTTTTTATTTATTTATGGAAGTGGTTGGGATTGGAAACGAGTTTTCGGGTACCCGGAAAGTACGTAGCTTATAACGCAAGAAAACGGCCATTTTACATTTCAAATTATTTAAGACTTTTGGCTTTTGTTTTGAGTCCTAAAAATAGTACAAATAACTCATGGTGGTTGATCAATACGATAGATTTTGGTATGGTATCCGAAAGAGTGAATTTTCCTTAGAAACCTTTAGAGTTTTTGGGGTTTTGATGTAGTTTCAATACATGGGGTTTGGAAACGATGTATTGATTGTCCGTTGCTTGTTTTAGGGAGCACGTAGTGTTGTGTGAACGTTTTGTTGACGGAATCTTGCCGAGGTAAGGGCTCCACTTTATTTCCGTCTTTCCAAACGATGTTGTTAAACATGCTTTAGATGTTGCTGTGTTGCAATTGGTGGTGTGCTTGGCATGTTTTTGTGATGTATTCTCGATATGAGATCGTGGTAAATACATGATTCGTTGTTTTACATATGATTGGAGATGTATGTATGAACATGTGATTAAATACATATGACTAGATGTATATGTATGTGTTGTTGTGGTGTGATTACATATGCGTGTACGATATGTATGTGTTGCATTAGCATATAAGGGGAATCGTATGCTCATGCATTCATAGTACGTGGTTATCGGGAATGGATCACGGGGTGCGATTATTGGGAATGGATCCACCTTACTCCTACGGGAATTATTGAGTCCAATAAGTGGTTATCGGGAATGGACTGCGGGGTGCGATTATCGGGAATGGATCCATCCTAACCCTTTGTGGTTTTGTTGATTATGATTACTCTTCCGGAATTCATATGCATGTGGTAATGGGGAATCTACCACACTCATTGTAGAAGTCTGCATTAGGCTTGGTGTGCATTATATATATAAGCCCGTTGGTGGGAATTGCTTATGTGTTAAAGAGCTTTCTCTTGTGTATGTGGAATTATTGTTATCTGTACAATCTTTCGCACCGGTTATATATATATATATACTTGTATTTTGTGGTGACCCTTTCTTTCATTTGCGGGCTCATCCCACCCAGATGATGGGCTAGGTCGTGGTGACGACGGCGGCTGTTCCAGGCCCCAGTGAGCGGCTGGAGTTTTAGCTTAGTTAGACTATGCGCCGGTGTGGGTTGTACACCGTGCTTTTTGGGTTAGGCATAGGATTCTAACTTGTTTTGTTGTAAGTATTTTAATACTTAGACTTGGGCTGTAATTATTCAGGAATACACTTTGCTTGTCGAAGCACCTTATGGTGATGAGTCTTTTGTATATTCGAATGCCGGCTCATTTAAAACATTTTATGCGCACTCTGAGTGTTAGTTGGAAAAAAAAAAAAATAATGCCCTTTTTGGCTTGTGAAAAATGGGCTGTTACAATTTGGTATCAGAGCACGGCTTTAAATCTTCAAAGGGAAAGTGTATACTTGAGTCGTTAGTCCAGAGTCGGTTAGAACATAGCTAGAGTAGTGGTTGTTCGGTGTCGGGTTATGTGCTAGTAGCCGTTGAGTGAGATTTTCTGTTGAGACTCAGAAATGTTTGGATAAGGAACCTAATCAGAGTTGGTATTGTGCAGAATAGAATGCCTCCAAGAAGGGCACCTACAGCACCTATGGCGGATAATGCTGATATAAACCAGATGGCTTATGCCATGCATACGATGGCAGCGGCAGTGACTGCTCAGAGCCATGCTAAGGCGCAGAGAGATCTGGAAAAGCGCGAAAGAGAAATACTCGCTGTTGGATCTAGACTCCTCTCAAATTTCAACCACCAGACTCCTCCAAAGTTTAATGGGGAGGGAGGTCCGGAAACTGCTGATTTATGGCTCCAATCTGTGGAGAGGATATTCGGGGCAATTCATTGTCCAGAAGGGGAGAAGGTAGTCTTAGCTACCTATCAGTTACTCGGGGGTTCTGAGTATTGGTGGAGGAACACCCGACTGATCATGGAAAATGGTCATGAGGAATTGAATTGGGAGAACTTCAAGAGGAGGTTTTTAGCCAAGTACTTTCCCGAGACTGCGAGGGAAAGGTACGGAGAAGAGTTCTTGAGACTGAGGCAGGGTAGCATGAAGTGGAGGCTTACTCCAAGAAGTTTGAATCGCTATCCCGTTTCTTCCGCTTCTTTAGGGATGGGATAGATGACGTTTATATGTGCCGTCGCTTTCAAGATGGTTTGAGGTACGAGCTGCAAGACGCAGTGGTGCCGTTAGGGATTCGACACTTTCAAGTGCTGGTTGAGAAGTGTCAAGAGGTTGAGGACATGAGAAACAAGCGGGTGAACCGCCAAAGTGGTTTTAGTGCGGGAGGACCAAGTCGTACCAATGATCGTGGTTCGACTCAGAATCGTGGGAAGCAAGGTGGTAAGCCATATGATCGTCCACAGAACAGTAAGGGACAAGGGAGGTCGGTGAATCAGGGGAACCAAAATAGGGTGAAACAAGGTTGTTTCAAGTGTGGCGAGGTGGGCCACTATGCCAATGAATGCCCGACCGTGGCAAATGTTTGTTATAATTGTAAGAAGCCGGGGCATGTGGCTAGAGAGTGCAAGGCCCCAAAGGCCGGACCGTCGGCAAATGCGGCGCAAGGCTCACAAGGTACTAGACCGGCGGCAAAGGCACGTGCTTACTGTATGGGCACTGAGTTGAGTGGGCAGGCTAGCAATGCCATCAATGAGAGCTGTCACATCGCAGGTAATTCTTTAACTGCTTTGATTGACACGGGGGCAACCCACTCATTCATATCTTTGGCTTGTGCTAATCGTTTGAGTTTGAATGTATCTGTGCTTCCGTTTGATTTGAATGTTTTGACTCCTGCTAAGGATCTGGTAGTGAATAATGCATGTTTGCATTGTTTGGTAGTAATCCAGAATAGGGATTTTCTGGTCAATTTGGTTTGTCTACCGCTTTTATCTCTCGAGATCATCCTCGGGATGGATTGGTTGTCTTATCACTATGTTATTCTGGACTGTGCTCGGAAATTGGTTTTCTTTCCCGAGCCAGGTGTGCGAAGGTACTTGTCTGCAAATCGACTTTCTGTGGTTATGTGTAATGGAGAGCCGGAGATAGTTTCACTTGCTAGCTTAGGAGTGACGTCGGAGATCCGAATTGAAGAAATTCGTGTGGTTCAGGATTTCCAAGATGTATTTCCATCAGAGATTCCAGCTTTTCCCCCGTGTAGAGAGGTGGAATTCTTTATTGATCTGCAACCAGGTACGGGTCCGATTTCGGAATCAGCTTATCGGATGGCTCCAGCTGAGTTGGTAGAGTTGAAAAGTCAGATTGAGGACTTGTTAGAGAAGGGTTTCATAAGGCCTAGTGTGTCGCCTTGGGGAGCACCTGTCTTATTGGTTAAAAAGAAGGATGGTAAATCTCGTATGTGTGTGGATTATCGGAAGCTTAATAAGGTGACTATCAAGAACCGATATCCATTGCCGCGTATTGATGATCTGATGGATCAGTTGAGGGGAGCCTCAGTGTTTTCCAAGATCGACTTAAAATCTGGATATCACCAGATAAGAGTGCGAGAGGAGGATATTCAGAAAACGGCGTTTAGGACGCGGTATGGGCATTATGAGTTTCTAGTGATGCCGTTTGGAGTGACGAATGCACTGGCTATCTTTATGGCCTACATGAATCGGATATTCAATTCATTTTTGGACAAGTTTGTGGTGGTGTTCATTGATGACATTTTGGTGTAATCGAAGAGTGAAGAGGAGCATGAAGAGCATCTTCGCTTGGTTTTGCAAGTTTTGCGGGAATGTAAGCTATATGCAAACCCGTCAAAGTGTGTCTTTTGGTTGGAAGAGGTGAATTTCCTTGGCCATGTTATATCAAAAGAGGGAATAGCCGTGGATCCAGCCAAGATTGATACGGTACTGTCATGGAAGCAGCCTCAAACAGTGACTGATGTGAGGAGTTTTGTCGGTTTGGCCAGTTATTACCGAAGGTTTATAGAAGGATTTGCTAAGATTGTGGCGCCTATGACGCAACTTACGCGGAAAAATCAACCGTTTGCGTGGACGGAGAAGTGTGAGTTGAGTTTTCAGCTGTTGAAGGAGCGATTGACGACTTCACCAGTTTTGATGTTACCACAATCGGAGGAACCGTATGAGGTTTATTGCGATGCTTCTCATCAAGGGTTGGGTTGTGTGTTGATGCAACACAAGAGAGCAGTGGCTTATGCGTCAAGGCAACTGAAAGTGCATGAAAAGAATTATCCTACGCACGATTTAGAGCTTGCGGCCGTTGTTTTTGCATTGAAGATTTGGAGACATCATCTTTATGGTTGCACTTTTGTCGTGTTTAGTGACCATAAAAGTCTTAAGTACCTGTTCGATCAGAAAGAGCTTAATATGAGGCAACGGAGGTGGATGGAAACTTTGAAAGACTTCGACTTTACGTTGGAATACCATCCGGGAAAGGCTAATGTGGTAGCCGATGCTTTGAGTAGGAAGAGTGTGTCGGTCTGTTCGGCACAAATGGCTAGTCAACAAGAGTTGTTGAGAGAGTTTCGTGACTTGCACCTAGAGGTAGAGTTTGCTTTAGGGATTATGAGACTGGGTATGATTACCATCTCGAACGGTTTGTTGGAGGATATTGCTAATTGTCAAGATGACAAGTTTCTCATGGAAAAAAGGGCTTTGATTGTTCGGGAAACCAACCGAGATTTCAAGGTGGGATCGGATAATATCTTGAGGTGTCAAGGTAGGGTGTGTGTACCCGATGCTATGAACTTGAGAAACATCATTCTAGGGGAGGCACACAAGAGTAAACTTAGTATACATCCCGGAGCAACAAAGATGTATCAAGACCTGAGGCATGATTTCTGGTGGCCGGGTACGAAAAAGGATGTGGCTGAGTATGTGGCGTCGTGTCTGACTTGTCAGAAGGCGAAGATTGAGCATCAGAGACCAGCAGGGATGCTACAGTCATTGGATATCCCCGAGTGGAAGTGGGATAGCATTTCTATGGATTTCATCACTGGGTTACCTAAGACCAGGAGGAAGCATGATTCCATTTGGGTGATAGTGGATCGTTTGACTAAGTCCGCTCATTTTCTACCGGTAAGAACTACGGATACAGCGGCGAAGTTGACCGATGTTTACATTGCTGAGATTGTGAGGTTACATGGGATTCCGTCGAGTATAGTGTCGGATCGAGATCCAAAGTTCACTTCACACTTTTGGAGGACTTTGCATGAGGCGTTGGGGACGAAACTGAGATTGAGTTCCGCCTACCATCCTCAGACAGATGGACAGACCGAGAGAACAAATCAATCCTTGGAAGATTTGTTGAGAGCTTGTGTATTGGATGATCGTGGAAGTTGGGATGATGTGTTACCTTTGATAGAATTCACATACAACAACAGTTTCCACGCGAGTATTGGAATGGCACCATACGAGGTTTTGTATGGGAGGAGATGTCAGACTCCTTTGTGTTGGTACCAAGATGGGGAGAGTATGATAGTAGGACCGGAAATGGTACAACAGACGACGGACAAGGTCTGAAAGATAAGGGCAATGATGAAAGTTGCTCAAGATCGACAAAAGAGTTATGCGGATAGGCGTCGGAGGCCTTTAGAGTTTGAGGAGGGAGATCACGTATTTCTCCGTGTTACTCCAACAACGGGTGTTGGAAGGGCTTTGAAAGCAAGGAAGTTGACTCCGAAGTTTATAGGGCCTTATCAGATTTTGGAACGGATTGGGAAGGTAGCATACCGGATCGCGTTGCCACCGGTACTATCTTTGATTCATGACGTGTTCCATGTGTCGCAATTGCGGAAATATACACCGGATCCGTCACATGTGATTACACCAGATGATATCCAGTTGAGGGATAACTTGTCATTTGAAGTTCCGCCGATCAAGATTGCGGATAGGAAGATGAAGCGTTTGAGAACGAAAGAGATACCTTTGGTGAAGGTAATATGGAATGAAGCTACGGGAGATACCACCTGGGAGCTCGAGAGTAAGATGAAAGAATTATACCCCAGTTTGTTTGACGATGTCTAAGTTTCGAGGACGAAACTTCTTTTAGGGGGGTAGTATTGTAAGACCCAAGATTTCTTTGTATAGTTGGTTTAAGGAATATTAGGGTTTCGATGTGTTCGTGTGACGAAACATCGTGTAATTATTAGCTTTTGCTGTAATTGAGCCTGTTTTGTGCTCGTGCACTGTAATTGTACAGACTTTTGTCTTGTGATCCTGTTGCTTGAATAAGAAGTTATTTGTGGTTTCAGAATAATAAGTTTTGGATTATTCTTGTTTTTGGAAAAACGAGTAGGATTTTACCCGTCGTTGTAAAATCTTACTGCGTCTGTTTTGAGTGAGGTTTCGGATGGGAGTTTTATATATCTGCGCGAGTTAGGATATGTCCTGAGATTAATTTTCTGAGGTATGGAAGAAAATTACAGTCGCGGAAAAAGATTCGGCGATAAGTTTTGGAAATGTTAAACGTTAGACGTTCTCTCCGTAAGTTTTACGTTTTTGTGATTTACGTTCGTCGCGTCGCGCGAGAGCTGTATACGAGACTTGTTAGGGATGAGTTGGAGATATCTTGTGACTTTCTCATAAAGTAATTGATCCAATGGCTAGGGTTTAAGCTTGGACTTTTGACTTTGATCCAAGGGTGGATTGGCTATCAAGAGCTTTATAATAGTAAGGAGGTTTATGACTTGTGGACTTAAGAAAATCATAAAATCCACTCCATTCTTTCTCTCTTTCACGTGTGACTCCATTACTTTTCCAACCTTCACAAATTTCCTTTCTTCACCATTTCACTCCATTTCAAGCTTGGAAGCTTTGAGGAACATTGTAGAGAATCACTTTCTTAAGGTAACCACTCTTTTCTTTCTCATTTTTGGTTGGTTAAAACTCTTGGAGTGATGAGTTTTAGTTTATGTTCATGAGATGGAAAGGTTAGGAATTGATTCTTGTTTCATGAAAGTTGTTCATGAGAGCTTAGGAAGCATGCTAGGCTTTGTTGTTTTTGTTTTCCATGAGTTGGTGAAAAATCTCATGAGAAAAGTTAGGGTTTTGGTTGGTTTATGTATTGATCAATAACATGTGGTTAGGTTGTAAGGTTTTGAAAAGAAAAGTTGTCTTTGAACCTTTGGGCGAAAGGGAAATGCGTTGTATGGTTTTGTTTTAGAAAATCCGATGAAAAATATTTTGTGGTTTATGAAAATATTTTCCTAAGTGTTTTGGGTGGTGTTTTGGGGTCAAAGTGGTGTAAAACTCTTGTGACATGTGGTGTCTCTTTTTACCTTGAAAACATGTTTGAAAACGATTTCCGGACGGTTAAGGCCCGTAATAAAACTTGTGCTTGGATTTGGTTTTGATTTTGGAAATGAAAATCAAATAACTTGCACTCGAAGCAACCAACATGCTTTCGGAAATGTGTTGCTTGCTTATGAAAATGGTTTGGGGTGGAAAAAGGAGGTGTGAGTTGCTGTCTTTTGCTGTCATGACAGGTGCAACTCGCTGAGCGAGTGGTTACTCGCCAGGGCGAGTGTCACAGGTCCTAACAACACGCCAGGGCAAGCTCCAGAGCGAGTAAGACCAGTCCTCACTGCCTTCACTCGCCACCAACTCGCCAGGGCGAGCTCTGGAACCTAAAATTTTAGATTCTGATTTCTAAACTTGGTTTTTATCTTTCTAATCCCTTTTTATTTATTTATGGAAGTGGTTGGGATTGGAAACGAGTTTTCGGGTACCCGGAAAGTACGTAGCTTATAACGCAAGAAAACGGCCATTTTACATTTCAAATTATTTAAGACTTTTGGCTTTTGTTTTGAGTCCTAAAAATAGTACAAATAACTCATGGTGGTTGATCAATACGATAGATTTTGGTATGGTATCCGAAAGAGTGAATTTTCCTTAGAAACCTTTAGAGTTTTTGGGGTTTTGATGTAGTTTCAATACATGGGGTTTGGAAACGATGTATTGATTGTCCGTTGCTTGTTTTAGGGAGCACGTAGTGTTGTGTGAACGTTTTGTTGACGGAAGCTTGCCGAGGTAAGGGCTCCACTTTATTTTCGTCTTTCCAAACGATGTTGTTAAACATGCTTTAGATGTTGCTGTGTTGCAATTGGTGGTGTGCTTGGCATGTTTTTGTGATGTATTCTCGATATGAGATCGTGGTAAATACATGATTCGTTGTTTTACATATGATTAGAGATGTATGTATGAACATGTGATTAAATACATATGACTAGATGTATATGTATGTGTTGTTGTGGTGTGATTACATATGCGTGTACGATATGTATGTGTTGCATTAGCATATAAGGGGAATCGTATGCTCATGCATTCATAGTACGTGGTTATCGGGAATGGATCACGGGGTGCGATTATCGGGAATGGATCCACCTTACTCCTACTGGAATTATTGAGTCCAATAAGCGGTTATCGGGAATGGACTGCGGGGTGCGATTATCGGGAATGGATCCATCCTAACCCTTTGTGGTTTTGTTGATTATGATTACTCTTCCGGAATTCATATGCATGTGGTAATGGGGAATCTACCACACTCATTGTAGAAGTCTGCATTAGGCTTGGTGTGCATTATATATATAAGCCCGTTGGTGGGAATTGCTTATGTGTTAAAGAGTTTTCTCTTGTGTATGTGGAATTATTGTTATGTGTACAATCTTTCGCACCGGTTATATATATATATATATATATACTTGTATTTTGTGGTGACCCTTTCTTTCATTTGCGGGCTCATCCCACCCAGATGATGGGCTAGGTCGTGGTGACGACGGCGGCTGTTCCAGGCCCCAGTGAGCGGCTGGAGTTTTAGCTTAGTTAGACTATGCGCCGGTGTGGGTTGTACACCGTGCTTTTTGGGTTAGGCATAGGATTCTAACTTGTTTTGTTGTAAGTATTTTAATACTTAGACTTGGGCTGTAATTATTCAGGAATACACTTTGCTTGTCGAAGCACCTTATGGTGATGAGTCTTTTGTATATTCGAATGCCGGCTCATTTAAAACATTTTATGCGCACTCTGAGTGTTAGTTGGGAAAAAAAAAAAAAATAATGCCCTTTTTGGCTTGTGAAAAATGGGCTGTTACAACCAGCATCATCAAGAATCCAATATTATATATTGAAATGCAACTAGAGTAGTTTCAAGCATGTCTAGTCCAACCGAAAGTCATAAGCTTAAATTAATAGCTTAAATAAATTAATAAGCTTAAATAAACAACTTCCACAGAAAAGAATTGAAAACAATAACTAAACCAACATTTAAACAAATAAAAAGCAGAACGAGATTGGTTGTCGAATGAGCTTATCTGTGAATTAGAATAAGATTTAAAGCACATGAACCGCCATCGTTGTTGATTCCAATTTTTTCGTCATCATCGCAATCGTCCTCTGCGCTGCTATCATCCGCGATCTAGGTAATTATAAACTTGTATTGTATGATTCGGAACAAGAAACATGTGAATCCAATAATGTAAAATCGAATCATGAAATTAAAATTGTAATGACAATGAAAACACAAATCAGAGACTATGGATCCAACATTTTTTCTCCCTTTTTCACTTTTGAAATCAAGAAGTTGAAGAATTTCTTGTTCTTGATATTGAAGAAAATTTATCGATTGAAAGAACAAGTTTTGGGTAATGCTGCAATAGAATGGTTTCTAGGGTTTGTGCGTGCGAGGGTTCTGGGATTTCATCTGGCGTAATCATGTGTTGCGAGATGTTTATTGGGGTTTGTCCGTTGAAGGTTGTGAGAAAGAGAAAGTTGTGTAATCATGATTTAGGGTTTCTAAAGTGACTGAAAGGGATTTGGGGTGAAATTGAGAGGAAAGGGTTTGATTGCAGTAAAAACAAAGGTGTACTGGAGATCAATGACGGGTTTCGAGAGGAAGATGAGAGGATGAAGGGATTGATGTGGAATGAGTGTCTGCGTGAGATTCAATATAGGAATAGTTTTTTTTTTCTTGTATAGAAATATGAGTTTTTATTTTATTTTAGATATTATTTTAATTTTAATAAAAACAAAAATAGATAGACACAGCTTAATATTTTTTGGTTTTTTTTTTAAAAAAATATATTATTTTTTTATTTTTATTATTAATAGAATTTTGATGTATTAATTTCTTTAAAAAAATTTGTATAAACATCGTTTTTTATCAATTCAGAAGCGATGTCTAATGCTAGATCTTAGACAACATTTTTTTTTAATTTAGAAGCGCTGTCTAATCATAGATCTTAGACAACGTTTTCTTATAAAGCGTTGTCTAAAGTGAAACATACATTTTTTTGTAGATTTAATTTTTTTTATAAACCTTATAAAAGCGGTTTTACAAAAAAGCGGTGTAAAATGGCAACACTTTAGACAACGCGTTTTGCAGTAAGCGCTGTCTAATGGTTCCGTGTTTCTTTTAGCATCACTTTTGTAAATAAGCGCTGTCTAAAGTGTGCTGTCTATTCCACATTTTGTAGTAGTGCATATATTCTCTTTGGCATATACAGGATAGTCACACAGACAAAATCCCCGCGTAGTTCTATCTGACGCACGCATTCATATATGCTCATGCAAACAATCACACAGCCTAAAGCCTATGTACAAACCATCACAACATACATACATTTTCTCAATCATATGTAAATTGCACACGTATCTATAACCACGTTCTCATCAACGAGAATACATAAGTACAAACATGCCAAAGCACACAGCAAATGCATAAACAGCAAAACAAAGCATGTCGTAACCGTTTTAAAAGACGGAAATAAAGTGGAGCCCTTACCTCGGCAAGCTTCTGTTTACTAAAACTCGTCCAAACAACACAACGCGCTTCCTAAAACAAGCAGCGTAACAATCAATACGTTGTTCTCAAACCAAAGTATTGAAACTACACCAAAACCCCAAAAACCTAAAGGTTCCTAAGGAAAATCCACTCTTTCGGATATCATACCAAAAACTACCGTATTGATCAACCACCATGAGTTATATGTACTATTTTTAGGACCCAAAACAATAGGTCAAAGTCTTAAATAATTTGAAATGCAAAATGGCCGTTTTCTTGCGTTACAAGCTACGTACTTTCCGAGTACTCAAAAACTCGTTTCCAATCCCCGCCACTTCCATAAATTAATAAAAAGGGATTAGAAAGTTAAAAACCAAGTTTAGAAATCAGAATCCAAAATTTCAACTCTCAGAGCTCGCCCTGGCGAGTTGGTGGCGAGTGAAGGCAGTGAAGACAGGTCTCACTCGCTGTGGAGCTCGCCCTGGCGTGTTCATGGCCTGTGACACTCGCCCTGGCGAGTAAACGCTCGCCCGGCGAGTTGCACCTGTCATGACAGCAAAAACAGCAACTCCCACCACCTTTTTCCAACCAAGCCTAGTTTGATTCTATTAGTTCCCAACACCTTTTCAAGGCACAAAAACAAACCATTTTCATAAGCAAGCAATACATCTCCGAAAGCATGTCGGTTGCTTCGAGTGCAAGTTATTTGATTTTCATTTCCAAAATCAAAACCAAACCCAAGCACAAGTTTTATTACGGGCCTTAACCGACCGGTAATCATTTTCAAACATGTTTTCAAAGCGAAAAGCAACACCACATGTCACAAGAGTTTTAAACCACTTGGACCCCAAAAACTCCACACAAAACACTTAGTAAATATTTTCATAAACCCCAAAATATTTTTCATCGGATTTTCTAAAACAAAACCATACAACACATTTCCCTTTTGCCCAAAGGTTCAAAGACAACGTTTCTTTTCAAAACCTTACAACCTAACCACATGTTATTGATCAATACATAACCAACCCAAAACCCTAACTTTTCTCATGAGATTTTCCACCAACTCATGGAAAACAAAAATAACAAAGCCTATACATGCTTTTCTAAACCTCATGAACAACATTCATGAAACAAAAACCATGTAAAGTAACATTTCCTAACAAACCCTCATGAGAACATAAACCCAAAAACTCCTAAACTCTATAAGTCTACCAACCTAGGAGATGAGAAGAGAGGGTTACCTTTAGAAAGTGATTCTCTACAAAATCCCTTTGATCCTACAAGCTTGAAAAGGATTGAAATGGTGAAGAATGGAAAATTTGTGAAGGTTAGAAAGAAAGTAATGGAGTTCACGTGAAAGAGAGAAAGAAAAGAGAGATTGGTGATGTTTTTCTAAGTTACCAAGTCACCAAACCTCCTTACTATGACAAAGGCTCTTGATAGCCAATCCACCCTTGGATCAAAGTCAAAAGTCCAAGCTTAAACCCTAGCCATTGGATCAATTTGCTTTATGATAAAATCACAAGATATTATCAACTCTTCCATAACAAGTCACGTAATCAGCTCTCGCGCGTCGCGACGAACGTAAATCACAAAAACATAAAACCTACGGAAAGAACGTCCTACGTTAAACATTTCCAAAACTTATCGTCGAATCTTATTCCGCGACTGTAATTTTCTTCCATACCTTAGAAAATTATTCACAGAACATAACCTCACTCACGCAGATATATAAAACTCCCATCCGAAACCTCATTTAAAACAGACGCAGTAAAATTTTACATCGGCGGGTAAAATCCTACTCGTTTTTCCAAAAACAAGAATAATCCAAAACTCGTTATTCTGAATCCAACTCAACCTTCTTATTCACAAAAGAGGATTACAAGACAAAAGTCTGTACAATTACAGTGCACGAGCACAAAACAGACTAACTTTCAGCAAAACCTAATAATTACACGATGTTTCACAACACGAACACATCGAAAACCTAATCTTTCCTTAAACCAACTATACAATGAAATCTTGGGTCTTACACCGTTGATTTTATTTTTTTCCACATGTCAAAATCTAGATCATTCATATTAGGGTTAGGGTTTAGGGTGCATCTAGTTACTCTCGTTTTATTATAACTAGACTACTACCCGTGCGATGCACGGGTTATTGAGAATATTATATGTATAGTTTAATTTCTTATAGTAAAAAATTGGAAATAAAAAATTTAAGAAAATATAGATAAATTGAAACTGAAATTATACATAAAATCATAAAAATAATGATAAAATTACATAAAAAACAGATAAAGTGATCTTTATAATGATTCATCGTTAACTACTTAACATTATGGAACACGTCTTTGTAGACCACATTTTCAGTTGTATTTGAATCTTCACCTTCATTATCGGTCATTACTACCTTTAACTCTTTTCTTGGTGTAACCCTTGATATCTTTATAATGATATCTTTAATAATTAAAGATTTTTTTTTAATGAAAAAAAAAAGTTAAAGATTGTAGATGAATTTATGCATAAAAATAAGATAATATTCCAAATTTTGTATCCATCATTGTAATTTCACTAAAAAAAATTATAGAAAAAATATGATAAATACAATAAAACAATTACTATATATGAATCTATGCATAAACTATAAGAACAAAAAAAAAAGATAAGTATTATAGATGAATTTATTCATAAAAATAGAATAATATTCTAAATTTTGTATCCTTCATTGTAATTTCACTAAAAAATTAAGAAAGAGTATAGAAAGAATAAAATTATTAAAATAAAAAGATTATATATGAATATATGCATAAAAATAGGAACGAAATAAAACCAATAAAAAATTATACAAAAAAGATAAATACACGCATAAAATAAATCTAATAACAATATATTAAAAGAAACTAAAGCTAAAAATCCTAATTCGGTGTCATCTATTTTAATAATATTTCAAATCTTCTTCCCTTGAATCTAATTTTACCTGTAATGATAAAAAAAAAAAATACAAAACATAAAGAATAGAAAAGAACATGAAATTAAATTAAATTAAATACTTATAAATCTTAAATTTTGACCATGAAATTAAATTGAAAATATGAAAGCAACAAAAGAAAAAACATGAAATAATAATCAAATTGATACATAACACAACAAAAAAAAATCAAAATTCAAACACTTAAAAATATTCATAGGAGTACATACCTTTATAGAACCCCAAAGCAAAACCTGCATCTAATATAAAATATATGAAACTTAAGAAGAAAAAAAAACCCAATTTTTTTTCTCTTAAATGGAAGAATCAGACTTAATATCAAACACTACAAACAACAACAAAAAAGATGGAATCCATACCTATTGGAATAAAAATCAAATTAAAAAAGAATAGAGAATTAATACCTTTATAGAACTCCAAAGTCAAATCTGCATCAAATAAAAAAAATGTAAATAGTTGCGAAAACGTGAAAATAGATGCATAATTTAAGGTTATAATTAACATGAAAGATACACTCTTGGTCTTGGGAGAAAGAAATAAAAAGGTTTTTATTTATCGTAAAAGATGCATAATTTAAGGCTATAAATAAAATAGATTTCATAGAGTATATCCAATAATCAATATAATTAGGGATTAGTAGATAATAAAATTAGGGATTTGTATAAAATTATTTTACACACACATCCAATCATATATTGACACATCATCTATTGTGTTTTTAAACACATGACGTGTCACATTCATTAATTGACGTGACAACATAGTATTCAAGATTTTATCGTAGCCATTAATATAATATTTTATTCCACGTGTCAAAATCTAGATCATTCATATTAGGGTTAGGGTTTAGGGTGCCTCTAGTTACTCTCGTTTTATTATAACTAGACTCTTTACCCGTGCTCGCACAGGTTCAATCATTCAATTCAATTATACAATGGAAATATTGGTAATGTGTGATTATTTATAGTAGTAAGTATTTAGGACCCGTTTGGATAAATAACTTATACAGGTGCTTATAGCATTAGAGGAGCGTATAGTATGAGAACTTACATCATAAGCTCTTATATTCAATAAGCCTTTTGTGTTTGGATATGTACACTAAAAAATACATATATAAATTAAACTGTTTGGATGTGTCATTATACAGGCAACTATAGAATGTTAATATGATTTTAATTTCAAAAAACAAAATTAAAAAATCATGATTAAAAATATAATTATATATATATATATATATATAAAGTAAAAAAAAAATCCATTCAGGTATGTTACCAAATAAAAAAAAGATAATGCATATGCCTTACCTCAAATGAGATCAATATATAGACCATGTAATCTATTATACAAAAACCGGGGAAGTTAAATAATGATATTTGCAACACTTTATTGTTTCCAAAAATAAAAATAAAAATTTGCATGCACTTAGAAGACATCACTTAACACAATCAAAGAATTACTTACCAATAATTCTCTCTTCAACAGTGAATTCTAAAATAGAGTTGCTATGCATGTTAAAATAGTCTTGATGCTTTTTGAGTTGGTCCCTTTGGGTGCGTTTGATCTGCTAAAAAACAGGGGACTGAACAGGACAACTTCTGTTGTACTGTGTTTGATTTGAAAACTGTCACTGGTACTGGACAAACTCGGGTCAAGGGACTGGACAAAATCAGATATTCTTGTCCCCCACTGAACCATGGGACAACTTTTTGTCATCAGCACAACTTTTCTAAATCACCAAAATAACATTTTTTCCATCAAATATCATAGAAGACAAAATTTGTTTAATATCGTAAATGTTTGTCCTGTGCTGTTCTGCCTTGTACTGTCATGTACTGTTCTGTCCAGTACTTTCATTTTGCAGATCAAACGAACCCTTTGTGTTATTCAATACATGTTAAAATAAGTATTCCTGATTTCTTATTCCTATTCAAAAGAAGGAAAAAAAAATTAAAAAGAAAGAAAAAAATCATAATCGGAAACAACAAAAGAGAGAATAAAAAGATAAACAAATAAAATATGCAAAATAAAAAAGGAACAATACAAAGAAAATCCATTCAAAATCCAGAGAAGAAAGATACATCATCTGTAAAATTATGTAGGACGATTTACACTGCCACGTTCACAACAGAAAACCAACCTCGCTCAAACACTCAACCACGGGTTATTATATCGCTGCCATGATATCACCATATGCCATTTGCACATCCATTGCTACGAAGCTAAAAAGAATCAATATATAATCAGCGTCCAATTCTTTAAAACTAATTTACTGTAACAGCTAAGAATTACAAAAAAAAAAAAAACCAAGTTAAGAAGAAACCTGCAAAAACTACAATAGAAACCTAAAATTATACAACACTTTCAGTAACTCTTTTAAAAATTCAAAATTGTAACTATAAAAACAAAGCCATGTTTCTACAATCATACATACAAATTAAAGTTTAAATATACACTCACCATTTGAAAAATAAATTAGAAGAGATAACGGTAGAAAAGGGGCAGATAATGTCCTTCCATAATCAAGAGTACAAAATTCAATATACATAGTTATCCAGATCCATCGTACAGATTAGTATTGATTGTTAAAGTCTTACCAAAAAGAGCCAAAGAAAGCGTTCAGGTCAGCAACTCGACCTTCGCCTACTTCGGAAGGATCCAATTAAAGTTGCCCAACTGCTTGAACACAGAACCTTTGTATCCGAGAGTAGACCTGTCATTCAAGAGCAAATTACTTGACTATCAGCCCAAGGATCAGGGCAACCTCTTGGATATCTCGCTTCTTGGCCGCTCTTTACACTGTCCCACCATTTGGTGGTGTGCGGAGAAGATATATTTGGCTGGGGAAGCGCTTTGATAAGTATGCTATCCTTGGCGACGATATTTGTATCGCCGACTCAAAGGTCGCAGAAGTCTACCTATCTACACTTAAGGATTTAGGTGTGACTATATCACTTCCTAAGTCTTTAGTCTCAGATGTGGGTGGCGCTAAGTTTGCTAAGAAGTTTAGGTGTAAGAATTTAACAGTGGATTTATCCCCTCTCTTCGAAACCAGGCTAATTCCCATACAATACATGGACTGTATTCCCTTTGTCATCTCTATAAGATACAGAGGTTTTCCACTCTATGTCGATTGTATGGTATTGGTTATAGGCTTCTTGGTAAACTTAACCACACTAAGTCGTCTACAGTCTTACGGCTGAAGGCGATTTGGTTAAAGGCTAAGCTACCTTTCGAGTTGTGGCTCGGCCAGTGCTGTCCTGTCGACCCTTATTTAAAAGGTCGATTGATCTGGAAGCTTCAACAAGCTTTCAGACCTAAGGATCTTGTGGTGCCTCCAACGAGTACTTATAAGTCTGAGACTTTTGAGTACTTAGAGGATATGACACTTCTAAGATCTTGGACTGAAGCCTGGCTCAAGTACGTCAGGTGGTATTACGCTACTGCTTTATCCCCAGATGTTTCCATCGAGGATTTTTTCCAAGCTCCTGTTGTTACTACTCGCTCTTTCCAGCGAGTAAAGAGTTTCCACTTCTGACCCGTTTCGGTCTGGTCAGTCCCAAGGTGATCTTGTTGGGTCTGTTTCTGATCAAGCTGAACTTTCTTTGTTGGAAGGGAGTGAGAACCTCTTTGATGCTGAGGTTGCGGCTCATCGAGAACTGTTGCGGGGAGACCATAGCTGAGGCTGGGCTTGATCCTAAACCTCTAACTATCCTAGCTAGGTTCTAGGTTAGGTGGAAGTGAAAAGACTAAGGGAGATGCAGATTACAGCATTGCAGATTCAGAGGAGATAAAAGTAGAAGCCTTCTTTTTAGTCGTTGATGATGATGTATGCAGGGAGAATCCAAGACCAGTAGAAGTAGACCCTGCCGTCGTGGTTGATCCGGTTCACTGAGGAGCAGGAAACCCTGAATAGGTAATTTTTTAAGAGAAAAAAGATGTGGCAAAGAAGGAAATCCCCTTTTTAATGCCATCGATATAGATGAGACTACGGTGCCCAAAACCTTAGGCTTAGGACATGACTTATTCCCATAGCTATAGCTTGCTTTCTATAGATGAGCCCTTCGTTCAATGTTCCTTTGGAAGGAAGGATAAAGCGGCACATACCAACCTGCGATACAATCGAGCTTCCATTGATGGATCAAATCCAGCTATAAGTGATCGAGTACTTCCTTCCATTAAATTATAGTTGAGTCAGCCCTAGGAGAACAGCGCTTTGAGTCCCTTCTCTCGAGTACTGGTTTGAATAGACAGACCAGCCAAGATTGAAGTTCCAAGTGTAACAGTAACACTCTTGCCCCCCTGTTACCATAAGCTCAATCCGAACTTTGCCCTTACTGACAAGATTAACCATCTGACTCTTGTACCAATCGGGGACCACAAAGTCACTACTCCACTTTTCCACACCTCAGAATTCTACTCAAAAGTTCCATTAAGTTATCACAACCGCGCCAACCGTGTACAGTGCACGCAAGAGTGTCTGCCTACTCTGCAACGAGACCTCAAAGGTGCCAGCTGCATCGTAACACAAGTCCTCCCACCAGGCCACAATTCAATTCATTGGTCTGAACTCTTGACTTGACAGCACTACTACCATCCATTGCTTGATGAGGAGTGAGGAGGGCGGTGTGAAGGGATTGCTAACGAAAAGGCTTTGAAGCCTGAAGAAGAAAGCATTGATTGGGGCTGAGCTGGCTGAGCTGTGAATCATATGACTGAAGAAGGGCATATGGGATGGCTTTGCCTATAGTACAATCAAGTCGCTATCTTCTACGACTGTAGATGTAGGTAGATATCGGGCCTTCTTCGTTCCCCGAATCAGTTAGTCAGTGAATAGTCCCACCAGTATGTAGAAGAGTTCGTCCCAGTAGTAGTCCACAAGCTTTGTTGGTCACCGGACACAGTGAGAACTGCTCAGCTTGCCCTAGCACACACACTAAGTAGATAGTAGGCACAGGTCCGCTAGGAGCTCATCGAACTGAACTTGTAGAGTGAGACCAGTGCTCGATATGGTTTATTTCACTGCTCTTTCTCTCGGTATGCTTCACCACATGCCTGTGATCTCTTTCTCTTTCAAGCTAGGCGGTATCTATAGGAAGTGATCGAAGCATCGGTGAAATGCCATACTTAACACATGCGATTTGCGGATTGCACCTTTGATATCCGCTAAGAACTTCCCAATCAAATAGATCTCCCCTGGCTGGCAATCTCACCGGTGAAGTTATAGCTCTCTAACAAGCGATGAGGGACGAGGTTGCCCGGGTCAACGGATCGAAGGCAGTATTTAACGTTCCCACCAGCAACTACGAACTAGGCTAGCTGACCTAGCAGTGAAAGACGAGAGAGCTGACCAAGAATATTTGTCCTAGATTCATCCCTAGCGGCTTCAAAGCCATTAAGATCGTTACTTCAGGGAATGAATAGTCTTTATAGCGCTCTTGAAAGCGCAACTCCAAGAAAAGAAGAGGGGCTTCCCCGTTCTCAGTCCATGAAGGTGCTTTCTTTATTGATTGGTAGTTTGATGCTAGCTGTTATGCTAAGCTAAGCAATGCCGCTTATAGCAGTTGGACAAGGAAAGGCAAGAGCGAGCAGCCACACATGAACCGCGATAAACGATGTCATGATAGGCTTCCATAACCATCTTTCCGTAATCAAATCCCTCTTTCAGTCTCCCAATAAACGTGCCAAGCTGCGAAAGCTGTGCTCGATTTCCTGCGCTAAGTGGTCTTTCCGCTGGCTGGATGACTACTATGGACAAAGATGACGACTACTCCCAGTCTCCGGTCAATCCATGCTGATGCTAGAAGAGCCCGCCCCCCCAAAACAAAACCGCTGTTTGATAGGAAGAATAGGTTGTATATGTTATAAACTTCAAGGATGACGGACTTCTATGCGGAAACCGGAGAAGTAGTGCGATTTTTAAGTATATTTTTACGTTGAGCCTATTTATAAAAAAAAGAAATATTGTTTTAATCTAAAGAAAAACAAATCAATGGCAAATACTATATATAAGAAATACAATAGAAAAAAAAAAACCGAACCTAAATATTCCTATTATTAATATTTAAATATACACTAAAAGGATATACACTAAATCTTATAAAAAAAATGATATACACTAAAAAGATGCGTGGTATTATTTATTTTATGGTGATGCATGGTTTCTTTTTCCCTTCTATATATGTATTAAATATTATTATTAAATAATATTGTTGCTAAAAATTAGTTTTTATACACACATCCAATCATACATCGACACATCATGTATTGTGATTTTAAACACATGACGTGTCACATTCATTAATTGATGTGGCAACATAGTATTTAAGTTTTTATCGTAGCCGTTGATATAATATTTTTTTTCACGTGTCAAAATCTAGACCGTTCATATTAGGGTTAGGGTTTAGGGTGCCTCTAGTTACTCTCGTTTTATTATATAAAGATAAAAATAAAGATAAAGATAAATATTTGTGATTTATAATTTTTGGGTCTTGCTAATAAGTGTCCTTAAGATATATGTTAATAATCTAAAAATAGAACAATTTTTAAGAATATCTTTAACCGTGGATCAAAGTCTAATAATATTAAAAAAAGAAAATAACCCCGTACACTGACTAACATACTAGATTAGTTGACTTAAAAAATAGTAGGAGGGTTTTTGCTAACTCCGAATGCGATGCGATCCACGCCAGATTTCCACGCATCTGACTAGGTGAATCATTCAAATCCTCTTCTTCCTTGTCAACAAAATTCAACACAAATTCCTCAATTCTCATCTCATTCATTCATTCATTCATTCATATATTCACACAAACACCCAATTAGAAAAACAAAACAACAATCAAAACCTTTTCAAGATGATCAGTGCAATAAAAGCAGCAATTGGAGATGGAGTATTAACTTTCATGTGGGTTTTTTGTTCATCCTTGTTGGGTATAGTTTCTAGTGCTATAACAAAATCTCTTGATCTTCAAAACGTTTCATATAATGGTTTCCCTTACCCTTCTTTAATAATTACCACTACTCTTGTTTTTCTTCTTGTTTTCTTGTTTACCATCATTGGTAATTCAATGGGTGGTGCTAGTTTTAATCCCACTGGTACTGTTGCCTTTTACTTCCTTGGTCATGGTTCTGATACACTCATCTCATTGGCTCTCCGTTTCCCTGCTCAGGTTCTTAACTAAATAAATACTCTTCTTTTCTTTTTTGTTTCATGTTCAAAATTCAACTTTTTTTAGAGTTTTATTAATTTTTTTTATCATTTTTGAACTTTTTTCTTGAAGAAATTTTTAAGGGGTGTTTTTGATAGACACATAGTGCGTTTGGCTTTATATATATATATATATATATATATTATTAGAATAGAATTAATTTTGCAATGTGGTTTTAGTGAAAATAGTGTTTAGCTATGAAACCCTAGGTTGAAGTGATACAAAATTGTGCTTTGAAGGTATTATTGGTCTTTATTTATTTTTGCTTACATAGGGCATTGGTCAACTGAAATTAGGGTCCGTCTGGAATAACTTATTTTTGAGCTTCTTATCGTAATTATAAGTTTTTACTAATGAAAACTGTATTTTTATAAGCTAATTTTTCATAAACTACTTTAACAAACTTATAAAAATACATAAAAACTTATTTATTTGCATAAGCTATTTTGCATAAGCTGTAAAGTAAGCTGTTCCAAACAGGCCCTTAATGAATTTGATCACTAAATTTGAAAATTCTATTTTACATATCGTTTGAATAATTTAATTTAGTTCTGATGCTTGTTGCTGATGTCATGGAGAATTTTCAATTTTGGATCATAATAGAATTTTGAATTGCAGAGACTAAATTGATTATATACTCTTTAGCTAATTTCAAAATTCAAGCTAAATTTAACTTGAATTTGGAGTTACTTGGTTTGAATTCAATTGGAGTCCAATCAATTTTGGATCATATATGATTGTTGTGTAGGCGTTTGGTGCTGCGGGTGGTGCAATGGCAATTGCCGAGTTGATCAATCCGAAATACAGGCACATGATCGGGGGTCCTTCTTTGAAAGTGGACTTGCATACTGGGGCTGCTGCTGAATTGGTTTTGACATTTGTGATTACCTTTGCTGTTCTCTGCATATTCCTCAAGGGCCCTCGTAGTGATTTATTGAAGATTTGGTTGCTCGCCATGTCAACTGTCACTTTGGTAGTGCTTGGCTCTGCTTACACTGGTCCATCCATGAACCCAGCCAATGTGAGTTGATACTTTTTTGCATTTATTTATATCATTGTTTTCATTGTTTACTTATCCGTGAACTTGATTTTGATTTTGATTTTGTAAATTTGATATCGATATGAAAATCATTTACAAGAGAATTGATTGTGTAAAAATCTTTTTTTTTAATGCATGTGTTACATGAATCAGTGTTTGGTTGATGATATGCGAATTTAATTTCAAATACGGTTAGTTTTTGTAAATATTATTTAGGTAATAAATGCGGTTGAAAGGAAGTGAGTATGATATGAGTAACATTGTTTGATAGAGTAATGCTCTGGTCACTCGTTTAAACACACGCTTTAAACCACGCGCTCAAATATGATGCCACATTACCCATATTTTATATTGGCCTACTTGTTAACCGGTTCTATGTGTTAACCCTTTTTGTTTTCTTTCCTGATTAATCAGTTGCTACCTCCATAACAGCAAACCCTTCTCCATCAAATTTCATCATCTTTCATTTTTTCAAAACCACACTCAAACATGATCCTTCTTCTCAGAATCACATCTACCATAGTTTGTGAGAATCACATTTCTCTGTCTAGAAATGGTCACTTTTCTCTAACCTTCTGATTGCCCCAACAAGCACCAGTTTAACAATTGGAGACAAGATCCGAGTCCTCATCTTTGAGCTTTTCGATTTTGTTGGTTTTATTGTGTTACATTTGGTCCGATGACGGACCCATAACCTTCATCGCCATCTTTTGCATGCTGTTTTCTGACCACCGTTCTGACTCTTTCTAAAACCACAATTTATTTACCACTCATAAAAACCAGATTTCTAAAGTAAGTCATTTAGTGAGAGCAAGGATTATAGGTGATGGTTAGGGGAGGTGGTGATTTACCGATGCGGCGAGACGACCAGCACGTGCCTGGGATGTTTGGTGGGTGAGGTTGAATGATGATGGTGGACAATCGTTTGAGAGTGAGATATAGGCAATGTTTAATGAAAGGAGGGTGTGTGTGAAGGTATGTGTTAGAACGAGTGACCGTAGCATTGCTCTTGTTTGATATATATTACTAAAAAGTACTTTTGGTTGTTTAATTGCTGATAAAAAGATATAAATACTGTTAAAAAAATGTTATAATGTTATATTATGAATATATTTTTGTCAAGGAACATTGCTAAAAATACGAAAGAAAAATGTTACATAAGTAGGTAGAGCATAGTTTCCTTTAATCAGGTCTCCAGTTCGAGTCTTGTGAGTGAAAAAATTGCAGCGGAGAGCTTTCTCCCCTTAAAAGGACGCAGATATTAGAGATTTGGAATCTGCCAGCTGTTTCACACAAAATGTTCTAACTGGATTTGCTGTTGTTGATAACACTATCAAGTATTAACCTTCTTCTTTTTTCTTGTCTTGATCGATTGTGGTATCAACAATTATCGTTACCTTCATTGTGACTATCTTGAATATATGCTCCGTGCCTTACTTTGTTCCTTTTGGGACTTTGGTTGTAATGGTTGCTTTTGCATAATTAAAAGCTCAAATAATTCAATTTGAGTATCATCATTTTGGTTGAAATGGTCAATCCACTTTTTGATGTTTTAGTTTTATAAATAGCCGTCAATAATGTTATGTCTATGATTGCGTATTATAGTATGTTACTTTTTGGTCACAATTTTGATAAAAGCATTACCAATTTTTCCTTTTCCTAGACAATATGGTGTTGTTTATACTTTTTATGTTTAATGAATGTAGTTTATTCATTTTTACTGCTCTCTATTTTGTGATAGAACTTGACTAATTGTCAGATTCATGTAGTATGATTGGGTTTCATGCCTTGAATATTTTTGGTAGCACAATTTGTTCCTTCATCCAAGTTTTCTGAATATTGTACATTTGGTTGAGAACAGTAATCAGTTAAGTGTTTGATTTATTCATCATATATTTAATGTTGATCATTCCTAAATGAAATTTGACTGTTTATGGTCTTTTCAAGGACCACTTGGAAATTTCAATTGTTTTTCTATTTTTGAGTCAACATAATGGAAAGACTCCTAACACGTAAACTACAATCTTGAGTAGTACCTAAACTTGCCAGATTTAATGCAGTCTGATTTGGAATATATAGAAATGCTAGTAATACACTCTCTGACACTTGGTTTTGTACACTCTTCCCTACTAAGTAACCTTGATTCACTCTCTATATTAGTCGCGCCAATGTGAAGTTTTCCCCCATTAATAGAATGTTGATAAAAGTTTCAAAGAGTGTGTTTCACTTGGAACACTATGGCACATAAGAATTTCCTAACATGACAGAAAAGTAATTTGTCTTGCCATCATCCTGCATAGCTGCATCCATATTGTTTCCGGTAGGGTATAGAAATAATTGAGAAGCAAATCGATTTGCTTGATTTCAAATGCTCTTGTTGAATGTTTCATTGTTTGACTCCAAATAGTAATCTTAACATCATGGTTGTTGGCTATAATTTTTTTTCTCCTTTTGATATAATGCTAATGAATAACATTATGGTTGTTGGCTATGGTGCAGGCCTTTGGTTGGGCATACTTAAACAACTGGCACAACACATGGGACCAATTCTACGTATACTGGATTTGTCCCTTCACCGGAGCAATATTGGCTGCTTGGATATTTCGTGCTATCTTCCCTCCACCAGTTAAACAGAAAAAAAGCATCAAGAAACAAGAATGATAGCTTTGTTTCTTATGTCACAAGTTGTCAAATATCAAGCATCATGTTTCAGCTCATAATGGAACATGTTTCATTAAGTACAATATCAAATTTAAAATTGTTAGTACTAAATTATTGGATTATGCACAAGTGTATAAACCTATATATTCAGTTTCTAGTTGGAAAAATTCAATAAAGATTTAAGTATTATCTAGGTTGAATATTGATTTGATTCACATTGTTAGTTCCTTTAGTTTTCGGCAAAATGCCAATTCTGTTTGCATGATAAATGCCACAGAAACTGAATTTAGGGATTATTTCGATGGAATAAGACTATTTTGTTTTTGGCCCTTTAACGTTCCTAATAAAAATCACAACAATATTAACAACACGCTCTTTAACACACTCACAAAACGAAGCCTCTAACGCGCAACATGTATTGTGATTTGTTATCTAGAAATAATGTTCAACCCTGCAACTGATTCTAGTTAGTACTATGATTTCATATTTGTGGTACTGTTTGCAAATAATCATACTTGGTTTGTTCAACAAGGATGACCAAAATCACTGTCACAATCATAACAGAGAGTCTCCACCTGATTTATGCTCTTTTGTTTGGTAAGGAATCCATTTCCCTTTTGTTTGATGCTTACTTATACAAGAAATATGTCAGACTCAGACTAAAATGCAACAAACAATTGAGCTGCTGCTGAGTGAAATGAAATAGGATAAAATTTGATACTGTATTGATATGGTGTCTAGTATTTGTGGTTTCACTTTTATGGCTATCTATTGCCTTGACTGCCAGCACAAATTGTGTTTCTTTATATGCTTTTTTTTTTTTTTTTTTTTCCGTCCGCGAAGTTAATAAAGGTTGATTAAAAATTGTTCCCATATGAAATCAAATTGGGATTCTCCCAAACGATTCGTCATATATGGAGTTTAATAACCACTTGAGTTTAATTCTTTAGTTTTTACGTGCATTTATTTAAAGAACAATTAGATTACTGCTCTGTTATGAATAATAATAATAATAATAATAATAATAATAATAATACATTTTCCTTATTAGTATGCTAGAGTCGGGATTCGAACCGTGAACTCTTCACTTATTTATAAATATTAAGTGATTTGTTGTCCAGTGGCGGAATTCTTCGAGATGATGGTGGTAAATTTTGTTTGTGCTTTTGCAGTTATTATTCGTCCCTGGTCTTTGTTTGAAGCTGAGCTTCAGGAAATTATTTATAGAGATATATTTGTTAAGGCTAATGCTACGATGGTCCACCTTGGATCAATGCTTAAAATTATTAGAAATTCTAAAGACTGTTAATAATATACTTTAAAAATAAAAATTCACGACTCTCATTGTTTTTTACATCTAAAATAATGACATTATTAACGTCAATTTAGTACGAATTACATTTTTATTATATGTTGTTTTAATCAAACTCGTGTCAATACTCAATAAAGTCATTATTTCAATTATGAAAATAAAAATAACCATTAAATTATAATTTCAAACAGCAACATATATTTCTGTCAAACAAAAAAACAATAACATATATTTTTAATAATATTTAAAATATTTTTTAAATACTGGTCCATGATAAATCACTTGAAGAAGTAGTCTTATTAGAATTTAATATATTATTAGGCTAATATGACAAGTTATATTATTACTCTACTTTTTTCTTTTACAAAGACAAGCTAAAATACATAAAGTGATCTATTAAAATAAAAAAGAAAAAAAAAATACATAAAGTGAAAAGTTGATTCTTTGAATGCAAGACCGTATATGATACGTAACTTATAATTACAAATACGTAATTTAACACTCCCCCACCCACCCACGACGTGGAAAAATACAGAAACAACAAGACCAACTCGGTGAGTCAGTCTAACTCGAAAGGCAAACTCAGCATCTAACCATTTAATTTCATTCCTTCACAATTTCACATTACAGTTACACCATTTTTTTTCCCGCACACAAACACTTCTCTCTTCTATCACTAACATTGAGATAGAGAGGGAGAAACAAAAACAAAACAAAACAAAACAAAATCAAATAACACTATCACAATCCTCATAATACGACGTCGTTTTACAGATCCACCATTATTATCATCATCATCAACGTCTTCAACAACAAGTTAGTTGAGAAAATCCCCAAGACACAGAGCTGGAGCCATTACCAGATCCCAAGCAATTGAAGGCTCCACCTGCCACCACATCCAACGGTCAGATCCGTTACCGATCTCCATCTTCCACCGAGCTTTTCGACGGTCAGTCCACCTCTCCACCGTCACATCCTACCGATCACCACCCCTCTGAATTCGAATCTGCCAAAATGCTGAAGCGTCCTAACCGTCAGGAGTCAATCTCCGATAAGATCTATAGATTCCGAGGAACTCTTCTCGTTGTCTCGATCCCTATCCTTCTCATCACATTCGTTCTCTATATGATGCCTTCGAGTTCCAATTATGAATCTGTCGGAGATTATACCCTCATTAGTCGCAAAATTTCGCCGGATAAAAAATCCGGTAGCTCTTATGCCGTCATTTTCGATGCTGGTAGCTCCGGCAGCCGCGTTCACGTTTTCCATTTCGATCATAATCTAGATCTTGTTCACATTGGCAAAGATCTCGAACTTTTCGAGCAGGTAGGTCAACACAATTTTTTTATTTTTATTATTATATAGTAGTACATAGATAATGATAAATTAATGTATATGTATATATATAATAATAAATCATATTTATTATGTTCAAATTAAATACATCTTATATAATGTTGGTTTTGTCTTTTGCAGATTAAACCAGGTTTGAGTGCTTATGCTCAGAATCCGCAGAAAGCAGCAGAATCTTTGGTTTCACTTTTAGAGAAAGCGGAGAATGTTGTTCCTCGTGAATTGCGATCAAAGACACCGGTTCGAGTTGGGGTGTGTAGTTTTTATTTTTGGCATTGCATTTGTGATTTGTTTGTGTATTGTTCTTAGTTGAGAGTTTCTATGAAGGAGAATTGAATTGAATTTATGTGATGATGTAGGCTACTGCAGGTTTGAGGGCTTTGGAAGGGGATGCATCTGATAAGATATTGCAAGCGGTAACTTTTGCTTTGTTTTTCTCAATTTCAGTGGTTTTAGAAGCTGTGCATGCATTTTGTTTAATTTTTTGTTGCTTTGGATTTCGTTGATTTAAGGTAAAGGATTTGCTTAAGCACAGAAGCCCATTGAAATCTGATGCTGATGCGGTTACGGTGCTGGATGGAACACAAGAAGGTGCTTATCAGTGGGTATGATTTATGAACATAATATTATCTGTGATTTATTGAAGTTTTCTTATGGTGTGATTATAGCTTGAAGCTGCATTTATTATGAATGCATCCCAAGATTAGAGGAGAATTGATAAGGTTTTTTAACATAGATTTGTATCGTTAACTTTGTAGACTAGGATGCATAGGTACTTATGGAGAATCGACTACCTTTTTCTAATATCGATTAAATTAAATGTTTGAAACTGTCAGAGTCTGTGATTAGATTGTTTGATATGGGGACTGTGGGTTTTGAATGTGTTGTGTTTTTATCTTTTATCAAATTGGGCAGAGTGGTATTTGAAGGAATAGAGCATTAGGGCTGAACAAACTTTCTGCTATTAATGTTTTTATGTTGATGAGAGTAAGTTTGAGACATACTTGTTCTTGCCGTCTTACGTTTTCCCTCTGACCGTCTTATTCTTTCATTTGGTTACTTGTATCAATGTTGAGCCCTATAGCAACACTCAACTCAATAACAATATTCCTCCTGTTTAGTGTCTACTAAAAACCCATACTAAGTAGTATTCTTCCTTATTTTCTTACTTTTGGCCCTTCCATGCTTTCATATTGTCTGTTTCCATTGTCGGCACAGCTATTTTATTTTAGAAAGGACAAGAAACCAACTTGCGCACACAGATGCAGTCATTCCTGTTTAAACTACTACATGAAGTTTAAACTAGTAAACTACTATTTTAAACTTTTTAGTCCTATTTTGTTTCCTGAACTTTCAATTCGGGTTTCTTATTGTATTTTTCTCAAAAGGTGCTATCTTGTCCCTCTATTTGGTAGAATACAAAACTTGAAATTGATTGATATGACAAGTTTGTTGAGTTGTTCAGCACAATACCTAGTAGGAGGTCTGATAAAAAAATCAAGTACAAGAAAGGAGGATAAGGAATTCTCCTAGAACAACCAGAAAATAAGAAGGCAACACATTTGTAAAAATTACATTTGCTCTTGGTAGATCCAATCTCTTGAAAGAGAACTCTACCACAAAAAATAAGAGCGATGAAATTCTAGATACATACTTAACTCACCCTCAAATTAGGTCCTTCCATAAGGAACAAACTACACCAAATTTTTAAATCATTTTATTACTTGATAGGCAATGGGATTTATTTGTTGATACCTCCTGTATTCATGTTAGAGGTAGATCTATAAGGATATTCTATTTTAGATGGATACTATTTTTTCGGGGCTGTACTATAAATATATCTTCAGGGCGCTGGCCAGCTGAATGGCTAAACATGTTACATGAGCTCATTTCATATTGGTGTCAAGTGACAACTATTGGGGACCACACTGAAACATTAAGATATGCTGTATTTCTGAAACTGTATATGGTAGAACACAGGCCAACCATCTTGTGAAAAAGCCAGATATTTAAAAATATGGTGCAATTTGATAACGTTTGGCTGTACCATGATAGATTCAAAACAGGGATGTTGCATCACATTGATAACTTCTTTGATTCTTTCTCATAATAGTTTGGAAATAGTGCTTTGCAGTACTTTAAGAGTTTGAAAATAGGGATGTATATTTGATCAACAAAAGAAAATAGGGATGTATATGGACAACATTAAAAGATTTATAAAATTTTGAAATCAGGGTGGGCATCATTAACAAAGTTTTATAATATTGATGATTTGAAGTCTGAAGAACAGCATAAGATATGTTTGGCTTGATTCTTGTTCCTGATTGTTAGTAGATTCCAAATATTTGCTTAAACTTAAATAATAATGCGAAAACAAGATGTGTAGAAATATGGTTCATTCTGAAAAATGTAAAACATTCAAGTAATTGTCACATTGGATGAATTTGGGAGTTAACTTAACAATGAAAAGTGCGGATTCCTCTGAAGATTATGAAATTTATGGATGGGCATCATTATCAGTGTTCTAAAATATGGATGATCTGAACTTGGAAGATGGACATTAGGCGATAGCTTGTTTATTTTTCCTGATTGTTAGATTCCGAAGATTTGATTATAATTCTACCATTATGCAAGATAAATTGCTCCACTGGATTAGTTTTAATCAGAATCAGTTCAACAATGAAAAACTCGAGGTTCTCCTGCATACATAAAATTCTTTCATCTACAGTTTTCTTTAACATAATTGAATTTTGTTTTTTCTATTTGAAGAGTAACTTGGTATGAGGACTGCTTAGATATATCTAAAAATTACGAAAATCTCAAGAATGGTCTTCAGAACATTAGAAAGTTAGAAATCCTATATTTTCTCTAAAATTATACCGAATATATTCTCAGGTAGCTTTTCCTAGCCACTTTCCTAGCCACTAACTCACTGATAGAAAAGTTTGTTCCGATTTCTGATCAATAGTATGAACTGCTAGTTATTACAAACAATAGAATTAAAAAAAACATGTTTTCTTTCTTCTAAGAGTAAAGAGCTGAGACAGTATTTTGTTTGTGTTACCCTGTCTTTTGTTTTATTCTAGGTTACTATTAACTATCTATTGGGAAACTTGGGAAAAGATTATTCAAAGACTGTCGGGGTAGTTGATCTTGGAGGAGGATCTGTTCAAATGGCTTATGCCATCTCTGAGTCTGATGCTGCCATGGCTCCACAAGTAACGGATGGAGAGGATCCATATGTCAAGGAGATGTTCCTGAGGGGAAGAAAATATTACCTCTATGTTCACAGGTATTTCTACTTGATATGCTAAGTCTATATTGTCATTCTTTTTTTCTTTTCCTTTACAGCCTTGGGCCTTTAATAGCATTAAGACATGCACCTTGGGTACTTCCACTTTGCAGTCTTTTTCACGATAGTATTCTGTGTTCCCATCTATAGATATCTTTTAATATACTAATGGATTTTTTATTTCTTGCTCTCAGTTACTTGCGCTATGGTTTACTAGCAGCTCGCGCAGAGATTTTAAAGGCTTCTGGTGATGCTGAAAACCCGTGTATCTTATCTGGTCACGATGGTAATTACAACTTCTCCTTTCTGTATGCCTGCTGCCCGGCACTGTTTTGATTGAGTTGCATTTCATCTCTTTTGATTATCCTTTCATTATTAGTTCATACAGAAAGAGTACCGAATAATTATATTTTCTCCATGCCTTTTCTTCCTGTCTTAAGTTCTGATGACAAGTGGATTTTTAAAATTCTTCTTAGGATCTTACAACTATGGAGGAAAGTCATTTAAGGCTTCATCCTCTGGAGCAAGCTTAGATGATTGCAAAAGCGTGGCTCTAAAGGCTCTCAAAGTCAATGAGTCAACATGTACACATATGAAGTGCACTTTTGGTGGGATATGGAATGGTGGAGGTGGGGATGGACAGAAAAACCTATTTGTTGCCTCATTTTTCTTTGACCGGGCTGCTGAGGTATTGATTTTTTCATTCAACGCTTTGACAGAATTGCTTCTAATTCTACTGCACTGCCAATCTTATCACATTACTTATTCACAGGCTGGTTTTGCTAATCCAAACTCACCAGTTGCAATAGTTCGTCCCTCGGATTTTGAGGATGCTGCCAAGCAGGCTTGTCAAACAAAACTCGAGAATGGAAAATCCACGTATCCACGAGTTGAGGAGGGGAACCTTCCATATCTTTGCATGGATCTTGTATACCAGTATACATTGCTTGTTGATGGGTTTGGTAGGTTCTAAACTAAAATTTAGATAGTTATACATGACAGTGTTTCTACGAACTCTTGAATAACTATCTTCCTGCGCTTATTGCTTTCACTTGTTTCCAGGCATATTACCATGGCAAGAGATTACACTGGTAAAGAAAGTTAAATACGAAGATGCCCTTGTTGAGGCAGCTTGGCCACTCGGAAGTGCCATTGAAGCTGTATCATCTACGTAACAGCACCAATTTTATGAATTAGATTACTCATCCGAAATCTTGGAGCATGGATTTTGTGGTGAAACACTGCCTGTCATTCATGATGATCAGAAATTACTTCAGGCAAAATTGGAATTGGATATGGGTCTATTTTTCTGGAATAATGGGATATATGTAATTAATTAACATTAACAATATATCTGATTTACAGCTCTGGCAGATTCATTCGATTCATTAATGGTGTGTTTGGTTGTGTGGAAAGAAAATGGAAGGAAAGAAAATTACGGAAATCGATGGATGAATTTAGACTAACTTTTAGTCCAAGTTCATTCATCGGTTTCCGTAATTTTTTCTCCTTCCACTTTCTTTCCTTCAAACCAAACAAAGCCGTGCGTCTAATATATCTTGTCTTGAGAGATGAACAAAATGGTGATGCTTACACCATTTCATTTTTGTTTAAACGGTTTCGTTGGTGATTATAGTTAATCATTTATTTCTTCTCATCTTGTTATTAGTCAACACCTGCATTTTATAATTCTCGTTTTTTGTTTTTGTTAATTATTTCGCTGACATACTTGGACAATCGACAGAATGTTGTCATGCATATTAAAATTGTGCACGAGGTTATGTTAATTAAGCGTGGGGATGTCAATCTGCACATGAGGAGCACAAGAGGAGTGCTAACAGTAACAACACTCTTTGAAGGGTCTCTAGTACTCACTCTTTTGGGTAAAATTCGTGCGTCTAACTTTATGTGGATCTATTCCGATTATTTTTAAAGTGAGAGATCCACACCTAAATGACCTGAAATATGATTTAATAATGTAATAAAATCAACATCGATAAGATTGGGAGAAAATTCTTCAAATTTTTTTATTTAAAACATGTTATATTACTATATTTTAGATTAAATATTTGATAGAGAACCAAAATTATCAAATTTTAAAATAGAAGGATTAATTTCGTAAAATAGTGGAAACAAATGCCAAAAAATACAGTTAAGCCAAAAAAAATCGGACCATCATGATGTTTAGATGAAAAGTGCTAGTAACACTTTCTTTTAAACACTTTAAAATTGTAGTTTTTTGTTTTACCAAACAAACTAAATTCATTTCATTAATCATCAAACATTCAATACAAAAAGGAATAAACTAAAATCTATGGAAACTAATCTAAGAGATGGACTAGCAAGAGTATGAGCAACCAAATTCGCTTGTCTCCAAGCGAACTTTACCTCAAAGTTTACAAATGAAGAAATAATATGAATAATATTAGCAACAATTGAACAATAATATGAATAATATTAACAACAATTGAACTAAACTCAAAGTTGTCTATTTGCTTCAATCTAATCGCATCGACCAATAATTTTTTTTTTGACACAAACAAAATGATATTCATTCATTCAAATCCACAGATACATCAAATACAACCACATATTCAACTTCGCTAAAAACGTAAATGATGAATCTGCGAACAAACTCACAGCAGCCGAGTTAATAGCATACAACGGCATAATGCATACAACAAATAATATGATAAAATTAAAATCACCGGAATATCCATGCTTCCGGATTTGTAATGTTGATGCCCGAATCATTGATCGAATCTGTAGTTGACTGAAGATAATCTTTCGAGAAGAATCAAAAGAACACCGCAACAATACGGGAAATCAAATAACGCCGCACAAGACGACGACCAACACAACGCCGCACTTAGACGACGAAATCACAAAAAAAACACAAAAGAAAAACTTAATCTATGTGAAAATCACTTATTTATATTAAAAGAAGAGAAAAAAAGGTGTAGAGGGGGCGATTCTAGGCCAAAAGTGACCCAAAATCACCCCTCTATGATGAACAAAAAGAGCTTGAAGACAAAAGAAAATTCTGTAAATTAGGGCCGGCAGGCATCGACCAATAATTGAGAGTTGTTTTTAAATTGAACCTGAACAAAACCTCGAACACATGCCTTTTCCTTTGCACAATTTTTAGACTAGTCTTGAACACCACATTTTAATTATTTTCTCTAATATATGTGTGAAAAAATAAATAAAACTACAAAAAATCACCAAATATATAAAAAAAAAAATTAGTAAAAATCTTGGTAAAAATCAAAATCTGCAAAAATTGCAAGTTTTGAACACGATTCGAATTGTAGAATTCAAATTAGTTTAAAGTGCAGAATTCAAACTGGTTTGGAATCTAATGTCCAAACTGTACTAGTATATAGTACAAAATTCAAAACTACGAACTAATTAGATTGAGAATCTGAAATCTGAAACCTAGCGAGAAGATTCTAGAATCTGAACTGTGTCAAAGGGGGAAAAAACGAATATTTAAGAATTCTACAATATGAGGCGCATAAAGAGAAAAATCCTATCGATTCAATAATAAAACCTAGGCTTAATAGTTAATACCAATAATGAATTGGTCCAAGTGGTTAGAGACTTGGTCCTATGTGGTCAGAGGTTCGATTTCATTCTCATGCGTACCGAGGAAATTTAGTTTGGAGGGGAGAACTCACCTTGTGTGCCCCACAGGTTTCTCGGCGCGGAAATTAGTAATCGCCAACGGCGGTGAAAATTTCGTACCACTATCATGGTAACCCCCAAAAAAAAACTTAGGCTTAATTGTAGTTTTAGTCATCTATTTTCACCATTTTGCGGAATTAGTTCTCCTATTTTAAAATTTATTTTAGTCCATTCAAGTTCAACACATATTTTGTCTAAAATATAATAATACAACATGCTTTAAATTAACTTTATAAATGATTTTTCTTACAACTCCATCGATGTTGGTATTTTCTTATCATCAGATCATTTAACATAATACTTTCTCCGGTCTCATATATAAGCAAAAATTGTTTTTTTGGATTCATTGAAAAAATTATGTATTTAATCCATATTATAGACCACATACATCATTTTTTTAATGAATCTAAAAAAATAACTTTTGCTTATATATGAGACCGGAAAGAGTATCGCATGATCGCATGACCGCATGACCAATTTATAATTAAAAATAATGATAGAGGAGACCAAATCTGGAAAATAATAAAAATAAAAGAGCAAAAGTCCAAAACTGCAATTAAGTGTAAAACTTACGTAAGGTATGGACTATGGCCCAACTTTGATCAGTAGCGTTTGCGTGTGTTCGTTTTGCTGTCCTTCATTCACGTCGAGATAGATTCGTTATGTCAATCTTTGTCTCATGTTCCTGCTAAATACAACTTTCCTTCCCAAAATCATTCCATTCATTATAAAACCTGTGATTATCAGCTACACTATCTTTCGTGTGTAAATTGCGTCAGTGATCTAATTCGCTTTGCTTCTCTCTGAGTCATTTTCGCAAACACCTTTCGCTCAAGGTTTAAATTATATTTATGCGCTCTATCAAATTTCAATACATTGATTTCTTTATTTTCCTATAATGATCAGAATCAGATCTAAACTATCTGTATTCTCTGTTGTGTTATTACGCATAAGGAAGAACTCATTCACTGTTAATCACTGTGACATAGTTCAGAATCCTCTTATGAGTGTTTCTTTCAATGTTTTTAACTCTTCAAATTTTGACACTTTTTTAGCTCCGCCAAAATTTGGTTTCTCAGTTAGTCCTTTTTCTACTGAATCCTCAACCAACTCTAATACCCCCGAATTAGGATTGGATGCGAGGTTGAGTGATGACGACGATAATGATAATGATAGTGACAATGACGACGATGATAAGAATAGTACCCAGTTACATTTAAGGGATGAAGGTTTTGTCCAAGATGTTAAGACCATTTTGGATATAATTCACAAACCGGGTTCTGGACCTTATGAAATTAAGCACAAGCTTGAGGATTGCAGTGTTAAGGTATCATCAGAGTTGGTTGTGGAGGTTCTTTCGAGAATTCGCAATGACTGGGAAGCTGCTTTCACTTTTTTCTTGTGGGCGGGGAAGCAACCTGGGTATGCTCATTCGGTTCGCGAATACCATTCAATGATATCTGTCCTTGGTAAAATGAGGAGGTTTGATACTGCTTGGACCTTAATTGACGAAATGAGAAGGGGAAGAAATGGTCAATCTATTGTCATCCCACAAACTCTCTTGATTATGATAAGGAAATACTGTGCTGTTCATGATGTTGGAAGGGCTATAAACACTTTCTACGCTTTTAAACGGTTTAACTTTCAAGTTGGATTGTATGAATTTCAAGGGCTTCTTTCTGCACTTTGCCGGTATAAGAATGTGCAGGATGCTGAGCACTTACTGTTCTGCAACAAAAATGTTTTCCCACTTGACACCAAAAGCTTTAACATCATTCTTAATGGATGGTGCAATTTGATCGTTAGTACGCGCAATGCAGAAAGGGTTTGGGAGGAGATGAGTAAGAGAGGAATCCGACATGATGTTGTCTCATACGCAAGTATCATATCTTGCTATTCAAAGTCTTCTAAACTTTATAGGGTGCTCCAGCTGTTTGAACAAATGAAGAAAAAGAATATCACTCCTGATAGGAAGGTTTATAATGCGGTCATTTTTTCGCTTGCCAAGAATAGGCTTGTGAAAGAAGCTGTAAATCTTATTAGAACAATGGAAGACAACAATGTTACTCCAGATGCCATCACTTACAACTCCCTGATCAAGCCTCTTTGCAAAAACCGTAAAATTGATGAAGCTAATGAAATTTTTGATGAAATGTTGAAGCGACACATATCCCCGTCTATTCGGACTTTTCATGCTTTCTTCCGAATATTAAGAGTCAAGGAAGAAGTATTTGAGCTTTTGGACAAAATGAAAGAGCAGGGGTGCAACCCAACTATTGAGACTTATATAATGTTGATAAGAAAGTTTTGCCGCTGGCGCCAGCTTGATGACGTCAATAAGATATGGAATGCAATGGTGGAAGATGGAATTGGCCATGATCGTAGCTCGTATATTGTACTGATTCATGGCCTGTTTCTGAATGGTAAGGTGGAGGAAGCATACAAATATTATATAGAGATGCAAGAGAAAGGTTTCCTACCGGAACCAAAGACCGAAAATATGCTTCAAGCATGGCTTTCTGGAAGACAAGTAACAGAGGGCCAGGTAACAGATTTAGAACACAATCAAATAGAACATGGTAGTCCTAAACCGAATGTCAAATCTATACATAATAAATTTGATAAGGAAAAAGATTTTCTTCGCGAACCCGAGACCAGAAGCGTAACAAGAGAAGGAGGCTTTTCTTTCTGGGAGAAGTAAATCCTTATCGTACAAGATGTTCAATTGCATTTCCTTTATCTATGATGAAGGTAACGCTCATTGATCTCTACTTTTCAAATGTCAATGTACTGCTTAGCCTTGGGGGATTGTTGTCACATGGGAGCTGAATTTAGTTGCTTATATGTATCTTTAAGCGCCTCGCCAATGGTAGAATCAATTTAAAGTTCTTAATTTATTTTTAGCCGGCCCTACAGTTTTACATTAATTTGATGAACATCAACATCATTTCACTCTACCGATGCAACTCTGTTAAGAGGTTAAAATGTGTTTGGCAAGTTATTTCAAATATTTATATGTTTTAAAATGAGTTACACAATTGACCTCACATTTTTTTAATGGTTAAGAACCAGTTCTTATATGCGGCATTTGTGTCATCCACCTCCAATAGTAGAACTTTTAAGAACTGGTTTATCTCTATGAACCTTACTAATTAAGAACTGCCAATGGAGATAATTTCCAAACAAGTGGAGCTTGAAACTTAAATCACTGTTGTCTGTCCTGATGTCTTTAATTGCAGATTAAAAATGTGAATTGATAGTTTCTTGCAGGGACCTATTATTACAGGCTTATAGAATCTAGGCTAGAAGTAAATTTAGAACAGATATGAAGTAAAATCAACTAACATAAATAACAAAAAATACAATTAAACTTAGTTTAGTTAATTTCTTTTTGTTTGCATAGTTGATATTATATTATGTAAAAGTAATGCTGCCTTTATACAACTTTTGTATTTACAAATTTACACAATGGCTCCATTTGAATCAGTGCAGCATGACTTCAAACTTTTTGTATTAAACCTTTAGATGGAGGCTGTTCTGCCGTAGGATGGATTTGCTTCCAGTTAATTTGAATGAAATACACGTTGTTCTCATCGACATGGGAAGTCTATGAGGTAATTATTATATATAACATTACATGGGATAGCTGAAAATGGAGTTAAGGAGAGGGAGGTACAGGCAGGCTTTACACTGTCAAAGTCCGTAGTTTTAATTTAATTGCCATATATTGATTCTTATCAAAGTGGTTTCTGAAACAATTTGCAGATTAAATTGGCATTTAGTATAGTGGTTCTTGCACATGCTATTATAGGAGTTTGTTTCTCAACTTTGGTTTTAATATTTCTTTTTTATTTTTGCTAATGCTTTCATAGCAATGCATAGTTTTATTCAAATGAAATGGCTTATAGACCTGATTGATGTATGTTGTGCAAGAAATGAAGAGGCATGATTCCTTGGTGTATATGTATGTAGAGTTGTTTTCATCAATTATTCTAGTAGTTGCTGCTGGTCTTGGAGTTTATTCAGCTTTTAATCTTGTGCATCATTTGAAAATATGATTACTTTTAAAAAATTAGAAATGTTTTTATTTATTTTTAAAACTCGATATCCGACCCAAAAATCGATAACTCCAAGAAACACCAATCCCACCGCCCACCAGCGGGTGCCTATTTTTTTTTTAAAAATAGAAATGTTATGTCATACTATTACTAATAAATCAACCATACACAGTAAGATGTCATCAAAATCACGAGGGCTTGCTAAGCCTCTAAGCAACTAACATTAGCGTCTCTCTTATTGAACTATGGAAGAGTCTCTTCCATAGTTCAATAAAAGTTGGAAAGATGCAACAAAATAAATGCATCCACTCAAAGATTATAGTACATGGATGTTCAAATCCAAACCAATCCAAATAAAAACTACAAACCGATCTAAAAAAATGAAAACCGCAACAAACCAAATATTGTTGGATGTGTTTGGATGCCATTTTATGAAAACCACTAGATCAGATCCGATTTCAGATTGATTTTTCAAAACCAATCAAAACTGAACCAAACCACATATATATTTTAATACTTATTTATCTTTTTAGCAGTATGAATATATATTGCATTAACTTATTTTTTGTTCATTTTAAATTTTGTTAATACTATTTGTTTGTTTAGTTTAATGGCTTAATTCAACATTTGCTCCTTTATGTTTATTTTAGGTTTCAACTTAGTCCCTTATATTTTATAAGTTTCAATTAATTTGATCCCTTATATTTATTTTAGGTTTCAATTTGATCATTTCCGTCAGTTTTGTCACATGTGGCAGACGGTTTGCATATGTGGACAGACACGTGGATACCTGGACACTTGGACCTCTTATATTTATTTTAGGTTTCAATTTGATCATTTCCGTCAGTTTTGTCACATGTGGCAGACGGTTTGCATATGTGGACAAACACGTGGATACCTGGACACGTGTCCAATTGACACAGTGGAAACATCAAAACTGACGGAAAGAACCAATTATGCAAACGGTGGAAACATAAGGGACCAATTGAAACTTTTAAAACATAAGGACCAAATTGAAACCTAAAATAAATATAAGGGACCAAATGTCGAATTAAGCCTAGTTTAATCTATTTTTTTACTTTTTGATATGTTTCGTATATAATTGATAATTTCATTTTAAAACATTAATTTTTAATATACTACTATATATGTTATGTTTTACATGAAACTTAATATTTATTATGTTAAAAAATTCAAACTATTATTTTATAATGTTTTTTATAATATTAATATTTAATTAAAAAAGTTAAAATTTGGATATCCAAAAACCGATTCAAATTAAACCGCATAAAATTGGATCGAATTTTGTTTATTTTTCATCCAAAACCGAACTGAACCTTAAATAAACTTAATTTTGGATAGGATAAATTTTTACTTAAAAATCGATCCAAACCGAACCACGAACATCAAGTTATTCACTCGACAATTGTTAAAGTTGCATTTTTATAGATCAAGATCCACTTGACTAATGCTTTTTAGCAAGAAAATCTAAGGAGAAAAATTGCAAGAATAAATCTCCATTCTTATTAAAATCCACCATTCCCATGATTTCCATAAAAAGAAGATATTAAAATTACATCATCCTATAAGAAATTGCCATGTGTTATTCTTACATTTCTTCTCTTAAATCATTCTTAACAAATAGCATTACTCATAGACGCTGGTTCAAAACATGAGGAACTATATTAATTATTACTTTTTTTTTTTGCAAGAATATTAATACTTATTTTATCTGAAGGAGAGAGGAACACGAGGAAATTAAATATTGAAATTAAAGTTAGAGTATATTATTGACCAAATAAAAAGTAAGAGTATATTAATAATTAATCCGCCAAAAAAAAAGCATTTTTTTGACTTCAAGTAAGAGTATTTTTTTTTTTGAAGCACTAGTAGCTTTGGCTTTATCAAAAATAATAATATTTTTTTATTTAGTAGTCTAGTGGCTTAAAATTCCACTTTTAAGGTGAATAAGCGGAATGTTCATGGTTCGAACCTCAGCTCCTACATAATATATGCGATGTCCATACCAACTGAGTTAAGCTCACAGAAACTCAAAAATAATAATACTAGTAGTTGTTATTAAAAAAAAATTATACTAGTTTATTTTGTTACAAAAGAGAAAAAAAACAAAGAACAAAAGGAACCAACGACTAGTAAACGTTATACATAAAGCATTCACAAGAAAAATAAAAGACATATCACGAGGAGCACCCGTAAAACAACAAAAACTATCCTAGTTGCTTTATAAAAAAAATAAAGTTATATAGTGGTTGTTATAATTATACTGGTTCGGAGATCAGTTCTGGCATCAAGTGATTCCAGCCCCCTCCCGATCGCAGTTGCGGAGGATCGAACAGTGGTTCTCCCTACCAAGTTCTGCGCTAATCATCACTGAACCAACTAACGATTGGTTGATTAAATAAGTATTTTGTTCATAAAATAATAAATTTTTAATTTTAGTCCATAAACATAAAAAAGTTCTCTTTTTACAAAAAGTATAATATAATATACTTAAAATGTGGAACTTGTCTTTTTCCCTCTTTTGACTACTATTTTAATGTAACTAGTATCCAGACCCGTGCCAAGCACGGGTAGAAATGCGTTTGTAGATTTATTGATTTATAAATAATATATATATTTTAATATATTTTACTTTAAACTGAAAATTTAAAATTTTAATTGTTAATGAAAGATAATTAATAACAAATACGTAAATATTTACAATCTTATATAATTTAAAAATAAAAATAACATTCTATGATAAAAACTAACCGTAAAATTTAAGTAGTGTCATAAATTTTCTTAAGGAAGATTTTTATAGTTTGTATTTTTTTTATCAAATTGAAAATGTATCATAGTTGTTGTTTCTATTATTCTACACTAAATGATTTATAAAGTTGATGGAAAATAATTTCTCTGGGATTTATGGAAGAGAATTTGAGATTTCGTAAAAGAACTATGAGGTTGATATGAATTACAAAAAAAATAAAATGTCAGTGTATCAATATATGAGTAGAAATATACAGTATACTACAATATAAATAACAAAAAAAATCGATTCCCGTATTAATATTTAAGCAGAAATATAAGTTCCCGTTGAAAAAAAATTGTCTCCCTATTAATATATGACTAAAAATATAGATTACATAAAAAATATAAAATAAATAGGTCTTCGTATTAATATATTTGTGAAAATATAAATCTAAGTATAAATTATATAAAAAAAAAGAGTCATATGTATTGATGCATAAATAGAAATATATGTTTCCGTATAAATTACAATTAAAATAGGCCTCCGTATTGATGGATGAGTTGAAATATAGGCCACTTAGAAATCAAAAAAAAAAAAAGGCTTTCGTATTAATATATGAGTAGAAATATAAATTACATTATAAATTACATAAACAAAATAAATCCCGTATTAATATATGAAAAGAAATATAAGTTTATGTAGTAATTAAAAAAATAGTTCTCGTATTAATATGAGTTAAAATATAGATTTCGTAAAAATTAAAAAAGATAAAGAAAAGATGGGTCTCCATGTTAATATAAATTAATAGAAATAAGTTATCGTAAAAATTACAAAAAAAAAGTCCTTCGTATTAATATATGAGTAAAAATATATATACCTATAGATATTTTTAATAAAAAAAATAGGCTTCCGTATATCTGTATGAGTAGAAATATAGGTCTCGTGGAAATTAAAAAAGTAGGTCTTCCAACTAACACGATTAGAAATCTAAACTACAATATAAATTACAAAAATAAAAAAGATTCCGTATTAATGTATGGATATAAATATAGTTTCTTATTTAAATAAAAAATAATCATTGTATGAGTAAAATATAGATTCCGTAAAAATTAAAATAAAAAAGAAAAAAGGATAGCCTCCGTATTAATATATGAATACAAAAAATAGGCATTCATATTAATATATAAATAGAAATATAAGTCACCTAAAAATATCAACAAAAAAAAAAAGTTTCGTATTACTATAGATTCCTGCATAAATTTAAAAAAAAATTGTTATCCACATTAATAGAGTGACTAAACTTAACAAACCCTGATTTTATGTGAGCGGGGAGGTGCACACTGCACATTTTGTGTTAGTTGTATTTTTTCACATGATATAGGTACAACATAAATTTTCTAAATAAGTACATAATATTTAAATGAATCTATACAGTCATGATCATTGGTTATGAAATTTCAAATTAAGACCCACATACAAAAATAAGAAATATGATAATCTTCATCTCCTATCATCTCTCAAATAGATGAACAGATCTTTGTCCCTCGAAAATAAAATCAATCATTGTGAAATACTTAAATTTGGTAACAAATTTGGCAACAATACATACAAATGCTTCAAAGCTCTTCAAGAAATCACCAACGAATGAGAATAAGAAATAAGAAGAGAATATCATTGATCCGTCAAGTTCAGTTGCAATCATCTTGGTCTTAATTCATTCGTTTCATAGTCTTTCTACACATTTGCAAATAAAATATAAATGAAAAAGTAAGACCCTATAAATTACATAAAATTAGAAATATATAAATATAAATATAGTCCAGTATAAATTTAAAAAGTAAACCCCGTATAAGTTACATAAAAAATAACATAGGTCCGGTAAAAATGTAACAAAAAAAACGTTCATGTATATATCTGTCATGTATAAATATTTCAAAATAAAGGCTCCCAAGCAAAACAAAATTAAATTGACATTTCATATTTCTTTTTTGTGTGGAGGACATTTCATATTTTTAATCTTTGAATATACATACATAAATTAAAAGGTGGAACAAATCAATAAAATGTAGTCAATAGAAGGAAAAAGAAAAATCGAGAATAAAAAGAGAGGTAAAGACGCATGGAAAACAACATTTTTAGAAGAATAAATATGTATATGTAATATTTTGATGAATAGAAAAACGTATAAGTAATATTTTGAAGAATAGAAATAGGATGAGACTTATTTATAGGCATAATAATACCTCAATTTCTTTGTTGTCATAATTAATGCATATTAATTAATATTACCAATATTATTACCATCACTGTATTAGTTTAAAGAATACTGAGGATTGTCCACAAGTCCTAGCTCAACTGACAAAATTTGCCGAAATTATTAGGTCGGACGCTATGACTTGGGTTCGAACCCCGACTCCCTCACTTGTGTGTGTGTGTGAGTTCTTTACCATTTTGTTTATGTACCAAAAAAATAAAATAAAGAATACTGAGGGTTTGGAAGCATAACTTTTAAAAGCTGAGCACATTTTTTTGGACTTGTTATTATTATTTTTTTGTTAAAAAAACATGTGTTTGTTTTTTGTGACCAATTTTGTGTTGTAGTTATAACGCACCAACTAAAATATCTAGAATATTTAGTCAAGACATAAATAAATGGATCTGAGTACAATTAGAATTTCTGAATATAATGAAATTACAACTTGTCAAGAATACAACGTATTAAAACTGATAAGATACAGCGGAATGGTACAGAATCTCTGGGCAAACAAGGTAATATAATAACAAGGAGAAGAATTAAATCTTCTAGTCTGACAATCCAAGCTCAGCTCCAACTGTCAGTCTCCTGCCTGGTCCTTGCTCCGGATAACCTGTTTACCTAAAAAAAAATTGATTTGGAGTGGGGTGAGACTACTAAGCCTCAGTGAGTCCTACTACCCTCCTAATGGTTACTACACCGGGGGAGCCTAGATAGTGTAATATTCTAAGTTCAACTGTTTTACATACCAATGCATTAATAAAAATAAATGTGTAACACTGTTATTATCTTGTCAAATTACTCTTCAAAGGTCACCCGAGGCAAGCCGGTCTCAGGTGCCTGACTCTGCGTAATACCGAATATTGAGGTTCGGATTCCGCCTTTGGCTCACATAATAAAAAACAGTAGAATTTAGAGGAATTCTTTAATCATGACATATACTTACCATTTAATTTCAATGATTATAAACAGTTCTAACCAATACATCCCACCCAGGGTATCCTAAACATGTTACTAAAACATATAAAATATACTTATTGTTCTCTGACCATATAATTTGTTAGACACTATTAAACAGGTTTAAGAAACCAAGTTGCATTCGGGTATAAAACGAGTGATGTGTTATGTTTCAAAATTAAGTAGGTTCTGTTCCAGGTACACTCGCTACGGCGAGTTCCCACATGCTACGGCGAGCTTTTTAGGCCAACAGACCTGTAACACACGCCCTGGCGAGTCAAAGACTCACCTGGCGAGTTATACAAGACATTAACACTCGCTGTGGCGTGTAATCACTCGCTGCGGCGAGTGCAGCAGCACAAACCCCTGTTTCTGTAAAAATGTTGTTTATCCAAAATTCACCTACAACCTCTATGCAACTCGTTTTAAACATGTCTTATAATATTTAATAGATTATATAGGAGCAAGAATTGGGAATTATTCTTGCTCTATCATTAATTTGATCCTAAAATTCCTATATTCGCATGCAATACATATTTTGGGGAAACTAGGCTTTCTAAAATTTACTATGGTTTAGAACTTAAAGAACCCACCTGATACGAAGCTTTACACTGATACTAATGCTCAACAACACCCATGAACTCTTCTGTACTAGAACTCACTTGAAACCCCAATTGCTCTAAAGATATGAAAATGGTGGAAAAGGCTTCTAATGTGCTGCAGGGATGATGAGTTGTTTTCTGCAATATCTTAAGTTCCAACTCCTTTGTCCAACATCCATAAACTCTCATGCAACACAAGAAGTGGATTTACAAATATATGAGATTCTTTCTAAGTTTAAGGGAATGGAGTGATCAATACCAAAATCTGTGAAAAGAGTATGAAGGTGTCGAAATACCTTACCAAGAGATAAATGGAAGAAGACTACAAGGGTGGAAGGACACATGCAGCAGCTAGTGCTGCTCTGCTACACTCGCTGCGGCGAGTAGCACAGCTCGCTGAGCGAGTTGCTCGATTTGTCAGGAAACAGCTCTGTTGGTTGCTGCTGCATCACCAACTTCAATCCTTGATCCTTAATCGTATTTTCCAGTCACCCACGAAGCTCATAATCAGACATGCAACACCAGAGTAGAAAAGATGAGAGTTTGGATTTTGAGGGTTTGGAACTTATTCAAGAAAAGGGGAAATCTAAGAATCATACCTTATTACTTACCATCCAAAATCATGATTCTGAGATGATGATTACACATGCAAGCAGTTCCAGATTTGGGGGTTGGAATGGGAGCACGAATTTGAGTGAATAATCAAAGTATGGAGTTTACTTTTGTGATACCAATGGATTGGAGGAAATCATGAAGCCTTTGCATGTTGGAATTAGATAGGATTTGAAGAAGATGGATTAATGGTGATGAATTCTTTTGAGGAAGAGGAAGAGAAAAACTGTGTTGTTGTTGTTGTTGTTGTTGTTTTCTTCTTCTGTTACGAGAGAGAGAGAGTGATGAGGGAGTGGAAGAGGAAAATGTGATACCTAAGAGAGAGAAATGGTTATAAGAAATGAATTGTGGTTTCACTCACTTGTCCTCATATAGTATCTTTATACTATACTAAAGGTTCATTAGGGTGAACCCTAATGCTCTTTCAAAAACCCTACTACCATGCATCATTGATGATGTCATCATGACATCAAGTAATCCATGTCATCCATTCATTGTCTGCCACGTGTACCATCTCGCCACGTCACCTTTTATTCCTCAACGCCCACGTCATCCGCCACGTCACTTTTAGCCCAACCACCTTCTACCACATCTCACTCCAGCCACGTCAGCATCATACTATAAAATTACAGTTTCACCCCTATACCTTATATATTTATAATTGCATCCCCACACTTTCATTATTTCCATTTTGACTTATGTACTTTTATAAATTGCATTTTGACTCCTAATTTTTTTTTAAATTTCAAATTTACTTCTATTTTTTTGAAAATTGCAGTTCTGTCCCAATATTTTTGAATATTACAGTTTTACCCCTAACAAAAAAAATAAAACTCTAATTGTTTTTTGTTGCATTTTTACAACAAAGGTGAGCATATAGCTCTAATATGATAGGCTTTTAACCACCATAAATCTCTTCTACCTCGCAACTTAAAAGAATCTATTAAGTTAAGAGTGTTCAATTACCAATTTACCAATATAACATGGTCAATTTTATGGTGTACAAGTGTACTAACGTAATAAAATTGATGGGTCTGCAGAGAGATTTGTAACGAGTGATTGAACTTTTAATTAAATGCTAATGTTTCGAATTTAACTAACTTTTACGCGCTACTTATAAATAGATTTGTAATTTACAGTTTTACCCCTAACAAAAAAAGTGAGCATATCATATTAATTGCGCAAGAAAAAAGGGTAAAAATTAAATTTTTATACACGTCACAGGTCTTTGAAGGTTCCACTATAAAATTTGATGTGACTGAGCTATCCAACAATAGTATGCAATGTACTTCTTGATCCTATTATCAATAATTATATGAATGATTTTTAATTTCATCATCTTAATGTGTTCCTTTAGAATCATATTAATTGTGCAAGAATAAAGGGTAAAAATTAAATTTTTATACATGTCACGGGTGTTTGAAGGTTATACTATAAAATTTCATGTAACTGAGCTATCCAACAATAGTATGCAATGTACTTCTTGATCCTATTATCAATGATTATATGAATGATTTTTAATTTCATCATCTTAACGTGTTGCTTATGAGAAAATTTGATCAACTTAGTTTATATTATTTGAAATGCACACCTAAACATGAGAAAATTAAATTAAGTGTGTTGTTAGGCAAAAATTAAATTGTATACATATAACGAGTCTTGAAGGCTCCACTGTAAAATTCGGTGTGATGCTTCACTTGATCCGCTTACATGTCACGGGTCTTTGAAGGTTCCACTATAAAATTTGATGTGACTGAGTTATCCAACAATAGTATGCAATGTACTTCTTGATCCTATTATCAATGATTATATGAATGATTTTTAATTTCATCATCTTAACGCGTTCCTTTAGAATCATATTAATTGCGCAAGAAAAAAGGATAAAAATTAAATTTTTATACATGTCACGGATCTTTGAAGGTTCTACTATAAAATTTGAAGTGACCGAGCTATCCAACAATAGTATGCAATGTACTTCTTGATCATATTATCAATGATTATATGAATGATTTTTAATTTCATCATCTTAATGTGTTACTCATGAGAAAATTTGACCAACTTAGTTTATATTATTTGAGATGCACACCTAAACATGAGAAAATTAAATTAAGTGTGTTGTTAGGCAAAAGTTAAATTGTATACATATAACGGGTCTTGAAGGCTCCACTGTGAAATCCGGTGTGATGCTTCACTTGATCCGCTTTATTATGGCGCTTAATGCTATAAGCATGTATCCTTCTATGTTATATACTTCTCTTGAACTGAGAATATCTACTTTAGATCTATAGGGATGTATCGTAGACCTTTCTATAGCATCTAATAACTCTTCTAAAAAAATATTTGTAACGGGTGATTGAACTCTTAATTAAACTCTAATGTTTCGAATTTAACTAACTTTTACACGCTACTTATAAATAGGTTTGTAATTTCTGCACGCCACTTACAGAAAGTTTTTAAATTTTGGCGCATTATGTCAAGTATCCCATCTCTAATCCTCCCAAGAGACATTTATTGCATAGGAGTAGTTTTGATTGTGGGAGTTTATAACGCCCCAACTAAAATATCTAGAATATTTAGTCAAGACATAAATAAATGGATCTGAGTACAACAATTTAAGGGTGAAAAACCAATTTATAAGAATAATCCTTTACATCAAAAGACAAACTTAAACAATACAGCGAAAGATAGAACATATAACCAAGGTTTACAGATAAACTAAAAACAAGGAAAGACTAAAGTCGTCTAATGCGATGATCCAAGCTCTGCTCCAATCATCAGCTTCCTCCTGGTCCTTGCTCCAGTTAACCTGTCTACCTAAAAAAAATTGGTTTGGAGTGGGGTGAGACTACTAAGCCTCAGTGAGTCCTACTACCCTCCTAGAGGTGACTACACCGGGGGCACCTAAATCAGTCGTACATACTAGCATATATTTACAACATAATAACGTAATAATAGAAATAAAGGTGTAACACACATAACAATCTCTTATTCATTTTATACACAAGGACACTCTGAGGTGAGCAGGTCTCAGAGGCCTACCATATCCGTCAACCGATTCGGCCACGGCATGCAGCTCACAATAAAATATCCTAATGGATTGTCCCATTGGGAGTCCATAACGCGACATCACAGATCGCTCCTGATTGACTGATACTAATTTAGTTATCACTACCATAAATTCCCAAAACCCGGGGAGCATACAAACCTAATAATAGTCTAGGTTATGCCCTAACAATTATCTGTGATTAACATTCTGTTCGACATTATATTAGTTATATTACTGCAAACTATCTGGCTCTGATGAGGATATAAAACGAGTGTGTGGATTTCATTAGAAAATAGAAAATGTAGGCAGGTTCTGTACAAGCTCGCTGTGGCGAGTCACCAGCTTGCCATGGCGAGATTATAGGTCATGACCTAAATCAACTCGCTGTGGCGAGCAGAAGCTCGCTACGGCGAGTATCATCAGCCCAGAACCCAGCTCGCCATGAATACTCGCTGACTACTCGCTACGGCGAGTTCATGCAGAACTTACCCTGTTTTGTCAGAAATCATAGTTTTCAAAGAAACACCTACAATTCTCATTTAAGCCAGTGCAACAACAATAAATTACATAATATGAAACAGAATGGAGGTGGATTTGGGATTTAATTCTCCTCACACAACATTTCCTAATTTTCCTAAGTTATCATGCAAATTTAGATTAATGGGGAATCTAGCTAAACTAGCCTAAAGAACCCACCTGATACGAAGCTTTATACTGACTCTGCGTGTTCCCTACGACTTTGAGATCAATCCCGGTTGCTTCAAGGAGTCCCCAATAGTGCCTCCAACACCCTAACATCAAATTTCCACAATTATAGAGCATTTCTGCCCTGAGAGACTCGCTGGGCGAGCTCTTACTCGCTACAGCGAGTACACCAGAAATTCAGCACAACTCAGCATCAGATCTCCAACTTCAAAATGCTCTACAGACTTCAATTTTAAGGCAAAACCTACGAAGTTTGTACTCAAAACGAAGGGAATTTTGTCAGCTATCCATAGGAAAAGGAATCGTTTCAAACGGAGTTACGAGGAGAGAGTAATTACCGTTTTAGTGAGACCATATCCAAGAATACGGGTTTGCACAATTCTTCCAATTTCCACTTCTCTATGATACCCATACTTTCCAATCATCTCCAAACTCGTATTCCAGTGAAATAAACACACATGCAGTGAAGGGAATCAAGTATAAGGTTAGGATTTGAGTGATTGGATGCAAAAAGGGTAAAACTAAAACAATCTTAACCTTACCTCAAGAACAAGAATTGGGGTAGAGCTTTCTATCAACTCCTCTAAGGACACATGCAGTAGCTTAGAATGGAGCAATTGAGATGAAATGGAGGTTTGTGGTTGAAGAAGCATATGGCGTGAGAAGGGTGAGAGGATTCTTTGGACCCTTGGAGCTTTAATTGAATCTTGCATGTGAGACAAAGTGGAATTTTGATGAGGTTGTTGGTAAGAGTGGCTAGGCGTGGAAGAGAAGAGAAATGAGAAATGTAGCTACTGATTTTCTTTCTCTGTTCCTTCACACTTATAAAGGGAAATAAAAGGGGTGTGGGGGGCCTAAGGAGAAGGAGTGGGAGGCTTAAGAGAAGTAGTGAGTGGAAAAATTACATTGTCCACTTAAGTTTTGGTGAAGGAATTGATTTGGTCACTTAATTCCCAATTAAGTTTCAATAATACTAATTTAATTAATATTCTTCTATTAATTAAATTTTGGGTTGTTACAATCTACCCTCCTTAGAAGAATTTCGTCCTCGAAATTCAAAACTTCTCCATTCCACATTAGGGTAGGTTGTTTATGTCTGCATCCAATTCCATGCTTCGTCTATTTCCAGTTAATAGCTTTCAATCCCTTGGGATAAAACTTTCCACTCTTGAGGGTTACTGGTTAAAGGTTATTCTCACATCCTCAAAAGTTACAGTGTTGCGCACTCTGATTCAACTTCTTACCACCAATGCACTTCTTCCATTCCCAATGGAATTAGTTCCAGTTCCAACTGGTTTAGAGGGTCGGTATCTGGCCTGGTATTGATATTATCATATCCAATTTCTCTCAATCATATGTCGTTCTCCTTTCTGAGCACCACCATGCTTGCCATGTTAGATGTACCTCTGTATCACGTGTTGTGTATTTACTCCGGAATCGATCGAAATATAAAACGAGTGGAAAATTGTCTAGACACTACTGGTTCCCCTGCCAACGAGTTGGGCTTATCAGCAGACGAACTTATAGTAATCTGATAAAATCCCACCTACAATCTCTATCTATCCCGACACGACACGATGATCGAGTTGTACATTTAACACGCAAACGCACTTAGGTCCATATCATTTCTCAGGGTTACAGGTCAAACTTGTTTGAAGTCCTTCGCTGGTAACCAATGTATGGAACTTGGCTAGCTGAAAGCGTAAGGTCTGATTTTGTAACGCGAAGGCTGGATTGAATGGTTTGGCTTAAAACGGTTGACTGAATTATCTCAACAGATCACTAGGATAGGAAAAGGTTTCCAAACGAGGATGACACATTACTCCAAGTGAGTAATTAACTCTTACACTTACACTGACTAATTACTGGCAACTATACTAGGAATTGGAAAGCTCTGGTTCAGGCGTTCAGGCTTCTATACTTGATCTCACGAGATTATAGGAATTGAATCATGGAAAGTTGGAATGTTCGGGTAGAGACACTCAAGTTTAACACACTGATCTAACATGGTTAGGAGCACGGAGTTAGCAGGTTTGAATCCTTAACACTGCTTTCACTGGTATAACTTAATTCCACTGAATTTGGAACTGGTCCAAACTTAATTCTGAATTCTACTGATAAGGCTACGAAGGATAGATAACTAACTTTATGGAAGAACAGATTACTGGTTATGAGTGCACGAAGTTTAACTGATTTGCTGATACTGAGCTAGATAAGTTTTACCGGAGTAGTTTTGAAGTATGTTAATTAACAGATCAACTGAGACGAGTAAGAAATTGAATTGAAACTATTCTTGACCTTCTCAAGAATAATTGACTTCCGCAGGTAGGATGGAGCTACTGATATCACAACTGAAAAGAAACTGAGAACAGATAATATGATTACCTAAGAGTGGCGTGGAGCACTATTAGTTTAACCAACTGGCTTCGAGGGAATTTAGAAAGTTTGCATCCTAATTGAATTTAGGCACTGCACGTGGTTGTCAAGCCATTACGGTACGGGAAGGATTTGTCCAACTGAGGCGTGATTAGATGGGTTAGGGAATACACACGTTCAAGGTGTTCCAAGACTTGCGAATATTGAATTGAGCGTTGTTCGGTTCGATGACTCCGCTGAATTAGGATCTCTAGGGATAAATAGGCAATTGAAGATTTGTATTCCACGGGTTTATACTCATATTCTACAATTCTAATTCTTCTGTCAGTTCCCTCTGGTTAGGGCAACTATGTTTCCACTCAAGGTTTCTCACTGACAATTTCTCACTGGTAGCCCGTCTAACTGATTCTAATACTCTCTTAGCTGAAAGGTCTAAATGTATGGAAGTATCGGTTGGCTAGCCTGGGTTGAAACTAACTTGTTTGCCTGTGTCTGGGTAACAAACATGGGTACTAAAAGATCGGTATGGATGGATAAAGCTAATGTTAACTTAATTTCTTATCTCTGGTTAACTAGTCTACACCTAATAGATCGGTCTATGTGATTGTGTCAATGATAGTACTCCTTATTAAGTTACGCCCTACGACGACTGGTATTAAGGTAGTTGACAAAATGAGGCTGAGTATTTCTAATCTTAGAACTGGATAGCACGTTGGTCTAAAATGTTGATTTACTCCTCCAAATTTAGTTGATGGGCAACTCTTAAGAGCACGGTTACCGATCCTGCTGCTTTCTTAGCTGGGAGGTCTTAAGTGTGAGTTTCGTTTGGTTAAAGTCAAACTGGTATTAATTTGAATCATCGGTCTCTCAACTATCTAATGGCCAGGCAACTACGGATTGGCTCAGGTGGCTGACTGTGCTAAAGGTAACTCTCAGTTGCTATTACTAATCAAAATCTAGCCTATGATGGTTCGGTGTAATTACCAGTATATGTGACAGGTTGTCCTATTTTATTGGCGTCTAAAAGTAGTTGTCGTAGGTGTTAACTTAATAGGTTTGCAAAGAGGAAATATTAAGGTACAAATGCTAAGATTCCACTATGCTTATCGAGATAATTAACTGGTCAGAAGTGTTGGGTTACAAGTTTACGGATACTTAATTTAACGGCGTTTAACAACTTATTTAAGTGACGGTAACGTTAAGAAAAATTCAGCTCTGATGTTAGCCAAGGTTATACTTATGTGACAAGGTCCTATCACCGGTTTGGTTGCTAACTATTCGGTGATGATGTCCTAGGGATTTTGATTGAAGGCTCCCAGAATGTTATATGGACTCCTATCTGTGATCTAGTTTATGTTTGGGTCTCTAAAGTTTGCTGGATATATTGCTAAGGGCTGGGTGGTTGGAAAAGAAATTTCTAATTGTTGTATTAATGTAGCTTGACTCTCAGTGGCGAGGTAAAAATGTTCTTACGAGTTGGATGATAAGAGTAACTTTAGTTAAGGGCATTTCGAAATGATACCTAATAAGGTGGCTTGAGGACTCACTGGAATGTGCTTTGTCCTTATTGGGTTCCTCATATACGGACGGCTCGATTTGAAAATCTATTACGGTGATATCTAACAGGTTCACTATGCCGGAGTGCTAATTCAGAATCCTCTACGTGACTGAACTTACATCGGCTTTCTCGAGTACGGATACGGAATACAAGGATTCTAATTGTTACATCAAATACGGTTAAACTCCTAATGGTTTCACCACACTTATTGGTCTCTAACAAAAGGGTACACTCAGTCCAATTTCTTATTGTCTCTGAATTCTAATATCGTCTCCAACGTAATTCCTCAACAACTATTATGCTCACAATGTGGCTGGGGGTTGCTTACACCACAGCTCAAAAGGTAGAATGATAAGGTACACAAGAAGGGCTTGAGACTGTTCACCATAAAAAATGACTGAACAGAGAACCATGTTGTAACAAGCAGTAGCAGCAGCCTGCTAAGCTCGCTGCAGCGTGTGCTTTCTCGCTAAGCGAGTTAGACAAAGTGTAAAAGAATAATTCTGTGGTTCGTCCCATTTTCTACTTTGCACAACACCAAAATTCTCAGTCATATACTAACTTGATTTCAGGATGAGTTTTGGTTTACTGCCTACTGTTCTTGAGTGTTGATTGGCTCACAAACTTGGCTGAATTTAGGTTCTCGCTAGGATAAGGTTACTTATATGTTCAGGGGGTTTACCTGACACACAGTGTCAGTTGAATAGTGTTGTGCACTACACAATTCAGTATTTGGATACACTTGAATTCCTTGCTTGCACACACAGCTTACTCCTGTGGCACCATTTGCCACTGTTCCAATATTCTCTTATAAGAATCTCCTTCAACGATTGTCCCTCGATTGCAGCTTCGCTACGAATTTACCGCTGGAATTCCAGAGTCCACTTCAGTTCTAAACCATAATACCCTGCCTACCATACACAATACTAAGCTGATCAGACTCAGCACGTGATGGTTTCAACGTAAACAGTCCAGATCCAAGGGTCTGTATTACTTGGGAAAGATTGATATGACTCATGGCAAGGTCCGATACTAGACCGACCTGCTCTGATACCAATTATAACGCCCCAACTAAAATATCTAGAATATTTAGTCAAGACATAAATAAATGGATCTGAGTACAACAATTTAAGGGTGAAAAACCAATTTATAAGAATAATCCTTTACATCAAAAGACAAACTTAAACAATACAGCGAAAGATAGAACATATAACCAAGGTTTACAGATAAACTAAAAACAAGGAAAGACTAAAGTCGTCTAATGCGATGATCCAAGCTCTGCTCCAATCATCAGCTTCCTCCTGGTCCTTGCTCCAGTTAACCTGTCTACCTAAAAAAAATTGGTTTGGAGTGGGGTGAGACTACTAAGCCTCAGTGAGTCCTACTACCCTCCTAGAGGTGACTACACCGGGGGCACCTAAATCAGTTGTACATACTAGCATATATTTACAACATAATAACGTAATAATAGAAATAAAGGTGTAACACACATAACAATCTCTTATTCATTTTATACACAAGGACACTCTGAGGTGAGCAGGTCTCAGAGGCCTACCATATCCGTCAACCGATTCGGCCACGGCATGCAGCTCACAATAAAATATCCTAATGGATTGTCCCATTGGGAGTCCATAACGCGACATCACAGATCGCTCCTGATTGACTGATACTAATTTAGTTATCACTACCATAAATTCCCAAAACCCGGGGAGCATACAAACCTAATAATAGTCTAGGTTATGCCCTAACAATTATCTGTGATTAACATTCTGTTCGACATTATATTAGTTATATTACTGCAAACTATCTGGCTCTGATGAGGATATAAAACGAGTGTGTGGATTTCGTTAGAAAATAGAAAATGTAGGCAGGTTCTGTACAAGCTCGCTGTGGCGAGTCACCAGCTTGCCATGGCGAGATTATAGGTCATGACCTAAATCAACTCGCTGTGGCGAGCAGAAGCTCGCTACGGCGAGTATCATCAGCCCAGAACCCAGCTCGCCATGAATACTCGCTGACTACTCGCTACGGCGAGTTCATGCAGAACTTACCCTGTTTTGTCAGAAATCATAGTTTTCAAAGAAACACCTACAATTCTCATTTAAGCCAGTGCAACAACAATAAATTACATAATATGAAACAGAATGGAGGTGGATTTGGGATTTAATTCTCCTCACACAACATTTCCTAATTTTCCTAAGTTATCATGCAAATTTAGATTAATGGGGAATCTAGCTAAACTAGCCTAAAGAACCCACCTGATACGAAGCTTTATACTGACTCTGCGTGTTCCCTAAGACTTTGAGATCAATCCCGGTTGCTTCAAGGAGTCCTCAATAGTGCCTCCAACACCCTAACATCAAATTTCCACACTTATAGAGCATTTCTGCCCTGAGAGACTCGCTGGGCGAGCTCTTACTCGCTACAGCGAGTACACCAGAAATTCAGCACAACTCAGCATCAGATCTCCAACTTCAAAATGCTCTACAGACTTCAATTTTAAGGCAAAACCTACGAAGTTTGTACTCAAAACGAAGGGAATTTTGTCAGCTATCCATAGGAAAAGGAATCGTTTCAAACGGAGTTACGAGGAGAGAGTAATTACCGTTTTAGTGAGACCATATCCAAGAATACGGGTTTGCACAATTCTTCCAATTTCCACTTCTCTATGATACCCATACTTTCCAATCATCTCCAAACTCGTATTCCAGTGAAATAAACACACATGCAGTGAAGGGAATCAAGTATAAGGTTAGGATTTGAGTGATTGGATGCAAAAAGGGTAAAACTAAAACAATCTTAACCTTACCTCAAGAACAAGAATTGGGGTAGAGCTTTCTATCAACTCCTCTAAGGACACATGCAGTAGCTTAGAATGGAGCAATTGAGATGAAATGGAGGTTTGTGGTTGAAGAAGCATATGGCGTGAGAAGGGTGAGAGGATTCTTTGGACCCTTGGAGCTTTAATTGAATCTTGCATGTGAGACAAAGTGGAATTTTGATGAGGTTGTTGGTAAGAGTGGCTAGGCGTGGAAGAGAAGAGAAATGAGAAATGTAGCTACTGATTTTCTTTCTCTGTTCCTTCACACTTATAAAGGGAAATAAAAGGGGTGTGGGGGGCCTAAGGAGAAGGAGTGGGAGGCTTAAGAGAAGTAGTGAGTGGAAAAATTACATTGTCCACTTAAGTTTTGGTGAAGGAATTGATTTGGTCACTTAATTCCCAATTAAGTTTCAATAATACTAATTTAATTAATATTCTTCTATTAATTAAATTTTGGGTTGTTACAGAGTTGGTTCATTTACTTTGTCTTTTCCTCGATCAAAATCATTTGTTCATATTTTGATCCAAGCATTGACATTATCCGATATTATTTTTCTATATGCGCCAACGCTACTTTATGGCGCATGATTAGTTCCAATTTATGTAGTTATCTTAACTTGATTTGATCCTTGATGTCAACTATTTTGTTTGTAGTCTTAATGAAGTTTTCTTATTAATCCATTGATAGTTGTCCTTTAGAACCATATTAATCCAACAATAGGGTGGTTCACTTTTGTATTGTACTATCCTATTATCAATGATTATATGAATGGTTTTTAATTTCATCATTTTAACATACTACTAATGAGAAAATTTGACCATCTTAATTTATATTGTTTGAGATGCACACCTAAACATGAGAAAATTAAATTAACTATGCTCTTAGGCATAAATTAAATTTTATACATATTACGGGTCTTGAAAGCTCCGCTATAAAATTTTGGCGTGATGCTTCACTTGATTCGCTTTTTAGGTGCTTGAAATCTCGAAAAAATTATCCACTTCTACCTAGCACTTAAAAATTATGATTTAATAACATCTTCTGAATTTTTAAGATAATCGCTAAAGCTATGAGTTTAATAGAGATGCTTGAAGTATATATGGGGTGAGGAGGTTAAGTATCCTATCTCCAATCCTCGCAAGAGACATTTATTGGATAAAAATGGTCTTGATTGTGGGGTTAGTTCATCTACTTTGCTTATTCCTATATCAAAATCATTTGTTATTGTTTGATCAAATAATTGACATTATCCGATATTATTTTTCTTTATGCGCCAACATTACTTTATGGCGCATGATTAGTTCCAATTTATGTAATTATCTTAACTTGATTTGGTCCTTGGAGTCAACTATTTTGTTTGTTGTCTTCATGAAGTTTTCTTTTTAATCCATTGATAGTTGTCCTTTGTGAACCATATTAATTGCGCACAAAAAAGGGTAAAATTAAATTTTATACATGTCACGGGTCTTTGAAGGCTCAACTATGAAATTTGATGTGACTAAACCATCCAACAATAGAGTGGTTCACTTTTGTATTGTATTATCCTATTATCAATGATTATATTAAGTAAACTCTTAAGGCAAAAATTAAATCTTATACATATCACGGGTCTTGAAAGCTCCACTATAAAATTTGGTGTGATGCTTCACTTGATTCGCTTTGTTATGGCGTTCCACAAAACCCGTGCAACGCACGGGCCAACGTTAGTTGAATAGAGATTGTGTTCATTGATTTGATTTGGTTAATCCCTTTGTATGATTTTGTCTTTGAACTCACAACAAACCTTTCTATAATTACCTTATATCATACCCCTAATCTAATGCAACAACCATGATTGACAACAACCATGATTGACATACATATGTCGTTCCGCCAAACCCGTGCATCGCACGGGTCGGCGACTAGTTATATATAACATGTCTTGTGTACAATTTCTATTATTTCCCTCCACTCATAATCAAATGCACTTGCCATTTAATTATTCTTCCACATATATTTGGTCACTTAATTTTCAATTAAGCTCCAATGATACTCGTTTAATTAATATTCCTCTATTAATTAAATTTGGGATGTTACAGTAATAAAATTAATACAATATATATTATTTCTATATTTGGCTTGAGAAATTGAGTGCCAATGCAATCTTTAAATAAAACTACACATACCAAAAAAAAAAAAATACACACATAAACTTTAATTTTCCCTGTTTATTTTTTTTTTTTGACACAAGTTTAATTTTCTTTTTTCTTTCCATGTTTTCCTTATATGAACTTAATTTAATTATATTGAAATGATTAATTTTAATCAATTTACTTTCATTATTTTTTTATTGAAATAATTATAGTTTTTGGACAAAATAGCCAAATTTCAATTCTATAAGATCAATCAAAAGAGTCAAACAAACAAAACTAATTAAAGGATAGTCAAATTTTAATCGACTATAGTGCATATTCATTTGGACAATAAAAAACGTTTTCCATGTAAATATTTCAAAATTCTAATTAATTCAAATTTAATTACAATAAAATCAATAGTTTATGAATCTCGAAACTACCGATATAATATTGAAAGTATCAAAGAGGAAGATTGAATCATCTGGAAAAAAAAACTTGGATTAGAAAAATCACATTCAAGTTTTGAAAGAAATTAACAACAAAAATTAACTAACCAAATAGAAAAGAATGAAGGAAGGATTCAAGAACAAATGCGGTGGACTTGCCAAAATACTAATAAGCTTTAGTTATTAAAAATAGAAAAAAGAAATAAAAATTTACTCTTCTTCCGTATTCATATGTACTTTCGATCTAATGGAAAATGTATACATAAAATACAACAATTAGCACAAATTACATCTCATTCATTTAATACACCACCACAATAATAAATGAGAAACACAAACTGCATCTCATTCACTTAGAGCAACTTTATTGCAGGTTCACTAATACTCAAATTCTCTATAAATTACGACAATTATAGAGAACCCCCATTGTTAGGGGTGTAATTGGACCGGTTTGGATCGGTTTTGGGTGAATCCAATATCCGAACCAATGAACTCTCAATTGGTTCGGTTTTTTGTGTTTTTCAAAAATGAATCCGAACCAAACTAATCGGTTTGGTTCAGTTTGGTTCGGATACTTTAATCGGTTTTTTCCCGATGTATTTCATGCTATTATTTTTTTCTCGATATCACTCGTTCCTCTAATTATATAGGTGAATGCAACATTATTAACACTTGCATTATCAATGGTTACACAACAAACTTTTTTAATCTCCCATTCTTTCAAGCATGACTCTAAATTCTTACCAATTGTTTTCGCTTGTGATCCGAAATCAGATTTAAACTCAATATTTTTTATTCAACATCCACCCCTCATCAATGTAATGACAAGTTACAACGATGTAATTCATATTTTGTATTGATGTCCAATAATCGATGGAAAGAGAAATTATTTGTTTATTTGCAGACGATATGCTCTTTAACTTCTCTTTCTCGTCATTATTCTTATGTGGTATAATACTCCAACCACTACTCAAACACAATGTTGTTTGATGCTTTGAAATGATGAAGTTTGTCTGAGAGTGTGTTTCTAAATTAAGGTTTGTTGTGTGACTATAAATATTTTAAAAGTAGTTCAAGTTGGGCCAATTTTAGTTTTTTAATGTGCACCCGTCTATAAAAAAAATATTAACTTAACAATATATATATATCTATTGGTTTGGTTCGGTTTTCATCGGTTCTTGAAAATTGAATCCGAGAACCGAACCAAACCACATCGGTTTTCAATTGGTTTGGTTCGGTTTTTTATCCGAACCATAAAAATCGGTTTTTTTTCGGTTTGGATCGTCGGTTCAATTGGATTTTTCTGATCCGCTTACACCCCTACCCATTGTAGTGAACATGATCTGGCAAGTGGGTGAATTAAAAGTAGTCAACGGCAGCAATAGAAGCAACGTAAACTAACTATTCAAGGATAATAAATTATTATTTTATCAATTAAATCCTCTATAATTTGACTGGAAAAACTAACGACCATATAAATAAAATCCTTAAAAGAAAAAATCCTTCCTAATTTGTATTGAAAAACCCAACAGTTTATTATTATGTATTTTTTTTGACACAATTGTTATGTATTATTTTATATTTCTACAAAAACGTAATTTTTTAAATCCTAAAAAAAACGCAATTTTTTATTATCTATTATTGTTGTGTATCATTTTTAATTTATTATTTATTGTGTACCAAGTGGGTAGTATCATTTTAAATTTTATAATATTATATATTTATTATTTACAACTTCTATTTTTATGTATTTTAAGTAAAATAATTGAATTAATATTAACTTTGAATCATTATAAAAAACTATTAACTTTGAAATATCAAAACTAATTACAAATAAAAATTATAAATATGTGGGTCAAGTTTTGGTTCTTTATAAACAACCACTATTAAAGTAAAAATTACTAAAATCAACTATAAATTTCTTAAATCTTATATATCACTTTGGACCCACAAAAAGTAACTTAGTTCACCTACTTAGTTTACTACCACTAAAGATGCTCTTAACAAACGTTTAAGAAATTCCATGATTCTACACAAACAACTTTAACCAATACATTCCATGATTCTTTCGAATGAGTTATTTTAGAAATTTCAGAAATTGAATTATAGTTTGGAGGCATTTTCTTAAAAATTAAAGTAAATAAATAACAATTAAAATAACTAAAGAGAAATAACAAAAAGAAAATATTTGAAAAATGGTGAGTTGTAGTGTTCACACGAAGATTAAATATATAGAGAAAAAAATGGACATATGAGTAATTTTGTGTTTAATATGCAATTAAAACCAATTATTACACAATTTGTCAACCTAATAAATTCCATGATTCATCAACCATCAACAATCAAGAACATTCTTATATGACACATTTTTCAAAAAGGCAATTCCATGAATCATTTTAATTTTTTTTTGTCAAGCATTTTAATTATTATATGATGAAACTATATTGCACGATTTACGGAAAAAAACGATTGTATTTGTATTAATTAATAATGCATTATTGAGAAAATAAATTGAGGAATGTTTTAATTTAAAAATAAATTAAAACAAATTAAATAAAATATTTTCAGATTTTTTGTTGATGTATATAATTAAAAAAATAATTTTTTCTATCATTATTTGCTTATTTAATTAATAAGATGAAAAAAAAATTTTTATTTAAATTTCTTAAATAAAATTCATAATTTATTTTATATTGTACTATTTGTTTGTATTTTTGCTGAAAATATTTAAAGATTTATATATATTTTCGTAGGAAATCAATAATTAACTCACAAACTTTCGAAAGAAGCAAAGAATCTCATAAAAATAGTAAAGAATTGAATGCAAAGCAATTGTTGGTATGGTAAAAATAATTAAATCAATAATCTTATTTAATAATTTTCGATTTTGATTTGAATAAATTTAATAGACTATTAGTAATTTATTATTTGTAAAAAAATTTAAAATAATAATTTTTTTTTTCATTATTTCGTGAATTAAAACTCTTATAAAAATTATTTTTACAAAAAAATTATTTTTATAAAATATATAAACTTGTTATAATTGTTATAATATGTCAAGAATTATTTGAATTTGAAAAATAATAATTTAAATACAAAAATAATATAATTTATTTGAAACAAATGAATTTAAAATAATAATAGTAATTTAAATACGAAAATAATATAATTTATATAAATTAGTATAATTTAAAACAATAGTGATTTAATATGAATATGAAAATCTATATTTGGGAACTATCATAATTATGCTTTTATTATTTTGTTTGATGATGATTCTTGTATTAATTTGGTTATGATTATTTAATGTTAAAACAATGGTAGAAGAGGAATCATATGGGAGTGACATGTGTACACTAAACCTTGAAAAAAAGGTCCCAAATAATATATATATAGATTAGTGTCTTAATTGCTTTAATATGATGAATCAAAAATATTGCTTTATTAAGGATAGACGATAATATGTTTAATTACTATCTTCTATTTGATGTCTATTTATAAGTAGATGTTATTACCTTACCAAGTCTTATTAACTTTTTATTTTTATTTTTTATGTTTATCTCTTTTATAAATGAACAACAAATAAAAAAAAGAGTAAATAGAACAAACCTAAATGATAATATTATTTTTTTGAACAGAAAATATATTATGAAAATCTAAATGATAATCTAATGAAGTACGACACCTATGATGCACGGGTACTCTATTTGAGAGAGTACCAGTACTGGTACGTATCGGGTACCATTACACCTTCGGTATGCACCGAGAGTGTACCTTTTTTTTTTGCAACGGGTACATGCGTGGTATGCGAGTCCATAAAAATAAGGTTTTTTTTTTCCCTTTTTCTTTTATTTTCTTTTTTATAGGAAGATTTAGGCATTTTATTTGTTTATAATATAAAAGTAACTACTGCTAAAAAACAATAACAAAATAGCCAATGAATTTATTAGTCTTTATCACGATGAACCTGAACTAGAGGTTGCTCTTTTTAATGATGGAGAGAAAAGCAATTTGACTCTTCTTGAGCTAATTACTTTTTAATTTGATATTTTAGTGTTTTTGAACAATTTGAATTACTTGTATAGTAATTCTTAGGTTTAATTATTGATGCAGTAAAACAAAAGTTTAATTATTGATTTTAACAATAAAATTCTATTATTTCATTTATCTTATACGGATATTCCTATATCTTATATTTTATAAAGATGTTGTACGTACCCATATCGAATACCGCTATCGTATCCGGCAGTACAACATATAACGGCTCCTATACCCGAGTTTTATTAGTGTACTATATATATAGCGATGTAATATATACGGAATTGGATCCTCTCAATCTCTACTTCTCTCAATCTCTCTCAACAATTAATCTTAGCCATTATTCTAAATCTAATGGTAGAAAGAGAAATACACCTCCATAAATATAAATACCATATAACAATTTAATTTCCTAATTTGAAATTTGTCTTTTTTTAATAGTATATGATTGACTTTAATTCCCTTATTTTTTTTATTAGGATGAAATTTAAAAGAAAAACACTCCCTTAAAAGTGAAAATCAATGCATTTGCATTTACATAAAAAATAAAATTAAAACATTTGTATTTTCTTCAAGGTTGTCAGAACCGGACCGGTCATCGAACCGATGAGCTTATCGGTTCAAGGTTCAATGGTTGGATCGGGGTCGGACCGGAGTTGGACCGTTTTTAATTAAATATATATTTTTTATAATATATAAAACATATTAAACAAAAAAAATGCATTTTTGGTTAGGATAATATTCTAATTTGGGTGAGCTAATTTTGCTTCTTCAAAAAAAAAATTGTATAATAATCAAAGTTTTATACTATTAAATAAAAGAGCAATATCTTAGCCAACATCAATTACAAATATTTTAAATATCTCACACTATTTTATTTTTTTTGACGAAATCTCACACTATTATTATCAATCAATAGAATATCATTTGTAATAATTACAATATCATTTGTTATTATTTTGTAATTATATGTAATTACTTTGTTGTCAAACTAAGAACATATATGTTGTCAATTACTTTGTAAATATTCATATCATGATAAATGGAAAAGTCATAGCCTTATAATATCTTAATTAAAATCATATTTTTCTTTCATTTTTCCGGTTTGTTTCTAATTTTGGCTTTTTTGATGTTTTTATTTTTAAAAAAATATTGAAAACAAAAAAAAAATTAAAAAATCTAGACCTCCAAACCGGTCGGACCGGCCGGGTCACCGGTTTTTTCCGGTTTTATCCTTGTTTTCCCGGTTTGATCCCGGTTCCCTCGCAGAACGGTTTTGCGCACCAACCGGACCGGATGCAGGTCCGGTTCCCGGTTCGACCGGTCCGACCGGCCGGTCTGGTCCGGTTTTGACAACCTTGATTTTCTTCCTAAAAGAATATGTTATAATTTCATTTGTATATTGCTTGCCTTATAACTGTATTAGTATAGTAGCAGTATAAAACTAATATCAAGATCGTAAGAAGTTTTTTTTTTGTACAATATTAATTTGAATATTAAAAGTTGTATATATGATTAACATAATTTAATTTAATTTTTCAAAAAATTAATTAATTTTTTTAAAAAAATATAATAATTAAATTTCAAACTTTAATTCTTGAGTTTTTCAATTTTTTTAATAATAAATATATCTTAATTTTATATTTTAATATGTCACAAAAAAATAAGGGAATTAAAGTCAATCATATACTATTAGAAAAAGACAAATTTCAAATTATGAAATTAAATTGTTATATGATATTTCTATTTATGGAGGTGTATTTCTCTTTCTACCATTAGATTTAGAATAATGGCTAGGATTAATTGTTGAGAGAAATTGAGAGAAGTAGAGATTGAGAGGATCCAATTCCAATACCGTATATATTAACGTAATTTAAGAAAGAAAACACGGGTTAAACATGACTCTTAATAATTGTTTAATCTTCAACTTTTTCCTATTATACATATATAGTAGTGGCGTGTGAATCATGATGATAAACACATACTATAGCTTCAAAATTGTTTTGATTTGCACACAAAAAAAGAAATAACAACATAACATGGAGTTCCTAATTAAACTCATTACTTTTTTTCTCTTCTTAATACCTACAATCACTTCCTCACAATATTTAGGAAACAACCTATTCACTAATCGAAAAATATTCACCAAACAAGAAACAATTTCCTCTTACGCTGTCGTTTTTGACGCCGGTAGCACCGGTAGCCGTGTCCATGTCTACCATTTTGATCAGAACTTAGATCTTCTTCATATTGGCAAAGCTGTTGAGTTTTTTAATAAGGTTACAATTAATAACATGTTTTTCATTATAATAAATTAGTTATATCTATATCCGTATTCATATTCATGTCAATTATCATTATTTGTGTTTTTTGTAGACAACACCTGGTTTTTTTTTTTTTTTTTTTTTTTTTTTTTTAAGCAAAAGGAGAGCAGAGGAAACCCGCTGCCCTATCCCAAATATATTAAACATAAAACAAAGATAATACAAAGAAAACTGGGGGGACATCAACCTGACCCAGTATACCACACATAGCAAACAAAGATAAAACAATTAAAAGTAACTACAAGTGGTTTTGGAGCCAACCTTAAAAGGTGAGAAAAACCAAAGTAAACACAAACTCATCAGACGCTATCCAGCGAACCCGCGTACGGGCGCGAAACCAAATAGCAAAAAAAATGATAAATGAGCATTTGCTAAGGTAGGAAACGGCGAATGAACTGGTCGTCAACACGAACCGATCCACGTACCAACAACTCCCTGCGAAAATGCAGCAAGTATCAAAGACCCTTTCGAGCCATACAAACCAATGCCAAAGCGAGATGAATCAAACACCACGATCGACACGGGTAATAAACAGCAGCCTCGACTCATTGGAGACAAGCTTGAAACTCTGAAACCTGCAAATCTCAACAGATTTAAAACACAATCAGAGAAACAGAGAGCAAAAACGTCACCAAATACGAACCACCACCGGAAGAACCACCGACCACCACCACCACAGAGACGGCAATAGTGGTTGAAACAACTCCATAAAGCTCACAACAACACAGGAAACAAACCTGTACTGTTATGAGAAAAGCTAACACAAACAAACAACCACCGCCGCAAGGGAGGTGGTGTTTGTCACAACGAAACACAACCCACAAAGGGTAACCGCCAGATCCGCCGCTAGCACCACCACAACAGATAAGTGCCGACGCGGACAAGGAGGAAGAAATCCAAACCGAAACCGGAAAGATGTGAACCCAGGAGAAGAGAAACCCACCACACCCATCGAAAACTCTCCGGCGCAAATCTGGACAGGGTGGTGCGGAGGGCCGACGCCGCTGATCGCACCACCATAGGAACAGGCTACATGATGAATAAAGGAGATTGGATATGGAGGGTGGGGAAGGCGGTTAAGGTTTCTTTAGAGAGCAATATAAAAGGTATCAGAAGTACACTATTAATATCTAACCTAGACAACACCTGGTTTGAGTGCATACGAAAATAATCCGAAACAAGCTGCAAAATCATTGATTCCACTTTTAGACTTGGGGTACGTGTGTTTTTTTTTTTTTTGGTAGTAGGGGGTACGTGGGTTTTATTGAACTGCTTCAATATATAATAGTAGGAGTTAGTAAATAATTTGTGTAACCAAATTTATATGATAATAATAATGCAGGCAACTGCAGGTTTAAGGCTTTTGAATGTCGATGCTTCTGAAAAGATACTGCAAGCAGTAACCTAGTTTATAATTACGTTATTTAATTTTTGGCTAATGTTAAAGAGTTCTCCGGAGACACTCTTTAAGACTTTAATAAGTTTTTTTTATAGATTTTATATGAAAATACGTAAAGTCAATGCATTGTAATCGTAATGTTTAACTTTTTGAATAAAATATTTTTTTAAATTGAATGCTTAAAGAGTTATCTGGAGTACTCGTTAGCAAGACCCTTAATTTTTTAATGTTATAATTGGATTTTTTTTTTAATCTCAAAACAACAACAACCACTGTTTGGAAAGACTAATAAATAAATAAACTAGTTTATAACTAATAAATGCGCATGACTAAAAAATATATATTTAATTTTAATGATTATAATTTAATTTCATTCCGAATTTATATAATTTATTTCATTAGTTTATAGTAGTTATTTTGTAGACGTTATTTAATATAGCGTTTGGTATCAATACAAGGTTATAATGATTAATTTTTTTTTTTGATACACATTAAATATATTTCTTTAGTAGTACATAATAGTGTGTCAACGTTGATTCGTTACGTTGAAATGTTGACAATATTATTACATGTTTAATTATTGTTATATATTTCTTCGGTCCCTATTTATAAGAGCTAGTTTGACAAAACACGGGTATTAACAAAGTGAGTTTTAGTATTAAATTGATTGATAAATTATATTGATTTTACATATTTACCCTTACAATTAATTGTAGTGCTTTGTATCAAACAAAATAGAATTTAATGCTATTAAAAAAACTATGCAAAGTAATAAGGGTAATTTTGGAAAAAAATAATTAATGTCATTGATAATTGTAAAATAATCTTATAAAAATGCACTAATTTTTTGTCAAACTAGCTAGCTCATAAAAAAGGAACGGATCGGTAGTACTTATAAGCCTTCCATTAAATTTTACAATATTACCGAATTTATATATTTATGTTTTAATTAAGGTTAATTTTGTGTTCTTAATTAATTACCTTAGGTAAGGGATATGTTTAATGATAGAAGTACCTTCAACGTTCAACCTGATGCAGTTTCTATTATTGATGGAACTCAAGAAGGTTCTTATCTATGGGTATGACTATTAGAAAACTAAGGGTCTTTATTTCTTCCGATGTTTGCTAATTTTCAACTAATATAAGTGAATATAAGTCTAATATTTTTTTTGTCAAAAAAAAAAAATAAGTCCAATATTTTTTATCATAATTTTATTTAAATTTTTTGAAAACAAATCTAGCATTCAAAAAATTTGAAAATGATTAAAACACCGTACGTTTTCACTACATAAGTCATTCATCTTTTTATTAGAAATTTGAAATGTACACAAATTTAAGAATGTAAACAATGTCCTAAGTTTTGTTTGACATTGATATTTCTTTTGTCACATTATAATTCATTTGAATGTGTATCTATAATTATTTCTTGAGAAATTTTCAAATATATACTAGTATCTTGTGTGCATCATTTAAGTTGATACGCTGTACTAAAGATCCAATTCATCTGACAATGTTGATATTGTTATTTTGAACATCTTCATCCGGGTTTGACTCCGGGTTTCAGGCTAGGGTGATGTTTGTCATTTCGTTTACCGACAAAAAAAGAAGTTGATATGCCGGATATTTAAGTAGATTAATTTTTAACCTTGTCTTAATAGGTGACAGTAAACTATGTATTGGGGAATTTGGGAAAAAAGTACACAAAAACTGTGGGAGTAATGGATCTTGGAGGTGGATCAGTTCAAATAACATATGCAGTACTGTCAAAGAAAACAGCAAAAAATGCTCCAAAAGTTGCAGATGGAGATGATCCATACATTAAGAAGATTGTACTCAAGGGAAAACCATATGATCTCTATGTTCACAGGTTTAATTCCATTCTAATTTGATTCTTAAATATTAAATTTGTGATTGCATATATATACAATAGCTAATTATAATATATGTTGAGGTCTTAACTTCTTTATTCCAGTTACTTACACTTTGGTAGAGAAGCATCTCGAGCAGAGATTTTGAAAGTCACTCATAATTCTCCTAACCCTTGTCTTTTAGCTGGATTTGATGGTAAACACAAATTAGTTTCAATATAATTTTATGTTTATGTTGTTTTTTTGTATCAACTCTTGGTTGGGTTGGTCCGGTTGTATTGGTTTGAGACCTGGGAGTGTACTCCTTCATAAAATCTCAAGTTCGATTCTCTCAAATGCAAATTTGGGTGGACTAATTTAGCTTCTTAAAAAAAAAAACTCTTGGTTCCCGGGGGAAGGGGCTCTGATTAAGTCTGGTAAAAAAAATTCCAAAAATCAAACTTGAATTTTTTCGAACAATTTGTACTTATTAAACAATGGCTTAATCATCATTTTCGTCCCTTTAAGTTCGCGATTTTTGATTTTAGTCCCTATATCTTTTTTTGTTGCAAATTAGTCCCTGTATGTTCAAATCTTTTAATTTTAGTCCCTTAAAACTAAAATCCGCAGGAAAATCTGCAGGAAACCAGCGAATTTTCCTCCGGATTTTAGCTTTAGGGACTAAAATAAAAAAGATTTGCACTTGCAAGGACTAATTTGTAATAAAAAAAGATACAGAGACTAAAACCAAAAATTTATAAACTTACAGAGACGAAAATGATGTTTAAGCCTTAAACAATTAGCCCAATTACAATTAGCATACATACTGTGCTTATAACATATGAATTCTATTGTTTTTCAAAGGGACCTACACATATTCAGGAGAAGAGTTTAAGGCCACTGCCTCTGCTTCGGGGGCCAACTTTAAAGAATGCAAAAAGATAATTCGTAAAGCTCTTAAATTGAATTATCCATGTCCTTATCAAAATTGTACTTTTGGTGGAATTTGGAATGGTGGAAGGGGAAGTGGACAGAAACATCTTTTTGCTTCTTCATCTTTCTATTACTTACTTGAAGATGTATGTATTATTTTTTATTTTTTTATTATACATATGGAATTGTTTTTGTATTATTTTGATTTGATGTTATTCTAATTAAGCTTTGCTAATTATTACATTGTTTATTATTTTAGGCTGGTATGATTGATGCAAATATACCTAATTTACAAATTCGTCCTGTGGATCTTGAGATTGAAGCTAAGCGAGCTTGTGCATTGAATTTTAAGGATGCTAAATCAACTTATCCACTTCTTGAGAAGAGAAATATAGTTTCATATGTATGCATGGATTTTATATATCAGTATGTGTTGCTTGTCGATGGATTTGGTAAGTTTTTTTTTTTATATGAAAGTTGATATCTTAACTAAGGTTTTAAATAAAGGTTCCGAGAACGATATGATCTAAATTTCAAGAGTTTGATATAAGGAGGTCAATGGCCACATTTAACCGCGATTCTCAACATATTAAAAATCATGATGTTGAGTGCGGCGGTAATTTAAAACTTTGATATTAATTTCTATGCAAATATTGTTGTAAACTAAAGTGATTAATGTCTTTATAAAAAAATAATTGCTTCCATTTGTTGGCAGGTCTAGATCCATTGCAAGAGATTACATCAGGGAAGGAAATTGAATATGAAGATGCAGTTGTGGAAGCTGCATGGCCTCTAGGGAATGCCGTAGAAGCCATATCATCTTTACCTAAATTTGAAAGAATGATGTATTTTGTGTAAGCTTTTAGATATAGCTAAAAGATATTCCAACACTAGAAGCCAACGTTACCTAAGATAAAATAAGAGTGACATCTTTTTTCATTTGAGTTTTGTTTATTTTATTAATTATTAATTTATGTCATTTATGAGAAATTGAAGTTAAGATTATGTCTGCATATAAGCAAGCTTTTAGTATAGTACTTTTCAATATACAACTAAAAGTAGATTCTTGATACTTCTGGCTCAACGACTAGAAATTGAAGCCATATCATCTTTACCTAAATTTGAAAGAATAATGCATTTTGTTTAAGCTTTTAGATATAGCTATAAGATATTCCAACACTAGTAGTGTAATAAAAAGAAAAATACATCCTCACTCTTAAAAAACAATACAATATTTTTTTGCTTTTCATTTTTTGTAAGTTATACTTTACGGGTAAAATTACATCAAAGATCCTTTATCTTATTTATTTGTTTAGTCAGTTATTTTTTTGCCACATTTAAGTTTTTTATCTTATGAAATTTGTAACACTTTAGTCCTTTATGTTGTTTTATACCCATTTTGGTCTTTTATCTTTTGTAATACGCACATAAAAACCTTTTTTCTTCTTCTTATTTTTTATTAAAAAAATGCTGAAATTTTATTTTTTAAAATAATTTGCACCATCGTTTTTCAAAATACCAGCAAAGATTTCTATTTTCTAAAAGAAACTCAACAATTTTTTGCTAAAAAAATAAGAAAAAAAATGGTTTATATTGGGATTCATTTTGTGGAGCACTTCATAAGGTGGCTTCATTTTAAGAATAGGAGGGGTGTTCACGGTTCATAAACTGCACTGAACTGAACCATATAAATGGTTCAGTTTAGTAACTGAAACCACTTTTTATAAAAACTGGTTTATTTCTCAAACCAGTTTCAGTTCAGTTCAGAACCAGTTTAGAACCAGTTTACATCTTTAAACCAGTTTAGTTTCAGTTAACTGGTTTAAAACCGGTTTTTTTAATAAAACCGGTTTATTTTTTGAAAAACTGGTTTTATACCAATTTTATGTATTTTTTTTAAAAAAAACTGATTTCCGATAAAAATAATTTCGGAGTTTTTTTTTCCGAAAAGCAGTTTAAGTCTATTTTTCGGGAAAAAAGTTTCAATATTTTTTTTCGGAAAAAAAGTTTCCGACTTTTTCAAGAAAAAAGTTCCTATTTTTTTTGGGAAAAAAAGTTCCCGATTTTTTTCGTAAAAAAAGTTTCCGATTTTTTCAGGAAAAAAAGTTCCCGATTGTTTTCGGGAAAAAAGTTCTCTCTCTTTCCGATGTTTTTTCCTCTTTCCTTTTGTTTCGGTAGGTTGTTGTTGTTTTATCCTGAAAGCAAAGCATTCCCTAGATAAAAAATACGAAGAAATTTGTGTTAATGTCATCTATCGTGGAGACATGTGCTTGAGTGATACGCGTGTTTGTGTATGCAGCTGGGTTTGTCAGTGAAAATGAAAAAAGAAAAAGAGCAATACTTGTCATTTCCAGGTAACCATGATGAGCTAAAGGCGGCAGTTCCATCCTCATTCATTTTAGCATCCTCTTCATCACTTTCTGATGCTTCATCACCAAAAACAGAGGATTCTTCTCCGACAAGAACACTGGAAAATTTGAAGTTATTATATAAGAAACCTTTATCATAGCGATGACTGCATGTTGGACACATTAATCCATGCGAATGAACATGATTTTAAAGTTCAAACCTGGATTCCATTAACGAGTTATTTTTTTGTTGGGCTCTCTGGCGGAGTGTTATAACATACTTTGATAATGCACTAGAGGCTGACTTCTTCTCATCCTAATAAAATCAAGTTTTTTCAATTCTCAAATATAAATGACATTTAATTTAAAGAACAGTGAAATTGAGGCATGAAATAAGTGGGACAATAATCTTTACACACTTGATATAAACAAAAAATTGGCAAAACAGAAACATTAAACATCAATAAAATGTCTTCATCTTATCCCCACCACACAAGTGTTTAGCCAGATTGATAGACCAAAATGAAATGACTTGATAGCATCGTCGGTCACTTCATTGGTATTCAGTAATAACAGCAACAACCTTGAAGTTTATTAGCTTAAGAAATAAAAAATAAAAAAAAATATTATGCAGGTAGCTGAAATACGGTGCAGGCTATAATATAAGTAAATACATGAATGAAAAAGGTCAACCAACATCTAACAAAGAAACAACCAATACTCTTTCACCAAAAGTTAAGAGAAAATATGAGCCAACCTCAAGAAAAGATGATGCCGCAGGATCATTAGGTAGAAAGGAAACCGACATGCGCTTTTCATTCACAAACTGGACATTAGCCTCAATCTGAGTGTGGACAAATTAAATATTAGAAATGAATGCCACAACATCTGCTGTATGCCAATGATAAAGTAGAACATAAAAGGTTGATGATCAGTTTAATAGAGATACCTCGCGTATAAGCTGCCTCATTTCTCTTCGAAACCTCTCAACTTTGGTCAATTTGAAAAAGCTACGCAACCTCACAATTGGAATAAAGGACAACTCCATGAACGCAACAGAATAACTCCACAGTGCTAGGTGTTCTGCAAGTTCTTCAACCACAGAAAAAACACAAGCCTCTTGAAACGCTCGTGTCTTTAGAGTCGGCTTGCTAACCTGATATGAAAGAATACCTCTATGGTTATGCACTTAGGTGGATTTCAACAAATGCACATTGTCACCATGTCATATTATGAGTACCTTCAATATGCTGTGTAAATCAACAGCTTTGCCAACACCTCCTGTAGGGGGTCTATTTAACTCTTTCATCTCCAGCATATCCAAAAGGAGCATAGATACTGGTACAAAAGATTGGGTAGAGGCAGCAAGCTTGTTCAGCATCCGGATACATCTCAACCTAAGGGGAAAATACCTAGCAGTGGGAACAAGACGGGCTACCCCAGAAATTATTTGAGTCAGCGGATATGCAAGTTGCTTAAAGTCGGACTGTGAACTGTAAGCACGGATAGCATCAGTCCAAAGTTCAAGACTGTTTATGAACTTCCATTCATAAACCTTGCGAAAAGCTTCCTGAAGAAAACATTCAGACAACGAAAGAGCAACATAAGGACCATACCAAAGAAAAAAGTCAAAAATGGACACAGTTTCAATTTGTGAAAATCTCCAATCAAACGCGAGTGAAACAAAACTATTAAAAAATGCTTGATCACAGTTCCTCTACTCATTACTAATGAGTTACGGAAGTGTCAACCTCAAAAGTCAAGATAGATCAAATGTTATGATTGGTTCCAGGTGATTGATATTATCCCTCTGGTCATAATTTTTGCTTTGACTAACAGCCTTTCTATATTTTTGTATCCTTATTGATAACACCACAACCTTATTTTGGTGTGTTTCCTTTATCGGCAATCAATACCTTTGAGTACATTGTAATTTGTAACAGACAGAAAATTATGCCATGCTTGTTCAAAGTAAAAACTAATTAAAATCCAAATATATTCATAAATGATTAGCAAGGACAATTCCATAAATTCAAAATGTTATGAGGCACAAATAAACAGCACCTTGGTTTTTGTATCAAGTGCGTCCCTTAAAATCATGGCCAGCTGTCGGATAAAAATGAAGGCATGTTGATATGCAGTCGGAAGATCCACACCGAGAAGTTCAATGACAGTTGCTAAGAAAACGAATATGTTTAAGTTTCACAGCATTTACAAAATGGCAATTCAAAACATAGGCTTTATATATCCCTTTGAAGCAATCATCTATGCAGCCAGATCCAGGTCCAATACAAATGCATAACTCTCTCAAAAATAGACACGAAACAACCGGAAGGGCACCTCCACCAGTACCCCAGAAATGAAGAGCCACCTGATAAATTCAACAGCAAAGTAATTTATCAAATGAATTAGACATATGTTAAGTTACATGTCCTAGAAAATCACAATGTCCCTAACCAGAGGCTACACAAATCATGTTCACTACAGTGAAGCTTTTTCATTCACATTAACAAAAGTATATACTTACAAGGAAAAAAAACTGCATGCAACAGCAAGTTTAGCAAATGACACGATTCTTAATCTTGTTTATGTAAGGAAAAATGTATCATTATATGGTTCATATTTCAAAAAGTTTTAGCTCATTGTTGTCCATCTATTAAGTTGATTCATCAATTACTGCACAAGACCAAAGGGTGCCATGATAACCTAGCATTGGCAGACATATTCACAGAGCCAGACTTAAAAGTACTAATGTTCATCCATGAGGTGAAATAATTTTGTAGTGAACATTGATTAGATGATCAATGACCTATTTGTACCTTAATGTATTTCCTTAAGAGCGAAGGGAAAGCAGCCAATAACAATGAAGAATATTTAAGCTGGTGTAAAGTAAATGATATCATTTGCGTGTCGGTCATTTGATTCAAAATGTGGAGAGCATTTCCAAGGTAGGACTTCACTATATGACCATAACTCCTCCATTGTTTTGTGGTCACCAAACCTATTATATCCTCTTTTCTTCCACCGGACGCAGGAAGCTTCAACAAATTTCTTAGTATTCCATCCATTTCATTAAGTACAGTCAACATTATTTTGTTGAACACAATGCTAGACATTACACTAAGCTTTGCCATAGAATCATTCTCCTCATCGTCACCATAATGGCATGCTGTCCTAAAAGCCCTCATCAGTGACCGAACCGCGTTTAAGCTCCCATTTTCTTTAATTGATTTACACCACAAATCAACCATGGAAGTGGTTATAACTTTCTTAAAAGATTTTTTATCCTTTTCTTGAACCTCGTGCTCAATAGCCTCCTTATCTACCTGTAGATCTTCATCTTCCATGTCAGCATCCACATCTTCCTGGACAAAAGAAGCAAAACAGTTATATAGTTTCTAATACTGACAAAGTGGCATATTAATAGAAATTTAGTAATGCATACCAATAGGTAACAAACAATATAGTCTGAAACCAATATTTTGAGAATTAGAGATTCCCTACAAATTATGATTATTGTACCCAATATAGTTCATGAACGTGGAACCCTATAACATAACAGCAAAAAGGCGCAACCTTGAAAATATGGGCATTCATCTTCAACCAATTTACCAGCAAACACGCAAGCATTGTCCAAAGTTTTCTATCTTGATTAAAGGATAGATCATAAGTGTCAAGTAAAAGCATCAGGGTCTGTGGCTTATGAGATTCAATAAATATCATGACTCTACCCCCCAAACGTCTTCTCAAAATCTAATAGAAGATGCGTAACCTGAACCTAAAAGGTTTAAGATATATAGTTCTAACTTCTAAGAGATACAAATCCCGAGAAGCAAAAAATAAATTTGCAGTGGTTGGTGGTTCAACCATTATGAGCTAAGCCATATTGATTTGTGCCGCAAACATGTCTATAAATAAAGGGCAGTCCAATACCCATTTAGCCACTGCAACGACATTTTTCAAATGGAAAAATAAAAGAACAAGAAATATTGGATAAGATATCCTCCTAAAAGAAAACAAACAAACAAATGCATAAAGAAACGGAAGAGATAGATAACCAATGCAAGCTTATTAGCTAAGAAAAACTTCCCCATATCTAGGAAGGAATTAGAAGATAATGTAATACATATTATTCATGATAACCATTTGAAATATACATCTTATCTTACATCAACACATTCACAATTAATGTAGAAAGCAAAAATGAGACAGATATTAGATAGGAAGTGTCTAAATGTAACATAAATCAACATTGTCATCATCACTGAACTTAAGCAGCTCCGGGTCATTCTCTTTCAAGAACTCGTAAAAATCTTGATCCTGAAATGGAAAAAGTTATTAATAAAATTGCCAACAGAATGTAGCCAAATAGAAAAGATAATTCCTATCAACCACCATCCATCTGGTTCAAATTTCACACATACACACATTTGCATAAGTGAATTACATTATCAAAACCTACACTGAAACCTAAGCACAGGAAATATCTCTTTTCTCTAATAAAATTATACAAATGTAGACCTAGAGAAAAATATTGTTTGAAATTACAAAAACATACATTTAGCTATTAAATTAAAGTGAGTCTAGCTACTAACAGTAGCGGAACTGGGATTTTTTTTCCCGGGGGGCCAGTAGAAAAGTTATAGTAAATAAATTACGTAAAAACTTTAAAATAATACTCTATTTTTTTATAGGTTAAAATAATATTATATATGTAATAAGTGACTTGAAATAATCAATAATTGACTTTCAATTAATACTTGTAAGACCCAAGATTTCATTGTATAGTTGGTTTAAGGAATATTAGGGTTTCGATGTGTTCGTGTGATGAAACATCGTGTAATTATTAGCTTTTGCTGTAATTAAGCCTGTTTAGTGCTCGTGCACTGTAATTGTACAGACTTTTGTCTTGTGATCCTGTTGCTAGAATGAGAAGTTACTTGTGGTTTCAGAATAATAAGTTTTGGATTATTCTTGTTTTTGGAAAAACGAGTAGGATTTTACCCGTCGTTGTAAAATCTTATTGCGTCTGTTTTGATTGAGGTTTCGGATGGAAGTTTTATATATCTGCGCGAGTTAAGATATATTCTGAGATTAATTTTCTAAGGTATGGAAGAAAATTACAGTCGCGGAAAAATATTCGGCGATAAGTTTTGGAATGGAAAAACGTTAGACGTTCTTTCCGTAAGTTTTATGTTTTTGTGTTTTACGTTCGTCGCGTCGCGCGAGAGCTGAACGTGTGAGTGTTTCTATGAAGTTTTGAGTGTTATCTCAAGTGGGTTTGTTTTGGTTTGATCCAATGGCTAGGGTTTAAGCTTGGCATTGTGTTTTTGATCCAATGGTGGTTTGACTATCAAGAGCTTTTTAAATAGTAAGGAGGTTTATGACTTGTGGACTTAAGAAAATCATAAATTTCACTCCATTCTTTCTCTCTTGTACGTGGAACTCCATTACTCAACCTTAACCTTCACAAATTTCATTTCTTCACCATTTCACTCCATTTCAAGCTTGGAAGCTTAGTGGAAAGTTGTAGAGAATCACTTGCTTAAGGTAACCCTCTCTTCTCATCTCCTAGGTTGGTAGATTTTTAGAGTTGTATGGTTTTTGGGTTTATGTTCTTAAGAGGGTTTGGTGAGAAAGGTTGTTCTTGCTAGTTCTTGTTTCATGAATGTTGTTCATGAGAGTTTAGTAAGCATGCTAGGCTTAGTTGTTTTTGTTTTCCATGAGTTGGTGAAAAATCTCATGAGAAAAGTTAGGGTTTTGGCTTGGTTATGTATTGATCAATAACATGTGGTTAAGTTGTAAGGTTTTGAAAAGAAAAGTTGTCTTTGAACCTTTGGGCGAAAGGGAAATGCGTTGTATGGTTTTGTTTTGGAAAATCCGATGAAAAATATTTTGAGGGTTTATGAAAATATTTCCTAAGTGTTTTGGGAACGTGTTTACATTACTTGTGCAATTTACATATGATTTTGAAAATATATGTATGAATTGCTATGATTTAGTTACATACGCTTGAGAGGTATGTATGTGTGGCATTAGCATATGTAGGGAATCGTATGCTCATGCATTCATGGTGCGTAGTTGCGTGAGTGGACTACGGGGTGTTGGTTGCGTGAGTGGACCCACCCAAAATCCTACGGGATCTTTTTGAAGTACAATAAGTGGTTGCGTGAGTGGACCACGGGGTGTGATTGCGTGAGTGGATCCACCTTAACCCTTTGCGGTTTTATTGGTTATGATTAGTAATTCCGGAATTCATTTGCATGTGGTAGCTCTGGTAGTACCACACCCATTGTAGAAGTCTGCATTAGGCTTGTTGTGCACTATATATATAAGCCCGTTGGTGGGAATTGCTTTGTTGGTTAAGAGCTTTCTCTTGTGTTTTGTGGAAATTATTGTTATGTGTACAATCTTTCGCACCGGTTATATATATATACTTTTATTTTGTGGTGACCCTTTCTTTCATTTGCGGGCTCATCCCACCCCAGATGACGATGTAGGTCGAGAGGATGGTGTTGGCAGCTCTAGGCCTTAGTGAGCTCGTGTTGGAGCGGGAGTGGTGGTTTTAGTTAGACTATGCGCCGGTGTGTTTGTGCACTGTGCTTTTTGTTTAGCATAGGACTTTCTAACTTCTTTTGGTTGGTTAGTGCTTGTAAGCACCTAGACGTATGGATTGTAATTATTCAGGTTTACACTTAGCTTTTTCGAATACAATATATATATGGTGTGATATATATATGGTTCGTTTGTAACATTTAATGTCGGCTCAATTAAAAATATTTTGCGCACTCTGAGCGTTTGTTGAAAAAGAAAAAAAAAAATAATGCCCTTTTTGCGTTATGAAAACGGGGTGTTACAATTGTGGTATCAGAGCCCGGCTTTAAATCTTCAAAGGGAAAGTGTATACTTGAGTCGTTAGTTCAGAGTCGGTTAGAACGTAACTAGTGTGGGGTTAGTTCTAGTGTTTGTTCTGTGCGGGTTATGGGTTAGTAATCCGTTGAGTGTGGTTTTCTGTTGGAATTCAGAATGTTTGGATAAGGATCTAATCGAAGAGAATTGGTATGTGCAGGAAACGATGCCTCCAAGAAGGGCACCTGCTAGAGATGATGATGAGGTGGACATCCATCAGATGGCTTATGCCATGAATACAATGGCAGCAGCGGTAACTGCGCAAACTCATGCTAAGGCGCAGAGAGACCTTGAAAAGCGCGACAGGGAGATCCTAGCCGCTGGGTCTAGGGTTCTCGCAAGTTTTAATCAGCAGGCCCCTCCAAAGTTTAATGGGGAGGGAGGTCCAGAAACAGCGGATCTATGGCTCCATGCTATGGAAAGGATATTTGGGGCAATTCATTGTCCGGAGGGAGAGAAGGTAGTTCTAGCTACCTATCAGCTGCTTGGGGGTTCCGAATTTTGGTGGAGGAACACCCGTCTGATTATGGAAAATGCATATGAGGAGATTAACTGGGAGAACTTCAAGAGGAGGTTCCTGGCTAAGTATTTCCCTGAGACTGCAAGGGAAAGGTATGGTGAGGAGTTTCTGAGACTACGACAGGGGAGTATGAATGTGGAGGCATATTCCAAGAAGTTTGAATCATTATCCCGATTCTTCCGCTTCTTTAGGGATGGGATAGATGAGGTCTATATGTGTCGTCGCTTCCAAGATGGGCTGAGGTACGAACTGCAGGACGCGGTTGTGCCATTGGGTATTCGGCAATTTCAAGTCTTGGTTGAAAAGTGCCAAGAGGTTGAAGATATGAGAAACAAAAGGGTGAACCGTCAGGGTGGTTTTAGTGCTGGGGGACCAAGTCGTTCTGGTGGTCCGAATCAAAGTCAGAACCGTGGAAAACAAGGTAGTAAGCCATATGACCGTCCACAGTATACCAAGGGACAGGGTCGATCGGTGAATCAGGACAGTCAGAATACCGGGAAGCAGGGCTGTTTTAAGTGTGGTGAAGTGGGCCACTATGCGAATGAATGCCGGAATCAGGGGCATGTTTGTTTTAATTGCAAGAAGCCGGGACACTTTGCTAGGGATTGCAAAGCCCCGAAGGCCGGGCCGTCGGCTAATGTGGCACAAGGCTCACAAGGTACCAGACCTGCGGCAAAGGCACGTGCTTACTGTATGGGCACAGAAGTGAGTGGGCAGGCTAGCAATGCCATTCACGAGAGCTGTCACATTGCAGGTAATTCTTTAACTGCTTTGATTGACACGGGGGCAACCCACTCATTCATTTCTTTGGCTTGTGCAAATCGGTTGAGTTTGAATGTTTCTGTTCTTCCGTTTGATTTGAATGTTTTGACTCCTGCTAAGGATTTGGTAGTGAATACTGCATGCTTGCATTGTTTGGTAGTAATTCAGAATAGGGAGTTCCTGGTCAACTTGGTGTGTTTACCGCTTTTATCTCTCGAGATCATCCTCGGGATGGATTGGTTGTCTTATCATTATGTTATACTAGATTGTGCTCGGAAATTGGTTTTCTTTCCCGAGCCAGGTGTGCGAAGGTACTTGTCCGCAAATCGACTTTCGGTGGTTATGTGTAATGGAGAGCCAGAGATAGTGTCACTTGCTAGCTTAGGAGTGACGTCGGAGATCCGAATTGAGGAAATTCGAGTAGTTCAAAATTTCCAAGACGTGTTCCCATCGGAGATTCCAGCTTTTCCTCCGTGTAGAGAGGTGGAATTCCTTATTGATTTGCAACCGGGTACGGGTCCGATTTCGGAATCAGCTTATCGGATGGCTCCAGCTGAGTTGGTAGAGTTGAAAAGTCAGATTGAAGACTTGTTAGAGAAAGGTTTCATAAGGCCTAGTGTGTCGCCTTGGGGAGCACCGGTCTTATTGGTTAAGAAGAAGGATGGGAAATCTCGTCTATGCGTGGATTATCGGAAGCTTAATAAGGTGACTATCAAGAACCGATATCCGTTGCCACGGATCGCTGATTTGATGGATCAGTTGAGGGGAGCCTCAGTGTTTTCAAAGATTGACTTGAAATCTGGTTATCACCAGATAAGAGTACGAGATGAGGATATTCAGAAAACGGCGTTTAGGACGCGGTATGGGCATTATGAGTACTTGGTGATGCCGTTTGGAGTGACGAATGCACCTGCGATCTTCATGGCCTACATGAATCGGATATTCCATTCGTTTTTGGACAAGTTCGTGGTTGTGTTCATTGATGATATTCTCGTGTATTCGAAGAGCGAAGAGGAGCATGAAGAGCATCTTCGTATGGTTTTGCAAGTGTTGCGGGAAAGAAAGTTGTATGCGAATCCGTCGAAGTGTGATTTTTGGTTGGAAGAGGTGAATTTCCTAGGCCATGTTATATCAAAAGAGGGAATAGCCGTGGATCCAGCCAAGATTGACACAGTACTTGCATGGAAGCAACCGCAGACGGTGACGGACATAAGGAGTTTTGTTGGTTTGGCCGGTTATTACCGAAGGTTCATTGAAGGTTTTGCTAAGATTGTGGCACCAATGACGCAACTTACGAGAAAAGATCAACCGTTTGCGTGGACTGAGCAGTGTGAACTTAGTTTTCAATTGTTGAAGGAGCGGTTGACGACTTCACCGGTGTTGGTGTTACCTCAGTCAGATGAACCTTATGAGGTTTATTGTGATGCGTCTCATCAGGGTTTGGGTTGTGTGTTGATGCAACACAAGAGAGCAGTGGCTTATGCATCACGGCAGTTGAAAGTGCATGAAAAGAATTATCCTACGCACGATCTAGAGCTTGCGGCTGTTGTTTTCGCATTGAAGATTTGGAGACATCATCTTTATGGTTGCACTTTTGTCGTGTTTAGTGACCATAAAAGTCTTAAGTATCTGTTCGATCAGAAAGAGCTTAATATGAGGCAACGGAGGTGGATGGAAACTTTGAAAGACTTTGACCTTACCTTAGAATACCATCCGGGGAAGGCTAATGTGGTAGCCGATGCGTTGAGTAGAAAGAGTGTGTCGGTTTGTTCGGCGCAAATGGCTAGTCAACAAGAGTTGTTGAGAGAGTTTCGAGACTTGCACCTGGAGGTAGAGTTTGCTTTAGGGAATATGAGACTGGGTATGATTACCATCTCAAACGGTTTGTTGGAGGACATTGCTAATTGTCAAGGTGACGAGTTTCTCATGGAGAAAAGAGCTTTGATTGTTCGAGGAACCAACCGAGATTTCAAGGTGGGATCAGACAACATCTTGAGATGTAATGGTAGGGTGTGTGTGCCCGATACGATGAACTTGAGAAACACCATTCTAGGGGAGGCACACAAGAGTAAGCTTAGTATGCATCCCGGGGCAACGAAAATGTATCAGGACCTGAGGCAAGATTTCTGGTGGCCGGGTATGAAGAGGGATGTAGCCGAGTTTGTGGCGTCGTGTTTGACTTGTCAGAAGGCGAAGATTGAACATCAGAGACCAGCAGGGATGCTGCAGTCTTTAGATATCCCCGAGTGGAAGTGGGATAGCATTTCTATGGATTTCATCACTGGTTTACCTAAGACCAGGAGGAAGCATGATTCCATTTGGGTGATAGTGGATCGTTTGACGAAGTCCGCTCATTTTCTACCGGTAAGGATTACGGATACGGCGGCAAAGTTGACCGATGTGTATATTGCTGAGATTGTGAGGTTACATGGGATTCCGTCAAGTATAGTGTCGGATAGAGATCCAAAGTTCACTTCACATTTTTGGAAGACTTTGCATGAGGCGTTGGGGACGAAACTGAGGTTGAGTTCTGCCTATCATCCCCAGACCGATGGGCAAACTGAGAGAACAAATCAGTCACTAGAGGATTTATTGAGAGCATGTGTGCTGGATGATCGTGGGAGTTGGGACGACGTGTTGCCGTTGATAGAGTTCACGTACAACAATAGTTACCATTCGACTATCGGAATGGCACCATATGAGGCTTTGTATGGGAGAAGATGTCAGACTCCTTTGTGTTGGTACCAAGATGGGGAAAGTTTGATAGTAGGACCGGAAATGGTACAACAGACGACGGACAAGGTCCGAAGGATAAGGGCAACGATGAAGGTTGCTCAAGATCGACAAAAGAGTTATGCGGATAGGCGTCGGAGGCCTTTAGAGTTTGAGGAGGGAGACCACGTATTTCTCCGTGTTACTCCAACAACTGGTGTTGGAAGGGCTTTGAAAGCAAAGAAGTTGACTCCGAAGTTTATAGGACCTTATCAGATTACGGAGCGGATTGGGAAGGTAGCATACCGGATCGCGTTGCCACCGGTACTATCTTTGATTCATGATGTGTTCCATGTGTCGCAATTGCGGAAGTATACACCGGATCCGTCACATGTGATCACACCAGATGATATCCAGTTGAGGGATAATTTGTCATTCGAGGTTCCGCCGATCAAGATTGCGGATAGGAAGATGAAACGTTTGAGAACGAAAGAGATACCTTTAGTGAAGGTAATATGGAATGAAGCTACGGGAGATACCACCTGGGAGCTCGAGAGTAAGATGAAGGAATTATACCCCGGTTTGTTTGACGATGTCTAAGTTTCGAGGACGAAACTTCTTTTAGGGGGGTAGTATTGTAAGACCCAAGATTTCATTGTATAGTTGGTTTAAGGAATATTAGGGTTTCGATGTGTTCGTGTGATGAAACATCGTGTAATTATTAGCTTTTGCTGTAATTAAGCCTGTTTAGTGCTCGTGCACTGTAATTGTACAGACTTTTGTCTTGTGATCCTGTTGCTAGAATGAGAAGTTACTTGTGGTTTCAGAATAATAAGTTTTGGATTATTCTTGTTTTTGGAAAAACGAGTAGGATTTTACCCGTCGTTGTAAAATCTTATTGCGTCTGTTTTGATTGAGGTTTCGGATGGAAGTTTTATATATCTGCGCGAGTTAAGATATATTCTGAGATTAATTTTCTAAGGTATGGAAGAAAATTACAGTCGCGGAAAAATATTCGGCGATAAGTTTTGGAATGGAAAAACGTTAGACGTTCTTTCCGTAAGTTTTATGTTTTTGTGTTTTACGTTCGTCGCGTCGCGCGAGAGCTGAACGTGTGAGTGTTTCTATGAAGTTTTGAGTGTTATCTCAAGTGGGTTTGTTTTGGTTTGATCCAATGGCTAGGGTTTAAGCTTGGCATTGTGTTTTTGATCCAATGGTGGTTTGGCTATCAAGAGCTTTTTAAATAGTAAGGAGGTTTATGACTTGTGGACTTAAGAAAATCATAAATTTCACTCCATTCTTTCTCTCTTGTACGTGGAACTCCATTACTCAACCTTAACCTTCACAAATTTCATTTCTTCACCATTTCACTCCATTTCAAGCTTGGAAGCTTAGTGGAAAGTTGTAGAGAATCACTTGCTTAAGGTAACCCTCTCTTCTCATCTCCTAGGTTGGTAGATTTTTAGAGTTGTATGGTTTTTGGGTTTATGTTCTTAAGAGGGTTTGGTGAGAAAGGTTGTTCTTGCTAGTTCTTGTTTCATGAATGTTGTTCATGAGAGTTTAGTAAGCATGCTAGGCTTAGTTGTTTTTGTTTTCCATGAGTTGGTGAAAAATCTCATGAGAAAAGTTAGGGTTTTGGCTTGGTTATGTATTGATCAATAACATGTGGTTAAGTTGTAAGGTTTTGAAAAGAAAAGTTGTCTTTGAACCTTTGGGCGAAAGGGAAATGCGTTGTATGGTTTTGTTTTGGAAAATCCGATGAAAAATATTTTGAGGGTTTATGAAAATATTTCCTAAGTGTTTTGGGAACGTGTTTACATTACTTGTGCAATTTACATATGATTTTGAAAATATATGTATGAATTGCTATGATTTAGTTACATACGCTTGAGAGGTATGTATGTGTGGCATTAGCATATGTAGGGAATCGTATGCTCATGCATTCATGGTGCGTAGTTGCGTGAGTGGACTACGGGGTGTTGGTTGCGTGAGTGGACCCACCCAAAATCCTACGGGATCTTTTTGAAGTACAATAAGTGGTTGCGTGAGTGGACCACGGGGTGTGATTGCGTGAGTGGATCCACCTTAACCCTTTGCGGTTTTATTGGTTATGATTAGTAATTCCGGAATTCATTTGCATGTGGTAGCTCTGGTAGTACCACACCCATTGTAGAAGTCTGCATTAGGCTTGTTGTGCACTATATATATAAGCCCGTTGGTGGGAATTGCTTTGTTGGTTAAGAGCTTTCTCTTGTGTTTTGTGGAAATTATTGTTATGTGTACAATCTTTCGCACCGGTTATATATATATACTTTTATTTTGTGGTGACCCTTTCTTTCATTTGCGGGCTCATCCCACCCCAGATGACGATGTAGGTCGAGAGGATGGTGTTGGCAGCTCTAGGCCTTAGTGAGCTCGTGTTGGAGCGGGAGTGGTGGTTTTAGTTAGACTATGCGCCGGTGTGTTTGTGCACTGTGCTTTTTGTTTAGCATAGGACTTTCTAACTTCTTTTGGTTGGTTAGTGCTTGTAAGCACCTAGACGTATGGATTGTAATTATTCAGGTTTACACTTAGCTTTTTCGAATACAATATATATATGGTGTGATATATATATGGTTCGTTTGTAACATTTAATGTCGGCTCAATTAAAAATGTTTTGCGCACTCTGAGCGTTTGTTGAAAAAGAAAAAAAAAAATAATGCCCTTTTTGCGTTATGAAAACGGGGTGTTACAATACTCACACAAAGTTAATTTTTAGAAAATTATTTATTTTATTACTGTATTAAACATACTAAAAAAGAAAATCTATTGAAAATAGTTGTATTTTTAGAAGGAAAAAATAGAAATTGTGCATTTTTTATATTGATAAATACATATGAAAATTAACTTTTTAAAATAGTTGTGTGGTTTTTTAGAAGATAAAATAGATAAAATTGTGCATTTTTGATATTGCTAAACACATGAAAATTAACTTTTTTAAAGAAAATATCCTTTAATGGCTAAAAAAATAAAATATATGCTGCCAGCCAGATTTGAACACGGAACCTTTTGGGAGAAGGGTAGTGATTAAACCGCTCGGCTAGCCTTCCTTTTCCATGTTATTACTCACAAACAAATATATATAATATATATTTGTAATTTTATAAAACTACCAAGGGTACTCTAGTCATTTCTTATTTTTCGGGGGTGGCCGCGGCCACCCTCAGCCACCCCCGGTACCGCCTCTGGCTACTAAGCTATTTGACAAAAAGCTATTAAGGTACCGTTTGGCCTAGCTTATTTTAGACTTTTTTGCTAGGCCAAACAGATTTTCAAGAAGTTCTTGATAGAAGAAAAAAAAGTTGTTTAATTTTTATGAGTAAAATACATATATAAAAGAACTTTGAAGCTAAAAAAACAACAATTACCAAATAGCTTTAGCTTTTTTTTCTAAAAACTCTTATTTTTACTTTTAGCTTTCAGATAACTTTTAAGACCTAAAAGAGTCAGGCCAAATGATACCTAAATTAAAGATAAACCTTCAAATAAGAACAAGCAAAGCTCCATACAAGCTTTGTCGCACCGACACTTCTCATGCAAACGTGTGTTCGACAACAAACACATGTGATTACATTCACATTCAATTATGTCATTTTGCAAATAATTATCGATGTTGACTCCAATACGACTAAGATGTAGTGAGAAACAACAAAAGCAACGGGTGTAACCTTGTGCTGAAGTTTTTCTAGTTCCTCCTTATGTTGTTTTGCTTCACTTGCAGTCATGGTGGATTTTTTTCTGCTCCTTCTTTTTACATTATTCTCTGCATTCACAATCATCTCTACTATAATCAAATAAATCACCATTAGAGAGACATTTAAAAACCAAAATATAAATAAATAAATCAAAGAACCTGTATTATTCTCTGCGTCCATGACTCTTGAAACCATTGTTTCCTGCCGCCGCGTTCCTGACGGTGTTGACGTCGAGTATGGTGATTTCGTTTCTGAGGAAGTGGCGTTTGTTATTGGAGGCTACTGATAGTTGGTAGTTAGAAACAAATTCAAGAAAACTTTGATTCTGGGGTGGTTCGACCGAAAGTCGGAAGGGAGTTCCGGCGAAGAATGTTTGGTTATGCGTTCAAACACCGGAAACGTACGTCTCAACCTCCCAAACGTGATTTTTCTCTTTCACGGGGTGTTGTGTTTGGTTTAGCGGTGGCTAGAATTGAGTTTGGTAGAATTAATTTATTTTTTTTGGTATTGGTAAAATTGATTTTAGTTAAAAGTGAGTTAAACTAAATTAATTTTTGTTTGGATAACTTTATTTAAAATTGATTCTTATAAATTTATGTTGTTTAGATAGTTTAAATTATAAATTACTTTTAGATGTGTAATTACCAAAATGAATTTTAATTGTAATTTAAACTATATATTTCATTTATATATAGACGATTATTCATATTTAATAAAAAAAATTGAAGATTAGTAAAAAAAAAAATTCAATAAAATCTGATATTTTTTATATTAAATATAATATATATAAATATTTATATTTATACACTTTTTATAGAAAATATTTATTTATATTTATTGAACCCATAATATTTTTTTATGTGCATTTTTTGACTAAAAATTAGGCCTATTTTATGTGCATTTGTGTAACAACCCGTTTTTCAAAGGCCAGAAACGGCATTAAATTATTATTTTTTTTTTTGTACACATCAGAGTTACGCATAAAAGATTTTAAATGAGCCGGCATTCAAATATACAAAAGAACTCATTACCAAAAGGTGCTTCGACAAGCAAAGTGTATTCCTGAATAATTACAATCCAAGTCTAAGTATTCAAATACTTACAACAAAACAAGTTAGAATCCTATGCCTGAACCCAAAAAGCACGGTGTACAACCCACACCGGCGCATAGTCTAACTAAGCTAAAGCTCCAACCACTCACTGGGGCCTGGAACAGCCACCGTCGTCACCACGACCTAACCCATCATCTGGGTGGGATGAGCCCGCAAATGAAAGAAAGGGTCACCACAAAATAAAATTATGTATATATATAATCGGTGCGAAAGATGTACACATAGCAAATTTCCACATACACAAGAGAAAGCTCTTAATCTCAAAAGTAGTTCCCACCAACGGGTTTATATAAATAAATCACCAATCCTAATGCAGACTTCTACAATGGGTGTGACAACCAATCACTGGTTCGTCACATGCATGATTTTCCGGAAATTAACCTCTCCTCGAAGAGTCGTGGGGTAGGCAAAGCCACACAGAAATATACGTACCCGCACTAAAAAGCCACACAAGGCAGGTGAAGTCACACAGACAAACACCAGGCGAAGTCACACAGACATACACCAACTCAATATAAATCCAGAAGGATTTGGCGAAGCCACACAGTCAAACGCCCGGTACGTAGGCAAAGTCACACAGACATACACCTAGGCACGCAACTATGAAATGCATGACATATATTCTCTTTGGCATATACAGGATAGTCACACAGACAAAATCCCCGCGTTGTCCTATCCGACGCACGCATTCATATATGCTCATGCAAACAATCACATAGCCTAAAGCCTATGCACAAGCCATCACAACCTACATACATTTTCCTAATCATATGTAAATTGCACACGTATTTATAACCACGTTCTCATCAACGAGAATACATAAGTACAAACATGCCAAGCACACAGCAAATGCATAAACAGCAAAATCAAGCATGTCGTAACAGTTTTAAAAGACGGAAATAAAGTGGAGCCCTTACCTCGGCAAGCACTCAAACTATCACACGATCACACAACACTTATTCGCTTCCTAAAACGAGCAAAATATACAATCAAAACCATATCCAATCAATCCCTAATGAATTGGACTCTAAAACCCCAAAAACCAAAGGCTTTCTAAGGAAAAACAACTCTTTCGGATACCATATCAAAAACTACCGTATTGATCAACCACCATGAGTTATTTGTACTATTTTTAGGACCCAAAACAATAGGCAAAAGTCTTAAATAATTTGAAATACAAAATGGCCGTTTTCTTGCGTTACAAGCTACGTACTTTCCGAGTACCCGAAAAACTCGTTTCCAATCCCCGCCACTTCCATAAATTAATAAAAAGGGATTAGAAAGCTAAAAACCAAGTTTAGAAATCAGAATCCAAAATTTTAGGTCTCAGAGCTCGCCCTGGCGAGTTGGTGGCGAGTGAAGGCAGTGAAGACTGGTCTTACTCGCTCTGGAGCTCGCCCTGGCGTGTTCATGGCCTGTGACACTCGCCCTGGCGAGTAAACGCTCGCCCGGCGAGTTGCACCTGTCATGACAGCCAAAAACAGCAACTCACACCTCCTTTTTCCAACCCAAGCCTAGTTTGATTCTATTAGTTCCCAACACTTTTTCAAGGCATAAAAGCAAACCATTTTCATAAGCAAGCAATACATCTCCGAAAGCATGTTGGTTGCTTCGAGTGCAAGTTATTTGATTTTCATTTCCAAAATCAAAACCAAATCCAAGCACAAGTTTTATTACGGGCCACAACCGACCGGTAATCATTTTCAAACATGTTTTCAAAGCGAAAAGCAACACCACATGTCACAAGAGTTTTAAACCACTTTGACCCCAAAAACACTACACAAAACACTTATGAAATATTTTCATAAACCCCAAAATATTTTTCATCGGATTTTCTAAAACAAAACCATACAACACATTTCCCTTTTGCCCAAAGGTTCAAAGACAACGTTTCTTTTCAAAACCTTACAACCTAACCACATGTTATTGATCAATACATAACCAACTCAAAACCCTAACTTTTCTCATGAGATTTTTCACCAACTCATGGAAAACAAAAGTAACAAAGCCTAGACATGCTTCTCTAAACTTCATGAATAACATTCATGAAACACAAACCATGTAAAGTAACATTTCCTAACAAACCCTCATGAGAACATAAACCCAAAAACTCCTAAACTCTATAAGTCTACCAACCTAGGAGATGAGAAGAGAGGGTTACCTTTAGAAAGTGATTCTCTACAATTTTCCTCAAAGCTTCCAAGCTTGAAATGGAGTGAAATGGTGAAGAATGGAAAATTTGGTGAAGGTTAAGGTTAAGAAAGTGATGGCACGGTTGAGAAGAAGAAGAAAGAAAGTCTTGGGCAAATTTTCTAAGTCCACCATCAACAAACCTCCTTACTATGCTATTGCTCTTGCTAACTCATGGCCATTGGATCAAAAGACAAAATGCCAAGACAAAACCCTAGCCATTGGATCAAACCAAACCAAACCCACTTGAGATAAAACTCAACACCTCATAGAAACACTCACACGTTCAGCTCTCGCGCGCCGCGACGAACGAAACTCACCAAAACAGAAAACCTACAGAAAGAACGTCTATCGTCTAACAATTCCAAAACTTATCGCCGAATCTTTTTCCGCGACTGTAATTTTCTTTCACACCTTAGAAAATTAACCTCAGAATATATCCCGACTCGCGCAGATATATAAAACCTCCATCCGAAAACTCACTGAATTCAGACGCAATAAAATTTTACAACGACGGGTAGAATTCCTTCTCGTTTTCCCAAAAGCACGAATAATCCAAAACTCGTTATTCTAAAACCACATCAACCTTCTTATTCATAAAAGAGGATTACAAGACAAAAGTCTGTACAATTACAGTGCACGAGCACAAAACAGACTCGATTACAGCAAAATCCTATAATTACACGATGTTTCACCACATGAACACATCGAAACCCTACTTTTCCTTAAACCAACTATACAATGAAATCTTGGGTCTTACAATTTGAGTGTATAATTATCAAAATAGATTTTAATTAAAAGTCAACAGTAAACAAAACACATTAAAAAAATTATAAAATAAAAATAACAATTTTTCCATCGCTCAATATATGTATGTTTGAGATAAAAACCCAACCCATTGTAAAAGAAAAATCAACAAAAACCCAACCCAAGAGTAAAAAAAAGGTAAAAAAAAACAAACAAAAAATCCTATTAACTCAAGACATCAATTCGTAAGCATTTATTCATGAATTTTCATTATTTTTTATCAACTCGTCAAAACTTGAAATTAACAACAACAACACATCAAATATCCATTTTAATCACATCGTTTCATCTCTAATTCGTGAATAAAACTATAAAACTATAAATCATGTCATAAAGATTCATCAATCAAACATGAACACATAAATTCTACAAACATCTACACATTTCCATTTTAAATCCAAAAATTTGTTCTTTTACATAGGAATGAGTTTAACAATCATCATGGAAACAAAATATTACATTTTTTTATACCAAGAAACCCCAAAACCCAAAAGAAAATGGGTGTAGGAAGATTGAGATGGAGAGAAATTCATTTATCCTCTTCCATTTGGGCCCGTTTGGATTAGCTTATTTTTGAGCTTATGGCACTACAAGAAATATGATTTTTGGCAACGATTTTTTTCATTATAAGTTGTTACAAGTCGTTGGAAAAACAACTATTTGATGATAGGATGTAAAAAAAAAACCCAGAAGTTGTGAAAATGGAAGAGTTTGTTGACTTGGAGTGTGTCTTCATTATTTCTGTTAAGAATAGAATGTTTTCATTAGATTAGGCATGAGTAACATCCAATGCAAATGTCCAAGTGGGTAAAAAGCTTATTAAAATAAAGAAATAGTTGTTGAACATAAAGATGTTTCTTTTGAGTTTTTATTTGATGTTTCTTGATTGGAATTTCAATTTAATATAAATTTGTGTTTTCAAATATTATTCTTTACGAGATTATGTGTCAATTTACCTATTTTTTTGTCTCTATAAGCTTTTTGGGTTGATTGAACCCAAATTTTGCATATGACAAAGATATAGGTCTAAGATACAGCAATGACGGGTGAAAATAGACTAAGAAGAATAAGAGAAAAGATGTAATGAGAAGATGAAGAAGAAATTAGGAATTTTGACAATTGTGACTTTTATTTAGATTTAGTCCTTCAATTAAAAGAATGGGTTGAGCTGGTGTTCAATGGTCATGTCACTATGGGACACGTGTTCTATGTTTGCTACTTATGTGTTTTTTTAACGATGACTAATGTCAGGGACCAAAATCAAACAATTTCGATCTTTCAAGGGTTATTTCCTACAAAAAAAAGATACAAGGACGAAAACTAAAAAAATGCAAACTTACGGGGAAGAATTGCCTATTTATGCCTAAAGGTTTTGACAAATTTTATGTTATATTGAGATGATATCATATTTTTTCAATTGATCAATTTATTCTTAATAAAATTGTTGTTAATGGTTGCGGGTATGAGTACTATGATACCACAAAAGTTCCTGTACATATACGAGTGCAAATATTGTTACCCACGCATGTATGAGTTATAATACAAACTTATTTAAAACTGAAAGAAGTATTAATTATTCTTGCTTGGTACAGACTCCATAAAAATACTTATTTTGTAAAAAAAAAAATCAAAATAACAAAAACACTGAAATTCAGTTCATAAGTTAATTCTCATATTTTATTCTCCTTTAATTGTTGGACAAAACTAGAGTTATCCAAACAGACTATTCAGCCCTCAAAGTGCTGACCCAGTTGGGCTTTGAACCTTATCGGTCGGGCCAAAAAAAATCATATTTAAATACGGGTTTTTTGGGTCATGCTAAAACACTCAAAAAATATTCGGGCTAAAATTTTATGCCCAAGTCCTATTTTATTCGTGCTCGGCGGGCCGGTGCATTCGGGCTAACCCATTTTGACAACTTCAGAGCTGTTAATACGGGTCGAGCCAAAAACCCCATATTTAAATTCGGCCTTTTTCGGGTGGGGTAAACCCCTAAAAAAATCTGGACTAATATTTTAACTTCCAATCCCTAAATTTATTCCGAATTTACAGGCGCCATTTTAATATTTCTAAAATTGTATCTCGAAAAGAGTTAATGTCGTTGATGCATTAACATGACCATAAAAAAAAATCATCAGAACAACAAAAACATTGAAACATTCACTACCATCTTAAAAACATCATACCCAAACATTTAAAACGGATAAAATCATTATTGAGTTATGACTGAAAAACAGATAACATAAATAGCTAGATTACAAAGAGATAGCACAATATAAAAGTTCACAATTGGCGAACTGACCCAATGGCCACAATAATTTTAGTTTAGAGTTAAATATGTTTTATGTCCCATAAAATTTATCAACTTTTATTTTTAGTCCCTCTATAAATTTCCTTTGAGCTTTGGTTCCTCTAAATTTTATGTTTTAAATTTTAATCCATTCTTTTTTTTATATTGTTCATATTGCATGCTCAAAGTGTAACAGCCCGTTTTTCAAAGGCCTGAAAAGGCAGTATATTTTTTTTTTTTTTTTCAACTAACACTCAGAGTGCGCATAGAATATTTTTCAATGAGCCGGCATTCAAATATACAAAAAGACTCATTACCATAAGGTGCTTCGACAAGCAAAGTGTATTCCTGAATAATTACAGTCCAAGTCTAAGTAGTCAAATACTTACAACAAAACAAGTTAGAAAACCATATGCTAACCAAAAAGCACGGTGCACAAAACGCACCGGCGCATAGTCTAACTATACTAAGCTTCACCATGTGCTCACTATGGCCTAGAACTGCCACCGTCGTCACCACGACCTAACCCATCATCTGGGTGGGATGAGCCCGCAAATGAAAGAAAGGGTCACCACAAAATATATAGTATGTATATATATAACCGGTGCGAAAGATTGTACACATAACAGTAATTTCACAAAACACAAGAGAAAGCTCTTAACCAATCAAAGCAATTCCCACCAACGGGTTCATATAAGCAATGCACACATAGCCTATAATGCAACCTCTACAATGTGTGGTACTAACCCTAGCTACCACGATGCATGAATTCCGGAATCGTAGGTCCAACCCACTAAAGCCACAAGGGCAGGTGATGCCACACAGACGCTATCACTAGGTGAAAATAGCCACACAGATGCTACCAGCCACACAGATGCTGTCAGCCACACAGATGCTGTCACCAGGCGAAAATAGCCACACAGATGCTACCAGCCACACAGATGCTGTCGCCCAACCCACTAAAGCCACAAGGGCAGGTGATGCCACACAGACGCTATCACCAGGTGAAAATAGCCACACAGATGCTACCAGCCACACAGATGCTGTCAGCCACACAGATGCTGTCACCCCCCTCGAAGTGTAGCCACACAGATGCTAACACCAGGCGAACATAGCCACACAGATGCTATCGCCAACTAAGAAACGCATACACATAGGGCAGTCACACAGACACAGCCCCGGCGGAGTCACACAGACACATCCGCCCGTGCAGTCCCAACTGACATACACGTTCTATCCATGCTCATGCAGCAATTACATATCACACAGATATATGTAAATCAAACACAACGACATACATACATTTCCAACCATATGTATTCCAACAACCTGTTCATACATACATTCTCATAATCATATGTAAACAGCGTAAGTATTTTAAACACTTTCTCATCACGAGAATACATAACACATACATGCCAAGCACACCAACACACATCACTAAAAATAACCAAACATGTTGTATCTCAGTGAAAAGACAGAAATAAAGTGATGCCCTTACCTCGGCAAGCTTCCGTTACTCTTTTTCGCGAAATTCTACAATTCACGCTACCTAAACAAAATGTAGCGTACAATCAATAAAATACTCTTCGTTTATCCTATCGAAACGAAACTTGCTCTCAAAGCTCCAGAGGGGTCTAAAGTACTTCCTAAAGCTATCCCTCAATGATTTCAGGTTATTCTCATAGTGTTTAAAAATTCACGAAGTTAATTGTACTATTTTTATAACACGAAAATCATTTTATTATCAAATCATAAACTAAAACCATTTTGGATTTTCCCACTTCAAGGACTTGTCCCACACACAACAAAACCATTTGAAACACAACTAAAACTTTTCAAAAATATTTTTATGAAAAATCGAAGTTTTCTTGCGTTACAAGTTACACATTTTTTTCTTCCTAACAACCTTTCCTATACTCATTTTTCTTCAAAACTAAGATCATCCAACACATACAAAATTTTCACAAAATTTTTTGGAATTTCCCCCTTGCCACAAGAAGGCCACGGCCAAATTTTTAGAAATCACCCCTCCACACAAAATTTTTCACTTCTAAAGGCATGGTAATATCCCATAATACCTAACTAGCACTTATCAAAACGATTTAGAAATTATAGAGTCGAATCGCAAATTTTCGAGAAATCTCAAATAAGGTTTTTCTTAAGGCAAGTGATCATTTTCTTTTCAAAACATCCCATAACCAATCAAACAATTAAACAATGATCATGGGAAGCTATTTGCCTCTAAACAATTTTCGAAATTCGATTCCTCGAACCCTATATGGGTGCCACGGCCATTTGAGGAAAAAGGCAACCCTACACATTTTTTTCCATTTGAAACCCTAGCCCACTTTCATTAGTTTGTAACGATATTCGATCGTGTACCCGACTCCTTTTGAAACTCGAAATAAACTTTTTCTAAATTATGTTCTTCGAGTCGCTCAAGAACACGAGAATAATTTTTTTCTCATTTTTCGAAACTAATTTCATATTCACCAATCCATTTTGTCACAAAGCTTGAAACTAACTTCAAAAACCAAAATCATACAACACACTCAAAGATATGATCATTTTAAGGAATTTTCTTCAAAACCTTATCAACAAAATTATGAAATTTGAAATCACCATGAGAATCACTTACATGCTTCACTAAAGTGTACTAAGGAACTCTCAAGAACACTTCTATGGAAACAAAACTAATTAAAAGCAAGTTCTAATAATTTTCTTCTCAAGAACACAATTTTCATAACTTAATCTATGAGGAATTTAACCAACAATAAGAAGGATAAAGCTAGTTACCTTAAGAAGATGATGATCCTTGCAAGTCCTATGATCCAACAAGCCTAAAATCAAGTGATTTGGTGAAGGATTGAAAATCTTCTCATGGAAGGAAAATGAAATATGGCTCACGGCCAAGAGAGGAGAAAGGAGTGAAATGTTGTGATTTTTTCTAAGTCACAATGAGACCAAAAGTCTCCTTAAGTAATGGTCTTGCTATTTGTGAGCCATTGGATCAAATAGTAAAAGCTTCCAAGACTAATCCCTAGCCCTTGGATCAATCCGAGTCTATACACTTTAGATATTTCTTTCTCATGAGAAACTCACGCCTCACAGACGAGTCGCGCCTCGCTAACGGGCGGAAATCGCAAAAACAGAAAAACCTACGGAAATAACGTCTATCGTTTTTCCATTCCAAAACTTATCGCCGAATCTTTTTCCGCGACTGTAATTTTCTTCCATACCTTAGAAAATTAATCTCAAGACATATCCTAACTCGCGCAGATATATAAAACTTCCACCCGAAATCCTACTGAATTCAGAACCAGTAAAATTTCATAACAGCGGGTAAAATCCTACTCGTTTTTCCAAAAACAAGAATAATCTAAAACTCGGATTTCTGGCTTCACAGAAATCTCCTCATACTTAAAAGAAGACTACAACCCAAAAGTCTGTGCCTTTCCAGCGCACGAGCACAAAACAGGCTCCGTTTCAGCAAAAATCTCATTAATGTGACGATACTCACAAAACTGCCTCACCAAAAACCCTAAAACTCGTAGCCGACACTAGAGTTCCTTAGAAAACTGTACAGTGAAATCTTGGGTCTTACACAAAGCAACTTTAAATGAATCTAAAGAGTTGTTTATTTTCTCAAGGATGACAAGTGGACCTATATACAGTAGGTATTCGCAAAAAATGAGCACACACATTGGTAATTATCCGCAATAATGAACAGATATGGGTACCTCAGTACCCACCTCTCCCCATACTCCATATTATATATATTTACATTTTTATTTATATTATTATATAAAAATATATGAACAGATATATTTTGAGGTAGCAAAAAAAAAATAAAAAAAAAAAAAAAATTATATGTATATCAATTTTTAAAAATATAACATTGCTAAACTGTTACACATTTGCAATTAAAATAATGTGTATTTATAACATAATGCAACCTATGAAGCACAGACACTCCTCGAATTAGGCGTATCCGTGTCGGACACGTGTCCGTGTCGGACACGTGTCCGTGTCAGTGTCCAACACGACACCGACATTCATGATTACATTGAATTATGTCATTTTTTCAAATTATTATCGGTGTCGATGTGTCAGTGTCCGTGTCATGTCCGCTGTCTGTGTTTCATAAATGCAAACACAATATGAATATGTCATGAAAGATATATATATGAACATTAGTATGATTAATAATAATATTTTCTATAATTTTCAAAAGTCAAAATTAAATTTTTTTAAAAATTAATTATATTAAAATGATATCTTATTTTTTAATTGATCAATTTATTCATAGTAAAGTTGAAGGTAATGAGTGCGAGTATGAGTACTCTGATACCCAAATGGTACATGTATGATACGGTTACCAACATTATTATACATGCGGATATGCATGATCTATGAAGCATGGACACTCCTCAGATTAGTTGTGTCCCGTGTCGGACACCAACACTTATGATTACACTTAATTATATTATTTTTTTAAATTAGTATTAATGTCAACATGTTAGTATCTGTATCGTGTCCAATATCAACATATGTATTCGTGCTGTATAAGACAGACTTATATTTAAAATTGAAAAAAAAAAGTAATTATTCGTGCTTGGCACGAGATCCATATTAATTAATAAATAAAGTAAAACGGGTTGTTACAAAATGAGTCATATGTTTACTGCTAATAATAAAAAAGTAAAAATAATATGTTCATTGATTTTGTTTTTTGTTTATTTTTTAAAAAATATGACCACTAATTTTGTTGTGTTATGAATAGTAAAAATTAGTGGATGTCCATATCCCTTCCCTTCCCTATAATTCCCACTAAGTAGTGGACATTTATTACTTTTGCCTTTTCACTTCTTTTGTTTGTGTCCTATAAATAGGACCTTTGTTATGTTGTAATACACACAAGTGAAGAGAATAATACAATAGTTCTTATCTTCTCTATCTCTATTTCCCAGCACTAGTTTATTTCTAACACGTTATCAGCACAAAGCTCTAAGCCTCTAACAACTTAACTTGAGGTAATATCGATTCATCTTCATTCTTCCTGTTACTTATATCATTATATGCTTGTATGTAGAGGTTTGTAACAATGAAGAATCTGCGTGTGTTTGCTGAATTGATACTCACCTTCGTTCACAATTATCCATCTTTGTAAGACCCAAGTTTCTTTGTATAGTTGGTTTAAGGAATATTAGGGTTTCGATGTGTTCGTGTGATGAAACATCGTGTAATTATAGGAGTTTGCTGTAATTGAGTCTGTTTTGTGCTCGTGCACTGTAATTGTACAGACTTTTGTCTTGTGATCCTGTTTCTTGTATAAGAAGTTATTTGTGGATTCAGAATAACGAGTTTTGGATTATTCTTGTTTTTGGAAAAACGAGTAGGATTTTACCCGTCGTTGAAAAATCTTATTGTGTCTGTTTTGAGTGAGGTTTCGGATGGGAGTTTTATATATCTGCACGAGTTAAGATATATTCTGAGATTAATTTTCTAAGGTATGGAAGAAAATTACAGTCGCGGAAAAAGATTCGGCGATAAGTTTTGGAATGGAAAAACGTTAGACGTTCTTTCCGTAAGTTTTAGGTTTTTGTGTTTTACGTTCGTCGCGTCGCGCGAGAGCTGAACGTGTGAGTGTTTCTATGAGGTTTTGAGTGTTATCTCAAGTGGGTTTGTTTTGGTTTGATCCAATGGCTAGGGTTTAAGCTTGGCATTGTGTTTTTGATCCAATGGTGGATTGGCTATCAAGAGCTTTTTAAATAGTAAGGAGGTTTATGACTTGTGGACTTAAGAAAATCATAAATTTCACTCCATTCTTTCTCTCTTGTACGTGGAACTCCATTACTCAACCTTAACCTTCACTAAATTTTCCATTTCTCACCATTTCACTCCATTTCAAGCTTGGAAGCTTAGTGGAAAGTTGTAGAGAATCACTTGCTTAAGGTAACCCTCTCTTCTCATCTCCTAGGTTGGTAGATTTTTAGAGTTGTGTGGTTTTTGGGTTTATGTTCTTAAGAGGGTTTGGTGAGAAAGGTTATTCTTGCTAGTTCTTGTTTCATGAAAGTTGTTCATGAGAGTTTAGTAAGCATGCTAGGCTTTGTTGTTTTTGTTTTCCATGAGTTGGTGAAAAATCTCATGAGAAAAGTTAGGGTTTTGGTTGGTTTATGTATTGATCAATTACATGAGGTTATGTTGTAAGGTTTTGAAAAGAAAAGTTGTCTTTGAACCTTTGGGCGAAAGGGAAATGCGTTGTATGGTTTTGTTTTGGAAAATCCGATGAAAAATATTTTGAGGTTTATGAAAATATTTTCCTAAGTGTTTTTGGGTAGTGTTTTGGGGTCAAAATGGTTTAAAACTATTGTGACATGTGGTGTCGCTTTTTACCTTGAAAACATGTTTGAAAATGATTACCGGACGGTTAAGGCCCGTAATAAAACTTGTGCTTGGATTTGGTTTTGATTTTGGAAATGAAAATCAAATAACTTGCACTCGAAGCAACCAACATGCTTTCGGAAATGTGTTGCTTGCTTATGGAAATGGTTTGCTTTTATGCCTTGAAAAGATGTTGGGAACTAATAGAATCAAACTAGGCTTGGGTGGAGAAGGGTGGTGTGAGTTGCTGTCTTTTGCTGTCATGACAGTTGAAACTCGCTGGGCGAGTGGTTACTCGCCAGGGCGAGTGTCACAGGTCCTGACAACTCGCCAGGGCGAGCTCCAGAGCGAGTAAGACCAGTACTCTCTGCCTCCACTCGCCACCAACTCGCCAGGGCGAGCTCTGGGAGTTGAGATTTTGGATTCTGATTTCCAAACTTGGTTTTTAGCCTTCTAATCCCTTTTTATTAATTTATGGAAGTGGTTGGGATTGGAAACGAGTTTTTCGGGTACTCGGAAAGTACGTAACTTATAACGCAAGAAAATAGCCATTTTGCATTTCAATTTATTTAAGACTTTTGACTATTGTTTTGGGTCCTAAAAATAGTACAAATAACTAATGGTGGTTGATCAATACGATAGTTTTTGGTATGGTATCCGAAAGAGTGGTTTTTCCTTAGGAACCTTTAGGTTTTTGGGGTTTTGGTGTAGTTTCAATACGATTGGTTAGAGAACAATGTATTGATTGTTACGCTGCTTGTTTTAGGAAGCGCGTTGTGTTGTTTTGAGCGTGTGTTGTTGACAGAAGCTTGTCGAGGTAAGGGCTCCACTTTAATTCTGTCTTTTAAAACGGTTTGACATGTTTGTGTTATGTATGCCCGTTGATGGGAACGTGTTTACATTACTTGTGCAATTTACATATGATTTTGAAAATATATGTATGAATTGCTATGATTTAGTTACATATGCTTGAGAGGTATGTATGTGTGGCATTAGCATATGTAGGGAATCGTATGCTCATGCATTCATTGTGCGTAGTTGCGTGAGTGGACTACGGGGTGTTGGTTGCGTGAGTGGACCCACCCAAAATCCTACGGGATCTTTTTGAGTACAATAAGTGGTTGCGTGAGTGGACCACGGGGTGTGATTGCGTGAGTGCATCCACCTTAACCCTTTGCGGTTTTATTGGTTATGATTAGTAATTCCGGAATTCATTTGCATGTGGTAGCTCTGGTAGTACCACACCCATTGTAGAAGTCTGCATTAGGCTTGTTGTGCACTATATATATAAGCCCGTTGGCGGGATTTGTTGAATGTTTTAAGAGCTTTCTCTTGTGCTTTGTGGAAATATTTGTTATGTGTACAATCTCTTGCACCGGTTATATATATATACTTTTATTTTGTGGTGACCCTTTCTTTCATTTGCGGGCTCATCCCACCCCAGATGACGATGTAGGTCGAGAGGATGGTGTTGGCAGCTCTAGGCCTTAATGAGCTCGTGTTGGAGCGGGAGTGGTAGTTTTAGTTAGACTATGCGCCGGTGCGTTTGTGCACTGTGCTTTTTGTTTAGCATAGGACTTTCTAACTTCTTTTGGTTAGTTAGTGCTTGTAAGCACATAGACTTATGGATTGTAATTATTCAGGTTTACACTTAGCTTTTTCGAATACAATATATATATGGTGTGATATATATATATGGTTCGTTTGTAATATTTAATGTCGGCTCAATTAAAAATGTTTTGCGCACTCTGAGCGTTTGTTGAAAAAGAAAAAAAAAAAAAAATAATGCACTTTTTGCGTTATGAAAACGGGGTGTTACAATTGTGGTATCAGAGCCCGGCTTTAAATCTTCAAAGGGAAAGTGTATACTTGAGTCGTTAGTTCAGAGTCGGTTAGAACGTAACTAGTGTGGGGTTAGTTCTAGTGTTTGTTCTGTGTCGGGTTATGGGTTAGTAATCCGTTGAGTGAGGTTTTCTGTTGGAATTCAGAAATGTTTGGATAAGGATCTAATCGAAGAGAGTTGGTATGTGAAGGAAACGATGCCTCCAAGAAGGGCACCTGCTAGAGATGATGATGAGGTGGACATCCATCAGATGGCTTATGCCATGAATACAATGGCAGCAGCGGTAACTGCGCAAACTCATGCTAAGGCGCAGAGAGACCTTGAAAAGCGCGACAGGGAGATCCTGGCCGCTGGGTCTAGGGTTCTCGCAAGTTTTAATCAGCAGGCCCCTCCAAAGTTTAATGGGGAGGGAGGTCCAGAAACAGCGGATCTATGGCTCCATGCTATGGAAAGGATATTTGGGGCAATTCATTGTCCGGAGGGGGAGAAGGTAGTTCTAGCTACCTATCAGCTGCTTGGGGGTTCTGAATTTTGGTGGAGGAACACCCGTCTGATTATGGAAATTGCATATGAGGAGATTAACTGGGAGAACTTCAAGAGGAGGTTCCTGGCTAAGTATTTCCCTGAGACTGCAAGGGAAAGGTATGGTGAGGAGTTTCTGAGACTACGACAGGGGAGTATGAATGTGGAGGCATATTCCAAGAAGTTTGAATCATTATCCCGTTTCTTCCGCTTCTTTAGGGATGGGATAGATGAGGTCTATATGTGTCGTCGCTTCCAAGATGGGCTGAGGTACGAACTGCAGGATGCGGTTGTGCCATTGGGTATTCGGCAATTTCAAGTCTTGGTTGAAAAGTGCCAAGAGGTTGAAGATATGAGAAACAAAAGGGTGAACCGTCAGGGTGGTTTTAGTGCTGGGGGACCAAGTCGTTCTGGTGGTCCGAATCAAAGTCAGAACCGTGGAAAACAAGGCAGTAAGCCATATGACCGTCCACAGTATAACAAGGGACAGGGTCGATCGGTGAATCAGAACAGTCAGAATACCGGGAAGCAGGGCTGTTTTAAGTGTGGTGAAGTGGGCCACTATGCGAATGAATGCCGGAATCAGGGGCATGTTTGTTTTAATTGCAAGAAGCCGGGACACTTTGCTAGGGATTGCAAAGCCCCGAAGGCCGGGCCGTCGGCTAATGTGGCACAAGGCTCACAAGGTACCAGACCTGCGGCAAAGGCACGTGCTTACTGTATGGGCACAGAAGTGAGTGGGCAGGCTAGCAATGCCATTCACGAGAGCTGTCACATTGCAGGTAATTCTTTAACTGCTTTGATTGACACGGGGGCAACCCACTCATTCATTTCTTTGGCTTGTGCAAATCGGTTGAGTTTGAATGTTTCTGTTCTTCCATTTGATTTGAATGTTTTGACCCCTGCTAAGGATTTGGTAGTGAATACTGCATGTTTGCATTGTTTAGTAGTAATTCAGAATAGGGAGTTTCTGGTCAACTTGGTGTGTTTACCGCTTACATCTCTCGAGATCATCCTCGGGATGGATTGGCTATCTTATCATTATGTTATACTAGATTGTGCTCGGAAATTGGTTTTCTTTCCCGAGCCAGGTGTGCGGAGATACCTGTCGGCCAATCAGCTTACAATGATTATGTGTAATGGAGAGCCGGAGATAGTGTCACTTGCTAGCTTAGGAGTGACGTCGGAGATCCGAATTGAGGAAATTCGAGTAGTTCAAAATTTCCAAGACGTATTTCCGTCGGAGATTCCAGCTTTTCCTCCGTGTAGAGAGGTGGAATTCTTTATTGATTTACAACCGGGTACGGGTCCGATTTCGGAATCAGCTTATCGGATGGCTCCAGCCGAGTTGGTAGAGTTGAAAGGTCAGATCGAGGACTTGTTAGGGAAGGGTTTCATAAGGCCTAGTGTGTCGCCTTGGGGAGCACCGGTCTTATTGGTTAAGAAGAAGGATGGGAAATCTCGTCTATGCGTGGATTATCGGAAGCTTAATAAGGTGACTATCAAGAACCGATATCCATTGCCACGGATTGATGATCTGATGGATCAGTTGAGGGGAGCCTCAGTGTTTTCAAAGATTGACTTGAAGTCTGGTTATCACCAGATAAGAGTACGAGATGAGGATATTCAGAAAACGGCGTTTAGGACGCGGTATGGGCATTATGAGTACTTGGTGATGCCGTTTGGAGTGACGAATGCACCTGCGATCTTCATGGCTTACATGAATCGGATATTCCATTCGTTTTTGGACAAGTTCGTGGTTGTGTTCATTGATGATATTCTCGTGTATTCGAAGAGCGAAGAGGAGCATGAAGAGCATCTTCGTATGGTTTTGCAAGTGTTGCGGGAAAGAAAGTTGTATGCGAATCCGTCGAAGTGTGATTTTTGGTTGGAAGAGGTGAATTTCCTTGGCCATGTTATATCAAAAGAGGGAATAGCCGTGGATCCAGCCAAGATTGACACAGTACTTGCATGGAAGCAACCGCAGACGGTGACTGATGTGAGGAGTTTTGTGGGCTTGGCCGGTTATTACCGAAGGTTCATTGAAGGTTTTGCTAAGATTGTGGCACCGATGACACAGCTTACGAGAAAAGATCAACCGTTTGCGTGGACTGAGCAGTGTGAACTTAGTTTTCAATTGTTGAAGGAGCGGTTGACGACTTCACCGGTGTTGGTGTTACCTCAGTCAGATGAACCTTATGAGGTTTATTGTGATGCGTCTCATCAGGGTTTGGGTTGTGTGTTGATGCAGCACAAGAGAGCAGTGGCTTATGCATCACGGCAGTTGAAGGTGCATGAGAAGAATTATCCGACGCACGATTTGGAGCTTGCGGCCGTGGTTTTTGCATTGAAGATTTGGAGACACTATCTTTATGGTTGCACTTTCGTTGTGTTTAGTGACCATAAAAGTCTTAAGTATCTGTTCGATCAGAAGGAGTTGAATATGAGGCAACGGAGGTGGATGGAAACTTTGAAAGACTTCGACTTTACGTTGGAATACCATCCGGGAAAGGCTAATGTGGTAGCCGATGCTTTGAGTAGGAAGAGTGTGTCGGTTTGTTCGGCACAAATGGCTAGTCAACAGGAGTTGTTGAAAGAATTTCGAGACTTGCACCTGGAAGTGGAGTTTGCGTTAGGGAATATGAGACTGGGTATGATTACCATCTCAAACGGTTTGTTAGAGGACATTGCTAATTGTCAAGGTGACGAGTTTCTCATGGAGAAAAGAGCTTTGATTGTTCGAGAAACCAACCGAGATTTCAAGGTGGGATCAGACAACATCTTGAGATGTAATGGTAGGGTGTGTGTGCCCGATGCTATGAACTTGAGAAGCACCATTCTAGGGGAGGCACACAAGAGTAAGCTTAGTATGCATCCCGGGGCAACGAAAATGTATCAGGACCTGAGGCAAGATTTCTGGTGGCCGGGTATGAAGAGGGATGTGGCCGAGTTTGTGGCGTCGTGTTTGACTTGTCAGAAGGCGAAGATTGAACATCAGAGACCAGCAGGGATGCTGCAGTCTTTAGATATCCCCGAGTGGAAATGGGATAGCATTTCTATGGATTTCATCACTGGTTTACCCAAGACCAGGAGGAAGCATGATTCCATTTGGGTGATAGTGGATCGTTTGACGAAGTCCGCTCATTTTCTACCGGTAAGGATTACGGATACGGCGGCAATGTTGACCGATGTGTATATTGCTGAGATTGTGAGGTTACATGGGATTCCGTCAAGTATAGTGTCGGATAGAGATCCAAAGTTCACTTCACATTTTTGGAAGACTTTGCATGAGGCGTTGGGGACGAAACTGAGGTTGAGTTCTGCCTATCATCCCCAGACCGATGGGCAAACTGAGAGAACAAATCAGTCACTAGAGGATTTATTGAGAGCATGTGTGCTGGATGATCGTGGGAGTTGGGACGACGTGTTGCCGTTGATAGAGTTCACGTACAACAATAGTTACCATTCGACTATCGGAATGGCACCATATGAGGCTTTGTATGGGAGGAGATGTCAGACTCCTTTGTGTTGGTACCAAGATGGGGAAAGTTTGATAGTAGGACCGGAAATGGTACAACAGACGACGGACAAGGTCCGAAAGATAAGGGCAAGGATGAAAGTTGCTCAAGATCGTCAAAAGAGTTATGCGGATAGGCGTCGGAGGCCTTTAGAGTTTGAGGAGGGAGACCATGTATTTCTCCGTGTTACTCCAACAACTGGTGTTGGAAGGGCTTTGAAAGCAAGGAAGTTGACTCCGAAGTTTATAGGGGCTTATCAGATTTTGGAACGGATTGGGAAGGTAGCATACCGGATCGCGCTGCCACCGGTACTATCTTTGATTCATGACGTGTTCCATGTGTCGCAATTGCGGAAGTATACACCGGATCCATCACATGTGATCACACCAGATGACATCCAGTTGAGGGATAACTTGTCATTTGAAGTTCCGCCGATCAAGATTGCGGATAAGAAGATGAAGCGTTTGAGAACGAAAGAGGTACCTTTGGTAAAGGTAATATGGAACGAAGCTACGGGAGATACCACCTGGGAGCTCGAGAGTAAGATGAAAGAGTTATACCCCAGTTTGTTCGACGATGTCTAAGTTTCGAGGACGAAACTTCTTTTAGGGGGGTAGTATTGTAAGACCCAAGTTTCTTTGTATAGTTGGTTTAAGGAATATTAGAGTTTCGATGTGTTCGTGTGATGAAACATCGTGTAATTATAGGAGTTTGCTGTAATTGAGTCTGTTTTGTGCTCGTGCACTGTAATTGTACAGACTTTTGTCTTGTGATCCTGTTTCTTGTATAAGAAGTTATTTGTGGATTCAGAATAACGAGTTTTGGATTATTCTTGTTTTTGGAAAAACGAGTAGGATTTTACCCGTCGTTGAAAAATCTTATTGTGTCTGTTTTGAGTGAGGTTTCGGATGGGAGTTTTATATATCTGCACGAGTTAAGATATATTCTGAGATTAATTTTCTAAGGTATGGAAGAAAATTACAGTCGCGGAAAAAGATTCGGCGATAAGTTTTGGAATGGAAAAACGTTAGACGTTCTTTCCGTAAGTTTTAGGTTTTTGTGTTTTACGTTCGTCGCGTCGCGCGAGAGCTGAACGTGTGAGTGTTTCTATGAGGTTTTGAGTGTTATCTCAAGTGGGTTTGTTTTGGTTTGATCCAATGGCTAGGGTTTAAGCTTGGCATTGTGTTTTTGATCCAATGGTGGATTGGCTATCAAGAGCTTTTTAAATAGTAAGGAGGTTTATGACTTGTGGACTTAAGAAAATCATAAATTTCACTCCATTCTTTCTCTCTTGTACGTGGAACTCCATTACTCAACCTTAACCTTCACTAAATTTTCCATTTCTCACCATTTCACTCCATTTCAAGCTTGGAAGCTTAGTGGAAAGTTGTAGAGAATCACTTGCTTAAGGTAACCCTCTCTTCTCATCTCCTAGGTTGGTAGATTTTTAGAGTTGTGTGGTTTTTGGGTTTATGTTCTTAAGAGGGTTTGGTGAGAAAGGTTATTCTTGCTAGTTCTTGTTTCATGAAAGTTGTTCATGAGAGTTTAGTAAGCATGCTAGGCTTTGTTGTTTTTGTTTTCCATGAGTTGGTGAAAAATCTCATGAGAAAAGTTAGGGTTTTGGTTGGTTTATGTATTGATCAATTACATGAGGTTATGTTGTAAGGTTTTGAAAAGAAAAGTTGTCTTTGAACCTTTGGGCGAAAGGGAAATGCGTTGTATGGTTTTGTTTTGGAAAATCCGATGAAAAATATTTTGAGGTTTATGAAAATATTTTCCTAAGTGTTTTTGGGTAGTGTTTTGGGGTCAAAATGGTTTAAAACTATTGTGACATGTGGTGTCGCTTTTTACCTTGAAAACATGTTTGAAAATGATTACCGGACGGTTAAGGCCCGTAATAAAACTTGTGCTTGGATTTGGTTTTGATTTTGGAAATGAAAATCAAATAACTTGCACTCGAAGCAACCAACATGCTTTCGGAAATGTGTTGCTTGCTTATGGAAATGGTTTGCTTTTATGCCTTGAAAAGATGTTGGGAACTAATAGAATCAAACTAGGCTTGGGTGGAGAAGGGTGGTGTGAGTTGCTGTCTTTTGCTGTCATGACAGTTGAAACTCGCTGGGCGAGTGGTTACTCGCCAGGGCGAGTGTCACAGGTCCTGACAACTCGCCAGGGCGAGCTCCAGAGCGAGTAAGACCAGTACTCTCTGCCTCCACTCGCCACCAACTCGCCAGGGCGAGCTCTGGGAGTTGAGATTTTGGATTCTGATTTCCAAACTTGGTTTTTAGCCTTCTAATCCCTTTTTATTAATTTATGGAAGTGGTTGGGATTGGAAACGAGTTTTTCGGGTACTCGGAAAGTACGTAACTTATAACGCAAGAAAATAGCCATTTTGCATTTCAATTTATTTAAGACTTTTGACTATTGTTTTGGGTCCTAAAAATAGTACAAATAACTAATGGTGGTTGATCAATACGATAGTTTTTGGTATGGTATCCGAAAGAGTGGTTTTTCCATAGGAACCTTTAGGTTTTTGGGGTTTTGGTGTAGTTTCAATACGATTGGTTAGAGAACAATGTATTGATTGTTACGCTGCTTGTTTTAGGAAGCGCGTTGTGTTGTTTTGAGCGTGTGTTGTTGACAGAAGCTTGTCGAGGTAAGGGCTCCACTTTAATTCTGTCTTTTAAAACGGTTTGACATGTTTGTGTTATGTATGCCCGTTGATGGGAACGTGTTTACATTACTTGTGCAATTTACATATGATTTTGAAAATATATGTATGAATTGCTATGATTTAGTTACATATGCTTGAGAGGTATGTATGTGTGGCATTAGCATATGTAGGGAATCGTATGCTCATGCATTCATTGTGCGTAGTTGCGTGAGTGGACTACGGGGTGTTGGTTGCGTGAGTGGACCCACCCAAAATCCTACGGGATCTTTTTGAGTACAATAAGTGGTTGCGTGAGTGGACCACGGGGTGTGATTGCGTGAGTGGATCCACCTTAACCCTTTGCGGTTTTATTGGTTATGATTAGTAATTCCGGAATTCATTTGCATGTGGTAGCTCTGGTAGTACCACACCCATTGTAGAAGTCTGCATTAGGCTTGTTGTGCACTATATATATAAGCCCGTTGGCGGGATTTGTTGAATGTTTTAAGAGCTTTCTCTTGTGCTTTGTGGAAATATTTGTTATGTGTACAATCTCTTGCACCGGTTATATATATATACTTTTATTTTGTGGTGACCCTTTCTTTCATTTGCGGGCTCATCCCACCCCAGATGACGATGTAGGTCGAGAGGATGGTGTTGGCAGCTCTAGGCCTTAATGAGCTCGTGTTGGAGCGGGAGTGGTAGTTTTAGTTAGACTATGCGCCGGTGCGTTTGTGCACTGTGCTTTTTGTTTAGCATAGGACTTTCTAACTTCTTTTGGTTAGTTAGTGCTTGTAAGCACATAGACTTATGGATTGTAATTATTCAGGTTTACACTTAGCTTTTTCGAATACAATATATATATGGTGTGATATATATATGGTTCGTTTGTAATATTTAATGTCGGCTCAATTGAAAATGTTTTGCGCACTCTGAGCGTTTGTTGAAAAAGAAAAAAAATAAAAAATAATGCACTTTTTGCGTTATGAAAACGGGGTGTTACAATCTTATATGTGATTCACTTGTTTACTTACCTTCACAAAAATCCAATTAAGAATTGAAATTGCAGTAGTGTAAATAAATCAATTTAAGCAAAAATATATTACAAGAACTAAGCATGGAAGCTGATGAGTTATTTATGTGTAACCTCTAAGAGTTTATACATGAGAACTAGATGATTAAGATAGCAATCAAATAAATATTTCACGTACAAATAATTAAAAGCTTTCTCCACTAGGTTAATGAACACTGATCCAATTTAATTTTGGATCAATTAGTTTAGTCTGTATTGGATTAAAGTTATATGTGATTCATCTTCTCTTATGACAGTGGTATTACCGTATTATAAACTTTGCTAAACAGACAAGCATTTAATTTTAATATTTTCATATTGCTAACTTCTAATATAATATGAAACATGTTGAATAGACTTATAATTAACTAACTTCATAATTAACTGGTTTGGTTAAATGGATTTGTTGTCTAATTTGTTATAATCTCCTTTACTCCAACTTTCCCTTTTGGCTTGAGTAATGAAAGTATTAAAATTGTTTTAACACAATAGTATTTGATTCAACTTTAATCTGTTTTATAATGATAGTATTTGATTCAATTGAAGCCAAGTTTTGCTCCAAGTTTTGATACTTTTGAATCTCCATGTCTAATCTATTTTTATTTTAACTTTTAACAATAATGATAGTATTTGATCTACTATTGGACCAATGTAAGTTCTCTATTTTAATATTTCCCTTCTTGCCAATATTCTGTCTAGTAGTAAATGGTTTTGCTTTCCATGTTAGCTTGATTTGAAAATTTGATAAACATACCCTACTGTTTAGTGTTTTGTTTTTCATTGAATGAATGAATCAATCGTTGTTGTTTTGGTTTTGGAATGTAAAATTCATTGTGTGTATGTTGATTTTAGATTCAAGAGTATAATGAATCTTTTTAATTGGTTGTTTCTTGTGGTTCTGCAATTAAATATGTTAGAAATTAAATCAAGCATTACATAGGAGTTTTGTGAAACAAGTTGAGTCATAAACTAAATCAACAAGGAAGAATTGTGATTTGTAAGACCCAAGATTTCATTGTATAGTTGGTTTAAGAAAAAGTAGGGTTTCGATGTGTTCATGTGGTGAAACATCGTGTAATTATAGGTTTTTGCTGTAATCGAGTTTGTTTTGTGCTCGTGCACTATAATTGTACAGACTTTTGTCTTGTGATCCTGTTGCTTGAATAAGAAGTTATATGTGGATTTAGTATAACGAGTTTTGGATTATTCTTGTTTTTGGAAAAACGAGTAGGATTTTACCCGTCGTTGTAAAATCTTACTGCGTCTGTTTTAAGTGAGGTTTCGGATGGGAGTTTTATATATCTGCGTGAGTGAGGTTATGTTCTGAGATTAATTTTCCAAGGTGTGGAAGAAAATTACAGTCGCGGAAAAAGATTCGGCGATAAGTTTTGGAAATGTTTAACGTTGGACGTTATTTCCGTAGTTTTTATGTTTTTGTGATTTACGTTCGTCGCGACGCGCGAGAGCTGAACACGTGACTTGTTTTGGAAGATTTGATTAAAATCTTGTGATTTCTCATAAAGCAAATTGATCCAATGGCTAGGGTTTAAGCTTGGACTTTTGACTTTGATCCAAGGGTGGATAAGTGACCATGACCTTTGTCATAGTAAGGAGGTTTGATGACAATTTGTGGACTTAGAAAAATCACAAATTTCTCTCTTTTCTTTCTCTCTTTCACGTGAACTCCATTACTTTCTTAACACTTCACCAAATTTTCCATTCTTCACCATTTGTGTCCATTTCAAGCTTGGGAGCTTTGTGGAATTGTTGTAGAGAATCACTTTCTTAAGGTAACCACCCTTTTCCTTTTCATTTTGGTTGGTTAAAACTCTTAGGGTTATGAGTTTAGATTATGCTCATGAGATGGAAAGGTTAGGAATTGATTCTTGTTTCATGAATGTTGTTCATGAGGTTTAGAGAAGCATGTGTAGGCTTTGTTATTTTTGTTTTCCATGAGTTGGTGAAAATCTCATGAGAAAAGTTAGGGTTTAGGGTTGGTTATGTATTGATCAATAACATGTGGTTAGGTTGTAAGGTTTTGAAAAGAAACGTTGTCTTTGAACCTTTGGGCAAAAGGGAAATGTGTTGCATGGTTTTGTTTTAGAAAAATCCGATGAAAAATATTTTGGGGTTATGAAAATATTTCCTAAGTGTTTTGTGTGGTGTTTTTGGGGTCCAAGGGGTTTAAAACTCTTGTGACATGTGGTGTTGCTTTTCACTTTGAAAACATGTTTGAAAATGATTACCGGTCGGTTAAGGCCCGTAATAAAACTTGTGCTTGAGTTTGGTTTTGACTTTGGAAATGAAAATCAAATAACTTGCACTCGAAGCAACCAACATGCTTTCGGAGATGTATTTCTTGCTTATGAAAATGGTTTGTTTTTGTGCCTTGAAAAGGTATTAGGAACTAATAGAATCAAACTAGGCTTGGTTGGAAAAAGGTGGTGTGAGTTGCTGTCTTTTGATGTCATGACAGATGCAACTCGCCGAGCGAGTGTTTACTCGCTGGGGCGAGTGTCACGGGCCATGAACACGCCAGGGCGAGCTCCACAGCGAGTGAGACCTGTCTTCACTGCCTTCACTCGCTGCCAACTCGCCAGGGCGAGCTCTGAGACCTAAAATTTTGGATTCTGATTTCTAAACTTGGTTTTTAGCTTTCTAATCCCTTTTTATTAATTTATGGAAGTGGTTGGGATTGGAAACGAGTTTTTCGGGTACTCGGAAAGTACGTAACTTGTAACGCAAGAAAACGGCCATTTTGCATTTCAAATTATTTAAGACTTTTGACAATTGTTTTGGGTCCTAAAAATAGTACAAATAACTCATGGGGGTTGATCAATACTATAGTTTTTGGTATGGTATCCGAAAGAGTTGATTTTCCTTAGAAAACCTTTGGTTTTTGGGGTTTTAGAGTCCAATTCATTAGGGATTGATTGGATATGGTTTGGATTGTATACTTTGCTTGTTTTAGGAAGCGAGTAAGTGTTGTGTGATCATGTGATAGTTGAGTGCTTGCCGAGGTAAGGGCTCCACTTTATTTCCGTCTTTTAAAACGGTTACGACATGCTTGATTTTGCTGTTTATGCATTTGTTGTGTGCTTGGCATGTTTGTACTTATGTATTCTCGTAGATGAGAACGTGGTTATAAATACGTGTGCAATTTACATATGATTAGGAAAATGTATGTAGGTTGTGATGGTTTGTGCATAGGCTTTAGGCTATGTGATTGTTTGCATGAGCATATATGAATGCGTGCGTCGGATAGGACTACGCGGGGATTTTGTCTGTGTGATTATCCTGTATATGCCAAAGAGAATATATGCCATGCATTTCATAGTTGCGTGCCTAGGTGTATGTCTGTGTGACTTTGCCTACGTACCGGGCGTTTGACTGTGTGGCTTCGCCAAATCCTTCTGGATTTTTATTGAGTTAGTGTATGTTTGTGTGACTTCGCCTGGTGTTTGTCTGTGTGGCTTCACCTGCCCTTTGTGGCTTTTTAGTGCGGGTACGTATATTTCTGTGTGGCTTTGCCTACCCCACGACTCTTCGAGGAGAGGTTAATTTCCGGAAATCATGCATGTGGCGAACCAGTGATTGGTTGTCACACCCATTATAGAAGTCTGCATTAGGATTGGTGATTTATTTATATAAACCCGTTGGTGGGAATTACTTGAGATTAAGAGCTTTCTCTTGTGTATGTGGAAATTTGCTATGTGTACATCTTTCGCACCGGTTATATATATATATATACTTTTATTTTGTGGTGACCCTTTCTTTCATTTGCGGGCTCATCCCACCCAGATGATGGGTTAGGTCGTGGTGACGACGGTGGCTGTTCCAGGCCCCAGTGAGAGGTTTGAGCTTGAGCTTAGTTAGACTATGCGCCGGTGTGGGTTGTACACCGTGCTTTTTGGGTTTAGGCATAGGATTCTAACTTGTTTTGTTGTAAGTATTTGAATACTTAGACTTGGGTTGTAATTATTCAGGAATACACTTTGCTTGTCGAAGCACCTTTTGGTAATGAGTTCTTTTGTATATTTGAATGCCGGCTCATTTAAAATCTTTTATGCGTAACTCTGATGTGTAAAAATAAAATAAAAAATTAATGCCTTTTCTGGCCTTTGAAAAACGGGTTGTTACAATTGGTATCAGAGCACGGCTTTAAATCTTCAAAGGGAAAGTGTATACTTGAGTCGTTAGTCCAGAGTCGGTTAGAACATAGCTAGAGTAGTGTCAGTTCTAGTGTTTGTTCTGTGTCGGGTTATGTGTTGGTAACCGTTGAATGATATTTTCTGTTAAGACTCAGAAATGTTTGGATAAGGAATCTAATCAGAATTGGTATTGTGCAGAAATAGAATGCCTCCAAGAAGGGCACCTACAGCACCTGTGGCGGACAATGCTGATATATATCAAATGGCTTATGCCATGAATACAATGGCAGCGGCTGTGACTGCTCAGAGCCATGCTAAGGCGCAGAGGGATCTGGAAAAGCGCGAAAGGGAAATACTTGCGGCTGGATCTAGACTTCTTTCAAGTTTCAACCACCAAACTCCTCCAAAGTTTAATGGGGAGGGAGGTCCGGAAACTGCTGATTTATGGCTCCAATCTGTGGAGAGAATATTCGGGGCAATTCATTCTCCAGAAGGGGAGAAGGTGGTCTTAGCTACCTATCAGTTACTAGGGGGTTCTGAGTATTGGTGGAGGAACACCCGACTGATCATGGAGAATGTTCATGAAGAGTTAAGTTGGGAGAACTTCAAAAGGAGGTTATTGGCCAAATATTTCCCTGAGACAGCTAGGGAAAGGTATGGGGAAGAGTTTCTGAGGCTAAGGCAAGCGGGCATGAATGTTGAAGCTTATGCCAAGAAGTTTGAATCACTATCCCGTTTCTTCCGCTTCTTTAGGGATGAGATAGATGAGGATTATATGTGCCGTCGTTTCCAAGATGGGCTGAGGTACGAACTGCAGGATGCGGTTGTGCCATTGGGTATCCGACAGTTTCAAGTGTTAGTGGAGAAATGTCAAGAAGTGGAAGACATGAAGAATAAGCGGGTGAACCGCCAAGGGAATTTTAGTGCTGGGGGACCAAGTCGTTCAAGTGGTCCGAGTCAAAGTCAGAATCGTGGGAAACAAGGTAGCAAGCCTTACACTACTACAAAAAACACTTTTGGTCGAGGGGTTTCACATCAGTTAGCTGAATATCATATGTGAAAGAGGAATATGTATACATTTTACATATGATTTTAATAAGGCCTGATGTGAAAAATAAGGCATAAAGTGAAAATTAAACACGGTGGCAATCCTGTAAATTAAACTGAAAATATGTTATAAGGATTTCACATACGGCCACGTGTCCACCGATGTGAAATCCCTCTTTCACCTAACGCACGCTCTACCAAATCTCTTTCAATTCTCATTCACTCAGGAAACCCTAATCACTCATGAAGCCTTATCGCAAACTTATTCTCCATCCTCAGTTCTTAATCGCAAACTCAATCTTCCTCACGAATCCTTTCAATCGCTAAATCGTTCCATTCTCAGTTTGAATCAGCGAAATGAAGTCTCTCACGAAGCCCTCTCTCACTCTTGAAGCTCACGAATCCATCTCTCACTCTCGAAGCTCACAAATTGTTTCACTCACCGAATCATTCCATTCTCAGTTCCAATCAACCAATCGAAGCCTCTCATGAAGCCCTTTCTCACTCTCATCTCATTCACGGAGCCTTCAACCACATTTTCGCGAATTTGTAACATTTCGTTGTTTCATTCTTTTTTCCTTTCGATCTATGAATATTTGATTTATGGGTATTGATTTTAGGGTTCCAAAACTCAGGTTAAAGTTTTCAGGTTAGGATTAGTGTTCTAAAGTATATTTGAAATTTATCTAGGTCAACTTGTAAGTTTTTTCTGGATTATTAATTATGGATTTAAGTACTAGTGTTTGGTGTTAGTTCTGGGTTATTCTGTTATGCAATGATATTAGTTCTTTATTTTTCTGGATGTGTTTTTATTATAAGTAACCTAAGATTTTGTATACAGCTTTTCTAACCTAAGACTTCTCATTCAATGTGTAAGAAGTATGTTTCTGTGATTTGATGGAAATTAGAGGGCTTTTGAAACATATGAACTGTTTTGTTTGTGTTTGCATCTATGTTGTGGCTATTCTTGTTGCTCTAAAACTTACACGGATCATTATGTATTTGGATAATTTTGTTTTTATGTTGTGGCTATTCTTGTTGCTCTAAAACTTACATTGCTATTCTTTTAGTGTCTGTATCTAGAATCTAAGTCATAAAAATTTATGCTTAACGTATATCATAGAGATATAAAGCTAGCTAGAGAACATTTTGTTACATTGCTAGATGATCGACCGAGGGTTTGATTTATTGTGTTCATGTGAGCAGGGCAACTGGAGACATTTGCTCATAATTATTGATGATTAATATTGGTTTATTATTGTTTGTGTTGATTTTAGTAGGTTTTTATTTTACTATTTTCACTTTTTGTGGATTTGATTTTGGGTGAAAATATGATAATGAAAAATAATTTTTGTTAATGGATATGTGAAAATGAAATATTTATAGTTATGGGATTTGATTCTAGTTGATATTCAGTTTTTTGAAAGGAAAAATGAAATTGAAAGTTATCTAGTTATGGGATTTGATTCTAGTGTGAGCCTCAACTTTTTAATTCCAGCTTGGGATCTCAAAGGTACTACTACATTAAATCTAAAATTAATAACTTCAAATAATTTTATTCATGTTTTCTAAAGTTTTGCATATAGACTATTACTAAGTTGCTAATATGGAACCAAGTATGTGTTATTCCTCAGCATTTAAAAGTTACTGCTAGAAGTGAATTTGGTGTACATTTTTTTCTAAACATTTTATTTTCTGTGTGTGTGTGAATAAATTGTAGCTTGCTGCGGGCACATCAGTAACTGTGAAGAATGGTGTGACGTGCAAGTTTCCGGCTGATCCAACTGTTGCACTGGGTTATCTTTCTCTTGTATTTCTCATCGCATCAAGTGTGGTTGGATATCTTTCTCTGTTTTACCCTTACAAAGGAAAGTCTGTTCCTTAAGGGGTTCTTTAAGGGGTTCTCTTTAAAAACATTAGTTTCACTGTTTTCTTCAATATTGCATTGTAAGTACTTCTTCTTTATCACTTGTTTTATGATTTAACCTTCAATTATCTATTACTTCCCTCAAGGTCATAATGAACAGGTGAGTGAATCTAATTTTCAAAGTGTTTTTTTATGCATTCCTTTGCTTTTCTTAAGTTTCTTTTACACATTCAAACTTTGTATGATTGTAGTTTCTATGGATTCCTTTGATGTCCTCATCTTAAGTTATAAGCATGATTCTATTTCATATAAATGTGTATGAAATAAAGTTGCAGTTGGCTGTATACTTGAATAGTTTGTTAATTCTTTTTTTCCTTCACTTCAAGCAATTAAACTACAAGTTATAAACAAATTCACTAGCTAGCTATATAGCTATAGGTTATAATATGGATGGATTATTAGGATAAGCATTGCATGGGTTGGATGGTTCTGGCATGACAGTTTAAGCATTTTTATACCATCTATATCTAGGTACTATATGCCTTTATTTTAAAGGGTGTGATTTTGTTATGGGTGGAATAGACAGGTCGTTCTCTATAGTCTGTAAACAAACACAGTCTATGCTTATGCTTCCATCTGCAATATTAACCAAAGCCTATTTGGTTGTTTTTTTATGCATTCCTCATCTTTTGTCAAATATAATTTCAATTGAATTGTTTACTTGCATGTTTTGACTGAAGGTAGAAATTTCAATTATCATGTTCAATGTGCTGCAGTTTTCATCTCTTTCCCTACTCTTTGGCTTGATTTTGTTTGATTCTACAGAGATCATGGACATATATGTATAATGTAGCTATGAGACAGTTTGTATAATTTTTTTAATTATCACTTGTAGGTTTACGGATTTTTCTAATATGCACAAGTAAGAAGTTAAGCTAAATTAGGCATATGTCTAGTTGTATGCCAATGTCCTGTAGTTTTGGCATGTAGAGGAAGCTTTCACTTACTTTTATGCCAATGTCATGTGCTTATATTTCAGTTACTGTTATGCCAATGTCATGTGCTTATATGTAGGGAAAGCTTTTAGTTTAGGTACTAGTTGCATTATCCTTTACATAATTCAGTTCTGTTATGGCCTTATAATTCACTTACTGTTATGGCTTTATTTTTGCTCTTGTTTTATGACAGTTCTGTTGTGGCTTTCCTTTACTTAATTCAGCTAGCAGACACTTGATATTGTTGTTGGAAGTCTGGTTCGTTGCTTAGTGGCAAGCTGCATCTGCATTTTTTTTCCTCCCTACTATCAGAGTTAGTGTAGAAATAGAGAATGCCCTTTTGGCTTTTGTATTGCATTGGTTTTGTGTTAGCTTTTGTATTCTGTATCAGTTGAACTTGTTATGGTGATTTTGCATTACTTGTGTTTGTAGAAATGTTATAACCTTGCTAGCTATTAATTGGTTGCAATGAAATTAATTTGAGTTTTAAAGAATTTTATTAGAGCTATATATATATATATATATGTTGTGGTATGTGTGATGATGAAATAATTTTTAGGTACCAAATAGCTACTTGAATGTAGTCTGTGTGATGCTGCAATGCTGCAGGTACAAAAAAAAATAGGGATTTTACATCGGGGCCACAAATGAAAAGATGTAATATATTGGCTTTTCACATCGGGTTAAACGCGTATCCGAAGTAAAATATACATTGTTTTCTGATAAAATAAAATTAAACTTCACATTTAACATCGGTGGAAAATTAAAAACCGAAGTTATATAGTAGTTTTCACATCAGATGTCCAACCGATGTGAAATGTGTCAGACTTACCACATCAACTGTGTTTACATCGGACCTGAAACCGATGTAAAATGTCATTTTCGCCCGATGTTAAATCCCTTTTCTGTGGTAGTGTTACGACCGTCCTCAGAATAACAGGGGACCGGGCCGATCGGTGAATCAAGGGACCCGGGGAAAATCTGAGGGTAGTAAGGGGATTTGCTACAACTGTGGAGAAGCGGGGCATTTTGCTAATGAGTGCACGCAACCGAAGGGGGGAAACACCTGCTACAATTGCAAGAAGCCGGGACACTTTGCTAGAGATTGCAGAGCCCCGAAGACTGGGCCGTCGGCGAATGTGGCACAAGGCTCACAGGGTGCCAGACCTGCGGCAAAGGCACGTGCTTACTGTATGGGCACTGAGTTGAGTGGGCAGGCTAGCAATGCCAGCCACGAGAGCTGTCACATCGCAGGTAATTCTTTAACTGCTTTGATTGACACGGGGGCAACCCACTCATTCATATCTTTGGCATGTGCAAATCGTTTGTGTTTGAATGTTTCTATGCTTCCGTTTGATTTGAATGTTTTGACTCCTGCTAATGATTTGGTGGTAAATACTGCATGTTTGCATTGTTTGGTAGTAATCCAGAATAGGGATTTTCTGGTCAATTTGGTGTGTCTACCGCTCTTATCTCTCGAGATCATCCTCGGGATGGATTGGTTGTCCTATCACTATGTTATTCTAGACTGCGCTAGGAAACTGGTTTTCTTTCCCGAGCCAGGTGTGCGAAGGTACTTGTCTGCGAATCGGCTTTCTGTGGTTATGTATAATGGAGAGCCTGAGATAGTTTCACTTGCTAGCTTAGGAGTGACGTCGGAGATCCGAATTGAGGAAATTCGAGTGGTTCAGGATTTCCAAGATGTGTTTCCATCGGAGATTCCAGCTTTTCCTCCGTGTAGAGAGGTGGAATTCTTTATTGATTTGCAACCGGGTACGGGTCCGATTTCGGAATCAGCTTATCGGATGGCTCCAGCCGATTTGGTAGAGTTGAAAAGTCAGATTGAGGACTTGTTAGAGAAGGGTTTCATTAGGCCTAGTGTGTCGCCTTGGGGAACACCAGTCTTATTGGTTAAGAAGAAGGATGGAAAATCTCGTCTGTGTGTGGATTATCGGAAGCTTAATAAGGTGACTATCAAGAACCGATATCCATTGCCACGAATTGATGATCTGATGGATCAGTTGAGGGGAGCCTCAGTGTTTTCAAAGATTGACTTGAAGTCTGGTTATCACCAGATAAGAGTACGAGATGAGGATATTCAGAAGACGGCGTTTAGGACGCGATATGGGCATTATGAGTTCTTAGTGATGCCGTTTGGAGTGACGAATGCACCTGCTATCTTTATGGCCTACATGAATCGGATATTCCACTCATTCTTGGACAAGTTTGTGGTGGTATTTATTGATGACATCCTAGTGTATTCGAAGAATGAAGAGGAACATGTAGAGCATCTTCGTCTAGTATTGCAAGTTTTGCGGGAAAGTAAGCTGTATGCAAACCCGTCAAAGTGTGACTTTTTGTTGGAAGAGGTGAATTTCCTTGGCCATGTTATATCAAAAGAGGGAATAGCCATGGATCCAGCCAAGATTGATACGGTACTTTCATGGAAGCAGCCTCAAACAGTGACTGATGTGAGGAGTTTTGTGGGTTTGGCCGGTTATTACCGGAGGTTCATTGAAGGTTTCGCTAAGATTGTGGCGCCAATGACACAACTTACGCGAAAAGATCAACCTTTTGCTTGGACAGGGAAGTGTGAGTCGAGTTTCCAGTTGTTGAAAGAACGATTGACGACTTCACCAGTTTTGGTGTTACCACAGTCGGCGGAACCGTATGAGGTTTATTGTGATGCGTCTCATCAAGGTTTGGGTTGTGTGTTGATGCAACACAAGAGGTCAGTGGCTTATGCGTCAAGGCAGCTGAAAGTGCATGAAAAGAACTATCCTACGCACGATTTGGAGCTTGCGGCCGTTGTTTTTGCATTGAAGATTTGGAGACATCATCTTTATGGTTGCACTTTTGTCGTGTTTAGTGACCATAAAAGTCTCAAGTACTTGTTTGATCAGAAAGAGCTTAATATGCGACAGAGGAGATGGATGGAAACATTGAAGGATTTTGATTTCACGTTAGAATACCATCCTGGAAAAGCTAATGTGGTAGCCGATGCTTTGAGTAGGAAGAGTGTGTCGGCATGTTCGGCGCAAATGGCTAGTCAACAAGAATTGTTGAGAGAGTTTCGTGACTTGCACTTGGAGGTAGAGTTTGCTTTAGGGAATATGAGACTGGGTATGATTACCATCTCAAGCGGGTTATTGGAGGACATTGCAAATTGTCAAGATGACAAGTTTCTCATGGAGAAAAGAGCTTTGATTGTTCGAGGAACCAACCGAGATTTCAAGGTGGGATCGGACAACATTTTGAGGTGTCAAGGGAGAGTGTGTGTACCCGATGCTATGAACTTGAGAAACACCATTCTAGGGGAGGCACACAAGAGTAAACTTAGTATACATCCCAGAGCAACAAAGATGTATCAAGACCTGAGGCATGATTTCTGGTGGCCGGGTATGAAAAAGGATGTGGCTGAGTATGTGGCGTCGTGTCTGACTTGTCAGAAGGCGAAGATTGAGCATCAGAGACCAGCAGGGATGCTGCAGTCATTAGATATCCCCGAGTGGAAGTGGGATAGCATTTCTATGGATTTCATCACTGGTTTACCTAAGACCAGGAGGAAGCATGATTCCATTTGGGTGATAGTGGATCGTTTGACAAAGTCCGCTCATTTTCTACCGGTAAGGACTACGGATACAGCGGCAAAGTTGACCGATATTTACATTGCTGAGATTGTGAGGTTACATGGGATTCCGTCAAGTATAGTGTCGGATCGAGACCCAAAGTTTACTTCACACTTTTGGAAGACTTTGCATGAGGCGTTGGGGACGAAACTGAGATTGAGTTCCGCCTATCATCCTCAGACAGATGGGCAGACCGAGAGAACAAATCAATCTTTGGAAGATTTGTTGAGAGCTTGTGTTTTGGATGATCGTGGAAGTTGGGATGATGTATTACCTTTGATAGAATTCACATACAACAACAGTTTCCACGCGAGTATTGGAATGGCACCATACGAGGCTTTGTATGGGAGAAGATGTCAGACTCCTTTATGTTGGTACCAAGATGGGGAGAGCATGATAGTAGGACCGGAAATGGTACAACAGACGACGGACAAGGTCCGAAAGATAAGGGCAATGATGAAAGTTGCTCAAGATCGCCAGAAAAGTTATGCGGATAGGCGTCAGAGGCCTTTAGAGTTTGAGGAGGGAGATCACGTATTTCTCCGAGTTACTCCAACGACTGGCGTTGGAAGGGCTTTGAAAGCGAAGAAGTTGACTCCAAAGTTTATAGGGCCTTATCAGATTTTGGAACGGATTGGGAAGGTAGCATACCGGATCGCGTTGCCACCGGTACTATCTTTGATTCATGACGTGTTCCATGTGTCGCAATTGCGGAAATATACACCGGATCCATCACATGTGATCACACCAGATGACATCCAGTTGAGGGATAACTTGTCATTTGAAGTTCCGCCGATCAAGATTACGGATAGAAAGATGAAGCGTCTGAGAACGAAAGAGATACCTTTGGTGAAGGTAATATGGAACGAAGCTACAGGAGATACCACCTGGGAGCTCGAGAGTAAGATGAAAGAATTGTACCCCGTGTTGTTTGACGACGTCTAAGTTTCGAGGACGAAACTTCTTTTAGGGGGGTAGTATTGTAAGACCCAAGATTTCATTGTATAGTTGGTTTAAGAAAAAGTAGGGTTTCGATGTGTTCATGTGGTGAAACATCGTGTAATTATAGGTTTTTGCTGTAATCAAGTTTGTTTTGTGCTCGTGCACTATAATTGTACAGACTTTTGTCTTGTGATCCTGTTGCTTGAATAAGAAGTTATATGTGGATTTAGTATAACGAGTTTTGGATTATTCTTGTTTTTGGAAAAACGAGTAGGATTTTACCCGTCGTTGTAAAATCTTACTGCGTCTGTTTTAAGTGAGGTTTCGGATGGGAGTTTTATATATCTGCGTGAGTGAGGTTATGTTCTGAGATTAATTTTCTAAGGTGTGGAAGAAAATTACAGTCGCGGAAAAAGATTCGGCGATAAGTTTTGGAAATGTTTAACGTCGGACGTTATTTCCGTAGTTTTAATGTTTTTGTGATTTACGTTCGTCGCGACGCGCGAGAGCTGAACACGTGACTTGTTTTGGAAGATTTGATTAAAATCTTGTGATTTCTCATAAAGCAAATTGATCCAATGGCTAGGGTTTAAGCTTGGACTTTTGACTTTGATCCAAGGGTGGATAAGTGACCATGACCTTTGTCATAGTAAGGAGGTTTGATGACAATTTATGGACTTAGAAAAATCACAAATTTCTCTCTTTTCTTTCTCTCTTTCACGTGAACTCCATTACTTTCTTAACACTTCACCAAATTTTCCATTCTTCACCATTTGTGTCCATTTCAAGCTTGGGAGCTTTGTGGAATTGTTGTAGAGAATCACTTTCTTAAGGTAACCACCCTTTTCCTTTTCATTTTGGTTGGTTAAAACTCTTAGGGTTATGAGTTTAGATTATGCTCATGAGATGGAAAGGTTAGGAATTGATTCTTGTTTCATGAATGTTGTTCATGAGGTTTAGAGAAGCATGTGTAGGCTTTGTTATTTTTGTTTTCCATGAGTTGGTGAAAATCTCATGAGAAAAGTTAGGGTTTTGGGTTGGTTATGTATTGATCAATAACATGTTGTTAGGTTGTAAGGTTTTGAAAAGAAACGTTGTCTTTGAACCTTTGGGCAAAAGGGAAATGTGTTGCATGGTTTTGTTTTAGAAAAATCCGATGAAAAATATTTTGGGGTTATGAAAATATTTCCTAAGTGTTTTGTGTGGTGTTTTTGGGGTCCAAGGGGTTTAAAACTCTTGTGACATGTGGTGTTGCTTTTCACTTTGAAAACATGTTTGAAAATGATTACCGGTCGGTTAAGGCCCGTAATAAAACTTGTGATTGGGTTTGGTTTTGACTTTGGAAATGAAAATCAAATAACTTGCACTCGAAGCAACCAACATGCTTTCGGAGATGTATTTCTTGCTTATGAAAATGGTTTGTTTTTGTGCCTTGAAAAGGTATTGGGAACTAATAGAATCAAACTAGGCTTGGTTGGAAAAAGGTGGTGTGAGTTGCTGTCTTTTGCTGTCATGACAGGTGCAACTCGCTGAGCGAGTGTTTACTCGCTGGGGCGAGTGTCACAGGCCATGAACACGCCAGGGCGAGCTCCACAGCGAGTGAGACCTGTCTTCACTGCCTTCACTGCCAACTCGCCAGGGCGAGCTCTGAGACCTAAAATTTTGGATTCTGATTTCTAAACTTGGTTTTTAGCTTTCTAATCCCTTTTTATTAATTTATGGAAGTGGTTGGGATTGGAAACGAGTTTTTCGGGTACTCGGAAAGTACGTAACTTGTAACGCAAGAAAACGGCCATTTTGCATTTCAAATTATTTAAGACTTTTGACAATTGTTTTGGGTCCTAAAAATAGTACAAATAACTCATGGGGGTTGATCAATACTATAGTTTTTGGTATGGTATCCGAAAGAGTTGATTTTCCTTAGAAAACCTTTGGTTTTTGGGGTTTTAGAGTCCAATTCATTAGGGATTGATTGGATATGGTTTTGATTGTATACTTTGCTTGTTTTAGGAAGCGAGTAAGTGTTGTGTGATCGTGTGATAGTTGAGTGCTTGCCGAGGTAAGGGCTCCACTTTATTTCCATCTTTTAAAACGGTTACGACATGCTTGATTTTGCTGTTTATGCATTTGCTGTGTGCTTGGCATGTTTGTACTTATGTATTCTCGTAGATGAGAACGTGGTTATAAATACGTGTGCAATTTACATATGATTAGGAAAATGTATGTAGGTTGTGATGGTTTGTGCATAGGCTTTAGGCTATGTGATTGTTTGCATGAGCATATATGAATGCGTGCGTCGGATAGGACTACGCGGGGATTTTGTCTGTGTGACTATCCTGTATATGCCAAAGAGAATATATGCCATGCATTTCATAGTTGCGTGCCTAGGTGTATGTCTGTGTGACTTTGCCTACGTACCGGGCGTTTGACTGTGTGGCTTCGCCAAATCCTTCTGGATTTTTATTGAGTTAGTGTATGTCTGTGTGACTTCGCCTGGTGTTTGTCTGTGTGGCTTCACCTGCCCTTTGTGGCTTTTTAGTGCGGGTACGTATATTTCTGTGTGGCTTTGCCTACCCCACGACTCTTCGAGGAGAGGTTAATTTTCGGAAATCATGCATGTGGCGAACCAGTGATTGGTTGTCACACCCATTGTAGAAGTCTGCATTAGGATTGGTGATTTATTTATATAAACCCGTTGGTGGGAATTACTTGAGATTAAGTGCTTTCTCTTGTGTATGTGGAAATTTGCTATGTGTACATCTTTCGCACCGGTTATATATATATATATACTTTTATTTTGTGGTGACCCTTTCTTTCATTTGCGGGCTCATCCCACCCAGATGATGGGTTAGGTCGTGGTGACGACGGTGGCTGTTCCAGGCCCCAGTGAGAGGTTGGAGCTTTAGCTTAGTTAGACTATGCGCCGGTGTGGGTTGTACACCGTGCTTTTTGGGTTTAGGCATAGGATTCTAACTTGTTTTATTGTAAGTATTTGAATACTTAGACTTGGGTTGTAATTATTCAGGAATACACTTTGCTTGTCGAAGCACCTTTTGGTAATGAGTTCTTTTGTATATTTGAATGCCGGCTCATTTAAAATCTTTTATGCGTAACTCTGATGTGTAAAAAAAAAAAAAAATTAATGCCTTTTCTGGCCTTTGAAAAACGGGTTGTTACATGATTGAACCACATGAGAAAGCAAGAGGCACCGCTCACCTCTCCAATCGTTTGCTCTTTGTATATCTTAATCTATAAGATATTGTTAGCTTAATTGTTAAGTGTATAACAAAAACTCTTCCTATGTTCTTTCTTCTTGTTACGTGATAGTCTTTGTGTTGAGATTTATGTCCCACGGATATCCAAATATACTAGCAACGGGTGCACCAGCTATTCTATAATTCTTTTTGTTCTACATATTTGCATTGATGCATATTTAGATACTCATTTTCTCATTCTTGATTATTCAACATCATTCAATATTTTGCTTGATAAAAACAAAATAACCTGGTCATGTTTGATTTATACTTAAGAGTTATAATCGCATCTTTTGGATCTTCAATATAAATCCATATTGTTACAATATTATTTATACGGTGAATTATTATTATTATGTGAATTGTATTATATTATAGTTTTTATTTATTTCTTATATATTCCTGAAGTATTATATAAAAATTGACTCCATATTATAAAATCAAAAGAACTATTATGTAGTTCCTGAAGAACTCATCATTCTATGTGAATTCCTGAAGAATTTAAAACCATAGTTCCTGAAGAACTCGTATTATTCTTTGAGAACACTTGAAGAAATCAAAAGGGTTAATTTCTGGAGGATTGATTAGATAATTGATTTTATTGTTAAAATATATTGCATAGTTCTTGAAGAACTTAAAAATTCGGTTTTTATTATCTATGAATTCCTGATGAATTCGGTAATTGTATATCCTAGAAGAATCGTACAAATAACTTATTATAGATTGATTATATACTTCTTGAAAAACTATACAAAAATTTATAAGATCTATTTGATCTTTATAATTTATATTAATTTGAAAGAAAAAAATATATTAAGATCTACATTTATACTATGACAATAAGATCTCATCTTCTTTATATCTATTCTTTACATCTCTAAGTTTATCCCTAATATGATGTAGTGTTGTTTTAATTGATCTATGTTTATTGAAAGATGTGTAATTTTGTTTATATATATATATATATATATATATTTAAATATATAGATATGTTATAATTTGTTTTGGTGTTTATTTATTTGATACGAGTCCTGTAAATATTTAATAATTCAGTTCCTGAAGAACATAGAAAAAAAAAACTCAATTTTATTTCTTTATGAATTCAAGAAGAATTCAATAGTCTATAGTTCTTGAAGAACATAGAAAACTCGATTATTTTATTCTCTATGAATTCCAAAAGAATTCAATAGTTTGCAAATAATATTAAGTTTGTATTTTGCAAGACCGGTTGGGTTATCCCGGATCTATTGCGATGCAAAAAAAATAATTATTATACTTTTATTGGATATGTATTGTGCTAGAAGTTTCTTCAATCCAATAATTTGTGTATTCTTTGTTCCAAAGGAAGTTGAAAATTTGAAAAAAAAATTGAGTCTCTCACTAATTTTGAGAGTAGGTGATATTTGTAAATCAAATCACCAATTACCATTTAGATATTATATGACTTTAATTGATGCATCAACTAAATGTTCAATCAACTCACAACCATTAGTTTGTGAAATTGGTAAATATCATATGTCGACCAAAATTGATTTGAATATCTTGTAGCATATGCTCATTAAAAATATGGACCTGAAGATCCACTCTTTAAACGTCTAAAGTTAAATGTGTGATTGGTACTTATAAAATTATAACTTCAAAATTCTATTTTGGGAACATGAGATCATTTATATTGAGTTTTTGCTTCGCATCAAGCCAATAAGTTATCATATGGAAGTCCTCCCCTTAATTTGCAATTCAGTTAAGTTTAGGTTTATAATCTAATATTTTTCCATATAAGCATTTTTGGATGTGTTGGTATGTTCTAATTGCTCCAATATAATGCACTAAGATGAATTATTAAAGAATTTTGAGAAAATATATTTGATATGAATCTTCATCTATTATAACGTATATTGAGTTAAAAATTGTAGACTTGTTTACAACCCAGAAGGCTGATTATCAAGTAATGTATTAGTTTTCCTACTATTAGGGGGAGAGAAAAAACAGCTGAAAAATATGAACCTGAAGTTCAAATAAATTATTTGAAAATAAATATTATTGTCTCATCTTGATCCTCAAAATATAACTCATTTGCAAAGTTAAGAAATTAAAATAGAAGCTGCTAATGCTCCAAAAAAAATAGATATCCATGTCGGATAATAGAATATTGCAAAAAAAGGGATGGTAAATGTCTAAATTTATTTTGATGAGACATATTTACCTGAAGTGAATTCAAGAAATTTTTCTTGTTTGATAAAGTTTAGTAGCACTTGAAAGACTAAATTTATATGAAACTCATTTGAATTGAAGATTATATGAAACTCCCTGAAGGAGTTAATTTTTATGATACATTGAAGAAATGACATCATATGTCCATTCTAAACATTTGGAAATGAATTTATTATAATCGATTATTAGAACTCTAGAAGAGATCCTAAAATATTTTGATTATAAAAAAATTTGAAATTGCATACGACGCATGCGAAAGGATTGTTTGGATTTGCAAATTTATTATTTAAATGAGGTTTTGTGCATCAAGAAACTTATATAGCAAATGCATTAAAATAATTTGATATGGACAAATCTAGTTGATTGTATACTAGAATGATTGTGATGTCACTTGATGTTAGTATAGATCATGTCTTCAAGAAAATGATGGACATCTTGAATTGGTCTTGAAGTACCATATCTTAGTTCAAACGAAGACATTAATGTATTTTGTTAATTATATGTATCGTGGTATTTTGTTTTTGTCAATATTTTAAAATACAGGTATCAAAACAAAGGCAAACATACGTTTTGTATATTGGAGAAACAACGTAATCAAGGAAGCGGTGAATGCTTTTTCATTGAGGATTATGAGTTTACAAATGCAATAAACTTGTAGTTTTCTCATTCTAAAAAGAGGCTCTTTCAAGTTGAAAATTTCAAACACTCAACATGAGTATAATATTTCAAGCACGGCTAATTTAAAGAAGAGTTTGAAGATAAACTAGATCTTATGGTTGAAGTCTATGATTCAAAACATACAAGAAAATTGTGGTTTATCTGCCAGAAGAATATTGGTCTTCATCGTCCTTGAGATGGTTGTATGGTTAAGGGGGAGAAATAAATATATTATGTAAAAGGATGTTGTACTCTTTTTCCTGCACTAGAATTTTTTCCCACTGAGTTTTTTTTTCTAGTAAGGTTTTAACGAGGCACATCTCCGATGGACATCCAAGGGGGAGTGTTATGAATAGTAAGAATTAGTGGATGTCCATATCCCTTCCCTTCCCTATAACTCCCACTAAGTAATGGAGATTTATTACCTTTGCATTTTCACTACTTTGTTTGTGTCCTATAAATAGGACCTTTGTTATGTTGTAATCAATGTTTTAAAAACCGGACCGGACATCGAACCGTGAGGGTACTGGTTCACTGGTTTATTGGTCGAACCACCGGGTCACTGGTCGAACCACATGAATAAACCGGATTAAACCGGATAAACCTGTAGAACGAACCGGTCTCTATAATAAAACTATATAGGTATTAAACCGGTCGAATCAGATGACTCAGTCTCTAAAAAATATGACATGACACATAAAAAATTTGAAAAACTCCGAAATTCCATAATGTAATAAGTTCATAAATTCAAATTCTAAATGTTGTCATCACACACAATAAAATAGTACAAAATACAAATCCAAATAAGTTTTAAAGAAAATTTAATTGCAACATAAACGGAATAACAAAGTGTCTAATAAATTAAAATCCAAGGAGGCATAGTTATTTTAATGTTAGACTCTCTTTTATTTCTTTTGGTTCTTCTATTTAAAAAAAATAATACAAAATGACGTCATTTTGAGACTTTTGACTGAAAAAAAAAAGAAAAAAAAAGCGCGTGCAATCAAACCGGCGGTTTGAAAAAACCGCCGGTTTTTCCGATTTTGAGCGGTTCCTACCGGTCTAACTGCATGGCCGATCCAACATTCGAACCAGACCGGTCACCCCTCCGGTTCGCGGTCTGACCGGTCCGACCGGCCGATTCGGTCCGGTTTTTAAAACACTGGTTGTAATACACACAAGTGGACAGAATAATACAATAGTTCTTATCTTCTCTATCTTTATTTCCCAGCACTAGTTTATTTCTAACATGTTTATTTTTTTTTAAAATATGACCACAAATTTTGTTAATGCTTGACAGTTATCCTAAATATAATATGATGATTGATTTTGTTAAAGTGTGTAATTGATCTTGCCGGCCTCTTTCAATTATTGTTTTACCGTATCTAGTGTCTTTATTGTTTGTCATAATTAAATAGTGTCCTATAACTCGATAAAAATATACAGTAGATAATATTAAAATATGGAAAATGTTAACTTTGTGCACCAAGGGCACATGTTAAGGATGCTAAAATAGAAATATTTTCTTGAAATTTATACATTTAACTTTCATAACAATAAATATTTTACATCATTAAATGTTAACTTTCTACGTTTAGGTAGCTTATCATGTGCCCTTGATGCACAAGTTAACATGACCCTTAAAATATAGCATCTCTCAACACCAAAAAAAAAGTAGCATCTCTCTATCTAAAATTTATTAAAAAACTCTTTCGTAATAGTATCGATATATTTTTAATGTTAAAGTCACACCGTTTCTTTTTTAGAGTAATGTTAGCAATACATTCACTAACACACTAATTTTAACACGCCACATTCAATTGGTTCACATCATCACTTTTTTAAAACCACTAACTTGTCACCGGTAAGTGATTAAAAATGTGGGAGATTTTTTTTTACATTGATGAGTGTGTTATTAGCATTACTCTCTTTTTTATACATTGATGATCGGTGCATGACAAATTTTTTTTTAATGAAAATAAGCTTATAACATGTCATCTATAATAATATTTTGGATACATGTAGGAATATCAGTAAAGATGTTTTGTAATCTTTTTTAGTACATTTTGTGCGGAGAAGGATATTTGGTTGGTTAAAATATATTCATTTGGGAAGAAAATTATTTTCTTAAATTTGGCTGGATTTTGATGATAACAAACTCACATTACAAAAGAAGAAAATTTATGAAGGCTCAAGATTAGAAAACAAGACGAAGACCAATACTTTGGCTTCCTATTTAAATTAATTGTAAGTATGATCCTTATATTTGATTTATCACTTTTAATAATTATATAACTTAATGCTCAGAAAATATTTTAAAAATTAATTACAAATAAATTTCTAAGTTAAATATAAAAGTCCATATGAAGGAAACTTTTTTTTTTTGACAAAATTCGAAGCAAACTTATAAAAATATTTAAAAAGTTGATTTTTAAGAAAAGTTGTCTGCACTTTTTTAAATCGCATATCCGGTTCAACTGATTTTAAAAGTCCTGCTGCTGTTTGAAATTGAAACTGGTTGACTGTTGCAATACTGATTGACTGCACCTTTTAAATCGTTCGTTCGTAGATTTATAATAAATGACAAGTGTCATGACTGTCCTAATAGAGTTTTTAAATCAAACTAAGTTTAATTTCTTTTTTTAGTCAATGACACCTGATACTTTAGTTCTTGAAGATATTGAGTTTGATCTTTACCAATTAATTTCTTAACTTAATTGAGAGGAAGAACACTAATGTCCTTATGAGGATCCAAATTTACTATATAAATAGTAACTATATGAATTAGTTTAAAACTAATTCTTCCTCACTCAATTTTGTTCTTTTACCATATATCTCCCTCAAACTCAATATCTTCAAGAGACTTTACAGTTCATGTCTCAAAATATTCATTAACGTGAGACCAAAGTTTATATTTCTCAAAATTTTCAACAACTCAAGATTGTCACAAGTCATAACTGAATTGACTATACAGATATTTAAATTTAAAAGACAAATTGAATCTTTTATTTCAAAAAATAATAATAAAGAATTTATAACATTAAAACAAAACTTAATTCAAATAGTGATTCACCAAATTGTCTTTTAAATGCAAATATAGGTCACTAACAACAATCTAACAAATAGTTGAAAAACCATCAATCTTCACCGACTTATTTCCCCTCTATATTGATGTGTCTTTCAACATCATTGGGTATTTATCAGTTTAGATCACATTTTCTTATTATTCTTTATTTGCCCTTATCCTTTGAGGTATTTATCGAATGAGCACTATTTATTTTCTCTTGCTTCAACATTTTCTTCATTGCATACTTTATGAAATGATCCTATTAAAGAATCATTTCCAAGAGCTTGAGCCAGCTCATTTAGTATTCTATGTTGGAATTAATTTACTGTTAATCATATAAAACATGCTCAACATAAAGATTAAATTTATAATCTAACTTTAGTGCGGAAGTTTAATAAGCATGAACATGTATATAAAACAGGATCTACGACATGTTGATTTATCATGGATTATCTTAATACCTGGATGGATGAATAGATTAGATAAACTAACCAATGATGTGGCACGTAGAGACGGATGATGAGCACCCGTTGACTTACGGTTCTTCCTCAACCTGAACTTCCTTATGCCCTAAGCACTATTCAGATGGGGAGAAGAGGCGATATGCGGTGTGTTCGGTATATTGAGGACCATAACCTCTTTTATATTGGATGGTCATTAAGGTTTCCCATTATTCCATTAATGAGCCATTCTGACATCCACTCATATCGAGCACATATCCAATTAATTAATTTCTAGATAGAAATCTAAATAACTTTTTAACTTTATTTGATCACTTAATCAATTAAGGCTCCTAATTGATAAATAGCTAATATATAATCATATAAAGATATTTGCCCACTTAATATTATTGGAAAATCATAAAATATTCCAACATTCTAGTCTAAAAGCAATGGTGTAGTACCACTTAAATCTGTCTCCTAATAAGCTCAAAATCTACATTAGGCAATTGCAAATCTTGTACCTATTTCAAAGCATCAATACTAGTATGTTAACCTGTGTCGTGCCCGAGATTATTTTCTTTTTTACTATTATTTATATGTTTATTTTGATATATTATTTGATTAATTTGGTTTAAAATTCTAAGGTAAAATTGAGATAGGTTTTGCATGATATAGATTTAACGATGTTACAGAATAAAGCGAGATTAAGAGTATTACTTCGCTTCCCATTTTACACTATTATGAGAGAGATTTTTTATCTCATCTTCATCCCCGAAACTATATAGTGATCCTATAAATATAAAATAATTATAAACTTCATTCTCAAAGGAAAATATGCTTTGATTTTTCATGGCCTTAAGATTTTTTGGGACTGTACCCATATAATTAAAATATACCATTATTTTTTTTTTCATCTCGAGCCCACTCTTTATAGAAAATTTACATTATGTTCATTGTCAAACACAGGATAATTTTTATTTTTTTCAATAATATTTATTTTCATATGTTATTTTTTCTTTTGAAGGTTGTCTATGTCTTTTTTTCATTTTACATTATTTAGAAGGTTATCTATGTTTTTTTCAATTGTCTATGAAATTCATTTCTTTTAGTTTATTTGAGTATCAAAATACGATATATCTTTAACACATGACTCTGTAGGACTTCATCAACAAAAAATAATTGTAAATTTTATAGTATTTTTAAATGAATATGGATTTGTCTAACATGTGCAACATTGCACATGTTAAAGTATGCAAAAATAATAATTTTTTTATTGAAAACAACAATTATTTATTAAAAAATTATACATTTAATATAAAATGCACAAGTTCCAATGTAAATTTACTATTTTAAACTTCTTAACATGTACAACTTTGCACATGATAGAAAAACCCAATGAATATTAACATAATTTGACCTTGTTTCTATTCTCAAAAAATTTCTTTTCACCATACCACAAAGAAGCAATCTTCACGTGTGAGCGTTAAATGGGAAAATCTATGTGTGAATCTCTCCACGCACATTAATAAATTAAGGTTCTTAAAAAAGTTCGAACGAAGGTTATGGAAAGTTTAAAAAGTTCGAACGAAGGTTATGAAAAGTTTAAAATAGCATAAATTATAAAAAATCAAAATTATATTAATTTATTTTAGATTTTCCATAGATTTCATCAGCCATATGTAATCTAATGAAAGTGCGATGAACAGATAATATGGAAAGACCCCCTTAGTCGAAATTCAAATTTTAATTAGTCAATGTGTATTTTTAATAGTGGGTGGGAAATGTTACCTGTTTCCTATTATATACCACATAGAGATTTTCTCTCTCACTCTCCCCCCGTTATCCGTCGCAAGACTCTACAGGGGTTATATCAACAATAAAATAGTTGTTAATTCTATATTATTTTTTTAATGAATATCAATAAAATTCTTGTGTTAATTTATTACTATCTTCTACATACACTTTTCATCATAGGGGATCACTTTTTATTGTGCTAAATAAAAGTTTTAATAAATAATCCCCGTGATAAAATATTAAATATGAAAATATGGAATTACCCCCACAGTCAGAATTCAAAATTTAATTAGTCAATATGTATTTTTAATAGTCGGGTGGAAAGTGCTTCCCGTTTTCTATTCTACACCACTAAGATCTCTCTCTCTCTCTCTCTCTCTCTCTCTCTCTCTCTATTTCTATCTCTCTTCCGTCTCCATTACATGATTCTATAGTGGCTTCATCAATAAAATGCCCCATTAATTCTATATTTTTTTACTGAATATCAATTAAATTTTTGTGCTTAGTTCTCACTATGATCTACATACACTTTTCATCATGGGGACCACGTTTCTTCGTGCCAGATAAAATTTTGAATAAGTTTTCCCCATGATAAAATATGAAAATAAAGATAATTCTCGCAGTTGGAATTTAAATTTTAAATCGAGGGGATTAATCTCTGCAGTTGTGCACGAATGATACCTTTGGTTTACCGAAAAAAAAGTGTATATATATAAATATAATATTTGAGAGTTTCTATAAAAAAAAATATCTCTGAGAGTTTCTAATAAAAAAAGAGTTTCTAAACAAAATGTAGTATATAATATTTGAGAGAGTTTTCACAAAAAAAAAAATTTTAGAGTTTAAAAAAAATTATAATGGAATTTTCTCTACTAAAAGAAAGACAATTTTCCATAAAATATTATAAAAATTCAATTATTGTTGCTAGTGAGATTCAAACAAAATACCTTAAGCTAAAAACTTTGAATGACACCTAAGCAGGAGAAGCTCTAATTGAATGTCACATAAGCAATTACTATTGAGAATGCACGAGAAAGCTCCGTGGGAATCTCGTAATGTATATAATAATAGAGATAGAGATTACATTTGAAACACCTACTTGCGATTTTTTCCAACTCAACAAATTACCAGGTTATTGCTACCCAAGTCCCAACTCTCGTATTAAGGCTCTGTTTGGTAAAAATAGCGGTTGGCTGATAAGTTAGCTTATACCTTTTGACTGATGACTGATGTCTGATAGTTTATAGCTGATAGCTGATGGCTGATAAGCTAATTAAAGTGTTTGGTACAATTAGCAGTTCAACTGACTTATAAATGTAAAATGACATAAAAAGACATCTTTAATTCAATAAAATATATATCAAATTAATATTATTTAAGATTCTTTGAATTTTTTTTGTAAAAAAAATACTTAAAATTTATTAATTTTATATACATCTTTCATATATTATTAGAGTATGATTTATTAAAGATACTTAGAGTATGATTTATTATTGTCGTACAATACAATAATAATAAGGATATATATTAAAACAGTAAGTGACGTAAAGTTTTTTTTTTTTACGGTGAGCAACGTAAATAAAGAAAATTCAATTATCACATAAAAATTGCTATAAGGCAACTGATGGTTTATTAAAAAAAATACATGGTTTATATTCATGTAAAATATACAGTTTTATTTCAAATAATAAATCATAAAGGAAAAAATTGGGTTTTGATTAAAATAATAAGGTAAAAGTGGAAAAAAGATCATAAGCTATAAGCTACTTGAAATAGCTTCTGAAAAATAAACTATAAGTCGATATAATAAGCTATAAGTTCTTTTTGAAAAGACCGTTACCAAACAGGACTTTAATCTTATCTTCAATAACCTAATCAAACATAGGAGTTTTGAGAACTTTGTTTGTAGTTTTAATGTCAAACATGTTAAAGATGGTTTGTATAGTTGGTTGAATGATTCTAAATGAAGTGTAGGGGGCGGAGCTCTTAATGGGCTGGACAGGGCCATGGTCCGCCCCAATATTTTTTTTTATATAGATATTATTTTATATATAGCTATAAGCGCTAATAATTATCATTTGATTCTGTTTGGCCAAGTGGTAGATTTGTGCGCCTAGAAGCTTAGAAGACCCGGGTTCATCCTCCTGATTACAATTTTTATTTTTTATTGAATTTTTTCATAGAAAAAGAATATTAGTTATAGTAAAATTATTATTATTGCATTTTTATTGAACACTGTTAATTTTAATGAATGTCAATAACATAATAAATTATTTTAGTTTTCCTTAAATTTTATATGATTATCTATAAATTTAGTTTTCCTTAAACTTTATACGATTTATACATTAACTCCCATAAATTTTTTTAATACCGTTGCGGCGCCCCAATGTTTTCGTCTAGCTCCGCCACTGATGAGGCGAACATAATATAATGGAATTATCATCCAAGCAAATATTATTCCAAACTAGAACATTATGACCTGAACTTTTTTTTTTTTTACGCATTATGACCTGAACCTATATGCACCATTTATGTTTGTCTACTTTCAAAAATATGGGACTCAAGTCAAGGACACTATTGGGGGAAGTTATTATACATAAGTGTAATCCTTATGCATGGTACATAAGTCAATAACACTCATTAGATTGAGCATCCACATGTAATAATGCTAGCCAATCTCAACTCACACACTCACACCTAATCTCACACCCCCCAAATTTCTCGCGCACCTCCAAATTTCTCGTGCACCCCTCAAATTTCTCGTGCACCCCCCCAAATTTCTCGTGCACCCCCTAAATTTCTCACGCACCCCCCAGATGATTTGTGCCCCCAATTTTTTTTTGTCCCCCCACATTTCTAGCCTAAACCATTTTGCTGTGGGAATGATTTCAGATATATACACTCCAAAACCATTAAGTGCATAAGATGGTTTTGAAGTACAAGCTATAATTAGAATCATTATTTTTTATTTTTTTTTGGTACAATTATAATCATTATTTAAAATCATTTAACAATAATTTTGGTTTCTCATATAAGACAATCTAAACCATTAAATCACAATTATTGTTTCTATTCTAATTATAGGGTTGTACTCCAAAACCATTTTATGCACCTAATGGTTTTTTATTACAACCATCTGAAACCATTCCCACAGCAAAATGGTTTAATGGTTTTTTATTATAATCATTATTTTTTTATTTTTTTGGTACAATTATAATCATTATTTAAAACCATTTAACAATAATTTTGGTTTCTCATATAAGACAATCGAAACCATTAAACCACAATTATTGTTTCTATTATAATTATAGGGTTGTACTCCAAAATCATCTTATGCACTTAATGGTTTTTGAGTGCATATCTATAAAACCATTCCCACAGCAAAATGGTTTAGGATAGAAATGTGGAGGGGAGAAAAAAAAAATTGGGGGGCAAAAGTCATATGGGGGTGTGCGAGAAATTTGAGGGGTGCATGAGAAATTTGGGGGTGCGCGAAAAATTTGGGGGTGTACAAGTAATTTGGGGGGTGCACAAGTAATTTGTGGGGTGCACTAAGTAACTTATGCATGGTGCATAAGGATGACTTATGCATAATAACCAAACCCGACACTATCCATTTATAGAAGAAAGACTTAATAACTGTCCAATTTTATGTATAAACAAAAAATTAAATACAACAACTTTGTTTCACCCATGATTATGTCATTCTCTTAATTTATCTGGGATTCTCTTAATTCGCTTTCATTTTTAGCTTCAATTTCTAAGACCCACCCCCTCTTCTCAATTTATGAATTGAAATTCAACAGGAAGTAGATGATAAGCTTGGAAGCAGATGTAGAGTGAGTGAAGTAGTGCGAGTTATTTATTTTTAGGGTTAAATATGTTTTTGGTCCCTATAGTTTCTCAGAATTTTGTTTTTAATCCTTGAAGATTTTTTTTGCACTTTTTAGTTCCTGAAGTTTTTCGGTCAGTGTTTTTAGTCCATACTTTTAATCAAACTCTTGTATACATTCACATTTTTGAATATTTTTTGTATTATATTATTATAAGAACATCTCCGATAAAAATTTATAATTTTTTAACATAAGATGAATTATTTATGAATTTTTATATGTAACAAACTAAAAAATTCATATAATGTACTAAACATGACCGTAGAAAAAAATTGAAAATTTCGAATGATATGCATGAGTTGAATGAAAAGTATGGACTAAATTAAAAACATTGACGGAAAAAACTTCAGGGACTAAAAAGTAAAAAAAAATCTTCAAGAACTAAAAACAAAATTCTGAAAAACTATAGGGACCAAAAACATATTTAATCCTTATTTTTAATATCTAGCAACTTTTTTGTGCGACAAAAGTCTAGCTATTTGTACAGACAGTTATAGGGGTGTTACCCTAGTAATTTTTTTATATATTACTTTTATATAATTATCTATTATCTATCTTCTTGTGAATATCGTGGCATAGTTTTCTTTTTTATTAATGGGAAAGAAAAAAGACAACAACAAAAATAAACTAACGAGAACATTGTCTCAAGACATCCGTTGCATCCGCAAGTAGCACATACGCTATTTGCGGAGGGGGAGAGGCCCACAACTTAAGATTAACATCTGCCTGAGCACCATATTTAGCCAACCAATCAGCACATTCATTTCCTTCTCTAAGAATTGAGAAAACGATAAAGACCAATTTCGCGCTCGGAAGATACGAATCTGACCAAGAACAATTGCGTGAGGGTGAAAATTATTGTCATCTTCAAGGATGAGATCAATAGCTGATTTGGAATCAGATTCCAAAGTAATGGTACGATAGCCTAAGTCCCAAGCCAATTGAAGCCCTTTGAGGATAGCATAAAGCTCTGCCAAAAGGTTAGAAGCACGATCACACGATCCAGAGAAACCATGCATCCATTCGCCAATATCATTGCGGATCAGACCCCCAAAACCAGCACGACCTGGATTACCGAAAGAGCTACCATCCACGTTCAACTTCAAACACAGAGTCGTTGTTGGAATCCATGCCACTTGCCGAGTGATGTTCGTCTTATTGGCAGTGTTCAAAACCTGGAAAAGAAAATTATGAGAATTAGAAATGCAATTTACTATCAACCAAGTAGGTTTCCTATTAGATTGAAAAATTTCCTCATTTCTAGCTTTCCAAATTTCCCAACAAGTGGTGACAAAAAGGGACCCATCCGGTCCAGTAGCATAGGCGAAACCAATCACAAACATCAGTGACAAATAAATTAGCCGACTTGGGAAAATGGCTAGTTATCCAAACAGCCCAAGAGAGGGGGCAATCCCGAAGAGTATGAAAAGCAGTTTCATGCAAATGGTTGCACCTAGAACAAGACGAGTCCGAAGATAGGTGACGAAACATACGACAAAGTTAGTGGGAAGAGAATTGTGAGCAATAAACCAAGCAAAAAGTCTCATATTCTCAGGAACCTGAAGCTTCCATATCCAACTCCAAGAACCAACAGGGTCATCTTTGTAACAACCCGTTTTTCAAAGGCCAGAAAAGGCATTAAATTATTTTTTTTTGTACACATCAGAGTTACGCATAAAAGATTTTAAATGCGCCGGCATTCAAATATACAAAAACTCATTACCATAAGGTGCTTCGACAAGCAAAGTGTATTCTAGAATAATTACAATCCAAGTCTAAGTATTCAAATACTTACAACAGAACAAGTTAGAATCCTATGCCTAAACTCAAAAAGCACGGTGTACAACCCACACCGGCGCATAGTCTAACTAAGCTAAAGCTCCAACCACTCACTGGGGCCTGGAACAGCCACCGTCGTCACCACGACCTAACCCATCATCTGGGTGGGATGAGTCCGCAAATGAAAGAAAGGGTCACCACAAAATAAAAGTATGTGTATATATAATCGGTGCGAAAGATTGTACACATAACAATAATTCCACAAACACAAGAGAAAGCTCTTAATCTCAAAAGTAATTCCCACCAACGGGTTTATATAAATAAATCACCAATCCTAATGCAGACTTCTACAATGGGGGTGACAACCGATCACTGGTTCGCCACATGCATGATTTTAATTCCGGAATTCAACCTCTCTATAGAAGGCGTAGGTCTCTGGTGGGATAACACCTCCTACTATTGGTGGGATAACACCAGGTAGAGTCGCACAGACAATACCAAAACAATCACGGTGGGATAACACCGGGTGAGTCGCACAGACAACACCAACTCAATAAAAATCCAGTAGGATTTGGCGAAGTCGCACAGACAAACGCCCGGTACGAAGGCAAAGTCGCACAAACATACACCTAGGCACGCAACTATGAAATGCATGACATATATTCTCTTTGGCATATACGGGATAGTCACACAGACAAAATCCTCGCGTAGTCCTATCCGACGCACGCATTCATATATGCTCATGCAAACAATCACATAGCCTAAAGCCTATGTACAAACCATCACAATGTTGGAGTAAGCCCTAGAGACCAATACTTTAGTGCTTTATTTATTAATAATAATAGGCATTTCTTTATTATGTTTGTAACGTTCAAAATAATGAAGTCCCTAGAATAGAAAGTCTGTTTAATATTAAGTGTGACTTAATCATGAGATTACATTAAACATAAAGACGCTATTCTTAAACTATCCATAGTCGAGCTTTAAGGTGAAAAGGGATAACCTTAAAGCATAAAGACTATTATGAAGATAGACTGATGATCGCATCTCATGGATCATGGGATAAGGAGTTATCAAGTCTTGACATAGGTATAAGAAATATTAGGAGTAATATTTATACCGGATTGACCCGCTATGAGAGTACTACATGCAAAGTTATGCAAAGTGTCATAAGTTACTCTCATGGTGATAATGGTGTAAACCGCCCTTAGACCTGAAACCACTTTGTACCCTAGATGTGGAGTCAAGTACTTTGTTACTGATCTAACGTTGTCCGTAACAGGATGACCATAAAGGCAGTTGATGGGTACTTCACAAAGCATGCTGAGGGACAGTAGTGACCTAGATGGAATTTGCCAATCCTGCATAACAGGATAAATGTCATGGGCCCAATATTGAACTGGACAAAGATGACACCAAGTATGCTTTGTGTTCAATATAGACATAAAGGGCAAAGGGGTAATTATACACGCATATGTTATCACTAAGGTTATGTTATGATCACATGTCAATTTCTCATAACTTGGGTAGCAATGATGTGTTGCTAGATACCGCTCATTGTATATTATATTAAATAAAGGATTTAATATAATTGCCAACGTTATGGAAACCTACAAGGGTCACACACATAAGAACAGCATAGTGTGAGATTGGAACACCGTAAGGTACGGTGCACCTTAGAGAAATATGGAAATATGATAAGGGTATCATGGTAATTAAATAAGCGGTTCATAATTTGTTATGATGAGGAAGCACTCATGTGTACATGACATATGGGGGGTGCGCTACTTAAAAGTTTATTTAATTAAAAGTGGGTTTTAGTAATTGTAGCCCAATGACAATAGTTTGTCTTGGTGCACAAGACAAGTGGTTCTATAAATAGAACACTTGTGACAAAGAAAAATCACTTGATGAAAATCAATTGCTAAAACCCTATATCCTAATTCCTCCCACCTCTCACTAGAAACCTTCATTCTTGGAGCTAGCACTCTTCTTGGAGGTAGCCGTTCGTGTGGACTAGCTAGAGGCGTTGTTCGTAGACATCAACGCTCGTGATCGATTCTGGTTCGTGACTCAAAGTGTTGATCATCAACCGTTCGTGAAACAAAGGTTCTTCCCTACAAGAGGTAAAAACCCTAAAACACATATCATGCTCATTCGTAAGGATCAAACTAAGGAAAATTTTTGAATTCCGCTGCTTAAACTATCTCAATTTTCCTTAAGTGGTATCAGAGCCACTTACGAATCCATGGTTTGATGTTGTTTACTGTTTTATTAATATGATTATGAATCGGTATTAATAATAATAATAATAACAAGAATTAATAAAATTTGATTGATCAATTTTAAAATATATGGGATATGCGATTCTAATACAACGTCGGTGTATGTGATATACCGATCGTGTCATTCATTCGAATGTTTAAGTGATTGGCGTGAACGTGGATGATTGTGAGCGTGAGCTTCGGAACCGTTACTGGTGAAGCATCATATATCCGATCGTCCATGATGAACAAACAATCCTAAAACGTTTTGATGTATGATCGTTGTATTAGGATTCATAACAATACAAGTGTTGTATTGTTATGGAAACAGAATATGGCTAGGGTTCATATCCGATCAGTTTAAATCGTTTAAACATGTTTTTGTTTAAATTGCGATCTGTTTAAAATTGTTTAAATTGCGATCTGTTTAAATTGTTTAAACCGCGTTTATGTTTAAATCGTTTAAACATTCTGTTTGAATCGCGACCTGTTTAAAATTGTTTAAATCGCGATCTGTTTAAATTGTTTAAACCGCGTTTATGTTTAAATCGTTTAAATATTCTGTTTAAATCGCGATCTGTTTAAAATTGTTTAAATCGCAAATCGTTTAAATTGTTTAAACCGCGTTTATGTTTAAATCGTTTAAACATTCTGTTAAAATCGGGTTTCTGTTCAAATCGTTTGAACATATTGAAAATTTGTTTCTGTTTAAACAATTCGTTTTAAAGTCGTTTAAAACATAGTCGAAATTGTTTCGGTATTGTTTCCGTTTAAACAATTCACTTATGTTTAAATTGTTTAAACATATCAGAATCAATTAAATAATAAAAAGTGATCAATCATGATATTTTATTCATTGGGTGAATAATAATGACAATAATTATTTGTTTATTGTTATGTTCTTGTGATGATTGATTATGGCCTTAGTTTACTCCTTCTGTTTTAATTTGGGATTTTAAATACGGCCTGCGTGTCGTGCCTCTCTCTAAATTTCTTGATGTAACTTCTCTTCTCATCTCACTCCCTCGTATGTAAAACGAGTATTCTTTGATGTAATGTTATAATAGAATTATTAGAGGAACAAAGGAGGACAGCCATGAAGGTGATGCTTGGAGAAGTAGATCATCGTTAGGCTAGTTTAGGGTTCTCTCATTGGCTTGAGAGAACACTTGCGTTAGGAGGCCATAATCATATCATTTTATTATTGTATGTATGTATGTTGATGCATGTGAGAGCGTTTAATATGTTAAACAAGCCGGTGAGATCAAATTAATTAAATATCCCTCAAAAGACACATAAGAGATTAATAAAGAAAATGTGGGTTCGCCCACCGCGGAGTGCATTTTGTTTATTAATAAAATATGTGAATATTAAGTTTATGCTTTCCAAGTTTTAGAACTCATCAAGACTAGTATCGAACTATGTAGATTCGCCCACCGCGAAGTGCATATTCTATATTGGTAAGGTGCGATGGGATAATTGTAATATCCAACTTCTAAAGCAAGGGTCAAACTTAACTTAACAAATATAATGTGATTATATGAGTTTAAGAAGCAATGGTTGGGTATAATTCATAAGATGAATTCGAATAAGGAGTTATTCACCCAATTGATATTCAAGAATTGTATGAGATACAATTGGAAGGAGTTCCTACCTAAATAAACTAAGTCTTGTGTAATCCACCCACCGCGGACTTAAGACAAAGTGAAATATGGATCTTGACCCACTAGAAAATCTTCCAACGGGATTTTCCGAATCAAATGGTGAGGGTCATTTGTTTTGAATAAAATAGTGGAAGTTTTTAATAAAAGTCCTTATTAAAAATTATACAAATATCTTACATATCTTTGAAATTAAAATACAATACAAAATATATATTGTCCTTGTGAAGGACAAAGATTTCAGAAAATAGTTTCTGAATTGGTACACTAATGAGAATGGTTCTCAAATACAAGAAGTACTATAAGAGCTTGAACTATATTCTAACAACCTACTATAACTAGATTGGAGAAGGATGCTTTTTATAGTATCAAGTTGACATCTAGATATAGAATACTTCATAATTTTAGACAATGAATGATGTGATCATTTAAAGCAAGATCTTTTTGAAAGAACTTCAAAGTATGATGGATTTCTCAATAGATCAAGGAGTTGGTCATAGGTTCAAATTACAATGGATAGATATAGATAAATTTATGAATTTCTATATCTACCGGAAATTGTTGAGTTGAATGAGAATTAATTTGCACTATAAAAATTTGAGATATAATATAAATAAGATTTATATTTCTCTTATTTGAATAGAACAAAACTGGTTGCCAAAGGAGAACGGCTATCTTAAAATGGTTAGACCATTGATTGAAACAAGAATGCCGTAAATAGTTCTTGGAAGAGTCAAACTAAAGGGAATGAAGTAAGACTTCAACATTATACATATTGTTATAGAAAGTCAAGGTTTCTATTTCTACAAAGGTATATGATACAAAGATTGAATCTCAATTTTACGAAAATAGAGATGTTTAAAGAATTAGAACATTGACTATAAGATTAAGTCAACTTATGTCTAGAATGAAAATTGTTTCATTGACAATGATAGCTTATGCTATGATTTAAAATCGAATTTAAATGGAACACAATAATTGTTATTGAATTCCATCTAATAATAGAAGTAATAATTAGATATCTTGTATTGACAAGAGATAAATTAGTTTTAAATAATAAGGCAAGCGATTGTCCTATCATTTAAAATCTTCTATTGCTCAAAGTCAAGTAATGGACTAGGGTTCCATGATCTTGATATGACTTAAAATTGAATTTGAAATGGACACAATAATTGTTATTGAATTCCATATGGTGATAGAAGAATTAATTATATCTTGTAATGACAAACGATTGTCCTATCATTTAAGCAAAGTCTTCTATAATATTGCTCCAAGTCAAGTAATGGACTAGGGTTCCATGATCTTGATAAGACTAGTCTATAACAATGACAAGAGCCAAATAAGATTTGGATCTTGTAAATATATCAAGATTTCTATTTGTTTAGTACAAATATTTGATATGTCAATAAAACGACACCTGATCAATTTGAGCAATATGCATGAGATGTATATCGACCACTAAACATATTTGTTTGATATATTGAGTTTATTTTGCTTCATTATCATTAATGATTAAAATCATTAAATATGGATATGTGTATGACACAAATTAGAAATCTTTGAATTTGTCAAAGAGTTTAAAACAATGAAGAAAATAGAACTCAATAAAAGTATTTGAGTCATATGAATGAGTCATATCAGTAAATACTTAACTAAGATGTAAAATAACTAATTTATTGCTTCATGTTTGACATGATTTGAGTTAAGATAGTTTAAATACATCATTGACTCTTAAAGTCTCTCTTCTTATAGTTAATCTTTACCCACAATTGATTCCCTTTTAAGATGATCATAAAGACACCATATGCGATATGGGGTAAGAGCACAAAGTATGCCTTTATGAAATTTTGGATCGGAAATTTATTGGATAAATTTAAATCCAAATTAAATGAATAAATATGTGAAAGTATTCTTAGGGATACTTATCTTATATCACTCTAAAAAGACAAAAGTTGTTTGTTGCTTTGTTTGAAGCATTCCTCTAGTGGGAGTGCGTCTCTAAGAGAGACAGTGGGAGTGACATAGAACTTGAAAGAGGTCAGGTTCCGTAAAACATATTTATTAGAAAGGGAACACAAACCGGTTCCTCAAGGATGTTGAAGGACCATTGATTTGAGTTGCACAAAATCTTAGATAAGTCTAACATATCACATGGATAAAGAGCCTGATTGGATCATGACTCGGCAAGGTGATATGTTTTTCATGATAGATGGATCTTTGACTTTCTAAAAGGTCGTAAGACGGTCTAAATTCTGAGAAGTGGTTAAATGCCATGAAAACTTATGCAGAATCCATATACACTGACCTTATGTAGATAATGGTTATGTCATCAAGATGAGTAAGACTCATACGATGAAAGTAAGTATTCTTGTTGAACACTAATATGGATGGTATTAAGAATACCTTTTAATATTTGATTGATCATTAAAGGTTTCACGCAAAATCATAATGAAAATTATGATGAAACCCTAAATATAATCATAGAGCTTAAAATCTGTTTAATTGTTTTTACTAAATATTGTACTACATGTTTTGGTAGATGGATAACAAAGTTGCATTCCTTAATTGGAATGACCTCATATATATGTACTAGACATATACATAAGGGTTTTATTGATCCAAAGGATGCTAGAAATGTATGTAACTTGTAACTATCTAATTTTGATTAGATAGAGTTCTCGGAAATTTAAATTATTATTTGTTCCTTTTATGAAGTTTTATGAAGACAAATTAACAAGGACAAACCTATCTAATTTTGATTAGATCGAATAAATTTGAATATTTGTTCCTTTTGAAAGTTTTATGTAAAACAAATTAATGAAGGACAAATATAAATCTTGTGCACACAAGAAGGTTAGTGGGAGTAATAATATTAATTTGGTGTTATATGTGGCTGACATATTAATCATCAAAAAACCTTTTCTTTTTACATGTGAGACATGGTTAAGGAAATAACTCTTGATGAAATACTTAGGTAAGAATTCCTAAAGAGTTAGGAATATCCTATGTATTTGGGCAAGGATTCCTAAAGAGTTAGGAATAGCCTATGTACATATATTGATGAAGTGTTCAAACACTTGATGTGTAAAATCATCGCATGTGTCAGAAGATTGGTCTTTGTCTAAAGGACAATAGCATGTCTCATTGGATGAGAGAGAGACACGTGAAAATAATCCATATGCTTTGGAAGATGGATTAATCATACACATCATAATATGTACTTAATCAGATACACCATATGCTTGTAGCATATTCAATAAGTACCAAAATTAAGACTAGTGTTGGACACTAACTGATCTTCAAGAATATCCCTAAGGACCTTAAAAGGAACTAAGGACCATTTCTTGAAATATGTAGGTATGGGAAAGATCATTATAAGGAAGTTATAATGATGGTAGTTTCCATACTAATGTATTGTATATCATGCCTGAATATAGACATTGTAAGCTATAAAGCTTAGTAATATGTTTATTTCAGTTACAGAGGTGGAGTATTTTGGATCGTTTAGCTCATGATTGAGCTAAAGCTATATTTCCGGTGTTGCAGATTTCATTAAATCACATTAGTGATGGTAATGGTTGATCTTGTAAAACAATAACGGAGAATAGATCTCACCGACGATTCATATATATACTTAGACACTTCTATATTTCGATAAAGATCGAAATAGAAAGTTGGATAGATACGTAAGGTACCAACATAGGAAACAGTTCCTAATCCACTAACAAAGGCTCTTGCGCAGTTGAAGCGTGATGGGCATACTAGGTCTATGGGTATTAAGGTAATGCTTGATTGGCTCTAGTGCTAGTGGGAGATTGTTGGAGTAAGCCCTAGAGACCAATACTTTAGTGCTTTATTTATTAATAATAATAGGCATTTCTTTATTATGTTTGTAACGTTCAAAATAATGAAGTCCCTAGAATAGAAAGTCTGTTTAATATTAAGTGTGACTTAATCATGAGATTACATTAAACATAAAGACGCTATTCTTAAAGTATCCATAGTCGAGCTTTAAGGTGAAAAGGGATAACCTTAAAGCATAAAGACTATTATGAAGATAGACTGATGATCACATCTCATGGATCATGGGATAAGGAGTTATCAAGTCTTGACATAGGTATAAGAAATATTAGGAGTAATATTTATACCGGATTGACCCGCTATGAGAGTACTACATGCAAAGTTATGCAAAGTGTCATAAGTTACTCTCATGGTGATAATGGTGTAAACCGCCCTTAGACCTGAAACCACTTTGTACCCTAGATGTGGAGTCAAGTACTTTGTTGCTGATCTAACGTTGTCCGTAACAGGATGACCATAAAGGCAGTTGATGGGTACTTCACAAAGCATGCTGAGGGACAGTAGTGACCTAGATGGAATTTGCCAATCCTGCATAACAGGATAAATGTCATGGGCCCAATATTGAACTGGACAAAGATGACACCAAGTATGCTTTGTGTTCAATATAGACATAAAGGGCAAATGGGTAATTATACACGCATATGTTATCACTAAGGTTATGTTATGATCACATGTCAATTTCTCATAACTTGGGTAGCAATGATGTGTTGCTAGATACCGCTCATTGTTTATTATATTAAATAAAGGATTTAATATAATTGCCAACGTTATGGAAACCTACAAGGGTCACACACATAAGAACAGCATAGTGTGAGATTGGAACACCGTAAGGTACGGTGCACCTTAGAGAAATATGGAAATATGATAAGGGTATCATGGTAATTAAATAAGCGGTTCATAATTTGTTATGATGAGGAAGCTGTAACATCCCGACTTCCAAATCATCTAATTAATTTTAATTAAAGTTTTGTCAAATGAATTAGAACTAAATTATGGACGAATTAAATCAAGCTTTGGGAAAGTAAGTGAACTATGTGTTAAGAATTAGGAGTTCTATTTGAACCTAAACTATACACTAGTACAATTATTTCTTACTTGTGATTTAACTAACTCCAAAATTAATCTTTCCCTCTCATGACTCATTTTTCCACTCAAGCCAACACTTCCTCTTAGAGAAGCAACTCACCTCATGACTCACTCCCTCTTCTCACCACAAGACTACACCTCACACAAATTGCATGCAAGCTATATAACTCTTTTGACTTAGCTTAACTCCAATTAAAATCAGCAGATCAAAACACAAACTCTCTCTTTTCTTCTCTTCCTCACGCAACAACAACAAACAACCTCTAAACTCATCACTCCTCCAAATTAGCAAGAGAGAGACATGCAAACCAAACACATACTGTGAACCCGCAGCAAAATCAACTATAAATACCCTCCATCTCAGCGATTCAAGCATCAAAATCCAAATCCATCTCCAAGAGTCTCAAGTTCATCCATTTCTCAAAAAGAAATTCCAAATCTGTCCAGCTTTGTTCGTGGGGTTAGCTAAGGAGTTCTGTACCTGTTAGGAAGCTCAAATTAAAGTTTAAAGCTTCGAATTCCAGGTGGGTTCTTAGGCTAGTTTAGTTAGTTTTCCCCAATTTGTGAAATATGCATGTTAACCTAGGAAATTAGGAAAATATTGTGTGAGGGGAAATAACTCCCAATTTTCCCTCCATTCTGTCATATATTATGTCTATTATGTGATTGTACTGTTTTAAAAGAGGATTGTAAGTGACTTCATAGCAAAATTATCAAAATTCGTAAAACAGGGTGTTTTCTGCATAAACTCGCCACGGCGAGCCTTCATGGCGAGTTAACAACTTCTGGGCTGATGAAACTCGCCATGGCGAGCGTTTTCTCGCCTCGCGAGCTGATTTAGGCCAGAACCAGTTTACTCGCCATGGCGAGCAGATTTCTCGCCATGGCGAGATTGGGCGGGAAAATTTTACCAGTTTTCTCGCCATGGCGAGCAGATTTCTCGCCATGGCGAGCTGGAGCAGAATTAACTCAACTTTTCAATTTTTCCAAAAACTGATCACTCGTTTTATATCCTCTATTACTACAGATGTTTTTGCAATTGTGTAATTAATATAATGTTTCACAGGAGGTCAAACACAATTGGAATCTTAGGGTATAACTTAGGAAATTTAGTTTGTATGCTCCCCGGGTTTTGGGATAATTATGGTAGCATGAACAATATTAGTTACAGTCAATTATGAGCGATTTTGTGATATCGCGCTATGGACTCCCAATGGGACAATCCATTAGGATAAGTTATTGTGAGCTGCATGCCGTGACCGAATCGGTTGACGGATATGGCAGGCCTCTGAGACATGCTCACCTCAGAGTGTCCTTGTGTTTAAAATGAATAAGAGTTTTTATCTGTGTTACACCTTGAATTCAGTATTATGTTATGATTATGTTTATATGTTAGAACTTATGACTGTTTAGGACTCCCCGGTGTAGTCACCATTAGGAGGGTAGAAGGACTCACTGAGGCTTAGTAGTCTCACCCCACTCCAAACCAATTTTTTTTAGGTAGACAGGTTGACTGGAGCAAGGACCAGGACGGAGCTGATGTGTGGAGCTGAGCTTGATTCATCAGATTTGACGACTTTAGTCTTCCTCTTTGTTTTAGATTTATTCTGTTTATCCTAGAATCTTATTTGTTTCCGCTGTATTCTTTTAATTCATTAAGAGATGTAAGAACTTCTTGCAACTTAGTTGTTTAAACTTGTTAATTTAATGTACTCAGAACCATTTATTTATGTCTTAACTAAATATTCTAGATATTTTAGTTGGGGCGTTATAATTGGTATCAGAGCAGGTCGATCCAGTATCGGACCTTGCCATGAGTCGGAACAACTCTTTCCTAAGCAATACAGACCCTTTGGATTTGAACTGTTTACACTGAAACCCTCGCGTGCTGAGTCTGATCAGCTCAGTATTGTGTATGGTAGGCAGTGTATTATGGTTTAGGACTAAAGTGAACTCTGGAATTCCACCGTTAAATCCGTAGTGAAACTACAAGCGAGGAGCAGTCGTCGAAGGAAGTTCTTTTAAGTGGATTTTGGAGCGTGGCAAATGGTGCCACAGGAGTAAGTTGTAGTAAAATAAGTGACGAAAGCAAGTGTATCATTATACTGAAGTGTGTAGTGCACAACAGTAATTCAACTGACACTGTGTGTCAGGTAAACTTCCCTAACCTAGAAATAACCTCATCCTACTGAGAGCCTAAATTCAGCCAAGTTTATTGTCAGAGTAACATCCAGTAATAGTAGAAGTAAACCAAAAACTCTTTCCTGAATGGATAGTTGTTCAGTGCAAGCGAGAAATTCCCTGTGTTAGCAAAACTTAGTTAGACCCCATCCATGTTTCGTTAAATTTTGAGATTCCAACTCGACTAAACTATTTCAAGGTTATCAAACTTTAATGTTCTCAATGGAATGAGTTCACCCTTTCAGTTAGAGACCAGTAATATACTAAGCCGCCGGAGACTCAGACGTAACTAGTTCAATGATTAGAATCATTACTAATAGAACTCGTACCTGAGAAGACTCATTAAATACATTTACTCTCCTATTCCTAAAGTATTAACCAGTGGATTAGTGCAGACTGATACCTTAAGAATAGAATTTTAAGTCGAACCACCTATACGAGAGAATCATATTAGAAACAGCCACGTATCAATATTCTTTCAAATGTCATATTATTAGACTACCCTCTAGAATGCCCTCCGCTGAGTGACAACATTTCTATCATATCGTTAGGAAATGGACTTTAATCCATAGAACAATTAGGACTTTCATTTAAAACAACATCAGTCTTTAGCAGTGAAACCCCAAACCTTTAGAAACCAAACATTGACTAGATTGACAGTTAGAAATCACTTGTAACCTCATGAGCCACCTAAGCTAGTTTATAGAACACTATCATCGAATAATTAGAAGCCAATAATAGAACCTTGCCACATAAGTTTAACCTTGCCTCACATCAAAACTAAATTCTCCCTTAGCAATACCGTTATCCGAATAGGTTTATTAAAGACCGTTAAATTAAGTATCCGAAAACTAGTAACTCATCACTTCAGACCAATTAATTGCCTCAATAAGAATAGTAGAATCCTAGCACTCATACCTTAACATTCGATTACCGCAAACCTAATAAGTTAACAATTATGACACCACCTCTAGATGTCAATAAATAAGATTAGACTATTACACAATAACGGGAAATTGCACCAAACCATCATATGACAAGTTTTGATTAGAACGACAGTTAAGAATCACCGTTAGCACAATCAGTCGCCAAATTCGATCCGTAGTTACCTTGTCAATAGGTAGTTTAGAGACCGTTAACTCAGTTCCGTGTTAGGTTGACCATCCAACATAAGAATTCATACATTTGAACCAGTTATTTAAGAAATCACTAGGATTAGTTAAACATTCTTTGAAAGTTGTCTTTCAGCCATCGTTCAACTAGTAATTTAGTACTAGGGGCCAATTAGCAACCCAGTTTGAGGATTCGTTAAAACCGCCATAGTCTACCACTTAGGGTATTAATACCAGACGCCCACAACTTAGAACCAATATTTCAGTACAAAACCAACCTTAACGTCTGATAGTAGAAGACATGACTCGAATAGATTGACAAGTAGAAATCCCCATTAAAGACATCAACCTTTCGGATAAGTCACTTAGGCGTATACGCCAGTTACCCAGACATAAGTGACCAAGTTTGACGCTAGCTTCAGCCAGGTGCTTGACATTTCCACACATACAAACCTTTCAGCTAAGAGACTAATAGCAGCGGTTAGGCCTACCGACGAGAACATGTCAGCAAGAACTTAAAGTGAAAATCTAGTTGTCCTAACCTGAGAGAACTGACCGAAGAAATAGAATCTTGGTACATAAGTCGGAACCAAGTAGGTGATAACCCTTCAATTTCCCTTTCATTCATAAGAATCATCTTCCAGTCGTTCATCGAACCAAGCAATGTTCAATTCAACATTCACAACTATTGGAAACACCGTGGACGTGTGTAATCTCTAACTTGTCTGATTACGCCTCAGATGGAGAAATTCTTCTCGTGCCTTATTGACTTGTCAGCCTCGTGCAATGCCTAGATTTGATTAAGATGCACACTTTTCAAAATTTCTCGACACCAGTTGGTTATACTAATGGCGTAAAACTTTACTCTAAAGGAAATCACGTTATGTGTTTTTCAGTCTTCCTTCCAGTTGTGTTATCATTAGCTACAACCTTCATACGAAAGTTAGTTATTCTTGAGAAGGTCAAGGATAATTTGAATTACATTTCTTGCTCGTTGGTTGATCTGTCCATCAACATCCTCAGCTGTTCTGATACAATTGACTTAGTTCAGTATCAGCCAATTGCTTAAACTCCGAGCACTCAATCTTGCAGCCGTTCTCCCATCTAGTTAATTATTCGTCCTTTTCGATGCCTTATCAGTTAAATTCATAACTAAGTTCGGATTATTCCCAATTCAGTGGAATTAAGTCGTGCCAGTGGAATCAGTGTTAAGTAATCAAACCATTTTGTTCCGTGTTATGAATTCATGTTAGATCATTGTGTTAACTTTGAGCATCTCTGCTCGAGCGTTCAACCTTCTCATTCAACCCCTGGAACCATGTAAGATCTGTGTGTTAATCTTGAGTGCCTCTACCCGAACCTTTCAACCTTCCAAAAATTCAATTCCTGTAATCTCGTGAGATCAAGCGATGAAGCCTGAACGCCTGAGCCGAAACATTCCAAATCCAAGTCTAGTTGTCAGTGACTAGTCAGTATAAGTGTAAGAGATAACTGCGCGCTTGGAGTAATGTACCTTTTCGCGTTTGGAAACCTTTTCCTATTCTAGTGATCTGTTGAGATAATTCAGTCAACCGTTCTAAGCCAAACCATTCGATCCGGCCTTAGCATTACAAATTCAGACCTTATGCTTCCAACTAGCCAAGCACCATACATTAGTTACCAGCGAAGGACTTCAAACAAGTTTGATCTGTAACCCTGAAAATGATCTGAACCTAAGTGCGCCCGCGTGTTAAATATACAACTAGATCATCGTGTCGTGACGGGATAGATGGAGATTGTAGGTGGGATTTTATCGGATAACTATAAGTCCGTCTACGGATGAGTCCAACTCATTGGTAGAAGGACCAATAGTGTCTAGACAATTTTCCACTCGTTTTATATTTCGATCAATCCCGGAGTAATTACACAACACGTGATACAGGGGTACATCTAACATGGCAAGCATGGCGGTACTCAGAAAAGAGAACGACAATATGAATGAGAGAAACTGGATATGACAATATCAATACCAGGCCAAATACCGACCCTCCAAACCAGTTGGAACCGGAACTAATTCCATTGAGAACGGAAGAAGTGTAGTGGTAGTAGAGAGTTAAATCAGAGTGCGCAGCACTGGAACTTTCGAGAATGTGAACGCAACCATTAGCCAGTAACCCTTAAGAGAGGAAAGTTTTATTCCAAGGGAATTGAACAAAACGATTGGTTTTAGAAGATCTCGTATCTTGTAGTAACACCAAGTTGGATTATATGGTGTGCTCTTAACCCAGGAGCTCTATTTTGGTATATTAGTCTTTATCAGATTCTTAGACTTGTTGGTCTTGAAACTTGTTCATTAATCTTATCTCCATCCACGTCAGGGTTACACGACGTGTTTCTTGTGTCTTAACTTCGAAAGTATATCCTTGATCCTTATCAGCCTGTAGAGTTTGAACAAATGACCTCTAGCCAGACCTGATCTATCAGCCGGAACCAAATCGGATTGTGGAACCTGCTGCTAAAATGCTTCGGAACGAAAGAATTCTCATCGTCATGATAGAATGAGCTCAGTCCCCAGATGGCGAATTCACTTGGGATCCGAAATCCGATATGAGAACAAATTATCCTTACCTTTTCGGAGGCGAATCTCTTAATTTCGAGGACGAAATTTCTTTAAGGGGGGTAGATTGTAACATCCCGACTTCCAAATCATCTAATTAATTTTAATTAAAGTTTTGTCAAATGAATTAGAACTAAATTATGGACGAATTAAATCAAGCTTTGGGAAAGTAAGTGAACTATGTGTTAAGAATTAGGAGTTCTATTTGAACCTAAACTATACACTAGTACAATTATTTCTTACTTGTGATTTAACTAACTCCAAAATTAATCTTTCCCTCTCATGACTCATTTTTCCACTCAAGCCAACACTTCCTCTTAGAGAAGCAACTCACCTCATGACTCACTCCCTCTTCTCACCACAAGACTACACCTCACACAAATTGCATGCAAGCTATATAACTCTTTTGACTTAGCTTAACTCCAATTAAAATCAGCAGATCAAAACACAAACTCTCTCTTTTCTTCTCTTCCTCACGCAACAACAACAAACAACCTCTAAACTCATCACTCCTCCAAATTAGCAAGAGAGAGACATGCAAACCAAACACATACTGTGAACCCGCAGCAAAATCAACTATAAATACCCTCCATCTCAGCGATTCAAGCATCAAAATCCAAATCCATCTCCAAGAGTCTCAAGTTCATCCATTTCTCAAAAAGAAATTCCAAATCTGTCCAGCTTTGTTCGTGGGGTTAGCTAAGGAGTTCTGTACCTGTTAGGAAGCTCAAATTAAAGTTTAAAGCTTCGAATTCCAGGTGGGTTCTTAGGCTAGTTTAGTTAGTTTTCCCCAATTTGTGAAATATGCATGTTAACCTAGGAAATTAGGAAAATATTGTGTGAGGGGAAATAACTCCCAATTTTCCCTCCATTCTGTCATATATTATGTCTATTATGTGATTGTACTGTTTTAAAAGAGGATTGTAAGTGACTTCATAGCAAAATTATCAAAATTCGTAAAACAGGGTGTTTTCTGCATAAACTCGCCACGGCGAGCCTTCATGGCGAGTTAACAACTTCTGGGCTGATGAAACTCGCCATGGCGAGCGTTTTCTCGCCTCGCGAGCTGATTTAGGCCAGAACCAGTTTACTCGCCATGGCGAGCAGATTTCTCGCCATGGCGAGATTGGGCGGGAAAATTTTACCAGTTTTCTCGCCATGGCGAGCAGATTTCTCGCCATGGCGAGCTGGAGCAGAATTAACTCAACTTTTCAATTTTTCCAAAAACTGATCACTCGTTTTATATCCTCTATTACTACAGATGTTTTTGCAATTGTGTAATTAATATAATGTTTCACAGGAGGTCAAACACAATTGGAATCTTAGGGTATAACTTAGGAAATTTAGTTTGTATGCTCCCCGGGTTTTGGGATAATTATGGTAGCATGAACAATATTAGTTACAGTCAATTATGAGCGATTTTGTGATATCGCGCTATGGACTCCCAATGGGACAATCCATTAGGATAAGTTATTGTGAGCTGCATGCCGTGACCGAATCGGTTGACGGATATGGCAGGCCTCTGAGACATGCTCACCTCAGAGTGTCCTTGTGTTTAAAATGAATAAGAGTTTTTATCTGTGTTACACCTTGAATTCAGTATTATGTTATGATTATGTTTATATGTTAGAACTTATGACTGTTTAGGACTCCCCGGTGTAGTCACCATTAGGAGGGTAGAAGGACTCACTGAGGCTTAGTAGTCTCACCCCACTCCAAACCAATTTTTTTTAGGTAGACAGGTTGACTGGAGCAAGGACCAGGACGGAGCTGATGTGTGGAGCTGAGCTTGATTCATCAGACTTGACGACTTTAGTCTTCCTCTTTGTTTTAGATTTATTCTGTTTATCCTAGAATCTTATTTGTTTCCGCTGTATTCTTTTAATTCATTAAGAGATGTAAGAACTTCTTGCAACTTAGTTGTTTAAACTTGTTAATTTAATGTACTCAGAACCATTTATTTATGTCTTAACTAAATATTCTAGATATTTTAGTTGGGGCGTTATAGAAGCACTCATGTGTACATGACATATGGGGGGTGCGCTACTTAAAAGTTTATTTAATTAAAAGTGGGTTTTAGTAATTGTAGCCCAATGACAATAGTTTGTCTTGGTGCACAAGACAAGTGGTTCTATAAATAGAACACTTGTGACAAAGAAAAATCACTTGATGAAAATCAATTGCTAAAACCCTATATCCTAATTCCTCCCACCTCTCACTAGAAACCTTCATTCTTGGAGCTAGCACTCTTCTTGGAGGTAGCCGTTCGTGTGGACTAGCTAGAGGCGTTGTTCGTAGACATCAACGCTCGTGATCGATTCTGGTTCGTGACTCAAAGTGTTGATCATCAACCGTTCGTGAAACAAAGGTTCTTCCCTACAAGAGGTAAAAACCCTAAAACACATATCATGCTCATTCGTAAGGATCAAACTAAGGAAAATTTTTGAATTCCGCTGCTTAAACTATCTCAATTTTCCTTCACACAACATACATACATTTTCCTAATCATATGTAAATTGCACACGTATTTATAACCACGTTCTCATCAACGAGAATACATAAGTACAAACATGTCACAACACACAGTAAATGCATAAACAGCAAAACCAAGCATGTCGTAACCGTTTTAAAAGACGGAAATAAAGTGGAGCCCTTACCTCGGCAAGCTTCCGTTGACTAAAACTCGTCCAAACAACACAACGCGCTTCCTAAAACATGCAGCGTATTATCAATACATTGTTCTCCAACCAATCGTATTGAAACTAAACCAAAAACCCCACAAACCTAAAGGTTCCTAAGGAAAATCAACTATTTCGGATACCATACCAAAAACTACCGTATTGATCAACCCCCATGAGTTATTTGTACTATTTTTAGGACCCAAAACAATAGTCAAAAGTCTTAAATAAATTGAAATGCAAAATGGCTGTTTTCTTGCGTTACAAGTTACGTACTTTCCGAGTACCCGAAAAACTCGTTTCCAATCCCCGCCACTTCCATAAATAAATAAAAAGGGATTAGAAAGTTAAAAACCAAGTTTAGAAATCAGAATCCAAAATTTTAGGTCTCAGAGCTCGCCCTGGCAAGTTGGCAGCGAGTGAAGGCAGTGAAGACAGGTCTCACTCGCTGTGGAGCTCGCCCTGGCGTGTTCATGACCTGTGACGCTCGCCCCAGCGAGTTGCACCTGTCATGACAGCAAAAACAGCAACTCACACCACCTTTTTCCAACCAAGCCTAGTTTGATTCTATTAGTTCCCAACACCTTTTCACGGCACAAAAGCAAACCATTTTCATAAGCAAGCAATACATCTCCGAAAGCATGTTGGTTGCTTCGAGTGCAAGTTATTTGATTTTCATTTCCAAAATCAAAACCAAACCCAAGCACAAGTTTTATTACGGGCCTTAACCGACCGGTAATCATTTTCAAACATGTTTTCAAAGCGAAAAGCAACACCACATGTCACAAGAGTTTTAAACCACTTGGACCCCAAAAACACCACACAAAACACTTAGGAAATATTTTCATAAACCCCAAAATATTTTTCATCGGATTTTCTAAAACAAAACCATACAACACATTTCCCTTTTGCCCAAAGGTTCAAAGACAACGTTTCTTTTCAAAACCTTACAACTTAACCACATGTTATTGATCAATACATAACCAACCCAAAACCCTAACTTTTCTCATGAGATTTTTCACCAACTCATGGAAAACAAAAATAACAAAGCCTACACATGCTTCTCTAAACCTCATGAACAACATTCATGAAACAAAAACCATGTAAAGTAACATTTCCTAACAAACCCTCATGAGAACATAAACCCAAAAACTCCTAAACTCTATAAGTCTACCAACCTAGGAGATGAGAAGAGAGGGTTACCTTTAGAAAGTGATTCTCTACAAAATCCCTTTGATCCTACAAGCTTGAAATGGAGTGAAATGGTGAAGAATGGAAAATTTGGTGAAGTGTTAAGAGAGTAATGGAGTCACACGTGAAAGAGAGAAAGAAAAGAGAGATTGTGATGTTTTTCTAAGTTACCAAAGTCATCAAACCTCCTTACTATGACAAAAGCTCTTGATAGCCAATCCACCCTTGGATCAAAGTCAAAAGTCCAAGCTTAAACCCTAGCCATTGGATCAATTTGCTTTATGGATAATCACAAGATTTAATCAAATCTTCCAAAACCAGACACGTACTCAGCTCTCGCGCGTCGCGACGAACGTAAACCACAAAAACATAAAAACTACGGAAAGAACGTCCAACGTTAAACATATCCAAAACTTATCGTCGAATCCTTTCCCGCGACTGTAATTTTCTTCCATACCTTAGAAAATTATTCTCAGAACATAACCTCACTCACGCAGATATATAAAACTCCCATCCGAAACCTCACTTAAAACAGACGCAGTAAGATTTTCCATCAGCGGGTAAAATCCTACTCGTTTTTCCAAAAACAAGAATAATCCAAAACTCGTTATTCTAAATCCACATCAACCTTCTTATACAAGAAACAGGATCACAAGACAAAAGTCTGTACAATTACAGTGCACTAGCACAAAACAGACTCAATTACAGCAAAATCCTATAATTACACGATGTTTCACCACATGAACACATCGAAACCCTACTTTTCCTTATACCAACTATACAATGAAATCTTGGGTCTTACAATACTACCCCCCTAAAAGAAGTTTCGTCCTCGAAACTTAGACGTCGTCAAACAATCTGGGGTACAACTCTTTCATCTTACCCTCGAGCTCCCAGGTGGTATCTCCTGTAGCTTCGTTCCATATTACCTTCACCAAAGGTATCTCTTTCGTTCTCAGACGCTTCATCTTCCTATCCGCAATCTTGATCGGCGGAACTTCAAATGACAAGTTATCCCTCAACTGGATGTCATTTGGTGTGATCACATGTGATGGATCCGGTGTATACTTCCGCAATTGCGACACATGGAACACGTCATGTAACAAAGATAGTACCGGTGGCAACGCGATCCGGTATGCTACCTTCCCAACCCGTTCCAAAATCTGATAAGGCCCTATAAACTTCGGAGTCAACTTCTTTGCTTTCAAAGCCCTTCCAACGCCAGTCGTTGGTGTAACTCGGAGAAATACATGATCTCCCTCTTCAAACTCTATAGGCCTCCGACGCCTATCCACATAACTTTTCTGGCGATCTTGAGCAACCTTCATCATTGCCCTTATCTTTCGGACCTTGTCCGTCGTCTGTTGTACCATTTCCGGTCCTACTATCATACTCTCCCCATCTTGGTACCAACACAAAGGAGTCTGACATCTTCTCCCATACAAAGCCTCGTATGGTGCCATTCCAATACTCGCGAGGAAACTGTTGTTGTATGTGAATTCTATCAAAGGTAACACATCATCCCAACTTCCACGATCATCCAAAACACACGCTCTCAACAAATCTTCCAAAGATTGATTTGTTCTCTCGGTCTGCCCATCTGTCTGAGGATGATAAGCGGAACTCAATCTCAGTTTCGTCCCCAATGCCTCGTGCAAAGTCTTCCAAAAGTGTGAAGTAAACTTTGGGTCTCGATCCGACACTATACTTGACGGAATCCCATGTAACCTCACAATCTCAGCAATGTAAATATCGGTCAACTTTGCCGCTGTATCCGTAGTTCTTACCGGTAGAAAATGAGCGGACTTAGTCAAACGATCCACTATCACCCAAATGGAATCATGCTTCCTCCTGGTCTTAGGTAAACCAGTGATGAAATCCATAGAAATGCTATCCCACTTCCACTCGGGGATATCTAATGACTGCAGCATCCCCGCTGGTCTCTGATGCTCAATCTTCGCCTTCTGACAAGTCAGACACGATGCCACATACTCAGCCACATCCTTTTTCATACCTGGCCACCAGAAATCATGCCTCAGGTCTTGATACATCTTTGTTGCTCCGGGATGTATACTAAGTTTACTCTTGTGTGCCTCCCCTAGAATGGTGTTTCTCAAGTTCATAGCTTCGGGCACAAACACCCTACCTTGACACCTCAAGATATTGTCCGATCCTACCTTGAAGTCTCGGTTGGTTCCTCGAACAATCAAAGCCCTTTTCTCCATGAGAAACTTGTCATCTTGACAATTTGCAATGTCCTCCAATAACCCGCTTGAGATGGTAATCATACCCAGTCTCATATTCCCTAAAGCAAACTCTACCTCCAAGTGCAGGTCATGAAACTCTCTCAACAACTCTTGCTGACTAGCCATTTGTGCCGAACAAACCGTCACACTCTTTCTACTCAAAGCATCGGCTACCACATTAGCTTTCCCCGGATGGTATTCTAAGGTGAAATCAAAATCTTTCAATGTTTCCATCCATCTCCTCTGCCTCATATTAAGCTCCTTCTGATCAAACAAGTACTTGAGACTTTTATGGTCACTAAACACGACAAAAGTGCAACCATAAAGATGATGTCTCCAAATCTTCAATGCGAAAACAACGGCCGCAAGCTCCAAATCGTGCGTAGGATAATTCTTTTCATGCACTTTCAGCTGTCTTGACGCATAAGCCACTGCTCTCTTGTGTTGCATCAACACACAACCCAAACCTTGATGAGAAGCATCACAATAAACCTCATACGGTTCCTCCGACTGTGGTAACACCAAAACTGGTGAAGTCGTCAACCGTTCTTTCAACAACTGGAAACTCGACTCACACTTCTCAGTCCAAGCAAAAGGTTGATCTTTTCGCGTAAGTTGTGTCATTGGCGCCACAATTTTAGCGAACCCTTCAATGAATCTCCGGTAATAACCGGCCAAACCCACAAAACTCCTCACATCAGTCACTGTTTGAGGCTGCTTCCATGAAAGTACCGTATCAATCTTGGCTGGATCCACGGCTATTCCCTCTTTTGATATAACATGGCCAAGGAAATTCACCTCTTCCAACCAAAAGTCACACTTTGACGGGTTTGCATACAGCTTACTTTCCCGCAAAACTTGCAATACTAGACGAAGATGCTCTACATGTTCCTCTTCATTCTTCGAATACACTAGGATGTCATCAATAAATACCACCACAAACTTGTCCAAGAATGAGTGGAATATCCGATTCATGTAGGCCATAAAGATAGCAGGTGCATTCGTCACTCCAAACGGCATCACTAAGAATTCATAATGCCCATACCGCGTCCTAAACGCCGTTTTCTGAATATCCTCATCTCGTACTCTTATCTGGTGATAACCAGATTTCATGTCAATCTTTGAAAACACTGAGGCTCCCCTCAACTGATCCATCAAATCATCAATTCGTGGCAATGGATATCGGTTCTTGATAGTCACCTTATTAAGCTTCCGATAATCCACACACAGACGAGATTTCCCATCCTTCTTCTTAACCAATAAGACCGGTGCTCCCCAAGGCGACACACTAGGCCTTATGAAACCTTTAACTAGCAAGTCTTCAATCTGACTTTTCAACTCTACCAACTCGGCTGGAGCCATCCGATAAGCTGATTCTGAAATCGGACCCGTACCCGGTTGCAAATCAATAAAGAATTCCACCTCTCTACACGGAGGAAAAGCTGGAATCTCCGATGGAAACACATCTTGGAAATCCTGAACCACTCGAATTTCCTCAATTCGGATCTCCGACGTCACTCCTAAGCTAGCAAGTGAAACTATCTCATGTTCTCCATTACACATAACCACAGAAAGCCGATTTGCAGACAAGTACCTTCGCACACCTGGCTCGGGAAAGAAAACCAGTTTCCGAGCGCAGTCTAGAATCACATAATGGTAGGACAACCAATCCATCCCGAGGATGATCTCGAGAGATAAGAGCGGTAGACACACCAAATTGACCAGAAAATCCCTATTCTGGATTACTACCAAACAATGCAAACATGCAGTATTTACCACCAAATCCTTAGCAGAAGTCAAAACATTCAAATCAAACGGAAGCATAGAAACATTCAAACTCAAACGATTTGCACATGCCAAAGATATGAATGAGTGGGTTGCCCCCGTGTCAATCAAAGCAGTTAAAGAATTACCTGCGATGTGACAGCTCTCGTGGATGGCATTGCTAGCCTGCCCACTCAACTCAGTGCCCATACAGTAAGCACGTGCCTTCGCCGCAGGTCTGGCACCCTGTGAGCCTTGTGCTACATTTGCCGACGGCCCGGTCTTCGGGGCTCTGCAATCTCTAGCAAAGTGTCCCGGCTTCTTGCAATTGAAGCAAGTGTTTCCCCCTTTCGGTTGCGTGCACTCATTTGCAAAATGCCCCGCTTCTCCACAGTTGTAGCAAGCCCCCTTACTACCATCTGATTTTCCCCCGGTCCCTTGATTCACCGATCGGCCCGGTCCTTTACTGTGTTGAGGACGGTTATACGGCTTACTCCCTTGCCTCCCACTATTCTGAGTCGAACCATGATCATTGGTACGACTTGGTCCCCCGGCACTAGACCCTCCTTGGCGATTCACCCGCTTATTCCTCATGTCTTCCACCTCCTGACATTTTTCCACCAACACTTTAAACTGTCGGATACCCAATGGCACAACCGCATCCTGCAGTTCGTACCTCAGCCCATCTTGGAAGCGACGGCACATATAATCCTCATCTATCCCATCCCTAAAGAAGCGGAAGAAACGGGATAGGGATTCAAACTTCTTGGCATATGCTTCAACATTCATGCCCGCTTGCCTTAGCCTCAGAAACTCTTCCCCATACCTTTCCCTAGCTGTCTCAGGGAAATATTTGGCCAAGAACCTCCTTTTGAAGTTCTCCCAACTTAACTCTTCATGAACATTCTCCATGATAATTCGGGTGTTCCTCCACCAATACTCTGAACCCCCTAGCAACTGATAGGTAGCTAAGACTACCTTTTCCCCTTCCGGACAATGAATTGCCCCGAATATTCTCTCCACAGATTGGAGCCATAAGTCAGCAGTTTCCGGACCTCCCTCCCCATTATACTTTGGAGGAGTTTGGTGGTTGAAATTTGAAAGAAGTCTAGACCCAACAGCGAGTATTTCTCTTTCGCGCTTTTCCAGATCCCTCTGCGCCTTAGCATGGCTCTGAGCAGTCACAGCCGCTGCCATCGTATGCATGGCATAAGCCATCTGATTTATATCAGCATTGTCCGCCATAGGTGCTGTAGGTGCCCTTCTTGTAGGCATTCTAACTCTGCACAATACTAATTCTGATTAGATTCCTTATCCAAACATTTCAGAGTCTCAACAGAAAATCTCATCCAACGGTTACTAACTCATAACCCGACACAGAACAAACACTAGAACTGACACTACTCTAGCTATGTTCTAACCGACTCTGGACTAACGACTCAAGTATACACTTTCCCTTTGAAGATTTAAAGCCGTGCTCTGATACCAATTGGTACAACCCGTTTTTCAAAGGCTAGAAAAGGCATTAAATTTTTTTTTTGTACACATCAGAGTTACGCATAAAAGATTTTAAATGAGCCGGCATTCAAATATACAAAAACTCATTACCATAAGGTCCTTCGACAAGCAAAGTGTATTCAAGAATAATTACAATCCAAGTCTAAGTATTCAAATACTTACAACAGAACAAGTTAGAATCCTATGCCTAAACCCAAAAAGCACGGTGTACAACCCACACCGGCGCATAGTCTAACTAAGCTAAAGCTCCAACCACTCACTGGGGCCTGGAACAGCCACCGTCGTCACCACGACCTAACCCATCATCTGGGTGGGATGAGCCCGCAAATGAAAGAAAGGGTCACCACAAAATAAAAGTATGTGTATATATAATCGGTGCGAAAGATTGTACACATAACAATAATTCCACAAACACAAGAGAAAGCTCTTAATCTCAAAAGTAATTCCCACCAACGGGTCTATATAAATAAATCACCAATCCTAATGCAGACTTCTACAATGGGGGTGACAACCGATCACTGGTTCGCCACATGCATGATTTTAATTCCGGAATTCAACCTCTCTATAGAAGGCGTAGGTCTCTGGTGGGATAACACCTCCTACTATTGGTGGGATAACACCGGGTAGAGTCGCACAGACAATACCAAAACAATCACAGTGGGATAACACCGGGTGAGTCGCACAGACAACACCAACTCAATAAAAATCCAGTAGGATTTGGCGAAGTCGCACAGACAAACGCCCGGTACGAAGGCAAAGTCGCACAGACATACACCTAAGCACACAACTATGAAATGCATGACATATATTCTCTTTGGCATATACGGGATAGTCACACAGACAAAATCCTCGCGTAGTCCTATCCGACGCACGCATTCATATATGCTCATGCAAACAATCACATAGCCTAAAGCCTATGTACAAACCATCACAACATACATACATTTTCCTAATCATATGTAAATTGCACACGTATTTATAACCACGTTCTCATCAACGAGAATACATAAGTACAAACATGCCACAGCACACAGTAAATGCATAAACAGCAAAACCAAGCATGTCGTAACCGTTTTAAAAGACGGAAATAAAGTGGAGCCCTTACCTCGGCAAGCTTCCGTTTACTAAAACTCGTCCAAACAACACAACGCGCTTCCTAAAACATGCAGCGTATTATCAATACATTGTTCTCCAACCAATCGTATTGAAACTAAACCAAAAACCCCACAAACCTAAAGGTTCCTAAGGAAAATCAACTCTTTCGGATACCATACCAAAAACTACCGTATTGATCAACCCCCATGAGTTATTTGTACTATTTTTAGGACCCAAAACAATAGTCAAAAGTCTTAAATAAATTGAAATGCAAAATGGCCGTTTTCTTGCGTTACAAGTTACATACTTTCCGAGTACCCGAAAAACTCGTTTCCAATCCCCGCCACTTCCATAAATAAATAAAAAGGGATTAGAAAGTTAAAAACCAAGTTTAGAAATCAGAATCCAAAATTTTAGGTCTCAGAGCTCGCCCTGGCGAGTTGGCAGCGAGTGAAGGCAGTGAAGACAGGTCTCACTCGCTGTGGAGCTCGCCCTGGCGTGTTCATGACCTGTGACGCTCGCCCCAGCGAGTTAACACTCGCCCGGCGAGTTGCACCTGTCATGACAGCAAAAACAACAACTCACACCACCTTTTTCCAACCAAGCCTAGTTTGATTCTATTAGTTCCCAACACCTTTTCACGGCACAAAAGCAAACCATTTTCATAAGCAAGCAATACATCTCCGAAAGCATGTTGGTTGCTTCGAGTGCAAGTTATTTGATTTTCATTTCCAAAATCAAAACCAAACCCAAGCACAAGTTTTATTACGGGCCTTAACCGACCGGTAATCATTTTCAAACATGTTTTCAAAGCGAAAAGCAACACCACATGTCACAAGAGTTTTAAACCACTTGGACCCCAAAAACACCACACAAAACACTTAGGAAATATTTTCATAAACCCCAAAATATTTTTCATCGGATTTTCTAAAACAAAACCATACAACACATTTCCCTTTTGCCCAAAGGTTCAAAGACAACGTTTCTTTTCAAAACCTTACAACTTAACCACATGTTATTGATCAATACATAACCAACCCAAAACCCTAACTTTTCTCATGAGATTTTTCACCAACTCATGGAAAACAAAAATAACAAAGCCTACACATGCTTCTCTAAACCTCATGAACAACATTCATGAAACAAAAACCATGTAAAGTAACATTTCCTAACAAACCCTCATGAGAACATAAACCCAAAAACTCCTAAACTCTATAAGTCTACCAACCTAGGAGATGAGAAGAGAGAGTTACCTTTAGAAAGTGATTCTCTACAAAATCCCTTTGATCCTACAAGCTTGAAATGGAGTGAAATGGTGAAGAATGGAAAATTTGGTGAAGTGTTAAGAGAGTAATGGAGTCACACGTGAAAGAGAGAAAGAAAAGAGAGATTGTGATGTTTTTCTAAGTTACCAAAGTCATCAAACCTCCTTACTATGACAAAAGCTCTTGATAGCCAATCCACCCTTGGATCAAAGTCAAAAGTCCAAGCTTAAACCCTAGCCATTGGATCAATTTGCTTTATGGATAATCACAAGATTTAATCAAATCTTCCAAAACCAGACATGTACTCAGCTCTCGCGCGTCGCGACGAACGTAAACCACAAAAACATAAAAACTACGGAAAGAACGTCCAACGTTAAACATATCCAAAACTTATCGTCGAATCCTTTCCCGCGACTGTAATTTTCTTCCATACCTTAGAAAATTATTCTCAGAACATAACCTCACTCACGCAGATATATAAAACTCCCATCCGAAACCTCACTTAAAACAGACGCAGTAAGATTTTCCATCAGCGGGTAAAATCCTACTCGTTTTTCCAAAAACAAGAATAATCTAAAACTTGTTATTCTAAATCCACATCAACCTTCTTATACAAGAAACAGGATCACAAGACAAAAGTCTGTACAATTACAGTGCACTAGCACAAAACAGACTCAATTACAGCAAAATCCTATAATTACACGATGTTTCACCACATGAACACATCGAAACCCTACTTTTCCTTATACCAACTATACAATGAAATCTTGGGTCTTACAATCTTGATGCACTAAATGAGTGTCGAGCCACTCATAACCACTAGACGCCGTATAAACCCCATTTGAAGAACCATTCCAAATCAAAACATCATCATGATTATTGTCCAAAAAGATACTTCTAATGTTTTCCTTAACCAAACTAGGAAGAATAATGTAGAGTTTCTGGAAGATCCACTGACCGTCTTCCACAACATCTTTGACTTTGAGGGAAGTGTCACTAATATGGACACAAGGGACCAAGTTACAAAGGTAATCATCACCGATCCACTTATCATACCAAAAGGAAACCTCTCCACGATCAGCCCTACAAATAAAACCATCTTTAAGGACATCCTTTGCTCTGACAATTGCTCTCCAAACACAAGAAGACTCCTAAGAAACTTTAGCGTACATGAGGTGAGTATCACCAAGATATTTACTAGTAAGCATTTGGACCCATAATTTTTGAGGACTATTAAGAATGTCCCAAACATGTTTCCCCAACATAGCTGTATTAGCCTTTCTCGTTGTCCTAATCCCATATCGTGGCATAGTTTAGTTGGAATGAATTTTATTTTACTTTCTAATGATATGTGTCAATGGATTTTTTGCTTGCAAGCTACTCTCTTCATTTTTTTGACAACATTCATGATCTTTGGTCATTTAAACATTTTGTTTTTATTTTAAAACTTTGGTTCTTTAGAAAATTAAGATATAATTAATAATGTTTTTTTTTTTTTTTTTGTTGGAAGTAGTTTAGTTGTAAGAAATTTCACTTTTAATAAGAATTAGTTGAGTGATTGTAGTTCGAACTCCAACCCATATATAATGCGATGTCTCTACCAACTGAGTTAAGCTCACATGAACAATAATGTTTTTCATTTACTAAAATCAAATACATGTATTAAATCAATTTTATTTTCCTTAATGGTATGCTTGGATGAGGTGAGAAAATGAGAAGAGAGAAATAGGTAAGAGAGAGTATGAGAAAAGGGAAATAAGTGAGAAATAGAGTAGATTTGATAGGTTGGTTGGTATAAGAGAAAGATAGAAGAAATAGAGAAGAGAGAAATGTTGATTATTTTGGAAAGTACCAAAATACCCTTAATTGAAAAAAAATTATTTAAAATTAATTTATTAAATAGCTATTCAATTTATTAGATTAATTTTTAACAAAATCATAAATTTCCTTAAAAAAGCAATTACAAATTAAATTTAACGAACATTAATATTATAATTAAATTATGCTATTTTATTATTTTCTATTATTAAATTTTATTAATTAAATAAATAAATTCACAAATCCCAATCTATTCTGCATTTTGATATCACAGCCCCACACCTCCATGTTTATCACTTTTTTAGCTCAACCTCCACATCAGTTTAACAGCATAAAAACATGGAGGTTGATGTACCCAATCGATTCCATCTATCGGTCACAACCTATCCAACCTTTATCCCTTTGTTCTTTTTTATTTTTATGCATAATTTTTACTTTTACCTTCTTCTACAGATCTAAACGCATACAAGGGCAAATCTTTGATTTATTAACCACCAAGAATAAAATGAAGTTATCTATTTGATATGCACTCTCATAGTTTGCAGGAAAAACAAGGGCAAAACTGGAAATAACAAAAGAAATGACTTTACTGTTGAGTTTCTTCGCTGTTTAGAGTAGAAGAAAAAAATGTGTGGGTCCCATGCTATTTGGTCTCTCTCTGCCTTTTCTGCTGTGTTCCAAGCAGGAGAAATTCACCTTCTCTCCTCTTATTCTCTCGTCTCTTTTTCTCTCTTCTATATCTCTCTCAAAACAAGCAGGCCCTAAATAAAGTAATGGTAGAAATGTATAAACTTATCCAAACATATTTTTGTTCTTACTATATGTGTTTATAGTTAAAAGGATTACAGATTAAGGACGGAGAAAGTAGTACATAGTGATTTATTTTTTTTTCACCATCAGTTTAGACCCCATTTAGATTAGCTTATTTTTGAGTTTATGCAAACAGCTTATGCAATTTTTATGTTTATTATCAGTTTGTCAAGTTAGTTTATGATAAAATAGCTTATAAGAATACAATTTTCACTAGTTTGAACTTATAAAATAGCATAAAACCTAATGAAAATTGCATAAGTTGTGTATGCATAAGCTCAAAAATAAGCTAATCCAAACGGGGTCTTAATCTAGTTCGGTGGTCAGTTCTGACATCAAGTGGTTCCAGCTGCCTTCCGATCGTAGTTGCAGGAGATCGGACAGTGGTTCTCCCTATCAAGTTCAGCGTCAATCACCACTGAAACAACTAACAATTGGTTGAAATTAATCTTTTTAGACATCAATAAATTCATTAATTTATATAATTTAGTTTCGACGTATCTATATACGACAAACTAACACAAGTAGTATATTAGAAAAAAGTATATTTAACAGAAATTGCAAAGTATATTTATTTATTGATTATCAGTATATGTACGAAGCTACCACTACAATTTAATGATGACTAATCTTTAGGAGAAAATTTGTTTTTTGACAAATCTTTAGGAGAGAATTTGAGACACATAAAGAAAATTCTGACTTTCAACTAAATTTTCTTCAAATACGAAATTCAAAAGATAAAAATGAAACATCTAACTATTATTTAAAGGGCTCACATCATCTATTATTTGAACTAATTTATTATTGATTCAGTAGCATAATTTTATTCCTGTAATAAAAAAAAATTGTACTACCAAAATATATACCATAGTATGATGTCCGTAGAGAGAAAAAATATTTTTGAGTTAAAAATAAAATAATATTTTGAAATATTTATTTTATTAAATAATTTAATGATTATAAAAAAAATTTAGCAAATCAAACCAATTCATATAAAAAATAGAAAACACGAGTTAAACATGTCTCTTCAATAATTGTTTTTCTTCACTTTTTTCAGCTATACATACGTAGTGGAACACCGGAGCTTGTTAATTAAGCTGTGAGCAGTTTCAAAATTGTGTTGCTCTGCCCACACAGAACATTAAGAGCATGGAGTTCCTAATTAAACTCATCATATTTCGGGCTCATTTGGTGCATAGGATAAAAAGATATAATAGGATAATTATATCATATTCTATCTCAATTCAGTGTTTAGCGAGACAACATGAACGATAAGTTAATCCTGAAGTTTATCATATCATGTTTCTCTAGTTAAAAATTTTATCCTGAATTTGAGATAAGTTACCAGCAAGATAGGATAAAAAAATTACTTATTTATTCTACAAAATATATTTTAAAATTAAAAAATTTAAAATTAATAATAAAATAATTTATTTTTAAATGTATATGGGATTTTCTCACAAGGGTAATTTTGTAATTTAAATAATCTAAAAAATTAAAATTCTAATAAAATTACAATATTTTAAAAGTAAATATAATATTGAAAAATAGGGATATTAATTTAAATTTTATAACAAATTAAAAAAATTTTGAACACGCAAAAATGAAGCTTTATTAATGAACCGATATCTCCTGTTCAGCACATGTGCCAAGCAGAGCAACAAAAAAGTATAAGAGTCAATACATTAAAAAGCAGTTAGTCGAGACCCAAGCAAACAAGAGGTGTCCACTGCCACGTATGGGAATTGATGCATATACTTACATTTATAAGTGTGCATCACCATAGAGTGAACCTTAACCTTCTCTATTATAAGTCTTTTACAATGGCAGTTTTATTATTCACGTATGAGATATATCATATTAAAAAAAGTACAATTGAGTTATTTATTTGATCATGATTCATATAAAAAATTTAACTTGTTTATTTTCTCATGATTTTTATTTAAAATTATATAAAATTATTTGATTACTTATTTATATCTTTTATTTATAAAATTTAAAGTATTATAATTTTTTTAAAAAAAATAACAATTGTTTTACAACGATAATTTTGTCATTTAAATATGTTATATATCTTATCATATTATTATGAGCAAGTAGTATTAAAAACATGATATCATAGTTATCATGTTTGTAATCCCGTGTGCACCAAACATATGATATGATAACTGAGAATAACTGTTATCCTACTGATATCCTATCATATCATTATCTTGTTTTATATCCTATCTTGTCACTATCTATCATGCGCACCAAACAGATATATCAACAAAAATGTAGGATATTGTTAGAGCTGAATATAATCTATTTGATGTAGCTATTATTCTTGAAGTTGTTAGTCTTTATCACAATGAACTTGAACTAGAGGTTGCTCTTTTTAATGATGATGGAGAGAAAAACAATTTGACTCTTTTTCAGCTAATGGCTTTTAAATTTGATATTTTGGTATTTTTGAACAATTTGAATTACTTGTGTAGTATTTTTTAGGTTTAATTATTGATTTTAACAATTTAATTATATTATTTCATTTTTATAATTATATTAAAAAAAATTATATAGACATACCTATGTCTAGGGTGTAATTGGACCGGTTTAAATCGGTTTTGAGTGAATTCAATGTCCGAACCAATGAATCTCGATTGGTTCGTTTTGGTTCGGTTTTTAGTGTTTTTAAAAAATGAATCCGAACCAAACTCATCGATTTGGTTCGGATACTTTAATCGGTTTTTACAGCGCATTTTTTTCCGATGTATTCCATGCTATTATTATTTTTTCCAGATATATTATTTTCCCATAAGTTCATCAAATACAAAATACAATTTATCAGATACAAAATACAATTTTTTTCCTATAAGTTTATCAAATAAAAAATACAATTTTTTTTCCCATAAGTTCATCTAATAAATTCCCATTTATATAAGGAACACACATACTATTTGGTAGTTTAATTATGGGGAATGCTATAACACACCCTTTAGTTTTTATGAAGGTGTGCAATAGCAACCTATACCTTTTGAAATTGGACCAAAAAACCATAATTTCACAATTAAGAAAATTAAATAAATGGGTAAAATTGTAATTCACACCTCTTGGCTGTCCTTTTCATTTTCTCTTCAGCTCCCGTCCGTCACTTACAGTGGAAAATACAACAACAAACTTACAGCTCCCTAATGGCTATTATACGTGATGTACATGAGGAAGAAAAAAATTTGTAAATATATGGATGACAATTTTTGTTGTTGAAACTAGTGCTCTCTCTCTAATGGCCATTTGCTTTAATATTTCTTAGGAAAAATAAAAACAAGAAAAACGAAAATCACCACCATTGACAACAAGAAGTAGAGATGACGAAAATTAAAGTTTGTTTTTTTAATCCAATTTTCAAACCCTTCAATCAAAACAAATATGGCATAAGAGCTTAACAATTTTATCTTCTTTTGATTTGTTTCTTTTTGTTTCGTTTTATATAAGAAAAATGGGTTACTGTTTTAATTTATTACAAAAACATGAGACTGTTTAATTTGTTTCCATTTGACTCAAATGATGAAATTGTTCTATGAAGAGAATAGGAAAAAGAAATTAGTTACAGTCTTGCAGACATGAAAACGGAACCAACAAGAGAGAGAGAGAGGAATAAAACAAAAAGTAGAGGAAGTGGCAGTTTTGGAAAAATCATAAAATTAATTAAATTTTGAATTACTTAACCGTCCTCCACCTTGGTTTGTTTTCAAAGGAGAGAAAGTGGCATTTTTGGTCAAACAAAAAGGTGTTCCTTGCTAAAATACACCTTCACAATTGTTGGTGGGTGTGTTGTAGCATATCCCTTTAATTATATAACCAAAACATGTTTAAACCGTTGTAAAAAAAAATTAAACCAAAATTAATAACTAAGACCAAATGTTATATGTGGTAAAAAAAAAAACCAAATGTTATATAACCAAAACATGTTTATTCTATAGCTGCTCTGTTTGATTATATAATCAAAATACTTAAAATCAAGAACTAAGACTAAAACATGTTATAATATAACTAAGGCAAAATGTGTAACAGCCCGGGCCCCACTAACATAGGTGGTCCCGACACTGCCACCTCACGATCTTCTCCACCCCCCTCTCTAGTGGAGTTTTTGTCTTCCGTTGAAATCGAACCATGTACCATGGGGTTCAAGTAGATGTTCAATCCATTACCACTACCAATTGGGCTACTAGCTCAATTGGTAGTGGGAATAGATTGAACATGTACTTGAACCCCCGACACTGCCACCTCACGATCTTCTCCACCCCCTCACTAGTGGAGTTTTTTGCCTTCCGTGAGAATCGAACCATGTACCCTAGGGTTCAAGTACATGTTCAATCCATTCTCACTACCAATTGGGCTAATGCATTTTGCCTGTAACTAATCAAACTAACTCCTGTGTTTGATTATATAACCAAAATAATGAACTGGACCAAATTATTACTAATCTAAAAAATGAGCTAAACTATAAAGTTGCAAAGAAAAAATAAAAAATAAAAAATAACATGAGATGAAAGCAAAACAACTCTTGAGAGTAAATCGGAAAAAGAAAATCACATAACCAAAATGAAAATAAAAAATCACACACAAGTAGAGCAGAGCAACACTTGAGAGTAAATCGAAACAAAAAATCAAAACAACGCTCGATAGAAGGTTGTTTGTGGCTGTGACTATGAGGGAGAGAAAGTTTGAGAGTTTCTGAGTTAGTGTTTGTAATGTGATATGAGTGAGGAAGAATTTTTTTTTTTTACAAGTAGTTGGTCTTGTTTTATAATATATATAGGTTTGGTTCGGTTTGTTTATCGGTTTTTAAAATTAGAACGGAGAACCGAACCAAACCACATCGGTTTTTAATTGGTTCGGTTTTTGATCTGAACCATAAAAATCGGTTTTTTTGGTTTGGATCGTTGGTTCAATTGGATTTTTCTGATCCGCTTACACCCCTATCTTATGTTTTTACAAAAGTGCCATACCCCATATCAGATAACCAGTACCATATCCGCAGCTGGGTAACATAGTAACAACACCTATACCCGAGTTTTATTAGTCTACTATGACTCTGTTTGGTAAGGTAAATAAGTAAGCTTATAACTTATAGCTTTTAGCTTATATGCTAAAAGCTCTGTTTGGTAACCATTTTTAAAAAAGTGCTTAAAGCTTATTTTTCAAATGCTATTTCAAGTAGCTTATGAGCTTATACCTTATTATATTTTCTTCCATTTTACCCTATCATCTTACTTAAAAAAATAAAATATTAATTAAACATATTTTTTTTATGTCATTTCGTACTTCTAAGTTTGTAACAGCCCGGCGACCAGCCACACAGATGCTGAAGCCCCGCTGCTCGTTACCAGCTTAATCACTACCCCCCTTGTAGTGTTTTTGCCTCCCGTGGGATTCGAACCTAGTACCTTGGGGATAAGTACTAGTCCATGCAATCACCACTACCAATTGAGCTACTTAGCTCAATTGGTAGTAGTGATTGCATTGAACATGTATTTATCCCCAGGGTGCATGGTTCGAATCACTACGGAGGCAAAAACACTACAAGGGGGGTAGTGATTAAGCTGGTAACGAGCAGCGGGGCTACAGCATCTGTGTGGCTGGTCGCCGGGCTGTTACATTAAAAGGCGCCTTTTAATGTAACAGCCCGGCGACCAGCCACACAGATGCTGAAGCCCCGCTGCTCGTTACCAGCTTAATCACTACCCCCCTTGTAGTGTTTTTGCCTCCGTAGTGATTCGAACCATGCACCCTGGGGATAAATACATGTTCAATGCAATCACTACTACCAATTGAGCTAGTAGCTCAATTGGTAGTAGTGATTGCATTGAACATGTATTTATCCCCAGGGTGCATGGTTCGAATCACTACGGAGGCAAAAACACTACAAGGGGGGTAGTGATTAAGCTGGTAACGAGCAGCGGGGCTTCAGCATCTGTGTGGCTGGTCGCCGGGCTGTTACAAAGTTAGTTCAACCGCTAATTTTACCAAACACTACAAATTCAATCAACTAACTTATTCGCTATAAACTAAAAAATGGCTTATAATACGCTCATCCGCTATAAGCTAGCTTATCAGCTATCCATTATTTTTTACCAAACACAGTAATTTGGGTGGGTTAATTTAGCTTCTTCAAAATATATATATATATATATATATATATATATATATATATATATATATATATATATATATATATATATATATTAACGTAATTTAATAAAGAAAACACGAGTTAAACATGGCTCTTAATTAATTGTTTAATCTTCACTTTTTCCTATTATATATAGTGGCGTGTGTGAATCATGATGAGAAACACATACTATAGCTTCAAAATTGTTTTGATTTGCACACAAAAAAAGAAATAACAACATAACATGGAGTTCCTAATGAAACTCTTCACATTTCTACTCTTCTTAATACCTACAATCACTTCCTCACAATATTTAGGAAACAACCTATTCACTAATCGAAAAATATTCACAAAACAAGAAACAATTACCTCGTACGCTGTCGTATTTGATGCCGGTAGCACCGGTAGCCGTGTTCATGTCTACCATTTTGACCAGAACTTGGATCTTCTTCATATTGGCAAAGATGTTGAGTATTATAATAAGGTTATTAGCATCACTTTGTCTTCATGTAGCCATCACTTTTTTTAACACTCTGATTCACATGGGAAGAGATCTCATAATTCAGAGCTGCCTTTTAAATAAAATCCGATTAATAATTATTTTTTTACGAATCATATTCTTTTGAACGATTTATTTTAAATATAAATCATGAACCAGTTTAACTCAACATCTTGATTATGTCATTGTTATTTATTGTACTAGCTGGTAATCTCTTTTTTCAACTTTTTCGACTTAATAATAAGGTTGTTAGCATCACTTTGTCAGCCATCACTTTTTTTTAACACTCTGATTCACATAGGAAGAGATCTCGTAATTCAGAGTAATCCAACAAGTTAAATAAAATATGACCGATAATTATTTTTACTAAGAATCAAATTGAAGATCTTTTGAACATTTTATTTTAAATATAATTCATTAACCAGGTTAACTCAATATCTTTGGTTATGTCATTGTTATTTATTGTACTAGCTAGTAATCTTTTTTTTCAGTTTTTTTTTCTAAATCATTATTCTTTCCAATACTAATTGATTGTGTTCTTTTGTAGATAACACCTGGTTTGAGTGCATATGCGGATAATCCAGAACAAGCTGCAAAATCTTTGATTCCACTTTTAGAGCAAGCAGAAAATGTGGTCCCGGAGGATTTTCATTCCAAAACACCCATTAGAGTTGGAGTGAGTTTTATCGAACTTTAATACAAAGAATAACTTAATTTTTTAAGCAAATTAAGTTTGTTAATGTAAATAAGGGGATGCTCAAAACAATTTTTTTTAAAAAAAGAACTTATATTTTAAAGCAAATTAAGTTTATTAATGTGAATAAAGGGGTATTCAAGATATTTTTTTTAAAGAAAAGCCAAAATAATATATTATTAACAAATTAGTCATCGTCCGTCAAAAAACAAATTAGTTATCTCATAAGAAGCGTCATGAATAAACACAAGATACGAAAATAGTAAATTTAATGAAATCAAATTTACAACCCATGAAGAAAAATTTGACCAAAACTTCAAACATTAACAACACCCACATATAGTAAAAGAGACAAATTCTAATATGGCAGAATATTTAAGTGGTCCATGGTGGATCAGTCATAAATAACAATATAATAAATTGTTGGATTAAAAGTTTATATTATATAGATCATCCATAAATTTTTTAGAAAAATTTAAAATTATTTATTATGTTATTAAAATCTATTAAGATTTGCCAAACTTTTTTTAACTGAATATTTTGCTTTCTACTAAATTTAAGTTTTGAAAAGATATGGTATAATCTATATGCTGAGTCTTACATGTATAAAATTTCAATTTGTGATAGATAAAAAAAATTTAAATTAAATACTTTTAACGATTCGTAGGATTTAATTTGTAACCAAATTTTGTATAATATTAAGAGTAAATATATTATATTCCCCTCTCCTAAATTTTGTGTAATATATTTGGAGTAGAATTTAATTCAACCTATTTACCAAAAAACAAGAATTTAATTCAACCTTTCTTTAGTAGAGTGTACGTTTTAATAAAAGAGAGGAGGGAATTGTAATCCAAAAACATTTTAGAAGAGAAAATTGTAATTTACTTTAATATTAATCTGCAGGCAACTGCAGGTTTAAGGCTTTTGGATGGAGATGCTTCTGAAAAGATATTACAAGCGGTAAGCATAAACTTCATCTATTGTCTTATTAATCAACTTTAGAATTAGTGGCTAAATTTAGGCTTTCAATGCTTTAAGCTTAATTAATTTTAATTATCTTAGGTAAGGAATATGCTGAGCAATAGAAGTACCTTCAACGTTCAACCTGATGCAGTAACTATTATTGATGGAACCCAAGAAGGTTCTTATCTATGGGTATGACTTATAATTATTTTTTTTACATTATATCAATTTTGTCACATTTATTCATTTGACTCGTCTCTCGAATTTCTTGAAAAATATTTAAATCTACCAAAAGTTCTTCTCCCTCCTATCTCATATATAAATAATTTTAACTTTAATTTTACATTTATTTAACACAATATAAAATCGCTTAAAATAATCTTAACCGTACATTTTAGATCGGATCGCTGTAATATAAAAATTGAGGAGAAATATACTGTAGGAAATTTGTTTTTGAGATTCTCTCGATAGACATAATAATAATAATAATAATAATAATAATAATAATAATAATAATAATAATAATAATAATTTTAATTACAATTTTAACTACTTTGAACTTATAAAATAACATAAAACCCAATTTATATTGTATAAGCTGTTTGCATAAGCTCAAAAATAAGCTAATCCAAACGGTGACAAATTCTATCACATTTTTTTTGGATAAACTAAAAGAATATTGAATATCAAGAATCTTTAGACAAAATTTCTTCTATTTAATTTAGAGAAGTGTATACTTCTCTGTCAAATTTTATGTCAGTATCTTGTGCACTATTTAAGGGCTAGTTTCATAAGAGATTATAAGAAACATAATTTTCTATTTATTAATTAATTTTTAGAGATTTTGAAAAGAAAAAGTTGTGTTTGTTTACTGTAATAGCCCGAGCTCCTTCTCTTATATAGTAGGTGGCCCGACACTATACGTCACGATCTTCTCTATCCTCTTTTCTGTAGAATTTTTACCTTTCGGGGAAATTGAACCATATACCTTGAGAATCAAGTACATGTTCAATCAATTCTCATTTCCCACTACCAATTAACACTGGCATAACACATATTGCATATAATACATCATGTCCATCTAATATCCATACCATTATCACATACTAATTGTAAAAAGGACAATAAATAATAAATTATATGATAATGATGTGGATATTAGATGAACATGATGTTTGTTACATACATATGTCAAATTTAACCGACTAATAGTTGATAATGTATATATAATAAGTGGATTAATTTGTAAACTTGAAACTTCACATATTTATAGGTGACAGTAAACTATGTATTGGGGAATTTGGGGAAAAGATTCACAAATACAGTGGGAGTAATTGACCTTGGAGGTGGATCAGTTCAAATGGCATATGCTGTATCAAAGAAAACAGCAAGAAATGCTCCAAAAGTTACTGATGGAGAGGATCCATACATTAAGAAGATAGTACTCAAGGGAAAACCATATGATCTCTATGTTCACAGGTTTAACTTGCTTCTAATTCGTTTCTGGTTCTTTTTATAAGAGATAAGTAACTTCTTTTTATTTTAATTAAATAATTGATGTATCCGATAAAATAGTATTAAATTTCTCATAGCAGAGATACTATGGTTAATATTGAGATCTTAACTTCTTTCTTCCAGTTACTTACACTTTGGTAGAGAAGCATCCCGAGCAGAGATTTTGAAGGTCACTCATGGTTCTGCCAGCCCTTGCATTTTAGCTGGATTTGATGGTAAACACAAATTGGTTTCACAAATTATTGAAGCTTCATATTGTTTGTTGATACTACTAAAATTATGTTCGATCACCCTATATATTATTTTTAAAACAAAATTGGAGAAGTGAAATTTTTTATTAATTCATGACACTAATCACTAGGCTAAAACTTGTCTCTGAAATCTTTCCGGATTCGTTCAGCCTTGCAGCCTCGCTTCCCATTGTAATTGTCATTGTAGCACATGTTCGTTTTTTGTGGAAATATCAATCAGGTTCAAGTTCGTGAGATTCAAATTCGACACCTAGATGTTACAAGGCTTAAAATTTCACTACTAAGGGATGTCACTTAGCACATGTTTGGATTGACTTATTTTACCTTATCTACCGACATAAGTTTTGTGAGACTGTTTAGGAGAACTTATGAAAACAATACATGACAAATTTTATAAGTTTTTTTCAGCTTATTTCAGCTTATACATAAGCGCTTCTTCTATAAGTTATTAATTGCAAATAAGTTATTTATCCCAAAAAAATCTATAATAGTTTCAGAGGTTAAATTAATTGACTCAGAAGACTGATATGATTGAGGATTTTTTTTTTTTGTTCTTCAAAGGAATCTACACATATTCAGGTGAAGAGTTTAAGGCCAGTGCCCCTACTTCTGGAGCCAACTTTGATAAATGCAAAAAGATAATTCAAAAGGCTCTTAAATTGGATTATCCATGTCCTTATCACAATTGCACTTTTGGTGGAATATGGAATGGTGGAGGAGGAAGTGGACAGAAGAAACTTTTTGCTGCTTCATCTTTCTTTTACCTACCTCAAGAAGTATGTGTTATTATTTTTTATTTTTTTTATGGTTTAATTTCCTAATTATTTTGATTTGATGATATTCTTCCTTAACCATTTATAATTACATTGTTTATTATTTTAGGTTGGTATGGTTGATCCAAATAAATCTAATTTAAAACTTCGTCCAGTGGATCTTGAGAATAAAGCTAAGATAGTTTGTACATTAAATGTTGAGGATGCAAAATCAGCTTATCCACTTCTTGAGAAGTTCAATATAGTTCCATATGCATGCATGGATCTTATATATCAGTATGAGTTGCTTGTTGAAGGATTTGGTAAGTTTGAATTATAAAATGATCATGATTCACGAGGCGAACACAATTGTGATTTAAAACTGATATATTAATTTCTTTGTAAAATTTGTTGCAAACAAAAGTGATTAATTATGTGTTCATGAAATTTAATTGATTCTATTTGTTGGCAGGCCTAGATCCATTGCAAGAGATTACAGCAGGGGAGAAAATTGAATATCAAGATGCTTTTGTGGATGCTGCATGGACTCTAGGCAATGCTGTAGAAGCCATATCATCGTTACCTAAATTTGAACGATTGATGTATTTTGTTTAAGTTTCTAGATAGAACTAGAAGCCAACTTTGCCTAAATTGAAATAAATTAACAGGATTGATATCTTGTTTCTATCGAGTATTTTCTTTTTTTTAAAAGGCTAAATACAAATATATTAAAAAACTATTCTAGCATAACATAAGGTGTGCAAAACTATTGTCTCCTCTTTATTCTCTCCATCTTTCTCCTTCTAAAAATCTGTCTATCTCTCTCTTAATCTTCTCTCTCTCTTGATTTTTTTTTATTTTTTTATCCACTTTCGTGATTTCTCTCTAAAATTTTAGAGAGATAGAAACTAATTTTAGAAGGAGAGAGATGGAGAGAATAAAGAGAATAAGAGGATCCAATTGCCAATTCCGATAGGTTCACAAATAGTATTTCTTAATTTTTTTTATGTTAAACACTATTTCTAGATCCATCAGAATTATCCACCCCAACGGTGTGTTGGTACATATTCATATAACGATGAGTGCTATTGTGCCACGATGGCGTCCTGAAGCCCAATTAGAAAACTATAAATAGAGCTTCCCTCACTCATTATTTCTCATTCAGAAATTCTAGACTCATTCAACAGTTTAGAAACTCTAAGAGAGACACTTCTCTCTAGAGTGAGGAGAAGCAAGGAGGGCAGATGCGCTCTCTACGAGAAGAACTTTCCTTCATCAAGGGAAAGGTAACTTCCTCAGCAGGCATCTACGCCATTGGTATGAACTCCCCTAATGAATGCTTGGTAAAAATATGTAATCGGTCGATAAGTTAATAATGTTTTACGATTTAACATTGTTTTCTATATATTTATGCTTTAACATACGTGAACTCAATATTTAGCCATTGTTTGAGAGGACGATCTTAGGAATAGTATTAAATTAGTCACGAATAAATTACGTAACAATAAATTATAGTGTCAGCCGCATAGATATGGTAACTCAGACATTCTAAGCTGGTGGCCATAAAGGATTAATCGAACTTAATGCATGCATGTATGTTTACTCGCGCTGTAGCTAGGTACGTGACAACTAAGAGGTAGGCTCTTGTAGGATATTTTAGCTAAGATGTTTAGAGGAACTTACTACATATTAGGGTAACCTTAGATTGGTACCACAAACGATATAAATTAATATGTCGAACAGTAGATAGGATCAGTATTGTTATTACACCGGTTATACAAGCATGAGTGAAGGGAGGGATTCGATCAACCTAGCCTAAGCCTCATTTATCTGAAAGAGGTTGATGTCTTGTAGAGGAATTAATGACAATTTTGTAATATCGTAGAGTTGGTGAATGATGTGTAGAGAAAATAAAGGTAATATGAGAATTTAACCATAATCTAAGTTGGAGGTATATAAAGGAGGGTTTTGTAAGGAGTAGTGTTGGGATTCATTTTGTCATAAAACGAGAGAAAGGGAGGTAGAGAGAGAAGAGAGAAAAGAAGAGGAAGGAAGAGAAAAAAGGTTTGAGAAAAGAAGAACAAAGAATAGCAATTAAAGAAAGCCTTGTTAGATTAAGAGAATTGAAGAGAACGACTAGAGATTCAAACTTGATTAAGGTATGAGAGTAGTTGCTTAATCTAGGGTGAGCATAGAGAGGGGAGAATGTCTATTTCTCCACTCCCAAACTCTCTACACCCTTTTCTATTTTGGGTTTTGGGGGAATTAATTGGAAATGTGTTTATCTATTTGATTTTGTTGTTAATTGAATGATTATATATGTATGTTCATGTTTGAATGATAGATTGTTGTGAGAAAAATTATTACTTTATGAATTAATTGTGTTGTTGACATGAAAAATGGGTTTTTTTTTTTTGTGCTTTCGCACCGGTTCCGACCCACCAAAGGTGGGAGACTAATCCGGCTCGTGCGTAGAGGTATGCGCACTGGCCAAGCGTTGTTCCCCCTGAAAAATGGGTTTTTTGATAAATGAGTATAAATCCCCAAATTTAAGTTGTGTTAAGTGCTTTTGAAGTTGAAATAAGTGTTTCTATCTGAAATTATGTTCCTAGGCAGGACAGATGTCGTACACAATGTCTAGGACAATGTGTCTGTAGTCTAGATGTCTCAGACAACTGGTTCGACAATTGGTTATGAGGATCACAGATATTATTGCAGTACTGAAGTAAATAAAAGCAATAAAGAACACCAGTAATTGTTAACCCAGTTCGGCGCAAACCAACCCTACTATGGGGGATACCAATCCAGGAAGTGAACACTACTAATCCGAATTAATACTTAGTCTTACAACCATACCAAAAACCCTATTGGCATGTATGCCTTTTCTTAATCCTAGCAATCTTCTACTCAAGGGCTAACTCCCCCTGAATATGAGAACCTACCCAACTCCCTCTAATCACTAATCCTAAGTGACGACAACTTTAAACTCCAAAGTTTAAAGACTTAGTTGAATGGCAACATTCAACAACAAAGCTACAAAGTATCAAAACCAATACTAAGAGCCACAAAGCTGCAAAGTATCAAACAACGATACTAAGAGCCACTAATGCTTTGCGCAGTAGGCACAAAGCTTTGAACTCACAATCTTCAGTTCTTGTGGGTTGAGTTTTAAGCTCTATGTTGAGTTCTATTTATAGGCGTGCAAGTCTTCAGATTATCTTCAGTCTTTCAGATGCACTACAATTAAGAGTTAGTTTTAAAACAAACTTGTTTAAAAACAAACTCCAAAAGATAAAGAAATTAATCTTTATCCACAAATTAAACACGATTCCAAATCGTATCTAACACTTAAGATTAATAACAAACTTTATCATTAATCCTAATCTCAGCTTGTAACTTAAAGATTCGCGCTTTATTCAAATTTAAACAAACACGCGTGCTTAATGGATAAGCTTTATCTTTTAAGTTGAACTGGGTTCAGATGTCCTACCCACATGTCTTGGGACATCTTGTTCGACATGTTGCTTTAACATGTTCTGAACCCAGTGACAAGATGTCTAGGACATCTTGTTCAACATGTTGCATCTGCACATCTTCAATATGCACAAGTGGTTTAGACTTAATTACTTTAGCATTGGTGCTTCAGTTAAGTCACTCTGACTAAGTTGTTTTAGCCTTATGATGCAGCCAATCTCATAAGAACTACAATCTCCCCTTTTGGTAAATTATGGCTAAAACAACCACAAACCACTTTGTTGAGTGTGCACTCTTCGGTCTTCAATCTTCAAATTCTTCAATCTTCAAATTGATCTCTGTTGATGCAATCTTCTGTTCTGAGATCTTTAGGTCTTCAATGTCTTTGATCTTCAGAATCTTGTATGTCTTCAATATTCAAGACTTCTTTTAATCTTGAATGTGTGATGAACCTAATCTAGTATGAGACCGTCTTAGTCTTGTCTTCATATGATTCATTACAATAATTTTCTAAGTCTAGAGATGAGATACCTAGTGACTTAGTGAACCAAAGTCTTGAGCTGCAGCGGAAAGTACTTAATCAGAGTGATCAAGACTTACTAGACCTCTTAGAGGTTCTGGACACACTTATTAAGCATAGCTTTTAGTTTTTAAATTTTTTCTAAAGCTTGCCATATACATCCGTAAGCAAGAGATTGATTCTTCTTGCCAAAAAGCTGTTCTAAGCATCAATTATTTCTCCCCCTTTTTACCATAATTTGACAAAGGTTAAAGGAAAATATTCATTGATGAACAGCTTACAAAAATGCACTTATCATTAGTGCCGGATGTCAAAGCCTCCAATGTCTAGGACATTTGGTAGGCCACAAATTCAAGAAGTAGAACATAAAGGAAAAATACAAAAGTACTTATTTTCCTACATTACTCAGGGTCTGTTCTTTAAACTTCTTCTTCTTGTTGCTCTGCTTCAGCTTGAGCCGCTCCAACTTCTTCTTCACCTTCACCTTCCTCCATGATGGACTTGATCAGATTGTCCACATGGGTCTTCCTTGCTGTACTGGTCTTGATGGTTTGTTCCAAGGTCTTGGATATTTGCATCAGTTCAGCAAGTACATCCTCCTTGTTTGTTCTAGGCATAGAGCCTGATGCTTCAGCAGTTTCCTTCATCTTTGGAAACACAATGTCTGGGACATGTGTACCAACAAACAGTTTGTAGTCAAAGCTTAGAACTTGAGATTTCTTGGTTGGAGTTTCATCAGGGTACAAGATGTTTGGATATTGCCTTAAAATCATTCCAGTTATTAGGCAGGGGAATGCTATTGGCAGCTTCACTGCATATGTGTCAGCATGCTTCATGGTTTGATTGAAAACATGATCACCAAAGTTGAGCTTCTTCTTTGTTCCTATGAGGAAGATCATCTTTGCCAGCATAGGGGTAATCCCAGAACCATGATTAGTAGGTGCCCAGTTTGCAGCTCCAATTCTGTTGAGAATTGCATACTTGACACTTAAACATCCTGTTGACAACAACCCTTTCTTAGGCCATTCTTTCACTTGACCTCCTGTAATTTCCTTAGTCACCTCCCTGACTAATTCAGCTTCATCACCTTCAATGGTTGGATTTCTACCAAGATACTCATTGTTGGTTGTTGGAGAAAACTTCACCTCTTTGCCTCTGACTCGTACCTTTCTGTACTCCTCACTTCCTTCACTGCAAGCACTAGTAATGTTGACTATGAATTCCTTTACTAGCATCTCATAGCAGTCTCCTAGATCCTTGACAGTCTTCATCAGTTCAGCAGCTTCTAAAAGTTCCATAATCTCCTCACATTCGAGAGCTTGTTTATTGAGTTCTCCTCTTGTGCTATTCTGCGCTGATAAACATATCTCCACCTTTGAGCACTTTCTTCAGAATGGAAAGAAACTCTATCCATTGGAGCAGGAGGGATGTTTGCAGGAACTCTTCTTCCTCCAATCCTTTTTCTTCCTGAGGTTGTGATGTCTAGGACATCAGGCTCGACATCAGACTCAGAGTCGCTTACATCAACGACCTGTTTCTTCTTCTTTGAAGTCTTTTCTCCAGTAGCTTTCTTCTCAGCTTTTCTCTTCCCTTTCTTCTCAGTGATGGACGTCTCCACTTGCTTAGACCTATACGTCTTAGCTTTTCCTTTGACTGGAATGCTAATACGTACTCCTTCACTTTCGTCTGAGTTTTCTTCTTCAAGGACCTGTTGAGGCTGATTATCTTTCTTCATTCCTTGAAGAATCTTGGCCAGGGGAACCTCATCTTCATCTTCTTCTTCTTCCATTACTTGATCTTGAACTTCTTGTTCAGGACCTTGATCGTGACCAGATGTTGGAACATGTGGTTCGACATCAGGTGTTGGATCCTCTTCTGAAGGCATAGGTTGATCCAAGTTAGGATCTTCTTTATGAGATTCGGAGAAGATGTTGGTGGTAGTTTCTGACGGAGGAACTTCTTTGGTTGAAGGAGAGCATGACTCAGTAGTCTTGTCACGATGTTCATCAGGTGATGTTGTTGTGAGTGCTTCACCGGATGTTTTGACATGTGACCCTTCTGGTTTCTTTGGTGATTCTTGACTCTCAGAAGGTTGACATTCAGTTTTTGAAGGCTCTTGTTCCTGAATTTTGTCATTCCCCGTTGCATGAGCTTTCGTCCTTTTAGGATTCTTCTTCTTCTTTGAACCCTTGGACTTTTTCTTCTTGATTTCGCCTTCTGTTGGAGGAATCATGCTGATTGGTACAACGTTTGTGATAATTCCTTGTTGATCAAAGCGAAAATCTGAAACCCTAGGCATTTGAGATGATGCCTCTTCTGTTTGCGTCTTTGAATCATCTGGGTTGTTGTTCTTAGATGATTGCTGAGACATTGTTGAAGGGGGTTCTTGAGAAGAATGAGTTTCTGACTTTTGAGAAGGATGTTAGACAAGATGTTGAGACGTTTGGTAGTGTCACATATGAGGTCCTAGTAGCCTTTTATAGATTTGATTGAGAACTTAGGGCTACCTCTTTTTACGTGCAGATGTTTTAATGTTTCTTTTACTCTGCACGTTACCTCTATAGTGCTTATGACACGTTTTTGAGCATGTGAATACCCAAGGGCACTCTAACACTCCTAACCAAAATCTCTTCAGCTCCTTGTCCATTGTACAGATGTTGGGACATCTGGTGGGACATCTTGTCAATATCTTCCTTGGCAGACAAGCAAGCTATTTCTGGACTATTGTTTCGAGGTGTCCAAGTATAGCACTTATCACTTGACTTTGTCCCTTTCATCACTACCTCTTGATCATTAGCAATGGTGCATTCATGGTTGTTGAAGTGCACTTTTAGTCCTTGTTCACATAGTTGACTAATGCTAATTGTAAGACCCAAGATTTCTCTGTATAGTTGGTTTTTGGAATAGTAGGGTTTCGATGTGTTCGTGTGATGAAACATCGTGTAATTATTGGTTTTTGCTGTAATTGAGCCTGTTTTGTGCTCGTGCACTGTAAATGTACAGACTTTGGTCTTGTGATCCTGTTGCTTGAATAAGAAGTTATATGTGGTTTCAAAATAACGAGTTTTGGATTATTCTTGTTTTCGGAAAAACGAGTAGGATTTTACCCGCGAGTGGAAAATCTTACTGTGTCTGTTTTAAGTGAGGTTTCGGATGGAAGTTCTATATATCTGCGCGAGTTAGGATATATTCTGAGAATAATTTTCTAAGGTATGAAAGAAAATTTCAGTCGCGGGAAAAAGATTCGGCGATAAGTTTTGGAAATGTTAAACGTTGGACGTTCTTTCCGTAGGTTTTATGTTTTTGTGGTTTTCGTTCGTCGCGTCGCGCGAGAGCTGAACGTGCGAGTGTTTCTATGAGATATTGAGTTTTATCTCAAGTGGTTATGGTTTGGTTTGATCCAATGGCTAGGGTTTAAGCTTGGACTTTTGACTTTGATCCAATGGTGGATTGGCTATCAAGAGCTTTGTAAATAGTAAGGAGGTTTGATGACTTTGGCACTTAGAAACATCACCAAATCATCTCCATTCTTTCTCTCTTTCACGTGGAACTCCATTGCCATTTTCCAACCTTCACAAATTTCATTTCTTCACCATTTCACTCCAATTCAAGCTTGGAAGCTTTGAGGAAAGTTGTAGAGAATCACTTTCTAAAGGTAACCCTCTCTTCTTATCTCCTAGGTTGGTAGATTTTTAGAGTTGTGAGGATTTTGGGTTTATGTTCTTGAGAGAGTTTGGTGAGAAATGTTGTTCTTGCTAGTTCTTGTTTCATGAAAGTTGTTCATGAGAGTTTAGGAAGCATGCTAGGCTTTGTTGTTTTTGTTTTCCATGAGTTGGTGAAAAATCTCATGAGAAGAGTTAGGGTTTTGGTTGGTTTATGTATTGATCAAGTACATGAGGTTATGTTGTAAGGTTTTGAAAAGAAAAGTTGTCTTTGAACCTTTGGGCGAAAGGGAAATGCGTTGTATGGTTTTGTTTTGGAAAATCCGATGAAAAATATTTTGAGGTTTATGAAAATATTTCCTAAGTGTTTTGGGTAGTGTTTTGGGGTCAAAGTGGTTTAAAACTATTGTGACATGTGGTGTCGCTTTTTACCTTGAAAACATGTTTGAAAATGATTACCGGACGGTTAAGGCCCGTAATAAAACTTGTGCTTGGATTTGGTTTTGATTTTGGGAATGAAAATCAAATGACTTGCACTCGAAGCAACCAACATGCTTTCGGAAATGTGTTGCTTGCTTATGAAAATGGTTTGTTTTTATGCCTTGAAAAGATGTTGGGAACTAATAGAATCAAACTAGGCTTGGGGTGGAAAAAAGGTGGTATGAGTTGCTGTCTTGTGCTGTCATGACAGGTGCAACTCGCCGGGCGAGTGGTTACTCGCCAGGGCGAGTGTCACAGGTCCTGACAACACGCCAGGGCGAGCTCCAGGGCGAGTAAGACCAGAACTCCCTGCCTTCACTCGCCACCAACTCGCCAGGGCGAGCTCTGGGAGTTGAAATTTTGGATTCTGATTTCAAAACTTGATTTTTAACTTTCTAATCCCTTTTCATTAATTTATGAAAGTGGTTGGGATTGGAAACGAGTTTTTCGGGTACTCGGAAAGTACGTAGCTTGTAACGCAAGAAAACGGCCTTTTTGCATTTCAAATTATTTAAGACTTTTGGCAATTGTTTTGGGTCCTAAAAATAGTACAAATAACTCATGGGGGTTGATCAATACGATAGATTTTGGTATGGTATCCGAAAGAGTGAATTTTCCTTAGGAACCTTTAGGTTTTTGGGGTTTTGGTGTAGTTTCAATACGATTGGTTAGAGAACAATGTATTGATTGTTACGCTGCTTGTTTTAGGAAGCGCGTTGTGTTGTCTAAGCGTGTGTTGTTGACGGAAGCTTGCCGAGGTAAGGGCTCCACTTTAATTCTGTCTTTTAAAACGGTTTGACATGTTTGTGTTATGTATGCCCGTTGATGGGAACGTGTTTACATTACTTGTGCAATTTACATATGATTTGAAAATATATGTATGAATTGCTATGATCTAGTTACATATGCTTGAGAGGTATGTATGTGTGGCATTAGCATATGTAGGAAATCGTATGCTCATGCATTCATGGTGCGTAGTTGCGTGGGTGGACTACGGGGTGTTGGTTGCGTGAGTGGACCCACCCAAAATCCTACGGGATCTTTTTGAGTACAATAAGTGGTTGCGTGAGTGGACCACGGGGTGTGATTGCGTGAGTGGATCCACCTTAACCCTTTGCGGTTTTATTGGTTATGACTAGTAATTCCGGAATTCATTTGCACGTGGTAGCTCTGGTAGTACCACACCCATTGTAGAAGTCTGCATTAAGCTTGTTGTGCATTATATATATAAGCCCGTTGGTGGGAATTGTTGAATGTTTTAAGAGCTTTCTCTTGTGTTTTGTGGAAATTTTGTTAAGTGTACAATCTTTCGCACCGGTTATATGTATATATCTACTGTTATTTTGTGGTGACCCTTTCTTTCATTTGCGGGCTCATCCCACCCCAGATGACGATGTAGGTCGAGAGGACGGTGTTGGCAGCTCTAGGCCTTAGTGAGTTCGTGTGGAACTGGAGTGGTAGTTTTAGTTAGACTATGCGCCGGTGTGTTTGTGCACCGTGCTTTTTGTTTAGCATAGAACATTCTAACTTCTTTTGGCTAGTTAGTGCTTGTGAGCACATAGACTTATGGATTGTAATTATTCAGGGTAACACTTAGCTTTTTCGGAAACAATATATATATATGGTGTGATATATATATATATGGTTCGTTTGTAATATTTAATGTCGGCTCAAATAAAAATGTTTTGCGCACTCTGAGTGGTTGTTAAAAAGAAAAAAAAAATAATGCCCTTTTTGCGTTATGAAAACGGGGTGTTACAATTGTGGTATCAGAGCTCGGCTTTAAATCTTCAAAGGGAAAGTGTATACTTGAGTCGTTAGTCCAGAGTCGGTTAGAACATAACTAGTGTTGGGTTAGTTCTAGTGGTTGTTCGGTGTCGGGTTCTGTGTTAGTAGCCGTTGTATGAGATTTTCGGTCGAGATTCTGGAATGTCTGGATAAGGAATCTAATCAGAATTGGTATTGTGCAGAATCGAATGCCTCCAAGAAGGGCACCTACAGTACCTATGGCAGACAATGTGGATGTGAATCAGATGGCTTATGCCATGCATACGATGGCAGCGGCTGTGACTGCTCAGAGCCATGCTAAGGCGCAGAGAGATCTGGAAAAGCGCGAAAGGGATATACTTGCTGCTGGTTCTAGACTTCTTTCAAATTTCAACCACCAAACGCCTCCAAAGTTTAATGGGGAGGGAGGTCCAGAAACAGCGGATCTATGGCTCCATTCTATGGAGAGGATTTTTGGGGCAATTCATTGTCCGGAGGGGGAGAAGGTAGTTCTAGCTACCTATCAGCTGCTTGGGGGTTCCGAATTTTGGTGGAGGAACACCCGTCTGATTATGGAAAATGCCTATGAGGAAATTAACTGGGAGAACTTCAAGAGGAGGTTCCTGGCTAAGTATTTCCCTGAGACTGCAAGGGAAAGGTATGGTGAGGAGTTTCTGAGACTACGTCAGGGGAGTATGAATGTGGAGGCATATTCCAAGAAGTTTGAATCATTATCCCGTTTCTTCCGCTTCTTTAGGGATGGGATAGATGAGGTCTATATGTGTCGTCGATTCCAAGATGGGCTGAGGTACGAACTGCAGGATGCGGTTGTGCCATTGGGTATTCGGCAATTTCAAGTCTTGGTTGAAAAGTGCCAAGAGGTGGAAGATATGAGAAACAAAAGGGTGAACCGTCAGGGTGGTTTTAGTGCTGGGGGACCAAGTCGTTCTGGTGGTCCGAGTCAAAGTCAGAACCGTGGAAAACAAGGCAGTAAGCCATATGACCGTCCACAGTATAACAAGGGACAGGGTCGATCGGTGAGTCAGGGCAGTCAGAATACCGGGAAGCAGGGCTGTTTTAAGTGTGGCGAAGTGGGCCACTATGCGAATGAATGCCGGAATCAGGGGCATGTTTGTTTTAATTGCAAGAAGCCGGGACACTTTGCTAGGGATTGCAAAGCCCCGAAGGCCGGGCCGTCGGCTAATGTGGCACAAGGCTCACAAGGTACCAGACCTGCGGCAAAGGCACGTGCTTACTGTATGGGCACAGAAGTGAGTGGGCAGGCTAGCAATGCCATTCACGAGAGCTGTCACATTGCAGGTAATTCTTTAACTGCTTTGATTGACACGGGGGCAACCCACTCATTCATTTCTTTGGCTTGTGCAAATCGTTTGAGTTTGAATGTTTCTGTGCTTCCGTTTGATTTGAATGTTTTGACTCCTGCTAAGGATTTGGTAGTGAATACTGCATGTTTGCATTGTTTGGTAGTAATCCAGAATAGGGATTTCCTGGTCAACTTGGTGTGTTTACCGCTTTTATCTCTCGAGATCATCCTCGGGATGGATTGGTTGTCTTATCACTATGTGATTCTAGACTGTGCTCGGAAATTGGTTTTCTTTCCCGAGCCAGGTGTGCGAAGGTACTTGTCCGCAAATCGACTTTCGGTGGTGATGTGTAATGGAGAGCCGGGGATAGTTTCACTTGCTAGTTTAGGAGTGAAGTCGGAGATCCGAATTGAGGAAATTCGAGTGGTGCAGGATTTCCAAGATGTGTTTCCGTCGGAGATTCCAGCTTTTCCTCCGTGTAGAGAGGTGGAATTCTTTATTGATTTGCAACCGGGTACGGGTCCGATTTCAGAATCAGCTTATCGGATGGCTCCAGCTGAGTTGGTAGAGTTGAAAGGTCAAATTGAGGACTTGTTAGAGAAGGGTTTCATAAGGCCCAGTGTGTCGCCTTGGGGAGCACCGGTCTTATTGGTGAAGAAGAAGGATGGGAAATCTCGTTTATGTGTGGATTATCGGAAGCTTAATAAGGTGACTATCAAGAACCGATATCCATTGCCACGGATTGATGATCTGATGGATCAGTTGAGGGGAGCCTCAGTGTTTTCAAAGATTGACTTGAAATCTGGTTATCACCAGATAAGAGTACGAGATGCGGATATTCAGAAAACGGCGTTTAGGACGCGTTATGGGCATTATGAGTACTTAGTAATGCCGTTTGGAGTGACGAATGCACCTGCGATCTTCATGGCTTACATGAATCGGATATTCAATTCATTTCTGGACAAGTTCGTGGTTGTGTTCATTGATGATATTCTCGTGTATTCGAAGAGCGAAGAGGAGCATGAAGAGCATCTTCGTATGGTTTTGCAAGTGTTGCGGGAAAGAAAGTTGTATGCGAATCCGTCGAAGTGTGATTTTTGGTTGGAAGAGGTGAATTTCCTTGGCCATATAATATCAAAAGAGGGAATAGCCGTGGATCCAGCCAAGATTGATACGGTACTTTCATGGAAGCAGCCTCAAACAGTGACTGATGTGAGGAGTTTTGTGGGTTTGGCCGGTTATTACCGGAGGTTTATAGAAGGATTCGCTAAGATTGTGGCACCAATGACGCAACTTACGCGAAAAGATCAACCGTTTGCGTGGACTGAGCAGTGTGAACTTAGTTTTCAATTGTTGAAGGAGCGGTTGACGACTTCACCAGTTTTGAGGTTACCACAGTCGGATGAACCGTATGAGGTTTATTGTGATGCGTCTCATCAGGGTTTAGGTTGTGTGTTGATGCAACACAAGAGGGCAGTGGCTTATGCATCACGGCAGTTGAAGGTGCATGAGAAGAATTATCCGACGCACGATCTAGAGCTTGCGGCCGTTGTGTTCGCATTGAAGATTTGGAGACACTATCTTTATGGTTGCACTTTCGTTGTGTTTAGTGACCATAAAAGTCTTAAGTATCTGTTCGATCAGAAAGAGCTTAACATGAGGCAACGGAGGTGGATGGAAACTTTGAAAGACTTCGACTTTACGTTGGAATACCATCCGGGAAAGGCTAATGTGGTAGCCGATGCTTTGAGTAGGAAGAGTGTGTCGGTTTGTTCGGCACAAATGGCTAGTCAACAAGAGTTGTTGAAAGAATTTCGAGATTTGCACCTAGAGGTAGAGTTTGCTTTAGGGAATATGAGATTGGGTATGATCACCATCTCGAATGGTTTGTTAGAGGACATTGCTAATTGTCAAGGTGACGAGTTCCTTGTGGGGAAAAGAGCTTTGATTGTTCGGGAAACCAACCGAGATTTCAAGGTGGGACCGGACAACATTTTGAGATGTAATGGTAGGGTGTGTGTGCCCGATGCGATGGACTTGAGAAACATCATTCTAGGGGAGGCACACAAGAGTAAACTTAGTATACATCCCGGAGCGACGAAAATGTATCAGGACCTGAGGCATGATTTCTGGTGGCCGGGTATGAAAAAGGATGTGGCTGAGTATGTGGCGTCGTGTCTGACTTGTCAGAAGGCGAAGATTGAGCATCAGAGACCGGCAGGGATGCTGCAGTCATTAGATATCCCAGAGTGGAAGTGGGATAGCATTTCTATGGATTTCATCACTGGTTTACCTAAGACCAGGAGGAAGCATGATTCCATTTGGGTGATAGTGGATCGTTTGACGAAGTCCGCTCATTTTCTACCGGTAAGAATTACGGATACGGCGGCAAGGTTGACCGATGTGTATATTGCGGAGATTGTGAGGTTACATGGGATTCCGTCAAGTATAGTGTCGGATAGAGATCCAAAGTTTACTTCACACTTTTGGAAGACTTTGCATGAGGCGTTGGGGACGAAATTGAGATTGAGTTCCGCCTATCATCCTCAGACCGATGGGCAGACCGAGAGAACAAATCAATCTTTGGAAGATTTGTTGAGAGCATGTGTGCTGGATGATCGTGGGAGTTGGGACGACGTGTTGCCGTTGATAGAGTTCACGTACAACAATAGTTACCATTCGACTATCGGAATGGCACCATATGAGGCTTTGTATGGGAGGAGATGTCAGACTCCTTTGTGTTGGTACCAAGATGGGGAAGGTTTGATAGTAGGACCGGAAATGGTACAACAGACGACGGACAAGGTCCGAAAGATAAGGGCAATGATGAAGGTTGCTCAAGATCGACAAAAGAGTTATGCGGATAGGCGTCGGAGGCCTTTAGAGTTTGAGGAGGGAGACCATGTATTTCTCCGTGTTACCCCAACAACTGGTGTTGGGAGGGCTTTGAAAGCGAAAAAGTTGACTCCGAAGTTTATAGGACCTTATCAGATTACGGAGCGGATTGGGAAGGTAGCATACCGGATCGCGTTGCCACCGGTACTATCTTTGATTCATGACGTGTTCCATGTGTCGCAATTGCGGAAATATACACCGGATCCATCACATGTGATCACACCAGATGATATCCAGTTGAGGGATAACTTGTCATTTGAAGTTCCCCCGATCAGGATTGCGGATAAGAAGATGAAGCGTTTGAGAACGAAAGAGATACCTTTGGTGAAGGTGATATGGAACGAAGCTACAGGAGATACCACCTGGGAGCTCGAGAGTAAGATGAAAGAATTATACCCCAGTTTGTTTGACGACGTCTAAGTTTCGAGGACGAAACTTCTTTTAGGGGGGTAGTATTGTAAGACCCAAGATTTCTCTGTATAGTTGGTTTTTGGAATAGTAGGGTTTCGATGTGTTCGTGTGATGAAACATCGTGTAATTATTGGTTTTTGCTGTAATTGAGCCTGTTTTGTGCTCGTGCACTGTAAATGTACAGACTTTGGTCTTGTGATCCTGTTGCTTGAATAAGAAGTTATATGTGGTTTCAAAATAACGAGTTTTGGATTATTCTTGTTTTCGGAAAAACGAGTAGGATTTTACCCGCGAGTGGAAAATCTTACTGTGTCTGTTTTAAGTGAGGTTTCGGATGGAAGTTCTATATATCTGCGCGAGTTAGGATATATTCTGAGAATAATTTTCTAAGGTATGAAAGAAAATTTCAGTCGCGGGAAAAAGATTCGGCGATAAGTTTTGGAAATGTTAAACGTTGGACGTTCTTTCCGTAGGTTTTATGTTTTTGTGGTTTTCGTTCGTCGCGTCGCGCGAGAGCTGAACGTGCGAGTGTTTCTATGAGATATTGAGTTTTATCTCAAGTGGTTATGGTTTGGTTTGATCCAATGGCTAGGGTTTAAGCTTGGACTTTTGACTTTGATCCAATGGTGGATTGGCTATCAAGAGCTTTGTAAATAGTAAGGAGGTTTGATGACTTTGGCACTTAGAAACATCACCAAATCATCTCCATTCTTTCTCTCTTTCACGTGGAACTCCATTGCCATTTTCCAACCTTCACAAATTTCATTTCTTCACCATTTCACTCCAATTCAAGCTTGGAAGCTTTGAGGAAAGTTGTAGAGAATCACTTTCTAAAGGTAACCCTCTCTTCTTATCTCCTAGGTTGGTAGATTTTTAGAGTTGTGAGGATTTTGGGTTTATGTTCTTGAGAGAGTTTGGTGAGAAATGTTGTTCTTGCTAGTTCTTGTTTCATGAAAGTTGTTCATGAGAGTTTAGGAAGCATGCTAGGCTTTGTTGTTTTTGTTTTCCATGAGTTGGTGAAAAATCTCATGAGAAGAGTTAGGGTTTTGGTTGGTTTATGTATTGATCAAGTACATGAGGTTATGTTGTAAGGTTTTGAAAAGAAAAGTTGTCTTTGAACCTTTGGGCGAAAGGGAAATGCGTTGTATGGTTTTGTTTTGGAAAATCCGATGAAAAATATTTTGAGGTTTATGAAAATATTTCCTAAGTGTTTTGGGTAGTGTTTTGGGGTCAAAGTGGTTTAAAACTATTGTGACATGTGGTGTCGCTTTTTACCTTGAAAACATGTTTGAAAATGATTACCGGACGGTTAAGGCCCGTAATAAAACTTGTGCTTGGATTTGGTTTTGATTTTGGGAATGAAAATCAAATGACTTGCACTCGAAGCAACCAACATGCTTTCGGAAATGTGTTGCTTGCTTATGAAAATGGTTTGTTTTTATGCCTTGAAAAGATGTTGGGAACTAATAGAATCAAACTAGGCTTGGGGTGGAAAAAAGGTGGTATGAGTTGCTGTCTTGTGCTGTCATGACAGGTGCAACTCGCCGGGCGAGTGGTTACTCGCCAGGGCGAGTGTCACAGGTCCTGACAACACGCCAGGGCGAGCTCCAGGGCGAGTAAGACCAGAACTCCCTGCCTTCACTCGCCACCAACTCGCCAGGGCGAGCTCTGGGAGTTGAAATTTTGGATTCTGATTTCAAAACTTGATTTTTAACTTTCTAATCCCTTTTCATTAATTTATGAAAGTGGTTGGGATTGGAAACGAGTTTTTCGGGTACTCGGAAAGTACGTAGCTTGTAACGCAAGAAAACGGCCTTTTTGCATTTCAAATTATTTAAGACTTTTGGCAATTGTTTTGGGTCCTAAAAATAGTACAAATAACTCATGGGGGTTGATCAATACGATAGATTTTGGTATGGTATCCGAAAGAGTGAATTTTCCTTAGGAACCTTTAGGTTTTTGGGGTTTTGGTGTAGTTTCAATACGATTGGTTAGAGAACAATGTATTGATTGTTACGCTGCTTGTTTTAGGAAGCGCGTTGTGTTGTCTAAGCGTGTGTTGTTGACGGAAGCTTGCCGAGGTAAGGGCTCCACTTTAATTCTGTCTTTTAAAACGGTTTGACATGTTTGTGTTATGTATGCCCGTTGATGGGAACGTGTTTACATTACTTGTGCAATTTACATATGATTTGAAAATATATGTATGAATTGCTATGATCTAGTTACATATGCTTGAGAGGTATGTATGTGTGGCATTAGCATATGTAGGAAATCGTATGCTCATGCATTCATGGTGCGTAGTTGCGTGGGTGGACTACGGGGTGTTGGTTGCGTGAGTGGACCCACCCAAAATCCTACGGGATCTTTTTGAGTACAATAAGTGGTTGCGTGAGTGGACCACGGGGTGTGATTGCGTGAGTGGATCCACCTTAACCCTTTGCGGTTTTATTGGTTATGACTAGTAATTCCGGAATTCATTTGCACGTGGTAGCTCTGGTAGTACCACACCCATTGTAGAAGTCTGCATTAGGCTTGTTGTGCATTATATATATAAGCCCGTTGGTGGGAATTGTTGAATGTTTTAAGAGCTTTCTCTTGTGTTTTGTGGAAATTTTGTTAAGTGTACAATCTTTCGCACCGGTTATATGTATATATCTACTGTTATTTTGTGGTGACCCTTTCTTTCATTTGCGGGCTCATCCCACCCCAGATGACGATGTAGGTCGAGAGGACGGTGTTGGCAGCTCTAGGCCTTAGTGAGTTCGTGTGGAACTGGAGTGGTAGTTTTAGTTAGACTATGCGCCGGTGTGTTTGTGCACCGTGCTTTTTGTTTAGCATAGAACATTCTAACTTCTTTTGGCTAGTTAGTGCTTGTGAGCACATAGACTTATGGATTGTAATTATTCAGGGTAACACTTAGCTTTTTCGGAAACAATATATATATATGGTGTGATATATATATATATGGTTCGTTTGTAATATTTAATGTCGGCTCAAATAAAAATGTTTTGCGCACTCTGAGTGGTTGTTAAAAAGAAAAAAAAAATAATGCCCTTTTTGCGTTATGAAAACGGGGTGTTACACTAATTAAGTTTGCAGTGAGACCTTCTACTAGTAGAACATCATCTAGGCATGGAGTGTTTGGACCAGCTAGTTTTCCAATGCCTATGACTCTACCTTTGACTCCATCACCAAAAGTAACACTTCCTTTTAAGTGAGACTTTAGTTCTCTAAGGTATCTTTTATCTCCAGTCATGTGTTTTGAACACCCACTATCAAAATACCAATTTTTAGATGGAGATATTCTTGGAGAAGTATGAGCCTGTTGGGGTGGTGTTGGCTTCCATACTTTAGTCAGAACTTCCTTGTATTTCATCCTTGGAGGTAGGATCTTCCTTTTGTTCTGTCTTGGTGACTTAGGCTTCTGAGGGTAGCCATGGAGATAGAAGCATTCTGAGATTCGATGCCCTGTTTTTCCACAATGTTTACATCTTTTTAGTGGTCCCTTATATTCTTGGTATTGAGGGGACACATGTTGAACACGATGTTGGGACATGTGGTCTGGCATGTGCTTCTTCTGTTGAGCTGGAGGCTGAGTCCTCTGTTCAAACCTTTTCTGCTTGTGTTGAGTCAGATGATGAGTCTTTGTCACTTGTTTCTTTTGTCTAGCAGTTTGTTGAGGTTTGGACTTTGTCTTCTTATGCTTGTGCTGAGAAGGATGTAGTGACATGTGGTTTGACATCTGGTCCTGAGAGTTAATCTTTGGGGGAATTTTCTTCTCAGGAGCGTTGCTGTAGTTGTCATACCCTACTCCCTTCTTGTCACTTGGGTTTCTACCAAGCTCAAGAACTTCTTCAAGCATGTCAGTTCCCTTGTTTAGCATTCTCACAGATTTTGTCATCTCAGTGAGTTTTGAATTTGACAAGGTGACTTGTTCTTTCAACACAGCTGTTGATGCTTCTAATGCCTCCTTTTCTTGTGAAAGCAATGTGACTTGTTTTCTCAATTCAGCTGTTGATGCCTCCTTTTCTTGTGAAAGCAAGGTGACTTGTTCTCTTAAGCCATCTGTTGATACTTCTAGTGCCTCATTTTCTTGTGCAAGCAGTGTGACTTGTTCTTTTAAGTCAGCTGTAGAAGCCTCTAATGCTTGCTTTTCATGAGCTAGTTTCTCCATCTCCTTATCTTGTCTTCTTATAAGTTCACAAGATTGTTCCCATTTAATGGTGATATTGTTGTATCTCTCATCCAATTCTTCTTGTAGGAGATCTTCATTACTGATGCTGCTGCTAGTTTCAAATGTTCCAGCAAAGGCTTTATTTGTTGGTTCTTCTTCCTTTTCTTCCTCAGAATCAGATAAAGTAGCTGCCATTCCCTTTTTCTGTTTCCTGAGAAAGTTTGGACATTCTGGTCTGATGTGTCCAAATCCTTCACATTCAAAACATCTTACTTCTTTGTTTTGCTCAGAAGTATTCTTCTCCTTGCTCTTGCCCTGTGACTTGATGTTGGACCTTTTGTCTGGGACATTTGGCTTATACCTGGCTTGTAGCTGACTCAAAGATTTATTGAAATTCTTTGTAAGGTAAGCTAATGCTTCTGATAGCTCATCATCAGTTTGACTTTCCTCAGATTTAAAAGCCAGGTTCTTCATCTTCTTCTCTGGTTTATCATCCAGAGACATCTCAAAAGTTTGTAATGAGCCAATAAGTTCATCAACTTTCATTGTGCCCAAGTCTTGAGATTCTTCGATTGCAGTCACCTTCATGTTAAATCTCTTAGGCAGTGATCTAAGGATTTTTCTGGCTAGCTTTTCTTCAGGTATCTTCTCACCTAGAGCAAAGGTTGAATTTGCTATAACTCGTATTCGAGTGTTGAACTCAGATATAGTTTCTTCATCCTCCATTCTTAAGTTCTCAAATTTTGTGGCGAGAAGTTGCAGCTTTGACATTCGAACTTTAAAGGTTCCTTCATGTGCTGTTTGAAGAATTTCCCAGGCTTGTTTGGCTTCAGTACAAGTGTTGATTAACTTGAACATGTTTTCATCAACACCATTGAATATGGCATTGAGTGCTTTAGAGTTGCCACTGGCCTCAGTTTCTTCTTCTGGACTCCATTCTGCTACTCCTTTTAGACATGTAGAGCCATTTGCTACTGTGATTATTGGATGATTCCACCCAGTGATAATTGCCCTCCATGCTTTTTGATCCATGGATTTGAGAAAGGCAACCATTCTTGCTTTCCAATAATCATAATTTGATCAATCCAAGACTGGTGGTCTGTTGATTGATCCTCTCTTGTCCATCTTGAACAAAATATATCTCCCTGGAGCTCACCCAGCAGGTTAGGGTGCCTGCTCCGTTACCAATTGAAATTATGTTCCTAGGCAGGACAGATGTCGTACACAATGTCTAGGACAATGTGTCTGTTGTCCAGATGTCTCAGACAACTGGTTCGACAATTGGTTATGAGGATCACAGATATTATTGCAGTACTGAAGTAAATAAAAGCAATAAAGAACACCAGTAATTGTTAGCCCAGTTCGGCGCAAACCAGCCCTACTCTGGGGGATACCAATCCAGGAAGTGAACACTACTAATCCGAATTAATACTTAGTCTTACAACCATACCAAAAACCCTATTGGCATGTATGCCTTTTCTTAATCCTAGCAATCTTCTACTCAAGGGCTAACTCCCCCTGAATATGAGAACCTACCCAACTCCCTCTAATCACTAATCCCAAGTGACGACAACTTTAAACTCCAAAGTTTAAAGACTTAGTTGAATGGCAACATTCAACAACAAAGCTATAAAGTATCAAAACCAATACTAAGAGCCACAAAGCTGCAAAGTATCAAACAACGATACTAAGAGCCACTAATGCTTTGCGCAGTAGGCACAAAGCTTTGAACTCACAATCTTCAGTTCTTGTGGGTTGAGTTTTAAGCTCTATGTTGAGTTCTATTTATAGGCGTGCAAGTCTTCAGATTATCTTCAGTCTTTCAGATGCACTACAATTAAGAGTTAGTTTTAAAACAAACTTGTTTAAAAACAAACTCCAAAAGATAAAGAAATTAATCTTTATCCACAAATTAAACACGATTCCAAATCGTATCTAACACTTAAGATTAATAACAAACTTTATCATTAATCCTAATCTCAGCTTGTAACTTAAAGATTCACGCTTTATTCAAATTTAAACAAACACGCGTGCTTAATGGATAAGCTTTATCTTTTAAGCTGAACTGGGTTCAGATGTCCTACCCACATGTCTTGGGACATCTTGTTCGACATGTTGCTTTAACATGTTCTGAACCCAGTGACAAGATGTCTAGGACATCTTGTTCAACATGTTGCATCTGCACATCTTCAATATGCACAAGTGGTTTAGACTTAATTACTTTAGCATTGGTGCTTCAGTTAAGTCACTCTGACTAAGTTGTTTTAGCCTTATGATGCAGCCAATCTCAGAAGAACTACACTATCCATATATATGCTTGGTGACTGTTGTATAATTGTTTTTGGGGTTCAAATAAGTGCTTTTGAGTTAAAATAACTGATTTTTGGGTTCAAAACGTGAAAACAAGAAAAACAGCATCAGGTCCCCGCGCGCGACGCAGCCCTACTAGCGCGCGGTACGGGCTCGTGTGCAATTTCTTCTGCTTCTCGCGCACGGCGCGTTGCAGCCAAGGGGGAAATCCCATCTGGTTTTGGCGCACGGCGCAGCCTTCAGGCGCGCAGCGCAGCAGTAGTCAACAGTGTGGACTATTGACTCTTGTTGACTTTTGACTTTTCGATGACTTATGCACCCGAAATCTATTTTCCATAATTTTCCGTGTAGAATACATTTTTTATACTAGTTTGTGGAGATTATTCTTGGATAATGTTGTTTTGTGTATGAAATGTCAATATGTTGTTAATTTTGATAATAACTTGACGTATGTAATTGAGTTGGAATTGATTAATGGATTGAGCAATTAAATGTTGATATATGCATGTAATTGAATGTATGACCATAATGTGATATGATGATGAGTTGTGATATAGATGATGAGGAGGAATATGGATTAAGTTATCCTATTAGCGGCACAACTTGTTGCCCGTCTTCCTTTTATTCATGTGTAATTATCTTATATATAATATAATAATTTTCTCTCTATTAATCATGAGAAATATCTATTGATGTAGAGTCCTTGCATGACCAAAAACTGTTTTTGATGAGATCATCATATGTTTGGTATATGTACATTCGTACATGCATAGCACTCATGACGTAGAGTCCTTGCATGACTATAAACTATTCTTGATGAGAAGTAGAATATAAGTTTATCCTAATTCGATGAGGGTACCACATGCATTTACTTGTGTCTAGGGTGACATAGTATTGATGTTTGACATTAGTCGCATTAGGAAATTGTGCACTATTATTTGATAATTGGTACTTGACATTAATGGTGAATGGTATCTACTTGTCTTTGATAATATGGTTATTGATCAATGTGTCTATACGTGGCTATGAGTTAGTTTATATATTTTTACTTCTTGAATGATGAAAGTATGAGACTAGATATGTAGCTTATCTAGTTAATTTATATATATCATTAAATGTAAGTATACCTTATTCTTACATTTTGTTTCTGGTTATGTAACTAACTCTCTGTTTTGTGTACTTGCTGAACCGCTGGGGGTTCAAATTTCTCAGGTTATGTGTTTATGTTCGAGTTGTCGGTGAAGCCCCACTCTGATACGACATTGGAAAAGGGTTCTTATAATATGTATATAGAGTCCTTTATTTTATTAACTTATTTTATTTAAGGATGTATTATTTTTAGAAACACTACAAGAAATATTAATTTTTCAACAATTTTTTTTATTACATAATTTTTTTAGAAACACTACATAGTTTTAACAAAAAAAGTTGCAAAAAATAATATTTCTTGTAGTGAAAGGATTTTGTATAAGTAATGTCTTACTAATTAAGTGTTGTATTTTGATGAAGAATGTAATACTCGAACCAGTGTCTTTATAATTCAATTTTAATTTTCGTTGCGTATTTTGAACAACATTTTTATAAAGGTATAAATTCTAAGTATAGAGGGTTTGGGTGTTACAATTTGGTATCAGAGCTCCGGTTGTCTTCGGATGTGTGGGTTATGCGTCGACCAGAGCATGTATGTGCGGTCACACTAAGTGGGCATAGTGTTACTCGTGTCTTGTGTGATTGTTGTGTTTTCTTGTGATTTAATTAGTGAAGTTACACTTGCACATTAGTCATTATTTCGCCATTTCACAAATCTGTATGAATCTTGTTGTATTTTCTCGTTGTTCTTATTAAATGTGAAGTTTTGCTAAATGGATTAAAATGATGTGTTGGTTTACACATGATAAGAATATGATGATATTTTGAATGTAGAGTAATAATGGAATGATGAGATTTGTTGTTGTTGATGTTTTCATTCGATAAAATGAGGAAATATTGTTATTGTCACTAATTGTATTTATTCTTCAAAACTTGAGAATATGATTGTTGTTTTGATTTCAAGATAATGACTTAAATGATGATGTTTTCTCGTTATTGATTTATTCAAAAGGGTTAATAGGCTTATACCCCCTATAATGTTAGCGAGTTTTGCGATACCCCCCTATAAATTTTTTTCATGCAGATTCCCCTTTGCAATGTGAAGATTCCACGCATTACCCCCCAGCTACACACCATGGCTGCTGACTGTGTGAAATCTCCACGTGTCAGCTCCATGTTAGACACGTGGATTTTTTTTTTATTTTTTTTTAAATTTTTAATCCACGTGGCAGCTGACTGTGTTAAAAAAATAAAAAATAGAAACATTATTTTTTTTTGGGTTAATAGGTCTTTACCCCCCTGCTAAGTGGGCGTGTTTTGCGTTACCCCCTGCTAAAAATTTCTTGAAGATTGCCCCCTTGCAAAGTTTTTTTTTTGGTTTCCCCCCTTTTCCTCTCTTGGATGCAAGAAATTTTAACTTTTTAAATCGGTTGAACAAAATAACCGATTTAAAAAACATAATTTTTTAAATCGGTTGAACAAAATAACCGATGTAAAAAGTGCACTCAAGGGGGGAAACCAAAAAAAAAAACTTTGCAAGGGGCAATCTTCAAAAAATTTTTAGCAGGGGGGTAACGCAAAACACGCTCACTTAGCAGGGGGGTAAAGACCTATTAACCCTTTTTTTTTTTAAATCTGTCACGTTTTTTTAAATCATTTAACATTATTTAAAATTAAAAATAAAAGAAAAAAAGAAGAAAACAGAAATAGAAATAGAATGTGAAAGGGTTAAACCATCAGTTTTGCAAGACAACCTCAAAAAACGAAACTGAAATTCTGTTCTCTGGCAGGACAGATGTCGTACACAATGTCTAGGACAATGTGTCTATAGTCCAGATGTCTTAGACAACTGGTTATAAGGATCATGATTTATTGCAGTACTGAAGTAAATAAATAAAAGCAATAAATAACACCAGTTATTTGTTAACCCAGTTCGGCGCCAAATAGCCCTACTCTGGAGGTTACCAATCCAGGAAGTGAACACTACTACTTCGAATCAATACTTAGTCTTACAACCACACCAAACACCTATTGGCATGTATGCCTTTTCTTAATCCTAGTAATCTTCTACTCAAGGGCTAACTCCCCCTGAATATGAGAGCCTACCCAACTCCCTTTAATCACTAATCCCAAGTGACGACAACTTTAAACTTCACAGTTTAAAAGACTTAGTTGAATGACAACATTCAATGACTCAACGTTACCAAGTATCAAGAACGATACAAGGAACCACTAATGCTTTGCACAGTAGGCACAAAGCTTTGGACTCACAATCTTCAGTTATTGTGGGTTGAGTTTTGAGCTCTATGTTGAGTCCTATTTATAGGCGTGCAAATCTTCAGATCGTCTTCAGTCTTTCAGATGCACTACAATAAGAGTTAGTTTTAAAACAAACTTATTTAAAAACAAACTCCAAAAGATAAAGAAATTAATCTTTATCCACAAATTAAATACGAATCCTAATCGTATCTAACACTTAAGATTAATAACAAACTTTATCATTAATCCTAATCTCAGCTTGTTACTTAAAGATTCGCGCTTCATTCAAATTTAAACAAACACGCGAGCTTAATGGATAAGCATTATCTTTTAAGCTGAACTGGGTTCAGATGTCCTACCCACATGTCTTGGGACATCTTGTTCGACATGTTGCCTTAACATGCTCTTAACCCAGTGACAAGATGTCTAGGACATCTTGTTCAACATGTTGCATCTGCACATCTTCAATATGCACAAGTGGTTTAGACCTAATTACTTTAGCATTGGTGCTTCCGTTAAGCCATTCTGACCAAGTTGTTTTAGCCTTATGATGCAGCCAATCTCAGAAGAACTACTATCTCCCCCTTTGGCAAATTATGGCTAAAACAACCGCAAACCACTTTGTTGAATGTGCACTCTTCAGTCTTCAATCTTCAAATTCTTCAATCTTCAAATTGATCTCTGTTGATGCAATCTTCTGTTCTGAAATCTTCATGTCTTCAAGGTCTTTGATCTTCAGAAACTTGTGTGTCTTCAATTTTCAAGACTTCTTCAATCTTGACTGTGTGATGAACCTATTCTAGTATGAGACAGTCTTAGTCTTGTCTTCATATGATCCATTACAATAAATTTTCTAAGTCTAGAGATGAGATACCTAGTGACTTAGTGAACCAAAATCTTGAGTTGCAGCGGAAAGTACTTTATCAGAGTGATCAAAACTTACTAGACTTCTTAGAGGTTCAATTTTAGCATTTTAATTATGCTTCTGGACACACTTATTAAGCATAGCTTTTAGTTTTTAATTTTTTAAAGCTTGCCATATTCATCCGTAAAGCAAGAGAAGATTCTACTTGCCAAAGAGCTGTTCTTATCATCAATTTTTTCTCCCCCTTTTTACCATAATTTGACAAAGGTTAAAGGAAAATATTCATTGATTTAAGAGAACGAAACAGCTTACAAAAATGCACTAATCAAGTGCCGGATGTCAAAGCCTCCAATGTCTAGGACATTTGGTAGGCCACAGTACAATACAGAAGGAAAGGAATTAAACAAAGGCAAAAATTACAATTTTTTTATGTTACCCATGCCATGTTTATTCATTCAATTTTCCTCTGCTTCTTCACCATCTCCACCTTCATCTTTCTCTTCTCCCTCAGCATCAGCATCTTGTATGGACTTGACCAGATTGTCTACATGTTGTTTTCTTGCTATGCTGGTCTTGATGGTTTCTCCCAAGGTCTTGGATATTTGCATCAGTTCAGCAAGTACATTATCTTTGTTTGCCCTTGGCAGAGAGCCAGATGCTTCACCTGCTTCTATCATCTTTGGGAACACAATGTCTGGGACATGTGTACCAGCAAAAAGTTTGTAATCAAAGCTTAGAACTTGAGGTTTCTTGGTTGGAGCTTCATCAGGGTACAGGATAGATGGGTATTGCCTTAAGATCATTCCAGTTATTAGGCAGGGAAAGGCAATGGGCAGCTTTACTGCATATGTTTCAGCATGCTTCATGGTTTGATTGAAAACGTGATCACCAAAATTGATGTTCTTCTTGGTCCCTATGAGATAGATCACCTTTGCTAGCATAGGGGTAATTCCAGAACCATGATTGGTAGGTGCCTAGTTTGCAGCTCCAATTCTGTTGAGGATGGCATACTTCACACTAAGGGTGCCTGTAGATAATAACCCTTTCTTAGGCCATTCATTTACTTGCCCTCCAGTGATCTCCTTAGTCACATCCCTGACTAACTCAGCTTCGTCATCTTCAATGGTTGGATTTCTCCCCAGATACTCATTGATGATGGTTGGAGAAAACTTAACATCTTTTCCTCTGACTCTAACTTTTCTGAATTCCTCACTTCCTTCACTGCAAGGACTGGTGATGTTTACAATGAATTCTTTTACCAGCATCTCATAGCAGTTGCCCAAGTTCTTCACAGTCTTCATCAGCTCAGCTGCATCCAAAAGCTCGATGATTTCTTTGCATTCTAGAGCTTCTTGATTAAGCTCTCTTTCTTGAGCAATCCTTCTATGGTAAACAAACCTCCACCTTTGAGCACTTTCTTCAGAATGGAAGGAAACCCTATCCATTGGTGCTGGTGGGATGTTTGCAGGAATTCTTCTTCCTCTAATTCTTTTCTTCCCTGAGGTCGTGATGTCTAGGACATTTGGTTCGACATCAGACTCAGAGTCACTGATAGCAGTGACCTGTTTCTTCTTCTTTGTGCTCTTGTTTCCAGAAGCTCTCTTCTCTGCCTTTCTCTTCCCTTTCTTTGCAGTGACTGGCGCTTCCACTTGCTTAGATTTATACGTTTTAGCTATCCCTTTGACTGGAATGCTAATTCGTACTCCTTCGCTTTCATCGGAGTCTTCCTCTTCATAGTTTTGTTGAGGTTGTTTTCCTTTCTTCATACCCTGAAGAATCTCAGCCAGAGGGACCTCACTTTCATCTTCTTGATCTTCCTGATCTTCTTGCTCAGGCGTTGGATTATGACCAGATGTTGGAACATGTGGTTCTACATCAGGTGCTGGAACCTCTTCTGAGGGCGTAGTTTGATCCAACTTGGGATCCTGTTTCTGATGTTCTGGGAAGATGTTGGTGGCTGTTTCTGACGAAGGAACGTTGTTCGTTGGTGAAGAAATCTCCTCAGCAGTCTTGTCTTTATGTTCATCATATGGTTTGACATGTGGCCCTTCTGGTTTCTTTGGTGATTCTTGATTCTCAGAAGATTGGCATTCAGGTTTTGAAGATTCTTGTTCCTGAATTTTGTCATTCTCAGTTGCATGAGCATGACCCTTCGTTTTTCTAGGGTTCTTCTTCTTCTTTGACGAGGAACCTTTGGATTTCTTCTTCTTGATTTCGCCTTCAGTTGGAGGAATCATGCTGATTGGTACAGCGTTGATGATAACCCCTTGTTGATCAACGCATAGGTCTGAAACCCTAGGCATTTGAGAGGATGCTTCTTCTGTTTGCGTCTTTGAATCATCTGGATTTGAGTTGTTGTTCTTAGATGATTGTTGAGACATTGTCGAAGAGGGTTCTTGAGAAGACGGAGTTTCAATTTTTGTGAGGGATGTCAGACAAGATGTTGAGACGTTTGGTAGTGTCACGTATGAGGTCATAATAGCCTTTTATAGATTGATTGAGAACTTAAGGCTACCTCTTTTTACGTGCAGATGTTTAATGTTTCTTTACTCTGCACGTTACCTTTATAATGCCTATGACCCATTTTTGAGCGTGTGAATACCCAGAGGCACTCTTACACTCCCAACCAAAATCTCTTCAGCTTCTTGTCCGTTGTACAGATGTTGGGACATCTGGTGGGATATCTCGTTAAATTCTTCCTTGGCAGACAAGCAAGCTATTTCTGGACCATTGTCTTGAGGTGTCCAAGTATAGCATTTGTCACTTGACTTTCTCCCTTTCATCACTACTTCTTGATCATTTGCTATGGTGCATTCATGATTGTTGAAGTGCATTTTTAGTCCTTGTTCACATAGTTGACTAATGCTAATCAAGTTTGCAGTGAGACCTTCAACTAGTAGAACATCATCTAGGCATGGAGTGTTTGGACCAGCTAGTTTTCCAATGCCTATGACTCTACCTTTAACTCCATCACCAAAAGTAACACTTCCTTTTAAGTGAGACTTTAGTTCTCTAAGGTGTCTTTTATCTCCAGTCATGTGTTTAGAACACCCACTGTCAAAATACCGATTTTTAGATGGAGATATTCTTAGAGGAGTATGAGCCTTTTGGGGTGGTGTTGGCTTGCATACTTTAGTCAGAACTTCTTTGTATTTCACCCCTTGAGATAAGGTCTTCTTTTTGTTCTGACTTGGTGACCTAGGCTTCTGAGGGTAGCCATGGAGGTGGAAGCATTCTGAGATTAGATGTCCAGTTTTTCCACAATGTTTACATCTTTTCAGTGGTCCCTTATACTCTTTGTATTGAGGGGACACATGTTGAACATGATGTTGGGACATGTGGTCTGACACGTGCTTCCTCTGTTGAGTTGGAGGCTGAGACCTTTGTTCAAACCTTTTCTGCTTGTGTTGAGTCAGATGATGTGTCTTTGTCACCTGTTGCTTTTGTCTAGCAGTTTTTTGAGGTTTGGATCCTGTCTTATTATGCTTGTGCTGAGACTGATGTTGAGACTTGTGGTTTGACATCTGGTCCTGAGAGTTATTCTTTGGGGGATTTTTCTTCTCAGGAGCCTTGCTGTAGTTGTCATACCCTAACCTCTTCTTGTCACTTGCGTTTCTACCAAGCTCAAGGACTTCTTCAAGCATGTCAGTTCCCTTGTTTAACATTCTCAATGATTTTGTCATCTCAGTGAGTTGTGAGTTTGACAGGGTGACTTGTTCTTTTAACACAGCTGTTGATGCTTCTAGTGCCTCCTTTTCTTGTGCGAGCAAGGTGACTTGTTTTCTCAATTCAGCTGTTGATGCCTCTAGTGCTTCCTTTTCTTGAGTAACTTTCTCCATCTCCTTATCTTGTCTTCTTATAAGTTCACAAGATTGTTCCCATTTAATGGTGAGGTTATTGTATTTCTCATCCAATTCTTCTTGTAGGAGATCTTCATTACTAGTACCGCAGCTAGTATCAAAAGTTCCAGTGAATGCTTTGTTTGGTTCTTCTTCTTTCTCTTCCTCAGAATCAGATAAGGTAGCTGCCATTCCGTTTTTCTGTTTCCTGAGAAAGTTTGGACATTCTGGTCTGATGTGTCCAAATCCTTCACATTCAAAACATCTTACTTCTTTGTTTTGCTCAGAAGTATTCTCCTCCTTGATCTTGCCCTGTGACTTGATGTTGGACCTCTTGTCTGGGACATTTGTCCTATACCTGGCTTGTAGCTTATTTAAAGATTTATTAAAATCTTTTGTAAGATAAGCTAATGCTTCTGATATCTCATCATCAGTTTGACTTTCCTCAGATTTAAAAGCCAGGTTCTTCATCTTCTTCTCTGGTTTATCATCCAGAGACATCTCAAAAGTTTGTAATGAGCCAATAAGTTCATCAACTTTCAAAAGTCTTGAGATTCTTCGATCGCAGTCACCTTCATATTGAATCTCTTAGGCAGTGATCTAAGGATTTTTCTGGCTAGTTTTTCTTCAGGTATCTTCTCACCTAGGGCAAAGGATGAATTTGCTATGTCTCGTATTCTAGTGTTGAACTCAGATATAGTTTCTTCATCCACCATCCTCAAGTTCTCAAATTTTGTGGTGAGAAGTTGCAGCTCTGACATTCGAACTTTAGAGGTTCCTTCATGTGTCGTTTGAAGAATTTCCCAGGCTTGTTTGGCTTCAGTACAAGTGTTGATTAACTTGAACATGTTTTCATCAACACCGTTGAATATAGCATTGAGTGCTTTAGAGTTGCCACTTGCCTCAGTTTCTTCTTCTAGACTCCAATCTGCTACTCCTTTTAGGCTTGTGGAGCCATCTGCTGCTGTGATTATTGGAGATTCCACCCAGTGATAATTGCCCTCCATGCTTTTTGATCCATGGATTTGAGAAAGGCAACCATTCTTGCTTTCCAATAATCATAATTTGATCCATCCAAGACTGGTGGTCTGTTGATTGATCCTCTCTTGTCCATCTTGAACAAAATATATCTCCCTGGAGCTCACCCAGCAGGTTAGGGTGCATGCTCTGATACCAATTGAACTTCTGTTTTCTGGCAGGACAGATGTCGTACACAATGTCTAGGTCAATGTGTCTATAGTCCAGATGTCTTAGACAACTGGTTCGACAACTGGTTATGAGGATCACGATTTATTGCAGTACTGAAGTAAATAAATAAAAGCAATAAATAACACTAGTTATTTGTTAACCCAGTTCGGCGCCAAATAGCCCTACTCTGGAGGATACCAATCCAGGAAGTGAACACTACTACTCCGAATCAATACTTAGTCTTACAACCACACCAAACACCTATTGGCATGTATGCCTTTTCTTAACCCTAGTAATCTTCTACCCAAGGGCTAACTCCCCCTGAATATGAGAACCTACCCAACTCCCTCTAATCACTAATCCCAAGTGACGACAACTTTAAACTTCACAGTTTAAAAGACTTAGTTGAATGACAACATTCAACGACTCAAAGTTACCAAGTATCAAGAACGATACAAGGAACCACTAATGCTTTGCGCTGTAGGCACAAAGCTTTGGACTCACAATCTTCAGTTATTGTGGGTTGAGTTTTAAGCTCTATGTTAAGTCCTATTTATAGGCGTGCAAATCTTCAGATCGTCTTCAGTCTTTCAGATGCACTACAATAAGAGTTAGTTTTAAAACAAACTTATTTTAAAACAAACTCCAAAAGATAAAGAAATTAATCTTTATCCACAAATTAAATACGAATCCTAATCGTATCTAACACTTAAGATTAATAACAAACTTTATCATTAATCCTAATCTCAGCTTGTTACTTAAAGATTCGCGCTTCATTCAAATTTAAACAAACACGCGAGCTTAATGGATAAGCATTATCTTTTAAGGTGAACCGGGTTCAGATGTCCTACCCACATGTCTTGGGACATCTTGTTCGACATGTTGCCTTAACATGCTCTGAACCCAGTGACAAGATGTCTAGGACATCTTGTTCAACATGTTGCATCTGCACATCTTCAATATGCACAAGTGGTTTAGACCTAATTACTTTAGCATTGGTGCTTCAGTTAAGTCATTCTGACCAAGTTGTTTTAGCCTTATGATGCAGCCAATCTCAGAAGAACTACAGAAACCCTAGCGTACGATGGCAAAGAAGAAGACAACGACCGCAAAGACGATAACGGATGCGAAACCCAGAAGAAATCTAGAGGAGAATCAGTCGAAAACGAGGAAGAAATCTAGAGGTTTGAAGAAAACTACCCAGAAGAATCCTGACTACGGTCTGGCAAGTGTATCAGTCTGTCGTCGAGTAATAATTCACACTCTAGGTGTCTAGAATGAGTTCGTATCCACAGGGATCGTGCCAAAGCTTCGTTAGCGTTATTTAAGTTGTTGGTTTTTGCATTCGCTTTGGTTTTGAAAAAGGTTTTATAAAAAGTAGCGATATGCTTTCAGAAAATAAAGATAAATAAATAATAGATAGATTCAGAAACATAGAGGATAGGTATGGTGGTTGAACTCCCTCCCTTCTTCATATTTGGCATGAACGGTGTATAACATAGTTACTCAGATTATTGTTCGGCGGTGACTTTTCCTTTATTGTAGTAACACCTTACTGTTACACTATGTATATTGAAGTTTCCCTACACTAACAACTAAGGTACCTACGAGAGCCTAACTGAAGGAAAATTGTAATAGAAAAGCAGCGGAATATAAAAAAATTTCCTTTAATGATCCTTACGAATGATCATGAATTGTGTTTAGAGTTTTACCTTTTGATTCGAAAACTCCCTTTAAATCACGAACGGCTATCGAACACTTCGAATCACGAACGAGGTCACGAACAAGAACCTCGAACCGTCACGAACAAGGTCACCACCAAGTCACCAACAAATTTGATCACAAGCGTTAAAGGTATAACGCCTCTAGCCAGTCCACACGAACAACAACCTTCAATGGAGTGCTAGCTCCAATGGTTTGAAGGGTTAAGAGAAAGGAGGCACAAAATAAGGATTAGGGTTTTTCACAAAAACTCTAGAAAGGTGATTAGGGTTTCTCAAGAGAGGAGAGAACAAAGGCTCATGAGAACGAGTAACAAAAGTGTGTAACATTTTCTCCTTACCACAAGGGTTCTATTTATAGAACCACTTGCCATGGCAAAATTACACTAAAGCCCTTTTAACTAAATGGGCTATAGTGGGCGCCATTCTCATGTAAATATGTCTAGTACATATTTGCACCCCCTTCTTGCTACATCATACCATATGATGTAATGCTCATTTTAATTACCATAATACCCTTATCATATTTCCTTATTTCTCCAAGGTGCACCGTACCTTACGGTGTTCCAATCTCACTAGATTGTTCTTATGTGTGTGACCCTGTAGGTTTCCGTAACGTTGACAATTATAATAAATCACTATTTATTATAATAAACAGTGAGCGGTATCTAGAAACACATCACTGCTACTCAAGTTACGAGAAATTAACATGTGATCTAAACATAACCTCTTGTGATAATATCAGTGTGTATAATTACCCCTTTGCCCTTATGTCTATATTGAACACAGTGTCATCCTTGTCCAGTTCAATATTGGGCCCGTGACATTTATCCTGTTATGCAGGATTGGCAAATTCCATCTAGGTCACTACTGTCCCTCAGCATGCTTCGTAAAGTACCCATCAACTGCCTTTATAATTATCCTGTTACGGATAACGTTAGATCAGCAACAAAGTACTTCACTCCCCATCTAGGGTACAAAGTGGTTTCAGGTCTAAGGGTGGTCTACACCATTATCACCATGAGAGTAACTTATGACACTTTGCATAACTTTGCATGTAGTACTCTCATAGCGGGTCAATCCAGTATAAATATTACTCCTAATATTTATACCTACGTCAAGACTTGATAACTCCTTATCCCATGATCCATGAGATGTGATCATCAGTCTATCTTCATAATAGTCTTTATGCTTTAAGGTTATCCCCTTTACCTTAAAGCTCGACTACGGATACTTTAAGAATAGTGTCCTTATGTTTAATATTATCTCATGATTAAGTCACACTTAATTATTAAACGGACTTTCTATTCTAGGGACTTCATTATTTTGCAACCTTACAAACATAATAAAGAAATGCCATATTTATATTCAAACTCCTAAAGCAAATACTATGAAAATAGATTGGCTCTTAGGGCTTACTCCAACAATCTCCCACTAGCACTAAAGCCAATCTAGGTTACTCTTAATACCTATAGACTTAGTATGCCCATCAAGCTTCAACTGCGCAAGAGGCTTTGTTAGTGGATAAGGAACTATTTCATATGTTGGTATCTTACGTATCTTCCAACGTTCTATTTCGATCTCTATCGAAATATATAAGTGTCTAAGTATATTCATGAATCGTCGGTGAGATCTATTCTCAAGTGTTCTTGCAAGATTAAACTATTACCATCACTAATGTGATTAATGTGACTTGTAACACCGGAAACATAGCTTTAGCTCAATCATGAGCCAAACGATCCAATCTTAATACTCAACTTATTTAACTGAAACAAACATATTACGAAGCTTATCTTATAGCTTTCAATGCTTGTATTCAGCCATGATATACAATACATTGGTATGGAAACTTCCTTCATTATAACTTCCTTATAATGATCCTTCCCATACCTATCTATTTCAAGAAATAGGCCTTAGTTCCTTTAAGGTCCTTAGGGATATTCTTGAAGGTAAGTTAGTGTCAAACACTAATTTCAATTTTGGTACATAGGTTATTCCTAACTCTTTAGGAATTCTTGCCTAAGTGTTTCATCAAGAGTTATTTTCCTAGTCATGTCTCACATGTATAAGAAAAATGTCTTGATGATTAATATGATATCAGATATTATCACTCCCACTAAAACTTTGTATGCACAAGATTTATATTTGTCCTTCATTTGTTTTCCACAAAACTTTCAAAAGGAACAAATATTCAAATTTATTCGATCTAATCAAAATTAGATAGGTTTGTCCTTGTTAATTTGTTTTCATAAAACTTCATAAAAGGAACAAACAATAATTTAATTTTCTGAGAACTCTATCTAATCAAAATTAGATAGCTACAAGTTATATACCTTTCTAGCATCATTTGGATCAACAAAACCCTTATGTCTATGTCCAACACATATATATGAGGTCATTCCAATTAAGGAATGCAACTTTGTTATCCATCTACCAAAACATGTAGTACAACATTTAGCAGAAGCAATCAAATATTATAAGGTATTCTTAATACCTTCCATATCAGTGTTCAAAAAGAATACTCACTTTCATCGTATGAGTCTTACTCATCTTGAAGACATAACCATTATCTATATAAGGCTAGTGTATATGGATTCTGTATGAGATTTCATGGCATTTAGCCACTTCTCATATTCTAGATCGTCTTACGACCTTTTAGAAAGTCAAAGACTCATCTTCCATGAGAATCATATCACATTGCTGAGTCATGATAAAACCATACCTTGTAGCCATATGTGATATGTTAGACTTATCTTGGATTTGTGCAACTTTAAAACAATGGTTCTTCAACAACCTTGAGGAACCGGTTTGCATTCCCTTTTAAATAAATACGTTTTGTGGTACTTGAATTTATTCAAGTTCTATATCACTCCCACTGTCTCTTTTAGAGACACACTCCCACTAGAGGAATGTTTCAAACCTAGCAACAAAACAACATTTTGTCCTTAAGAGTGATATAGGACCAATATCCCTTTCTTTAGGATATTTCCACTTATTCATTCATTCATTTGGAATTAGATTTATCTAATAAATTTTAATCCAAAATTCTCATAAAGACAAACTTGGTACTCTTACCTCCATATCGCATATGGTGTCTTTATGATCATTTTAAAAGGGAACTAATTGTGGGTGAAGATTAATTATAAGTAAAGAGATTTATAGAAAGAGTCAATATATAATTAAACTATCCTTAAATCATGTCAAACATGATGTGATAAAATAGTTATTATAGTCCTTTAATTAAGTATTTACTGATATGACTCATTCATATAACTTAAATACTTTTGTCGAGTTCTATTTTCTTCATTGTTGAATTTCTTTGACAAATTCAAAGATTTCTAATTGGTGTCATACACCTACCAACATCTAATGATTTTAATCATCAATGTTAATGAAGTAAAATAAACTCAATATACCAAATATGTTTAGTGGTCGACATACATCTCATGTATATTGTTCAAATAGGTCATGCGTTATTTTATTGACACATCGAATATTTGTACTAAACAACAATGCTCTTGATATATTTAAGGTCCAAATCATATTTGGCTCTTATCATGATTGTTATAGATAACCCTATCAAGACCATGGAACCCTAGTCCATTACTTGACTTGGAGTAATAGTATAGAAGACTTTGCTTAAATGATAGGACCATTACTTGTCTTATCATTTAAGGCTACAATTCATATATTGTCAATACAAGATATACAATTGCTACTTCTATTACTAGATGGAATTCAATAACAATTATTTTGTTCCATTTCAAACTCGATTTTAAGTCATTGCATAAGCTCTCATTATCAATGAAACAATTTTCATTCTAGATATGGGTTGACTTAAAATTATAGCCAATGTTCTAATTCTTTAAGCATCTCTATTTTCGAAAAATTGAGATTCAACATCTTGTGTCATATACTTTTGATGTAGAAATAGAAATTTTGACTTTCTATAACAATATGTGCATTATTGAAGTCTCACTTCATACTTTTGGTTTGACTCTTGTAACAGCCCGTTTTTCCAAGGCCAAAAAGTCAATATTTTTTTTTTCTTTTTCAACTAACACTCAGAGTGCGCATAAAATATTTTTCAATGAGCCGGCATTCAAATATACAAAAGAACTCATTACCATAAGGTGCTTCGACAAGCAAAGTGTATTCCTGAATAATTACAATCCAAGTCTAAGTATTTAATACTTACAACAAAACAAGTTAGAATCCTATGCCTGAACCCAAAAAGCACGGTGTACAACCCACACCGGCGCATAGTCTAACTAAGCTAAAGCTCCAACATCTCACTAGGGCCTGGAACAGCCACCGTCGTCACCATGACCTAACCCATCATCTGGGTGGGATGAGCCCGCAAATGAAAGAAAGGGTCACCACAAAATAAAAGTATGTGTATATATAACCGGTGCGAGAGAGTATACAAATACCAAACATACAAATACCAACATAGAAAGCTCTTTAAACACATAGCCATTCCCACCAACGGGCTCATGTAAGCAATGCACACATAGCCTATCAATGCAGACTCTAAATGATTGTGATCACCCTAGCCGGGTCTTTTTCACATGCATGAATTCCGGAATCAACCTCTCTATAGAAGGCGTAGGTCTCAGGTGGGATAACACCTCCTACTATTGGTGGGATAACACCAGGTAGAGTCACACAGACAATACCAAAACAATCACGGTGGGATAACACCGGGTGAGTCACACAGACAACCACCAACTCAATAAAATCCAGTAGGATTTGGCGAAGCCACACAGTCAAACGCCCGGTACGTAGGCAAAGTCACACAGACATACACCTAGGCACGCAACTATGAAATGCATGGCATATATTCTCTTTGGCATATACAGGATAGTCACACAGACAAAATCCTCGCGTAGTCCTATCTGACGCACGCATTCATATATGCTCATGCAAACATTCACATAGCCTAAAGCCTATGTACAAAGCATCACAACATACATACATTTTCTCAATCATATGTAAATTGCACACGTATTTATAAACACGTTCTCATCAACGAGAATACATAAGTACAAACATGCCAAAGCACACAGCAATTGCACACACAGCAAAACAAAGCATGTCGTAACCGTTTTAAAGACAGAAATAAAGTGGAGCCCTTACCTCAACAAGCTTCCGTTACTTTAATTTCGCGAAAATCTACCACACACGCTACCTAAAATAAATGTAGCGTAACATCAATAAAATACTCCTCGTTTATCTTATCGAACCGAAACTCGCTCTCAAAGCTCCAGAGGGGTCTAAGGTACTTTCTAAAGCTATCCCTCAATGATTTCAGGTTATTCTCATAGTGTTCAAAAATTCACGAAGTTAATTGTACTATTTTTATAACACGAAAATCATTTTGTTTTCAAATCATAAACTAAAACCATTTTGGATTTTTCCACTTCAAGGACTTGTCCCACACACAACAAAACCATTTGAAACAAAACTAAAACTTTTCAAAAATATTTTTATGAAAAATCGAAGTTTTCTTGCGTTACAAGTTACACATTTTTTTTCTTCCTAACAACCTTTCCTATACTCCTTTTTCTTCAAAACTAAGATTATCCAACACATACACAATTTTCACACAATTGTGGACTTAGAAAAATTTTTGGAATTTCTCCCTCAACACTAAAAAGGCCACGGCCATTTTTTTGAAAAGCACCCTTCCACACAAAATTTTTCACTTCTAAATGCATGGTAATATCCCATAATACCTAACTAGCACTTATTAAAACGATTTAGAAATTATAGAGTCGAATCGCAAAATTCGAGAAATCTCAAATAAGGTTTTTCTTAAGGCAAGTGATCATTTTTCTTTTCAAAAACATCCCATAACCCATCAAACAATTAAACAATGATCATGGGAAGCTATTTGCCTCTAAACAATTTTCGAAATTCGATTCCTCGAACCCTATATGGGTGCCACGGCCAAATGAGGCAAAAGGCAACCCTACACATTTTTTCCATTTGAAACCCTAGCCCACATTCATTAGTTCGTAATGATATTCGATCGTGTACCCGACTCCTTTTGAAACTCGAAATAAATTTTTTTCTAAATTGTGTTCTTCGAGTCGCTCAAGAACACGAGAATAATTTTTTTCTTATTTTTCGAAACAAATTTTATATTCAAGAATCCATTTTGCCACAAAGCCCAAAACTAACATCAAAAACAAAATCTCAAAACAAAATTCAAGTTTATGATCTTTTCAAAATTTTTCTTCAAACCTAACTTAAAAATTTGTGAAAACTTTAAATCAACCATGGAAATCATCTCATACTTCACTCATATGTACTAATTAACTCTCATGAACACTTCTATGGAACCAAAAACTAATTAAAACTAGATTCTAGAATTTTTCTCTCAAGAACATAATCCTCAAAATCCTAAAATCTAGGAAGTTCATGGCTAGATAAGGAAGAGAAGAGGTTAGTTACCTTAAGTGAAGAAGATTCTTGGCAAGTTAATGATCCAAGCTTGAGAAAATGAGAAATGAAATTTTGAATGGATGAATGAGTGAGAGAGAGATCAGCCGAGAGAGTGAGGAGAGGAGGGAGTAGTTTTTGTGATTTTTCTTCTAAGTCCACAAAGCTAAACCTCCTTACTATGCAAAGGGTCTTGATCAATCTAAGCCCTTGGATCAAATAGTGTAAAGCTAGCAAGATTAAACCCTAGCCATTGGATCATTTCAAGTCTATCCACTTTAGATATTTCTTTCTCATGAGAAACTCACGCCTCACAGACGAGTCGCGCCTCGCTAACGGACGGAATTCGCAAAAATATAAAATCTACCAAATAAACGTCCGTCGTAAACCGTTTCCAAATATTATCGCTAAATCTTTTTCCTCGACTGTAATTTTCTTCCTCACCCTCGAAAATTAGTCTAACAATATATCCTAACTCACGCCGATATATAAAACTCCCATCTAAATTTCTACGGAATTCAGACATCGTAAAAATTTCCAACAGCGGGTAAAATTCCTACTCGTTTTTCCAAAAACCAGAATAATCCAAAACTCGTTATTCTGACTACACATAAACCTTCTTATACTCAAAAGAAGACTACAACCCAAAAGTCTGTGCCTTTCCAGCGCACGAGCACGAAACAGGCTCCATTTCAGCAAACAGCCGTTATGGCGACAATACTCACAAAACCACTTAACAAAAACCCTAATATTCTTAGTCATTACTTATTTTATTCACACAAAAGGTACAGTGGAATTACGGGTCTTACAACTCTTCCAAGAACTATTTACGTCATTTTAATGGTCTAACTATAGCCGTTCTACTTTGACAACCATTTTGTACTATTCAAATAAGAGGAATATAAATCTTATTTATATTATATCTCAAATCTTTGATAGTGCAAATTAATTCTCATTCAACTCAACAAATTCCGGTAGATATTCAAAACAATTTTGTCTATATCTATTCCATTATAATTTGTTAGATTGATCCTATGACCAACTTTTTTTGATCCATTGAGAAATTTATCATACTCTAAAGTTCTTTCAAAAGGATCTTACTTGAGATTAAATGATCACATCATTTATTATATATTCTATATCTAGACGTCAACTTGATGCTTCTAACAAGTATCCCTTTTCCAATCTAGTTATAGTAGGTTGTTCACAGTTTATAGTTCAAGACTTATAGTTTTCTCGCATTTGAGAACAATTCTCAATTTGTACCAATACAGAAACTCCTTTCTGAAAATCTTGTCCTTCATAAGGACAACTTAATATTGTATTTCGAAATTCTAATTACAAAGATATGTAAGATATTATGACTAAATCATATTTAATTTGGTCTTTAATTAAATACGCTCCCACTATTTTACTCAAAACAAATGACCCTCATCATTTGATTCGGAAAATCCCGTTGGAAGATTTTCTAGTGGGTCAAGATCCATATTTCACCTTGTCTTAAGTCCGCGGTGGGCGGATTACACAAGACTTAGTTATTTAGGTAGGAACTCCTTCCAATTGTATCTCATACAATTCTTGAATATATCAATTGGGTGAATAACTCCTTATTCTAATTCATCTTATGAATTATTCCCAACCATTGCTTCTTAAACTCATGTAATCTCATTATATTTGTTAAGTTAAGTTTGACCCTTACTTTAGAAGTTGGATATTACAATTATCCCATCGCACCTTACCAATATAGAGTATGCACTTCGCGGTGGGCGAACCTACATAGTTCGATACTAGTCTTGATGAGTTCAAAAGCTTGGAAAGCGTAAACTTAATATTCACATATTTTATTATTAAAGAGAATGCACTCCGCGGTGGGCGAACCTACATTTTCTTTATTAATCTCTTATGTGTCTCTTGAGGGATTTTATTTAATTTGATCTCACCGGCTTATTTATCATATAAATCGTCACTCACATGCATCAACATACATAAATAAATAAAATGAAACAGTTATGGCCCCTAGCGCATTTGTTCTCCCAAGCCAATGAGAGAACCTAATCTAACCTAAAACGATCTATACTTCTCCAAGCATGATCTCCAAGGTTGACCTCCATTGTACTTCTTCTTCATAATATTACATAATAATATAAAAGAATACTCGTTTTACATACGAGGGAGTGGATGAGAAGAGAATATAGAGAATAGAGATAAGGCACGACACGCAGGCCGTATTTAAAAACCAAATGCAATAAAATAAATAAACTAAGGCCATAACCAATCATCAAATATAATAATAACAAACAAACTTTATTATTATTAAAGTCTCATAATTAATTAAATCCGGGGATTGATCAAATCAGGTAAGTTTGATTCAAATATTTAATTCACAATTAAATATTTCGAATCAAAATTTGCTAAAATAAATAACATTATTTTAAAGTAGAATTAAATCTTTTGACAATTCTCCAAATATGGAAAATTATTTAATCAAAACCTTTTTGAATAAAATATTTCCAAAATTGGTAATATTATCTTTTAAAACAATTTTAAAAGATATTTCTAGAGATTTGAAACGATTTCATAATTAAATATATTTGTCAAATATGGAAAATTATTTAATCAAAACCCTTTTGAATAAAATATTTCCAAAATTGATGATATTATCTTTTAAAACAATTTTAAAAGATATTTCTAGAATTTTGAAACGATTTCAAAATTAAATATATTTATCATCTACTTTTCGCATCAACACTTGATACGTTTTGCAAATCCTAATTTTAATGACACAACATTTGTGCAACCCTTTCATGCCGTCAAAATTCCTTATGACCGAAATCCAATCCAATTGATCAACATGTCATTGTTTCACCATACAAATGTCGGATTCCGAAACAAATGAACACGGCTCGCTTTAATTGAATAACTTTCATAAAAATTTTAACGAAATTACTAACGGTATATCACATACACCATTTTGCATTACGGTTACTTATATCATATATAAGTTTATGGCCGTTCTTGATTGTGTAACCTTAGGACAATTAACATATCGCATGCTTCACCATACAAGTGTCGGATTCCGAAGCCGTTTCAATGTTAATTACCCAATTCATACACAAAACTTACATCACATGTAAGTATTGACCGTTCTTGTTCGTGTAACCTTAGGACAATCAACATATCGCATGCTCCACCATACAAGTGTCGGATTCCGGAGCCGTTTCAATGTTAATCATCGAATTTATGCACAAACAACCGTCAAATTTTAATTACTCGATTTTAATCTTTTATTAACCGTTTTAATCATATTAAAACTGAATTCATGAATTTAAACAAACATCAATTCATGGTTTCGTAAGTGGCTCTGATACCACTGAAGGAAAATAGTAATAGAAAAGCAGCGGAATATAAAAAATTTTCCTTTAATGATCCTTACGAATGGTCATGAATTGTGTTTAGAGTTTTACCTTTTGATTCGAAAACTCCCTTTAAATCACGAACGGCTATCGAACACTTCGAATCACGAACGAGGTCACGAACAAGAACCTCGAACCGTCACGAACAAGGTCACCACCAAGTCACCAACAAATTTGATCACAAGCGTTAAAGGTATAACGCCTCTAGCCAGTCCACACGAACAACAACCTTCAATGGAGTGCTAGCTCCAATGGTTTGAAGGGTTAGGAGAAAGGAGGCACAAAATAAGGATTAGGGTTTTTCACAAAAACTCTAGAAAGGTGATTAGGGTTTCTCAAGAGAGGAGAGAACAAAGGCTCATGAGAATGAGTAACAAAAGTGTGTAACATTTTCTCCTTACCACAAGGGTTCTATTTATAGAACCACTTGCCATGGCAAAATTACACTAAAGCCCTTTTAACTAAATGGGCTATAGTGGGCGCCATTCTCATGTAAATATGTCTAGTACATATTTGCACCCCCTTCTTGCTACATCATACCATATGATGTAATGCTCATTTTAATTACCATAATACCCTTATCATATTTCCTTATTTCTCCAAGGTGCACCGTACCTTACGGTGTTCCAATCTCACTAGATTGTTCTTATGTGTGTGACCCTGTAGGTTTCCGTAACGTTGACAATTATAATAAATCACTATTTATTATAATAAACAGTGAGCGGTATCTAGCAACACATCACTGCTACTCAAGTTACGAGAAATTAACATGTGATCTAAACATAACCTCTTGTGATAATATCAGTGTGTATAATTACCCCTTTGCCCTTATGTCTATATTGAACACAAGGCATACACAGTGTCATCCTTGTCCAGTTCAATATTGGGCCCGTGACATTTATCCTGTTATGCAGGATTGGCAAATTCCATCTAGGTCACTACTGTCCCTCAACATGCTTCGTAAAGTACCCATCAACTGCCTTTATAATTATCCTGTTACGGATAACGTTAGATCAGCAACAAAGTACTTCACTCCCCATCTAGGGTACAAAGTGGTTTCAGGTCTAAGGGTGGTCTACACCATTATCACCATGAGAGTAACTTATGACACTTTGCATAACTTTGCATGTAGTACTCTCATAGCGGGTCAATCCAGTATAAATATTACTCCTAATATTTATACCTACGTCAAGACTTGATAACTCCTTATCCCATGATCCATGAGATGTGATCATCAGTCTATCTTCATAATAGTCTTTATGCTTTAAGGTTATCCCCTTTACCTTAAAGCTCGACTACGGATACTTTAAGAATAGTGTCCTTATGTTTAATATTATCTCATGATTAAGTCACACTTAATTATTAAACGGACTTTCTATTCTAGGGACTTCATTATTTTGCAACCTTACAAACATAATAAAGAAATGCCATATTTATATTCAAACTCCTAAAGCAAATACTATGAAAATAGATTGGCTCTTAGGGCTTACTCCAACACTAACATCGATGTGTCACATACCCTAATTACTAGGTGAGTTATTCATTACACATGCATTATTACCTTCTCCCATCCAATGCCTCTAGATCCTAGTATCGGGCTATTCATCTTCTAAGTGCTCAGTTCACACCTAGTGCATGATTCCTCCTCTAACCGCTCAGTTCACGACTAGTTCAGGATGTTACCGTCTCTATACACCTAGCATTATTTACTACTAGTTCCGGACCATATTAAGTTAATACCTAATATCAATTCTATGGGCGCTCCCGCTTATCCGGCCAGATTACGAGATACGTTATTAAAGTGCAAGAAAGTAAATAACAAACATAATACTAAATAACGATTTATTATAACTTTGACTCAATCACAGACTCCAAATATTCATAGGGGAGTTCATCTTCTCCACCACAACCTAAGGCATCTAATACAAAAGACTACATATTTAAATTACAAAAGAATTATAACCTAAATACAAAAGCCTAAAGAAAACATACATTGCTGAGTTAGTTTTCCCGTAAGGGAAGAAAACTATGCCCTTAGAGCTCCTCCGAACACCTCCTTTATAGTAGAGAGTGTTCTACTATTTCTGAATGAATTAAACAATGGGAGGAGAGCTCTATTTATAGTTTTCGTAATGGGCCTCAGCAAGCCATCGTGCTGCGATAGGTCCATCGCAATACGATGGGAAGATTCAGTTCAATTTTATAACTGATCATGTGCATTTCATCAGCTTGGTCGCCAAGTAATGTCATCGTGCTGCGATATAGGCCATCGTGCTGCGATGAACAAATATTTTCCAGATTTATTTCTTCTGTTTTCTTGGCCAACGAGCAGCTCCCATCATGGCACGATGGGAGCCATCGTGCTATGATGATCAGCACATTTTCTTCACTTTTTGCATTCTTGACTCTGTCTTGATGCTTTTCTTGGATTCTGTAGGTTTTTCTTCGTATTTGGGCCTGTCTTGGTCATTTTACTACTAAAACTAATACTAAAAATACCATAGAAATTCCTGTCATCAAATCCCAAGTAAGTTCTATGTTTCGAAAAATGTAGTCTTGAATATTTCAATAGTAAAATGTCACCTTTAATCACATGTTAGATTCTTTATTCTGTCATTGTAGGACCGAATCACACACTACACTGTCAAAAAAAATCATATTCAATTTTTGTTGTTTAGTGTAGTGTTAATAGTGTGTGGGTGTTCATATTTTTCCATGTGTGGGGGTTAAATAGGATTTAGACACGTGGCTGATGGTAAAAAATGGAATTTTTTTTGTTTTACAGAAATGAAGAGTTATTCAATGTTGTCTTTCACCATGGTGGTGAGTTTTTCAAAGAGAATAACAGTTTGATATATAGAAGTGGGGTTCAAACTGTTGTGAGTGGTGTGAACTTGAATAATTGGTGTAACAAGTCTCATGTGTTGGGTATTGTTATGGGTTGGGGTTATAATGTTAATAAGGTCAAACTGCGGAGTAGGTACATAGATTTTGATGATGGTCGTTTCTTTAAGTTGAGAGAGTATGATGACTATATGGAGGTTGCTATACGTAGTGCTGGTGGTGGAGGTGATGCACAAATCTATGTGGATCACAAAGTTGAGGATGAAGTTGGGATAGTGAGGATGATAGTGATTATGATGCTGGGGTAAAATTTAATGACAGTGAGGATGAGAGAACATTTGGTCTTGAGGATGGGTTTGGTGTTGATCCAATACCAGAGAAAAGTAATGAAAATAACATGAAGATTGTTCTTTGTTCAATTGGATGCAGCAGTGAGAGTAAGTTTGATGATGGTGAATATGAAAGTGAAGAGTTGCATAGCTCAGATCTTGATGCATCAGATGAGGAAAGAGGTGTTAGATATGAGAAGTTTAGAAATGAACAAATGGGGAAGAAGTACAAATTTAAGTATGGTATGGAGTTCAATAGTTTAGCAGATTTTAGATTTGCAATTAGGGACCACAATGTTAGAAATGGATATGACATAAAATATGTAAAAAATGAAGGGGATAGGGTAAGAGTGGTGTGTAACAGAGGGTGTCCATATAAGGTGTTGTGTTCCCAAGTGGGCCAGTCAAGGACTTTTGCAATAAAGACAGAAGATAAGTTTATTAAACACACTTGCATTAAGTCCTTGACCAATAAAGCTACCAACTCCAAGTGGGTCTCAAAACATGTGGTGAACCAAATGCACACATCTCAAAAGGTAAGGATCAAAGACATAATACAACTAATGAGGACCAACTTTTCTTTGATCATCACCCCTAGCACAGCTTGGAAGGCGAAACAGTATGCCTCTGCAATAATTGAAGGAGATGCTGACAGGCAGTATTCAATGCTTAGGAGATATGCAGAAGAGATGTTTAGGGTAAGCAGGGGCAACACAGTGAAGATTGGTGTTGATAGACCAATTCCTTCAATTCACCCCAGGTACTTTTTATTGAATTGTTTTTAATTTATTTTTACAGATCTACATCAATGTGTTTAATATATTTCAAGATCTATGACTACGGTCTGGCAAGTGCACCAGTCTGTCGTCGAGTAATAATTCACACTCTAGGTGTCTAGAATGAGTTCGTATCCACAGGGATCGTGCCGCAGCTTCACTAGCGTTATTTAAGTTTGTGATAGTTTGCATTCGCTTTGGTTTTTGAAAAGGTTTTTATAAAAATAGCGTAATGCTTTGCAGAAATATAAATTGCAGAATGTATAAATAATAGATTCAAGAAATATAGAGGCTAGGTATGGTGGTTGGACTCCCTCCCTTCTTCATATTTGGCATGACCGGTGTATAACATAATTACTTAGATTATGTTCGGCGGTGAATTATCCTTGTTGTAGTAATACCTTACTATTACATTATGTCTATTAAAGTTTCCCTACGTTAACAACTAAGGTACCTATGAGAGCCTAACCTCGATGTGTCACATACCTTAATTACTAAGTGAGTTGTTTATAAACACGCATTATAACCTTCACCAATTTACCTCTAGGTCCTAGTATCGGGTTGTTCATCTTCTAAGTGCTCAGATCACACCTAGTGCATGATTCCTCCTCTAACCGCTCAGTTCACGACTAGTTCAGAATGTTACCGTCTCTATACACCTAGCATTATTTACTACGAGTTCCGGACTATACCAAGTCAAAACCTGATATTAATTCTATGGGCGCTCCCGCTTATCCGGCCAGATTACGAGAATACGTTATTAAAGTGCACGAAAGTAAATAGCAAACATAATTACTAAATATCATTTATTATAACTTAGACTCAATCACAGACTCCAAATATTCATAGGGGAGTTCATCTTCTCCACCACAACCTAAGGCATAAATAATAAAGACTACATATTTAAATTACAATAAATTATAACCTAAATACAAAAGCCTAAAGAAATCATACCTTGCTGAGTTAGTTTTCCCGTAAGGGGAGAAAACTATGCCCAATAGAGCTCCTTTGAACCTCTCCTTATAGTAGAGAGTGTTCTACTATTTCTCAATGATTTTAACAATGAATGGAAGGCTCTTTATAGTTTTCGTAATGGGCCTCAGCAAGGTCATCGCAGTACGATGAACCCATCGTGCTGCGATGTGAAGATTCAGTTTATTTTTATAACTGATCCTGTGCATTTCATCATCTTGGGCGCCAAGTTACTCCATCGTGCTGCGATAGCACACATCGTACTGCGATGGAAGATTTTCTTCAGATTTATTGCTTCTGATTTCTTGGCGAATAAGCAGCTCCCATCGTGGCACGATGGGAGCCATCGTGCTGCGATGGAATGCTGATTTTCTTCACTTTTTGGGTTTTTCTTGTCTTTTTGCATCTTGGACTCTGTCTTGATGCTTTTTCTTGCTTTTGTAGGTTTTCCTTCGTATTTGGGCCTGTCTTGGTCATTTTACTACTAATAATAATACTAAAAATGACGTAGAAATTCCTGTCATCACAACCCCAAACTTAAACTGTTGCTTGTCCTAAAGTAACATGCTGTCAGTCAAGATCGTTAGAGAAATAAGAGATAAATAAAGATGATAGGAATTTCACAACCTTGCTTAATATTTCAGCAATGGTACCGCTGATTTCTTACCGCAGCGATCATGCTCAGGTTTTCTAGGCTCAGGAGACGTCAATGGTAGCAAATCGGACAAATGTCTGCAAGAGTCCATGTTCAACTTTTTCTCTCTCTCACATTTGTGTTTTTCGCTCATAATTGAAAGGGTTAGCTCTCAATCATCGCACAACCTGCCATTTTACCATAGGCTTGCAAGAATTCTAAGCAACCAGTCAAAATTTAATATACATGCATTATTGGAGGTCTTTTCAGGGTTATAACGTGGCTTAGGTCAAGGTAGGACATTTTTGGGAATAGTAGACTAAACATTGGAGTTAAGTTCTACTTTGTTGTTCCTTTTTTTGTGTACGCAACCTTTGTTCCTTAGGGTGCCTTTTTGTGTTGGTATCGGAAAATAAGAACCGGATGTGTCTTTGTGTGGTTCTTTTCTATCACTGTTTTTGCGCTTTGGCTCTTTCTTTTGCCTTTTGGCTTTTTCATTTTTTTTTTGAAGAGACTATTTTTTAGGGAATTTTTTTGATGTTTTTCCCGTCTCTTTTTCATTTATTTTTTTCTTTTTTGTAGTGATAGTTCTCCGTATACCCACCCCAAACTTAGACGTTGCTAGTTCCATGAGCAACCCCAAACTTATTTTGTTGCCAAGACTTTGAGAACTATTACCTAACTCCAAATAGGGTAAATCATTGTTTTTCTGGTCTATAGGCTTGTATAGTGGTTTGTCACCGAAACAAAAGGGATAATTATTTTTTTACGGCTCAAATTTGGCTAGCAAAGGATATAATATAATAAAGGGTGGCTTGAAAAGGCTCTGGGTTATAACAAACAATTGCCTCAATGCATATAATATCAAATCAACTAGTCAGCAGAGAATTAGAGCAAGTTCTAGAAAATAAACAAGTGCACGGTACTCTCATAGTAATTCGAAAGAAAGTGGTAATACCGTTTGAAAATATTTGGCTCAAATCCTCACATGGCTTAGGTATCTGAAAGTTGAACACTTGTCTCACAGACACCAGCTTCATCACTCGTCTCTTTGTCTCCCGAACTTCGCACTTCAGAGCAATCACCTTTGGTTTCTGTATGAAGGCGTGAAATTCGGCTCATCAGAATTTATAACTCACTTCGCCGCAATCTTACCTATAACAATTTATCATGCACTAGATAATAAACAGCAAACAGTTATTTAATTTTTTTTTGTAAGTTTGAATAAGGGTTGTTTATAGATGAAAATGACATGCGGAATTCTAGGCATACTTTATTGAGTTGAAAAACTGAAATGAAAATACTGAATTGAAAATATTTATCCTTGGGTTGCCTCCCAAGCAGCGCTTGTTTAGCCTGTCATTAGCTTGAGGCATTTCCTCCATTAGAGAGGATATGTTCGCATGTTTCTCTTCTGTGCTCCTTTGTTCCAGCTTGAAGCACTGACCATCTTTCTTAAATTCTTGCAATCTTTTGGTCGGATCAGATCTGTTTCACCACATCCTCAACTATCCGGTTGGCGACTAATTTACCAGTGCAGTTTCATAGAACGCAGTGATTTCACCCCAAACTTATATTCGTGCATGTCTCTCTTTTTGATTCTTTCTTCAAGGAAGAAGTTGTTCTCTGAGGTGACTTTGCAGACTGGTTTTCTTGATTGTAGTAGTTCATCCCTGATGGCCTTTCTCTATTCTCTCGTCATCTTTTCAATGGTTCCCGTGTCTCCGAACCATTCTTGTAACAGCCCTTCTTTTCTCTTGCTTCATGTGGAAGCTTTAGTCAAATGATCCTCCTGACCATTGACTTTTTGTTGCAGCTTCTCTTTCTCAATTTGCTCTATCTCTTATCATTTTGAGAGTTTTCTTGTGAGAATGCTGGCTTTAATTTTTGCTGTTGCCAGCCCTTGTAATCCTTAGCACTTGAGTACCTGTCTGCATGCACTTTAAACAAATACCTCAGTAGCACTGGATAAATATTTTTTGTGAAACTATTTTTGGTTTGTCTCATGTGTCTTTGTCACCATGAAAATTCCCAGGTAAGTGAGGTGGATCACAACGGATCGCTTAAATACCAAGACTTATCCTTAGCCAGAACTTTCACAGATCAAAATCCACAATCATCAACATGATTTTTTGATTTTTTAATTTTTTTGTATTTTTAAATTTTTTTTGACAAACTTAAATAAATCTAGTAACGCTTTGTAAACACAATCCCCGGCAACGGCGCCAAAAACTTGACTACGGTCTGGCAAGTGCACCTGTCTGTCGTCGAGTAATAATTCACACTCTAGGTGTCTAGAATGAGTTCGTATCCACAGGGATCGTGCCGCAGCTTCACTAGCGTTATTTAAGTTTGTGATAGTTTGCATTCGCTTTGGTTTTTGAAAAGGTTTTTATAAAAATAGCGTAATGCTTTGCAGAAATATAAATTGCAGAATGTATAAATAATAGATTCAAGAAATATAGAGGCTAGGTATGGTGGTTGGACTCCCTCCCTTCTTCATATTTGGCATGACCGGTGTATAACATAGTTACTTAGATTATGTTCGGCGGTGAATTATCCTTGTTGTAGTAATACCTTACTATTACACTATGTCTATTAAAGTTTCCCTACGTTAACAACTAAGGTACCTATGAGAGCCTAACCTCGATGTGTCACATACCTTAATTACTAAGTGAGTTGTTTATAAACACGCATTATAACCTTCACCAATTTACCTCTAGGTCCTAGTATTGGGTTGTTCATCTTCTAAGTGCTCAGATCACACCTAGTGCATGATTCCTCCTCTAACCGCTCAGTTCACGACTAGTTCAGGAAGTTACCGTCTCTATACACCTAGCATTATTTACTACGAGTTCCGGACTATACCAAGTCAAAACCTGATATTAATTCTATGGGCGCTCCCGCTTATCCGGCCAGATTACGAGAATACGTTATTAAAGTGCACGAAAGTAAATAACAAACATAATTACTAAATATCATTTATTATAACTTAGACTCAATCACAGACTCCAAATATTCATAGGGGAGTTCATCTTCTCCACCACAACCTAAGGCATAAATAATAAAGACTACATATTTAAATTACAATAAATTATAACCTAAATACAAAAGCCTAAAGAAATCATACCTTGCTGAGTTAGTTTTCCCGTAAGGGGAGAAAACTATGCCCAATAGAGCTCCTCTGAACCTCTCCTTATAGTAGAGAGTGTTCTACTATTTCTGAATGATTTTAACAATGAATGGGAGGCTCTATTTATAGTTTTCGTAATGAGCCTCAGCAAGGTCATCGCAGTACGATGACCCCATCGTGCTGCGATGTGAAGATTCAGTTTATTTTTATAACTGATCCTGTGCATTTCATCAGCTTGGGCGCCAAGTTACTCCATCGTGCTGCGATAGCACACATCGTACTGCGGTGGAAGATTCTCTTCAGATTTATTGCTTCTGATTTCTTGGCGAACAAGCAGCTCCCATCGTGCTGCGATGGAATGTTGATTTTCTTCACTTTTTGGGCTTTATCTTGTCTTTTTGCATCTTGGACTCTGTCTTGATGTTTTTTCTTGCTTTTGTAGGTTTTCCTTCTTATTTGGGCCTGTCTTGGTCATTTTACTACTAATAATAATACTAAAAATGACGTAGAAATTCCTGTCATCAATCTACATATATGTTACTAATTCAATTATTTTTAAATTTCCCAGATTTAGTTCATTTTATTTCTGTTTTGAGGGTTGCAAAAAGGGGTTCATCAATGGATGTAGGCCATTCATTGGTGTTGATGGATGTCATTTAAAGACAAAATATGGTGGAAAATTGCTGATTGATGTTGCTAGAGACCCAAATGACCAATACTTTCCATTGGCATTTGGTGTTGTTGAAAATGAAACCAAGGAAAGCTGGAGGTGGTTCATTCAGCTATTGATGGAAGATCTTTGTCAAGATAACAAATATGTGTTCATATCAGACCAACAAAAGGTAATTTTCATGTTTTTTAGTTCATTTAGTTTCTTATACAATTTCTTTGAAAATGTGTGATTTAATGTGTTTTTGGATGTGTTAATGTTAATGTATGGTTTAGTGGCAGTCTTTGATGAGATGTTTGACAGGATAGAACACAGATTGTGTTTAAGGCATTTATATTCCAATTTCAAGAAGAAATTTAGAGGTGGAGCAATGATCAGAGATTTGATGATGGGAGCTGCCAAAGCTACGTATGTTCAAGCTTGGGAACAAAAAATGGAGGAGCTAAAGAAGATTGACATCAAGGCTTGGGAATGGTTGATCAAGGTGCCTACAAAACTTTGGTGTAAGCATGCCTTCAGTTTTTACTCAAAATGTGATGTGTTAATGAATAATCTTTCTGAGTCATTTAATGCCACAATTCTGGTAGCTAGGGACAAACCAATTCTGACTTTGTGTGAGTGGATTAGAAATTATTTGATGAATAGGATGATGACTTGTGTAGCTAAGTTAGATAGATGGGAACATAGGATGATGCCATTGCCAATGAAAAGATTAGAACAAAGAGATTGTGATGCATGGTACTTGGCATCCAACATTGAGTAATTCTGAAGAAATATGGCAGGTATCTCACCAATACAATGGGCATCAATTTATTGTTGATATATTAAAAAAGACTTGTAGTTGTAACTTTTGGGATTTGGTTGGGATACCATGTAGGCATGCTGTAGCAGCACTTGGTTATAAGTCTCAAGATCCTATTATTTTATGGATAATTATTATTCAAGAGAAAAGTATGCATCATGTTATGGATTTGGTGTGAGCCCTATTAATGGGGCAGACATGTGGCCAAAGCCTCCTGAAGGTGTTGATGAGAATATCTTGCCACCATTGTATAAGAATGGGCCTGGTCGACCCAGGAAGCTAAGAATCAGAGTTGTTGGTGAGGAAGGTGCTAGGAAAAGGAGGAGAGGTATTGTTTACCATTGTACAACATGCAACAGCACTAGTCATAATGCAGCCTCTTGCAAGGCAACATAGCAAGATCCAAACAGCTTGAAAAGAAAGGTATGTTTTGTATCAGATTGTATTGTGAATTACTTATATTATGACTTCAATTATCACTTGACTGTGTTTATACATTGTGAATGCAGAGGAAGAATACAAAGGGAAAAGGAAATGTAAATAATGAAAACAAACAAACAAGCAACTCAAATACCAACTGATGCACCAGAAGGAAGTCAGAATCAAACAACTCAAGCACCAGCAGCAAGTCCAACTCAGGATGCACCAGATGCACCAACTGATGCACCAGAAGGAAGTCAGAATCAAGCAACTCAAGCACCAGCAGCAAATCCAACTCAGGATGCACCAGATGCACCAACTGATGCACCAGATGCAAGTCAAAGTCAAGCACCAGAAGCAGTTGAAGCTAGCCAAGTATCAATGGTGGTTGAACCAAATCCAGACCTGTTTGATGACATTCCTGATGAAGTCATAGCTACACTACCAGATGTTGATATGGCAAAGAAGATTGACCCTGCTAATGAGAAAGGAAAGAAGATTAATGTGAAGACAGAGAAAGTGAAGAAAGTGTCTGATCTTTATCATGGTAAACCAAGAAGAAGCAGTGAAAGAGTGAAGCAAAATTGTTTCAAAAAACCCATAACTGGTGTTGGTACAAGTCAAGAACAGCCAATAGAGATACCAGAATCTAATTATGAGGATTTGATAAATGATGATGCAAAACTTGGAACTTGCTTCAGATCCATGAAGTCTTGGAAGGATATTCCAAAAAAGAACAAGTAATGATTATGTGTTTTGTATATGGTGTTATGTGTTTTGTAACTTGGAACTAGTCTTATGTGTTTTGTAACTTGGAACTAGTCTTATGTTTTGGTATGCACTGAATGTGCTTTGTGTTATGGATTATGTATTGGTATCTGCATTGTGTTAGAGATTACCAGTTTGTTTTTCTATTGTCCTTCTGTTTTGGTATGCACTTTCATGTGCTTTGTGATGTATCTGTTAGGGATTAAGACAATTGCACTATCATGTGCTTGTGATTTAACCCTTTTGTAATGACAATTACATTGTTATGTGCTTATTATATGTTTTGCTAATGACAATTGCACTGTTATGTGGCTTATTAATCTTGAGTTTGTGCTTATTATCTGAGTTGTGCTTAAATCATGAACTTATGACTTGATCACACATATTCAAGTTACATAATAAACTAAAACCAAATTTTACAACATATAATCTCAAATCAAATTTTTCATTACATAATCAAGTTTTAATACAACCATTTGAAACAAATTAATGTCATAAACTAATACAATCATGATCCAAGATCAAACAAACTAAATTCATTAACTTAAAATAGCTATTACATTGTTTTGAATAATATAGCAATCATTATCCCACACATCAAGATTGCAACCCATACAAATTGACCCAACCTCTTCCCAATTTCATTTCCAAGTTGTGTGCCAAACTCCTGCCCAAATCCGTTGCCAAATGCTTTGCCAAACTCCTGCCCAAAAACAGTGCCAAACTCATGTCCAAATGCCTTGCCAAACTCTTGTCCAAAAGCCTTACCAAACTCCTCACCAAGCTGCATTGATGCCTGCCTTTGTCCTCTTGGATTTGCAGCTTCCACTTCATACAATTCATCATCCCAAACTAACAAATCACAGCTACCAAAACTCTGCATTTAGAATTCATAAATCAAACCAAAATTATCAACAAAACATAAATCAAACCAAAATTATCAACAACACATAATTCAACTCATAATTCGCATATGAAGATCACAAAACAGAAACCAATTTATTACCCCGCTATTTTGACATTTCCAAAACTTTCTCTTTGGATTTAGGTCTGTGTTTGTGTTAGCCCATATTTTGGTAAAGTCATTAAAGATGTTTGGTTTTTAGGGCCAATGAATTTAATGAGAAATCATGCATGATGTAACAGCCCGTTTTTCAAAGGCCAAAAAGGGCATTATTTTTTTTTCTTTTTCAACTAACACTCAGAGTGCGCATAGAATATTTTCCAATGAGCCGGCATTCAAATATACAAAAGAACTCATTACCATAAGGTGCTTCGACAAGCAAAGTGTATTCCTGAATAATTCCAATCCAAGTCTAAGTATTCAAATACTTACAACAAACCAAGTTAGACAACCCTATGCTAACCAAAAAGCACGGTGCACAAAACACACCGGCGCATAGTCTATCTATACTAAGCTTCACCACGTGCTCACTATAGCCTAGAACTGCCACCGTCGTCACCACGACCTAACCCATCATCTGGGTGGGATGAGCCTGCAAATGAAAGAAAGGGTCACCACAAAATATATAGTATGTATATATATATATAACCGGTGCGAAAGATTGTACAAATAACAATAATTCCACAAAACACAAGAGAAAGCTCTTAACCACCAAGCAATTCCCACCAACAGGTTCATATAAGCAATGCACACATAGCCTATAATGCAACCTCTACAATGCGTGGTACTAACCTTAGCTACCACAATGCATGAGTTCCAGAACTGTAGGTCCAACCCCTACTAAAACACCAACGAAATCACAAGGTTAAGGTGGATCCACTCCCGCAATCACACCCCATGGTCCACTCCCGCAACCATGTATCAAACTCAACAAAATCACAAAGGATTAAGGTGGATCCACTCCCGCAATCACACCCCATGGTCCACTCCCGCAACCATGTATCGAACTCAACAAAATCACAAAGGATTAAGGTGGATCCACTCCCGCAATCACACCCCATGGTCCACTCCCGCAACCATGTGTTGAACTCAATAAAACCCTATAAGAATCAGGTGGGTCCACTCCTGCAACCACACCTCGTAGTCCACTCCCGCCACTACGCACTAACAATGCATGAGCATACGATTCCCCATGTATACTAATGCAACAAATACATACCTCCCTAGCATATGTAAACCATCCCAACAACATACATACATATCCAATCATATGTAACAAACCACAACAAACATACATACATTTCCAATCATATGTATTCACCCACATGTTCATACATACATCTCCAATCATATGTAAAACAACGCACGTATTGTAAACACTTTCTCATCACGAGAATACATAACACATACATGCCAAACACACAAACACGCATCACCAAAAATAACCAACAAACATGTTATAACTCAGTGAAAAGACAGAAATAAAGTGATGCCCTTACCTCGGCAAGCTTCCGTCAACAACACACGCTCAAACAACACAACGCGCTTCCTAAAACAAGCAGCGCAACAATCAATACATTGTTCTCTAACCAATAGTATTGAAACTACACCAATCCCCCAAAAACCTAAAGGTTCCTCAGGAAAAATCCCTCTTTCGGATACCATACCAAAAACTATCGTATTGATCAACCCCCATGAGTTATTTGCACTATTTTTAGGACTCAAAACAATAGGCCAAAGTCTTAAATAATTTGAAATGCAAAATGGCCATTTTCTTGCGTTATAAGCTACGTACTTTCCGAGTACCCGAAAAACTCGTTATTCTAAGACCACAGAAATCTCCTCATACTAAAAAGAGGATCACGACTCGAAAGTCTGTGCCTTTCCAGCGCACGAGCACAAAACAGGCTCCGTTTCAGCAAAAATCTCATTAATGCGACGATACTCACAAAACCGCTTTACTAAAAACCCTGAAACTCGTAGCCGACACTAGAGTTCCTTAGAAAATTGTACAGTAAAATCTTGGGTCTTACATTACTACCCTCCAAAAAGAAGGTAAGAGTAACAACTCAACTAATTATTACCATCACCAACACAACAAAATCCCTTCGGATTAGGTGCAGCCACAAAGATGCTAACACCAGGTGAAGTCACACAGATACTCTCACCAACACGCTGGCACAACCGTGCACCAACCGCAACACTCAACGAGTTCACCACTCAAAATTAACCTCACAACAGAGGTTCTCAACCTCTAGTTCCTCAAAAGTCCAAAGGTTCACACAAAGATTTTCCAAAATCCCTTCTTTTGCCTCCGCGACGTAGCCTAAACCACTAGGTTCACGCGAAGCAGTGACTAGCTACCCTCCAAAAAGAAACACAGCACTTTCTGTGCACCACTAAGGTTAGCAAAACTAGTCAATTCCAAACAACACGACTTACAAACAAAACCCAATCAAACAGCATACATCCAAACATACAAGAGTGGGTTGCCCTCAAACAATAATCAATGCAGTAAAGTGTTACCTGCAACTAGTAATCCTCATGCATGGCATTACCGGTCTGACCGCTCACTCCAGTGCCCATACAGTAAGCACCTCCTCTAGCAGCAGGTCGAGCTCCTTGTGCCACATCCGCCGACGACCCGGCCTTTGGGGCTTTGCAATCCCTTGCAAAATGACCCGGTTTCCGACAGTTGAAACAAATATTCCCCGGACTCGGACATTCGTTTGCATAATGCCCCGCTTGCCCACATCTGAAGCAACCTTGCTTCTCTCCACCCCGACTCCCCTGAGTCCCCTGATTCTCAGAGCGACCCGGTCCTCTATTATTTTGGGAACGGTTACCAGACATATCCCCTTGCTTCCTCTTATTTTGACCCGAACTCGGATTTTGATCACTTGAATTACTAGGTCCTCCAATACTAAAATCACCCTGGCGGTTCTCCCGCTTCTTTCTCATATCCTCCACCTCTTGGCACTTCTCTACCAAGACCTGAAACTGACGAATACCCAACGGCACCACTGCATCTTGCAGTTCATACCTCAAACCATCCTGGAAGCGACGACACATATAGGTCTCATCTATCCCATCCCTAAAGAAGCGGAAGTAACGGGACAGTGATTCAAACTTTTTGGCATAGGCTTCCACTTTCATGCCCCCCTGTCGCAGCTGCAGGAATTCCTCTCCGTACCTCTCCCTCGCAGTCTCGGGAAAGTACTTAGCTAAGAACCTCCTCTTGAAGTTCACCCAATTTACCTCCTCATCAGCATTTCCCATAATGAGCCTGGTGTTCCCCCACCAATATTCAGAACTACCCTGCAACTGATAGGTAGCTAACACCACCTTCTCTCCTTCTGGACAATGAATTGCCCCGAATATTCTCTCCACAGCTTGGAGCCACAAGTCAGCAGTTTCCGAACCTCCCTCCCCATTAAACTTTGGAGGAGTCTGCTGATTGAAACTCGTAAGAACCCGAGATGCAGCAGCTATAATCTCCCTCTCATGCTTCTCTACATCCCTCTACGCCTTAGCATGAGTTTGCGCAGTCACAGCAGCTGCCATGGTATGCATGGCATAAGCCATCTGATTCACATCAACCTCTGGTATTACAGGAACTGGATCCTCCCTTCTTGGCGGCATGATTTCCTGTACATACCAATCCTTTTGATTAGATCCTTAATCAAACAATTCTGAATCTCAACAGGAAACTCACTCAACGGATTACTAACACAAGACCCGACACCAAACATACACTAGAACTAACACGACTCTAGTTATGTTCTAACCGACTCTGGACTAACGACTCAAGTATACACTTTCCCTTTGAAGATTTAAAGCCGTGCTCTGATACCAATTGTAACAGCCCGTTTTTCCAGGGCCAGAAAAGGCAGTATATTTTTTTTTTTTTTTACTAACACTCAGAGTGCGCATAGAATATTTTCCAATGAGCCGGCATTCAAATATACAAAAGAACTCATTACCATAAGGTGCTTCGACAAGCAAAGTGTATTCCTGAATAATTACAATCCAAGTCTAAGTATTCAAATACTTACAACAAAACAAGTTAGACAACCCTATGCTAACCAAAAAGCACGGTGCACAAAACACACCGGCGCATAGTCTATCTATATTAAGCTTCACCACGTGCTCACTATAGCCTAGAACTGCCACCGTCGTCACCACGACCTAACCCATCATCTGGGTGGGATGAGCCCGCAAATGAAAGAAAGGGTCACCACAAAATATATAGTATGTATATATATATATAACCGGTGCGAAAGATTGTACAAATAACAATAATTCCACAAAACACAAGAGAAAGCTCTTAACCACCAAGCAATTCCCACCAACGGGTTCATATAAGCAATGCACACATAGCCTATAATGCAACCTCTACAATGCGTGGTACTAACCCTAGCTACCACAATGCATGAGTTCCAGAACTGTAGGTCCAACCCCTACTAAAACACCAACGAAATCACAAGGTTAAGGTGGATCCACTCCCGCAATCACACCCCATGGTCCACTCCCGCAACCATGTATCAAACTCAACAAAATCACAAAGGATTAAGGTGGATCCACTCCCGCAATCACACCCCATGGTCCACTCCCGCAACCATGTATCGAACTCAACAAAATCACAAAGGATTAAGGTGGATCCACTCCCGCAATCACACCCCATGGTCCACTCCCGCAACCATGTGTTGAACTCAATAAAACCCTATAAGAATCAGGTGGGTCCACTCCTGCAACCACACCTCGTAGTCCACTCCCGCCACTACGCACTAACAATGCATGAGCATACGATTCCCCATGTATACTAATGCAACAAATACATACCTCCCTAGCATATGTAAACCATCCCAACAACATACATACATATCCAATCATATGTAACAAACCACAACAAACATACATACATTTCCAATCATATGTATTCACCCACATGTTCATACATACATCTCCAATCATATGTAAAACAACGCACGTATTGTAAACACTTTCTCATCACGAGAATACATAACACATACATGCCAAACACACCTACACGCATCACCAAAAATAACCAACAAACATGTTATAACTCAGTGAAAAGACAGAAATAAAGTGATGCCCTTACCTCGGCAAGCTTCCGTCAACAACACACGCTCAAACAACACAACGCGCTTCCTAAAACAAGCAGCGCAACAATCAATACATTGTTCTCTAACCAATAGTATTGAAACTACACCAATCCCCAAAAACCTAAAGGTTCCTCAGGAAAAATCCCTCTTTCGGATACCATACCAAAAACTATCGTATTGATCAACCCCCATGAGTTATTTGCACTATTTTTAGGACTCAAAACAATAGGCCGAAGTCTTAAATAATTTGAAATGCAAAATGGCCATTTTCTTGCGTTATAAGCTACGTACTTTCCGAGTACCCGAAAAACTCGTTATTCTAAGACCACAGAAATCTCCTCATACTAAAAAGAGGATCACGACTCGAAAGTCTGTGCCTTTCCAGCGCACGAGCACAAAACAGGCTCCGTTTCAGCAAAAATCTCATTAATGCGACGATACTCACAAAACCGTTTTACTAAAAACCCTGAAACTCGTAGCCGACACTAGAGTTCCTTAGAAAATTGTACAGTAAAATCTTGGGTCTTACACATGAACACGTTATAAATGTTCTATCTTGAGCATTGTTCTTATTCTTGTTTTCCTCAGGATCAGTTCGAGTCGGTCGAAAGCGCAGTATGGTCGAAGCGTTCGCTGTATAGAGGAAAAACTATGTACTTAGCAAATATTCAAGAAACAAGACTACTTCGACTTCGATTCATACAACGGCTAATTCAAAAGATATGAAGGAATTCAAATTCAAAATACGTGGCAAGACACGTGACTACGGTCTGGCAAGTGCACCAGTCTGTCGTCGAGTAATAATTCACACTCTAGGTGTCTAGAATGAGTTCGTATCCACAGGGATCGTGCCGAAGCTTCACTAGCGTTATTTAAGTTTGTGATAGTTTGCATTCGCTTTGGTTTTTGAAAAGGTTTTTATAAAAGTAGCGTAATGCTTTGCAGAAATATAAATGCGAAATGTATAAATAATAGATTCAAGAAATATAGAGGCTAGGTATGGTGGTTGGACTCCATCCCTTCTTCATATTTGGCATGGTCGGTGTATAACATAGTTACTTAGATTATGTTCGGCGGTGAATTATCCTTGTTGTAGTAATACCTTACTATTACACTATGTCTATTAAAGTTTCCCTACGTTAACAACTAAGGTACCTACGAGAGCCTAACCTCGATGTGTCACATACCTTAATTACTAAGTGAGTTGCTTATAAACACGCATTATAACCTTCACCAATTAACCTCTAGGTCCTAGTATCGGGCTGTTCATCTTCTAAGTGCTCAGATCACACCTAGTGCATGATTCCTCCTCTAACCGCTCAGTTCACGACTAGTGCAGGATGTTACCGTCTCTGTACACCTAGCATTATTTACTACGAGTTTCGGACCATATCAAGTCAAAACCTGATATCAATTCTATGGGCGCTCCCGGTTATCCGGCCAGATTACGAGAATACGTTATTAAAGTGCACGAAAGTAAATAACAAACACAATTACTAAATATCATTTATTATAACTTAGACTCAACCACAGACTCCAAATATTCATAGGGGAGTTCATTTTCTCCACCACAACCTAAGGCATAATTATAAAGACTACATATTTAAATTACAAGAATTATAACCTAAATACAAAAGCCTAAAGAAACATACCTTGCTGAGTTAGTTTTCCCGTAAGGGGAGAAAACAATGAATAAAACAATGAAAGGGAGGCTCTATTTATATTTTTCGTAATGGGCCTCAGCAAGGCATCGCACCACGATGAAGCCATCGTGCTGTGATGTGAAGATTCAGTTCAATTTTATAACTGATCTTTTACATTTCATCAGCTTGGGCGCCAAGTTACTCCATCGTGTTGCGATAGCACACATCGTACTGCGATGGACAGATTTTCTTTAGATTTATTTCTCCTGATTTCTTGGCGAACAAGCAGCTCCCATCGTGGCACGATGGGAGCCATCGTGCTGCGATGGAAATGCTGATTTTCTTCACTTTTTGGGCTTTTTCTTGTCTTTTTGCATCTTGGACTCTGTCTTGATGCTTTTTCCTGTTTTTGTAGGTTTTCCTTCGTATTTGGGCATGTCTTGTTTATTTTACTACTAATAATAATACTAAAAATACCGTAGAAATTCCTGTCATCAACACGCGTTCTCATCTTAGTTAGTTAGACGTTACTAGCAGTTAGGAAATAGTGTCTATATATATCATAGTTCTGTTATCGAGCAAAGGGTCACAATCTAAATACAAAAATCCTTACTAAACTCAAAGTACCCTTGTCAACGAGAGAAACGAGTGATCGAAGCAGAATGTATGTAACTGTGAACCACTTACTTTCTTTGTAAATCATTTACATTCAATGCAATTTATCTTCTTTTCCAATTTAATTGCCCTTTCATTTAATTTAGACTTTTCCTTTCCTTCTGTTTATTCATTTGAATAAGCATTCTTTCTTGCAATTCAAGTTACATAAAAATATAAACAATATTGAAAACATAAGAACAATAATGAACACTAATTATCTTGAAAATATAAACAAAAGCACTATGTCCCGAGATTTACTAGTTGATCTCTCTTGTAATAACTCAAACTAGCGTTGTTTACCAAATTTCACAGTAAACAAATTGGCACGCCCAGTGGGACTGTGTGCTTTACGTTTAAATTTTCTTTAAAAATCTAGTATAAATTAGTTTGTTCTGTATTGTCGTTTGTTTCCAGAGTTTTGTATAGTGTATGCTTTTAAGAAACGGGAAATCTCTCCCTGAAATGGTTAGACCACCACCCAGAAATACAAGACAAAATATGGAAAATCCAATTGGAAACAATAATAACAGTGGTTCGAATCCATCAACCACTTCGAATGTCTCAGAGGCCATAACCTCTCCTGTAATCAGTGAGGCTGTGACCAATGTGACAGGGGCAACAGTTTCTGCCCCAACATCTTCAGTAATAAATGCCACAATGGCAATACCATCATCCACAGTGGCGCCCTTGACAACCACAGAACCCATTTTGACTTTGGTTCATAACATGGAGAATAATTTCTCCCCAAACCGGTCAAATATTAATGGAGGTGGTGCAAGTTCGTCCACATTTCATTTACCCTTCGCCCAATTCGTGGGTCAAGGCGCTAATAGGAATTACCAATATGGTATGCCTACTACCATGATGCAGGGATTACAAACGGGCTCTTCGTTATTTTCGGAGGCAGCACCAGGCGTGTTTGTCCCTAATAACCAAGGAGTTTCTGGTTCTGCTACTCGAAACAACATGCCTGCATTAACTAATACTGCCTTGATGGCTATGAGGCAACAGATGGATGATAGTAATCATGATATGGTTAATATGCTAACACAACAGATTGGTACATTGTTTAATCCTTTAATTTAAAATACTAACCAAAGTTACCAAGTATTAGCCACACAAATGGGAAGAATTGCTGATTTCTTTGGGGCTCCTCAAGTCCCTAATCAACCAGTTTCCCAAATTCAGAATGTAGTGCCTTTGCAAGTTGCACAAGCACCAAATAATGCGATTTTGCCTGCACAAGTCAATGTTGCAAATCCTATAAACCAAGTGCAGCCTAAGGCACAACCACAGGTTTTGCCCCAAGTCGAACCAAATCCTGGAATTGTCTTGGTAAATAGGAACCAAAATGCTGATGATGTAGTTAGAAATGTCCAAAATAATAATTTGGCTGGACAAAATAACATAGCAAATTTGGTCGAGGCAATATTAGCACAAAATGGTTTGAATGTAGGCATGCACAAGCCTAACTTTGTATCTGCATTATCAGAATATGTGCTTCAGACAGAACTGCCAAGGGGTTGGAAGATCCCAAAGTTCACTAAATTCGCTTGTGATACGAGTGAATCTACTGTCGAGCATATAGCAAGATATCTAACTGAGGCAGGGGACTTAGCCAATAATGTGAATTTAAGAATGAAATATTTTCCAAATTTTCTGACAAAAAATGCCTTTACATGGTTCACTACTCTCCCTCCACATTCAATTTTTAATTGGAATCAATTGGATAGAGTTTTCCATGAGCAATTCTATATGGGACAATCTAAGATAAGTCTCAAGGAATTGGCAAGTGTCAGGCGCAAAACTCCTGAGTCCATAGATGATTATTTGAATAGGTTTCGACTGCTTAAGGCTAGATGCTTTACTCAAGTGCCTGAACATGAATTGGTCGAAATGGCTGCTGGTGGCCTAGATTATTCGATCAGAAAGAAATTCGATACACAATACTTAAGAGACATGGCCCAATTGGCTGATAGAGTTCGATAAGTTGAACGTCTAAAGGCGGAAAAGGCTAGAAATTCTAAGTATCATAAAAAAGAAAAGGTTGCTTATGTCGAAACAAATGACAGTGACCAAGAATATGATATCTCTTATGAAGATATCGAACAAAGGGAGGTAGACCTAGCAGAATTAAAACCTGACCCCCCTTACACCTGTAAGCTTTTAAAACCTTCGAATGGGAAAAATCCTGTGGAACCAAAGAATGATAAATATGTATCTAAAACTTATACTTTTGACATAACAAAATGTGATGAAATTTTTGACTTATTGGTCACTGATGGCCAAATTGTGGTTCCAAAGGGTGTCAAAGTACCCCCATTAGATATTCGAAAGAAAAGAGGTTATTGTAAATATCATAATTTTCTTGGACATAGAACCTCACAATGTGTACTTTTCAGGGACCTAGTCCAAAAAGCTTTGAATGAGGGTAGACTCAAATTTGGCGAGAAGGTAGTATATCCTCGTGCTGAAGAGGATTTGATTGATTTTCTTAACAGGTGCAAGTTAGAAAACAAAGGAGTCATGCTTTGTGCTCGTTGCAGTGCTGTCTGCGACAAAGAGGCTACTGAGGGCCTTAGAAAATTCCAACCTGTGACAATAAAGCAGGGGGCAAGACCAAATCAATACCAAGATAAGGGAAAAGGCATATTGACTCGACCAAGTGATGCTGTTAAATCTGGTCGAAAGTCAACTTTTCTGCCTCCTGGCTCGAGCCCTAGGGAGCGTTGGATGCACCAAGGTCTCATCAGGTTTAACAAAGGTAAAATGGAAGTTGGTGGCTCCAGTGGCACCAAACCAAACTATTCAGAGGATGCTAACAAATATTCCTACAGGAACAACTATAAAGGAAAACATCCAATGACTAGAACACAATGGCGTAGGTTTCAGCGCCAGAAAAAGTTGGCTGCAACACATCCTCAAGCAAGCCAATACAAAGAAGTGGCTAGGAGGCCAGCTAAAGAAAGAATCCTTCCACCAATAGATGAAAATAAGATGGAAGATGTAGATCTGTTGGACTCTGAACCAGATTTCGATGTCATATGTGTGGTGTCCATATTGCCATCAGAGTATGATGTCCAATCAGAGGTAACTGAGCTCGAAACTGACTTCGACCAGTTAGAATTGGCTGAACCAAAGCCAATGTGCTATTATGTTATGAACAATGGTTGTATCGAAGAACAACAAGCTGCATTCGAAAAGCCAGACTTAGGAATGAAAAGCCATCTCAAGCCTCTCTTCATTAGAGCAAAAGTTAATGGAGTTGGGGTCAACAAGGTGCTAATAGATGGAGGCGCTGCTGTAAACTTGATGCCTCAGTCTATGTTGCCCAAGATTGGCAAATATGATTGTGATTTGTCAGCCCATAACATTGTTTTGTCAAACAATGAAGGCAAGACAGGATACTCTATGGGGGCCATCCAAGTGGATGTGGGTAGTATAGTTCGACCAACTTTGTTCTTGGTTGTTCAATCCAAAGCCAATTTCAACCTGCTGTTAGGAAGGGAGTGGATTCATGGAGCGGGTGATGTCCCATCTACCCTTCACCAGAGGTTGATACAATGGAGAGAAGATGGTTGCGTCGAAAATATCGAAGCTGACCAAAGTTTCTATATGTCAGAGGTGGATACCATTTCTAAACAAACCTTTGACAAAAACTTGGCAAACATTTCGCCATGCTATGACAGGGAAAGCGCTTTCGAGCCTTCTGATAATGTTATACACTCTGTCAAACTCCACCCAACCCAAGGTTTCATATGGGAGAGGGAGGAAATAGATGCTGCTTCCTCAGAGGATGGAGTAATACCACCAACTGGGTGGAATATCTACGAAGAATACTATGACTGAGTCCAATGCATGGGCCAGGATTACGGCTTATATGGCCGAAACCAAACTAAATACGGCTTTGGAAGCTGATGTTCAACAAAATATGGCTGTAGAAGCCAAAGTCGAAAAGGATGGCAATCATGTGCCACAAATTCAAAGGCTTGATTGCATTTATGATGACGAGCCCTTGGGGTTTGAAAGAAATCCATTAAATGAAACTCCAAAAATGCAAGCACAAGACCCTTTGGAAGAAATAGACATTGGAGATGGCTCATTGAAAAGGCCAACTTATATTAGTGCTAACATCACTCCTAATCTAAAGGAAAAATTGGTGCTACTTCTTAAAGAATTTAGTGATTGTTTTGCTTGGGACTATAATGAAATGCCTGGACTGAATAGGGAAATGGTCGAACTGAGACTACCAATCAAGGCAGGAAAGAAGCCAGTGAAACAATTGCCAAGGAGGTTTGCACCAGAAATTATGTCAAAGATCAAGGAAGAAATCGAAAGGCTGCTGAGGAGTAAATTCATCAGAACTGCCAGGTATGTTGAATGGTTAGCAAATATAGTTCCTGTTATTAAAAAGAATGGTACACTTAGAGTATGCATAGATTTTAGGGACTTAAATAATGCTACACCTAAAGATGAATATGCCATGCCTGTGGCAGAAATGTTAATAGATTCAGCAGCAGGTTATGAATTTTTAAGCATGTTAGATGGTTATTCTGGATATAACCAAATATTCATTGCTGAAGAGGATGTATCTAAAACAGCATTTCGATGCACTGGTGCCTTAGGCACATATGAATGGGTTGTTATGCCTTTTGGGCTAAAAAATGCTGGAGCCACTTACCAAAGGGCCATGAATTCTATGTTTCATGATTTTATAGATACATTCATGCAAGTTTATATTGATGACATCATCATAAAATCCTCCTCTGAAGATAGCCATTTGCTATATTTTAGGCAATCTTTTGAAAGAATGAGGAAACATGGATTAAAAATGAATCCATTAAAGTATGCTTTTTGTGTACATGCAGGAGATTTCCTTGGTTTTGTGGTACATAAAAAAGGCATTGAAATAAACCAAAACAAGACAAAGGCCATCTTAGAGACAAAGCCTCCTTCGACCAAGAAACAACTTCAGTCTCTGTTAGGAAAAATCAACTTCTTGAGAAGATTTATTTCGAATCTAAGTGGAAAAGCTCAAACTTTCTCACCACTACTTCGACTCAAGAAGGATGATCCTTTCAAATGGAATGAAGAGCACCAAAAGGCTTTTGACGACATAAAGAGTTATTTGATAAAGCCTCCAGTTCTGATGCCTCCTAGCAGGAATAAAGCTATGAAGTTGTATATTGCTGCGTGTGATAAGACCATAGGGAGCATGTTGGCTCAAGAAGATGATAATGGCATAGAAAATGCAGTTTATTACCTTAGTAGAGTTTTAAATGATGCAGAAACTAGATATACTGCCATAGAAAAACTTTGTCTCTGTTTATATTTCTCTTGTACTAAACTTAAGCATTATATAAAGCCTGTTGATGTTTATGTCTATTCCCACTTTGATGTTATTAAGCATATGTTAACTAAACCTATGTTGCATAGTAGAATTGGAAAATGGGCATTAGCATTAACTGAATATTCACTTACTTATAAACCTTTAAGGGCTGTTAAAGGTCAAATTGTGGCTGATTTTATAGTTGATCATTCTTTGGTCGAAATGCCACAAGATTATGTTGATATCCAGCCCTGGATTCTCTATTTCGATGGATCTAAACATAAACATGGAACTAGGATTGGGATCTTGATAATTTCTCCTACTAAAGTTCCAACTAAATTCAAGTATAAAATAAATAGACTTTGCTCTAATAATGAAGCTGAATATGAAGCCTTAATTACAGGTTTAGAAATATTAAAAGATTTGGGGGCAAAGAACATTAAAATAAGAGGTGATTCTGAACTAGTATTGAAACAACTAACACAAGAATATAAATGTGTTAAAGAACATTTGACAAAATACTTTGTTATAGCCAGTTCTTTACTAGATTGTTTCGATCATGTGGACATTGAGCATGTACCTCGATTAGAAAATCAAGAAGCAAATGACTTAGCCCAAATTGCTTCAGGTTATAAGATGTCAAAAGAAAAGTTGACACAATTAATCGAAATCAAAGAAAAAATGGTTTTGCAAGAGCCAATTTCTGAACAATTGTCAATGTCAAAACTTGTGGGGGCAGATAGTATACCACAAGATGAGTTGGAAAATTTCCATGATAATTTTGAAATTTTTGCCATTGACAATCTTTCAGATGATGATTGGAGAAAGCCTATAGTAGAATATCTTAGGAATCCAACAGGGAATGTGGATCGAAAGATAAAATATAGGGCATTAAGTTATATAATTTTTGAAAATGATCTTTTCAAAAAGACTTCTGAAGGGATTTTGTTGAAATGCCTTAATGAATCAGAAGCTTACATAGCAATTTCTGATGTTCACAGTGGTACTTGTGGTTCTCATCAGGCAGGACACAAAATGAAATGGTTGTTATTTCGACAAGGCTTATATTGGCCTTCTATGTTAAAAGATTGCATAGAATATGCCATGGGCTGCCAAGAGTGCCAAAGACATTCAGGAATACAGCATGTACCTGCAAGGGAACTACATTCCATAATAAAGCCATGGCCTTTTAGGGGTTGGGCTTTGGATTTGATTGGTGAAATTAAACCTGCTTCATCAAAGAATCGGCGTTACATTTTAGTGGGAATAGATTATTTCACAAAATGGATCGAAGCGATCCCATTACCAAATGTTGATCAAGAAGCAGTGATTAATTTTATTCAAAATCACATAATATATAGGTTTGGAATTCCTGAAACAATTACTACAGATCAAGGTTCAGTTTTTACTGGACGAAAGATGCAGGAATTTGCCCAAGAAATTGGCTTTAGGTTATTAACTTCAACACCATATTATGCACAAGCAAATGGTCAAGTTGAAGCAGCCAATAAAATTATTATTAATTTGATAAAGAAACATATAGCCCAAAAACCAAGAAATTGGCATAAGATTTTAGATCAAGTTTTATGGGCTTGTAGAAATTCTCCTAAAGAATCAACTAACACTACTCCATTTCGACTAACTTATGGTCATGATGCTGTATTGCCAGTCGAGATACATTTGCAGTCAGCAAGAGTACAAAGACAAATGGAAATACCTTTAGACCATTATTGGCAAATGATGTCAGATGAATTAGTTGACTTGGATGAAGAAAGACTTGGTGCTTTAGATGTTTTGACAAAACAAAAAGAAAGAGTCTCTAAAGCTTATAACAAGAAAGTGAAGTCTAAGTCCTTTAACACTGGAGAATTAGTTTGGAAAGTCATTTTGCCTATGGATAAAAAAGATAGAATTTCAGGCAAGTGGTCCCCAAATTGGGAAGGGCCTTTTAAAGTTGTTCAAGTGTATTCAAATGGCGCTTATGAAATTGAGGAATTGACTCCTGAAAAACGTGCTTTGGGTATAAATGGAAAATACTTAAAAAAGTATAAACCTGTTTTGCTCGAAGTAAAAATAAGTGCAGAATAATACTTAAACATAGAAGCAAAATGGCAACTGTAAATTAAATGTTGCCACAAACTGGGACTTTGTTCAAAATTACAACCAAAGATCCAAACCAGATTAAACATAGAAATTGTTCGAAATGGACATTTAAAAGAAAACAAAAAAAAAAAATCATAAGTCCTTTGTGCACTCAGCGTAGATCTTTTTCAAGGTTGCCAGCTCCCTTTCAACCACCAGGTTCGAACTCTCCAGAGCTTTAATTTCTTCAGCAACCACTTCTGCTGCGCTGAAAGCTTCAATCCCTTCCATGCCCTTGGCGTCGATCATCTCCTGAGTCGAAGCTTTCATTTCTTCTTGGATTCGAGTTTTCTGGGCTTCTTCTTCAGAGATCTTGCGCCTATACCCTTCGATTTGGTCTTCCAGAAATCCAATCTGTTACTTGTAGAAAGCAATATTCTTGTCACAATTTTCATGTCCTGGATTTCCTTCGACCGCTTGGGTAGATAGCTTATCTGCTTCAACTTGCGCTTTTTGTGCCTTCTCATAGAACATGGTCTGGGCTTGCTGTTGAGTAGCCAACCTTGTACCATTATCAATCTTTTTCTGCACAGCTTTTGCATACTGATCAACAATCGAACCAAGTTGAATAACCTTTCCCAAGGTAGCTTCATTGGTAAGTGGATTGTGCAGCTTCTTCAGAAAGGCCAAGTGGATCAGATTTCTGCATATTAGTGAATTCTTCCTCATGTACTCCAAGGCTTGCAGAGAGTTTGGAGGTCGAAGAGACTGAAATAATTTCTGGGCCACCAGCTTCAGCTTCAGGCATGCTTTCAGAATCATGAGTAAGCTCTTGAGTCGAACTAGCCTGATTGGACTTAGCTGAAGCACTGGATTTTGGTTGAGAATTAGTAGAGTCCAAAGGTAGATCCTCAGTATGAAGACTCCTAGTCTCAGGATCAGGCCCATCTTTTGTCTCTTCATTCTTTTCAGTTGTCTCCTCTTAGACCCCGTCGCCTTTGACCTTGTTAGGGCTTTCACCATGAGAGTTTGCGTGCTCATCAACATTCTCCTTAGTGGGAGATGGAATTGGTGGTTCTGAAGGGTTTTGCTGGTTTTGTTCTTTGGGGTTCTCCTCTTTCGATTCACTCTGCAAAAAGATCATGATAAACTTTTAAGTGGAATAATTGAAGGATTTAAGAAAGCTATATACTGAAGGAAGAAAAGTAAATTTACCTCTGTGGCATGCTTGTCAGAGTTGGTTGGAGGGTCATCTTTTTCCTCAGAATTGGGGGCACCTCCCTTTACAGGAATGGTGTTGTCATTTTGAGTGCCCCCATCCTCTTTGTCATATTAATTGTGATTTGGTTTTTTTCGACCACAGGCCTTTCTTCCTCCCTATGGTTTTCTTTAGACCCTGGAACGCCCTCACCATCATCAGCAGTCGAGATCTTCAGGGCTTTATGCACCTTTGTCCGTTTGGCTGTTGATTTTTCCCTGATAATAGGTGCAGGGGCTTTCTTGCTTGCTTTCTTTTCTTCTTTGTCTTCTTCTTCTGTTTTCTTCTTATTTTTCTTTTCTACTAGGATTTCTCGGTCCTTGTTGGACTCTGGTTCCTCCTTTTTCTTCTTTTTTGCCTTCTTGACTTCTTCAGCCGCTCTTTCTTTCTCTTTTTCTTCATTGATAGAACTTCCCCCTTCACCTCCATGTGAAGTCGAAACAGCAGCCTGTTTTCTTTTCCTTATAAGGGGGACTTCCTCTTCTTCATCATCCTGAAGGAGTAAAGAGAATATGAGATAAATAAGTCATGTTCATACGTTATGATAAAATGTGTGTATGCATGCGCAATATTTACTTCTGTGTCCAACTCAATTGTTTGCTTCGACTTCTTTGAAGCAGTAGACACAGTCTCAGCGCTTATGTTCCTTTTCCGGCTCTGAAAATAAAAGACAAAGTTGAAAGTCAAAAATTCAGAATTTAAGTCGAAAAGAGATTTGAGGTAAAAGGATAATGTGCTTACCTTAGGCTTAACGGCTTCAACTTCAGTCTTTATCTTCACCCCAGTGGGTTTCTTCACTTCAGTCGAAGTCTTTGAAGACCCAGTGTCCTTCTTTATGGTTTTGCCTAAAGAAAAATGCGTTAGCCGTTTGTGAAGATAAAAGAATAAGCATATTACAAATAAAAGGGTGACTAAGACATTTACCTTTGCCTAAGACAGCAGCTTTCTTTTTTATAAGTGGCACGATGAAGCCGCTCTCTACCATGTCCAACATGTGCTCTACACTGCCAATAGATAGACTAAAGTAGTAGTCATCCCACCAGGCACAAAATCCACCAGTGCGGTAAAACGAAGGCTTAAAATCAAAGGGTTTGAGTGCATACTCATATCCCTCTATCATCCTTAAATATTTCTTGTAAATTTTCTCTGATACTCCAGTGCCAAGCACCATTCGATCTGTATTCTCGAACAGGCTTTTGGGCCTCATCTGAGACATACCAAACTGTCTCGAAACACAGTTGGGCAAGTATCCCACTAAGCCAAACTGGTTCGATTTATCCCCTATCCTGCAGGATAATACAGTCTGTTCCAGGTAAGCTCTCCAAACCTCATTTACCTCCTCCTCATTATCTAGGTCGAGCGCAGGAAAATCTTCAGTAAACCACGCAGCACCATACTTGCGCTCAACAAAAGGGGCGTGACGAGGTAGAAATGTGTTAAAGTTTAGAAACATTTTCATATGCTTCATAAAAAGTCTCCTGGTATCTTGGTCTAGAGAGCGAGGGGTTAATCGAACCAATCTTTGCCCTTTGATTTCCCTCTCATTGACCTTTTTCTCATAATCAGAGGGAACTATCAACCCTAGTTCTGTCTCGAATGTGGCATTCAACCACAACTGCAGAAGCCACATAGGTCCAGAAACCACGATGTTCGACCCGTCTTTTGAAGCTTTAATAGCATCACTAGCATTCCCCATAGCTTCATAAAGGGTAGCTAGCAGTAAACGTCCCAAACTGAAGCGCCTACCTTCATGGATTTGCCTAGCCATGGGAATAAACATCCTTGCAACCTGAAGGGACTTCGAGCAGAAGACATAATGAGACAGCCACAGCGTCAAGAAGGCCACATGCTCTTTATGGGATACCTCTTCTCCATCTTGTCCTTTGTTTTCAGCAATATATTTGGAGAAAGTGTTCTCCCTATAGTTGAGCTCGATCTGGTCACCAGTCTTGGTTGGATCGAAGTGATCACCTGTAGGCCTAAGGCCTGTGATAGCAGCTACGTCCAAAAGAGTGGGGGTACCATTCCACATTTAAATTGGAAGGTGTTTGTGGATTTCTCATAAAAATGTAATGCAGCAATGAGAAGTTCTGGCTTGTACTTAGGGCCGGTTCGACTAAACTGAATAAGAGGATAAATCCCATAATTTTCCCAATACCCCTTGTACTCCTTTTCTACTCTATTCAACCAAGGGATATAGTCTTTGTGAGCTGTATATGGCGCAGATCGAAACAGTTTTATAGGGTTTTTGAAATACCCAAAATGGTAAGGGTCTGTTTCGAATATCCTAGGCCCACAAGTTACGTACCTGGGGAAAATTTTTGCTACATCACTCGAAGTGATCTCTGCACCTGGGTAGGGACCACAGAAAGCATGAACATTTTTCCTTATAGAAAAAGGAATCATTACCTGAGAGGTCCAGATTTTCTTGGTAGCTTCATCTCCAACAGGCTCAGAAACTATCTCTTCTCCATCATCACGTTCCAGAGGTTCTTTCCATCTCCCAGCAAATGGTACATCGAAAGCTTGATTTGTAGCCATTGTTGAAGGTTGTTGAAATTGGAGAAATCAAACGTTCTAATTTGAGAATGGGTTAGTTTCTTTGATCAGGAAACGTTTGCTTTGGTACGATTTGAAGTTTGAGGAAGATTAAACGGTTTAAAATCACTGTTGCTGTAAAGATCAAGAGGGTGATTTGCAGAAATCAGAGTTTGAAGTTTACGCAAAAAGTTCAAAAAGTGAAGAGAGTAAAAAGTGTTTCGTTGTTTTCCTTGTTGCTATTTATAGGGAAGAGTGTTGGATTTAAAAATAAATCAAAAAGAAAATAAAGTGCTTTCTCTTCAACTTCTAACTTTGACACGTCCTCCACTATCCCTAAAACCTAGGGAAAATGATGGATTGTGGGGATCAAGGTGACAGTTATTACTGTACATGACATCAGCGCCGTCATTGGTTAGAGTGTCAAGCACGTGGGTTTAAAATGCCTTTTTCTATTCTCATTCGAAATATTCGATCGAAACAGGCATTTTGGGGGCAATTTGTTAGCCCATATTTTGGTAAAGTCAAAATATGTTCTAAGTGCGTGATTAAAAGATAATAAATAAAGATTCATTGGATTATCTGTTACTTCAAAAGTCATTAAAGATGTTTGGTTTTTAGGGCCAATGAATTTAATGAGAAATCATGCATGAACACGTTATAAATGTTCTATCTTGAGCATTGTTCTTATTCTTGTTTTCCTCAGGATCAGTTCGAGTCGGTCGAAAGCGCAGTATGGTCGAAGCGTTCGCTGTATAGAGGAAAAAGTATGTACTTAGCAAATATTCAAGAAACAAGACTACTTCGACTTCGATTCATACAACGGCTAATTCAAAAGATATGAAGGAATTCAAATTCAAAATACGTGGCAAGACACGCGTTCTCATCTTAGCTAGTTAGACGTTACTAGCAGTTAGGAAATAGTGTCTATATATATCATAGTTCTGTGATCGAGCAAAGGGTCACAATCTAAATACAAAAATCCTTACTAAACTCAAAGTACCCATGTCAACGAGAGAAACGAGTGATCGAAGGAGAATGTATGTAACTGTGAACCACTTACTTTCTTTGTAAATCATTTACATTCAATGCAATTTATCTTCTTTTCCAATTTAATTGCCCTATCATTTAATTTAGACTTTTCCTTTCCTTCTGTTTATTCATTTGAATAAGCATTCTTTCTTGCAATTCAAGTTACATAAAAATATAAACAATATTGAAAACATAAGAACAATAATGAACACTAATTATCTTGAAAATATAAACAAAAGCACTATGTCCCGAGATTTACTAGTTGATCTCTCTTGTAATAACTCAAACTAGCGTTGTTTACCAAATTTCACAGTAAACAGTTTGAAACCCACATCTTCATAGGAAGCTCACAACCACATCTTGGTAAATTGGAGCAGCTTGAATTTCCAATTGATGAACACTTGCTTCCACCCATAATGCAAAAACCCTAATCCCCAATTCCAGTCAAAATTGATATTACGATTGGATGAAACGAAGCAAGAAGAAGATAAAACAAGAAGAAACGAAACAACAAGAAGATAAACTAAGAATCAATACATACTAGTTGGAACACGATGAAGGAAAAATAAGCGAAACACTTGCTTCGATGGAGACAAGAAAATCGACTCGACGAAGAAGAAGATTGGTCTGTTCTTTTCTTCTTTACTTCTTTATTTCTTTCATTTCATTATTAATAATATATTAATAATAACTTAAAGTAATATTTATTAAATAATGTTTTATGGAAAAAAAAAATAATGTTTCTATTTTTATTTTTTTTTATACAATCAGCTGCCACGTGGATTGAAAATTTTAAAAAAAATAAAAAAAATCCACGTGTCTAACATGGAGCTGACACGTGGAGATTCAACACAGTCAACATCCATGGTGTGTAGCTGGGGGGGTAACGCGTGGAATCTTCACATTGCAAGGGGGAATCTACATGAAAAAATTTTATAGGGGGGTATCGCAAAACTCGCTAACATTACAGGGGGTATAAGCCTATTAACCCTATTCAAAATGATTATGTTCGTATATAAGTATAGATTTCTTTGTTGATGAAAATCTATGTTATATGAAATACAGTGTGATTGTTTATGCATATGTCGTAAAGAAATATTGTGATGATTTATTCATGATAATTGATTGTGTAGTATGATTGAAATATGAAAATGATGATATGCATGTATTCATGGAATTAATTGTGAATTTATATATATGAATGAAATAGTGAGATTACTTGAATACTTTAACATGAAAATGTATTGGTGAATCATATATATTGCAAATGACTTATTGATTATGTATGAGATTAATTTTATAAATTTTGTTGTTAGTTCCTTGTTAATATGTTGCTTTACTTGTGTTCCTAATTGATGTTGACTTTAGCATTTATAATTTTACTTCATGTTTGATTGCTAAAGTGATGATGATTTAAATGTTGATTTGTTAATACTTAAATTGCTACGAGTCTTATGAGAAAAATGTGATGATTATGTAATTTCACATGTTTCGAAGTTAATTCATGTTTATTATTATGCTTCTATGTTTGATATAAATTAATATGCTTAAGTTATGACATGATATGATTATATTCATGTTGATTAATGATAAATGATGTTTAATTCTAGTTGCTTGAATATGAGACTTTTTGTTTTCTTTGTATTTTATTATGGGTAGATTAAATGCAAATATAGTGATGGTTTTGTTATTTGAACTTGTATAGGATAATTGAATTTATTTTTTGCAACGTAGATTCAATATGACTTAAATATCTTAATTGAATGGATGGTTTAATGTAACTATTTGAAGTAGAGTTTATATGAATCCTTATACATGTTTATATGTGTAATTTGTGTGTAGTTCTTTATGACATATGATAATTTTAGAACTAGTATTAATTTACAAACAATGTGAATCTTGTTGAAGTTTAATTATTTTCATTTGAGTAAATGAAGCTAATTTTTGTAGAACTAAGAAGAGTAGGAATTGGTAATAAAATTAATTGGATTCTAGAATATGTTTGACCTATATATTTGTTTATAACATGCACTAGATTATTGTCATGAAAACTTAACCTATTCTTTTTATTACTTGTGAGTTATATTATACGATTATGCTATTTTGTCTAAGATAGATTTGGTAAATGCATTGCATATTATTTTCCTTTGAGTAAATGATATGCTTACATGAATGTGAATTGTGGAAGTTTTAGGATTCATTATTAAGCAATATTCATCTTTTCTTGTTTTGATTTGATTCTCAATTTTAAGATCTATAGAAGATGTATGTTACTTGAATGTCTATGTGAAATGCTTTATTTTTGCTTTTGTGCAATCTTAGGTAGATGTTCATGTTTGAATTTCGTAGTTTACCCATTGTATGCGATGTGTGTGTGAACACTATCGATACTAGTTTCTTTTGGGAAGAATAAGTTTAGAATCGTAGAAGGCTACAGTTAGGTGTGAGAATCAGTGAGTTTTAGTAGAAAGTCGCAGGTAAGTTTGAGACAAGTGGGGGAGAAGGTTATATTCCTCTGAGATGTTGAAGGCATGGGAATAAGATAGATAGAGATGCCAAAGGAGAGTGATTACGCGTTAGTGATGTTCGTTTCGGAGTTGATTAAAAGGAAGGAACAATTGGGGGAACTGCAAGGTGGGTTTATATATTGGAAGCATTACTTGTATGGTTTGAAAGTGGAGGTGTTCAGTGATCGCAAGAGTTTGGAGTATTAGTGGACCAAATAAAGAGGAATAAGTGGCATAAGGAAGTAGTTAGAATTTCGAAGAATTAATATTTTGGATTGAGTTGTCATTAGAGTGAAGTTAAAGTAATAGAAAGAAGGTTTGCAGATGTCAGCATTTATGACGAAAGAGTTGGAGTTAAGTGAACATTTCAGAAATGAGAGATTGATATAGGAGATGACGCTTAGAAGTGTGGAGTTGAGTATAACGAAGTTGCAAACCGTATTCTCGAAGAGATTTGAGAAAGTCAAAAGGTGGATTTAGATTTAATGGACGAACTGGTGCTAATCAGTCTAAGTAAAGAAGTGAACCTTGAAATAAATGAGGACGAGATTATGAGATTATAAGATAGGATTTGTATGATTGGATTTACCGAGTTTGAGAGAAAAAAATTGAGATAAGGTTGCTGTCGGAATCAAAACGATAAGATCGTTAAGTGGAAATGTATGTTGGATATGTTTACATGAGACTTTGGAAGTCAAAACGAAGTTAAGTGCAAAGTGTTATTAACGGAGAAATGGAATAAGTAAGTTAACCATTGGACGTGTTGAGAAAGAGTTAAGTGATTGTCTATCAGAAAAGGATTGAGTATGGAAAGGACAATGGAGATTAGAGAGATTAAACTTGTAGTGCTCAGTGTAAGGAAAAGAGGTTTAACATGAGTGTAGTGCTTGACGAGAAAGTAAAGGACTTTGAATATAGTATTCGTGGACGGATGACAATATTGATTTGATGAATGACTTATGATATATTTGGATGTAAGTATCTCAATAGGAGAAGTGGCGTTGGAACAACTAAGGACTAGCAAAGGAGATGAAAAATGGATATATCGACGATAGTAGTCTAAAGAGGTAAACATATTATGTTAAGAAGTACAAAAGTTGGATAGGAGATAATTTGGAAATAACATAGTTATGTTTGAAATTTCACGCAAGGAATTTGGGAGTATGTGTAAAAAGGAATCTGACTATTAGAGATGGTAAATTTTGTCATATGTCGGAAAACTTAGGAATTTTGGTCATCGGTCGAATGTTGAGATTGTGTCATCAAGTGAGTAGTTGTAATGAAATTCATATATGAATATGCGATTCGGCGAAGCTAAGAGATAAAAGAGAGGATTAATGACTTATGGGAAACTGAGAAGTTATGAAGTTTTAAAAATGATATGCTTTTCAGACTGAAATTTGTTGGTTTATTCTTGTTGTGATAGTGATGTGGGAACTATGGAATAATGAGGAGTGCTAATTTCTCACTCTCTAACACACTCTTTTGGACACACCCACTCATATGAAGCCATGTCATCTCTTATTTTAATTTTTGTTTTTGGCTACCGGTATCACCTACACACACTAACACAACTTTTTTTCTTTTTTTGGATTTAACTTTTCATCTTCTCGGTCTTTCTACGCCGCTCACCGTCTGTAACTTAGGTCATATTCTCACAAGTCACAAGCAAGATAACTAATGTAAACATGATTTATTTATTGCCCTAAATCCTAATGCCAACTAGATCAATCTATTGGAGTTTGATTCAAGAATGGCACTTTACAGAATATGAAACAAGCCCACCGCAAAAAACCAAAACAAAGCCATCAAACATGTTCCAGTACCCATATAAATTGAAGCCATGGTTAAATCAATGCTTCACGCTGCTTACTGTTTGGTTGTGGTTTTTTTCTTTGTTTTCGGTTCAGGGATGTAGACTTTTTGCTTTGTTTTCTCCCCTGTTTTGTGTCGTTGTATGCTCTCTTCCCTATTTTGAACCTTAAAATTGATAACTACATCGATAAACTTGCAAATGAAATTGAACATGTTACGTGTATTTAGAAATGGATTCTTCACAGATCTATTTTGTGAGAGGAAGGAGACGCCATATAATACCAGATCTATTTTATTAGAAGAATGGAACCCGTTTGTAGAAATTTATTCAACTTGCTCGTTGACAGTGCAACGCTTGATACAAATATGCATGTGACTGGAGTTCATGACAGATCGATGACCATTGGAGACTTCAGAGAAGATGAACAAACAGCTAAATTCTAAATAAAAAAATAGAAAATGTTGTTTGAAGGTGGAAAAACACAAGAAGGGGGGGTTGAATTGTGTTTTAAAAATTAAAACTTTTTACCAAATAAAACTAAGTTTGCAGCGGAAATAAACACAAGATAGAAAAGGGGTGCTGAGAGAGAGAGAGAGAAAGACACAGAAATTTATACTGGTTCCTCTCACAAAACGAGAGTACGTCCAGTCCCCTTGCACTTCCAAGGGCTTCTAACTAAATCTTATAAGATTACAAGATGCTCAAGCACAATAGCAAGAGACTTCTCAAATGCTCAAGTTACAACTAACAAGAGACTTCTCAAATGCTCAAGTTACACTTAACAAGAGACTTCTCTAATGCTCAAGTTACAACTAACAAGAGACTTCTCAAACAAACTTAAGAATAAGAATGAATGTTAAGGAACACTTGATATACTATCAGAGGTGTTTACAAAATACAACGCAAATTGCTTTAAGACTTGAATGACAGATAGAACAATAATGTCAGAATGCTTCAGAGCCTTAAACGCAGTAATAGAACAGTAGAACAGTAGTCATTTCTTCCATTTGAGTCTTCTATTTATACTTGAGGGAAGATGGTGACCGTTGTAGAGAGATAAGATGCCAGCTGGAATACGTTCGTACAATTGCTAGCTGTAGATTGCCTTCTATGGCAAAGAAATCCAATTCCACTACCTTGCAATTCAAATTATCACTCATCCATTTTGAGTAATAATAGTACGATAGTACGATCCTCAAATGCGCTCCACTTATGGATAAGATTAATGTTGTACCAACGAATATTCCTTCCTGTGGATGTGACAGAGCCTTGAAGTAGATTGTTCTTCAGACATTGATTCTGGTTCTATCAGTTCTTGAGTGACGTAAATTCCTTTTGCTTCAGATGCTGTTGTCGTAGCTTCTTAAGGTCTTCAGCTTCTGAACTCCTCAGAGTCTAGCTTTGGTCCTCAGAAGCATTATCTTCAGCACACAAAAATTTAAGCTTCTGATGAACAGCGATACGCTTTCAGAGCTTCATAGCTTGGCTTCTCTCTTGTTATTCATAGTGCTTCTGAATGAATTTTAACTTATAATTCTGCACACTAGAATAATCATTAGTAATACCAATTGCAATTTTAATACTTTGTTATCATCAAAACCACTTAAAATCTTAGAGGTTCATGTCAGACCCACTTTGTTCCAACAATCTCCCCATTTTTGATGATGACAAACTAAAGCATTAAAATTCAATTGTTGTTGATTTAATTTAATTATGTTGACTTCAGGTTTCAAAGGTTTGCAATCTCCCCCTGAGTCTGATAATCCATAGGGTTAGGTTTGTAAGCTCCCCCTAAGTCTTATCCATAATTAATTAAAACAGTTTAAGAGTTAATTTATCAACTTAAAGTAGATTTTCATATTTGACTCTCAGAAGCATAGTTTTGTAAGCTTTGCTTCTTAGAGTCAGATAATGCTCAGAGGAGGTTTGCAAGCTTCTCTTATATTATCTATGAAAATTAATTTTAGGTTCTTAAATTTTCTCCCCTTTCAATAAGGTCCACAGTGAGAAGAAATCAGAAGGAATAGAATTTGATTCAGATGCATATACATAACAGTTTCAGATTTTTACGCAGAGTCAGAATCAATCAATATTAATTTTAACGCTATCCTTACTCCCCCTTTTGTCATCAGTCAAAAAGCGCAGAAAACAAGACATTCAAGTCAAGAAGGCTTGAGAGCACTATAAAAAGAGATGATTCTTCTCATTTTATTCAAACAGAATAATCAAAGAGCATCATAAGAAACACATAATGGAAAAGCAAGCTGCGAAGGATGCTTCAGGATCAAAAGAAGTGATCAAGAAGGAAGCAGAGCCCTGGTGCTGCGAAGAGAACAGGCATCGTTATGAAAGAAACAAGCGAGAGGTGGTTCTGACAGAGTCAGAGCGTGAAGCAATAGGCTCTGACCTGGAAGAGTTCTTATGGACATATGATGATGACAAGCCATACGAAGAGTATCAAGCTGAAGCTCAGCAAGCCATGCGTGACTTACTTTCTTATGTTAGTGAGAAGCATAAGAAGAAGAAGCCAGAGGCTGCTGACGTTGATTCTTAGTAGGATCTCATTATCTTATGTAATAAAGAATTTCTTCAATAACTTTAATAAAGAGTTCCTGCTATAAATGTCTTTCATTTTGAGCATGTTTCTTTTATATACTCTTTTCAAACGCCAGAAAACCAGTTACCAGACACGCCTCATTCGGTATTGTTGCCTCGCTTATAAACAGGCTATAATACTAAGAAGCTATTTCATGAGTAAACAGGAATACTGATGTGGGGGAACCTTAGGTTTTCAAAATCCTATATAGGTTAAAAACAAGATGTTCTCCAACACCTTACACTAGGTTCAGAATCCACAAGAGTATCAGACATTATCAGAGTATATGATTTTCATTTTGAAAAACAAAATAAAATAAGCACACCAGCACAAGCACATAAATATGAATAAATAACTTGGAAATAAAAAAAATCCAAAGATTACATAAGAGACAATGTGAAAACAAAATAAACTGGTGCACAAACATAAGGTTTAGGGTTTGGATTGTTGTTGTTGAGTAAGCTTCAGCAGTAGCTCCATCATTGCATCTATCTTCTTGTTAGTTGCTTCACCAGATCTGTTCATATCTTCTCTTATATCGGCCCTGAACTCATCCATTTCATTTCTCAGCTCCTCTCTTAAGTCACTCTTGATCACATCCAGAGCTTCTTGCATAGCTGAAGGTATAGCAGATGAAGAAGAGCCTTGAACAAGTACTGGTGGAGATCTAGGAGGAGTTGGAGCAACAATGGGAGCTTTACCTTTATCAGAATCTGGTTCACTGAGGTTCTGATCATGCATAACAACATCCTCTGCAGCTGCTTGATTCTCATAAATCTTATTAGTCTCAACAACAGCAATGCGAACAGCTCTATCAACCAACAACTTGAAGGCTTCTTGATCAGCAAGCCTCTGACATTCCACTTCAGCAGCTATCCTAGCCTGCTCAGCATCAACTACTACTCTTGCATAAGTAGCCTCTTCTTCATTTAGCCTTATAGCTGCTTCAAGAGATCTTCTTATACTTTCATTCACAGCAGCTAAAAATGCTAACCTCTGACATTCTTCTTCATGGTTGAAAAATGTAAGTCTCAGAGCATGAGAGCGATCAGCAGCACTCATTATTTGAGACAAAACTTCCATTCCTCTTCCTTCAATCTTTCTTTTCACATAACCTCCTAAGAGCCTCAGAGACTGACTGAATTTCTGTTCCAATTCCCTGATCTTAGCATCAACATCTGAGGGAAATATCAGTACTTCTTCTTCCATGCTCTTAAATTTCTTAAGACTAATATTAACAGCATTATCTAGCAGCTCAAGGTTTGGTTCAGATTTGTGATTGAAGAAGGGCTGGTTTCTGTTGAAAGGAATGGTGGGTTCAGGTCTTTTTCTTTTCAGAGGGATGATTTTGATTTTTCTGATTTCATCAAAGGGGTCTTTGGGGATTGTTATTATATCATCATCAACATTAATTTCTGCTTTTAGCAGATCCTCCAGAATGGGTAGGGCGAAGTCAGAAGGTAGACTAAGTTCATCTATGGTTAAGGTTTTGTAAGATGGACCATAGATGGGTTCTGATTGTGGTGTTTGTGGTTCAGGTGATGGTTCAGGTGTGGAAGGTTCAGGTTGTGGTGTGGATGGTTCAGCAGTGGTATGTTCAGAATGATTCATAACTTCATCCTGAGCTGGTGTGAAGGTGGGTGGATCTTCTTGTTCAATGTCAGCAAGGGAGGAGGGTGATGTTTGAATTGGTGGTTCTGGAATTGGTTGATCAATAGGTAAATCAGAAAATGTATTTACAAAGTGAAATTGATCAGGTGAGTTTGTGTTGGAGTGGGTAAAGGCATCACCAGATAAGTGAGTGGAGAGGTGTTCAAGAATTGTAGGTGATTTTCTTGTTGTGTTGGTGGGTTGGTCAAGGATAGAAGTGTCAATGAAAATATTTTCCTCTTCTGGTGAGTTGTTTTTGGGTTTCTTGAGGGTTCTTTTTGCAGGGATCTTTTTCTTAGATTGTTCCTTCAGAATTTTATCTAGTTTTTCAATAAGCTCTGAAGAATCAGTGCTTGTATCAGAAGAAGTCCCTTCAGATGAGGGTGATGAGGATGCTGAGGGTTGTGGAGATGGTGGAATCATGTTTATAGGCTTTGTAAAGTCTATAGAAGGTGATTGGGTAGGAGGTTGAGCACTAGAAACGCTATCAGTATTAGGCTTAGAATTTTTACCTTTGGACGAGTCAGCAGCTTTCTGTTTGGAAACAACTGTCTTTTTCCTTTTTAGTGCTCTGACAGGTTGATCCTCTTCTACATCTACAGGCCTCTCATTCCTCTTCTTTGATCTTCTCTCCTTCTGAACAGCTTTTCTCTGAGCTATCTTAGCCACTTGCTCTTCAGTGACTTCTTCATTTTCTTCAGTGGCCAATCTTTCAGCACCACTTTCTGCTTGATCAGTAACCTCAGCAGCATCATTCTTATCTCCAGATTGTTCTTTGGAGCTTTCCTCAACAATTTCTTGTTCAATTGGTTGAGGTTTTCTCTTAGACTTGGTGATCTGCTTTGGTCCTTTGAAGATATCCCAGTTTGGTACACCAACTACCATACTCCTGGGCACTCTTACTCCAGAATCTAATCTAACCAACTCCAAGAAGTTCTTGATAACATCATCATTATCAAATTCTGATATGGTTGGAAAACCATCACACCAGAAGTACTTTTCATAAACCTGCTCCAGAGGGCTCTTGGCTGTCTTCAGCTCTTCTTTTGTTTTCAGCTTCATATTTACCAGAACACTTGCATCATACTTAGCAGTATTCAAAACTCTAAGTTTCTCCTTGGTACTGACAATCTGAATAAGCTTTGTTTGACGAATGATTTCTGAAATCAACCTTGGATGATGGATAATGGAAGGTGATTTGGTTCTGCTCTTGGATATAGTAAAGCATAGGTGATCAAACAGAAGCTTTGCCAGATTTATCTTTACCTTCTTGTACATAAACCAGATGAAGTGTCTGTGTGGTAGAGAAATAGTATCATATCCTCCTTCTCTAGTGATGATGGAGGCCAGAAACACTTTGAAAGCAAAGCTGAAGTTTTGCTTCATGAATTTTGCTTTGCCAAAATCATTGTTTGCACTACCAGGAAGGAATAAATCCTTCTTAATGGATTCAATATGCTTACTCTTCTCACCATATTCATCCACGTTTTCTCCTTCATTGTCCAGACCCAAAATTTTGGCAATATGTTCTTGAGTAATAAGAACATTGATTCCCATGATGTTTGACCTAATCTCTTTTCCTTTATAGGGTCTTAAACCCAGTTGACTCCTTGTTTTTCCTTTCAAGGAACTATCCTTCTCAACCATCTTTCTAACCTCTTCATCGGCACTGAACTTGTCAAAGATGGTAGCTTTTTGCCAGAAGTACTTGACAATATCATAATAAACAAACCCATTTAGCATTTCAAAGTAGTTCTTCCATTGTTGATCGTAGAATAAACTTTGAATGTCAATCCCATTTACTTTGAAACTCTCAAAATCAACAAATTTCTCCGTAACGAACTCAAATGATTCCGGACCAGCATCGGTTACGTTATCTTTGAAGACGAGTCGTGCTTGAGACGAAAGATCAATTACTGGTGGTAAGACGGGGTTGAAAGGACGTTGAACAATTTCGTTTGAAGGTCGAGCAGCCATGATTACAGAAGATTACGAAGCAGAGAGATTTGGGAAAATCTGAGGTTTAGGGTTTGTGTAGGAAGTGATTATGTGAAAAAGTTGTGCTTTGTGAGTGAAGTGACAATTTATATCAAATAGAATAAACACTCAGAAAATAAGCACAAAGGAGGGAGCGCGAACAGTTTAAAATTAATTTTAAATTGTATAACTGCATTTTCATCATTAACTGTTCTCTACCCATCAGGATCTAGACGCGTGCAGGAGAGGCTTAATCATAGCTAACGCGTGTACAGACAACTGTTGTACACTAACTAGTACTAAACGTTTCATTTCCGTCTAGTTCAGAGCCAAACTCATTAATATCTGACACCTCATCAGAACCTGTTATCTTTCAGAGTCCATATTAATCAGAGCTTCCCAAAAGAGACTCTGAATTAATGGAGGCTCTGAAGGAGCTTCAGATCCTAATTCTATTTTGCATCTCAGAGCTAGTTTTCTTCAGAGATAAAATGCATGTTCAAATTCTTTTTAATAAAGTCAAATCTTTCAATAGCTAAAGGCTTAGTAAATATATCAGCCCATTGATGATCAGTATCAATGAATTGAATATTTATTGTCCCTTTTTGAACATGATCTCTTATAAAATGATGCTTAATTTCAATATGCTTAGCTCTGGAATGCAAAATTGGATTCTTAGATAAATGAATAGCAGCAGTATTATCACAATATAGTGGAATACTACTTTCAGCTATGTTATAGTCCTCTAACTGATATTTCATCCAGAGAAGCTGTGTGCGGCATTTAGCAGCTGAGATGTATTCTGCTTCTGCTGTAGACAAAGCAATAGTTGTTTGTCTTTTGCTGGCCCAAGATATGAGATTTTCACCAATAAATTGGCAATTTCCACTAGTGGATTTTCTCTCTATCTTGTCTCCAGCATAGTCAGCATCACAGAATCCAACTAGCTTACTATCTAGGGATTTTTTATAAAGAAGTCCTAGATTAGTAGTTCCTTTCAGATATCTAAAGATCCTCTTAACTGCAGTTAAGTGAGGTTCTCTAGGATCTGACTGGAATCTTGCACACAAGCATACACTATATAAAATATTAGGTCTAGAAGCTGTTAGATAGAGCAAAGAACCAATCATACCTCTATACAGCTTCTGATCTACTTTGCTTCCAATTTCTTCCTTGCTTAAGCTGCTTGTAGGATGCATGGGAGTTGACATTATCTTACAGTCTTCAAGATTAAACTTCTTCAGAAGCTCTTTTGTATACTTGCTTTGATGAATGTAAGTGCCATCTTTTCCTTGATTGATTTGAATTCCAAGGAAAAACTTTAGTTCACCCATCATGCTCATTTCAAATTCATCCTGCATCAGCTTTGAAAAACTCTTGCACAAGGAAGCATTAGTAGAACCAAATATTATATCATCAACATAGATTTGAATAATTAAGATGTCTTTCTTAGTTGCCTTTCTGAATAGTGTATTGTCAATTTGACCTTTTTGAAAACCATTTTCTAAAAGGAAATTACTCAGTCTTTCATACCAAGCTCTTGGAGCTTGTTTGAGACCATAGAGTGATTTCTTAAGTTTATAAACATAATCAGGGTTTTTCAAATCCTCAAAACCTGGAGGTTGTTTAACATATACTTCTTCAGAAATGACATCATTTAGAAAGGCACTCTTAACATCCATTTGGTATAAGGTTATTCCATTATTAACTGCATATGATAACAATAACCTGATTGCTTCCAGTCTTGCCACTGGAGCAAATGTTTCAGTGAAGTCAATGCCTTCTTGCTGACTGTAGCCTTGTGCTACTAGTCTAGCTTTGTTTCTTACCACTTCACCTTGTTCATTCAGTTTGTTCCTAAATACCCACTTGGTTCCAATGATGTTCTTGTGTGTTGGTCTTGGTACCAAATCCCACACATCATTTCTTTGAAACTGATTGAGCTCATCTTGCATTGCTACAATCCATCCATCATCAGAAAGAGCTTCATCAACATTCTTAGGTTCTATCATAGATATGAGTCCTAGAAGTGAATCATGTTGTTGATAATCTGATCTTGTTTTTCTTGGACTCTCTTTGTTTCCAAGAATAAGATCTTCTGGATGTGATGATCTGTATTTGAATTTTCTCTTTGGAGCTTCATTAGTTTCAGCACTTGTTTGGGTATCATCTTCTGAGATATCATCATGTTCTTCAGATGCTTCTATTGGGGATGCTTCTTCAGAGACTTCTTCCAATACAGCTTCTGAAGATTCATTTGCATCTGATGCTTTCTCAGATTCTGGATTGTTATATGTATATGGAACACCTGCATAGCTATTATCTTGCTCTGACATTTTACTGTCAGGCTCTTTGTCATCAAATCTAACATGTATAGATTCTTCCACTGTGTTAGTTTCAGAATTATACACTCTGTATGCCTTTGAGCGTTCAGAGTAACCTATAAAGATTCCCTTACAGGCTTTGGCATCAAATTTTCTTTTGTAGACCTTATTGTTCAGAATGTAACAGGTACATCCAAACTGATGAAAATAAGAGATGTTAGGCTTTCTTCCTTTAAAGAGTTCATATGTTGTTTTATTCAATATAGGTCTGATATAGATCCTATTCTGAATATAACAAGCTGTGTTCACAGCTTCTGCCCAGAAGGGCTTAGCAAGTTTAGTCTCATGCATCATGGTTCTTGCCATCTCTTGTAAAGACTTGTTCTTTCTCTCTACAACACCATTTTGCTGTGGTGTTCTAGGAGCTGAGAACTCATGGACAATTCCATGGTCTTCACAATAGGTTGCAAAGGGTTCGTTTTCAAACTCACCCCCATGATCACTTCTGATCTTTAAGATCTTGAGACTCTTCTCACTTTGCACTTGTGTGCAGAAGATGGTAAACACATCATATGCATCATCTTTCACTCTAAGAAATTTAACCCAAGTCCATCTACTGTAATCATCAACAATAACAAGTCCATATTTCTTTCCATTGATTGAGGCTGTACTTACAGGACCAAACAAATCAATGTGAAGCAGTTCAAGAGGTCTTGAGGTAGAGACAATGTTTTTTGGTTTAAAAGAGGTTTTTGAAATCTTTCCAATCTGACAAGGACCACACAGAGCATCTGAATGATAGTTAAGATTGGGTAGTCCTTTAACCAAGCTTAGTTTGCTAAGCTTAGAGATTAATCTCCAGTTAGCATGACCTAAGCGTTGGTGCCAGACCCATTTCTCATCATTCAAAGATAGAAGACAGACTATCTTTTGCTCTGAGAGTTCTGACAGATTAATTTTATAAACATTGCCTTTCCTTAAGCCTCTGAACACTACAGACTTGTAAGACCCGTAATTCCACTGTACCTTTTGGTGAATAAAATAAGTAATGGCTACGAGTTTTAGGGTTTTTGGTGAAGCGGTTTTGTGAGTATCGTTGCATTTATGAGATTTTTGCTGAAACGGAGCCTGTTTTGTGCTCGTGCGCTGGAAAGGCACAGACTTTCGGGTCGTGGTCCTCTTTTAAGTATGAGGAGATTTCTATGAAGTCAGAATGACGAGATTTGGATTATTCTTGTTTTTGGAAAAACGAGTAGGATTTTACCCGCTGATGGAAAATCTTACTGCGTCTGTTTTAAGTGAGGTTTCGGATGGAAGTTTTATATATCTGCGCGAGTTAGGATATGTCCTGAGATTAATTTTCTAAGGTATGGAAGAAAATTACAGTCGCGGAAAAAGATTCGGCGATAAGTTTTGGAATGGAAAAACGATAGACGTTCTTTCCGTAGGTTTTTCTGTTTTTGAGATTTCCGTCCGTTAGCGAGGTGCGACTCGCCGAGAGCAAACGCGATGAGCTGAGTAGCGTAAAGTAGATATTTGTTCAAAAAAAACAATCATGAGATTATTTTGATCCAAAGGCTAGGGTTTAGTCTTGCAAGTCTTGCTTTGATCCAAGGGCTTAGATGGAGCAAGACCCTTTTTAAATAGTAAGGAGGTTTAGCACTTTGGAGACTTAGAAAAAAAATTGCACAAGACTCATTCTTCTCTTCTCATTGCCGTGGCATTTCCACCCTTGTTCTTCATCCAAGAACTTTTCCATTTGCTCACCAAAAGCTTGGATTTTAGGCTTGTTGGATCATAGGACTTGCAAGGAATCTTCTTCACTTAAGGTAACTAACACTTCTCTTCCTTATTTCTCCATGAAAACCTCATGAATTTAGAGTTTTTATGATTATGTTCTTGAGAAGAAAAATTTGAGAATTTAGTTTTAATTAGTTTTGATTCCATAGTAGTGTTTAAGAGTGTTATGTAGGAAACATTGGTGAAGCATGTAAGTGATTCTCATGGTTAAATCTTGTTTTCACAAATTTTGGTTAAGAGTTTTGAAGAAAATTTTTGAAAAGATCATAAACTTGGATTGTGTTGTATGATTTTGGTTTCGAAGTTAGTTTTAAGCTTTGTGACAAAATGGATTGGTGATTATGAAATTTGTTTCGAAAAATAAGAAAAAAATTATTCTCGTGTTCTTGAGCGACTCGAAGAACACAATTTAGAAAAAGTTTATTTCGAGTTTCAAAAGGAGTCGGGTACACGATCGAATATCGTTACGAACTAGTGAATGTGGACTAGGGTTTCAAATAAAATAAAAAATGTGTAGGGTTGCCCTTTTTGCCTCAAATGGCCGTGGCACACATATAGGGTTCGAGGAATCGAATTTCGAAAATTGTTTAGAGGCAAATAGCTTCCCATGATCATTGTTTAATTGTTTGATGGGTTATGGGATGTTTTGAAAAGAAAATGATCACTTGCCTTAAGAAAAATCTTACTTGAGATTTCTCGAAAATTTGCGATTCGACTCTATAATTTCTAAATCGTTTTGATAAGTACTAGTTAGGTATTATGGGATATTACCATGCTTTTAGAAGTGAAAAATTTTGTGTGGAAGGGTGTTTTGAAAAAAAATGGCCGTGGCCTTTCCTTGTGGGGGGAAGAAATTCCAAAAATTTTTCTAAGTCCACAATTGTGTGAAAATTGTGTATGTGTTGGATAATCTTAGTTTTGAAGAAAAATGAGTATAGGAAAGGTTGTTAGGAAGAAAAAAGATGGGTAACTTATAACGCAAGAAAACTCTGATTTTTTTGGTTGATTTATTTTTGAAGAGTTTTTGGTTTGTTTTCAAATGTTTTTGTAGAGTGAAAATGGGTTCCTTGAGGTTGAAAACAATAGTGGTTCTTGGTATGCTTTGAAAACAAAATGAATTTTTTGTAGCGAAAAATAATGTCTTTAACTTCGTGAATTTTTATCGGATTGGGGAGAACTTGGAATCGCTAGGTGAGAGAGTTAGAAAGTGCCTTAAACCCCCCTAGACTTTTGAGAACAAGTTTCGTTTCGATAGGATAAACGAGGAGTATTTTATTGATATTACGCTACATTTATTTTAGGTAGCGTGTATTGTAGATTTTCGCGAAAAAGAGTAACGGAAGCTTGCTAAGGTAAGGGCTCCACTTTATTTCTGTCTTTAAAACGGTTACGACATGCTTTGTTTTGCTGTGTATGCAATTGCTGTGTGCTTTGGCATGTTTGTATTATGTATTCTCGTGATGAGAAAGTGTTTACAATACTTGCGCTGTTTACATATGATTATGAGAATATATGTATGAACAGGTGGTTGGAATACATATGATGAGAAATGTATGTATGTTGTTATGTTTGGTTTGCATATGCTAGAGAGGTATGTATTCATTGCATTAGCATATATGGGGAAGCGTATGCTCATGCATTTGGTAGTTGCGTGTACGGTGCGGTGATCGGGAGAGCCCACCTTTTTATTCGTAGTGATCGGGAGAGCTACGAAATTTTTGTTGAGATCGATACGTGGTGATCGGGAGAGCCACGGGGTGTGGTGATCGGGAGAGCCCACTCTAATCCTTGTAGTGATCGGGAGAGCTACGGGATTTTATTGATACTTATGGTAGGGGTGCGGTGATCGGGAGAGCCCACTCTAATCCTTGTAGTGATCGGGAGAGCTACGGGATTTTATTTAGTTCGATACGTGGTGATCGGGAGAGCCACGGGGTGCGGTGATCGGGAGAGCCCACTCTAATCCTTGTAGTGATCGGGAGAGCTACGGGATTTTATTGATATTGTTAGTAGGGGATGGACCTACGATTCCGGAATTCATGCATCGTGGTAGCTAGGGTTAGTACCACGCATTGTAGAGGTTGCATTATAGGCTATGTGTGCATTGCTTATATGATCCCGTTGGTGGGAATTGCTTTGTTGGTTAAGAGCTTTCTCTTGTGTTTGTGGAATTTTTGTTATGTGTACAATCTTTCGCACCGGTTATATATATACATACTATATATTTTGTGGTGACCCTTTCTTTCATTTGCGGACTCATCCCACCCAGATGATGGGTTAGGTCGCGGCGACGACGGTGGCTGTTCTAGGCCATAGTGAGCACGTGGTGAGGCTTAGTATAGTTAGACTATGCGCCGGTGTGTTTTGTGCACCGTGCTTTTTGGTTAGCATAGGGTTTCTAACTTGTTTTGTTGTAAGTATTTGGATACTTAGACTTGGATTGTAATTATTCAGGAATACACTTTGCTTGTCGAAGCACCTTATGGTAATGAGTCTTTTTGTATATTTGAATGCCGGCTCATTGAAAAATATTCTATGCGCACTCTGAGTGTTAGTTGAAAAGAAAAAAAAAATATTGACTTTTCTGGCCCTTGAAAAACGGGCTGTTACAAGACTCTCTGATTACAGTATATGCATCTTTATTAAACTTAACAACAAATCCACTATCACAAAATTGGCTAATGCTTAGAAGATTATGTTTGAGGCCATCAACTAACCAAACATCTTTGATAGAGAGAGAAGAATTACCAACTGTACCAGTACCAGTGATCTTCCCTTTTTGGTTTCCTCCAAATCCCACACTTCCTCCCTCTTTCAGAGTCAGGGTTTGGAACATATGCTTGTCTCCTGTCATATGACGCGAGCAGCCACTGTCCAGGTACCAAGAATGATGCTCTGGCCTTCTTTGAGTGCAGATCTGCTGCAAAGACAATCTCAGACTTTGGTACCCATACCTTTATGGGTCCTTTAGAGTTAGTCCTCATTACCTTAGATTGTTTTTGTTTATAAGGCCTATCAGGAGCTCTAGAGTTATTGAAGCATTTTGAAAAACTTTTAGGCTTTGTATAACTCTTGTGCTTAGCTTTAGAATATACCAGAGTTTTATTTATTTTGACATTAGTCTGAGGTTTGGAGATCTTAGGCTTTGAAGGTTTCAGAGTCTGAGACTTCTTGGCCTCTGACACAATTATTTTTTCAGGTTCTGGTATAACTATTGCTTCTGATTGGCTTTTAACAAATACAGCCTTAGGTTCTGAATTATCACTTTTAGAGGGTTTAGAAAATAATGGATTATCTTTAAAACGTGAAAATCCAAGACCTTCACCTCTGTTTCTACTAACATGGTATATTAAGGAAGCTATCTTACTTCTCTTCATGCCATTGATAAGAAATTCTTGCAGAGCAAATTCATGCTCTGGAGGAACCTTATCATCATAAACATAATGAGTTTCCATAAATGAGTTACTACTTCTTAGAGACTCATTTTCTTCAACTATTATGTTCATTTTCTCAATTAGGTTATTGTAAGCCTTTTTCAAGACCTTACATTCACCTGCCTTTTTAGTGAGCATTTTTACGGCATCTTTAAGAGAATCTACTAATTCAGTTCTAGATAGTTTAGCAATTACCTCTTCCTCATCTTCAGAGTCTGAACCTGCTTCAGAGTCTTCTCTGTCAGAGGTAGTTGCCATCAGTGCTAGATTTGCTTCCTCATCACCATCTGAGTCTGAGTCTTTGTCAAGATCTTCCCATGTTGCCAGAAAGCTCTTCTTGACTTTACTCTTATATCTTTCTTTGCTAGAGCTTTGCTTTGATGATCTACTTTTGTTTTCTGGACAATCAGCAATGAAATGACCAGGCTTGTTGCATTTGAAGCACTTGCTTTGATCTTCCTTCTTGTCTTTAGCAGTACTAAGTCTCTTGGAAGATCCTCCAAATTTGCCTGCATATTTCTTGCTTCGTTTTGCCCATTGTGAAACCTTAGCAGCCATTAGTACCATCTCTTCTTCCTCATCAGACCCAACTTCTTGACCCTCTTCAGAAGCCTCATCTTCAGATTCTATGATTTTAGCTTTCAGAGCCTTTGATGAACTTTTAGAGCTTAAGGCTATCCCTTTCATCTTCTTGGTTGATTCATCAGTCATTAGTTCCATCTCATGACTCTTCAATGAACTAATCAAGCTTTCAAGGGATACAGTATCCAAATCCTTAGACTCTTGAAAAGCAGTCACCTTTGGTCTCCATTTTGGTGGTAGGCTTCTGAGTACCTTTCTCACATGATCAGCTTCAGTATAACTCTTGTCTAATACTTGAAGTCCAGATACTAGAATTTGAAACCGTGAAAACATAGTTTCAATGTCCTCTCCATCCTTCATCTTAAACAGCTCATACTGATGCACCAACAAGTTAGCCTTTGCCTCCTTAACCTGTTTGTTGCCCTCATACTTGGATTTTAAGGAATCCCAAATAGATTTTGCAGTTCTTTTATCTCCAATTTTAAGGTACTCATCATGTGAGATAGCATTGGTCATCATTCCTTTTACAGAGTGATGCTTCATGTACTCTAGCTTTTGAGTTGGTGTAAAAGATTTCCTGTTCTGAGAACTGGCTACTCCTTCTAAGTCCATATTTTCAAAGTTAACTCCATCTTCTACCAAGTCCCATAAATCACAATCAATACTCATGATGTGACTATACATATTGGTCTTCTAGAAGGGGTAACTAGTCTCAGTTCCGTTGAAGAAAGGAACTTTATCAGATGACCTGCTTTGTCGAGAGTTTGAGTCATAGTCAAAAGGAACTTCATTGAGATTCTTTTCAGCAGACATGTTTTTCCTCCTGGATCTTTACTGTTTCACTGTAAGGTGAGTTAGGCAACAGACCTAGCTCTTGATACCAATTGAAGGTGGAAAAACACAAGAAGGGGGGGTTGAATTGTGTTTTAAAAATTAAAACTTTTCACCAAATAAAACTAAGTTTGCAGCGGAAATAAACACAAGATAGAAAAGGGGTGCTGAGAGAGAAAGAGAAAGACACAGAAATTTATACTGGTTCCTCTCACAAAACGAGAGTACGTCCAGTCCCCTTGCACTTCCAAGGGCTTCTAACTAAATCTTATAAGATTACAAGATGCTCAAGCACAATAGCAAGAGACTTCTCAAATGCTCAAGTTACAACTAACAAGAGACTTCTCAAATGCTCAAGTTACACTTAACAAGAGACTTCTCTAATGCTCAAGTTACAACTAACAAGAGACTTCTCAAACAAACTTAAGAATAAGAATGAATGTTAAGGAACACTTGATATACTATCAGAGGTGTTTACAAAATACAACGCAAATTGCTTTAAGACTTGAATGACAGATAGAACAATAATGTCAGAATGCTTCAGAGCCTTAAACGCAGTAATAGAACAGTAGAACAGTAGTCATTTCTTCCATTTGAGTCTTCTATTTATACTTGAGGGAAGATGATGACCGTTGTAGAGAGATAAGATGCCAGCTGGAATACGTTCGTACAATTGCTAGCTGTAGATTGCCTTCTATGGCAAAGAAATCCAATTCCACTACCTTGCAATTCAAATTATCACTCATCCATTTTGAGGAATAATAGTACGATAGTACGATCCTCAAATGCGCTCCACTTATGGATAAGATTAACGTTGTACCAACGAATATTCCTTCCTGTGGATGTGACAGAGCCTTGAAGTAGATTGTTCTTCAGACATTGATTCTGGTTCTATCAGTTCTTGAGTGACGTAAATTCCTTTTGCTTCAGATGCTGTTGTCGTAGCTTCTTAAGGTCTTCAGCTTCTGAACTCCTCAGAGTCTAGCTTTGGTCCTCAGAAGCATTATCTTCAGCACGCAAAAATTTAAGCTTCTGATGAACAGCGATACGCTTTCAGAGCTTCATAGCTTGGCTTCTCTCTTGTTATTCATAGTGCTTCTGAATGAATTTTAACTTATAATTCTGCACACTAGAATAATCATTAGTAATACCAATTGCAATTTTAATACTTTGTTATCATCAAAACCACTTAAAATCTTAGAGGTTCATGTCAGACCCACTTTGTTCCAACATTGTTCTCTTTCCACCGGTAGAACCAGTTACCAGGTAAAGGAATTAAAAAGAGGGATGACATGCTTCATATGTGTGGGTGTGTTCAAAAGAGTGTGTCTAAGAGTAGGGGTGTAAGCGGATCAGAAAAAGAAAAATCCAATTGAACCGATGATCCAAACCAACTCAAACCGAAAAAAATCGATGTTTATGGTTCGGATCAAAAACCGAACCAATAGAAAACCGAAGTGGTTTGGTTCGGTTCTCAGTTCCAGTTTTCAGATCCAATGGACAAACCGAACCAAACCAGTATATTGTATATATGTTAAGTTATTTTTTTAGGTAGCCTATATCCATCAAAAACTACAACTGGCTCAACTACTTCTAAAAAATAAAATAAAATCTGTCTCACTTAGAAACTCTAACTTAAAAACGCAAACTTAGAAAAACTCACAGCCGCAAACGCAAACTCAGAAACGCTGCTCTCGCCTCGCCATCATCCTCAAGTTGATCTCAACATTACGCAAACAACACTCTCACGTCACGCTACTGCTCTCATCTCAAACCCACAGAATGATAATTTCTCAAGCGTTTTTTTATTTTTTTCGATTTAAGTGAGTATAGACTTGAAGTTTATTTTTATTGCACTTTATGATTTGATGAACTTATGAACTTAATTTCAATATGGTTGTATTTTGTATTTGATGAATTTATGAACTTAATTTCAATATGGTTGTATTATGTATTTGATGAAGTTAAGCGAAAAGAATTGTATTTTGTATTTGTTTCCAATATGGTTGTATTATGTATATGTATTTGATGAACTTTTGGGAAAAGAATTGTATTTTGTATTTGACGAGTTTGTGGGAAAAAAAATATCGCGAAAAAAATAATAGTATGGAATATATCGGAAAAAACCGATTAAAGTATCCGAACCAAACCGAACCAAACCGATGAATTTGGTTCGGATTCATTTTTGAAAAACACTTAAAACCGAACCAAACCGAACCAATCAAAGATTCATTGGTTCGGACATCTGTAAGACCCGTAATTCCACTGTACCTTTTGCGTGAATAAAATAAGTAATGACTAAGAAATTTAGGGTTTTTGTTAAGTGGTTTTGTGAGTATCGTCGCATTAATGAGATTTTTTTTGCTGAAACGGAGCCTGTTTTGTGCTCGTGCGCTGGAAAGGCACAGACTTTCGGGTCGTGGTCCTCTTTTAAGTATGAGGAGATTTCTGTGAAGTCAGAATGACGAGATTTGGATTATTCTTGTTTTTGGAAAAACGAGTAGGATTTTACCCGCTGATGGAAAATCTTACTGCGTCTGTTTTAAGTGAGGTTTCGGATGGAAGTTTCATATATCTGCGTGAGTTAGGATATGTCCTGAGATTAATTTTCTAAGGTATGGAAGAAAATTACAGTCGGGGAAAAAGATTTAGCGATAATATTTGGAAACGGTTTACGACGGACGTTTATTTGGTAGATTTTATATTTTTGTGATTTCCGTCCGTTAGCGAGGTGCGACTCGTTTACGAGCGAACGCGAGAGCTGAGATGTGAGGAAGCTTAGAAAATATCTAAAGTGGATAGACTTGAAATGATCCAATGGCTAGGATGTGATCTTATAACTTTTCACTATTTGATCCAATGGTTCTCATGAAACATGACCATGACCTTGAGGGTGACTTAAGGAGACTTTATGGACTTAGCAAAATCACAATTCATTCACTCCTTCTCTTCTCTTTGCCGTGGCTTCTTTCTCTTCCAACCTTTGAGAAAAAAATTCTCATTTCTTCACCAAATTGATCCATTTCAAGCTTGTTGGAACCATAGGAATTGCAAGTAGTATCTTCTCTAAGGTAACTAACCCTTCTCTTCCTTATTCTCCATGAAAAACCTCTTGAATTTTGAGTTGTATGATTATGTTCTTGAGAGAAAAAAATTTAGAATTTAGTTTTAATTAGTTTTGGTTCCATAGTAGTGTTTAAGTGTGTTATGTAGGATACATTAGTGAAGCATGTAAGTGATTCTCATGGTGATTTCAAATTTCACAATTTGGTTGGTAAGGGTTTGAAGAAAATTTCTTAAAAAGATCATATCTATGATTGTGTTGTATGATTTTGGTTTTTGAAGTTAGTTTTAAGCTTTGTGACAAAATCGATTGGTGATTATGAAAATTGTTTTGAAAAATAAGAAAAAAATTATTCTCGTGTTCTTGAGCGACTCGAAGAACATAATTTAGAAAAAGTTTATTGCGAGTTTCAAAAGGAGTCGGGTACACGATCGAATATCGTTACAAACTAATGAAAGTGGGCTAGGGTTTCAAATGGAAAAAAAAAATGTGTAGGGTTGCCTTTTTCCTCATTTGGCCGTGGCACCCATATAGGGTTCGAGGAATCGAATTTCGAAAATTGTTTAGAGGCAAATAGCTTCCCATGATCATTGTTTAATTGTTTGATGGGTTATGGGATGTTTTGAAAAGAAAAATGATTACTTGCTTTAAGAAAAACCTTATTTGAGATTTCTCGAAAATTTGCGATTCGACTCTATAATTTCTAAATCGTTTTGATAAGTGCTAATTAGGTATTATGAGATATTACCATGCATTTAGAAGTGAAAAATTTTGTGTGGGAGGGTGTTTTTAAAAATTTTGGCCGTGGCCTTTTAGTGGTGAGGGAGAAATTCCAAAAAATTTTCTAAGTCCACAATTGTGTGAAAATTGTGTATGTGTTGGATAATCTTAGTTTTGAAGAAAAATGAGTATAGGAAAGGTTGTTAGGAAGAAAAAAATGTGTAACTTGTAACGCAAGAAAACTTCGATTTTTTCATAAAAATATTTTTGAAAAGTTTTAGTTGTGTTTCAAATGGTTTTGTTGTGTGTGGGACAAGTCCTTGAAGTGGAAAAAAATCCAAAATGGTTTTGGTTTATGATTTGAAAACAAAATGATTTTCGTGTTATAAAAATAGTACAATTTACTTCGTGAATTTTTAAACACTATGAGAATAACCTGAAATCATTGAGGGACAGCTTTAGAAAGTACTTTAGACCCCTCTGGAGCTTTGAGAGCGAGTTTCGTTTCGATAGGATAAACGAGGAGTATTTTATTGATGTTACGCTACATTTATTTTAGGTAGCGTGTGTTGTAGATTGTTCGCGAAATTAAAGTAACGGAAGCTTGCTGAGGTAAGGGCTCCACTTTATTTCTGTCTTTTCACTGGTTAATAACATGCTTGGTTATTTTCTGTGATGTACTGTGTTGTGATTGGCATGTATGTATTATGTATTCTCGTGATGAGAAAGTGTTTATAATATGTGCGTTGTTTACATATGATTGGGAATATATGTATGAACATGGGATTAAATACATATGATGAGAAATGTATGTATGTTGTTATGTTTGGTTTACATATGCTAGAGAGGTATGTATTCATTGCATTAGCATATATGGGGAAGCGTATGCTCATGCATTTGGTAGTTGCGTGCCCGGTGTGGTGATCGGGAGAGCCCACCCTAGTGGTTCGTAGTGATCGGGAGAGCTATGAGGTTCTTGTTGAGATCGATACGTAGTGATCGGGAGAGCTACGGGGTGTGGTGATCGGGAGAGCCCACTCTAATCCTTGTAGTGATCGGGAGAGCTACGGGATTCTATTGATACTTATGGTACGGGGTGTGGTGATCGGGAGAGCCCACTCTAATCCTTGTAGTGATCGGGAGAGCTACGGGATTTTATTAATATTTTTAGTAGGGGATGGACCTACGATTCTGGAACTCATGCATTGTGGTAGCTAGGGTTAGTACCACACATTGTAGAAGTCTGCATTAGGCTTGGTGCGCATTATATATATAAACCCGTTGGTGGGAATTGCTTGGGTGGTTAAAGAGCTTTCTCTTGTGTATGTGGAAATTTGTTATATGTACATCTTTCGCGCCGGTTATATATATACATACTTTTATTTTGTGGTGACCCTTTCTTTCATTTGCGGGCTCATCCCACCCAGATGATGGGTTAGGTCGTGGTGACGACGGTGGCTGTTCCAGGCCCTAGTGAGAGGTTGGAGCTTCAGCTTAGTTAGACTATGCGCCGGTGTGGGTTGTACACCGTGCTTTTTGGGTTTAGGCATAGGTTTCTAACTTGTTTTGTTGTAAGTATCTGAATACTTAGACTTGGATTGTAATTATTCAGGAATACACTTTGCTTGTCGAAGCACCTTATGGTAATGAGTTCTTTTGTATATTTGAATGCCGGCTCATTGAAAAATATTCTATGCGCACTCTGAGTGTTAGTTGAAAAAGAAAAAAAAAATTTAATGCCTTTTCTGGCCTTTGAAAAACGGGTTGTTACAATTGGTATCAGAGCACGGCTTTAAATCTTCAAAGGGAAAGTGTATACTTGAGTCGTTAGTCCTGGGTCGGTTAGAACGTAACTTGTGTTGAGTTAGTTCTAGTGGTTGTTCTGTGTCGGGTTATGGGTTAGTAATCCGTGGAGTGAGATGTTCTGTTAGGATTCAGAATATTTGGTTAAAGATCTAACCAAGAGGAATTGGTATGTGCAGGAAAGAAAGAATGCCTCCGAGAAGGGCACCTGCAGCCCCTAGGGCAGATGACAACGAGATGTATCAGATGGCTCATGCCATGAATACGATGGCAGTTGCTGTGACTGCCCAGACCCATGCGAAGGCGCAGAGGGATGTAGAGAAGCGTGAGAGGGAGATCATCGCTGCTGGATCTAGACTTCTCACCAGTTTCAACCATCAGGCTCCTCCTAAGTTTAGTGGGGAGGGAGGTCCTGATACCGCGGATTTGTGGCTCCAGGCGATTGAGAGGATCTTTGGGGCAATCCATTGCCCGGAAGGAGAAAAGGTAACCTTGGCTACCTATCAGTTGCAGGGTAGTTCTGAATACTGGTGGGGAAACACCAGGCTCATTATGGGGGCCGCCTATGAGGAAATAAATTGGGAGAACTTCAAGAGGAGGTTTTTAGCCAAGTACTTCCCCGAGACTGCTAGGGAAAGGTATGGGGAGGAATTCCTTCAGTTGCGTCAGGGGGGCATGAATGTTGAGGCTTATGCCAAGAAATTTGAATCACTATCCCGTTACTTCCGCTTCTTTAGGGATGGGATAGATGAGGCCTATATGTGTCGTCGCTTCCAGGATGGTTTGAGGTATGAACTGCAAGATGCAGTGGTGCCGTTGGGTATTCGTCAGTTTCAAGTCTTGGTAGAGAAGTGCCAAGAGGTTGAGGATATGAGAAACAAGCGGGTGAACCGCCAAGGAAGTTTTAGTGCGGGAGGACCTAGTAATTCAAGTGGTCAGACTCAGAGTTCGAGTCAGAATCAGAGGAGGCAGGGGAATAAGCCTTATAACCGTCCCCAAGATAATCAAGGACCCACTCGCTCTGTGAACACAGGGACTCGGGGAAATCAGAGTGGAGGAAAGCTGACGTGCAGCAGATGTGGCCAAGAGGGTCATTATGTGAATGATTGTAAGAGCTCAGGAACTGTTTGTTACAACTGTCAGAGGCCGGGTCATTTTGCTAGAGATTGCAAAGCCCCAAAGGCCGGGTCGTCGGCGGATGTGGCACAAGGAACTCGACCCGCTGCTAGGGGAGATGCCTACTGTATGGGCACTGGAGTGAGCGGTCAGACCGGTGATGCCATGCATGAGGATTACTAGTTGCAGGTAACACTTTACTGCATTGCTTTTTGTTTGGGGGCAACCCACTCTTGCATATGTGGATGTATGCTGTTTGTTTGGGTTTTGTTTGTTTGTCGTGGCTTTTATTTTGTTTTGAATGTTCTACTATGTAAAGGACTTAGTAGTAGCTATAGCATGTTGCGCTGTTAGTGGTTATAAATACGTGTGTCACGCGTCAAGGGTCAGTGGACCTAGTGTCGTTGATAACGAGTATGCGAATAGTGGATACCTTAAGGGTTGAGGTAAGCGTGTGGGATCTTGTAGATCGAAGAGTTAGCCGCGAAGGAATGTTAGTCGTTGAGAATGAGTAAGAGAAAAGCCCATGTTGATGTGGCTTATGTTAATGGAGGATTTGCGGAAAGAATTGCCTCACACCTAGTTGGGAAATCATGGTTGTGCGGGTATAGTACGGATTCAAAAGCACCACCTGAATGGATGTCATGACGGTGCGTGTGTTGTATGTGGGTATAAGAAGGATAAGAAATTGTCTAATGGCAAGTTGATGGGAAATCGGTATTGAGTAAGTATAAGGGATTCGGATGTGTCAACAAGGATGGTTGGACAATAGTAATGTGAGGAATACCCTAAGAGCTATTTTGAAGGTAGGTACCTCGACGAGAGTGGTGATGTCGAAGCAATTAAGAATGGTCAGAGTGACCAACTCTTTTGAGTAAAAGAGGATTTTATTGCAAGAGGAAAGGAACTCAAGAGAGAGTTCAGAATTAGAATGGAAATACGATGTGAAGAAGATGTGCGCCGACGATGGTAGTCGACGAGGATAAGCGTTTTGTTTAAGGCGTGCGAGATTTATCTAAGTAGTAATATGGAAAATATGTGGATGCTTAAGATATTGATTTTTGGAAATTCGAGATTTTGAATAAAGGGAGTCCAAGAGAAGTAGTGGTATAGTTTGGCAAGTGTCAAGACTTTGAGGAGTGTAATCACCAGCTGGAGGTTGGGATTGTTTTATGTAAGTCGTGTTTGGAATGAGACTCGTGGGTGAGCATACGGTTTCAGCGTATTCATTGAGTTGCGGACTCATGGATATTGGTAAGGTGTGAAGTTCTTCCTAAGAGGAGATAACTTGCTCGGAATGTAATTGTTTGGGTGGTACTTGCCGTAGTGGCACGGTACTACTAGTGGATGATACTCCACGGGTGCTTCAAGAAAGGAAGCATGATAGCTTAAGCTACGTGTCTTGAGCGTTGTGTCTTGCGATTTCGACGTGTATTCGTAAGAGATTGAGGGAAACGTGTGGGACCATTGTGCCTCGGAGGACCTTGAGCACAAGGGGAATGAAGTATCCCTTAAGTTGGGTAAAGATGGTCTAAACCACCATCATGATCGTCGACTATCTATTGACAAATTGAGGGACTGGCCGTCCTTAATTTATTGTTGATGGTAGACGGGAATCGTGTTGATTGGAATTGACTAGTTTTGCTAGCTTTGGTGGTGCGTAAAGAGTTTTTGATGTTTCTTTTTGGAGGGTAGCCACTCCCAACTTCGTGTGAAACTAATGGAGTGGGCTATGCCGCGGAGGCGAAAGGGGTGACTTTGGAAATTTTTGTTTGTGGGCACGAGGATCCTTGGGAATTAGAGGTTGTGAACCTCTGTTGTGTGGTTAATTTTTGAGTTGTGGACTCGTTGAGAGATGCGGTTGGTGCACGGTTGTGCCAGTGTGTGGTGAGAGTATCTGTGTGACTTCACCTGGTGTTAGCATCTTTGTGGCTACACCTAATCCTGTGGGATATTATTGTGTTGGTGTTAGTATTGAGTCGTTGAGTTGTTACTCTTAACTTTAGTTTCGAGGACGAAACTTCTTTTTGGAGGGTAGTAATGTAAGACCCGTAATTCCACTGTACCTTTTGCGTGAATAAAATAAGTAATGACTAAGAAATTTAGGGTTTTTGTTAAGTGGTTTTGTGAGTATCGTCGCATTAATGAGATTTTTTTTGCTGAAACGGAGTCTGTTTTGTGCTCGTGCGCTGGAAAGGCACAGACTTTCGGGTCGTGGTCCTCTTTTAAGTATGAGGAGATTTCTGTGAAGTCAGAATGACGAGATTTGGATTATTCTTGTTTTTGGAAAAACGAGTAGGATTTTACCCGCTGATGGAAAATCTTACTGCGTCTGTTTTAAGTGAGGTTTCGGATGGAAGTTTCATATATCTGCGTGAGTTAGGATATGTCCTGAGATTAATTTTCTAAGGTATGGAAGAAAATTACAGTCGGGGAAAAAGATTTAGCGATAATATTTGGAAACGGTTTACGACGGACGTTTATTTGGTAGATTTTATATTTTGTGATTTCCGTCCGTTAGCGAGGTGCGACTCGTTTACGAGCGAACGCGAGAGCTGAGATGTGAGGAAGCTTAGAAAATATCTAAAGTGGATAGACTTGAAATGATCCAATGGCTAGGATGTGATCTTATAACTTTTCACTATTTGATCCAATGGTTCTCATGAAACATGACCATGACCTTGAGGGTGACTTAAGGAGACTTTATGGACTTAGCAAAATCACAATTCATTCACTCCTTCTCTTCTCTTTGCCGTGGCTTCTTTCTCTTCCAACCTTTGAGAAAAAAATTCTCATTTCTTCACCAAATTGATCCATTTCAAGCTTGTTGGAACCATAGGAATTGCAAGTAGTATCTTCTCTAAGGTAACTAACCCTTCTCTTCCTTATTCTCCATGAAAAACCTCTTGAATTTTGAGTTGTATGATTATGTTCTTGAGAGAAAAAAATTTAGAATTTAGTTTTAATTAGTTTTGGTTCCATAGTAGTGTTTAAGTGTGTTATGTAGGATACATTAGTGAAGCATGTAAGTGATTCTCATGGTGATTTCAAATTTCACAATTTGGTTGGTAAGGGTTTGAAGAAAATTTCTTAAAAAGATCATATCTATGATTGTGTTGTATGATTTTGGTTTTTGAAGTTAGTTTTAAGCTTTGTGACAAAATGGATTGGTGATTATGAAAATTGTTTTGAAAAATAAGAAAAAAATTATTCTCGTGTTCTTGAGCGACTCGAAGAACATAATTTAGAAAAAGTTTATTGCGAGTTTCAAAAGGAGTCGGGTACACGATCGAATATCGTTACAAACTAATGAAAGTGGGCTAGGGTTTCAAATGGAAAAAAAAATGTGTAGGGTTGCCTTTTTCCTCATTTGGCCGTGGCACCCATATAGGGTTCGAGGAATCGAATTTCGAAAATTGTTTAGAGGCAAATAGCTTCCCATGATCATTGTTTAATTGTTTGATGGGTTATGGGATGTTTTGAAAAGAAAAATGATTACTTGCTTTAAGAAAAACCTTATTTGAGATTTCTCGAAAATTTGCGATTCGACTCTATAATTTCTAAATCGTTTTGATAAGTGCTAATTAGGTATTATGGGATATTACCATGCATTTAGAAGTGAAAAATTTTGTGTGGGAGGGTGTTTTTAAAAATTTTGGCCGTGGCCTTTTAGTGGTGAGGGAGAAATTCCAAAATTTTTTCTAAGTCCACAATTGTGTGAAAATTGTGTATGTGTTGGATAATCTTAGTTTTGAAGAAAAATGAGTATAGGAAAGGTTGTTAGGAAGAAAAAAATGTGTAACTTGTAACGCAAGAAAACTTCGATTTTTTCATAAAAATATTTTTGAAAAGTTTTAGTTGTGTTTCAAATGGTTTTGTTGTGTGTGGGACAAGTCCTTGAAGTGGAAAAAAATCCAAAATGGTTTTGGTTTATGATTTGAAAACAAAATGATTTTCGTGTTATAAAAATAGTACAATTTACTTCGTGAATTTTTAAACACTATGAGAATAACCTAAAATCATTGAGGGACAGCTTTAGAAAGTACTTTAGACCCCTCTGGAGCTTTGAGAGCGAGTTTCGTTTCGATAGGATAAACGAGGAGTATTTTATTGATGTTACGCTACATTTATTTTAGGTAGCGTGTGTTGTAGATTGTTGGCGAAATTAAAGTAACGGAAGCTTGCTGAGGTAAGGGCTCCACTTTATTTCTGTCTTTTCACTGGTTAATAACATGCTTGGTTATTTTCTGTGATGTGCTGTGTTGTGATTGGCATGTATGTATTATGTATTCTCGTGATGAGAAAGTGTTTATAATATGTGCGTTGTTTACATATGATTGGGAATATATGTATGAACATGGGATTAAATACATATGATGAGAAATGTATGTATGTTGTTATGTTTGGTTTACATATGCTAGAGAGGTATGTATTCATTGCATTAGCATATATGGGGAAGCGTATGCTCATGCATTTGGTAGTTGCGTGCCCGGTGTGGTGATCGGGAGAGCCCACCCTAGTGGTTCGTAGTGATCGGGAGAGCTACGAGGTTCTTGTTGAGATCGATACGTAGTGATCGGGAGAGCTACGGGGTGTGGTGATCGGGAGAGCCCACTCTAATCCTTGTAGTGATCGGGAGAGCTACGGGATTCTATTGATACTTATGGTACGGGGTTTGGTGATCGGGAGAGCCCACTCTAATCCTTGTAGTGATCGGGAGAGCTACGGGATTTTATTAATATTGTTAGTAGGGGATGGACCTACGATTCTGGAACTCATGCATTGTGGTAGCTAGGGTTAGTACCACACATTGTAGAAGTCTGCATTAGGCTTGGTGCGCATTATATATATAAACCCGTTGGTGGGAATTGCTTGGGTGGTTAAAGAGCTTTCTCTCGTGTATGTGGAAATTTGTTATGTGTACATCTTTCGCGCCGGTTATATATATACATACTTTTATTTTGTGGTGACCCTTTCTTTCATTTGCGGGCTCATCCCACCCAGATGATGGGTTAGGTCGTGGTGACGACGGTGGCTGTTCCAGGCCCTAGTGAGAGGTTGGAGCTTCAGCTTAGTTAGACTATGCGCCGGTGTGGGTTGTACACCGTGCTTTTTGGGTTTAGGCATAGGTTTCTAACTTGTTTTGTTGTAAGTATCTGAATACTTAGACTTGGATTGTAATTATTCAGGAATACACTTTGCTTGTCGAAGCACCTTATGGTAATGAGTTCTTTTGTATATTTGAATGCCGGCTCATTGAAAAATATTCTATGCGCACTTTGAGTGTTAGTTGAAAAAGAAAAAAAAAAATTTAATGCCTTTTCTGGCCTTTGAAAAACGGGTTGTTACAACATCGGATTCACTCAAAACCGATCCAAACCGGTCCAATTACACCCCTATCTAAGAGTGTGACCTTAGCATTACTCATGGAATAATACTCAATGGAGGTTTCGTGCTTAAGAAAGCATTAACGTAGTTCGATAAAGATGGTTGATGCCACCATCATGATTGTTGTCCGTTTATTAACAAATTAAGGAACTGGCCGTTCTTGATCTCTTGTTAATGAATAAACAAGATTGTGTTGATTGGATGAGACTAATTTTGTCATACTTTGGTAGTGTTTAGAGTTTTGGATATTTTGTTGGAGAATGGATAAAGTACTGTTCTTATTCGTGTTGTTTAGTCGGACAATTTTCGAGGGCGAAAATTCTTTTAAGTGGGGGATAGTTGTAACGACCCAATTTTAATTATTTGGAATTAATTATTTATTTGTATTTATTTTATTGTGATGGTTTGATTTAATTCATTAATTATGTGTTAATTGTTAGTTATGTGTCTTGGGTAGAATAATTGATTAAGAATAGAATGAGGGAAATAGTAGACTTTAAGAGTATTGGGCCTAGATTAGAGATGAGGAAGAGTGGTTGGAGAATTAATGACAATTTGGTAATATCATAGAAAGAGGGTGATGTCTTGTAGAGGAATTAATGACAATTTTGTAATATCTTAGAGTTGGTGAATGATGCGTAGAGAAAATAAGGGTAATATGGGAATTTAACCATAAACTAAGTTGGACGTGTATAAAGGAAGGTTTTGTAAGGAGTAGTGTTGGGATTCATTTTGTCATAAAATGAGAGAAAGGGAGGTAGAGAGAGAAGAGAGAAAAGAAAAAGGGTTTGAGAAAAGAGAAACAAAGAAGAGAAAGAAGAGCAATTAAAGGAAAGTCTTGTTAGATTAAAAGAATTGAAGAGAATAACTAGAGATTCCAACTTGATTAAGGTATGAGAGTAGTTGCTTAATCTAGGGTGAGCATAGAGAGGGGAGATTGTCTATATCTCCACTCCCAAACTCTCTACACCCTTTTCTATTTTGGGTTTTGGGGGAATTAATTGGGAATGTGTTTATCTATTTGATTTTGTTGTTAATTGAATGATTATACATGTATGTTCATGTTTGAATGATAGATTGTTGTGAGAAAAATTATTACTTTATGAATTAATTGTGTTGTTGACATGAAAAATGGGTTTTTTGATAAATGAGTATAAATCCCCAAATTTAAGTTGTGTTAAGTGCTTTTGAAGTTGAAATAAGTGTTTCTATCCATATATATGCTTGGTGACTGTTGTATAATTGTTTTTGGGTTCAAATAAGTGTTTTTGAGTTAAAATAACTGATTTTTGGGTTCAAAACGTGAAAACATGAAACACATCATCAGGTCCCCGCGCGCAACGCAGCCCAGGGGGAAATCCCATCGGGTTTTGGCGCACGGCGCAGCCTTCTGGCGCGCAGCGCGGCAGTGGGCAATAGTGTTGACTGTTGACTTTTCGATGACTTATGCACCCGAAATCTATTTTCTATAATTTTTCGTGTAGAATCCATTTTTTATACTAGTTTGTGGAGATTATGCTTGGATATTGTTGTTTTGTGTATGAAATGTCAATATGTTATTAATTTTGATAATAACTTTGTAAGACCCAAGATTTCGTTGTAAAGTTGGTTTAAGGAATATTAGGGTTTCGATGTGTTCATGGGGCGAAACATCGTGTAATTATTAAGTTTTGCTGTAATTGAGTCTGTTTTGTGCTCGTGCACTGTAATTGTACAGACTTTTGTCTTGTGATCCTGTTTCTTGTATAAGAAGTTATTTGTGGTTTCAGAATAACGAGTTTTGGATTATTCTTGTTTTTGGAAAAACGAGTAGGATTTTACCCGCGGATGGAAAATCTTACTGCGTCTGTTTTAAGTGAGGTTTCGGATGGGAGTTTTATATATCTGCGCGAGTTAGGATATATTCTGAGAATAATTTTCTAAGGTATGGAAGAAAATTACAGTCGCGGAAAAAGATTCGGCGATAAGTTTTGGAAATGTTAAACGTTAGACGTTCTTTCCGTAGGTTTTATGTTTTGGTGAGTTTCGTTCGTCGCGGCGTGCAAGAGCTGAACGTGAGAGTGTTTCTAAGAGGTGTTGAGTATTATCTCAAGTGGATTTGGTTTGGTTTGATCCAATGGCTAGGGTTTTGTCTTGGCATTTTGTCTTTTGATCCAATGGCCATGAGTTAGCAAGAGGCTTTGTAATAGTAAGGAGGTCATGACTTTGTGGACTTAGAAACATCACATAATCATCTCCATTCTTTCTCTCTTTCACGTGGAACTCCATTTCTTAACCTTAACCTTCACAAATTTTCCATTCTTCACCATTTCACTCCATTTCAAGCTTTGGAGCTTAGAGGAAAGTTGTAGAGAATCACTTTCTAAAGGTAACCCTCTCTTCTCATCTCTTAGGTTGGTAGACTTATAGAGTTTAAGAGTTTTTGGGTTTATGTTCTCATGAGGGTTTGTTGGGAAATGTTACTTTACATGGTTTTTGTTACATGAAAGTTGTTCATGAGGTTTAGAGAAGCATGTGTAGGCTTTGTTGTTTTTGTTTTCCATGAGTTGGTGAAAAATCTCATGAGAAAAGTTAGGGTTTTGGTTTGGTTATGTATTGATCAATAACATGAGGTTAAGTTGTAAGGTTTTGAAAAGAAAAGTTGTCTTTGAACCTTTGGGCAAAAGGGAAATGCGTTGTATGGTTTTGTTTTAGAAAATCCGATGAAAAATATTTTGTGGTTTATGAAAATATTCCTAAGTGTTTTGAGTAGTGTTTTTGGGGTCAAAGTGGTTTAAAACTCTTGTGACATGTGGAGTTGCTTTTTACTTTGAAAACATGTTTGAAAATGATTACCGGACGGTTAAGGCCCGTAATAAAACTTGTGCTTGGATTTGGTTTTGATTTTGGAAATGAAAATCAAATAACTTGCACTTGAAGCAACCAACAAGCTTTCGGAAATGAATTGCTTGCTTATGAAAATGGTTTGCTTTTGTGCCTTGAAAAAGTGTTGGGAACTAATAGAATCAAACTAGGCTTGGTTGGGGAAAAAGGTGGTGTGAGTTGCTGTCTTTTGCTGTCATGACAGGTGCAACTCGCTGAGCGAGTGTTTACTCGCCAGGGCGAGTGTCACAGGTCATGACAACACGCCAGGGCGAGCTCTGAGAGTTGAAATTTTGGATTCTGATTTCTAAATTTGGTTTTTTACTTTCTAATCCATTTTTATTAATTTATGGAAGTGGTGGGGATTGGAAACGAGTTTTTCGGGTACTCGGAAAGTACGTAGCTTATAACGCAAGAAAACGGCCATTTGGCATTTCAAATTATTTAAGACTTTTGACTATTGTTTTGGGTCCTAAAAATAGTACAAATAACTCATGGGGGTTGATCAATACGGTAGTTTTTGGTATGATATCCGAAAGAGGGATTTTTCCTTAGGAACCTTTGAGTTTTTGGGGTTTGTTGGTGTAGTTTCAATACTATTGGTGGGAGAACAATGTATTGATGGTACGCTGCTTGTTTTAGGAAGCGCGTTGTGTTGTTTGGACGAGTTTAAATAAACGGAAGCTTGCCGAGGTAAGGGCTCCACTTTATTTCTGTCTTTAAAACGGTTACGACATGCTTTGTTTTGCTGTGTGTGCAATTGCTGTGTGCTTTGGCATGTTTGTACTTATGTATTCTCGTTGATGAGAAGGTGGTTATAAATATGTGTGCAATTTACATATGATTGAGAAAATGTATGTATGTTGTGATGCTTGTACATAGGCTTTAGGCTATGTGAATGTTTGCATGATCATATATGAATGCGTGCGTCGGATAGGACTACGCGGGGATTTTGTCTGTGTGACTATCCTGTATATGCCAAAGAGAATATATGCCATGCATTTCATAGTTGCGTGCCTAGGTGTATGTCTGTGTGACTTTGCCTACGTACCGGGCGTTTGACTGTGTGGCTTCGCCAAATCCTTCTGGATTTATATTGAGTTGGTGTTTGTCTGTGTGACTTCGCCTGGTGTTTGTCTGTGTGACTTCACCTGCCTTGTGTGGCATTTTTAGTGCGGGTACGTATATTTCTGTGTGGCTTTGCCTACCCCACGACTCTTCGAGGAGAGGTTAATTTTCCGGAAAATCATGCATGTGGCAGCCAGTGATTGGTGTCACACTCATTGTAGAAGTCTGCATTAGGCTTGGTGTGCATTATATATATAAACCCGTTGGTGGGAATGGCTTTGGTGGTTAAGAGCTTTCTCTTGTGTTTGTGGAAATATTTGTTATGTGTACAATCTTTCGCACCGGTTATATATATATATACCTTTTATTTTGTGGTGACCCTTTCTTTCATTTGCGGGCTCATCCCACCCCAGATGACGATGTAGGTCGAGAGGATGGTGTTGGCAGCTCTAGGCCATAGTGAGCTTGTGTTGAAGCTTAGAGTAGTTAAACTATGCGCCGGTGTGTTTTGTGCACCGTGCTTTTGGGTTAGCATAGAGTTTTCTAACTTGTTTTGAATACTTAGACTTGGACTGTAATTATTCAGGGATACACTTTGCTTGTCGAAGCACCTTTTAGTAATGAGTTCTTTTGTATATTTGAATGCCGGTTCATTTAAAACATTTTATGCGCACTCTGAGTGTTAGTTGAAAAAGAAAAAAAAAATGCCCTTTTTGGCTTCCGAAAAACGGGGTGTTACAAACTTGACGTATGTAATTGAGTTGGAATTGATTAATGGATTGAGGAGTTAAATGTTGATATATGCATGTAATTGAATGTATGACCATAATGAGATATGATGATGAGTTGTGATGTAGATGGTGAGCAGGAATATTGATTAAGTTATCCTATTATTCATGAGAAAGATCTATTTTGATGTAGAGTCATTGCATGACTAAAAACTATTTTTGATAAGATCCTCATATGTTTGGTATATGTACATTCATACTTGCATAGAACACGTGATGTAGAGTCCTTGCATGACTATAAACTGTTCTTGATGAGAAATAAGATATAAGTTTATCCTAATTTGATGAGGGTACCACATGCATTTACTTGTGTCTAGGGTGACATAGCATTGATGTTTGGCATTAGTTGCATTAGGAAATTGTGCACTATTATTTGATAATTTGTACTTGACATTAATGGTGAATGGTAACTACTTGTCTTTGATAATATGGTTATTGATCAATGTGTCTATATGTGGCTATGAGTTAGTTTATATATTTTTACTTCTTGAATGATGAAAGTATGAGACTAAATATGTTGCTTATCTAGTTAATTTATATATATCATTAAATGTAAGTATACCTTATTTTTACATTTTGTTTCGGGTTATGTAACCAACTCTTTGTTTTGTGTACTTGCTGAACCGTTGGGGGTTCAGGTTTCTCAGGTTATGTGTTTATGTTCGAGTTGTCGGTGAAGCACTCCTCTTATACGACATGGAAAAAGGGTTCTTATAATATGTATATAGAGTCCTTTATTTTATTAACTTATTTTATTTAAGGATGTATTATTTTTAGAAAGGAATTTGTATAAGTAATGTCTTACTAATTAAGTTATTAGTTGTATTTTGATGAAGAATGTAATACTCGAACCAGTGTCTTTATAATTCAATTTTAATTTCCGTTGCGTATTTTGAACAACATTTTTACAAAGGTATAAATTCTAAGTAGAGGGTTTGGGTGTTACAACTTGGCACGATCCCTGTGGATACGAACTCATTCTACTCAGTAGAGTGTGAATTATTACTCGACGACTCATTGGTTCACTTGTCAGACCGTAGTCAAGTTTTTGGCGCCGTTGCCGGAGATTGTGTTTACAAGAGCAACTAGAGTTATTTAAGTTTGTCAAAAATTTCAAAAATACAAAATAAATAATTAAAAAATCAAAAATTGTTGATGATTGTAGATCTTGATCTATAGAAATTCTGACTGAGGATAAGTCTTGGTATTTAAGCGATCTTTGTGATCCACCTCACTTACCTGAGAATTTCTATGGGACTAGAGATACAAGAGACAGCCCAAAAATATAAATATATTTTCCAGTGCTATTAAGGTATTTGTTTATTGTGCATGAAAACAGGTACCTACAAGCAAGAGTTTTAACCCAAGTCGGAAGGAACAAAGATAAACTGTTCAAAGATAAGAAAGCATTAATAGGGAATAGGGTTGAAAGCAGGAAATCGTCTAGATTATGTCTATATATCATGGTAAACCAATATAAGTCCATATTATGTTAAAAAATGTCAAAATTTTGCCCACTATAAACTAAAAACAAAAGAAATTTTTTTATAGAGATGAAAACAAGTGATTTTACTATTTTACAATAACGAAAACCAAAACTCCCAATAAAAATTGGAACTGAACATATTTTATCCTATTGAAAATCATGATGTCGAGCAGCCTTATAACTCAACTTATATTTATGCTAAGAATTTTAATTAGATGATATGATAATTTTTAAAATGAAGTTATGAATGTGGTCTTATCAAACACTAAATTGTACGAGATATGATAAATATCATATCTTATCTCTTATATATATTGACCATCAAATGAGTCATGTTTATTGCTAATAATATAAAAATAAAAATAATATGACCATTGATTTTGTTTTTTGTTTATTTTTTTTTAAAGGAGTTTGTTAATTTAGATTCACTTAAAAAATATGAAGGTCTAAATTAGCAAGGTGCACCTTTTCACTTTGGACAAAAAACCCTTGACATTTAGTTATTTTACACTAGAAAATTGAGGGTTAGTTATGTAAATTTTATTAAATGTTGTGCACCCATTTGCTAATTTACATCCACTTTTATAAAACAATTTTATGTTTTTTTATTAGAAAAATGTTGTTTGAGAATTTTAAGAAAGGATAAAACATGTTTTGCTGTTATTTTTTTATAAAACTCCAAAATTGCCCTTTACTTTGAACTTATTTGAAATAGTGGAAAAAAGATATTTTTAGTTATAATAGAAAATATGCACCTTGCTAATTTAGACCTTCATATTTTTAGGTGGGTCTAAATTAGCAAACTTTTTTTTAATATGACCAGTGATTTTGTTAATATGATGAAACGCCCTACTTGCGATTTTTTCCAACTCAACAAATTACCAGGTTGTTGCTGCCCAACTCATATTAACTCTAAGTTGTACATTTCTCCAATCATCTAGCAAACTTGCTCCCCGTTCACAAACAAAAGAGATCAGTTCTGATGTATTTTAAACGTAGGCACTTTTAAACTTGCATCCTCAATACAATACCTGTAGGCGCTTTTAACAATATACAAACCATTTTTTTAAACGTCCACTTAATCTTATCTTCAATAACCGAATCAAACAAAGGGGTTTTGAGAATTTTGTTTGCAGTGTTAATGTCAAACATGTCATGAATTAAGTCAACATTCCAACTTTTAGAATCATTCATGAGCAAGTTAGCCACAGATAAATTGTGTAGTACCGGATCTAAATGAGGTGCACATAATATAATAGAATTATCATCCAAGCAAATATTATTCCAAACTGGAACAATAATTATGACCTGAACCTATGCAGTATGCACCATTTATGTTTGTCTACTTTCAAAAATATGGGACTCAAGGACACTATTCATTTAAAGAAAAAAGACCTTAAAAACAATTTTAAATATAAACAAAAATTAAATACATCAACTTTGTTATTATGTCATTCTCTTAATTTATCTGGCATTCTCTGTTATGATTGTGAAAATAGATTTACTTTACTTGAAAGGTAGAGAAACCTCCTAAAATAAAGATAATAAGAATAGACTAATTTCTCATATTTCATAATGATTAAATAAGCCAATAAAAATTTATATAGGAATTTCCATAAAAAAACTAGTAATTAAATAATAACAAACTTATTCTATAAATTGATGAGTCATCAATTCTTTTCACTTTTGGGCTTGACATGATTTGGCCCTCTAAAATCATAACATTCTCTTAATTCACTTTCATTTTTGAAAATTACTTTTCCCAAGAGCCACCTCTTTTCAATTTATGAATTGAAATTCAACATGAAGTAGATGATAACCTTGGAAGCAGATGTTAGAGTGAGTGAAAAAGTGCCAATCATTTACTCCCTCGGTCCCAAAATAAATAACCTGTTTGACCACTGACACGTTTGCCAATGCACAATTTTAATTGTTAATATCTCTAATTATCTATTATTAAAAATTATAAAAATGGTATATTTTGAAAGTACTCGTCGAGACAAATCAAACAACATCTCATATGCTAATATTTGCATGTATATATTAATATAAAAATAAGGTCAAAGCATGTCAAATAAATAGTACACTAAATCAAAAAAAAAATGTCATTTAAAATGGGATGGAGGTAGTATTTTTAACGTCTAGCAACGTTTTCGTGTGACAAAAGTCCAGCTATTTGTACAGACAGTTACAGAGGTGTGATGTGACCCTATTAATTATTTTAGATATTACTTTTATATATTTATTATTATCTCTCTTCTCGCGAATATCGTGGCATAATTTAGTTGGAATGAATCTTATCTCTATTTCTCTATTATATACTAGCCGCCGTTTCGTGCCCGTTTGTGTGATTGATATTTTTATTTTTTTTTTTGTGATCGAAATTCTTTATTGTGTAAATATAAATAACCACTTAATCTCTTTTTTTATTGGACTTTAATTGATAATTACTTAACCTCCTTTTTTGTTGTAGCTAGTTATTAAGAAGAAAAAAATATATTTTTTTTTTATTATAAAAAAAACTGAAAACCTACTTTTATGTAGAAGTTGTGCTTAGTTATTAAGAAAAAAAATTATTTACTAAAAAAACTGAAAATCTATTTTTATGTGGATGTTATTTTTCAACATATACAAATATTTAGTTTTTTTTTTTTGTTTATTTTAAGGGTAAAATAGAAATAATGAAAAAGTCATCCCAAAAATTTGTATCCTCTTTATATATAGTAATAGATATTACGAGATTTCCATGGAGTTTTCTCGTGCATTCTCAATAGTAATTGTTTATGTGGCATTTAATTAGAGCTTCTCTTGCTTAGGTGTCATTCAGAGTTTTTAGCTTAAGGTATGTTGTTCGAATCCCACTGCCAACAATAATTGAATTTTTATAATATTTTATGGAAAACTACCTTTATTTTTGTAGAGAAAATTACCTTATAATTACTAACAAAAGTATGTTGTTCGAATCTCATTGACAACAATAATTGAATTTTTATAATATTTTTTTTTGTAAAAACTCTTTCAATTATTATATTTTTTTGTTTTCTTTTTGTAGAAACTTTTTCAAATATTATATTATTTTTTTAAACTCTCAAATTTAATTTTTATTTTTTTGTGAAAACTCTCTCAAATATTATATACTATATTTTTTTTTAGAAACTCTCACAAATATTATATTTTTTATTGAAACTCTCAAATATTATATTTATATATATATATATATATACACACACATTTTTTTTTTGGTAAACCAAAGGTATCATCCGTGCGCAAGTATCTACCACTTGTGCGACACTACCTTGGTACATTTTTAATATTTTAATTTTGTAAAATGAACGAACACTTATATTTAGATTACTTTGAAACAAATTAAAATAAAAAAGTACACTATTTTTTTCATGGATAAGATCAGACGAAGAATTGAAGTCTTGAACCCAAAAAATAGCTTATGACATATCTGTAAACTTTTTTTTTACGTAAAAACATTTTTTTTTATTTTGAAGAAAAAATTATATTCATTAGAGACAAAAACAAAATAGAAGATTTTGAGAGAGAGAAAAAAAAAAACACTCTCGGTGTTGGAGAATGAGAAACGGCAAGTACATCCCACCCCACTATTAAAAATACACATTGACGAATTAAAATTTGAATTCCAACTGCGAGAATTATCCTTATTTTCATATTTCATATTTTATCATGGGGAAAACTTATTCAAAATTTTATCTAGCACGAAGAAACGTGATCTCCATGATGAAAAGTGTATGTAGATCATAGTGAAAACTAAGCACGAAAATTTAATTGATATTCAATAAAAGAAAATAAGGAATTAACAACTATTTTTATTGATGAAACCTCTATAGAATCATGTAATGGAGACGGAAGAGAGATAGAGAGAGAGAGAGAGAGAGAGAGAGAGAGAGAGAAATCTCTTAGTGGTGTAGAATAGAAAATGAGAGTATTTTCCACACGACTATTAAAAATACGCATTGACTAATTAAATTTTGAATTCCGACTGCGGGGGTTATCCATATTTTCATATTTAATATTTTATCACGGGGATCATTTATTCAAAATTTTATTTAGCATGATAAAAAGTGATCCGCCATGATGAAAATTGTATGTAGAAGATAGTGATAACTTAACACGAGAATTTTTTGATATTCATTAAAAAAATAATATTGAATTAGCAACTATTTTATTGTTGATGGAAACCCTATAGAGTCCTGCGACGGAGACGGGAGAGAGAGAGAGAGAGAGAGAGAATCTCTTAGTGGTATACAATAGGAAACGGGTAACATTTCTCACCCCACTATTAAAAATACACATTGACTAATTAAAATTTGAATTTCGACTAAGGGGTTTTTCCATATTATGTGTCCATCGCACTTACATTAGATTACATATGGCTTATGAAATATATGGAAAATATAAAATAAATTAATATAATTTTGATTTTTTATAATTTATGCTATTTTAAACTTTTCATAACCTTCGTTCGAACTTTTTAAATTTTTCATAACCTTCGTTCGAACTATTTTAAGAACCTCAATTTATTAATGTTAGTGGAGAGATTCACACATAAGTTTTTCCATTTGACGCTCACGCGTGAAGATTGCTTCTTTGTGGTACGGTAATGTAAGACCCAAGATTTTACTGTACAGTTTTCCTAAGGAACTTTAGCGTCGGCTAAGTTTTAGGGTTTTTAGTAGAACGGTTTTGTGTGTATCGTCGTATAAATGAGATTTTTTGCTGAAAAGGAGCTTGTTTCGTGCTCGTGCGCTGGAAAGGCACAGACTTTCGGGTCGTAATCCTCTTTTGAGTATAAGAAGGTTGATGTGGATTCAGAATAACGAGATTTGGATTATTCTTGTTTTTGGAAAAACGAGTAGGATTTTACCCGCGGATGTAAAATATTACTGCGTCTGTTTTAAGTGAGGTTTCAGATGGGAGTTTTATATATCTGCGTGAGTTAGGATATGTCCTGAGATTAATTTTCTAAGGTATGGAAGAAAATTTCAGTCGCGGAAAAAGATTCGGCGATAAGTTTTGGAATGGAAAAACGATAGACGTTCTTTCTGTAGGTTTTCTGTTTTTGCGAGTTTCGTTCGTCGCGATGCGCGAGAACTGAGCGTGCGTTTCGTTGTAAGAGGTTGTGGGAAATATCTTGTGAGGATAGACTTGGATTGATCCAAGGGCTAGGATTTTGTCTTGAATCTTTATACTATTTGATCCAAAGGCTATTATGGAACAAGACCAAGTCTTAAGGGAGACTTTTAGTCACTTTGTAGTCTTAAGAAAATTCACCAAACTTCACTCTTCTTCTCTCTTGGCCGTGGCCTTCTTTCCACCTTTCCATCTTGAGAAAATTTCCATTCCTTCACCAAAGCACTTGATCTTAAGCTTGTCGGAAAGCTTGGAGTTGTGAGATTCTTCTCCTAAGGTAACTAACCTCTTCCTTTCTATTGTTTGGCTAAGACTCATGGAGTTTAGTTAGGATTTTTATGATTATGTTCTTGGGAGAAATTTCATAAGTTTTGGTTTTGAATGGTTTTTGTTCCATAGAAGTTGTTCATGAGGAATTAACAAGCATGTGTAGGCTTTGTTATTTTTGTTTTCCATGAGTTGGTGAAAAATCTCATGAGAAAAGTTAGGGTTTTGAGTTGGTTATATATTGATCAATAACATGTGGTTAGGTTGTAAGGTTTTGAAAAGAAACGTTGTCTTTGAACCTTTGGGCAAAAGGGAAATGTGTTGTATGGTTTTGTTTTAGAAAATCCGATGAAAAATATTTTGGAGTTTATGAAAATATTTACTAAGTGTTTTGTGTGGTGTTTTGGGGTCCAAGTGATTTAAAACTCTTGTGACATGTGGTGTTGTTTTTCGCTTAGAAAACATGTTTGAAAATGATTACAAGTTGGTTAAGGCCCGTAATGAAACTTGTGCTTGGGTTTGGTTTTGATTTTGGAAATGAAAACCAAATAACTTGCACTCGAAGCAACCAACATGCTTTCGGAGATGTATTGCTTGCTTATGAAAATGGTTTGCTTTTGTGCCTTGAAAAGGTGTTGGGAACTAATAGAATCAAACTAGGTTTGGTTGGGGAAAAAGGTGGTGTGAGTTGCTGTTTTTGCTGTCATGACAGGTGCAACTCGCCGGGCGAGTGTTTACTCGCCAGGGCGAGCGTCACAGGTCATGACAACACGCCAAGGTGAGCTCCACAGCGAGTGAGACCTGCCTTCACTGCCTTCACTCGCTGCCAACTCGCCAGGGCGAGCTCTGAGACCTAAAATTTTGGATTCTGATTTCTAAACTTGGTTTTTAGCTTTCTAATCCTTTTTTATTAATTTATGGAAGTGTCGGGGATTGGAAACGAGTTTTTCGGGTACTCGGAAAGTACGTAACTTATAACGCAAGAAAACGGCCATTTTGCATTTCAAATTATTTAAGACTTTTGACAATTGTTTTGGGTCCTAAAAATAGTACAAATAACTCATGGTGGTTGATCAATACGATAGATTTTGGTATGGTATCCGAAAGAGTGAATTTTCCTTAGAAACCTTTAGAGTTTTTGGGGTTTTGATGTAGTTTCAATACATTGGGTTTGGAAACGATGTATTGATTATCCGTTGCTTGTTTTAGGGAGCACGTAGTGGTGTGAACGTTGCTCGTTGTGAGTGCTTGCCTAGGTAAGGGCTCCACTTTATTTCCGTCTCTTCAAACGGTTTTGCTAAACATGCTTTAGATTTTGCTGTGTTGCAATTGGTGGTGTGCTTGACATGTTTTTGTGATGTATTCTCGATATGAGATCGTGGTAAATACATGATTCGTTGTCTTACATATGTTTGGTGAAATATGTGTATGAACAGGTGATTAAATACATATGATTAGATGTATATGTATGTGTTGTTGTGGTGTGATTACATATGCGTGTACGATATGTATGTGTTGCATTAGCATATAAGGGGAATCGTATGCTCATGCATTCATAGTACGTGGTTATCGGGAATGGATCACGGGGTGCGATTATCGGGAATGGATCCACCTTACTCCTACGGGAATTATTGAGTCCAATAAGCGGTTATCGGGAATGGACTGCGGGGTGCGATTATCGGGAATGGATCCATCCTAACCCTTTGTGGTTTTATTGATTATGATTACTGACTTCCGAAATTCATATGCATGTGGTAATGGGGAATCTACCACACTCATTGTAGAAGTCTGCATTAGGCTCGGTGTGCATTATATTTTAAGCCCGTTGGTGGGAATTGCTTTTGTGTTAAAGAGCTTTCTCTTGTGTATGTGAAAATTTGTTATGTGTACATCTTTCGCACTGGTTATATATATACATACTATATATTTTGTGGTGACCCTTTCTTTCATTTGTGGGCTCATCCCACCCAGATGATGGGTTAGGTCGTGGTGACGACGGTGGCTGTTCCAGGCCCAGTGAGATGTTGGAGTTTTAGCTTAGTTAGACTATGCGCCGGTGTGGGTTGTGCACCGTGCTTTTTGGGTTTAAGCATAGGATTCTAACTTGTTTTGTTGTTAGTATTTGAATACTTAGACTTAGATTGTAATTATTCAGGAATACACTTTGCTTGTCGAAGCACCTTATGGTAATGAGTTCTTTTGTATATTTGAATGCCGGCTCATTTAAAATCTTTTATGCGTAACTCTGATGTGTACAAAAAAAAAAGTAATGCCTTTTCTGGCCGTTGAAATACGGGTTGTTACAGGTAAAAAGAAAAAATTTGAGAATAGAAACAGGGTCAAAGTATGTTACTGATATTTATTTAAAAAATAGTATAAAATTTACAATTTATTTTTGTTGATGAAGTCCTACAAAGTCCTATGTTAAAGATATATCATATTTTCATACTCAAATAAACTAAAAGAAATCAATCTCATAGACAATCGAAAAAACGTATATAACTTTCTAAATAATATAAAATGAAAATAAATATTATTGAAAAAAATAAAAATTATCTCGTGTTTTACAATGAACATAATGTAAATTTTCTATAAAGAGTGAGCTCGAGATGAAAAAAAAAAATCATGGTATATTTTAATTTTATGGGTACAGTTCTAAAAAATCTTAAGGCCATGAAAAATCAAAGCATATTTTTCTTTGAGAATGAAGTTTATAATTATTTTATATTTATAGGATAACTATATAGTTTCGGGGATAAAGATGAGATAAAGAATCTATCTCATAATAGTGTAAAATGGGAAGCGAAGTAATACTCTTAATCTCACTTTATTCTGTAACATCGTTAAATCCATATCATGCAAAACATATCTCAATTTTACCTTAGAATTTTAAACCAAATTAATCAAATAATATATCAAAATGAACATATAAATAATATTAAAAAAGAAAATAATCCCGTGCAGGGCACCGGCTAACATACTAGTTATATATATTACTAGATTCCCACAGAGCTCTCTTGTGCATTCTCAAGAAAAAAAATTCTACGTGTCATTATTATAGAGCTTCTACTTATGCGGAACTTTTAACATGAGGTCTGTGGTTCGAATCTCATTGACAACAATAATTCAATTTTTATAATATTATATGGAATTCTACCCTTTTTTTTGTTTTTAGAGAAAACTGTTTTATTAGTATAAGGTCTGTTATTCGAATCTCATTGACAACGATAATCAAATTATTTTAATTTTATGGAAAGCTACTATCATTTTTTGTAGGAAAAACAACCTTATTTTTTTTATAATAAAAACTATCTTATTATTACTTTAATCAACAATCAAAAGTTAATATTTTTATCAACCAAAAGAGATTTTTTTTATGTCAATTTTTTTTTCGAAGTAGCACTCAATTAGAGCTTCTCTAATCTTTTTTTTTGTAGAAACTCTAATATTATATAAATTGATAATATGAAATCTTTCAGTGGTGTAGAATGAGAAATGGAAAACAGTTCCCACCACTCACTATTAAAAATACACTTTGACTAATTAAAATTTGAATTCCGACTGTGAAAGTAGTAATATTTTGTGTTCATCATGCTTTCGTTATTGTAATTACATTTACCTCCCATTGATAAAATCTATGAAACCCTGAAATAAATAAATATAATTTTTTATTTTATATAATCTATGGATTTTTTTTAATAATTTAAACTTTAAAGTTTCTATAAACTTTCGTTCAAAGTATGTTAATATTCATTTGAAAAATAGTATAGAATTTATAATTATTTTTTGTTGATGGAATCGCTACAAAGTCTTGGGAGATGAGGGGGGAGAGAGAGAGAGTCTCTTAGTGTTTTTGAACGAGAAACGGGGAATGGTGGCATACTTCCCACCCCATATGTCCCTGTAGCATTCTTAAACATATATCTTATTTTCATACTCAAGTAAATTAAATAAAATCAATCTCATGAACAATTGAAAGAAAAATATAGACAACATTCAAAATAGTATAAAATGACATCGACAATCTTCAAAAGAGATATAGAAATAGAGAGGAGGGGGGGGGGGGGGGGGGGGGATGGGGAGAAAAACATGTAGCACTTTTAACGCTCACTATTAAAAATGCATTTTGAATAATTAAATTTGAATTCTGATTGCGGGAGTTATCCATATTTTGTATTTGTCACACTTCCGTTCAAACATTTTCAGGGATGTTAATTTATCAATGTGAGTGGAGATTTAAACATAGATTTTTTCTCATTTGACGCTCGTGCGTGAATATTACTTCTTTGTGTACGGTGACAAGAAAAATCTAAGAATAGGATCAGGGTCAAAGTATGTTAATATTTATTTGAAAAATAATATATAATTAAAAATTATTTTATGTTGATGGAGTCCTTACAGAGTCTTGGGAGATGGAGAGAGAATCTATCAACATTGTTGAACGGGGAACGAGGAAGTACTTCACATCCCACTATGCTCATCTAACATTCTGAAACATATATGGTATTTTCATAGTCAAATGAACTAAATAAAATTAATCTCATAGACATTTGCAAAAAAATATAGACAACCTTCTAAATAATATAAAATGAAAAAGGACATAGACAATCTTTAAAAGAAAAGAGGAGTCGGTCGATTGGAGATAATTTAGCAGACAACCATCTTTGAGGGAATTTATCGCAATCAATGAATCTTGGTATATTTTAATTTTATAGAAAATTATATGGTGCCAAAAATCTTAAGGCCATGAAGTTTATAATTATTTTATAAACCAAATTACCCAAATAACTCTTCATCTCACTTTTTCCTGTAATATCCTTAAACATATATAATTCAAAAACAATCTCAATTTTATCATTAAATTTTAATCCAAATTACTCAAATAATATTTCAAAACAAACACATAAGTAATATTAAAAAAGAAAATTATCCCATGCACTGCACGGGCAAACATATTAGTTTTATTTTATTGTTTAATAATTTGTGTCAATGGATTTTTTGCGTGCAAGCTGCTCTCTTCAGTTCTTTTTGACAACATTTATGATCTTTGGTCATTTAAACATTTTGTTTTTTTTTTCGTCAAAAAAAACACTTTGTTTTTATTTTAAAACTTTGGTTCTTTAGAAAATTAAGATATAATTAATAATTTTTTTTTTATTTTGTTGATAAGTGGTTTAGTGGTTAGAAATTTCACCTTTAATAAAAATTAGTCGAGTGTTTGTAGTTCGAACTCCAGCTCTTGTATATATAAGATCAAATGAACAATGACGTTTTTCATTTACTAAAATTAAATACATGTATTAAATGCATTTTATTTTCCTTAAATAAAGTAAGGGTAAAAATGTATAAAGTAAGGGTAAAATTAAATACATGTATTATATGCATTTTATTTTAGTTCAACCCTAAAACGTTTTTGTTGTCAAATGGTATTAAATGGACAACAATAATATAAATATTAATCGTGATTATAATTTTCTTTTCATAAAGTCAATAAATATTTTCCCAAAATTTATAATTTCAAAATTTAATGGTAATAAATTGCTTCACAAACTTGACACAAAAAAATTGCTTCACAAAATTTCGGAACTGTGGTTCAATTTCGGACATTCCTCACACCATTTCCACATTCTTCAAATTTTTCAAATATCCAAAATTTTATGCCTTTGTTTATTTTTTTTACTCATTTTTTTTTTCGATAAGCAAAATTATTTACTCATATTCGAATTAAATATAGGTTCAATTTCTATGATTAATGTCACCTATTAATCTTATAGTTTTGTTGGTTTTTTTGTTTTGTTTGAATAGTATATTATGCTCATTATTGACATTAAATAAGTTTCTTTTAATTATTTTGGGAAAATATTCTTTAACTTTATGAAAAGAAAACTATAATCATGATTAATATTATATTATTGTCGTGCATTTAATACCATTTGACAGCAAAAACGTTTTAGGGTTGCTTTTCTGAGATCTATATATAGTTATAGTTTTCACCATTGTTTAGCACTTTTTTTCTTCCATTCTATTACAAAATCAATTCTTATTTTTTTCATGCCCTTTTTTTAGTTCATTCAAATTTTGACTTTATATATTTTGTTAATGATTGAATCTATATTAGTTTATTTGTTATATGTGATGTTAATAATTTTCTATTTGAATTTCAGGTGTTTCAACAATTAGTTGAGAAAAAAGAAAACAAACTCTTGAAGTGTATTTGTAAGAAAGAGATGTCGGATCGGTGTAAAACTCTAGAATTTAACCATTCTTTCCTTTTAGTTTCTCATTACCTTTTTTTTTCTTTATTTTGTAATCTATGTATCACGATTATTTTAACATTTGAGAATATCATATTAAAGTCATGAAACTCATATACCTTTTTAATTAGTTTTGAATTATTTATTTGATAGACTATTTGAGTATTTGACATTTTTATCATGTTATTTTATCATGTTTTTAATTTTTACTTGTTCGGTTTAACTTAAAAGACATCATCAAGTGCTTCAATAGTATATTTTCCAACTAATTAGTAAGAAAATAAATAATCAAAAATTTCAACAATGTGGATTATTACACACATAGAAAGAAAGGAAAAAAAAAGCTTGAAATTCCAATTGTAATTATCATCAAATTAATTTGTTTATTTTATTTTATTTTTATAGGCAAAATGAGTTTGTTTATGATTCCCGCAAAAAACACTCGATGAAAAAAAAACATAGAAAATGTGTAACAACCCGTTTTTCTCAAGCCAGAAAAGACATTATTATTTTTTTTTTTTTTATACCACATCAGAGTTACGCATAAAAGATTTTAAATGAGCCGGCATTCAAATATACAAAAGAACTCATTACCATAAGGTGCTTCGACAAGCAAAGTGTATCCCTGAATAATTACAGTCCAAGTCTAAGTATTCAAATACTTACAACAAAACTAGTTAGAATCCTATGCCTAAACCCAAAAAGTACGGTGTACAACCCACACCGGCGCATAGTCTAACTAAGCCAAAGCTCTAACATCTCACTGGGGCCTGAAACAACCACCGTCGTCACCACGACCTAACCCATCATCTGGGTGGGATGAGCCCACAAATGAAAGAAAGGGTCACCACAAAATAAAAGTATGTATATATATAACCGGTGCGAAAGATGTACACATAACAAATTTCCACATACACAAGAGAAAGCTCTTTAACACGATAGCAATTCCCACCAACGGGTTCATATTTATAATGTACATCAAGCCTAATGCAGATTTCTACAATGGGTGTGACAACCAATCACTGGTTCACCACATGCATGAATTCCGGAATCGTAGGTCCAACCCACTAAAGCCACAAGGGCAGGTGAAGTCACACAGACAAACACCAGGTGAAAATAGCCACACAGATGCTACAAGCCACACAGATGCTGTCAGCCACACAGATGCTGTCACCAGGCGAAAATAGCCACACAGATGCTACCAGCCACACAGATGCTGTCGCCAACTATGAAATGCATGAGCATACTTTCTGATTAAGCATATATAGGGCAGTCACACAGACACAGCCCCGGCGGAGTCACACAGAAACATCCACCCGTGTAGTCCTAGCTGACTTACACATTCCATACATGCTCATGCAACAATTACATATCACACAGATATATGTAAACCAAACACAACGACATACATACATTTCCAATCATATGTATTCCAACAACCTGTTCATACATATATTCTCATAATCATATGTAAACAGCGCAAGTATTTTAAACACGTTCTCATCACGAGAATACATCAACCAGACATGCCAAACACAAAGCAAAGCATTACAGCAGAAATCCAAGCATGTCGTAACCATTTTAAAAGACGGAAATAAAGTGGAGCCCTTACCTCGGCAAGCTTCCGTCAACAACACACGCTCAAAACAACACAACGCGCTTCCTAAAACAAGCAGCGTATTATCAATACATTGTTTTCCAACCAATCATATTGAAACTAAACCAAAACCCCAAAAACCTAAAGGTTCCTAAGGAAAATCCACTCTTTCGGATACCATACCAAATTCCACCATATTGATCAACCCCCATGAGTTATTTGTACTATTTTTAGGACCCAAAACAATAGGCAAAAGTCTTAAATAATTTGAAATGCAAAATGGCCGTTTTCTTGCGTTACAAGCTACGTACTTTCCGAGTACCCGAAAAACCCGTTTCCAATCCCAACCACTTCCATAAATTAATAAAAAGGGATTAGAAAGCTAAAAACCAAGTTAGGACATCAGAATTCAAAATTTTAGGTCCCAGGGGTCGCTAGAGGTCGCTGGGCGACCACCTGGCGACGGCAAGTCGGAACTTCCACGCCCAGGGCGAAGGCTGGCGACCAACGGTCGCTAAGCTACCATCTCGTCGCTGAGCTACCACACTAGGACAGGATTGGTTTTCTTCATGACATAAGCAACAAAACTTGTTTTATTCAATTTTTACCCAAAACAACTTTTTTCACGCAACATACGACATACGCATAGTATTGGTTCCCAACAACCGTTTTCGCAACAAAGCATTACATTTCCGAAAGCATGTTGGTTGCTTCGAGTGCAAGTTATTTGATTTTCATTTCCAAAATCAAAACCAAACCCAAGCACATGTTTTATTACGGGCCTTAACCGACCGGTAATCATTTTCAAACATGTTTTCAAGGCAAAAAGCAACACCACATGTCACAAGAGTTTTAAACCACTTGGACCCCAAAAACACCACACAAAACACTTAGGAAATATTTTCATAAACCCCAAAATATTTTTCATCGGATTTTCTAAAACAAAACCATACAACACATTTCCCTTTTGCCCAAAGGTTCAAAGACAACGTTTCTTTTCAAAACCTTACAACCTAACCACATATTATTGATCAATACATAACCAACCCAAAACCCTAACTTTTCTCATGAGATTTTTCACCAACTCATGGAAAACAAAGTAACAAAGCCTAGACATGCTTGTTAATCCCTCATGAACAACTTCTATGGAACAAAAACAATTTAAAACCCATTCCTAAAATATTCCATCTCATGAACATCAACTAATAAACCATCAAACTCCAAGAGTTTGGCTAGCAAAGAGGAGGGAAGAGGTTCTGGTTACCTTAGAAGAAGAATCTCACAACTCCAAGCTTTCCAACAAGCTTAAGATCAAGTGCTTTGGTGAAGGGATGAATTTTTTTTCAAGGGTTGGAATGGAGAAAAAGCTCACGGCCACATGTGAGAAAGAAGTGAAGTTTTATGAATTTCTTAAGACTACAAAGTGACTAAAAGTCTCCCTTAAGACTTGGTCTTGGTTCATACTAGCCATTGGATCCAATAGGATAAAGTTCTAAGATTCAAATCTAGCCATTGGATCAAATCCAAGTCTATCCTCACAAGATATTTCCCACAACCTCTTACAACAAAGCGCACGTTCAGTTCTCGCGCATCGCGACGAACGAAACTCACGAAAACAGAAAACTTACGGAAAGAACGTCTATCGTTTTTCCATTCCAAAACTTATCGCCGAATCTTTTTCCGCGACTGTAATTTTCTTCCATACCTCAGAAAATTATTCTCAGAACATATCCTAACTCACGCAGATATGTAAAACTCCCATCCGAAACCTCACTTAAAACAGACGCAGTAAAATTTTACATCAGCGGGTAAATTCCTACTCGTTTTTCCAAAGACGAGAATAACCTAAAACTCGTCATTCTGACTTCACAGAAATCTCCCCATACTTAAAAGAGGATCACGACCCGAAAGTCTGTGCCTTTCCAGCGCTCGAGCACAAAACAGGCTCCGTTTCAGCAAAAATCTCATTTTTACGACTATACACATAAAACCGTTCTACTAAAAACCCTAAAACTTAGCCGTCGCTAAAGTTCCTTAGGAAAACCGCACAGTAAAATCTTGGGTCTTACAAAATGGCTCGCATGAGAAATTTTAAATTCAAAATTAATTGAAATATTCTTTTGTTACAAGAAACAATTATTACATATAGTAGAAATATAAATATAAAATGAAACAATTATAACAATTTTATTAAAATAAAGCATTCTTTTAGTTAAATTTCACTAAATAAGTATAATAATATAAAAAAATAATTTGTATTAAGTAAATAATTAACAAAATTATATTTTATTTAAATTAATCACGGAATAATTTTTTTTTAATTTAGTAAATAATTCACCAAATTATTTTTTATTCAAATTGATCTATATTTTTATTTATGAGTAAAGAAATTAAGGTTTAATATAAATAATACACGGAGATGAATATTTAACACAATGTTTATTAATATACGGGGATGCCCATTTTACAAATAAAGATATGAATGTTTAATATAAATATATATACGGAGATAAATATTTATATCGAAAACTAATACAGACTCTTCATATTATTTACCCATGTAAAGAAAACTACAAATCTACATTTTTACATATACTAATATAATTTTATACAATAGAATAAATAACTTTTAAAAATTTATATTTTTCATTGAATATTAACCCGTGCATTGCACGGGTAAGTTATACTAGTATAATTTAGTTTCGACATATCTATATACCAGACAAACTAACACAAGTAGTATATTAGAAAAATATATAAATTTAACAGAAGTTACAAAATATATTTATTTATTTATTTATAAATTATCATTAAAGTTACCACTATAATTTAATGATGACTAATCTTTAGCAGAGAATTTGAGATACATAAAGTAAGTTCCGACTTTCAACTAAATTTTCTCCAAACATAAAAGTCAAAAGATAAAAATGAAACATCTAACTATTATTTAAAGGGCTCACATCATCTATTATTTGGACTAATTTATTATGGATTCGGTAGCATAATTTTTATTCTTGTAATAAAAAAAATTATGGCTTAATTAGTCCGCATGTCTCTTAAAGACTTTTTTTATTTCATTTTGGTCCATTAAAGAAAATAAGTTCCACTTTGATCCCTTATTGATATCTCCGGCAGTCAATATGGTCATTTTCGTCAATTTTTTCTCAGAAACCGTTAACTTCTGTACATGTGGCAAAATAGGTTGTTACGTGGCACTTGTACAGAACTTAACGGTTTTTTAAAAAAATGGACGGAAATGACCATATTGACTGATGGAAATATCAATAAGGACCAAAGTGAAACTTATTTTCTTTAAGGGACCAAAGTGAAACCAAAAAAGTCTTTAAGGGACCTGCAGACTAATTATGCCAAAAATTATTGTTGGAATAAAGTGGGTCTGACAATACTTTCCTAGTAGAAATAAAATTTTGATGATAACAAAATATTAAAATTACAATTGGTGTTACTGATAATTGTTCTAATGTGCAGTATTGTAAGTTAAAATTTCAGAAGAACACTACGAACAATGAAGTGGAGATGCCAATTTGAAAGCTCCGAGAAGCATCAAAAGATCATCAGAAGCTAACCAAGTTTCAAGCTCTGAGAAGCTTTCAGAAGCATAACTCTCAGACTCTGAAGACCTTCAAAAGCTAGCACATCAGAAGCTATTGGAACAAAAGGAATGTACATCTTCCAAGAACCGACAGATAAGATCAAATGATTAAAGAATAATCATAAATGGACTCTGTCATTCTCGTTAAAGGAATATTCCTAGGATTATAACGTTAACCCTATCCATAAAGAGAGCGTTTGGAAGAATTATACTATTGTACTATTATTACTCAAAATGGTTGAGCAATATTCAAAACGCGCTAGTTAGTGGAATTACATTCCTTGGAAAGAAATCAAAATCCACTACACACAAATAGTACAATCCACAGCTGACACCCTTCTCTCTCTGCAATAGTTATCATCAAATGTTTCTCTATAAATAGAAGACCTCATTTGAAGAATCGAAAAACTGATTTTACACAAGCATATAAGGCTCTGAAGCTTTGACACTTAGAAAAAAATATGTCAAACACTTTTAGTTCTTTGTTCTTGAATCTTAGGATTAAAAGCTTGAGTCTTGTAATTTGAGTTGTATTTTGTAAACATCTCTGATAGTATATCAAGTGTTTGATTCTTATCATTCATATACTCTTTAGTTTATGAAGTCTCTTGCTTTGTGCTTGAGCATTATAAGTCTCTTGTTAGTGAACATGAGCATTGATAAGTCTCTTGCAAGTGTGCTTGAGTAATTGTAATCTAGTGAGATTATAGTGAAATCTCTTGGAAATGCAAGGGGATGGGAGTACTCTCAATTTGTGAGGGGACCCAGTATAAATTGCTTGTGTGTGCTTCTCTCTCTCTCTCTCTCTCTCTCTCTCTCTCTCTCTCTCACTCTCTAACTCTTTATTTGGATTGTGTTGTTTTTGGATTTTATCCGCTGCAAATTACTTTGTTTTTTGAAAAAGTTTTAATCTTTAAAAACACAATTCAATCCTCTCTTCTTGTGTTTTTTCCACACCTTCACTTTTGTACTACCAAAATATATACCATAGTATGATGTCCGGAGAGAGAAAGAATATTTTTAAGTTAAAAATAAAATAATATTTTGAAATATTTATTTTTAAAAATAATTTAATGATTGTAATTTTATTTTTACGATGAATAACTAGAGTGTCCGAGTTTCGAACTATGACTTTAGCATATAATACAATATTTTTATCAACTAAATTAAATTCATTAAAACAGTATTTTGACATTTCAAACAATTTGTATTTGACATAAAAAGTTGTCGCACAATTCAATAGTGAGAGACAAAATTTCAAGTTTTTGTCCAATCAGTTATCTTATGTTTTTTTGCTTATAAAAAAAAATAAAAATAAATTATCTTTATGTTTTTCAATCTCAAAAATAAATTTAAAACTAAATATCGTACGATTAAAATTATCAAACTCATTCGGATAAGAAAATGAAAACACGAGTTAAACATGTCTCTTCAATAATTGTCTTTCTTCACTTTTTTCAGCTATACATAAGTAGTGGAACACCGGAGCTTGTTAATTAAGCTGTGGGCAGTTTCAAAATTGTGTTGCTCTGCCCACACAAAACATATAAGAGCATGGAGTTCCTAATGAAACTCTTCACATTTCTACTCTTCTTAATACCTACAATCACTTCCTCACAATATTTAGGAAACAACCTATTCACTAATCGAAAGATTTTCTTAAAACAAGAAACAACTACCTCGTACGCTGTTGTATTTGATGCTGGTAGCACCGGTAGCCGTGTTCATGTCTACCATTTTGACCAGAACTTGGATCTTCTTCATATTGGCAAAGATGTTGAGTTTTATAATAAGGTTATTAGCATCACTTTGTCTTCATGTAGCCATCACTTTTTTTTAACACTCTGATTCACATGGGAAGAGATCTCGTAATTCGGAACTGCTAGTTAAGTAAAATCTGATTAATAATTATTTTTTTTAGGAATCATATTCTTTAGAACGATTTATTTTAATTATAAATTATAAATCATTAACCCGTTTAACTCAACATCTTGATTATATCATTGTTATCTATTGTACTAGCTGGTAATCTCTTTTTTCAATTTTTCTTAATTTGTAAATCATTATTCTTTCCAATACTTAATTGATTGTGTTCTTTTGTAGATAAAACCTGGGTTGAGTGCATATGCGGATAATCCAGAACAAGCTGCAAAATCATTGATTCCACTTTTAGAGCAAGCAGAAAATGTGGTCCCGGAGGATTTTCAATCCAAGACACCCATTAGAGTTGGGGTGAGTTTTATTGAACTTTAAAACAAAGAATAACTTATTTTTTAAAGCAAATTAAGTTTATTAATGTAAATAAAGGGATGCTCAAAACATTTTTTTTTAATAAAAACATTTATTTTAGTAAAGCAAATTAAGTTTATTAATGTGAATAAAGGGGTATTCAAAACATTTTTTTAAAAGAAAAGCCAAAATAATATATTATTAACAATTAGTCATCGCATAAGAAGCGTCATGAATAAACACAACACAAAATACAAAAATGGGAAATTTAATGAAATATGAAGAAAAATTGGACCAAAACTTCAAACATAACAACACCCACATATAGTAAAAGATGCGTGCTCCGGTGATAAATATCAAAAGTAAATATGCACACTTTAATTTTTTATCTAAGAGCATGATATTAATTAATGATTCGTAGGATTTAATTTGTAACCAAATTTTGTATAATAGGGTTAATAGGTCTTTACCCCTGCAAAGTAGGCGAGTTTTGTTTTACTTCTCTGTAATTATTTTTTTTTGAGATTATCCCCCTACAAAATTTATTAATTTGTTTGATTTACCCCCTTGGATGCACTTTTTAAATCGGTTATTTTGTTCAAACGATTTAAAAAGTGTTGTTTTTTAAATCGGTTATTCTGTTTTTTTTGCCTGCCACGTCAGCAAAAGGGGTAAAACAAAAAAAAAAATTTGCAGGGGAGTAATCTAAAAAAAAAACAATTACAGAGGGTAACGCAAAACTCGCCTACTTTGCAGCGGGTAAAAGCTTATTAACCCTTTGTAATATTAAGAGTAAATATAGTATATTTCCCTCCCATAAATTTTGTGTAATATATTTGGAGTAGAATTTAATTAAACCTTTCTATAGGAGAGTGTAAGTTTTAATTTTAATAAAAGAGAGGAGGCAATTGTAATCCAAAAAAAATTAGAAGAGAAAATTGTAATTTACTTTAATATTAATCTGCAGGCAACTGCAGGTTTAAGGCTTTTGGATGGAGATGCTTCTGAAAAGATATTACAAGCTGTAAGCATAAATTTCATCTGTTGTTTTATTAATCATCTTTATAATTAGTGGCTAAATTCAGGTTTTCAGCTTAATTAATTTTAATTATATTAGGTAAGGAATATGCTGAGCAACAGAAGTACTTTCAACGTTCAACCTGATGCAGTTTCTATTATAGATGGAACCCATGAAGGTTCTTATTTATGGGTATGACATATATATATTACATTCATTTGAATTTTGTCACATTAATTCATTTGACTCATCTCTCAAATTTGTTGAAAAATATTTAAATCTACCAAAAATTCTTACCCCCTCCGATTCATATATAAATAATTTTAACTTTTTACATTTTTTTTATTGGTAAGAACTTTTTACATTTATTTAACACAATATAAAATCAATTTTCTTTTTAATCTTAACCTTGTGCATTTTAGTTTTGACGGTGTAATATAAAACAATACTCCCTCCGTCCTAATTTAATTGACACAGTTGACTATTGTATACTATTCACAGATGTTGCTTTGACCTTATTTTTCTACTAATAAACAAAAATAAATATTAGCATATAAGATGTTGTTTGATTCGTCTCGATGAGTATTTTCAAAATATCAAATTTTTATAATTTTTAATATTATACAATTAAAAATATTAATCATCAAAGTTATGCATCAACATGCGTGAAATAGTCAACTGTGTCAATTAAATTGGGACGGAGGGAGCATAAAAATTGCGGGAAAATAAAACCGTAGGAAATCCAAAATCTGTTTCTGAGATTCTGTGGATAGACATAATGATAATAATTTTATCTAAGCTATAGCAATTTGTTGGAATTGGATCCTATGCAGTTGACTGCATTGTAGTTGGTGAATATGGACCATTCGATTATGATCGGATGTTTTAAAGTTTAAATTTTAGTAGTTTATTTTTTAAATACTCTCTCTGTCCCTATTTATAAGAGCTAATTTGATAAAACGCGGGTATTAAGAAAGTGAGTTTTAGTATTAAATTGATTTACAAATTATATTGATTTTACATGTTTATCCTTACAATTAATGGTAATGTTTTGTATCAAACAAAAGAGAATTTAATACTATTAAAAAAATTATGCAAAGTAAATAAGGGTAAGTTTGGAAAAAATAATTAATGTCATTGATAATTATAAAAGGGTTTTATAAAAACGGACAAATTATTTGTCAAAGTAGCTCTTATCATATTAGCTCTTAAAATAAATGTTTGAATCTAAATGACTGCAGTGCAGTCACTCCTGGTCCCAATTTGTTATTTGTGTTTGAATAGGCTTCTTGTAAATTATCAATTTATTATTATGCTAGTATTTAAGATCTGATGTACGATTGTACGGAATAATAATTTTTTTAGAAAAATATTTAATACACTTAAAAATTTAGAAAATTAAATTATATTAATGTAATATTTGAGTTACGTTACATCATTTTTAATAAATATTACAATTTTTATATAATTCACTATTGGATTTTTATGTCACATAAGAGACATTTTTACTTGGGCACAATAATATAGACACACACATCAATAAAAAAAATTAAAATAAAAATAAAATAGTCATATCAATTAATATAATTTTAATTATTTTCTTTAACTTTTATTTATTTATGTGTGTGTGTCTAACACCTCAAATTGTACTTGTGCTCAAGTAAATATTTTCGTCATATAAACCATCAATGTAAAATTTTACAAAAATATAAAATTATATTTGTTATGTTTTTGAGATTCACCAAAATTAAATATGTAATTGTTTTTATTGAATATCGTTAATATTAATAGATGTGAAACCATAGCAAATTATATTAGATCTATGTAAAATGTATATCGATGAACTGTATAATATAAAATTTCAATCGTACAATTAATTATATAAAATTTGTATTTATTAAAATGTTGAGCATTGCTATTTAGTAAGAATGATTTAAGAGAAGAAATGCAAGAATAACACATGACATCATCTTATAGGATGATGTAATTTTAATTTTCTTTTTTAGTGGAAATCATGGGGGTAGTTGATATAAACAAGGGTGAAGATTTATTCTTGCAATTCTTCTCTATAAATTTTCTTACTAAATAGCATTTTCCAAAAATGTTATTATTGTATAATCTAATCGTTTCGCGTTAGAAATAGATGTTACGAAGTTTTAAGAAATATAAGATAAGATGACAAACTTCCTATCACATTTTTTTGGATAAACCGATAAACTAAAAGAATATTGAATATCAAAGAATCATTGGACAAATTTTCTACCATTTAATTTAGAGAGGTGTATACTTCTCTGACAAATTTTATGTCAGTAGCTTGTGCACCTATTTAAGGGCTTGTTTTATAAGAGATTATAAGATACATGATTTTATGATTTTATATTTATTATTCTCTCCGTTTCTTTTTAATTGTCTTTTATTATCATATGTAGCGTTTCTATTTAATTGTCCTTTTTATATTTTATGGGTATGATTTGTCAATTATACCCTTTATCAATTGCTCTTATCTTTTTCTATAAAACCAATTCATGCTATATATTTGGAAAACTATTTTTTTTTTTAATTTTTGTTGGTACATAACATATTAAATTTTGTTTTTTTTGTACATAATATATTAAATTTATTGGAAAGAAAAAGTGTGGGCAAAAAAATAGAAATTTATTGGTGGATTAAAACGAGGGTATAACAGGAAGATAACGTGCAAAAATACACTTCCTTAATTTGGTGTTATCATTCTAAAAGGACAATTAAAAAGAAACGGAGGGAGTAATTTTTAGAGATTTTTAAAAGAAAAAATTGTGTTTGTTTACCGTACGTAGGATATTTAATATAGTAGGCGGTTCGACAATGTACCTCCTGATCTTTTCTATTCCCTTCTCTTTAGAGTTTTTGTCTTATGTGGGAATCAAACCATGTAACTCGGGGTTCAAGTACATGTTAAATCTATTCCTATTACCAATTGAGAGGGAATGAATTGGATTGAACATCTACTTAATCTCAAGCAATGATGTACGAGTACTCTATTTGAGGGAGAGTGACGATATGCGTACCGTACGCCTTCGGTACGCACCGATAGCGTACCTTTTCTTTTTTTTGCAACTGATATACGCTTGGTACTTCTATAGGCTGTGGTACACAGTGTGGTACATGAATCTAAAAAAATGCATTTTTTTATTTTCTTTTTTTATTCTTTTTTTTATAAGAAGATTTAAATTTTTCATTTGTTTATAATAAAAAAGTAGCAGCTACTGCTAAAAAAAAACAAAGTAACCACTGAATTTATTAATTCATTCATTGAAAAGGAATAGACTTAATCCAAAGAGAGCTAAAGACTTAGTTTTTATTCATACAAATCTTCGTCTTCTGTCGAGAAAGAGAAATAGTACGTAATACTTATAATGAAGCAGCAACAAAAATATGGGATATTAGTAGAGATGAATGAGATCTATTGTTGTAGCTATTATTCTTGAAGTACTAGTCTTTATTGCGATGAAACTGAACTAGAGACCGCTCTTTTTAATGATAACAGAGAGAGAAACAATTTGTCCCTTTTTGAGCTAATTGCTTTTTAATTTGATATTTTGATATTTTTGAACAATTTTAATTACTTTTTTAGTGTTTTTTAGGTTTAGTTATTGGTTTTAACAATATAATTATATTATTTCATTAATATAATTATATTTTAAAAAATTATACGGACCTACTCGTATTTTAACTTTTCTAAAAATGCCGTACCCGTACTGGTATCCGTACCAGATACCGGTACCGTATCGGATACCGATACCGTACCGGATACCGGTATCGTACCTAGGCAACATAGATCCCATGGTATATGGTTCGATTTTCACGGAAGGCAAAAACTCTATGAAGAGGGGAGCAGAGAAAATCGTGAGTACAATGTCGGGCCGCCTACTATATATATAAGGGAAGGGGCCCAGTCTGTCACAAAAAAAACTCAATTGATAGTGGAAATGAATTAAATATGTACTTAAACCTCAGTATACATGGTTTGATTCTCACAGAAGCAAAAAACTCTACACTAATGAAAGTAGAGAAGAACATGAGGTACAGTGCTGGACAGCCTAATATATAAGAGAAGGGGCCCGAGTTGTTACATTTACCACGACATAATTAATTCTTTTAATTAAATTAATAGCTATAACAAATGATTTTTAGAAGTTGTTAAAAACAGCTTCTCACTTGATGCAGTTTTTATATGTATTTTTTTTAGGATTGTAATTATTTTTAAAAAAAAAATGTGTAACAAATAAATAAAAGCTTGGTTTAGTTTATATTTAGGTTTCTAAACAATTTGAGAATTTCTATGCCAAAAAAGAAACAATTTGAAAATTTTTAATCAGGTCCTTAAATTATTTTATTTTTTTCAATTAAGTCTATTATTAATTATCTTTTTTTTTTTTTGACAAACTTTAAATATCTATTACTTAACACTGTCGCTACACATATTGCATATCATACATCATGTCCATCTAATATCCATACCATTATCACATACTAATTGTAAAAAAGACAATATTTAATAAATTATATGATAATGATATATGAATATTTTGATGAACAAGATGTTTGTTACATTACATATGTCAAGTTTAATTGACTAATAATTGATAATGTATAGGTGACAGTAAACTATGTATTCGGGAATTTGGGAAAAAAGTACACAAAAACCGTGGGAGTAATGGATCTCGGAGGTGGATCAGTTCAAATGACATATGCAGTGTCAAAGAAAACAGCAAAAAATGCTCCAAAAGTTGCAGATGGAGATGATCCATACATTAAGAAGATTGTACTCAAGGGAAAACCATATGATCTCTATGTTCACAGGTTTAACTTGCTTCTAATTTGTTTCCGTTTCTTTTTATAAGAGATTAATATTTTTTTTATTTTAATTAAATAATTGATGTATCTGATGAGAGATAATATTAAATTTCTCATAGAGATACCATGGTTAATATTGAGATCTTAGCTTCTTTCTTCCAGTTACTTACACTTTGGTAGAGAAGCATCTCGAGCGGAGATTTTGAAGGTCACTCATGGTTTTGCCAGCCCTTGCATTTTAGCTGGATTTGATGGTAAACACAAATTCACAAATTATTGAAGCTTCATATTATTTGTTGTTACTACTAAAATTATGACACTAATCACTAAGCTAAAACTTGTCTCTGAAATCTTTCCGAATTCGTTCCGCCTTAGAGAGTTGCTTCCCCATTGTAATTGTCATTGCAGCACATGTTTGTTTTTTTGTTGAAATATCAATCAGGTTCAAGTTCGTGAGATTTAAATTCGAAACCTCGATGTTACAAGGCTAAAATTTTACCACCAAGGGATGTCAATTAATTAGCACATGTTTAGATTGACTTATTTTACTTTATCTACTGATATAAATTTTGTGAGACTGTTTAGAAGAATTTATGAAAACAATATATGACAATTTTTATAATTTTTTTTTCCAACTTATTTTCATAGGTTCTCCAATATATAACTTATAAAAATAGCTCGTGGTATATATATATATAAAAAAGAAATTATCTTTATTTATTTTTTGCTATAAAAATAGTATGTAAATTTATACATAGTGTAATGCCCCGAATTCGAAACAAACAATAATATCATATTTAAAATGCTTTTTTGAAAATTCTCTTTTAGAGACATCATGCAGCGGATAAAAAGACTATAAAATTGAATTCGATATTGAAATTATTTAAAAATTATTATAAAGACAATATATGACAACTTCTTTTCTAAATTACATTAATGTTTAAAATAAAGTAATTAAAATATTTTAAACTCTAAGACTCCTTCGCAAGTGTCACAATCAGAGCGGGCTTCTCGAACTCGAAAACTTGACAACCTGAAAAGACTGCGATTTCACAACCACAGAGCTAGACAACACAAACAACAAAAATGTGAGATATATTCACACAAGACATCGGTGTATTAACACACAAGAATAGGAAAAACATAAAAACAAAATATCATCCTTTTAGACGATCAAACAGATAAACAAACACAAACTCATAAATATAGCAACTCAATAGGTTAGATAAATTCATCGTAATTAAATATATAATACTCCAATAACTACGCCAATAATTAAATAATATCAACACGACAAACGGTGGCACAACTGCTATTATAACAACACGACAAAAGGGGGCACCATGGCTACCATAGCAACACGACAAACGGCACAACAGCCACCATGACCTCAAACAATAACGCTAATTATATTTAATAAACATCACCAATTAAACGAACACCAAATAAGTCAAACACCAATTAAATTAACACCGAATAATTACATCAATTAGACTCCCACAAATATAGCTTTTGAAAAACAAATCAATTTAATTTGGATTTCACTAAAAAAAGATGACACAAGCTGACTAGATACAAACAGATTTGTGAAAGATTTTAATATACCATCCATGAATCAATTAGAAGAAAAACTATCCATTGTTTCATATTGACACTGCTTAAAAGGATCATAGTAATAGCAGGAGTTTAATCAAAACCTTTTAGTAGAAAAGACAACAAAATTCATTATGTTATTGGCTAATATTCACCCAACAAAACTCATCCCCTTACCTCGATTAGGTAGAAATTCTTTAAAGGTTTAAAGGTTTGTTGTTGGTGATTTCTTTTGTTATGCTCTAGCTCTCCAAAATTTTCATACATTTCTTGCTCTTCTAATTTCTTTTAACTTTAGTCTATTTATAAGCTCCTAATTAGGTTTCTTTTCCATAATATATATTTCTAAAAACTCTCATCTTATTTCGCATAAAATTCCATATATTTTATTTTCATAATATATTCCTAAAATACATCTCAAAAAATATATTTCTAAAATATATCTTAATTAATTCTATTTTTCCCTTAATTCTCACCGCATTAAATATGTTCTAATTTATGGTTTCTTCCTCTACTCCACTATTTACTTAAATCAACACATAAATATATTAAAAATAAAATATATTATAATTAGATACCTATGCTAAAATTTGTGGTGTTACACATAGCGCTTATCTCCATAAACGTTTGTGCCATAAATTAATTGCAAATAAGTTATTTATCCAAACAAAATCTATAATAGTTTCAGAGTTTAAATTAACTGAATCAAAATATTAATAGCATCTCCAATAAAAGTGTCTAAGAGAGTTTTATAAGCTAATGATACGGTACCTAATTATTTTTATCATTGGAGTTCCATTATGTAGCATAGATGATATCAAAATTGATGATAATGATACCTTAAATACGGTACTGTATCATCCATTTAATGTTACATTTTTTTTGTTTGATCATTAAATGACCATTTGATCTTTTTCTTTGGGTAATGCTATGGACAAACTCTCAAACACACTCTTTTCAACACACCCTCGTTCATTGGTCCATGTCATCACTATTTTGAAACCATTTACTTTTTGAAACCATTTACTTGTTAACTGGTTATGTAGGTTTGTTTACATACACACCTTTTATAAAAATAAAAATAAAAACTAATACAAATTAAAGAAAATAAAAGTCACCAATCTTGTTCCTAAAAAAAAAAAAGCAGATCTCATTACTATCAAAAATAAAATTGATTTTCGTTTTTTACAAGAAATTGATCTCTTTCGTTGTTCCTCTTGAGAATCACAAAAAAACAAAACTTACTCAAATACTACCACACGAACAAGCCAAACACGCCAATGTTGATTCTTTATTGTTAAAAATGGGTTCTTTTATCTCATAAAAAAAGTGGGTTCTTTCATCAAAATCCTTTGATTTTCCAGAAAAAGTAATTTGCTTACATCTCTGCAACAACCCACATCCAAGATGAAATTAATGTACCCAATGTTATGAGTAATTCAATTTCATTTAAATGCTATTACTTGCTCCCTAAGTAATCTGTCTAACTACTTTGTTGTTAGTTAGTTAGAGCTTTGTTTGTACCATGTTTGTGTTTTAGAATCAGTTACAGTTAGGAGAGAAAACGTTAGTTGAGTTAGTTATGCTTACTTGAAGTGCAAGTTAAGCTAGGCTATAAAATGTGTAATTGTGAAACTGTTTAGCCCAAGGTGCTTTAATAAAATTCCTATTTTTCTCTCATCTTCTCTAATCTTCTTTCTTAGCAAGTTTCTTTCATAAACTAGAGTGTGTGTGTGCTTATCATTTGTTCATAACCATTCCAAATCAAAAGTGTGATTCTGATTGCTTGTAAAGCAAGCTACAACTGCTATAGTGTTAGCAGCAGGACCAGAAATAGTGTTTCTGTTCCAACATCTGGTATCCAGAGCTTCTGGTTTAGATTCTTGGGGTGTTTCTTGAAGTGAAGTGAAGATGACATCTCATCCTAATGGCCATTTCCCTGCAAATCTTCCAATCCTAAATGGAAAGAATTATGATAATTGGTGTAAACAAATGAAAGTAGTGTTCTGTTATCAAGATCTTTGGAATCTTGTAACTGAAGGTGTTTCATCAATTGGAGCTAATGCCACGGAGGAAGAAAAGACTGCACACAAGGAGTTAAAGAAGAAAGATTTCAAAGCTCTGTTCATAATCCATCAATGTGTTGATGCTGACAACTTTGAGAAAGTTGGTGATTGTGAATCTTCTAAGGAAGCCTGGGATATTCTTGCTCAATCGTTTGGTGGTGCAGAGAAAGTGAAAGAGGTAAGGCTTCAAACTCATAAGAGACAATATGAGTTACTTCAAATGGAAGATTCTGAGACAGTTGCAGATTTCTTCACAAAAGTCACAAGACTTGTGAATCAAATCAAGAACTGTGGTGAAGTGATTACTACTAAGGCAGTGGTAGCCAAGATTTTGAGATCTTTGGCTCCAAAGTTTGATCATCTTGTCGTAGCTATAGAAGAAGCAAATGATTTGTCAACTTTGTCCAAAGAAGAGTTACTTGGTACCCTTGAATCACATGAGCAGAGAATGAATGAAAGAAATGCAGTAAAGGCAAAAGCTGAAGTTGCCTTGCAGGCTCAATCAAATAAAACCAAGAAGGTTAAGGGAAAGTGGAATAAAGGGAAGGGAGGTAACAACAATGCTAGTAACAAAAATTCATCTCAAGAAGGTGGTTCTTCATCACAAAATGGTGGTAGAAGTAGTTACAATGGAAGTCATAGAGGTGGTAGAGGAGGAAGAGAAGGTAAAGGTGGTTACAAGAAATTTGATAAAAGTAACATTAAATGTTACAATTGTCAAAAATTTGGTCATTTTGCTGATGAGTGTAATGGAGAAAAGAAAGAAACTCAAGATGAAGATGCAAAGCTGGCTAAGCAGGAAGAAAATGAGACATTGCTGATGGTAACATTGAAAGAAGAAATTGAAAGCAGTCAAGACCAATGGTACTTAGACACAGGCTGTTCTACTCACATGACTGGTAGAAAAGATTGGTTTGTGAAGGTCAATCATACAACAAAGAACAAAGTGAAGTTTGCTGATGATTCAACACTTGCTGCTGAAGGAATTGGAGATGTAGCAATCAGAAAGAAAGATGGAGGAAGTGCTCTAATTTCTGATGTATTATACATTCCAGGTATGAAAAGCAATTTACTAAGTGTTGGTCAACTACTTGAGAAAGACTATAGAAGTGATGGAAGAAAAGATCATGAAAATTTATGATTCAAATGGCAAGTTAATTTTGAAAGTTCAAATGTCAAACAACAGAACATTCAAAATTGAACTTGACATTATGGAACATAAATGCTTAGCTACAGCTGAAAAGATAAGTGAATGGTTATGGCACTACAGGCTAGGCCATCTGAATTTCAGAGATCTTAGCCTTATGGATAGAAAGAAAATGGTGTCTGGCTTACCTAGTATCAAATTGCCATCAAAAGTATGTGAAGAATGTGTGCAGGCTAAGCAACATAGAAGCAGTTTCAGCAAAGATTCAGATAGAAAAACTACTGAATTACTTGAGGTAGTGTACTCTGATGTATGTGGACCAATGCAGGTAGACTCAATTGGTGGTAACAGGTATTTTGTGACCTTTACTGATAGTCATAGTAGAAGATTGTGGACTTACCTAATAAACAAAAAGAGTGAAGTATTTGAAGTGTTTAAGAGGTTTAAGTCAAGTGCAGAGAGGCAAAGTGGTTGTAAGCTCAAGACTCTAAGAATAGATGGTGGTGGTGAATACAAGTCAAATGAGTTCACAGCTTTGCTTGATAAAGAAGGTATCTTACATGAAGTAGTTCCACCATACACACCTCAGTCAAATGGTGTTGCTGAGAGAAAAAATAGAACCATTATGAATATGGTGAGAAGTATGCTTAATAGTAAGAATCTACCTAAAGAGCTATGGGGTGAAGCAGTCTCTACTGCTACATATGTGCTAAATAGGTGTCCCACTAAAAGGCTCAATGGTATCACTCCTGAAGAATGTTGGACTGGTAACAAGCCTAATATTAATCATTTAAGAGTGTTTGGCTCTGTAGCATATAGGCATGTGCCTGATCAACTCAGAAGGAAGCTTGATGACAAAAGTGAAGTGATGATACTAGTTGGCTATCACAACACTGGTGGATACAAGCTATTTGACCCAGTGAAGAGAAACATTGTGATAAGCAGAGATGTTCTAATTGATGAAGTGAAGAAATGGGATTGGAGTAAGAGTAAGGAGATACATACAACTAGTATAATGTGTGAAGACAGTGAAGATAGTGCAGGTCCTACTCAAGCTAGCAGTTCAAGGCCACAAAGGCAGAGACAAATGCCTGCTAGATTACAAGACTGTGAAGTAGTTGCTGATAATGAAGTAAATGAAGAGGGTGATCTTGTACATCTAGCCTTTCTAGCTAATTCAGAACCAGTCAATAACAGTGAAGCATTGAGAAATCCAAAGTGGATAGAAGCAATGAAAGAAGAGCTGAAGTCAATTGAAAGCAACAATACCTGGTCTTTAGTTGAATTGCCATCAAATAAGAAAGCAATTGCAGTGAAGTGGGTTTATAAAGTGAAGATGAGTCCACAAGGCCAGATAACAAGGTACAAAGCAAGACTAGTGGCAAAGGGATTTCTTCAAAAGGAAGGAATAGACTATGAAGAAGTGTTTGCACCTGTTGCTAGAATTGAGACAATCAGACTTGTAGTTGCCTTAGCAAATGCAAATGGTTGGTCAATTCATCAAATGGATGTTAAATGTGCTTTTCTAAATGGACCATTAAGTGAAGAAGTATTTGTGAAGCAGCCACCTGGTTTTGAAGTGAAGAATCAAATGACAAAAGTGTATAGGCTGCACAAAGCTTTGTATGGTCTCAAACAAGCTCCAAGAGCTTGGAATAGAAGAATAGATGGTTATTTGAGTACCATAGGCTTCAGCAAGTGTGTTACAGAACATGGTGTTTATGTGAGAAAGGATCAGAACAAGGGAGTAATTGTATTGTGTCTCTATGTTGATGATCTATTGATAACTGGAAGTAATGAGTCCCATATTGGAGAATTTAAGAAACAAATGATGAGGGAATTTGAAATGACTGATATTGGTCACTTATCTTACTTTCTTGGCATTGAGTTTGTGAAGTGCAGAAAAGGGTTGATGATGCATCAGAAGAAATATGCATCAGAGATTCTAAAGAGGTTTGATATGTTAAATTGCAATCATGCAATCACACCATCAGAACCTAGACTCCAGCTATCAAAATGTGAAAATGAAGACAGTGTTGATTCAACAAAATTCAGAAGTCTCATAGGATCATTAAGGTACTTGTGTAACACTAGGCCAGACTTGGTGTATAGTGTTGGTATTGTGAGTAGATTCATGGAAAAACCCAAAGTATCTCATCTTGCTGCAGTAAAGAGGATACTTAGATATGTGAAGGGTACAGCAGATTGTGGAATTTTGTTTCCAAGTTGTGATATTGGTAAGGAATGCAAGTTGATTGGATTTACTGATGCTAGTTGGTGTAGTGATGTGGATGATAGAAGATCTACTGCTGGCTACATGTTTTTCATCAACAATGCACTTATCTCATGGTGTTCCAAGAAGGAACAAGTTGTAGCCTTATCATCATGTGAAGCTGAGTATATAGCAGCTTCAATGTGTGCTACTCAAGCTACATGGCTGAAGACATTGATTGAAGAGGTAACTGGTGTGAGTTCAGAAGCAGTGACAATCAAGGTTGACAATGTTTCAGCTATAAACTTAGCCAAAAATCCAATATCACATGGTAGGAGTAAACATATTGAGCTGAGGTACCATTACTTGAGAGATCAAGTAACAAAAGGACTGTTGAGGTTAGAGCACTGCAGGAGTGAATTTCAAATAACTGATATCCTGAAAAAGAGTGTTCAAGTTGAAGTGTTCAAAAGACTTAGAGACATGATGGGTGTGATAGCATTAGATGAAATGAATTAGGTGGTGTGTTATGAGTAATTCAATTTCATTTAAATGCTATTACTTGCTCCCTAAGTAATCTGTCTAACTACTTTGTTGTTAGTTAGTTAGAGCTTTGTTTGTACCATGTTTGTGTTTTAGAATCAGTTACAGTTAGGAGAGAAAAAGTTAGTTGAGTTAGTTATGCTTACTTGAAGTGCAAGTTAAGCTAGGCTATAAAATGTGTAATTGTTAAACTGTTTAGCCCAAGGTGCTTTAATAAAATTCCTATTTTTCTCTCATCTTCTCTAATCTTCTTTCTTAGCAAGTTTCTTTCATAAACTAGAGTGTGTGTGTGCTTATCATTTGTTCATAACCATTCCAAATCAAAAGTGTGATTCTGATTGCTTGTAAAGCAAGCTACAACTGCTATAGTGTTAGCAGCAGGACCAGAAATAGTGTTTCTGTTCCAACACCCAAATCTTGCTGCTTCAACTCCATAAATTTCTGTAAGATTCTTGTGCCATAATCGATGTGCAATTGAAAGGATGTAACCGCCTCTTCTTGGCTTCCGACGATTTTTCCGAACTCGATGATGAAGAGGTTTGGCGTTGAATCTTAAATTATATGAAACCAATAGATCCGGTTGCCAGTTACAAAATATTTAATCATATTTCATATTTTTCTATATTACACAATTTTTATTTGTTTTGTCTCAAGTCGTATTTTATCTGTTTTCTATCAAATGGATCATAATATGTAGGTAATAATATTCATGATTACATGAATTTGTTCCAAAACCAATCTCCTACGGGTAAAACTTCCAAAATCATCCTTATTTTATTTATCCATCACCACTACCCAATACCACTTTGGTTAAAGCTCATCAAGTGCCACAATTATCAACTAAAAGTGATCTAGAAAATATTAATAGGTTTGATGAAGAAACGCATACTTCTCAGAAAAAAATTATGTTCCTTTCTCGCCACAAGAAAATACACTTGGGAGCGTTTAAAACAAGAGAACAATCAAAATAAATTATTATATTTTCTATTAAATATTTTCCGTCATATTTATGAATTTTTCAACTTTTTTTTATTTATTGTCTTGTATTTCTCATTATATTTAATTATTAATATATTTATCTACGCATTTATTAAATTAAATAAATTTTTATTTTTATTTAGACAAAGTTAAAAAAATAAATATTGATGTGACCACTTGTTAATAATGTATGATACTCGAAGTGATATCATTACTGGAGCAAAATATGTACGAGTTGCATAAGTATTACTTGACATTGTAGGGATCACTTGTTAGTAATATATGATACTCAAAGTGATATCACCATTGGAGATGCTCTAATATGACCGAGGTTTTTTTGTTTGTTTTGTTCTTCAAAGGAATCTACACATATTCAGGTGAAGAGTTTAAGGTCAGTTCCCCTACTTCTGGAGCCAACTTTGAGAAATGCAAAAAGATAATTCAAAAGGCTCTTAAATTGGATTATCCATGTCCTTATCAAAATTGCACTTTTGGTGGAATATGGAATGGTGGAGGAGGAAGTGGACAGAAGAAACTTTTTGCTGCTTCATCTTTCTATTTCCTACCTGAAGAAGTATGTGTTATTATTTTTTTTTTATGGTTTAATTTCCTAATTATTTTGATTTGATGATATTCCTTAACCATTTATAAATTACATTGTTTATATTATTTTAGGTTGGTATGGTTGATCCAAATAAATCTAATTTAGAACTTCGTCCAGTGGATCTTGAGAATAAAGCTAAGATAGTTTGTACATTAAATGTTGAGGATGCAAAATCTGCTTATCCACTTGTTGTGAAGTTCAATACAGCTCCATATATATGCATGGATCTTATATATCAGTATGAGTTGCTTGTTGAAGGATTTGGTAAGTTTGAATTATAAAAGTTGTTAACTTCATTATCTTCATCGTTCGTGATTTTAAATAAAGATATTTGAGTGCGATATAATCTGGGTGATGACATTAGAGGTTTAATTTTCATGTGTCTTTAATTGCAATATAAATGAAAATGTTTTAAATTGCGGTTGCGGTCGCCGATCGGTTACGATTGTGGGTGTTGCAGTTGCGGCCATTGCGGTCGCTGCGATACAGATTGCAGTCGTTGCAGTGTGAAATAATTTTCTATCCGCACAAACACACAAAAAACTATAATTATTGTAATTCCTTATATATCTTTTATTTATAGTTCTCTATAAATTTAAATTCATGTATAAGATATTGTATCATATTGATAAATGATATAAATTTAACTCCAGTGAAACAAACATTAAAAGGAATATTGAATTCTGTTTTGAGATTCTTTGGATTTTTTTTCTTCTGCTTTTTCTTAAAAGGAATATTGAATAGGGGGACCGTTGCAGTCAAAATGTCGTTGCGTTGCGGCATCATACATGATTTGAGTTCACACTGCAATTGCAATCTGATGCTTTGCACCGCCTACCGCATCCGCAATATTGCGGCCGCATCGGTGATGCGGTCCAAGAGGCGAACACTATTGTGATTTAAAACTGATATATTAATTTCTTTGTAAAATTTGTTGCAAACTAAAGTGATTAATTATGTGTCCATGAAATTTAATTGATTCTATTTGTTGGCAGGCCTAGATCCATTGCAAGAGATTACAACAGGGGCGAAAATTGAATATCAAGATGCTTTTGTGGATGCTGCATGGCCTCTCGGCAATGCTGTAGAAGCCATATCATCTTTACCTAAATTTGAAAGATTGATGTATTTTGTTTAAGTTTCTAGATATTACTAGAAGCCAACTTTGCCTAAAATGAATAAAACAGGACTAATATTTTGTTTCTATCGAGTAATTTTTTAAAAAAGCTAAATAAAAATATATTAAAAAACTATTCTATCATAAGGTGTGCAAAGAATAGACCAACACATAAGGTGTGTAACGAATATGCCAACGTAGTTAATACAGCCCTATTAAAAAAATAAAAAAATAAAAACGACCAAAGAAGATCTCTTCAAAAGATAAGATATTTATGGTCAGTGGCGGAACCAAGGGGGTGGCTGAGAGTGGCCGCGGCCACCCCCGAAAAATAAGAAATTACTAGGATACCCTCGGTTTTTAATAAAATTTCAAATGTATATAATATGTATTTGTTTGTGAGATTTAACATCATCTTCGTAGGCAAGCCCAGCGGTAATGTAGTGCGCCCTTGTACCAAGAGGACTCGAGTTCAACACTTGCTGGAGTGCATTTTCTGTTTTATTTGTCCATTAAAGTATATTTTCCTTAAAAAACTAATTTTCATTTGTATTTATCAATACAAAAAATTCACAATTTCTATTTTCTTTCTTCTAAAAACATACAACTATTTATTCAAAGTCAATTTTTGATTATTTCAAATTATTTAGCATGTAAGAGTATTATTTTAAAATATGTAATTTGTTTTATTAATAATCAAATTTTTATACAAAATATAACTTTTTTTTATTTAATTTATATACTATAACTGTTTTAGCGGCCCCCTCCGGAAAAAAATCCTGGTTCCGCCACTGTTTATGGTGTCCCTAATTAATCATATTATTCATCTATTATGTATAATATGAATATGATATGATATGATATATATGATATGAATATGATCAGGGACACTAACTTGCCGCTCTTTGTGTTAAATAGCCTACATTATATGAGGGATTTCTGTAACAGCCGTATTTTAATAAATAGGATTTTTGTGTGATTAATTATTTACTGTTTGTTTATTTGAATATATGTGATTTCATGATTTTATGAATAATTATGTTTTGGATAAGTAAATGGTATTTTAGTAATCTATTAGAATTATTAATCTAGTTAAGAGCCCTTAATTAAGTTAGAAGGAGTTAATTAATTAATTATGGGAGTTAATGAGATATTGGTTATGAGATATTGTAAGAATTGGACTTTTATGAATAGGAGTATGATCCATTAAGGGTATTTTGGTAATTAGAGAGTGGCTAGAGAAATTAATGGCAATTTGGTAATATCATAGAAAAAGGTTGATGTCTTGTAGAAGAATTAATGACAATTGTGTAAATAGTACAAATATCTTTAATCTTTAATCTTTAATCTTTATCTTTAATCTTTAATCTTTAATCTTTAATCTTTAATCTTTAATCTTTATCTTTAATCTTTATCTTTAATCTTTAATTATACTAAAAGTTGCATTTGAAACCCTAATGCCCAAGCCAAAACCCTAGCACCCTATGTCATCTTTGACATCATCTTGCTTGGATTGACCATTGGAGGCTTGCCAACATGAATTTGTAGACCAATCCTTGCATGACATTTCTTGACAATCGGCATTTGCCAAGTATGTGTGATCCATTGGTTGATCTAGATGACTTGGCTTTGGTGGTGGAAGGTACTTTGTGACAAGTGGCTTGAACTTCATGCTTCTTTCTTCCCCCCTCCTCCATCTAGATCCTTCTATTGCATTCTCTGCTATGCATCCATCTTTCATATTCATCTTTAACCATGTGCAACATATCCATTAGTTAAACCCTTCTATATAAACCCTCTTCAATCAACAACCATTCTACCCAAAATTTCTCCATTTCTCCATCTCAATAATCTTTCTAATTGAAATACTTCTTTCCCTTTCTTTTTCTCTTTCTCTCTGTCCTTCTGTAAGACCCAAGATTTCATTGTATAGTTGGTTTAAGGAATATTAGGGTTTCGATGTGTTCGTGTTGTGAAACATCGTGTTATTTTTAGGATTTTGCTGTAATTGAGTCTGTTTTGTGCTAGTGCACTGTAATTGTACAGACTTTTGTCTTGTGATCCTGTTTCTTGTGTGAGAAGGTTGATGTGGATTCAGAATAACGAGTTTTGGATTATTCTTGTTTTTGGAAAAACGAGTAGGATTTTACCCGATGATGTAAAATTTTACTGCGTCTGTTTTAAGTGAGGTTTCGGATGGGAGTTTTATATATCTGCGTGAGTGAGGTTATGTTCTGAGAATAATTTTCCAAGGTATGGAAGAAAATTACAGTCGCGGAAAAAGATTCGACGATAAGTTTTGGAAATGTTTAACGATAGACGTTCTTTCCGTAGGTTTTCTGTTTTTGTGAGTTTCGTTCGTCGCGACGCGCGAGAGCTGAATACGTGACTTGTTATGGAAGATTTGATAAAATCTTGTGATTAATCATAAAGCAATTTGATCCAATGGCTAGGGTTTAAGCTTGGACTTTTGGACTTTGATCCAAGGGTGGATTGGCTATCAAGAGCTTTTGTCATAGTAAGGAGGTTTGATGACAATTTGTGGACTTAAGGAAAATCACAAATCATCTCCTTTTCTTTCTCTCTTCCACGTGAAACTCCATTACTTTCTTAACACTTCACAAAATTTTCAATTCTTCATCATTTCACTCCATTACAAGCTTGTAGGATCAAAGGGAATTTGTAGAGAATCACTTGCTTAAGGTAACCACTCTTTTCCTTTCCTTTTTGTTGGTTCAAACTCTTAGGGTTATGAGTTTTAGATTATGTTCATGAGATGGAAAGGTCAGGAATTGATTCTTGTTCCATGAAAGTTGTTCATGAGGGTTTAGTAAGCATGCTAGGCTTTGTTATTTCAATTTCTCATGAGTTTGTGAGAATCTCATGAGAAAAGTTAGGGTTTTGAAAGTTTAGTGTATTGATCAATAACATGTTGTTAGGTTGTATGGTTTTGAAAAGTAACGTTGTTTTTGAACCTTTAGGCGAAAGGGAATGGGGTTGTATGGCTTCGTTTTAGAAAATCCGATGAAAAATATTTTGGTGTTTATGAAAATATTTACTAAGTGTTTTGTGTGGTGTTTTTGGTATTCCAAGTGGTTTAAAACTCTTGAGTTATGTGGCGTTGCTTTTGCCTTGAAAACATGTTTGAAAATGGTTACCGGTCGGTTGAGGCCGTAATAAAACTTGTGCTTGGGTTTGGTTTTGATTTTGGAAATGAAAACCAAATAACTTGCACTCGAAGCAACCAACATGCTTTCGAAAATGTATTGCTTTGTTGTGAAAACGGTTGTTGGGAACCAATACTATGCGTATGTCGTGTGTTGCGTGAAAAGTTGTTTTGGGTAAAAATTGAATAAAACAAGTTTTGTTGCTTATGTCATGAAGAAAACCAATCCTGTTCTGGTGTGGTAGCTCAGCGACGAGCTGGTAGCTTAGCGACCGTTGGTCGCCAGCCTTCGCCCTGGGCGTGGAAGTTCTGACTTGCCATCGCTAGGTGGTCGCCCAGCGACCTCTAGCAACCCCTGGGACCTAAAATTTTGGATTCTGATGTCCTAACTTGGTTTTTAGCTTTCTAATCCCTTTTTATTAATTTATGGAAGTGGTTGGGATTGGAAACGGGTTTTTCGGGTATCCGGAAAGTACGTAACTTATAACGCAAGAAAACGGCCATTTTGCATTTCAAATTGTTTAAGACTTTTGCCTATTGTTTTGGGTCCTAAAAATAGTACAAATAACTCATGGGGGTTGATCAATACGGTAGTTTTTGGTATAGTATCCGAAAGAGTTGTTTTACCTTAGAAAGCATTAGGTTTTTGGGGTTTTGGAATCCAATTCATTGAGGATTGATTGGATATGGTTTTGATTGTGTACTTTGCTTGTTTTAGGAAGCGAGTAAGTGTTGTGTGATCGTTTGATTGTTTGAGTGCTTGCCGAGGTAAGGGCTCCACTTTATTTTCGTCTTTTAAAACGGTTACGACATGCTTGGTTTTGCTGTTATGCATTTGCTGTGTGCTTTGGCATGTTTGTACTTATGTATTCTCGTTGATGAGAACGTGATTATAATTACGTGTGCAATTTACATATGATTAAGAAAATGTATGTATTTTGTGATGGTTTGTACATAGGCTTTAGGCTATGTGATTGTTTGCATGAGCATATATGAATGCGTGCGTCGGATAGGACTACGCGGGGATTTTGTCTGTGTGACTATCCTGTATATGCCAAAGAGAATATATGCCATGCATTTCATAGTTGCGTGCCTAGGTGTATGTCTGTGTGACTTTGCCTACGTACCGGGCGTTTGACTGTGTGGCTTCGCCAAATCCTACTGGATTTTATTGAGTTGGTGTTTGTCTGTGTGGCTTCACCTGGTGTTTGTCTGTGTGGCTTCGCCTGCCCTTTGTGGCTTTTTAGTGCGGGTACGTATATTTCTGTGTGGCTTTGCCTACCCCACGACTCTTCGAGGAGAGGTTAATTTCCGGAAATCATGCATGTGGCGAACCAGTGATTGGTTGTCACACCCATTGTAGAAGTCTGCATTAGGATTGGTGATTTATTTATATAAACCCATTGGTGGGAACTACTTTTGAGATTAAGAGCTTTCTCTTGTGTATGTGGAAATTTGCTATGTGTACATCTTTCGCACCGATTATATATATACATACTTTTATTTTGTGGTGACCCTTTCTTTCATTTGCGGGCTCATCCCACCCAGATGATGGGTTAGGTCGTGGTGACGACGGTGGCTGTTCCAGGCCCCAGTGAGATGTTGGAGTTTTAGCTTAGTTAGACTATGCGCCGGTGTGGGTTGTACACCGTGCTTTTTGGGTTTAGACATAGGATTCTAACTTGTTTTGTTGTAAGTATTTGAATACTTAGACTTGGATTGTAATTATTCAGGAATACACTTTGCTTGTCGAAGCACCTTTTGGTAATGAGTTCTTTTGTATATTTGAATGCCGGCTCATTTAAAATCTTTTATGCGTAACTCTGATGTGCACAAAAAAAAAAGGTAATGCCTTTTCTGGCCTTTGAAAAACGGGTTGTTACAATTGGTATCAGAGCACGGCTTTAAATCTTCAAAGGGAAAGTGTATACTTGAGTCGTTAGTCCAGAGTCGGTTAGAACATAGCTAGAGTAGTGACAGTTCTAGTGTTTGTTCTGTGTCGGGTTACGAGTTAGTAACCGTTGCATGAGATTTTCTGTTGAGACTCCGAAATGTTTGGATAAGGAATCTAATCAGAATTGGTATTGTGCAGAAATAGAATGCCTCCAAGAAGGGCACCTACAGCACCTGTGGCGGACAATGCTGATATATATCAAACGGCTTATGCCATGAATACAATGGCAGCGGCTGTGACGGCTCAGAGCCATGCTAAGGCGCAGAGGGATCTGGAAAAGCGCGAAAGGGAAATACTTGCTGCTGGATCTAGACTTCTTTCGTGTTTCAACCACCAGACTCCTCCAAAGTTTGATGGGGAGGGAGGTCCGGAAACTGCTGATTTATGGCTCCAATCTGTGGAGAGAATATTCGGGGCAATTCATTGTCCAGAAGGAGAGAAGGTAGTTTTAGCTACCTATCAGTTATTAGGAGGTTCAGAGTATTGGTGGAGGAACACCCGACGAATCATGGAGAATGTTCATGAAGAATTAAGTTGGGAGAACTTCAAGAGGAGGTTTCTAGCCAAGTACTTTCCCGAGACTGCAAGGGAAAGGTATGGGGAAGAGTTCCTGAGGCTAAGGCAAGCGGGCATGAATGTCGAGGCTTATGCTAAAAGGTTTGAATCACTATCCCGTTTCTTCCGCTTCTTTAGGGATGAGATAGATGAGGATTATATGTGCCGTCGCTTCCAAGATGGGCTGAGGTACGAACTGCAAGATGCGGTTGTGCCATTGGGTATCCGACAGTTTCAAGTGTTGGTGGAGAAATGTCAAGAGGTGGAAGACATGAGGAATAAGCGGGTGAACCGGCAAGGAGGGTCTAGTGCCGGAGGACCAAGTCGTACTATTGATCGTGGTTCGACTCAGAATCGTGGGAAACAAGGTAGCAAGCCTTACGACCGTCCTCAGAATAACAGGGGACTGGGCCGATCGGTGAATCAAGGGACCCAGGGAAAATCTGATGGTAGTAAGGGGACTTGCTACAACTGTGGAGAAGCGGGGCATTTTGCTAATGAGTGCACGCAACCGAAGGGGGGAAACTTTTGCTACAATTGCAAGAAGCCGGGACACTTTGCTAGAGATTGCAGAGCCCCGAAGACCGGGCCGTCGGCAAATGTGGCACAAGGCTCACAGGGTGCCAGACCTGCGGCAAAGGCACATGCTTACTGTATGGGCATTGAGTTGAGTGGGCAGGCTAGCAATGCCATCCACGAGAGCTGTCACATCGCAGGTAATTCTTTAACTGCTTTGATTGACACGGGGGCAACCCACTCATTCATATCTTTGGCATGTGCAAATCGTTTGAGTTTGAATGTTTCTATGCTTCCGTTTGATTTGAATGTCTTGACTCCTGCTAAGGACTTGGTGGTAAATACTGCATGTTTGCATTGTTTAGTAGTAATCCAGAATAGGGATTTTCTGGTCAATTTGGTGTGTCTACCGCTCTTATCTCTCGAGATCATCCTCGGGATGGATTGGTTGTCCTATCATTATGTAATTCTAGACTGTGCTCGGAAATTGGTTTTCTTTCCCGAGCCAGGTGTGCAAAGATCATGTCTGCAAATCGGCTTTCTGTGGTTATGTGTAATGGAGAACCTGAGATAGTTTCACTTGCTTGTTTGGGAGTGACGTCGGAGATACGAATTGGGGAATTTCGAGTGGTTCAAGATTTCCAAGATGTATTTCCATCGGAGATTCCAGCTTTTCCTCCGTGTAGAGAGGTGGAATTCTTTATTGATTTGCAACCGGGTACGGGTCTGATTTCGGAATCAGCTTATCGGATGGCTCCAGCCGAGTTGGTAGAGTTGAAAAGTCAGATTGAGGACTTGTTAGAGAAGGGTTTCATAAGGCCTAGTGTGTCGCCGTGGGGGGCACCGGTCTTATTGGTGAAAAAGAAGGATGGTAAATCTCGTCTGTGTGTGGATTATCGGAAGCTTAATAAGGTGACTATCAAGAACCGATATCCATTGCCACGAATTGATGATTTGATGGATCAGTTGAGGGGAGCCTTAGTGTTTTCAAAGATTGACTTGAAATCTGGTTATCACCAGATAAGAGTACGAGATGAGGATATTCAGAAGACGGCGTTTAGGACGCGGTATGGGCATTATGAGTTTTTAGTGATGCCGTTTGGAGTGACGAATGCACCTGCTATCTTTATGGCCTACATGAATCGGATATTCCACTCATTCTTGGACAAGTTTGTAGTGGTATTTATTGATGACATTCTAGTGTATTCGAAGAGTGAAGAGGAACATGTAGAGCATCTTCGTCTAGTATTGCAAGTTTTGCGGGAATATAAGCTGTATGCAAACCCGTCAAATTGTGACTTTTGGTTGGAAGAGGTGAATTTCCTTGGCCATGTTATATCAAAAGAGGGAATAGCCGTGGATCCAGCCAAGATTGATACGGTACTTTCATGGAAGTAGCCTCAAACAGTGACTGATGTGAGGAGTTTTGTGGGTTTGGCCGGTTATTACCGGAGATTCATTGAAGGTTTCGCTAAGATTGTGGCGCCAATGACACAACTTACGCGAAAAGATCAACCTTTTGCTTGGACAGAGAAGTGTGAGTCGAGTTTCCAGTTGTTGAAAGAACGGTTGACGACTTCACCAGTCTTGGTGTTACCACAGTCGGATGAACCGTATGAGGTTTATTGTGATGCTTCTCATCAAGGTTTGGGTTGTGTGTTGATGCAACACAGGAGGGCAGTGGCTTATGCGTCAAGACAGCTGAAAGTGCATGAAAAGAATTATCCTACGCACGATTTGGAGCTTGCGGCCGTTGTTTTTGCGTTGAAGATTTGGAGACATCATCTTTATGGTTGCACTTTCGTCGTGTTTAGTGACCATAAAAGTCTCAAGTACTTGTTTGATCAGAAAGAGCTAAATATGCGACAGAGGAGATGGATGGAAACATTGAAAGATTTTGATTTCACCTTAGAATACCATCCTGGAAAGGCTAATGTGGTAGCCGATGCTTTGAGTAGGAAGAGTGTGTCGGTTTGTTCGGCACAAATGGCTAGTCAACAAGAGTTATTGAGAGAGTTTCGTGACCTGCACTTGGAGGTAGAGTTTGCTTCAGGGAATATGAGACTGGGTATGATTACCATCTCAAGCGGGTTGTTGGAGGACATTGCAAATTGTCAAGATGACAAGTTCCTTATGGAGAAAAGGGCTTTGATTGTTCGAGAAACCAACCGAGATTTCAAGGTGGGATCGGACAACATCTTGAGATGTCAAGGTAGGGTGTGTGTGCCCGATGCTATGAACTTGAGAAACACTATTCTAGGGGAGGCACACAAGAGTAAACTTAGTATACATCCCGGAGCGACAAAGATGTATCAAGATCTGAGGCATGATTTCTGGTGGCCAGGTATGAAGAAGGATGTGGCTGAGTATGTGGCGTCGTGTCTGACTTGTCAGAAGGCGAAGATTGAACATCAGAGACCAGCAGGGATGCTGCAGTCATTAGATATCCCCGAGTGGAAGTGGGATAGCATTTCTATGGATTTCATCACTGGTTTACCTAAGACCAGGAGGAAGCATGATTCCATTTGGGTGATAGTGGATCGTTTGACTAAGTCCGCTCATTTTCTACCGGTAAGGACTACGGATACAGCGGCAAAGTTGACCGATATTTACATTGCTGAGATTGTGAGGTTACATGGGATTCCGTCAAGTATAGTGTCGGATCGAGACCCAAAGTTTACTTCACACTTTTGGAAGACTTTGCATGAGGCGTTGGGGACGAAATTGAGATTGAGTTCCGCCTATCATCCTCAGACAGATCGGCAGACCGAGAGAACAAATCAATCTTTGGAAGATTTGTTGAGAGCATGTGTATTGGATGATCGTGGAAGCTGGGATGATGTATTACCATTGATAGAATTCACATACAACAACAGTTTCCATGCGAGTATTGGAATGGCACCATACGAGGCTTTGTATGGGAGAAGATGTCAGACTCCTTTGTGTTGGTACCAAGATGGGGAGAGTATGATAGTAGGACCGGAAATGGTACAACAGACGACGGACAAGGTCCGAAAGATAAGGGCAAGGATGAAGGTTGCCCAAGATCGTCAAAAGAGTTATGCGGATAGGCGTCGGAGGCCTTTAGAGTTTGAGGAGAGGGATCACGTATTTCTCCGAGTTACTCCAACGACTGGCGTTTGAAGGGCATTGAAAGCGAGGAAGTTGACTCCAAAGTTTATAGGGCCTTATCAGATTTTGGAACGGATTGGAAAGGTAGTTTACCGGATCGCGTTGCCACCGGTGCTATCTTTGATTCATGACGTGTTCCATGTGTCGCAATTGCGGAAGTATACACCGGATCCATCACATGTGATCGTACCAGATGACATCCAGCCGAGGGATAACTTGTCATTTGAAGTTCCGCCGATCAAGATTGCGGATAGAAAGATGAAGCGTCTGAGAACGAAAGAGATACCTTTGGTGAAGGTAATATGGAACGAAGCTACAGGAGATACCACCTGGGAGCTCGAGAGTAAGATGAAAGAATTGTACCCCGGATTGTTTGACGACGTCTAAGTTTCGAGGACGAAACTTCTTTTAGGGGGGTAGTATTGTAAGACCCAAGATTTCATTGTATAGTTGGTTTAAGGAATATTAGGGTTTCGATGTGTTCGTGTTGTGAAACATCGTGTTATTTTTAGGATTTTGCTGTAATTGAGTCTGTTTTGTGCTAGTGCACTGTAATTGTACAGACTTTTGTCTTGTGATCCTGTTTCTTGTGTGAGAAGGTTGATGTGGATTCAGAATAACGAGTTTTGGATTATTCTTGTTTTTGGAAAAACGAGTAGGATTTTACCCGATGATGTAAAATTTTACTGCGTCTGTTTTAAGTGAGGTTTCGGATGGGAGTTTTATATATCTGCGTGAGTGAGGTTATGTTCTAAGAATAATTTTCCAAGGTATGGAAGAAAATTACAGTCGCGGAAAAAGATTCGACGATAAGTTTTGGAAATGTTTAACGATAGACGTTCTTTCCGTAGGTTTTCTGTTTTTGTGAGTTTCGTTCGTCGCGACGCGCGAGAGCTGAATACGTGACTTGTTATGGAAGATTTGATAAAATCTTGTGATTAATCATAAAGCAATTTGATCCAATGGCTAGGGTTTAAGCTTGGACTTTTGGACTTTGATCCAAGGGTGGATTGGCTATCAAGAGCTTTTGTCATAGTAAGGAGGTTTGATGACAATTTGTGGACTTAAGGAAAATCACAAATCATCTCCTTTTCTTTCTCTCTTCCACGTGAAACTCCATTACTTTCTTAACACTTCACAAAATTTTCAATTCTTCACCATTTCACTCCATTACAAGCTTGTAGGATCAAAGGGAATTTGTAGAGAATCACTTGCTTAAGGTAACCACTCTTTTCCTTTCCTTTTTGTTGGTTCAAACTCTTAGGGTTATGAGTTTTAGATTATGTTCATGAGATGGAAAGGTTAGGAATTGATTCTTGTTCCATGAAAGTTGTTCATGAGGGTTTAGTAAGCATGCTAGGCTTTGTTATTTCAATTTCTCATGAGTTTGTGAGAATCTCATGAGAAAAGTTAGGGTTTTGAAAGTTTAGTTTATTGATCAATAACATGTTGTTAGGTTGTATGGTTTTGAAAAGTAACGTTGTTTTTGAACCTTTAGGCGAAAGGGAATGGGGTTGTATGGCTTCGTTTTAGAAAATCCGATGAAAAATATTTTGGTGTTTATGAAAATATTTACTAAGTGTTTTGTGTGGTGTTTTTGGTATTCCAAGTGGTTTAAAACTCTTGAGTTATGTGGCGTTGCTTTTGCCTTGAAAACATGTTTGAAAATGGTTACCGGTCGGTTGAGGCCGTAATAAAACTTGTGCTTGGGTTTGGTTTTGATTTTGGAAATGAAAACCAAATAACTTGCACTCGAAGCAACCAACATGCTTTCGAAAATGTATTGCTTTGTTGTGAAAACGGTTGTTGGGAACCAATACTATGCGTATGTCGTGTGTTGCGTGAAAAGTTGTTTGGGGTAAAAATTGAATAAAACAAGTTTTGTTGCTTATGTCATGAAGAAAACCAATCCTGTTCTGGTGTGGTAGCTCAGCGACGAGCTGGTAGCTTAGCGACCGTTGGTCGCCAGCCTTCGCCCTGGGCGTGGAAGTTCTGACTTGCCATCGCCAGGTGGTCGCCCAGCGACCTCTAGCGACCCCTGGGACCTAAAATTTTGGATTCTGATGTCCTAACTTTGTTTTTAGCTTTCTAATCCCTTTTTATTAATTTATGGAAGTGGTTGGGATTGGAAACGGGTTTTTCGGGTACCCGGAAAGTACGTAACTTATAACGCAAGAAAACGGCCATTTTGCATTTCAAATTGTTTAAGACTTTTGCCTATTGTTTTGGGTCCTAAAAATAGTACAAATAACTCATGGGGGTTGATCAATACGGTAGTTTTTGGTATAGTATCCGAAAGAGTTGTTTTACCTTAGAAAGCATTAGGTTTTTGGGGTTTTGGAATCCAATTCATTGAGGATTGATTGGATATGGTTTTGATTGTGTACTTTGCTTGTTTTAGGAAGCGAGTAAGTGTTGTGTGATCGTTTGATTGTTTGAGTGCTTGCCGAGGTAAGGGGTCCACTTTATTTCCGTCTTTTAAAACGGTTACGACATGCTTGGTTTTGCTGTTATGCATTTGCTGTGTGCTTTGGCATGTTTGTACTTATGTATTCTCGTTGATGAGAACGTGATTATAATTACGTGTGCAATTTACATATGATTAAGAAAATGTATGTATTTTGTGATGGTTTGTACATAGGCTTTAGGCTATGTGATTGTTTGCATGAGCATATATGAATGCGTGCGTCGGATAGGACTACGCGGGGATTTTGTCTGTGTGACTATCCTGTATATGCCAAAGAGAATATATGCCATGCATTTCATAGTTGCGTGCCTAGGTGTATGTCTGTGTGACTTTGCCTACATACCGGGCGTTTGACTGTGTGGCTTCGCCAAATCCTACTGGATTTTATTGAGTTGGTGTTTGTCTGTGTGGCTTCACCTGGTGTTTGTCTGTGTGGCTTCACCTGCCCTTTGTGGCTTTTTAGTGCGGGTACGTATATTTCTGTGTGGCTTTGCCTACCCCACGACTCTTCGAGGAGAGGTTAATTTCCGGAAATCATGCATGTGGCGAACCAGTGATTGGTTGTCACACCCATTGTAGAAGTCTGCATTAGGATTGGTGATTTATTTATATAAACCCGTTGGTGGGAACTACTTTTGAGATTAAGAGCTTTCTCTTGTGTATGTGGAAATTTGCTATGTGTACATCTTTCGCACCGATTATATATATACATACTTTTATTTTGTGGTGACCCTTTCTTTCATTTGCGGGCTCATCCCACCCAGATGATGGGTTAGGTCGTGGTGACGACGGTGGCTGTTCCAGGCCCCAGTGAGATGTTGGAGTTTTAGCTTAGTTAGACTATGCACCGGTGTGGGTTGTACACCGTGCTTTTTGGATTTAGGCATAGGATTCTAACTTATTTTGTTGTAAGTATTTGAATACTTAGACTTGGATTGTAATTATTCAGGAATACACTTTGCTTGTCGAAGCACCTTTTGGTAGTGAGTTCTTTTGTATATTTGAATGCCGGCTCATTTAAAATCTTTTATGCGTAACTCTGATGTGCACAAAAAAAAAAGGTAATGCCTTTTCTGGCCTTTGAAAAACGGGTTGTTACACCTTCTCTGCTTCTCTTCTCTCACCCTGCTTCTTTCTCTTTCTCTCACTCTCGTGCTCTCACTCTCACTCCCTGCCTTCTCCATTGACACCATCGGCCACCCCTATCCCCCTATAGCCACCATCGCTGCAACCCACCTTCCCTATTGCCACCATCATCGCTCACCCTCCTCACTCCTTTCTCTGTCTCTCTCACAAACGCCCGTTTCTGCCACCACCACCGAACCTCCTCCACGTGAATTCGAAGCCGCCGCATAACGTCACCATCTTCGGACGATTCCGGCGAACCACCACTCACAGTATCGCCGGATGCTGCTTCTCTCTCTCTCTGCCCCCGCCATCGCAAAATTGAAGGAAGAAGATTTCATTGGAGCAAAAGGGAAGCTGAATCTGCTTCAGATCAAGAGGATTTCATCATTGTAAGTGATATTCTCTCTCTTTCTCTCTTGCGTTGTTTCTCTCCCTCTGCCTAATTCCAAAATTGTAACTCATCATATTCTGATTTCTTTCTCTCTCAATCTTAACTCCAAATTCTAATTCCTCCAAATTCATGATTGTATCCGTATTTGATTGTTGCAGTTATACCACTGGTGATGATTCAGATAGAGATGGGTTTCTTTTTGAGGTTTGGATTTTTATTTAGGGTTGAATTTGTTTTTGGTTCTTATAAAGTTATGATTTTGAAGTTTAGTGCTGCATAAATCTCTTTATAATACTAAAAGATGAGTTGCTTTTTCCCTTGGCAAACCCAAAACCCTAACACCTTATGTCATATATGATGCAAGCATGATGTAATTTGCTTATGTGGACCAATGCCTTTCAAACATGTATCTTTTTAGGGCACACATGGAATCCACATAAGCCCTAATTTAGCTTAGACCAATGCATAAGTTACATGTGGAATCCACTAAGCCCTATTTTAACACCATCCAATGAGCAAATGACTTACGTATGATGATTGTATCTTCATGGGATATATAATCCCAAATCAATAGAAATCATTCATTTTCCACCAAATTTTCTCTCTCATCTCTCACGCTCTCTCTTCATTCTCATCTTTCATTTAGTTCTCTCTCTCTCTTCAAACATTCATCACAAACATTCAAATATTCATCATATTCATCCATTTTCCAGTTTCCGGCAAACAACCACCTTATTGCCCAGATTCTGGCGGCCGGCGTGGGCGCCACCACGCCGGCCGCCAGCCTAGCCCAGAACCACCATGCCGGAACCCTTAATAGCACTAAAAAATCCCAAATCAACCCAAAATCAACCAAATCGCCATAAAAAACATCTATTTAACAACTCTAAACACAAATCATGCCTCAGAACACGAATAATTTGTTCAGTCACCCATTCTCAAGAGTTTTTCTTTCTTCTTCTTTTGTTCTGTTCTGTTTCGTTTTTTTTCTTCCTTTGTTTTGTTCTTTCTTCTTCTTTTGTTCTGTTCCATTGAATTTCTTCATCTGTTTTGTTCATTTCAGGTGTTGAAGTTAGGGTTACCCTCAAGCACACTTAAATCATCATCTGAAGCTGTTCTTTGTAATTTGTTTCATCTCTGATTTATGATAATGGTAGTGATTAAGAAATTATGAATTTTATTTTTGTTTCATTTTGTGTTTGTCCTATTCAATTGCTTGAATTTTAGTTTTTTTTTTTTTTGTGATGTTATGGACAAATCTTGCATGTTTCAAGTCTTTCATGAAATTGGACATTTGAATGTCAATAAACTCAGGTGACTGCAACAATCTCATCTCTCTTCCATTTTCTCTATTAGCTGGATCTGAAACTTTTTTTTTTTGCAGAAAAATATTTGCTTTGCCTATGTAAATTGTCTGACATATATGCAAGAGATGGTTGGAACGAATTCTACAGACCAAGAGGAAGAGGTTGAATGAAATTTTTATGTCTTTGAATATTTGTGGATTTTTTTGTTTACTTTCCTAATCCGTTTTTAATATTTCATGTTATTGTTGCTTTGTTGTCATATTTATTAGGATTTGTTTCTACCTTTTAGTTAAAAATCCCTACTTTTTAGGAGTTGTTAGTGAGATTTAGATGGTTTTCTCCACTGCAATATGATTGATTTGTTTTTGTTAAATTTTTTTTTTTTTTTAGATTTGTATCAATTTTAATTTGTTATTTGTTTTGTTTTTCTCTCATTTAGTAGTGAGAAGTTAGTTTGGTTTAAATGCACTAACAAGTTGGTATTCTGATGAACACAATCCACTACAAAGTCAATTTTAGAGAAGGTTTGTGTGCATCATTTGTTATTCCTCTTTTATGTTAATCTTTCATTACTAGGTGAAGTAATTTGTTACAGGTTTTGCAGGTGAGCTTTCCATTTTCATTGCAAAACCTTAAACTTACATGATCACAGTGATGATTTGGTGATGAATTAAAATATTCTACTTCTCTTGGTTTAGTTTCTACAAGTTTCTGTCATTTAAAGCATTTATCACACTTTCCCCTTGCAAAAATGTCTTAACCTATGATGTGTGTGCAATAAAGAATTAATCATCAATTATTATTGCCTAAATATTTTATATACTGTATATTTAGGAGACTATTGAAGGAGGTGATTCAAGCAAGGAAAGGAGCAAGTCACTTGGAACAAGTCTCCTAAAAGACACTTGACAAACAAGGTTTGTTGGTCTTTTACTCTATGTGTGTATGTACATTTTTGGTTTGTTATATACTTATATGTATATAATTTTTTAGTTATTATAGGAATGTTTGTTAGCTTTTTGGATCCCTATATGTATAAGGCTTTTATTATGCAAACTTATCTAATTGAATTCAATGTTCATAGTGTAAGCCTTTTATTTCTTATATTTTTTCTTTTATTTTGGTTTGCAATTTCATATATAGTTTTGCATTAATCTATAATCCATTCCATACCAGAAAAATTAGTTTGCCAAATTTAGTCATTGTTGTGCTTATCTAATATTGAGCTTTGAGAGGAATATAAATTTTGTCAACTAATTCGCATGTTCTTTTCTAATGATGTTTCCAATTCCAATTGATTCACTTATGCTTTAATTTTTGATTTGATCAGTCCAATTTTTTTAGATTTCTAATGAGGTTTATTTTTTTTCTTGAAATTATTTGGTGTTATGTCTTTTGATCATTCACTCAATACAAAATGATGAAATTTTGATTTATTGTGTTTGGTTATAATGGCACCAAAAAATCCAATTTTTGTGGATCAAGGATTGGTTCTGTTAGTGTTGAATCTGAACTAAATAGTGCAAGAGTTGGTTTTGGTGGCATTTTCATGAACTCTGCTAAGTCCAGATCAATCAGGGTTCAAGCTTCTGGTTTGCTTGCTATTGCTGATTACTTTTTAATTTGTTAAGTTTATTAGTTGTTTTTTGGATTTTTGGACTGCATTTGATGATGTTTAATGCATGCAGACATATTTGGCTGATGTGACGTGTGAAGCACGAACACGACCTTTACAAGTGGGTGCAAGGGTGTGATAAAATCCTGTCGTCACCCATACGAAGTGAAAAAATGACCGTGTGTGTGTTCGTAGTGAATGTGCACTAACTCAATGTCGGTAAAAGTAAATTATCTTAGAGCATGATTGTTCTGAAGGTGTTTTATTTATCTTAATTGTTCACATGAACACATTATTAAATAGTTACCATAAATGTGTTAACAGAAGGAGGCAATTGATCATGGAGATGATGAGGAGTGGTGGCTGGCTATAGAAAGGACTGTGTAACAACCCGTTTTTCAAAGGCCAGAAAAGGCACTATATTTTTTTTTTTTGTACACAATCAGAGTTACGCATAAAAGATTTTAAATGAGCCGGCATTCAAATATACAAAAGAACTCATTACCATAAGGTGCTTCGACAAGCAAAGTGTATTCCTGAATAATTACAGTCCAAGTCTAGGTATTCAAAACAAGTTAGAAAACCCTATGCTAACCCAAAAGCACGGTGCACAAAACACACCGGCGCATAGTCTAACTACTCTAAGCTTCAACACAAGCCCACTATGGCCTAGAGCTGCCAACACCATCCTCTCGACCTACATCGTCATCTGGGGTGGGATGAGCCCGCAAATGAAAGAAAGGGTCACCACAAAATAAAAGTATATATATATATAACCGGTGCGAAAGATTGTACACATAACAAATATTTCCACAAACACAAGAGAAATCTCTTAATCTCAAGAGTAACTCCCACCAACGGGCTTATATAAATAAATCACCAAGCCTAATGCAGACTTCTACAATGGGTGTGACAACCGATCTCTGGTACGCCACATGCATGATTTAATTCCGGAATTCAACCTCTCTATAGAAGGCGTAGGTCTCTGGTGGGATAACACCTCCTACTATTGGTGGGATAACACCAGGTAGAGTCACACAAGACAATACCAAAACAATCACGGTGGGATAACACCGGGTGAGTCACACAAGACAACCACCAACTCAATAAAAATCCCGAAGGATTTGGCGAAGTCGCACAGACAAACGCCCGGTACGTAGGCAAAGTCATACATACATATACCTAGGCACGCAACTATGAAATGCATGGCATATATTCTCTTTGGCATATACGGGATAGTCACACAAGACAAAATCCTCGCGTAGTCCTATCCGACGCACGCGTTCATATATGCTCATGCAAACATTCACATAACCTAATAGCGTAGGTAACAAAACATATGTGAATATAAACACCTTCTCATCCACGAGAATACATAATTCAGACATGCAAAACACACAGTAAATCCAAGCATGTCGTAACCATTTAAAGACAGAAATAAAGTGGAGTCCTTACCTCGGCAAGCTTCCGTTTACTAAAACTCGTCCAAACAACACAACGCGCTTCCTAAAACAAGCAGCGTACCATCAATACATTGTTTCCCAACCAATCGTATTGAAACTAAACCAAAAACCCCAAAAACCTAATGGTTCCTAAGGAAAATTCACTCTTTCGGATACCATACCAAAAACTACCGTATTGATCAACCCCCATGAGTTATTTGTACTATTTTTAGGACCCAAAACAATAGGCCAAAGTCTTAAATAATTTGAAATGCAAAATGGCCGTTTTCTTGCGTTATAAGTTACGTACTTTCCGAGTACCCGAAAACTCGTTTCCAATCCCAACCACTTCCATAAATTAATAAAAAGGGATTAGAAAGCTAAAAACCAAGTTTAGAAATCAGAATCCAAAATTTTAGGTCTCAGAACTCGCCCTGGCGAGTTGGTGGCGAGTGAAGGCAGTGAGGACTGGTCTTACTCGCTCTGGAGCTCGCCCTGGCGTGTTGTCATGACCTGTGACACTCGCCCTGGCGAGTAAACACTCGCTCAGCGAGTTGCACCTGTCATGACAGCAAAAGACAGCAACTCACACCACCTTTTTCCAACCAAGCCTAGTTTGATTCTATTAGTTCCCAACACTTTTTCAAGGCACAAAAGCAAACCATTTTCATAAGCAAGCAATTCATTTCCGAAAGCTTGTTGGTTGCTTCGAGTGCAAGTTATTTGATTTTCATTTCCAAAATCAAAACCAAATCCAAGCACAAGTTTTATTACGAGCCTTAACCGTCCGGTAATCATTTTCAAACATGTTTTCAAAGCGAAAAGTAACACCACATGTCACAAGAGTTTTTAAACCACTTTGACCCCAAAAACACTACTCAAAACACTTAGGAAATATTTTCATAAACCCCAAAATATTTTTCATCGGATTTTCTAAAACAAAACCATACAACGCATTTCCCTTTTGCCCAAAGGTTCAAAGACAACTTTTCTTTTCAAAACCTTACAACTTAACCTCATGTTATTGATCAATACATAACCAAACCAAAACCCTAACTTTTCTCATGAGATTTTTCACCAACTCATGGAAAACAAACATAACAAAGCCTACACATGCTTACTAACCCTCATGAACAACATTCATGGAACAAGAATCAATTCCTAACATATTCATCTCATGAACATTATCTAAAACCCATAACTCCAAGAGTTTTAACCAACCAAAATGAAAAGGAAAAGAGTGGTTACCTTAAGAAAGTGATTCTCTACAATTTTCCTCAAAGCTTCCAAGCTTGAAATGGAGTGAAATGGTGAAGAATGGAAAATTTTGTGAAGGTTTGAAGAAAGTAATGGAGTCCACGTGAAAGAGAGAAAGAATGGAGTGAATATGTGATGTTTCTAAGTCCACAATAGTCATAAACCTCCTTACTATTACAAAGCTCTTGATAGCCAAACCACCATTGGATCAAAGTCAAAAGTCCAAGCTTAAACCCTAGCCATTGGATCAATTTACTTTATGAGAAAGTCACAAGATTTAATCAACTCTTCCATAACAAGTCACGTGTTCAGCTCTCGCGCGTCGCGACGAACGTAAACCACAAAAACATAAAACCTACGGAAAGAACGTCTAACGTTTAACATTTCCAAAACTTATCGCCGAATCTTTTTCCGCGACTGTAATTTTCTTCCATACCTTAGAAAATTATTCTCAGAATATATCCTAACTCGCGCAGATATATAAAACTCCCATCCGAAACCTCACTTAAAACAGACGCAGTCAGATTTTACAACGACGGGTAAAATCCTACTCGTTTTTCCAAAAACAAGAATAATCCAAAATTCGTTATTCTGAATACACATATAACTTCTTATTCAAGCAACAGGATCACAAGACAAAAGTCTGTACAATTACAGTGCACGAGCACAAAACAGACTCGATTACAGCAAAACCTAATAATTTACACGATGTTTCATCACATGAACACATCGAAACCCTAATATTCCTTAAACCAACTATACAATGAAATCTTGGGTCTTACAGACTGCATCCCAGACTGGATTGGCATATACTTCAACTAATTCAGGATGTTAGCAGCACAATTCAGCTCGCCAATATTGCGCCTTATAAGTATTGACGAATGGCAAGTATCCATGGGGTAATATGTTAGTCTAATATTTTTCACTATCAAGAAGGAATTTGTGTGTAGATTTCTCCATGAATGATTGGTTGTACAACTGGAATTGGATTTAAAGAGGAATGAGAGAAGATTAGAGCTTGAGGTTTAGCTTTGGAGATTAAAGCCTTCGAAAGGTAATGGAAATTTTCTGCATAATTCATTTTTAATCTTATTAAAATTTGTAAATTTATAATTGTATTGGTTGCAAGTACATTGGTTATAATTTTTAACTTATATTTATGTGTTTGCTTTGGATTTATTTTATCTACATCTTTTTGTTGATATTTCATATGATACTAAAATACTAAGAACTATTGATTTCAAGAATGGAAAAGGAGATTGTAGTGATTAAGGTGATGACTATTTTTTTGACAGTATTAAGGTGATGACTTGAAAAACTAGAAATGTTTGATTGGAGTAACCTTTTAGAAGGGCTATGAATTGTTTAAATACAACATTAGTAGTAGGAAGAGTTTTCCTGAGATCTCTTTGTGAGCAGTATGCTGCTTGGGAATTGATCTTGGTACTGCCACTGCTAACTTACTGTCACTACATTTATCATGGTGATTTTTTAAATCTAAAAAGTATTGATTGATTATGCATTCATGTATTAATTTGATTTTTCTGGTATATTAAACATGAATGTTACAGTTTGAACTTTTTTTAATATGCTGAAGGTGTGCATGCTGGATTCAAGGGAGCAGGGATTTGATGTGTAGCCAGTACAATACCTATATGATATTCATTGTACCCCAATTATTTGTTAGGAGTGTAGTGCTAGGTGATTGCCTCTTTAATATTACAGTTATACTTGAGCTCTTCTTTTATGACTGATACTACTGATACTTTACCTTTATCCTTATTTTATGTTTGCAACTCTTAATTAATCTTGATACATTTGAATTTGTTTATGCAGGAGTTGTCAGACCTTAAGAAAACACTTCAAGTGGAAGTGAAGCAATTTAGATCAGTAAATATGCTTTTTAATATTTCCTCAAGTGCCCTCTTTCAATTTAAATTTGTGTGTAATTTTTCTTTTGATAAAATCAAAACTAGGAATTTAAAGATCTGAGGACCACTCTTCAACATCAACAAGAGGATGTTATTACTAGCTTAAAAAAATTGGTGGTAAGTATCAAAATTTGGGTTAATCTTTTAAAGCACTTCTCAACAATAATTTGTATCTATATGATATTCATGTTGTTATTTCCCAAAATTTGATTATTAAAGTATTATAGTAGAAGCTTGATCAAATCTGCTAAGCTATGAGCATGAAATTCATGAAGTGGAGTTTGTGTATTGATTCTGTGTATGATCCAATACCATAGCTGTTGAGCAGAAGCAGGTGGCACAACAGGAGGCAGAGAGGTCTAAATTTGTTGTGATGAAGGCTGAACAGGAGCGTCGCGCTGCAATTATCCGTGCCCAAGGAGAAAGTGAAGCTGCCAAGCTGATTTATGATGCTACTGCTATTGCTGGTATAGGGTTGATTGAGCTTAGGAGGATCGAGGCATCCAGGGAAGTAGCGTCTACTTTGGCCAAGTCTCCTGATGTCTCTTACTCTTACCTTCCTGGTGGACAGAACCTGCTCATGGCTCTTAATGCTTCAAGTTGATGAGGGTTGTGGCTTTGACTTTGAATTTTGGCTATTGTTGATTTTAGGAGTTTAGAAAATAGAAGCAACTTCATTCTGTAACTAATACTTTTAAATCTCATTTTCATTTATTTTAAAATGAATTCCTGTGATTCAATTATATTTCAAGTTTTAAATTTGATGTTTTAAACAATATCATATTTCCAGCAACAAAATTCATTGTTTGTTGGATTCAATAACGTCACGGTGAAGTTAATTTAAGAAAGAAAATAGAATGATTTGCAATCCTGTAGATAAAAATCAGCAGCTGTCATTCTCAAATCCAAATGGTTCTGCAAATTGTACTCAAATTACTCATTAAGAGTTTGAGTTTTTTACTACCATATACACAGATACTCCATATGTAAAAGTGTGAAACAACACTTTTATTCATTAACAATTGCATTCTATTGGCACATACTCCATATGTAATCATCACTTCTCTATCAATTCTATTGGTTTCATGTACTCTTGAAACTTGCTGTCATTACCTTCACAAAATTCTTCTATCATCATATCATGCAAGCATTCCTCTTCCATGAATCCTATTGGTTGCATACATTCTTTGGAATTTACCATGATTTTCTTCCAACGAAATTCTTCCATTTGGTGGGTTCCATCTTCCATTCCAATCTTTCTTACATCACAGTCATCTTTCTAACATCAAGAACATTTTCTATAATTTTTTTTTATTTCTTATTCATTGTTGGATATTAATTTGGTGCCTTATATGATGTGCTCCAAAACCCTTTTATGAAATTAATAGTTAAACACAAACACTTGAATTATCTTTTTAATTTACTTCTATTAGATATTGCTAAATTTGCTATGCCTCTATACTTAAGATTTTAATTTTTAATTTTTAACACCTTCCATGTTAGGGCATATGTGGACTCCAAGTTGGCCCTAATTTTGCTTTGGCTAATGGATGACTTCCATATGGAATCTACATGTGCCCTAATTTCTCTTTAGCCAATAATCTATTAGCATGTAATCTCACTACAAATTAAAGAAAAATAAAAGATCAAAATTGAATTCTATATACATGTGCTAGGTCTACTATTCATTGTACTGTACATCAGATGCTTCATTCCTTCTACCACATTCTTTCATCATTTCATGGTTCCACATGTTTTCTAAGCAAATAACGGCCAATGCATGTCATTAGAGCAACTATTCACTCATTTAATTATTTCTTTTTCTCACATTTACAATGGCACTATATAAACCCTCCACTATCAAATACCACTTCATCAAAATTCTCTCATGGCTTCTAATCACATTTGTTTATTCCATGATGGATCTTCTCATGGCTTAAACTAGAAAATTGAGGGTAAATGTTGTTTGAGAAAAAAAAAACTCTAAAATTGTCTTTTACTTTGAACTTATTTGAAATAGTACAAAAATAATATTTTTAGTCATAATAGAAAAGATGCACCTTGCTAATTTAGACCTTCATATTTTTAGGTGGGTTTAAATTAACAAACCCCATATATATACGCCATTTAAAAAAATCTCATAGAAGAAAATTAAGTTTAAAAACCAATTAACTCTTAGCAAATATGCAAGTGTATACCTCCATAGCATGTTTCATAACTCAATTTTTTTTTCTTTATTCAACATGATAGGTTTGCGTGTCATCCATGCAACACTATATTTATATCATCTACCTCTAACATAATTAGTACAAACACAATCATTATAATCTACAGTATCTTTTATTCATTCATCACATGATTCAATCATTTCTTTTTGTTCTCTTTCCCTCCAAAGAAACACATGTCAGCCATCTTCAACATGCAATTCTCTCCATAATTTTAATACTCACACGCAAATTCTCATACACATTTGCCAAAGAGATAGCTAGGGACTACATTCTTGCTATCTTTGATTAATTTTTAAAGAAATTAAATTAACTATAATCATTTTTAGCACCTAATTGGTCCTTTGCTTTTTTTTATACCAAATATATCCTTTAAGTGATAAATTTATGTGCTTACCATTAATTAAACTTTTATTAGAAAGTAGAGTTTTTGGTGCCTAAAACATGTGTAATGATAATTTTTTGGACCGATAATTAATATTTAACTATAATTAATATCTTGATTTTGATGCATTTTTTTAAAATATCATGTCTATTTAGTTTGCTGAATTTAAATTTCTATTTCTTAGGTTGATATTTGATGGAGGGTGTATGTATTTCTTTCATATTTATTTATTAATTTTATATTCATTCTCTCCCTAGCAATCAGCAAAATGCAGGATAAATTAGTGAAAGAGGAGAGCAATTGTTTAAATTGTTGGTTAGAAATAAGACTGGAAGTCAAGTAAATGTAATAAAAATCAAAGCATTAAGGTTTCAAAGAAGAAGGTCTGCTCAAAATCAAGATGGAAAGAATGCAACTCATGTAGAACAATGTGAGAAATTCCAAGGTTGTACGTGGGATAGTTGAGTTTAAGCATCTAATTTAACAAAGTTTGATGAAGTTGCTTCTGGCAAAGTTCGATAACATGTTAGCTTAATCAAATTATTTTGGTTGGAATCTAAGAAAAAATAGCTTATTTGCATTTTTCAAGTTTAATAGAGATGCTTGAAGTATAGAATAAAGTTATGAAATGGTTAGAAATGAAAAGCACATTATTTTTATAAGAGATCCTATTTTTTTAAGGTTAGCTAGGACGTGCAACTAAATAATACTCAATGCTTGAAGTAATTTAAGGTACATGTTGTGTACTTTCTTTAGTTATGTTACTCTATCTTTGAGGGTAGTTTAAAACAATTTATTGATTTACTTTAAATAGCTGATTTTTGACTAATTTCCACCTACTATTTAAAAAATCAAACATCATACGATAAATTATTACTGATGAAAATTTATTATTTCCGGGGAGATTGCAATTTGCTGATAAAATATTTACAGTCACTATTATAAACTATTATTGATACAAAATTTTAATTAACGAGGAGATGACAATTTTTATCTCTGATACATTTTTTAAAATCACTATTATAAGTTATTGTTAATAAAAATTTATAATTTAGAATCACTATTACAAACTATTATTGATATGAAATTTTAATTCACGGGAAGATGACAATTTTGGTCGATGATAAAACTTTTTAAATTACCATTACAAGTTACTGCTGATAGAAAATTATAATTGACGGGGACAATTTTGGTTGTTTATAAAAATTTAAAAATCACTATTACAAGTTATTACTGTTAAAAATTTATAATTCATGGGGAGATGACAATTGTCATTAGTAAAAGTTTTAAAATCACGATTACAAGTTATTACCGATAAAAATTTATGATTACGGGGAGATGATAATTTTTATCGCTGATAAAAGTTTGTGGCATATATGTATAGCGTTCAACCTACAAGTTATTATTGATAAAAATTATAATTACATGGAGATGATAATTTTTATTGCAGATAAAAAATTTTAAATCACTATTACAAACTATTATTGATACAAAATTTTAATTTACGAAGAGATGACATTTTTTATCTCTGGTAAAAAATTTAAAATAACTATTATAAGTTATTACTAATAAAATTTTAATTAATAAAATTTTAATTCACGGGTAGATGACCATTTTTTATTGCCAATAAAAATTTTAAAATGACTATTATAAGTTATTACTATTTTTTTTTTAAATTTACGGGGAGATGACAATTTTTATTGCTAATAAAAATTTAAAAATCCACGGGGAGAGACAATTTTTATTGTTGTTGCGCCGACCATGTCTAAGGGACACAATTTGCTATAACTTAATGCGTACATTTTTTATTTATATGGTTTGGCGTTCCGGCGAACCCGTGCATACCGACTAGTTATGCTTAATTTTAGTCCCTATTTTATTGCTTTGAAATCAAAAACATGAGATGTTTGATTCCTGTTTTTAGTTTCAATTTTACTCTTGATTTCTTTTCTTCTTTACTGATTTTTTCCAGATTCCGGCGAGCCACCACCGGTCACCGTCACCGGAAACTAAAAGTAATTTCTGACTGCCTCTCTCTCTGTCCTTTCCAGGTTAAGTAATTTCTGACTGACTTAACCCCAAATTCTAATTTTGGGTCACTAGAAGTACAACAAATTTGGAAGCTTCATGAATTTTGTTGAAAATTCTTCAGTTTTAGTACTAATTTTGTTTTTTTATACTCAGATTTGTTCTGTTTCGATATTTTGTTCTCCGAGATTACATTGTTGCTGAGATTTTCGTGCGTTGAAAATCATGTTATGGCCAATATTAATGTTTAAGAATACAGTATTTGTCACTGTTTCCATTTTTTTTTTTCTGCTCTCCATTGTGAATGTGATTTGAATTGATTTTATTTCCACAAAAACAGTCAAGAAGGAACCATGGTTGGCCATGATCTTGCTCTTTCTAGCTTGGGCTGGTTGGTAAGCTATTTCAACATTTTGGTGTGATGGGCCATATGATTAGATGACTAGCTAAAAAATAATTTACATTTGTTGAGCAATGAGAATATATAACTTATCACTAATGTGATTCTTTGTATTTAATCTATTTAGCAGTAGGGTAGTTGTTTTGAAATCTTCCCTTCTTATTGTAACATGCTTCTTATTGTTTTTAGATTTATTATTGTTGTTGTGCTTTTCACTGATGGTAGTTTTTTCCCCTTCATTGGTTTGAAATCATGGGAAAATGGGAAATGTTGCAGATGGAGGTAATTTCAAATCCTTACTTATCTATGTCGATTTACAATTGTTCTTATTGATTAGGTTTTTGTGAATTTTTCGTGCTCTCACATCTATGTTATGTCTTTGTAATATGTGGTGTTCCAAGGTGATACTAAGGGCTCAAAATTGGATTTACTCTAGACTCTCACAACTGGTAATCTACTGGCAGAGATTGTAACAATTACCAAAAAGTTGTAAATAGATACATATTTCTTTTTCAATTTTGAATTTCTTTTAGTTTTCATAGGAAATTTCTGATGTAAGTTTAGTTGATTGGTTTTTCTGTACCCTTCCAGTACTGGATGTCAGCTAGCTATGAATGTTCTTTGGATAAGATTGACTGAAACTGGAAAGGATTGGCAATTGTATACAATGTAACATTATCTAAATAAGCATGTTATTACTTAAAACTTTAAGGTACAAAGAGAATGGTTTTCTTTTGTTGTGTTTTCTATGTTGATTTGATTCATCAGCCCACCTCTCTTTCTATTTCATGCCAGGCATTAGTTGTTATAGAGTATTTGGTATCAAATGGATCTGAACATGCAGTAGATGACATTATAGAACATGCTTTTCAGATTTCTGTAAGGGCTATTCTTTGGTATTTAGTTTGTTTTTCTTGCAATTCTCTACAGTGCTAACAAATAAAACATAAGGGCCTTTTCTTAGTTTCAAGTTCAGTCTCTAATAGCTATAATATATTTTGCCTTTTGTGCCATGGAATTACTCTACTCTAATGACTACCATTGATGTAAGACAAAATTTTAGAGCATTATTTGGTGGCTTGGTAAGGTTGTGAAGGCTCAGTGTACTTCTAAACTCTGTTTGGTCATTTTTGGTTTATGTTTTGTTTTTAACTCACTATTCTTGCAGGCTTTTAATGGAAGGGGCAGAGAGAGGATTTTAATAGAAGGGTAGAGAGAGGATATGGTAATGATATAAGCATTGAATTGTAGTATTCAACATAGCAATGAACTGGTTCTGAAAAAAAAAGTAGAAAGAGTTTCTTTGTTCTACAGATTGAAAAAAAAGTAGTTTTCTACAGATTGAGATGAGTTTCTTTGTTCTGTGATTATGATACTTTTTGCAACTTGAATAAATTCCATGAATTTATGCATATTGAAGAATTAACTCGCTTACAATATTTGGATTTTGTTTTTTTTTTTAGATTTTAGTATTTTACTGCTTATTTATGTGCCAATTACTGCTTATATAGAAGCCCATCACTTTTTTGTGTTCCTGATTATTAGGTCATGTAGTTTTGCTGGATTATCTGTGCAATTTGCTTTACTATTACCCATGTTCAATTACAGGATGTTATAGTTAGTTTTTCATTATTGACACTTTTAGAATTGATTCTCCATTTGTGGGTAGTGAATAATAAATATTGGTATCATGTAATCATTCATAGAATAGTTGTTGTGTTAGTGTCAATGCTGGCTCAGGTGAAACAGAACAAACTATGTTTATGTGTAACTAGCTGGCTCCACAATATTTTCTCAAAGATAGGAGATGTAGAGCCATAAGTGAATTCTACTGGAGTTTATATTCTCTGCTATAAAATTGATCTGCAATGGGGGGAAAGCAAAGAAGACAGTATTATTTATGTGTGTGTATCAGTGACTATTTTAATGAGTTGATTGGTTGTTACATGATTCAAGTGATAAACATATCTAATTGACTTGATTTGCGTAAATTGCCGGAGGCTCCAAAAGCACTGAGCTGGTTTCACCATCCTATGTGAAAGTAAATGTTGAAGTTGATGATTCAAGGTTTGTCTCTCTTTTTTTTCTATGTATAGTAGTTATGGAGGATTTGTTCTCTTAGTCTTATCTACACAATTTCAAAATGGTTTATTATTTTATATTAAGGCCGAGGGGCATGCTAATTCAGTGATTTTTTTTGTTAGCCATGTTTATTTCAATTCTTAAGAACTAATCATCTCATTAAAAGAAGATTCTTTTTTACTACCAGTTACTTTGTTAAATGATTGCTATCAATGTATCATGATTTGATATAAAATGCATACATGATTTCTTTGTTTTTATTTTAATTTTTGTAAGGGCAAATCTGTGAAGCTTATATATTCTCTAAAATGGCGGTTTGTAGCTTTGTACTCATGCCCATTAGAGCAAGTAGTGGTATGCACGTATTTGTATTAAGCAATTTCATGTTGTTGAAATTTCAGGTGCTTATGATAATGAAGAGACTGAAGCACATGCTTATGATCTAGCAGCATTGAAATATTGGGGTCAAGATACCATTATTAATTTTCCGGTACTTAAATTCTTAAGTACTTTTATTAACATGCACCAAGGATTAATTAGTTTAGAAAATGAAATGAAATTTTTGTCTTTGAATTGCAGTTATCAAACTATGAGAAAGAACTGATTGAAATGGAGAGTCAATCAAGGGAAGAGTATATTGGATCCTTAATAAGGTATTGATCAAGCATAGTTTCTTTTATATCAGAAAGATTAATTTTGCATAGATTAACCGTAGCTTATATCTTTTTTAATTAAAAAATTGCAGGAAAAGCAGTGGTTTTTCTAGGGGAGTTTCTAAATACATTTTAATAATAGGTAGCTCATGGATTTTTTTTGGGGAAGAGGCGAGGCTCCTTTTATTTGTATCGGTTGTTGTTTTATTGTGCTGTCATTGATATAGCTATTTTTATGTTGAGCATTGCTTAATTTTAGTTTCAGCTGTGGTTTTGTTTGGTTCCTGTATCTCTGAGTATTGTGTTAGCAAGTGACAGTTGTATGGGTTAAGCTAGGGTGATCTTAGTTGTAAAGGGGGTATTTGTTTCTTGCTTCATGTACTGGTGTATCAAACTTTTGTGTTCTTCCTTGGGCATTTCTTATGCCTTATTTAATTTAATCTCTTTTGGCCTTTGAAAAAAAAATTGGTGCCTACTTCCTACACTTCTTGGCACTGAAATTGAAACAATCTTATAGTTGGTTTTGTGTGAATGACGTTAGAGACATAGCAAAGATGGACTTAAGATAGCTTTAAAAAAAGAAGCTTAAAATTGGTGCCTACTTCCTACACTTCTTGACACTCAAAGTGAAACAATCTTATAGCTTTAGTTTCTTATATTTGGATTACTTATTTATAATTATCTTATATCATGCTATTAATTTCAAGCAACATCTATGATTGACATACATATGGTGTTCCACCGATAATTTATTTTTTCATACAAATTTAACTTTGTCTAAGATAGAACCAATGGTATTAGAAATATGAGCAAGTAGTGATATGATAAATTGAATTTCTAAAATATCCAAGAAGCAAGTAATGTAACTCTATTGGAGCACGTATTGGATTATGATCATGTTTAGAGCAAGTAGTGGTATGCAAGGGTCTCTAAGTCATGTAACTCTATTATTAAAGTGTTAGAAATCTTGGACTAGGACCATCCATGGAGCAAGTAATAGTATGGAGCAAGTAATAGTTGTTATGTTATGCATGCTTCTCCATGTGGCGTGGAAATTAGTTTAAACAAAGGCTTGAATTTATCTTATCTCTGACATGTATATATTCAATTCATCTCATATAATATAAATGTGCATATAGTTTTGTTTGGAATATGTCCCCTCACAATTAATTTATAATGATTATTTGAGATGCATACCTAAATACGAGAGCGCATATTCTAATTTTTTTGTAGTTAGCGAGCACATGCAACTCAAGCATAGTCGATGCTAATTTAATGTGTAGTTTATAGTCATGCTTTAATATACACTAAACTTAAAAAGCAAGGGTTCTACCTAGCAAGGAACTTTAATGTACACTATTACAAGTTATTATTGACAAAAAATTATAATTCACGTGGAGTTGGTAATATTTTTCGCTAATAAAGTTATTACTAAATTTTTTAAAAAATTCACGGGGAGATGACAACTTTATTGCTGATAAAAATTTTAAAATCACTATTACAAACTATTATTGATACAAAATTTTAATTCACTGAGAGATGACATTTTTTATCTCTGGTAAAAAATTTAAAATAATTATTATAAGTTATTACTAATAAAATTTTAATTCACAGGAAGATGACTATTTTTTATCACTAATAAAAGTTTTTTTTTTGACAAATCGCTAATAAAAATTTTAAAATCACTATTTCACATTACTGCAATAGTCCTCCATGCTTATGATCAATTGTTGACAATACTGATTTCAAAAATAAGACCAATGAGATGTTTTATGTTTCTTTTATCTTAACCTCTCTTGGTATTTCTCACTATGTATTCAATAAATTCTTTGTGATTAAATCTTCCCTATCAATTTAAACCCTTTTACTTCAAACAATAGCCATAATTGACAACATTCATCAATTACTCTTCATCCACTTTACTTCATATCATATCATCATCTACTTTACCTCATATATATCAAATAGATTTCTAACTATGTATCTTTCAATATTTTATATCCTTGCAGATCATAATCAAAAGACTTAAGAGTTTGGTTTTGAGTTATATAAGTACAACAAATTGGTGGACCGTTATGCAAATGAATTTGAGGTCATTGCCGAGATGTGGGGATGATGGCATTTATTTTACACATGGATGGTCCAATATCCGTACATGTTACGTAGACGCCGAGGGTAAGGGTGGGTGGGTTTTGCTAACCTATATTAGGCCTCAATTATTTGTATTAGTTTTGAAGGATAGGTATTATAGGGACTTAATTGTTAAACAGTTGTACCCTCATATGTGTTTGAAGCTCTCCCGATCTTTGTTTGGTGCTGATCAAAACCTTGGCTGGGGTGGTAGCGTGTTTATGCCCGATTGTCATGACAGTGAAAATTTTGCGCATTGTTTCGTTGTGATTTTATCTGACTCTGATATTAGCTCAAAATCCTTGGTATGTTATTTTGATCCATCCACTAATGTTCGTACTCTTTTTCTTTTTTTAATCTCTGTTCTGATATGTGTGTTTTTTTACATGCAAGACTATGATCTATGGGAATTATGCTAGCAAGATATTCTCTACAAATGGAGGATATGTGAAGCTGATTGATGAGAAAGGAATGGAGTGGGCCTGCACTGTTGAATACAATGAACTGCCCTATGTCAGACTTGAACTGATACTCATCATTGTTTTGCCTTGCATCTGTGTTTTTTGTATGATTGTATCAGTGCTTGCAGGAAACTTCCTATTATGCCCATTGATTGAGTTATACTGTCACGTCCATTTTCACAAGCAAACTCTCACTGCTGCGTGGTCTTTGCATGACAAGTGGATGAACATCAGCATGTGCCCAATAGAGATTCTGACAATGGATCCTAATCACTATTCTCCTATATAATTATTTCACACGCTTCGTCTGGCTTGAATATATTGCTTGGACATTTCAACTACAGAACAATACATTCTATTTGCCTTAGATTCCTGTCTTTTTGTAATTATGTGTATAATTGCAGGAAGCTTCTCATTGTGATTATTCTTTGAATTGTACTGTCACTACTGTGATAAAGGATTTAGCAGGTAAACTATCCCTGCTGTTAGTTGTTTGCATGCCAATTGGATGAATCTCAACATGCATCCAATGAAGATGATGTCACTGGATGCTGATTAGTATCATTCCATTGGTTGGAAATCTCTATTGGAAAAGAGTGTTCAACAAGCAAACAATGTCTGCTATATGTTATTGGTATGACAAGTGGCTTAATTTTAACATGCACCCAGTGGAGATGATGGCATGGTCTGAATTTTGCTGATCTCTATTGCAAAGGAGTATATCCTATCAGAGAGGGTTCAGGAAGTAATCTATCATTGATACATGTTTGTGTATGACACATGGATGAATTTTAACATGCAGCCAATGGTATCATTCTCTACAATCACTTCATGTGGTTTGTTCATCTAAAATCTATTGGTTGGAAATGTTTTTTGGAAAAGAATACATTCTATTTGCCTTGCATCTATGTTTTTTGTATGATTGTATCAAAAGTTCTTTTCATGCCAAATGGATTAATATCAACATGCACCCAATAGAGATTATGACAATGGAATATATTGCTTGGAAATTTCAACTGCAAAACAGTACATTCTATTTGCCTTGCATCCGTGGCTTTTTGTAATTATGTGTATGATTGCAGGAAGCTTCTCATTGTTCTTATTCTTTGAGTTGTACTGCCACTACTGTGATAAAATATTTAGCAAGTAAATTATCCCTGCTATAAGTTGTTTGCATGCCAATTGGATGAATTTCAACATGCATCCAATGAAGATGATGTCATTGGATGTTGATTAGTATCCTTCCATTGGTTGGAAATCTCTATTGGAAAAGAGTGTTCAACAAGCAAACAATGACTGCTATATGTTCTTGGTATGACAAGTGGCTTAATTTTGACATGCACCCAATGGAGATGATGACATGGTCTGAATTTTGCTGATCTCTATTGCAAAGGAGTATATTCAATTTGCCTTGCATTTGTGCCCTTTGTGTAATTATTATATCAAAGGTTGCAGGAAGCTTCTTACCATCCTCATTATTTGAGTTGTTGTGTCACTGCTATGGGAGAAGTTACATCAAGCAAACTATGACTGCTTTGTGTTCTTTATATGATGAGCGGATGGATTTTAACATGCGACCAATGGAGATGATGGTACATTCTGAAATTTGCTGCTCTCTATTGGAGAATAGTATATTCTGTTTGCTTTCTATCCATGTCCTTCGTGTGATTACATTAGTGGAAATCTCTACTGGAAAAGGGAGCATTTTGTTTGTTTACCAGTTGTTGCAACAGGCTTCTTAATATGCTCATTGATTCTGTTGTGTTGTCCCTTCTATGAGAGTAGGTTCAGCAAGCAAACTATCATTGCTACAAGTTCTTTGCATGCCAGATGAATATATTTCAATGTGCATCTAGTGAATATGGTAACAATGGATCCTGATCACTGTCCTCTTAACATAGATCTGTTGTTTTGAAAAAAAATACATTTTATTTGCCTTACATACATATCTTTTACTTAAGTTATACAGTCATTACTGTGGTGTGAGGTTTAACAAGCAAACTGTCACTGCTATAAGTTATTTGCATGACAAGTGGTTGAGTTTCAACGCCCACCCAATGAAGATGCTTCTCTTTTTATTGGTTGAGAGTGTCTATTGGAAAAGAATCCACTGTGCCCATTCACTTCTGCTATGCTCTCACTGCCATCAGATAAAGTTCAATAAGCAAGCAATCACTTCTACATATCCCTGGTATGACAGGTGGATTAATTTGAACATGCACCTAATGGAGATGGTAGCACAGACTGGATTATGCTCATTTGTACTCTGTTTTCCTTGCTTCCATTTCCTTTTTGTGGTTATATCAATTGAGTTAATGTGTCACTGTTACGAGAGAATGTCCAACAAGCAACTCATCCATCAAAGCAAATCATGTTCTATTTGCCCTACTATGTGTAATTATGACAATGATTGCATTAAGCTGCTTATGAATACTCTATCTATTGCATCCATTGCTTTAAGCTTCATATGACAGTGTTAGTGCTTAATTTAATCTTCACTTCTGAATATTTTTTAGGTATAGTTCATTGAGTGTAGTGTGGTCATTTCCCTATAATCATGACTAACACATTTGTTTGTGCATATTTGCAGATTAATCTCTGTGATAGATTTCTTGCATCTTACGCCTCCTTTGCTTACTCTTGGTGGCTTTAGGTTTTTGTAATTCTGTGCTCCAGGAATGTATTGCGTGATTGAAATGTTGATATAAAGTTTATCTAATCTTTTAATGTTTGCTTATAGATTTTTCAGCATTGTATTGAATGTAATTTAAATCTTATCTCTTTTGTTCTATGGAGGTTTTTGATTGTTGTTTAATAATCTGCATTCATGGCCTTCTTCAATTGAGTGTTTCTCCTAATTCTAAAGAACACTTCATAATTTCCATCCTACAATCATATAAAAATTACTTAGATAATTGCCACATTGTGATGCAAAGTAATATAGTCCATAACAAACTATAACATTAATCAAATCATGTGGCTATGACTATCATAATAAACAGATTTTAGGGGGACAAGGGGTTGTGTGTGGAACAAATAATTGTTCATTGGAAATAATAACTTGAATCAGGAACCTTAAACAAACAAAAAACATTGAATGTGCAAATATAGGACATGACAACTACAATCAAATTTGGAAAGTCTACACAAAATTATGGTCACCAAACCAAGTGCACAATTTTTTGGGTATGTGGTACATGTACACTACCTGCCATGCATTCATGAGCTATCAACTTTGTTGGAACAAAGTGGGTCTGACATGAACCTCTAAGATTTTAAGTGGTTTTGATGATAACAAAGTATTAAAATTGCAATTGGTATTACTAATGATTATTCTAGTGTGCAGAATTATAAGTTAAAATTCATTCAGAAGCACTATGAATAACAAGAGAGAAGCCAAGCTATGAAGCTCTGAAAGCGTATCGCTGTTCATCAGAAGCTTAAAATTTGCATGCTAAAGATAGTGCTTCTGAGGACCAAAGCTAGACTCTGAGGAGCTCAGAAGCTGAAGACCTTAAGAAGCTACGACAACAGCATCTGAAGCAAAAGGAATTTACGTCACTCAAGAACTGACAGAATCAGAACCAATGTTTGAAGAACAATCTACTTCAAGGCTCTGTCACATCCACAGGAAGGAATATTCGTTGGTACAACGTTAATCTTATCCATAAGTGGAGCGCATTTGAGGATCGTACTATCGTACTATTATTACTCAAAATGGATGAGTGATAATTTGAATTGCAAGGTAGTGGAATTGGATTTCTTTGCTAAAGAAGGCAATCTACAGCTAGCAATTGTACGAGCATATTCCAGCTGGCATCTTATCTCTCTACAACGGTCATCATCTTCCTTCAAGTATAAATAGAAGACTCAAATGGAAGAAATAATAACCGTTCCATTACTGCGTTTAAGGCTCTGAAGCATTCTGACATTATTGTTCTATCAGTCATTCAAGTCTTAAAGCAATTTGCGTTGTATTTTGTAAACACCTCTGATAGTATATCAAGTGTTCCTTAACATTCATTCTTATTCTTAAGTTTGTTTGAGAAGTCTCTTGTTAAGTGTAACTTGAGCATTAGAGAAGTCTCTTGCTTTTGTGCTTGAGCATTAGAGAAGTCTCTTGCTATTGTGCTTGAGCATCTTGTAATCTTATAAGATTTAGTTAGAAGCCCTTGGAAGTGCAAGGGGACTGGACGTACTCTCGTTTTGTGAGAGGAACCAGTATAAATTTCTGTGTCTTTCTTTCTCTCTCTCTCAGCACCCTTCTTTATCTTGTGTTTATTTCCGCTGCAAACTTGTTTTTATTTCGAAAAAGTTTTATTTCTCAAAACACAATTCAACCCCCCCTTCTTGTGTTTTTTCCACCTTCAATTGGTATCAAGAGCTAGGTCTGTTGCCTAACTCACCTTACAGTGAAACAGTAAAGATCCAGGAGGAAAAACATGTCTGCTGAGAAGAACCTCAATGAAGTTCCTTTTGACTATGACTCAAACTCTCGACAAAGGAGGTCATCTGATAAAGTTCCTTTCTTCAACGGAACTGAGACTAGTTACCCCTTCTGGAAGACCAATATGTATAGTCACATCATGAGTATTGATTGTGATTTATGGGACTTGGTAGAAGATGGAGTTAACTTTGAAAATATGGACTTAGAAGGAGTAGTCAGTTCTCAGAACAGGAAATCGTTTACACCTACTCAAAAGTTAGAGTACAAGAAGCATCGCTCTGTAAAAGGAATGATGACCAATGCTATCTCACATGATGAGTACCTTAAAATTGGAGATAAAAGAACTGCAAAGTCTATTTGGGATTCCTTAAAATCCAAGTATGAGGGCAACAAACAGGTTAAGGAGGCAAAGGCTAACTTGTTGGTGCATCAGTATGAGCTGTTTAAGATGAAGGATGGAGAGGACATTGAAACTATGTTTTCACGGTTTCAAATTCTAGTATCTGGACTTCAAGTATTAGACAAGAGTTATACTGAAGCTGATCATGTGAGAAAGGTACTCAGAAGCCTACCACCAAAATGGAGACCAAAGGTGACTGCTTTTCAAGAGTCTAAGAATTTGGATACTGTATCCCTTGAAAGCTTGATTAGTTCATTAAAAAGTCATGAGATGGAACTAATGACTGATGAATCAACCAAGAAGATGAAAGGGATAGCCTTAAGCTCTAAGAGTTCATCTAAGGCTCTGAAAGCTAAAATTATAGAATCTGAAGATGAGGCTTCTGAAGAGGGTCAAGAAGTTGGGTCTGATGAGGAAGAAGAGATGGTGCTGATGGCTGCTAAGGTTTCACAATGGGCAAAACGAAGCAAGAAATATGCAGGCAAATTTGGAGGATCTTCCAAGAGACTTAGTATTGCTAAAGACAAGAAGGAAGATCAAAGCAAGTGTTTCAAATGCAACAAGCCTGGTCATTTCATTGCTGATTGTCCAGAAAACAAAAATAGATCATCAAAGCAAAGCTCTAGCAAGGAAAGATATAAGAGTAAAGTCAAGAAGAGCTTTCTGGCAACATGGGAAGATCTTGACAAAGACTCAGACTCAGATGGTGATGAGGAAGCAAATCTAGCACTGATGGCAACTACCTCTGACAGAGAAGACTCTGAAGCAGGTTCAGACTCTGAAGATGAGGAAGAGGTAATTGCTAAACTATCTAGAACTGAATTAGTAGATTCTCTTAAAGATGCCTTAAAAATGCTCACTAAAAAGGCAGGTGAATGTAAGGTCTTGAAAAAGGCTTACAATAACCTAACTGAGAAAATGAACATAATAGTTGAAGAAAATGAGTCTCTAAGAAGTAGAAACTCATTTATGGAAACTCATTATGTTTATGATGATAAGGTTCCTCCAGAGCATGAATTTGCTCTGCAAGAATTTCTTATTAATGGCATGAAGAGAAGTAAGATAGCTTCCTTAATATACCATGTTAGTAGAAACAGAGGTGAAGGTCTTGGATTTTCACGTTTTAAAGATAATCCATTATTTTCTAAACCCTCTAAAAGTGATAATTCAAAACCTAAGGATGTATTTGTTAAAAGCCAATCAGAAGCAATAGTTATACCAGAACCTGAAAAAATAATTGTGTCAGAGGCCAAGAAGCCTCAGACTCTGAAACCTTCAGAGCCTAAGGTCTCCAAACCTCAGACCAATGTCAAAATAAATAAAACTCTGGTATATTCTAAAGCTAAGCACAAGAGTTATACAAAGCCTAAAAGTTTTTCAAAATGCTTCAATAACTCTAGAGCTCCTAATAGGCCTTATAAACAAAAACAATCTAAGGTAATGAGGACTAACTCTAAAGGACCCATAAAGGTATGGGTACCAAAGTCTGAGATTGTCTTTGCAGTAGATCTGCACTCAAAGAAGGCCAGAGCAGCATTCTTGGTACCTGGACAGTGGCTGCTCACGTCATATGACAGGAGACAAGCATATGTTCCAAACCCTGACTCTGAAAGAGGGAGGAACTGTGGGATTTGGAGGAAACCAAAAAGGGAAGATCACTGGTACGGGTACAGTTGGTAACTCTTCTCTCTCTATTAAAGATGTTTGGTTAGTTGATGGCCTCAAACATAATCTACTGAGCATTAGCCAATTTTGTGATAGTGGATTTGTTGTTAAGTTTAATAAAGATGCATGTACTGTAATTAGAGAGTCTGATGAGTCTGTAGTGTTCAGAGGCTTAAGGAAAGACAATGTTTATAAAATTAATCTGTCAGAACTCTCAGAGCAAAAGATAGTTTGTCTTCTATCTTTGAATGATGAGAAATGGGTCTGGCACCAACGCTTAGGTCATGCTAACTGGAGATTAATCTCTAAGCTTAGCAAACTAAGCTTGGTTAAAGGACTACCTAATCTTAACTATCATTCAGATGCTCTATGTGGTCCTTGTCAGATTGGAAAGATTTCAAAAACCTCTTTTAAACCTAAAAACATTGTCTCTACCTCAAGACCTCTTGAACTGCTTCAGATTGATTTGTTTGGTCCTGTAAGTACAGCCTCAATCAATGGAAAGAAATATGGACTTGTTATTGTTGATGATTACAGTAGATGAACTTGGGTCAAATTTCTTAGAGTGAAAGATGATGCATATGATGTGTTTACCATCTTCTGCACACAAGTGCAAAGTTAGAAGAGTCTCAAGATCTTAAAGATCAGAAGTGATCATGGGGGTGAGTTTGAAAACGAACCCTTTGCAACTTATTGTGAAGACCATGGAATTGTCCATGAGTTCTCAGCTCCTAGAACACCACAGCAAAATGGTGTTGTAGAGAGAAAGAACAGGTCTTTACAAGAGATGGCAAGAACCATGATGCATGAGACTAAACTTGCTAAGCACTTCTGGGCAGAAGCTGTGAACACAGCTTGTTATATTCAAAATAGGATCTATATCAGACCTATATAGAATAAAACAACATATGAACTCTTTAAAGGAAGAAAGCCCAACATCTCTTATTTTCATCAGTTTGGATGTACCTGTTACATTCTGAACAATAAGGCCTACAAAAGAAAATTTGATGCCAAAGCTTGTAAGGGAATCTTTATAGGTTACTCTGAACGCTCAAAGGCATACAGAGTGTATAATTCTGAAACTAACACAGTTGAAGAATCTATACATGTTAGATTTGATGACAAAGAGCCTGACAGTAAAATGTCAGAGCAAGATAATAGCTATGCAGGTGTTCCATATACATATAACAATCCAGAACCGGAGAAAGCATCAGATGTAAATGAAACTTCAGAAGCTGTATTGGAAGAAGTCTCTGAAGAAGCATCCCCAATAGAAGCATCTGAAGGACATGATGATATCTCAGAAGATGATACCCAAACAAGTGTTGAAACTAATGAAGCTCCAAAGAGAAAATTCAAATACAGATCATCACATCCAGAAGATCTTATTCTTGGAAACAAAGAGAGTCCAAGAAAAACAAGATCAGATTATCAACAACATGATTCACTTCTAGGACTCATATCTATGATAGAACCTAAGAATGTTGATGAAGCTCTTTCTGATGATGGATGGATTGTAGCAATGCAAGATGAGCTCAATCAGTTTCAAAGAAATGATGTGTGGGATTTGGTACCTTGACCAACACACAAAAACATCATTGGAACCAAGTGGGTATTTAGGAACAAACTGAATGAACAAGGTGAAATGGTAAGAAACAAAGCTAGACTAGTAGCACAAGGCTACAGTCAGCAAGAAGGCATTGACTTCACTGAAACATTTGCTCCAGTGGCAAGACTGGAAGCAATCAGGTTATTGTTATCATATGCAGTTAATAATGGAATAACCTTATACCAAATGGATGTTAAGAGTGCCTTTCTAAATGGTGTCATTTCTGAAGAAGTATATGTTAAACAACCTCCAGGTTTTGAGGATTTGAAAAACCCTGATTATGTTTATAAACTTAAGAAATCACTCTATGGTCTCAAACAAGCTCCAAGAGCTTGGTATGAAAGACTGAGTAATTTCCTTTTAGAAAATGGTTTTCAAAAAGGTCAAATTGACAATACACTATTCAGAAAGACAACTAAGAAAGACATATTAATTATTCAAATCTATGTTGATGATATAATATTTGGTTCTACATATGCTTCCTTGTGCAAGAGTTTTTCAAAACTAATGCAGGATGAATTTGAGATGAGCATGATGGGTGAACTAAAGTTTTTCCTTGGAATTCAAATCAATCAAGGAAAAGATGGCACTTACATTCATCAAAGCAAGTATACAAAAGAGCTTCTGAAGAAGTTTAATCTTGAAGACTGTAAGATAATGTCAACTCCCATGCATCCTACAAGCAGCTTAAGCAAGGAAGAAATTGGAAGCAAAGTAGATCAGAAGCTGTATAGAGGTATGATTGGTTCTTTACTCTATCTAACAGCTTCTAGACCTGATATTTTATATAGTGTATGCTTGTGTGCAAGATTCCAGTCAGATCCTAGAGAACCTCACTTAACTGCCGTTAAGAGGATCTTTAGATATCTGAAAGGAACTACTAATCTAGGACTTCTGTATAAAAAATCCCTAGATAGTAAGCTAGTTGGATTCTGTGATGCTGACTATGCTGGAGACAAGATAGAGAGAAAATCCACTAGTGAAAATTGCCAATTTATTGGTGAAAATCTCATATCTTGGGCCAGTAAGAGACAAACAACTATTGCTTTGTCTACAGCAGAAGCAGAATACATCTCAGCTGCTAAATGTTGCACACAGCTTCTCTGGATGAAATATCAGTTAGAGGACTATAACATAGTTGAAAGTAGTATTCCACTATATTGTGATAATACTGCTGCTATTCATTTATCTAAGAATCCAATTTTGCATTCCAGAGCTAAGCATATTGAAATTAAGCATCATTTTATAAGAGATCATGTTCAAAAAGGAACAATAAATATTCAATTCATTGATACGGATCATCAATGGGCTGATATATTTACCAAACCTTTAGCTATTGAAAGATTTGACTTTATTAAAAAGAATTTGAACATGCATTTTATCTCTGAAGAAAACTAGCTCTGAGATGCAAAATAGAATTAGGATCTGAAGCTCTTTCAGAGCCTCCATTAATTCAGAGTCTCTTTTGGGAAGCTCTGAATAATATGGGCTCTGAAGGATAACAGGTTCTGATGAGGTGTCAGATATTAATGAGTTTGGCTCTGAACTAGACGGAAATGAAACGTTTAGTACTAGTTAGTGTACAACAGTTGTCTGTACACGCGTCAACTGTGATTAAGTTTCTCCAACACGTGTCTAGATCCTGATGGGTAGAGAACAGTTAATGATGAAAATGCAGTTATACAATTTAAAATTAATTTTAAACTGTTCGCGCTCCCTCCTTTGTGCTTATTTTCTGAGTGTTTATTCTATTTGATATAAATTGTCACTTCACTCACAAAGCACAACTTTTTCACATAATCACTTCCTACACAAACCCTAAACCTCAGATTTTCCCAAATCTCTCTGTTTCTTAATCTTCTGTAATCATGGCTGCTCGACTGTCAAACGAAATTGTTCAACGTCCCTTCAACCCCGTCTTACCACCAGTAATTGATCTTTTGTCTCAAGCAAGACTCGTCTTCAAAGATAATGTAACCGATGCTGGTCCGGAATCGTTTGAGTTCGTTACGGAGAAATTTGTCGATTTTGAGAGTTTCAAAGTAAACGGGATTGACATTCAAAGTTTATTCTACGATCAACAATGGAAGAACTACTTTGAGATGCTGAATGGGTTCGTTTACTATGATATTGTCAAGTACTTCTGGCAAAAAGCAACCATCTTTGACAAGTTCAGTGCTGATGAAGAAGTTAGGAAGATGGTAGAGAAGGATAGTTCTCTGAAAGGAAAAACAAGGAGTCAACTTGGTTTAAGACCTTATAAAGGAAAATAAATTAGGTCAAACATCATGGGAATCAATGTTCTTATTACTCAAGAACACATAGCAAAGATTTTGGGTCTGGACAACGAAGGAGAGAACGTGGATGAGTATGGTGAAAAGAGTAAGCACATAGAATCTATTAAGAAGGATTTATTTCTTCCTGGTAGTGCAAACAATGATTTTGGCAAAGCAAAATTCATGAGACAAAACTTCAGCTTTGCTTTCAAAGTGTTTCTTGCCTCCATCATTACTAGAGAAGGAGGATATGATACTATCTCTATACCACACAGGCACTTCATCTGGTTTATGTACAAGAAAGTGAAGATAAATCTGGCAAAACTTTTGTTTGATCATCTATGTTTTACAATATCCAAGAGCAGAACCAAATCACCTTCCATAATCCATCATCCAAGGTTGATTTCAGAAATCATTCGTCAAACAAAGCTTATTCAGATTGTCAGTACCAAGGAGAAACTTAGAGTTTTTAATACTGCTAAGTATGATGCAAGTGTTCTGGTAAACATGAAGCTGAAAACAAAAGAAGAGCTGAAGACAGCCGAGAGCCCTCTGGAGGCAGTTTATGAAAAGTACTTCTGGTGTGATGGTTTTCCAACCATATCAGAATTTGATAATGATGATGTCATCAAGAACTTCTTGGAGCTGGTAAGAATAGATTCTGGAGTAAGAGTGCCCAGAAGCATGGTAGTTGGTGTACCAAACTGGGATATTTTCAAAGGCCCAAAGCAGATCACAAAGTCTAAGAGAAAACCTCAACCTATTGAACAAGAAATTGTTGAGGAAGGCTCCAAAGAACAATCTGGAGATAAGGATGATGCTGCTGATGTTACTGATCAATTAAATAGTGGTACTGAAAGATTGGCCACTGAAGAGAATGAAGGAGTCACTGATGAGCAAGTGGCTAAGATAGCTCAAAGAAAAGCTGTTCAGAAGGAAAGAAGATCCAAGACGAGGAATGAGAGGCCTGAAGATGCAGAAGAGGATCAACCTGCCAGAGCTCTAAAAAGGAAAAAGACAGTTGTTTCCAAAGGTAAAATCTCTAAGCCTAATACTGATAGCGCTTCTAATGCTCAACCTCTTAACCAATCACCTCCTATAGACTTTACAAAGCCTATAAATATGATTCCACCATCTCCACAACCCTCAGCATCCTCATCTGAAGGGACTTCTTCTGATACAAACACTGACTCTTCAGAGCTGATTGAAAAACTTAATAAAATTCAGAAGGAGAAATCCAAGAAAACGTTCCCAGTGAAAAGGACCCTCAAGAAACCCAAAAACAACTCACCAGAAGAGGAAAATATTTTCATTGACACTTCAATCCTTGACCAACCCACCAACACAACAAGAAAATCACCTACAATTCTTGAACACCTCTCCACTCACTTATCTGGTGATGCCTTTACCTACTCTAACACAAACTCACCAAACCAATTTCATTTTGTAAATACTTCTTCTGATCTACCTCTAGATCCACCCATTCAAGAACCACCAATTCAAACACCACCTCCCTCCCTTGCTGACATTGAACAAAAAAATCCACCCATTTTCACATCAGTTCAGGATGAAGTTATGACTCATTCTGAACATCACAATGCTACACCCAAATCCACACCTGAACATACCACTGCTGAACCATCCACACCACAACCTGAACCTTCAACACCTGAACCACAAACACCATCTGAACCCATCTATGGTCCATTCTACAAACCTTTAACTGTAGAAGAACTAATTCTACCTATTGACTTTGCTTTACCCATTCTTGAAGACTATCTTAAGAAGCAAGTCAACATAGATGATGAACCTAAACCACCCACTGACCTAAGCAAAATCAAAATCATTCCCTTGAAAAGAAAGAAACCTGAACCAACCATTCCTTTTGACCCAACCAAACCATTCTTCAATTCCTCATCTGAACCAAATATTGAGCAATTAGGTTCTGCTATCAGTCTTAGACTCAAGAGATTTAAGACAATAGATGAAGAGGTTCTGGTATTTCCTTATGATGTAGATGCTGAGATAAGAGAAATGGAATACTTGTTCAGCCAATCTTTAAGGATTCTGGGTAATCACTTGAAATCCAAGATTCAAGGAAGAGGAATGACTGCTGTGAGGGATTTGTTTGATATAGCTGAAAGATCAAGTGCTCCCCGCCTCACATTCTACAACCATGAAAAAGAACTTGAACGTTTAGCAACCTTGGATGCTGAGTTTAAGAAGCTCTCAAGGAATGCATGTGAAGCAGCTGCAAGGTTGGCTAGAGAAGAAGCTACGTATGAAAATATGGTTTTAGCTACTGAGCAGGCTTGGATAGCTGCTGCAGCAAAGCAAGTTCTGAAAGCTGCTGAGATAGTGGTTGGATAAGAGGCAAGTTATGCCAGGTTGATGAGTGATGCTGATCAGGCTAGAATGGCTGAGATTGAACATAAGAGACTAGCTGATCAAGAGGCACTTAAGTTGATGGTAGATATGGCTGTTCACATTGCTGAATTCGAGACAAATAAGATCAAGGAGAATCAAGCTTCTGAAGAGGACTTTGTAATGCATGATCAGAACCTAAGTGGTGAAGACTCTGACAAGGGTAAGAAGCCTATTGTTGATTCATCTCCTCCCAGATCTCCACCAAGACTTGTTCAAGGCTCTTCCTCATCTGCCATACCTTCAGCTATTCAACTGGCTCTAGATGAGATCAAGAGTGATTTAAGAGAAGAGCTGAGAAATGAAATGGATGAGTTTAGGGCGGATATAAGAGAAGACATGAACAAATCTGGTGAAGCTACTAATAAGAAGATAGATGCAATGATGGAACTGCTGCTGAAGCTTACTCAACAACAACCCAAACCATAACCTTATGTTTGAGCACTTGTCTGTATTCATGTTTTATGTAATTCATTTTGGATATTTTCTTCATGATTAATTAAGCTTCTTATTATCCTTATTTGTGTGTTTGTGTATCTGAATGTGTGTTATTTTTACTTTTGTTTTTCAAAATTCAAAATATATTCTATTCTTATGTCTGATACTCTTGTGGATTCTGAACCTAGTGTAAGGTGTTGGAGAACATCTTGTTTTTGTTAACTTATATAGGATTTTAAAAACCTAAGGTTCCCCCACATCAGTATTCCTGTTTACTCATGAAATAGCTTCTTAGTATAATAGCCTGTTTATAAGCGGGGCAACAATACCGAATGAGGCGTGTCTGGTAACTGGTTTTCTGACGTTTGAAAAGAGAATATAAAAGAAACATGCTCAAAATGAAAGAAATTTATAGCAGGAACTCTTTATTAAAGTTATTGAAGAATTCTTTATTACATATGATAGTGAGATCCTACTTAGAATCAACGTCAGCAGCCTCTGACTTATTCTTCTTATGCTTCTCACTAACATAAGAAAGTAAGTCACGCAGGGCTTGTTGAGCTTCAGCTTGATACTCTTCGACTTGAATGTCTTGTTTTCTGCTCTTTTTGACTGATGACAAAAGGGGGAGTAAGAACAGCGTTAAAATTAATGATAATTGATTTTTTTTAACTGCTAAAGAACTGAAACTGTTATACTCATATCAATTCCTATCCCTTCTGAACTGTCGTTATGTGATTCATTCTGAACCTTATTGAAAGGGGAGAAAATTTTAAGATTTGAAATACATTCTCGTAGATAAAATGAGAGAAGCTTGCAAACCTTCTCTGAATATTATCAGACTCTGAAGGAAGAGCTTGCAAACCTCTGCCTCTGAGAGTCAAATATGAAAATTTATTTCAAATTAATAAATTAACTCTTAAACTGTTTTAATTAATTATGGATAAGACTTAGGGGGAGCTTACAAACCTAACCCTATGGATTATCTGACTCAGGGGGAGATTGCAAACCTTTGAAACCTGAAGTCAACATAAATAATTAAATCAACAACAATTGAATTTTAATGCTTTAGTTTGTCATCATCAAAAAGGGGGAGATTGTTGGAACAAAGTGGGTCTGACATGAACCTCTAAGATTTTAAGTGGTTTTGATGATAACAAAGTATTAAAATTGCAATTGGTATTACTAATGATTATTCTAGTGTGCAGAATTATAAGTTAAAATTCATTCAGAAGCACTATGAATAACAAGAGAGAAGCCAAGCTATGAAGCTCTGAAAGCGTATCGCTGTTCATCAGAAGCTTAAAATTTGCATGCTAAAGATAGTGCTTCTGAGGACCAAAGCTAGACTCTGAGGAGCTCAGAAGCTGAAGACCTTAAGAAGCTACGACAACAGCATATGAAGCAAAAGGAATTTACGTCACTCAAGAACTGACAGAATCAGAACCAATGTTTGAAGAACAATCTACTTCAAGGCTCTGTCACATCCACAGGAAGGAATATTCGTTGGTACAACGTTAATCTTATCCATAAGTGGAGCGCATTTGAGGATCGTATTATCGTACTATTATTACTCAAAATGGATGAGTGATAATTTGAATTGCAAGGTAGTGGAATTGGATTTCTTTGCTAAAGAAGGCAATCTACAGCTAGCAATTGTACGAGCATATTCCAGCTGGCATCTTATCTCTCTACAACGGTCATCATCTTCCTTCAAGTATAAATAGAAGACTCAAATGGAAGAAATAATAACCGTTCCATTACTGCGTTTAAGGCTCTGAAGCATTCTGACATTATTGTTCTATCAGTCATTCAAGTCTTAAAGAAATTTGCGTTGTATTTTGTAAACACCTCTGATAGTATATCAAGTGTTCCTTAACATTCATTCTTATTCTTAAGTTTGTTTGAGAAGTCTCTTGTTAAGTGTAACTTGAGCATTAGAGCAGTCTCTTGCTATTGTGCTTGAGCATCTTGTAATCTTATAAGATTTAGTTAGAAGCCCTTGGAAGTGCAAGGGGACTGGACGTACTCTCGTTTTGTAACCAGTATAAATTTCTGTGTCTTTCTTTCTCTTTCTCAGCACCCTTCTTTATCTTGTGTTTATTTCCTCTGCAAACTTGTTTTTATTTCAAAAAAGTTTTATTTCTCTAAACACAATTCAACCCCCCCCCTTCTTGTGTTTTTTCCACCTTCAAACTTCTTTATATTTTTCAATCTTCTTTACTAAATTGGTCCCATTATTGTTACCTTGAGGAGAGTTTAGAGAATCTAAATTAAAAATTATTAATCAATGCATTGTACTTATTATGATAAAAGTTTTAAAATCACTATTATAAGTTATTTGACGGGAAGATGACAATTTTGATCGCCGAGAAAACTTTTAAAATCACTATTACAAGTTATTGCTGATAAAAATTTATTACTCACGGCGAGATGATAAATTTATCGCTGATAAAAATTTGCGTCAAATATCTTTAATCTTTAATCTTTATCTTTAATCTTTAATCTTTAATCTTTATCTTTAATCTTTAATCTTTAATCTTTATCTTTAATCTTTATCTTTAATCTTTAATCTTTAATCTTTAATCTTTAATCTTTAATTATACTAAAAGTTGAATATGAAACCCTAATGCACAAGCCAAAACCCTAGCTCCCTATGTCATCTTTGACATCATCTTCCTTGAATTGGCCATTGGAGGAATGGTTATTTGACAATTATATGAACTTCATTTGGTTGGGCTAAGAGTTGGCTTATGGTGATGGAAGATGTCTTATGACAAATGGCATTCAATGTTGGGATTTAAGAGGGGGTTTTCCAAAAAAAATCCTCTTAGCGGAATAATCCCGATGAACGGATCTTGATTAAACCATTAATCACAAATCAAACTATATACATTAGTTTATGTGTTTACCTCTTGAAGCGTCGAGGAGACAATCAACTCTATCGAAGCCGTGAAAGAACCACAATCACCAGTGCCACAAAGTAGCAGCACTTCTACTCAGTCCACGCGAGCACAAAAGCGGAACGCGGTGCTAGCCGATCGATATGAGAGGGAATACGACTATTAGGATTAGTCATTCTTGGGAAGTGTGCTCCTCTTCTATTTATAGAGTGTGAGCCACTAAAACCCTAAAATCGTATTTTAGGATTTTCCCAAAATAGCCTTATGGTATTTATATTTAATTAAACTATTTTAATTAAATACAAAATATTAATTGAATTAAATCATATTTAATTTAATTAATTGTTATCCCTCATTTATTTAATTAAATAAATAAATCATATAAGTTAATACATTTCTTAAATGCAATTAACATCTAATTAAATTAAATCTTATTTAATTTAATTGTTCGTTCCGTTGTCAGTACTCTATGCGTGTGACCCTGTAGGTTCTCGTAACGTTGGCAATAATATTAAATATCTTATTTAATATTATAAACAGTGAGAGGTATCTAGCAACACATCGCTGCTACCCAAGTGACGAGAATGTCAGTGATTTGACGTAATCTTTCTGTGATAATGATCATGTGTATAATTACCCATTTACCCTTTATATCTATATTGAACACAAGGCATAGATTGTGTCATCCTTGTATGGTTCAATATCTTATTTCTTGATCCCATAATATACTGATCAACGAATAAGCTTAATATCTCATATTGACTTAGTTCGGCGTGGCCACGCATTTTATCAGTCATATTCCATCAAGAGGCCAATAGATATTACTCCCATTATGTAGGAGGGGCAAATCCCATCTAGGTCACTCATGTCCCTCAGCACGATTCGTGGAGTACCCATCAACCGACTTTATAGTTATCCTGTTACAGACAACGTTTGAACGGCAACAAAGCACTCAACTCCACATCTAGGGTCCATAGTGGTTTCAGGTCGAAGGGTGGAATACACCACTATCACTATGAGAATAACTTATGACACTTACATAATATACTATGTAGTATTCTCATGGCGAGTCAATCCAATATAAATATTACCCCTAATATTTATATCTATGTGAAGATTTGATATCTCATATCCATGACTCGTGAGATGTGGCCATCAATCTACTCACATAATAGTCTATACGCTTTACTGTTATCCCATATCACGGTGAAGCTTGACTACGGATACTTTAAGAATAACGTCCTTATATTTAATGGAGTCTCACGATTAAGTCACACTTAATGTTCCATTAAATGGACCAACTATTCTAGGGACTTTATTATTTTGGAAAACAAACATAATAAAGAAATGCCTTATCATATATATATTAAATATATAATTCAAAGTCACAATACAAAAGCAAATACTATCAAAATAGATTGGTGTTTAGGGCTTACTCCAACAATCTCCCACTAGCACTAAAGCCAATCAAATATTCATCTAACATTTATCTGTTTAGCATGAGCATCAAGCAACATCTTAGCAAGATGCTTCTTTAGTGGATAAGGAACCATTTCCTATGTTGGTATCTTACATATCTCCCAAATTTGTCCTCCGATCTCTATCGAAATATAGAAGTGTCTAAGTATATATTTGAATCGTTGGTGAGATCTATTTTCCATTTCTTGCAAGATTTAAACCATTATCACCACTTATGTGATTAATGTGATCTGCAATACCGGAATCATAGTTTTAGCTCAATCATGAGCTAAACGATCCAAATTAAATACTTAACCTATGTAACAGAAATAAACACTTTGCAAAGGATATTATTTTATAGCTTATAATGCTTATAACTAGACATACAATGCATTGGTCTGGAAACTAGCATCATTGTAACTTCTTTACAATGATCTTTCCCATACCTACCTATTTCAAGAGATATTCCTTTGTTCCTTTAAGGTTCTTAGGGATATTCTTGTAGGTCAGTTAGTGTCAAACACTAGTTTCAATTTTGGTACACACTGAATATGCTACAAGCATATGGTGTATCTGGTATTGTACATATTATGGTATACATGATTGATCCATCTACTAAAGCATATGGATTATTTTTCATGTATTTCTTTCTCATCCAATGAGATACACTATTGTCCTTTGGACAAAATCAACAATTTGACACATGCAATAATTTAAACATGAAATTATGCACATTAAATGATTTTAACACTTCCCCAATATATGTACATAGGCGATTCCTAACCCTTTAGGAAGTCTCGCCTAAGTATTTCATCAAGAGTCATTTCCTTAACCATGTCTTACATGTATAAGGAAAATATTTATGATAATTAATATGTCATCCACATATAATACCAGATGAATGTAATTACTCCCACTAACCTCCTTGTGTGCACAAGATTTATATTTGTCCTTTATTAATTCGTTTTCATAAAACTTCATAAATAAGAACAAATAATTAAACTTCTGAGAACTTGATCTAATCAAAATTAGATTGCTTATGAATCTTACTCATCTTGATGACATAACCATTATCCACATAAGGTATGTGTACATGGATTATGTATAAGATTCTATGGCATTTAGCCACCTCTCAGAATTTAGGTCGTTCACGACCTTTTAACAAGTCAAATATTCATCTTCCATGAAAACCATATCACCTTATTGAGTCATGATAAAATCATACTTCTCAGCATTGTGATATGTTAGACTTGTCTAGTCTTTTGTGCAACTCAAACCGTTGGTCCTACAACAATCTTGAGGAACCGGTTTATGTTCCCTTCTAAACGGATATTAATTTTGTGGTACTTGAATTATTCAAGTTCTATATCACTCCCACTGACTCTTTTAGAGATGCATTCCCACTTGAGGAATGCTTCAGTTCTAGCAACAAAACAACTTTTGTCCTAAAGAGTGATGTAGAACAAGTATCCCTTAGTTTCCTTAGGGTACTTCCACATTCATCCAATTTGGAACTAAATTTATTTGATAAATTTTTCAATTCAAACTCCGATAAAGACAAACTAGGTACTCTTACCTCCATATCATATATGGTGTCTTTATGATCACTTATAAAGGGGAACTAGTTATGGGTGAAGAATAACTATAAGCGGGTGAATTTCTAGAAAGAGTCAATGACATATAATTAAACTATCTTAAATCAAATAATGTCAAACATTATGCGATAAAATAGTAATTATATTCCTTAATTAAGTATTTACCATTATGACTTATTCATATGATTTTAATACTTTTGTCAAGTTATTTTCTTTACTTCATTGTTGAACTCTTTGACAAATTCAAAGATTTCTAATTTGTGTCACACACATATCCACATCTACTAATTTTATCAGTAATGTAAATGAAGTAAAATAAATTTAATATATCAAATAAGTTTGTTTAGTTGTGGACATACATCTCATGTATATTGATCAAATAGATCGTGTGTCATTTCACTTTCAGTTAGTAATTGACACACCGAATATTTGCACTAAACAACAACGCTCTTGATATATATACAAGGTCCAAATCTTATTTGGTCCTTATCACAACTGTTATAGATAATCTTATCAAGATCATGAACTCAAGTACATTACTTGATTTAGAGCATTAGTATAGAAGAATTTGTTTAAACGTTATGACCAATTATTGTCTTATCATTCAAAACTACAATCCATCTCTTGTCAATACAAGATGTAGAACTGATACTTCTATTACTAGATGGAACTTAATAACGATTATTTGGTTCCATTTCAAGCTCAAATTTAAGTCATAGCATAAGCTCTCAGTGTCAATGAAACAATTTGTTTCATTCTAGACACATGTTGACTTAACTCATAGTCAATGTTCTAATTCTTTAAGCCTCTATATTTTGATAAATATGATATTCAACATCTTGTATCATATACATTTGATGCAAAATAGAAACTTTGATTTTCTATAACTCGATGTACAAAATTTAAGTCTTACTTCATTCTTTTATTTTGACTCTTTCAAGAACTATTAACAACATTTCAATCAATGGTTTAACCATCTTGAAATAATTGTTCTCCTTTAGCAATCATGGTTGTTCTATACAAATAAGAGGAACATAATATAAATCTCATTTATATTACAACTCAATTTCTATAAATTATTTCTTATTCAATTCAACAAGTTCTAGTAGATATAGAAAATTCATGTCAAATAAATTTTACTATATCTATCCATTAAATTTATTTGATAGAACAGATGACCAACTCTTTGGTCTATTAAGAAATCTATTATTTTCATACTTTGCAGCCCTTTTGAAAGAATTCCTTTGAGATCAATGATCACATCATTTCTTCTTCAAAATTACAAGTATGAAATATTCTATATCTAGACGTTCGATTTGATACTTCTGATAAGCATCCTTCTCGAATCTAGTTATAGTAGGTTGCTAGAGTATAGTTCAAGAACTTATAGTTTTTCTCGCATTTGAGGACAATTCTCAATTGTGTACCAATTCAGAAACTCTTTTATGAAATTTCTGTCCTTCATAAGGACAATATAATTTGTATTGTATTCCAAAATTATAATTATAGAGATATGTAAAATATTTGTATTATGATTAAATCATTTTAATAAGGACTTTTACTAAAATGCTCCCACTATTTTATTCAAACCAAATGACCCTCTAACATTTGATTCGGAAAATCCCACTGAAATTTTCTAGTAGGCCGAGATCCATATTTCACTACGTCTTGAGTCAATGTGGGCTGATCCCCAAAACATAGTTATTTAGGTAGGAACTCCTTCCAATTGTATCTCATACAATTCTCGGATCAATTGAGCGAATAACTCCTTATTCAAATTCATCATATGAATTATACCCAATCACTGCTTCTAAACTCCTTTTAACCTTTTAAAATTAGTTTAGTTAAGTTAGACCCAAAGAATAGCAATAGGATAAACGAGTTACCGCACCGCAACTTACTAATGTAGAAAAGTGCACTTCGCGTTGGCAGAACCCACACTTTTCGATACTAGTCTTGAGGGGTGCTATCCTTTGGAAAGCATTTAAACTTAATATTAACACATCTTACTAGTATAGAAAATGCACCTTGCGTTGGCAAAACCTACACTTTCTATATTAGTCTTTATGAGTACTAAAAGGGATTTTAATTAAATTTGATCTCACCGCATTTTTGTATCTCATACAAACGTACTTTTAATTTACATGACACTCATGTAAATATACGTTTAACAATTATATAAAACATGCAAGGCATATATAATTAAAACATACATATCATGCATCACATACATAAAATAAAATAAACTTAGGTACTATAGTTATGGCCTCCTATGAATTAAATAAACTATTTATTACAATTCTTTGACCCTCGAGCAAACTTCTCAAGCTGCATCGACTGCATCCTTATTTGGCTTTATTTTCCGTCATCACGAGCAATTTACAATTTACAAAATATTTAAATAAATAAAATGAATAAATTGTCACGACACGCAGGCCGTATTTTTTTTTTAAATAAACCACGACACGCAGGTCGTATTTAAACCAAATAAAATAAATGTCAAACACGCTAAGGCCATAACTATATACCTCTAATAATTAATTAATTAATTAAAATTTAATTAATTAACAAATTGATATCGTAATTATTTGCAAGTCAAGCAAATAGCATATAAATAGAAAGCATATCATGCCACTCATTGATACTCATTAAATATAAAATTCAATGACAAGAAAATTGAACAAATTTCAAAACCGTATCAAAATGATAAAATATGTGTTTAAAGATGCTGATTCTAAATTAAAAGTGAAAATCGTTAATATTGCCAAATCAAATAAACTTAATTCAAAAAGAATCAAACCTTTTGATTCACGGTCGCTTTGGAAGTATCGAATCAATTAAATTTGATTCAAATCTCTTAATTCTAAATTAAATATTTTGAATCAAATCTTTGACAATTCTCCAATCATCAAATATGTTAATTTAATCAAAACTCTTTTGAATCAAATTGTATATAGCTACAAAATTAGTGTATCAAAATAATTGAATTCTGGTAACTAAATTTGTCTCATGGATTCAACCGAACGAATAAAACATACTTGTTCCAACTTGTAATATATCACATATATACCTTTAAAACAAGAACACGTTTTATTAGTTTAAAATAAATAAAACATCATTTTTTTTATTTTTTTATTTTTATCATAGAGCTTAAAACCGTAAACACATGATTGAACCATGAAATTTGTACTGTAGACTAATTATATTAAAAGCCAAACAATTTAATATCTCTTATTAGCGATCCATCTCATGGAATCTAAAATTCAGCAGGTCTTTGAAATCTTGTATTTCAAAACATTAAAATACAGTAGTAACGATTCAACCAAAACGACACGGACAAAATAGATGCACTCAACTATATATCACTATATAATCATCGTTGAACATCAATCAGATTTGAATACAATGATTTAATCGAACATGAAGCTCTGATACCGCTGTTGGGATTTAAGAGGGGGTTTTCCAAAAAAAATCCTCTTAGCGGAATAATCCCGATGAACGGATCTTGATTAAACCATTAATCACAAATCAAACTATATACATTAGTTTATGTGTTTACCTCTTGAAGCGTCGAGGAGACAATCAACTCTATCGAAGCCGTGAAAGAACCACAATCACCAGTGCCACAAAGTAGCAGCACTTCTACTCAGCCCACGCGAGCACAAAAGCGGAACGCGGTGCTAGCCGATCGATATGAGAGGGAATACGACTATTAGGATTAGTCATTCTTGGGAAGTGTGCTCCTCTTCTATTTATAGAGTGTGAGCCACTAAAACCCTAAAATCGTATTTTAGGATTTTCCCAAAATAGCCTTATGGTATTTATATTTAATTAAACTATTTTAATTAAATACAAAATATTAAATGAATTAAATCATATTTAATTTAATTAATTGTTATCCCTCATTTATTTAATTAAATAAATAAATCATATAAGTTAATACATTTTTTAAATGCAATTAACATCTAATTAAATTAAATCTTATTTAATTTAATTGTTCGTTCCGTTGTCAGTACTCTATGCGTGTGACCCTGTAGGTTCTCGTAACGTTGGCAATAATATTAAATATCTTATTTAATATTATAAACAGTGAGAGGTATCTAGCAACACATCGCTGCTACCCAAGTGACGAGAATGTCAGTGATTTAACGTAATCTTTCTGTGATAATGATCATGTGTATAATTACCCCTTTACCCTTTATATCTATATTGAACACAAGGCATATATTGTGTCATCCTTGTATGGTTCAATATCTTATTTCTTGATCCCATAATATACTGATCAACGAATAAGCTTAATATCTCATATTGACTTAGTTCGGCGTGGCCACGCATTTTATCAGTCATATTCCATCAAGAGGCCAATAGATATTACTCCCATTATGTCGGAGGGGCAAATCCCATCTAGGTCACTCATGTCCCTCAGCACGATTCGTGGAGTACCCATCAACCGACTTTATAGTTATCCTGTTACATACAACGTTTGAACGGCAACAAAGCACTCAACTCCACATCTAGGGTCCATAGTGGTTTCAGGTCGAAGGGTGGAATACACCACTATCACTATGAGAATAACTTATGACACTTACATAATATACTATGTAGTATTCTCATGGCGGGTCAATCCAATATAAATATTAGCCCTAATATTTATATCTATGTGAAGATTTGATATCTCATATCCATGACTCGTGAGATGTGGCCATCAATCTACTCACATAATAGTCTATACGCTTTACTGTTATCCCATATCACGGTAAAGCTTGACTACGGATACTTTAAGAATAACGTCCTTATATTTAATGGAGTCTCACTATTAAGTCACACTTAATGTTCCATTAAATGGACCAACTATTCTAGGGACTTTATTATTTTGGAAAACAAACATAATAAAGAAATGCCTTATCATATATATATATTAAATATATAATTCAAAGTCACAATACAAAAGCAAATACTATCAAAATAGATTGGTGTTTAGGGCTTACTCCAACATTCAATTCATGCTTCTTTCTTCCTCCCTCCTCCATCTAGATTTCTTCTATTGCACTCAAGATGTCTTATGACAAATGACATTCAATTCATGCTTCTTTCTTCCTCCCTCCTCCATCTAGATTTCTTCTATTGCACTCAAGATGTCTTATGACAAATGGCATTCACTTCATGCTTCTTTCTTCCTCCCTCCTTCATCTAGATTTCTTCTATTGCACTCAAGATGTCTTATGACAAATGGCATTCACTTCATGCTTCTTTCTTCCTCCCTCCTCTATCTAGATTTCTTCTATTGCACTCAAGATGTCTTATGACAAATGGCATTCACTTCATGCTTCCTTCTTCCTCTTTCCTCCATCTAGATTTCTTCTATTGCACTCAAGATGTCTTTTGACAAATGGCATTCACTTCATGCTTCTTTCTTCCTCCCTCCTCCATCTAGATTTCTTCTATTGAACTCAAGATGTTTATGACAAATGGCATTCAATTCATGCTTCTTTCTTCCTCCCTCCTCCATCTAGATTTCTTCTATTGCACTCAAGATGTCTTATGACAAATGGCATTCACTTCATGCTTCTTTCTTCCTCCCTCTTCCATCTAGATTTCTTCTATTGCACTCAAGATGTCTTATGACAAATGGCATTCACTTCATGCTTCTTTATTCCTCCCTCCTCCATCTAGATTTCTTCTATTGCACTAGAGATGTCTTATGACAAATGGCATTCACTTCATGCTTCTTTCTTTCTCCCTCCTCCATCTAGATTTCTTCTATTGCACTCAAGATGTCTTATGCCAAATGGCATTCACTTCATGCTTATTTCTTTCTCTCTCCTCCATCTAGATTTCTTCTATTGCACTCAAGATGTCTTATGACAAATGGCATTCACTTCATGCTTCTTTCTTCCTCTCTCCTCCATCTAGATCCTTCTATTGCGCTCAAGATGTCTTATAACAAATGGCATTCACTTCATGCTTCTTTCTTCCTCCCTCCTCCATCTAGATCCTTCTATTGCACTCAAGATGTCTTATGACAAATGGCATTCACTTCATGCTTCTTTCTTCCTCCCTCCTCCATCTAGATCCTTCTATTGCACTCAAGATGTCTTATGACAAATGGCATTCACTTCATGCTTCTTTCTTCCTCTTTCCTTCATCTAGATTTCTTCTATTGCACTCAAGATGTCTTATGACAAATGGCATTCACTTCATGCTTCTTTCTTCCTCCCTCCTCCATCTAGATTTCTTCTATTGCACTCAAGATGTCTTATGCCAAATGGCATTCACTTCATGCTTCTTTCTTCCTCTCTCCTCCATCTAGATTTCTTCTATTGCACTCAAGATGTCTTATGACAAATGACATTCAATTCATGCTTCTTTCTTCCTCCCTCCTCCATCTAGATTTCTTCTATTGCACTCAAGATGTCTTATGACAAATGGCATTCACTTAATGCTTCTTTCTTCCTCCCTCCTTCATCTAGATTTCTTCTATTGCACTCAAGATGTCTTATGACAAATGGCATTCACTTCATGCTTCTTTCTTCCTCCCTCCTCTATCTAGATTTCTTCTATTACACTCAAGATGTCTTATGACAAATGGCATTCACTTCATGCTTCTTTCTTCCTCCCTCCTCCATCTAGATTTCTTCTATTGCACTCAAGATGTTTATGACAAATGGCATTCAATTCATGCTTCTTTCTTCCTCACTCCTCCATCTAGTTTTCTTCTATTGCACTCAAGATGTCTTATGACAAATGGCATTCACTTCATGCTTCTTTCTTCCTCCCTCCTCCATCTAGATTTCTTCTATTGCACTCAAGATGTCTTATGACAAATGGCATTCACTTCATGCTTCTTTCTTCCTCCCTCCTCTATCTAGATTTCTTCTATTGCACTCAAGATGTCTTATGACAAATGGCATTCACTTCATGCTTCTTTCTTCCTCCCTCCTCCATCTAGATTTCTTCTATTGCACTCAAGATGTTTATGACAAATGGCATTCAATTCATGCTTCTTTCTTCCTCCCTCCTCCATCTAGATTTCTTCTATTGCACTCAAGATGTCTTATGACAAATGACATCCACTTCATGCTTCTTTCTTCCTCCCTCCTCCATCTAGATTTCTTCTATTGCACTCAAGATGTCTTATGACAAATGGCATTCACTTCATGCTTCTTTTTTCCTCCCTCCTCCATCTAGATTTCTTCTATTGCACTAGAGATGTCTTATGACAAATGGCATTCACTTCATGCTTCTTTCTTCCTCCCTCCTCCATCTAGATTTCTTCTATTGCACTCAAGATGTCTTATGCCAAATGGCATTCACTTCATGCTTCTTTCTTTCTCTCTCCTCCATCTAGATTTCTTCTATTGCACTCAAGATGTCTTATGACAAATGGCATTCACTTCATGCTTCTTTCTTCCTCTCTCCTCCATCTAGATCCTTCTATTGCACTCAAGATGTCTTATGACAAATGGCATTCACTTCATGCTTCTTTCTTCCTCCCTCCTCCATCTAGACCCTTCTATTGCACTCAAGATTACTTATGACAAATGGCATTCACTTCATGCTTCTTTCTTCCTCCCTCCTCCATCTAGATCCTTCTATTGCACTCAAGATGTCTTATGACAAATGGCATTCACTTCATGCTTCTTTCTTCCTCTTTCCTTCATCTAGATTTCTTCTATTGACAAATGGCATTCACTTCATGCTTCTTTCTTCCTCCCTCCTCTATCTAGATTTCTTCTATTGCACTCAAGATGTTTATGACAAATGGCATTAAATTCATGCTTCTTTCTTCCTCCCTCCTCCATCTAGATTTCTTCTATTGCACTCAAGATGTCTTATGACAAATGGCATTCACTTCATGCTTCTTTCTTCCTCCCTCCTTTATCTAGATTTCTTCTATTGCACTCAAGATGTCTTATGACAAATGGCATTCACTTCATGCTTCTTTCTTCCTCCCTCCTCCATCTAGATTTCTTCTATTGCACTCAAGATGTCTTATGCCAAATGGCATTCACTTCATGCTTCTTTCTTCCTCTCTCCTCCATCTAGATTTCTTCTATTGCACTCAAGATGTCTTATGACAAATGACATTCAATTCATGCTTCTTTCTTCCTCCCTCCTCCATCTAGATTTCTTCTATTGCACTCAAGATGTCTTATGACAAATGGCATTCACTTCATGCTTCTTTCTTCCTCCCTCCTTCATCTAGATTTCTTCTATTGCACTCAAGATGTCTTATGACAAATGGCATTCACTTCATGCTTCTTTCTTCCTCCCTCCTCTATCTAGATTTCTTCTATTACACTCAAGATGTCTTATGAAAAATGGCATTCACTTCATGCTTCTTTCTTCCTCCCTCCTCCATCTAGATTTCTTCTATTGCACTCAAGATGTTTATGACAAATGGCATTCAATTCATGCTTCTTTCTTCCTCACTCCTCCATCTAGTTTTCTTCTATTGCACTCAAGATGTCTTATGACAAATGGCATTCACTTCATGCTTCTTTCTTCCTCCCTCCTCCATCTAGATTTCTTCTATTGCACTCAAGATGTCTTATGACAAATGGCATTCACTTCATGCTTCTTTCTTCCTCCCTCCTCTATCTAGATTTCTTCTATTGCACTCAAGATGTCTTATGACAAATGGCGTTCACTTCATGCTTCTTTCTTCCTCCCTCCTCCATCTAGATCCTTCTATTGCACTCAAGATGTCTTATGACAAATGGCGTTCACTTCATGCTTCTTTCTTCCTCCCTCATCCATCTAGATTTCTTCTATTGCACTCAAGATGTCTTATGCCAAATGGCATTCACTTCATGCTTCTTTCTTCCTCTCTCCTCCATCTAGATTTCTTCTATTTCACTCAAGATGTCTTATGACAAATGACATTCAATTCATGCATCTTTCTTCCTCCCTCCTCCATCTAGATTTCTTCTATTGCACTCAAGATGTCTTATGACAAATGACATTCACTTCATGCTTCTTTCTTCCTCCCTCCTTCATCTAGATTTCTTCTATTGCACTCAAGATGTCTTATGACAAATGGCATTCACTTCATGCTTCTTTCTTCCTCCTTCCTCTATCTAGATTTCTTCTATTGCACTCAAGATGTCTTATGACAAATGGCATTCACTTCATGCTTCTTTCTTCCTCCCTCCTCCATCTAGATTTCTTCTATTGCACTCAAGATGTCTTATGACAAATGGCATTCACTTCATGCTTCTTTCTTCCTCCCTCCTCTATCTAGATTTCTTCTATTGCACTCAAGATGTTTATGACAAATGGCATTAAATTCATGCTTCTTTCTTCCTCCCTCCTCCATCTAGATTTCTTCTATTGCACTCAAGATGTCTTATGACAAATGGCATTCACTTCATGCTTCTTTCTTCCTCCCTCCTTTATCTAGATTTCTTCTATTGCACTCAAGATGTCTTATGACAAATGGCATTCACTTTATGCTTCTTTCTTCCTCCCTCCTCCATCTAGATTTCTTCTATTGCACTCAAGATGTCTTATGCCAAATGGCATTCACTTCATGCTTCTTTCTTCCTCTCTCCTCCATCTAGATTTCTTCTATTGCACTCAAGATGTCTTATGACAAATGACATTCAATTCATGCTTCTTTCTTCCTCCCTCCTCCATCTAGATTTCTTCTATTGCACTCAAGATGTCTTATGACAAATGGCATTCACTTCATGCTTCTTTCTTCCTCCCTCCTTCATCTAGATTTCTTCTATTGCACTCAAGATGTCTTATGACAAATGGCATTCACTTCATGCTTCTTTCTTCCTCCCTCCTCTATCTAGATTTCTTCTATTACACTCAAGATGTCTTATGAAAAATGGCATTCACTTCATGCTTCTTTCTTCCTCCCTCCTCCATCTAGATTTCTTCTATTGCACTCAAGATGTTTATGACAAATGGCATTCAATTCATGCTTCTTTCTTCCTCACTCCTCCATCTAGTTTTCTTCTATTGCACTCAAGATGTCTTATGACAAATGGCATTCACTTCATGCTTCTTTCTTCCTCCCTCCTCCATCTAGATTTCTTCTATTGCACTCAAGATGTCTTATGACAAATGGCATTCACTTCATGCTTCTTTCTTCCTCCCTCCTCTATCTAGATTTCTTCTATTGCACTCAAGATGTCTATGACAAATGGCATTCACTTCATGCTTCTTTCTTCCTCCCTCCTCCATCTAGATTTCTTCTATTGCACTCAAGATGTCTTATGACAAATGACATCCACTTCATGCTTCTTTCTTCCTCCCTCCTCCATCTAGATTTCTTCTATTGCACTCAAGATGTCTTATGACAAATGGCATTCACTTCATGCTTCTTTTTTCCTCCCTCCTCCATCTAGATTTCTTCTATTGCACTAGAGATGTCTTATGACAAATGGCATTCACTTCATGCTTCTTTCTTCCTCCCTCCTCCATCTAGATTTCTTCTATTGCACTCAAGATGTCTTATGCCAAATGGCATTCACTTCATGCTTCTTTCTTTCTCTCTCCTCCATCTAGATTTCTTCTATTGCACTCAAGATGTCTTATGACAAATGGCATTCACTTCATGCTTCTTTCTTCCTCTCTCCTCCATCTAGATCCTTCTATTGCACTCAAGATGTCTTATGACAAATGGCATTCACTTCATGCTTCTTTCTTCCTCCCTCCTCCATCTAGACCCTTCTATTGCACTCAAGATGTCTTATGACAAATGGCATTCACTTCATGCTTCTATCTTCCTCCCTCCTCCATCTAGATCCTTCTATTGCACTCAAGATGTCTTATGACAAATGGCATTCACTTCATGCTTCTTTCTTCCTCTTTCCTTCATCTAGATTTCTTCTATTGACAAATGGCATTCACTTCATGCTTCTTTCTTCCTCCCTCCTCTATCTAGATTTCTTCTATTGCACTCAAGATGTTTATGACAAATGGCATTAAATTCATGCTTCTTTCTTCCTCCCTCCTCCATCTAGATTTCTTCTATTGCACTAGAGATGTCTTATGACAAATGGCATTCACTTCATGCTTCTTTCTTCCTCCCTACTTTATCTAGATTTCTTCTGTTGCACTCAAGATGTCTTATGACAAATGGCATTCACTTCATGCTTCTTTCTTCCTCCCTCCTCCATCTAGATTTCTTCTATTGCACTCAAGATGTCTTATGCCAAATGGCATTCACTTCATGCTTCTTTCTTCCTCTCTCCTCCATCTAGATTTCTTCTATTGCACTCAAGATGTCTTATGACAAATGACATTCAATTCATGCTTCTTTCTTCCTCCCTCCTCCATCTAGATTTCTTCTATTGCACTCAAGATGTCTTATGACAAATGGCATTCACTTCATGCTTCTTTCTTCCTCCCTCCTTCATCTAGATTTCTTCTATTGCACTCAAGATGTCTTATGACAAATGGCATTCACTTCATGCTTCTTTCTTCCTCCCTCCTCTATCTAGATTTCTTCTATTACACTCAAGATGTCTTATGAAAAATGGCATTCACTTCATGCTTCTTTCTTCCTCCCTCCTCCATCTAGATTTCTTCTATTGCACTCAAGATGTTTATGACAAATGGCATTCAATTCATGCTTCTTTCTTCCTCACTCCTCCATCTAGTTTTCTTCTATTGCACTCAAGATGTCTTATGACAAATGGCATTCACTTCATGCTTCTTTCTTCCTCCCTCCTCCATCTAGATTTCTTCTATTGCACTCAAGATGTCTTATGACAAATGGCATTCACTTCATGCTTCTTTCTTCCTCCCTCCTCTATCTAGATTTCTTCTATTGCACTCAAGATGTCTTATGACAAATGGCATTCACTTCATGCTTCTTTCTTCCTCTCTCCTCCATCTAGATCCTTCTATTGCACTCAAGATGTCTTATGACAAATGACATTCACTTCATGCTTCTTTCTTCCTCCCTCCTCCATCTAGATCCTTCTATTGCACTCAAGATGTCTTATGACAAATGGCGTTCACTTCATGCTTCTTTCTTCCTCCCTCATCCATCTAGATTTCTTCTATTGCACTCAAGATGTCTTATGCCAAATGGCATTCACTTCATGCTTCTTTCTTCCTCTCTCCTCCATCTAGATTTCTTCTATTGCACTCAAGATGTCTTATGACAAATGACATTCAATTCATGCATCTTTCTTCCTCCCTCCTCCATCTAGATTTCTTCTATTGCACTCAAGATGTCTTATGACAAATGACATTCACTTCATGCTTCTTTCTTCCTCCCTCCATCATCTAGATTTCTTCTATTGCACTCAAGATGTCTTATGACAAATGGCATTCACTTCATGCTTCTTTCTTCCTCCTTCCTCTATCTAGATTTCTTCTATTGCACTCAAGATGTCTTATGACAAATGGCATTCACTTCATGCTTCTTTCTTCCTCCCTCCTCCATCTAGATTTCTTCTATTGCACTCAAGATGTTTATGACAAATGGCATTCAATTCATGCTTCTTTCTTCCTCCCTCCTCCATCTAGATTTCTTCTATTGCACTCAAGATGTCTTATGACAAATGGCATTCACTTCATGCTTCTTTCTTCCTCCCTCCTCTATCTAGATTTCTTCTATTGCACTCAAGATGTCTTATGACAAATGACATTCACTTCATGCTTCTTTCTTCCTCCCTCCTCCATCTAGATTTCTTCTATTGCACTCAAGATGTCTTATGCCAAATGGCATTCACTTCATGCTTCTTTCTTTCTCTCTCCTCCATCTAGATTTCTTCTATTGCACTCAAGATGTCTTATGACAAATGGCATTCACTTCATGCTTCTTTCTTCCTCCCTCCTCCATCTAGATTTCTTCTATTGCACTCAAGATGTCTTATGACAAATGGCATTCACTTCATGCTTCTTTCTTCCTCCCTCCTCCATCTAGATTTCTTCTATTGCACTCAAGATGTCTTATGACAAATGGCATTCACTTCATGCTTCTTTCTTCCTCCCTCCTTCATCTAGATTTCTTCTATTGCACTCAAGATGTCTTATGACAAATGGCATTCACTTCATGCTTCTTTCTTCCTCCCTCCTCTATCTAGATTTCTTCTATTACACTCAAGATGTCTTATGAAAAATGGCATTCACTTCATGCTTCTTTCTTCCTCCCTCCTCCATCTAGATTTCTTCTATTGCACTCAAGATGTTTATGACAAATGGCATTCAATTCATGCTTCTTTCTTCCTCACTCCTCCATCTAGTTTTCTTCTATTGCACTCAAGATGTCTTATGACAAATGGCATTCACTTCATGCTTCTTTCTTCCTCCCTCCTCCATCTAGATTTCTTCTATTGCACTCAAGATGTCTTATGACAAATGGCATTCACTTCATGCTTCTTTCTTCCTCCCTCCTCTATCTAGATTTCTTCTATTGCACTCAAGATGTCTTATGACAAATGGCATTCACTTCATGCTTCTTTCTTCCTCTCTCCTCCATCTAGATCCTTCTATTGCACTCAAGATGTCTTATGACAAATGACATTCACTTCATGCTTCTTTCTTCCTCCCTCCTCCATCTAGATCCTTCTATTGCACTCAAGATGTCTTATGACAAATGGCGTTCACTTCATGCTTCTTTCTTCCTCCCTCATCCATCTAGATTTCTTCTATTGCACTCAAGATGTCTTATGCCAAATGGCATTCACTTCATGCTTCTTTCTTCCTCTCTCCTCCATCTAGATATCTTCTATTGCACTCAAGATGTCTTATGACAAATGACATTCAATTCATGCATCTTTCTTCCTCCCTCCTCCATCTAGATTTCTTCTATTGCACTCAAGATGTCTTATGACAAATGACATTCACTTCATGCTTCTTTCTTCCTCCCTCCTCTATCTAGATTTCTTCTATTGCACTCAAGATGTCTTATGACAAATGACATTCACTTCATGCTTCTTTCTTCCTCCCTCCTCCATCTAGATTTCTTCTATTGCACTCAAGATGTCTTATGCCAAATGGCATTCACTTCATGCTTCTTTCTTTCTCTCTCCTCCATCTAGATTTCTTCTATTGCACTCAAGATGTCTTATGACAAATGGCATTCACTTCATGCTTCTTTCTTCCTCCCTCCTCCATCTAGATTTCTTCTATTGCACTCAAGATGTCTTATGACAAATGGCATTCACTTCATGCTTCTTTCTTCCTCCCTCCTCCATCTAGATTTCTTCTATTGCACTCAAGATGTCTTATGACAAATGGCATTCACTTCATGCTTCTTTCTTCCTCCCTCCTTCATCTAGATTTCTTCTATTGCACTCAAGATGTCTTATGACAAATGGCATTCACTTCATGCTTCTTTCTTCCTCCCTCCTCTATCTAGATTTCTTCTATTACACTCAAGATGTCTTATGAAAAATGGCATTCACTTCATGCTTCTTTCTTCCTCCCTCCTCCATCTAGATTTCTTCTATTGCACTCAAGATGTTTATGACAAATGGCATTCAATTCATGCTTCTTTCTTCCTCACTCCTCCATCTAGTTTTCTTCTATTGCACTCAAGATGTCTTATGACAAATGGCATTCACTTCATGCTTCTTTCTTCCTCCCTCCTCCATCTAGATTTCTTCTATTGCACTCAAGATGTCTTATGACAAATGGCATTCACTTCATGCTTCTTTCTTCCTCCCTCCTCTATCTAGATTTCTTCTATTGCACTCAAGATGTCTTATGACAAATGGCATTCACTTCATGCTTCTTTCTTCCTCTCTCCTCCATCTAGATCCTTCTATTGCACTCAAGATGTCTTATGACAAATGACATTCACTTCATGCTTCTTTCTTCCTCCCTCCTCCATCTAGATCCTTCTATTGCACTCAAGATGTCTTATGACAAATGGCGTTCACTTCATGCTTCTTTCTTCCTCCCTCATCCATCTAGATTTCTTCTATTGCACTCAAGATGTCTTATGCCAAATGGCATTCACTTCATGCTTCTTTCTTCCTCTCTCCTCCATCTAGATATCTTCTATTGCACTCAAGATGTCTTATGACAAATGACATTCAATTCATGCATCTTTCTTCCTCCCTCCTCCATCTAGATTTCTTCTATTGCACTCAAGATGTCTTATGACAAATGACATTCACTTCATGCTTCTTTCTTCCTCCCTCCTTCATCTAGATTTCTTCTATTGCACTCAAGATGTCTTATGACAAATGGCATTCACTTCATGCTTCTTTCTTCCTCCTTCCTCTATCTAGATTTCTTCTATTGCACTCAAGATGTCTTATGACAAATGGCATTCACTTCATGCTTCTTTCTTCCTCCCTCCTTCATCTAGATTTCTTCTATTGCACTCAAGATGTTTATGACAAATGGCATTCAATTCATGCTTCTTTCTTCCTCCCTCCTCCATCTAGATTTCTTCTATTGCACTCAAGATGTCTTATGACAAATGGCATTCACTTCATGCTTCTTTCTTCCTCCCTCCTCTATCTAGATTTCTTCTATTGCACTCAAGATGTCTTATGACAAATGACATTCACTTCATGCTTCTTTCTTCCTCCCTCCTCCATCTAGATTTCTTCTATTGCACTCAAGATGTCTTATGCCAAATGGCATTCACTTCATGCTTCTTTCTTTCTCTCTCCTCCATCTAGATTTCTTCTATTGCACTCAAGATGTCTTATGACAAATGGCATTCACTTCATGCTTCTTTCTTCCTCCCTCCTCCATCTAGATTTCTTCTATTGCACTCAAGATGTCTTATGACAAATGGCATTCACTTCATGCTTCTTTCTTCCTCCCTCCTCCATCTAGATTTCTTCTATTGCACTCAAGATGTCTTATGACAAATGGCATTCACTTCATGCATCTTTCTTCCTCCCTCCTCCATCTAGATTTCTTCTATTGCACTCAAGATGTCTTATGACAAATGGCATTCACGTCATGCGTCTTTCTTCCTCCCTCCTTCATCTAGATTTCTTCTATTGCACTCTAGATGTTTATGACAAATGGCATTCAATTCATGCTTCTTTCTTCCTCCCTCCTCCATCTAGATTTCTTCTATTGCACTCAAGATGTCTTATGACAAATGGCATTCACTTCATGCTTCTTTCTTCCTCCCTCCTCTATCTAGATTTCTTCTATTGCACTCAAGATGTCTTATGACAAATGGCATTCACTTCATGCTTCTTTCTTCCTCCCTCCTCCATCTAGATTTCTTCTATTGCACTAGAGATGTCTTATGACAAATGGCATTCACTTCATGCTTCTTTCTTCCTCCCTCCTCCATCTAGATTTCTTCTATTGCACTCAAGATGTCTTATGCCAAATGGCATTCACTTCATGCTTCTTTCTTTCTCTCTCCTCCATCTAGATTTCTTCTATTGCACTCAAGATGTCTTATGACAAATGGCATTCACTTCATGCTTCTTTCTTCCTCCCTCCTCCATCTAGATTTCTTCTATTGCACTCAAGATGTCTTATGACAAATGGCATTCACTTCATGCTTCTTTCTTCCTCCCTCCTCCATCTAGATTTCTTCTATTGCACTCAAGATGTCTTATGACAAATGGCATTCACTTCATGCTTCTTTCTTCCTCCCTCCTCCATCTAGATTTCTTCTATTGCACTAGAGATGTCTTATGACAAATGGCATTCACTTCATGCTTCTTTCTTCCTCCCTCCTCCATCTAGATTTCTTCTATTGCACTCAAGATGTCTTATGCCAAATGGCATTCACTTCATGCTTCTTTCTTTCTCTCTCCTCCATCTAGATTTCTTCTATTGCACTCAAGATGTCTTATGACAAATGGCATTCACTTCATGCTTCTTTCTTCCTCCCTCCTCCATCTAGATTTCTTCTATTGCACTCAAGATGTCTTATGACAAATGGCATTCACTTCATGCTTCTTTCTTCCTCCCTCCTCCATCAAGATTTCTTCTATTGCACTCAAGATGTCTTATGACAAATGGCATTCACTTCATGCTTCTTTCTTCCTCCCTCCTCCATCTAGATTTCTTCTATTGCACTAGAGATGTCTTATGACAAATGGCATTCACTTCATGCTTCTTTCTTCCTCCCTCCTCCATCTAGATTTCTTCTATTGCACTCAAGATGTCTTATGCCAAATGGCATTCACTTCATGCTTCTTTCTTTCTCTCTCCTCCATCTAGATTTCTTCTATTGCACTCAAGATGTCTTATGACAAATGGCATTCACTTCATGCTTCTTTCTTCCTCTCTCCTCCATCTAGATCCTTCTATTGCACTCAAGATGTCTTATGACAAATGGCATTCACATCATGCTTCTTTCTTCCTCCCTCCTCCATCTAGATCCTTCTATTGCACTCAAGATGTCTTATGACAAATGGCAATCACTTCATGCTTCTTTCTTCCTCCCTCCTCCATCTAGATCCTTCTATTGCACTCAAGATGTCTTATGACAAATGGCATTCACTTCATGCTTCTTTCTTCCTCTTTCCTTCATCTAGATTTCTTCTATTGCACTCAAGATGTCTTATGACAAATGGCATTCACTTCATGCTTCTTTCTTCCTCCCTCCTCCATCTAGATTTCTTCTATTGCACTCAAGATGTCTTATGACAAATGGCATTCACTTCATGCTTCTTTCTTCCTCCCTCCTCCATCTAGATTTCTTCTATTGCACTCAAGATGTCTTATGCCAAATGGCATTCACTTCATGCTTCTTTCTTCCTCGCTCCTCCATCTAGATTTCTTCTATTGCACTCAAGATGTCTTATGACAAATGACATTCAATTCATGCATCTTTCTTCCTCCCTCCTCCATCTAGATTTCTTCTATTGCACTCAAGATGTCTTATGACAAATGGCATTCACTTCATGCGTCTTTCTTCCTCCCTCCTTCATCTAGATTTCTTCTATTGCACTCTAGATGTTTATGACAAATGGCATTCAATTCATGCTTCTTTCTTCCTCCCTCCTCCATCTAGATTTCTTCTATTGCACTCAAGATGTCTTATGACAAATGACATTCACTTCATGCTTCTTTCTTCCTCCCTCCTCTATCTAGATTTCTTCTATTACACTCAAGATGTCTTATGACAAATGGCATTCACTTCATGCTTCTTTCTTCCTCCCTCCTCCATCTAGATTTCTTCTATTGCACTAGAGATGTCTTATGACAAATGGCATTCACTTCATGCTTCTTTCTTCCTCCCTCCTCTATCTAGATTTCTTCTATTGCACTCAAGATGTCTTATGACAAATGGCATTCACTTCATGCTTCTTTCTTCCTCCCTCCTCCATCTAGATTTCTTCTATTGCACTCAAGATGTTTATGACAAATGGCATTCAATTCATGCTTCTTTCTTCCTCCCTCCTCCATCTAGATTTCTTCTATTGCACTCAAGATGTCTTATGACAAATGGCATTCACTTCATGCTTCTTTCTTCCTCCCTCCTCTATCTAGATTTCTTCTATTGCACTCAAGATGTCTTATGACAAATGGCATTCACTTCATGCTTCTTTCTTCCTCCCTCCTCCATCTAGATTTCTTCTATTGCACTCAAGATGTCTTATGACAAATGGCATTCACTTCATGCATCTTTGTTCCTCCCTCCTCCATCTAGATTTCTTCTATTGCACTCAAGATGTCTTATGACAAATGGCATTCACGTCATGCGTCTTTCTTCCTCCCTCCTTCATCTAGATTTCTTCTATTGCACTCTAGATGTTTATGACAAATGGCATTCAATTCATGCTTCTTTCTTCCTCCCTCCTCCATCTAGATTTCTTCTATTGCACTCAAGATGTCTTATGACAAATGGCATTCACTTCATGCTTCTTTCTTCCTCCCTCCTCTATCTAGATTTCTTCTATTGCACTCAAGATGTCTTATGACAAATGGCATTCACTTCATGCTTCTTTCTTCCTCCCTCCTCCATCTAGATTTCTTCTATTGCACTAGAGATGTCTTATGACAAATGGCATTCACTTCATGCTTCTTTCTTCCTCCCTCCTCCATCTAGATTTCTTCTATTGCACTCAAGATGTCTTATGACAAATGGCATTCACTTCATGCTTCTTTCTTCCACCCTCCTCCATCTAGATTTCTTCTATTGCACTCAAGATGTCTTATGACAAATGGCATTCGCTTCATGCTTCTTTCTTCCTCCCTCCTCCATCTAGATTTCTTCTATTGCACTCAAGATGTCTTATGACAAATGGCATTCACTTCATGCTTCTTTCTTCCTCCCTCCTCCATCTAGATTTCTTCTATTGCACTAGAGATGTCTTATGACAAATGGCATTCACTTCATGCTTCTTTCTTCCTCCCTCCTCCATCTAGATTTCTTCTATTGCACTCAAGATGTCTTATGCCAAATGGCATTCACTTCATGCTTCTTTCTTTCTCTCTCCTCCATCTAGATTTCTTCTATTGCACTCAAGATGTCTTATGACAAATGGCATTCACTTCATGCTTCTTTCTTCCTCCCTCCTCCATCTAGATTTCTTCTATTGCACTCAAGATGTCTTATGACAAATGGCATTCGCTTCATGCTTCTTTCTTCCTCCCTCCTCCATCTAGATTTCTTCTATTGCACTCAAGATGTCTTATGACAAATGGCATTCACGTCATGCGTCTTTCTTCCTCCCTCCTTCATCTAGATTTCTTCTATTGCACTCTAGATGTTTATGACAAATGGCATTCAATTCATGCTTCTTTCTTCCTCCCTCCTCCATCTAGATTTCTTCTATTGCACTCAAGATGTCTTATGACAAATGGCATTCACTTCATGCTTCTTTCTTCCTCCCTCCTCTATCTAGATTTCTTCTATTGCACTCAAGATGTCTTATGACAAATGGCATTCACTTCATGCTTCTTTCTTCCTCCCTCCTCCATCTAGATTTCTTCTATTGCACTAGAGATGTCTTATGACAAATGGCATTCACTTCATGCTTCTTTCTTCCTCCCTCCTCCATCTAGATTTCTTCTATTGCACTCAAGATGTCTTATGCCAAATGGCATTCACTTCATGCTTCTTTCTTTCTCTCTCCTCCATCTAGATTTCTTCTATTGCACTCAAGATGTCTTATGACAAATGGCATTCACTTCATGCTTCTTTCTTCCTCCCTCCTCCATCTAGATTTCTTCTATTGCACTCAAGATGTCTTATGACAAATGGCATTCACTTCATGCTTCTTTCTTCCTCCCTCCTCCATCTAGATTTCTTCTATTGCACTCAAGATGTCTTATGACAAATGGCATTCACTTCATGCTTCTTTCTTCCTCCCTCCTCCATCTAGATTTCTTCTATTGCACTAGAGATGTCTTATGACAAATGGCATTCACTTCATGCTTCTTTCTTCCTCCCTCCTCCATCTAGATTTCTTCTATTGCACTCAAGATGTCTTATGCCAAATGGCATTCACTTCATGCTTCTTTCTTTCTCTCTCCTCCATCTAGATTTCTTCTATTGCACTCAAGATGTCTTATGACAAATGGCATTCACTTCATGCTTCTTTCTTCCTCCCTCCTCCATCTAGATTTCTTCTATTGCACTCAAGATGTCTTATGACAAATGGCATTCACTTCATGCTTCTTTCTTCCTCCCTCCTCCATCAAGATTTCTTCTATTGCACTCAAGATGTCTTATGACAAATGGCATTCACTTCATGCTTCTTTCTTCCTCCCTCCTCCATCTAGATTTCTTCTATTGCACTAGAGATGTCTTATGACAAATGGCATTCACTTCATGCTTCTTTCTTCCTCCCTCCTCCATCTAGATTTCTTCTATTGCACTCAAGATGTCTTATGCCAAATGGCATTCACTTCATGCTTCTTTCTTTCTCTCTCCTCCATCTAGATTTCTTCTATTGCACTCAAGATGTCTTATGACAAATGGCATTCACTTCATGCTTCTTTCTTCCTCTCTCCTCCATCTAGATCCTTCTATTGCACTCAAGATGTCTTATGACAAATGGCATTCACATCATGCTTCTTTCTTCCTCCCTCCTCCATCTAGATCCTTCTATTGCACTCAAGATGTCTTATGACAAATGGCAATCACTTCATGCTTCTTTCTTCCTCCCTCCTCCATCTAGATCCTTCTATTGCACTCAAGATGTCTTATGACAAATGGCATTCACTTCATGCTTCTTTCTTCCTCTTTCCTTCATCTAGATTTCTTCTATTGCACTCAAGATGTCTTATGACAAATGGCATTCACTTCATGCTTCTTTCTTCCTCCCTCCTCCATCTAGATTTCTTCTATTGCACTCAAGATGTCTTATGACAAATGGCATTCACTTCATGCTTCTTTCTTCCTCCCTCCTCCATCTAGATTTCTTCTATTGCACTCAAGATGTCTTATGCCAAATGGCATTCACTTCATGCTTCTTTCTTCCTCGCTCCTCCATCTAGATTTCTTCTATTGCACTCAAGATGTCTTATGACAAATGACATTCAATTCATGCATCTTTCTTCCTCCCTCCTCCATCTAGATTTCTTCTATTGCACTCAAGATGTCTTATGACAAATGGCATTCACTTCATGCGTCTTTCTTCCTCCCTCCTTCATCTAGATTTCTTCTATTGCACTCTAGATGTTTATGACAAATGGCATTCAATTCATGCTTCTTTCTTCCTCCCTCCTCCATCTAGATTTCTTCTATTGCACTCAAGATGTCTTATGACAAATGACATTCACTTCATGCTTCTTTCTTCCTCCCTCCTCTATCTAGATTTCTTCTATTACACTCAAGATGTCTTATGACAAATGGCATTCACTTCATGCTTCTTTCTTCCTCCCTCCTCCATCTAGATTTCTTCTATTGCACTAGAGATGTCTTATGACAAATGGCATTCACTTCATGCTTCTTTCTTCCTCCCTCCTCTATCTAGATTTCTTCTATTGCACTCAAGATGTCTTATGACAAATGGCATTCACTTCATGCTTCTTTCTTCCTCCCTCCTCCATCTAGATTTCTTCTATTGCACTCAAGATGTTTATGACAAATGGCATTCAATTCATGCTTCTTTCTTCCTCCCTCCTCCATCTAGATTTCTTCTATTGCACTCAAGATGTCTTATGACAAATGGCATTCACTTCATGCTTCTTTCTTCCTCCCTCCTCTATCTAGATTTCTTCTATTGCACTCAAGATGTCTTATGACAAATGGCATTCACTTCATGCTTCTTTCTTCCTCCCTCCTCCATCTAGATTTCTTCTATTGCACTCAAGATGTCTTATGACAAATGGCATTCACTTCATGCATCTTTGTTCCTCCCTCCTCCATCTAGATTTCTTCTATTGCACTCAAGATGTCTTATGACAAATGGCATTCACGTCATGCGTCTTTCTTCCTCCCTCCTTCATCTAGATTTCTTCTATTGCACTCTAGATGTTTATGACAAATGGCATTCAATTCATGCTTCTTTCTTCCTCCCTCCTCCATCTAGATTTCTTCTATTGCACTCAAGATGTCTTATGACAAATGGCATTCACTTCATGCTTCTTTCTTCCTCCCTCCTCTATCTAGATTTCTTCTATTGCACTCAAGATGTCTTATGACAAATGGCATTCACTTCATGCTTCTTTCTTCCTCCCTCCTCCATCTAGATTTCTTCTATTGCACTAGAGATGTCTTATGACAAATGGCATTCACTTCATGCTTCTTTCTTCCTCCCTCCTCCATCTAGATTTCTTCTATTGCACTCAAGATGTCTTATGACAAATGGCATTCACTTCATGCTTCTTTCTTCCACCCTCCTCCATCTAGATTTCTTCTATTGCACTCAAGATGTCTTATGACAAATGGCATTCGCTTCATGCTTCTTTCTTCCTCCCTCCTCCATCTAGATTTCTTCTATTGCACTCAAGATGTCTTATGACAAATGGCATTCACTTCATGCTTCTTTCTTCCTCCCTCCTCCATCTAGATTTCTTCTATTGCACTAGAGATGTCTTATGACAAATGGCATTCACTTCATGCTTCTTTCTTCCTCCCTCCTCCATCTAGATTTCTTCTATTGCACTCAAGATGTCTTATGCCAAATGGCATTCACTTCATGCTTCTTTCTTTCTCTCTCCTCCATCTAGATTTCTTCTATTGCACTCAAGATGTCTTATGACAAATGGCATTCACTTCATGCTTCTTTCTTCCTCCCTCCTCCATCTAGATTTCTTCTATTGCACTCAAGATGTCTTATGACAAATGGCATTCACTTCATGCTTCTTTCTTCCTCCCTCCTCCATCTAGATTTCTTCTATTGCACTCAAGATGTCTTATGACAAATGGCATTCACTTCATGCTTCTTTCTTCCTCCCTCCTCCATCTAGATTTCTTCTATTGCACTAGAGATGTCTTATGACAAATGGCATTCACTTCATGCTTCTTTCTTCCTCCCTCCTCCATCTAGATTTCTTCTATTGCACTCAAGATGTCTTATGCCAAATGGCATTCACTTCATGCTTCTTTCTTTCTCTCTCCTCCATCTAGATTTCTTCTATTGCACTCAAGATGTCATATGACAAATGGCATTCACTTCATGCTTCTTTCTTCCTCTCTCCTCCATCTAGATCCTTCTATTGCACTCAAGATGTCTTATGACAAATGGCATTCACATCATGCTTCTTTCTTCCTCCCTCCTCCATCTAGATCCTTCTATTGCACTCAAGATGTCTTATGACAAATGGCATTCACTTCATGCTTCTTTCTTCCTCTTTCCTTCATCTAGATTTCTTCTATTGCACTCAAGATGTCTTATGACAAATGGCATTCACTTCATGCTTCTTTCTTCCTCCCTCCTCCATCTAGATTTCTTCTATTGCACTCAAGATGTCTTATGACAAATGGCATTCACTTCATGCTTCTTTCTTCCTCCCTCCTCCATCTAGATTTCTTCTATTGCACTCAAGATGTCTTATGCCAAATGGCATTCACTTCATGCTTCTTTCTTCCTCGCTCCTCCATCTAGATTTCTTCTATTGCACTCAAGATGTCTTATGACAAATGACATTCAATTCATGCATCTTTCTTCCTCCCTCCTCCATCTAGATTTCTTCTATTGCACTCAAGATGTCTTATGACAAATGGCATTCACTTCATGCGTCTTTCTTCCTCCCTCCTTCATCTAGATTTCTTCTATTGCACTCTAGATGTTTATGACAAATGGCATTCAATTCATGCTTCTTTCTTCCTCCCTCCTCCATCTAGATTTCTTCTATTGCACTCAAGATGTCTTATGACAAATGACATTCACTTCATGCTTCTTTCTTCCTCCCTCCTCTATCTAGATTTCTTCTATTACACTCAAGATGTCTTATGACAAATGGCATTCACTTCATGCTTCTTTCTTCCTCCCTCCTCCATCTAGATTTCTTCTGTTGCACTAGAGATGTCTTATGACAAATGGCATTCACTTCATGCTTCTTTCTTCCTCCCTCCTCTATCTAGATTTCTTCTATTGCACTCAAGATGTTTATGACAAATGGCATTCAATTCATGCTTCTTTCTTCCTCCCTCCTCCATCTAGATTTCTTCTATTGCACTCAAGATGTCTTATGACAAATGGCATTCACTTCATGCTTCTTTCTTCCTCCCTCCTCTATCTAGATTTCTTCTATTGCACTCAAGATGTCTTATGACAAATGGCATTCACTTCATGCTTCTTTCTTCCTCCCTCCTCCATCTAGATTTCTTCTATTGCACTCAAGATGTCTTATGACAAATGGCATTCACTTCATGCTTCTTTCTTCCTCTCTCCTCCATCTAGATCCTTCTATTGCACTCAAGATGTCTTATGACAAATGGCATTCACTTCATGCTTCTTTCTTCCTCCCTCCTCCATCTACACAAAATTATGGTCACCAAACCAAGTGCACAATTTTTTGGGTATGTGGTACATGTACACTTCCTGCCATGCATTCATGAGCTATTTATTAACTTCTTTATATTTTTCAATCTTCTTTACTAAATTGGTCCCATTATTGTTACCTTGAGGAGAGTTTAGAGAATCTAAATTAAAAATTATTAATCAATGCATTGTACTTATTATGATAAAAGTTTTAAAATCACTATTATAAGTTATTTGACGGGAAGATGACAATTTTGATCGCCGAGAAAACTTTTAAAATCACTATTACAAGTTATTGCTGATAAAAATTTATTACTCACCGCGAGATGATAAATTTATCGCTGATAAAAATTTGCGTCAAATATCTTTAATCTTTAATCTTTATCTTTAATCTTTAGTCTTTAATTATACTAAAAGTTGAATATGAAACCCTAATGCACAAGCCACAACCCTAGCTCCCTATGTCATCTTTGACATCATCTTCCTTGAATTGGCCATTGGAGGCTTGCCAACATGATTGTGTAGACCAATGCTAGCATGCCATGTTCTAGGAATGGTTATTTGACAATTATATGAACTTCATTTGGTTGGGCTAAGAGTTGGCTTATGGTGATGGAAGATGTCTTATGACAAATGGCATTCAATTCATGCTTCTTTCTTCCTCCCTCCTCCATCTAGATTTCTTCTATTGCACTCAAGATGTCTTATGACAAATGACATTCAATTCATGCTTCTTTCTTGTTGAATATGAAACCCTAATGCACAAGCCAAAACCCAAGCTCCCTATGTCATCTTTGACATCATCTTCCTTGAATTGGCCATTGGAGGCTTGCCAACATGATTGTGTAGACCAATGCTTGCATGCCATGTTCTAGGAATGGTTATTTGACAATTATATGAACTTCATTTGGTTGGGCTAAGAGTTGGCTTATGGTGTTGGAAGATGTCTTATGACAAATGGCATTCAATTCATGCTTCTTTCTTCCTCCCTCCTCCATCTAGATTTCTTCTATTGCACTCAAGATGTCTTATGAAAAATGACATTCAATTCATGCTTCTTTCTTCCTCCCTCCTCCATCTAGATTTCTTCTATTGCACTCAAGATGTCTTATGACAAATGACATTCAATTCATGCTTCTTTCTTCCTCCCTCCTCCATCTAGATTTCTTCTATTGCACTCAAGATGTCTTATGACAAATGGCATTCACTTCATGCTTCTTTCTTCCTCCCTCCTTCATCTAGATTTCTTCTATTGCACTCAAGATGTCTTATGACAAATGGCATTCACTTCATGCTTCTTTCTTCCTCCCTCCTCTATCTAGATTTCTTCTATTGAACTCAAGATGTCTTATGACAAATGGGATTCACTTCATGCTTCTTTCTTCCTCCCTCCTCCATCTAGATTCTTCTATTGCACTCAAGATGTTTATGACAAATGGCATTCAATTCATGCTTCTTTCTTCCTCCCTCCTCCATCTAGATTTCTTCTATTGCACTCAAGATGTCTTATGACAAATGGCATTCACTTCATGCTTCTTTCTTCCTCCCTCCTCCATCTAGATTTCTTCTATTGCACTCAAGATGTCTTATGACAAATGGCATTCACTTCATGCTTCTTTCTTCCTCCCTCCTCCATCTAGATTTCTTCTATTGCACTCAAGATGTCTTATGACAAATGGCATTCACTTCATGCTTCTTTCTTCCTCCCTCATCCATTTAGATTTCTTCTATTGCACTCAAGATATCTTATGACAAATGGCATTCACTTCATGCTTCTTTCTTCCTCTTTCCTCCATCTAGATTTCTTCTATTGCACTCAAGATGTCTTATGACAAATGGCATTCACTTCATGCTTCTTTCTTCCTCCCTCCTCCATCTAGATTTCTTCTATTGCACTCAAGATGTCTTATGCCAAATGGCATTCACTTCATGCTTCTTTGTTCCTCTCTCCTCCATCTAGATTTCTTCTATTGCACTCAAGATGTCTTAGGACAAATGACATTCAATTCATGCTTCTTTCTTCCTCCCTCCTCTATCTAGATTTCTTCTATTGCACTCAAGATGTCTTATGACAAATGGCATTCATTTCATGCTTCTTTCTTCCTCCCTCCTTCATCTAGATTTCTTCTATTGCACTCAAGATGTCTTATGACAAATGGCATTCACTTCATGCTTCTTTCTTCCTCCATCCTCTATCTAGATTTCTTCTATTGAACTCAAGATGTCTTATGACAAATGGCATTCACTTCATGCTTCTTTCTTCCTCCCTCCTCCATCTAGATTTCTTCTATTGCACTCAAGATGTTTATGACAAATGGCATTCAATTCATGCTTCTTTCTTCCTCCCTCCTCCATCTAGATTTCTTCTATTGCACTCAAGATGTCTTATGACAAATGGCATTCACTTCATGCTTCTTTCTTCCTCCCTCCTCCATCTAGATTTCTTCTATTGCACTCAAGATGTCTTATGACAAATGGCATTCACTTCATGCTTCCTTCTTCCTCCCTCCTCCATCTAGATTTTTTCTATTGCACTCAAGATCTCTTATGACAAATGGCATTCACTTCATGCTTCTTTCTTCCTCCCTCGTCCATCTAGATTTCTTCTATTGCACTCAAGATGTCTTATGCCAAATGACATTCACTTCATGCTTCTTTCTTCCTCTCCCCTCCATCTAGATTTCTTCTATTGCACTCAAGATGTCTTATGACAAATGGTATTCACTTCATGCTTCTTTCTTCCTCTCTCCTCCATCTAGATCCTTCTATTGCACTCAAGATGTCTTATGACAAATGACATTCACTTCATGCTTCTTTCTTCCTTCCTCCTCCATCTACACAAAATTATGGTCACCAAACCAAGTGCACAATTTTTTGGGTATGTGGTACATGTACACTACCTGCCATGCATTCATGAGCTATCAACTTCTTTATATTTTTCAATCTTCTTTACTAAATTGGTCCCATTATTGTTACCTTGAGGAGAGTTTGGAGAATCTAAATTAAAAATTATTAATCAATGCATTGTACTTATTATGATAAAAGTTTTAAAATCACTATTATAAGTTATTTGACGGGAAGATGACAATTTTGATCGCCGAGAAAACTTTTAAAATCACTATTACAAGTTATTGCTGATAAAAATTTATTACTCACGGCGAGATGATAAATTTATCGCTGATAAAAATTTGCGTCAAATATCTTTAATCTTTAATCTTTATCTTTAATCTTTAATCTTTAATCTTTAATTATACTAAAAGTTGAATATGAAACCCTAATGCACAAGCCAAAACCCTAGCTCCCTATGTCATCTTTGACATCATCTTCCTTGAATTGGCCATTGGAGGCTTGCCAACATGATTGTGTAGACTAATGCTTGCATGCCATGTTCTAGGAATGGTTATTTGACAATTATATGAACTTCATTTGGTTGGGCTAAGAGTTGGCTTATGGTGATAGAAGATGTCTTATGACAAATGGCATTCAATTCATGCTTCTTTCTTCCTCCCTCCTCCATCTAGATTTCTTCTATTGCACTCAAGATGTCTTATGACAAATGACATTCATGCTTCATTCTTGTTGAATATGAAACCCTAATGCACAAGCCAAAACCCTAGCTCCCTATGTCATCTTTGACATCATCTTCCACGAATTGGCCATTGGAGGCTTGCCAACATGATTGTGTAGACCAATGCTTGCATGCCATGTTCTAGGAATGGTTATTTGACAATTATATGAACTTCATTTGGTTGGGCTAAGAGTTGGCATATGGTGATGGAAGATGTCTTATGAAAAATGGCATTCAATTCATGCTTCTTTCTTCCTCCCTCCTCCATCTTGATTTCTTCTATTGCACTCAAGATGTCTTATGAAAAATGACATTCAATTCATGCTTCTTTCTTCCTCCCTCCTCCATCTAGATTTCTTCTATTGCACTCAAGATGTCTTATGACAAATGGCATTCACTTCATGCTTCTTTCTTCCTCTCTCCTTCATCTAGATTTCTTCTATTGCACTCAAGATGTCTTATGACAAATGGCATTCACTTCATGCTTCTTTCTTCTTCCCTCCTCTATCTAGATTTCTTCTATTGCACTCAAGATGTCTTATGACAAATGGCATTCACTTCATGCTTCTTTCTTCCTCTTTCCTCCATCTAGATTTCTTCTATTGCACTCAAGATGTCTTATGACAAATGGCATTCACTTCATGCTTCTTACTTCCTCCCTCCTCCATCTAGATTTCTTCTATTGCACGCAAGATGTTTATGACAAATGGCATTCAATTCATGCTTCTTTCTTCCTCCCTCCTCCATCTAGATTTCTTCTATTGCACTCAAGATGTCTTATGACAAATGGCATTCACTTCATGCTTCTTTCTTCCTCCCTCCTCCATCTAGATTTCTTCTATTGCACTCAAGATGTCTTATGACAAATGGCATTCACTTCATGCTTCTTTCTTCCTCCCTCATCCATCTAGATTTCTTCTATTGCACTCAAGATGTCTTATGACAAATGGCATTCACTTCATGCTTCTTTCTTCCTCCCTCCTCCATCTAGATTTCTTCTATTGCACTCAAGATGTCTTATGCCAAATGGCATTCACTTCATGCTTCTTTCTTCCTCTCTCCTACATCTAGATTTCTTCTATTGCACTCAAGATGTCTTATGACAAATGGCATTCATTTCATGCTTCTTTCTTCCTCCCTCCTTCATCTAGATTTCTTCTATTGCACTCAAGATGTCTTATGACAAATGGCATTCACTTCATGCTTCTTTCTTCCTCCATCCTCTATCTAGATTTCTTCTATTGAACTCAAGATGTCTTATGACAAATGGCATTCACTTCATGCTTCTTTCTTCCTCCCTCCTCCATCTAGATTTCTTCTATTGCACTCAAGATGTTTATGACAAATGGCATTCAATTCATGCTTCTTTCTTCCTCCCTCCTCCATCTAGATTTCTTCTATTGCACTCAAGATGTCTTATGACAAATGGCATTCACTTCATGCTTCTTTCTTCCTCCCTCCTCCATCTAGATTTCTTCTATTGCACTCAAGATGTCTTATGACAAATGGCATTCACTTCATGCTTCCTTCTTCCTCCCTCCTCCATCTAGATTTTTTCTATTGCACTCAAGATCTCTTATGACAAATGGCATTCACTTCATGCTTCTTTCTTCCTCCCTCGTCCATCTAGATTTCTTCTATTGCACTCAAGATGTCTTATGCCAAATGACATTCACTTCATGCTTCTTTCTTCCTCTCCCCTCCATCTAGATTTCTTCTATTGCACTCAAGATGTCTTATGACAAATGGTATTCACTTCATGCTTCTTTCTTCCTCTCTCCTCCATCTAGATCCTTCTATTGCACTCAAGATGTCTTATGACAAATGACATTCACTTCATGCTTCTTTCTTCCTTCCTCCTCCATCTACACAAAATTATGGTCACCAAACCAAGTGCACAATTTTTTGGGTATGTGGTACATGTACACTACCTGCCATGCATTCATGAGCTATCAACTTCTTTATATTTTTCAATCTTCTTTACTAAATTGGTCCCATTATTGTTACCTTGAGGAGAGTTTGGAGAATCTAAATTAAAAATTATTAATCAATGCATTGTACTTATTATGATAAAAGTTTTAAAATCACTATTATAAGTTATTTGACGGGAAGATGACAATTTTGATCGCCGAGAAAACTTTTAAAATCACTATTACAAGTTATTGCTGATAAAAATTTATTACTCACGGCGAGATGATAAATTTATCGCTGATAAAAATTTGCGTCAAATATCTTTAATCTTTAATCTTTATCTTTAATCTTTAATCTTTAATCTTTAATTATACTAAAAGTTGAATATGAAACCCTAATGCACAAGCCAAAACCCTAGCTCCCTATGTCATCTTTGACATCATCTTCCTTGAATTGGCCATTGGAGGCTTGCCAACATGATTGTGTAGACTAATGCTTGCATGCCATGTTCTAGGAATGGTTATTTGACAATTATATGAACTTCATTTGGTTGGGCTAAGAGTTGGCTTATGGTGATAGAAGATGTCTTATGACAAATGGCATTCAATTCATGCTTCTTTCTTCCTCCCTCCTCCATCTAGATTTCTTCTATTGCACTCAAGATGTCTTATGACAAATGACATTCATGCTTCATTCTTGTTGAATATGAAACCCTAATGCACAAGCCAAAACCCTAGCTCCCTATGTCATCTTTGACATCATCTTCCACGAATTGGCCATTGGAGGCTTGCCAACATGATTGTGTAGACCAATGCTTGCATGCCATGTTCTAGGAATGGTTATTTGACAATTATATGAACTTCATTTGGTTGGGCTAAGAGTTGGCATATGGTGATGGAAGATGTCTTATGAAAAATGGCATTCAATTCATGCTTCTTTCTTCCTCCCTCCTCCATCTTGATTTCTTCTATTGCACTCAAGATGTCTTATGAAAAATGACATTCAATTCATGCTTCTTTCTTCCTCCCTCCTCCATCTAGATTTCTTCTATTGCACTCAAGATGTCTTATGACAAATGGCATTCACTTCATGCTTCTTTCTTCCTCTCTCCTTCATCTAGATTTCTTCTATTGCACTCAAGATGTCTTATGACAAATGGCATTCACTTCATGCTTCTTTCTTCCTCCCTCCTCTATCTAGATTTCTTCTATTGCACTCAAGATGTCTTATGACAAATGGCATTCACTTCATGCTTCTTTCTTCCTCTTTCCTCCATCTAGATTTCTTCTATTGCACTCAAGATGTCTTATGACAAATGGCATTCACTTCATGCTTCTTACTTCCTCCCTCCTCCATCTAGATTTCTTCTATTGCACGCAAGATGTTTATGACAAATGGCATTCAATTCATGCTTCTTTCTTCCTCCCTCCTCCATCTAGATTTCTTCTATTGCACTCAAGATGTCTTATGACAAATGGCATTCACTTCATGCTTCTTTCTTCCTCCCTCCTCCATCTAGATTTCTTCTATTGCACTCAAGATGTCTTATGACAAATGGCATTCACTTCATGCTTCTTTCTTCCTCCCTCCTCCATCTAGATTTCTTCTATTGCACTCAAGATGTCTTATGACAAATGGCATTCACTTCATGCTTCTTTCTTCCTCCCTCCTCCATCTAGATTTCTTCTATTGCACTCAAGATGTCTTATGCCAAATGGCATTCACTTCATGCTTCTTTCTTCCTCTCTCCTACATCTAGATTTCTTCTATTGCACTCAAGATGTCTTATGACAAATGGCATTCACTTCATGCTTCTTTCTTCCTCTCTCCTTCATCTAGATCCTTCTATTGCACTCAAGATGTCTTATGACAAATGGCATTCACTTCATGCTTCTTTCTTCCTCACTCCTCCATCTAGATCCTTCTATTGCACTCAAGATGTCTTATGACAAATGGCATTCACTTCATGCTTCTTTCTTCCTCTTTCCTCCATCTAGATTTCTTCTATTGCACTCAAGATGTCTTATGACAAATGTCATTCACTTCATGCTTCTTTCTTCCTCTCTCCTCTAAATAGATCCTTCTATTGCACTCAAGATGTCTTATGACAAATGACATTCATTTCATGCTTCTTTCTTCCTCTTTCCTCCATCTAAATTTCTTCTATTGCACTCAAGATGTCTTATGACAAATGGCATTCACTTCATGCTTCTTTCTTCCTCCCTCCTCCATCTAGATTTATTATATTGCACTCAAGATGTCTTATGACAAATGGCATTCACTTCATGCTTCTTTCTTCCTCCCTCCTCCATCTAGATTTATTCTATTGCACTCAAGATGTCTTATGACAAATGGCATTCACTTCATGCTTCTTTCTTCCTCTCTCCTCCATCTAGATTTATTCTATTGCACTCAAGATGTCTTATGACAAATGGCATTCACTTCATGCTTCTTTCTTCCTCCCTCCTCCATCTAGATCCTTCTATCAATTTAAATCCCTTTATTTTAAACAACAACCATGATTCACAATGACCATAATTGGTATATCTATGCTTTAGTTTCTATTTATGAAGCGTTCTTTCTCTAATGTCTTATTTTCTTTTACTTGAATTGTTTCATGGATGTTATGCTCTTTTGTAGCTTCTCTTTGATGTTTTACCAAGTGTTTTATTTCTTTTTAATGCTCTTTTGCCTAGCTATATTTATATATTGCGAATTAGTTATTAGTTAGTGGCAGCTTAAGAAGTAGTATACTTGGTTGCAGGTAGTAGTGTAATTAGTTAGTGGCACCCTATATATATTTGTTTCTTCATCTAAATAACTTGTCTTTCATCAAGGTTGAGTTTATTTCTATTAGTTTCTTTCATCTCATAGACCACCCTATATTACATCTCACACCTACAAGTAATGTCACGAGAGAATTTGCAACATACTACATATATACAGTTAGCATCAACATTACCGAATGCATATATACCACACATATATCTTAATTAATCCTATATGATAACACAATCAGATTTACTAATTCCTTTAGGATTGCAAAATTTCAAATTAAAATAAGATATAAACAACAACAACAATAATTAAGAGGAAATCATAGGAAATCATGAGCATTAAAAAGAAAAAGAAAAAGAAAAGGGGAAAAGGGAAGGAGGGCAAGATCCCCTCGACTACTCTTATGGTTAACACTACCCCTATGCGTGAATAATCTCCCCCCTTACCTCGATTATGCAGAAATCCTTTAATGATTTATTGTTGGTGATCCCTTGTGCTATGCCCTAGCTCTCCAAGGTCTTCTCATATTTCTATTTGATTTTTGCTCCCCTAATTTCTTCTCACTTTAGTCTATTTATAATCAACTAAATAGGTTTCTTTTCCTAAAAGATATCCTTATCAGATTTGTTTCCACAATATATTTTTCCTAAAAACTCTCATCTTATTTTTCTTAAAAATCTAATCTTTTATTTTCATAATATATTTCTAAAATATATCTTGATTAATTCTCTCGTTCTCACTAAATTAAATAAATTCTAACCTATCAAATAATTTACTTTCACATAAACACCTAAATAAACCATATTCTAATTAAATAATTATTTCTAAATTTTGGGGTGTTACACCTGCGCCACACCTGCGCCACTGCGCAGGAAGCTGAGAGGGCTGCGCCACTGCGCAGGAGGGCTGCGTGGCATAGGGACCTGATGGAAAAATTGTTTTTACGCGTTTTTGAACCAAAAATCACTTTTCTTCACCCAAAATCACTTATTTGAACCCAATAACATAGTACAGCAGCCACCAAGCATAAATATACATAGAAGCACTTATTTTAACTTCAAAAGCACTTAACATAACTTAATTTTGGGAATTTATACACATTAATCATAAAACCCATTTTTCATAACAACAACTCAATAAACTCATAAAGATATAGTTTTTCTCATGTCAATCTATCTATTACACATGAATAAACATCTATATTCATTCAATCCACATCAAATCACATAGATAAACACATTCCCAATTACTTTCCCCTAAAACCCAAAAAGAAAAAAGTGAGAGAGGATTGAGATGGAGAAAGATAGACTTTCTCCCCCTCTCTTGATCACCCTAGGATACACATACTACTCTCATACCTTGTATTGATGGAATCTTTACTCCTTCTCTTCAATCTCTTAATCTAACCATGGTTTTTCTCTAATTGTTCTTCATCTTCTTCTTTAACTCATTTCTCTTCTCTTCTTTCTTTCTTTCTTTCTTCTCTTTTCTCTCTTCTCTCTCTACCTCCCTTTCTCTCAATTTTATGACAAAAGAAAACCTAACCTTACTCATGATAAAATCATTCCCTTATATACTCTCACCCTAGGTTAAAGTAAAACCCCCACGATAACCTTAATTTCACTACAAATCCCACTCACCATCTTATCCTTACTCTTACTACTAACTAGACGCCGGCCCGTGCGTTGCACGGATTCGACGGAATATCATAAATATATCAATCATGGTCACTACCAATCATGGATGTTGTTTGAAGTATATGAGTTTAAATTGATAGTGAATGTTTAATCACAATAGTTAAAGTTCAGATAAAAGGAGGATAAAACAATTGGTATAATATCAAACAAAAGTTACAAAAGAATTCAAGTAATAGGAAGTATACATTAGACAAAGAAATAAAACACTTGGTAAAACATCAAAGAGAAGCTACAAAAGAGCATAACATCCATGAAACAATTCAAGTAAAAGAAAATAAGACATTAGAGAAAGAACGCTTCATAAATAGAAACTGTAAGACCCAAGATTTCATTGTATAGTTGGTAAGGAATATTAGGGTTTCGATGTGTTCGTGTTGTGAAACATCGTGTAATTATTAGGTTTTGCTGAAAGTTAGTCTATTTTGTGCTCGTGCACTGTAATTGTACAGACTTTTGTCTTGTGATCCTGTTGCTTGAATAAGAAGTTATATGTGAATTCAGAATAACGAGATTTGGATTATTCTTGTTTTTGGAAAAACGAGTAGGATTTTACCCGCAGATGGAAAATCTTACTGCGTCTGTTTTAAGTGAGGTTTCGGATGGGAGTTTTATATATCTGCGTGAGTTAGGATATGTTCTGAGATTAATTTTCCAAGGTGTGGAAGAAAATTACAGTCGCGGAAAAAAGATTCGGCGATAAGTTTTGGAAATGTTTAACGATAGACGTTCTTTCCGTATGTTTTCTGTTTTTACGATTTACGTTCGTCGCGACGCGCGAGAGCTGAATGCGTGACTTGTCATGGAAGATTTGATTTAAATCTTGTGATTATCATAAAGCAAATTGATCCAATGGCTAGGGTTTAAGCTTGGACTTTTAACTTTGATCCAAGGGTGGATTGGCTATCAAGAGCTTTTGTCATAGTAAGGAGGTTTGATGACTTTTGTGGACTTAAGAAATCACAAATCTCTCTTTTCTTTCTCTCTTTCACGTGAGACTCCATTACTTTCTTAACACTTCACCAAATTTTTTCATTCCTCACCATTTCAATCATTTTCAAGCTTTGGAACTTAGAGGAAAGTTGTAGAGAATCTCATTCTAAAGGTAACCCTCTCTTCTCATCTCCTAGGTTGGTAGACTTATAGAGTTTATGAGTTTTTGGGTTTATGTTCTCATGAGGGTTTGTTAGGAAATGTTACTTTACATGGTTTTTGTTTCATGAATGTTGTTCATGAGGTTTAGAGAAGCATGTGTAGGCTTTGTTATTTTTGTTTTCCATGAGTTGGTGAAAAATCTCATGAGAAAGGTTAGTGTTTTGGGTTGGTTATGTATTGATCAATAACATGTGGTTAGGTTGTAAGGTTTTGAAAAGAAACGTTGTCTTTGAACCTTTGGGCAAAAGGGAAATGTGTTGTATGGTTTTGTTTTAGAAAATCCGATGAAAAATATTTTGGGGTTTATGGAAATATTTCCTAAGTGTTTTGTGTGGTGTTTTTGGGGTCCAAGTGGTTTAAAACTCTTGTGACATGTGGTGTTGCTTTTCGCTTTGAAAACATGTTTGAAAATGGTTACCGGTCGGTGAAGGCCGTAATAAAACTTGTGCTTGGGTTTGGTTTTGATTTTGGAAATGAAAACTAAATAACTTGCACTCGAAGCAACCAACATGCTTTCGGAGATGTATTGCTTGCTTATGAAAATGGTTTGTTTTTGTGCCTTGAAAAAGTGTTGGGAACTAATAGAATCAAACTAGGCTTGGTTGGAAAAAGGTGGTGTGAGTTGCTGTTTTTGCTGTCATGACAGGTGCAACTCGCCGGGCGAGTGTTCACTCGCTGGGGCAAGCGTCACAGGCCATGAACACGCTGGGGCGAGCTCCACAGCGAGCGAGACCTGTCTTCTCTGACTTCACTCGCTGCCAACTCGCTGGGGCGAGCTCTGAGACCTAAAATTTTGGTTTCTGATTTCTAAACTTGGTTTTTAGCTTTCTAACCCCTTTTTATTAATTTATAGAAGTGGTTGGGATTGAAAACGGGTTTTTCGGGTATTCGGAAAGTACGTAACTTATAACGCAAGAAAACGGCCATTTTGCATTTCAAATTATTTAAGACTTTCGCCTATTGTTTTGGGTCCTAAAAATAGTACAAATAACTCATGGGGGTTGATCAATACGGTAGTTTTTGGTATAGTATCCGAAAGAGTTGAGTTTCCTTAGGAACCTTTAGGTTTTTAGGGTTTTGGTGTAGTTTCAATACTATTGGTTGGAGAACAATGTATTGATTGTTGCGCTACTTGTTTTAGGAAGCGCGTTGTGTTGTTTGAACGAGTTTTAGTAAACGGAAGCTTGCCGAGGTAAGGGCTCCACTTTATTTCCGTCTTTTAAAACGGTTACGACATGCTTGGTTTTGCGGTTATGCATTTGCTGTGTGCTTTGGCATGTTTGTACTTATGTATTCTCGTGATGAGAACGTGGTTATAAATACGTGTGCAATTTACATATGATTAAGAAAATGTATGTATGTTGTGATGGTTTGTACATAGGCTTAGGGCTATGTGATTGTTTGCATGAGCATATATGAATGCGTGCGTCAGATAGGACTACGCGGGGATTTTGTCTGTGTGACTATCCTGTATATGCCAAAGAGAATATATGCCATGCATTTCATAGTTGCGTGGTGTATGTCTGTGTGACTTTGCCTACGTACCGGGCGTTTGACTGTGTGGATTTTATTGAGTTGGTGTTGTCTGTGTGACTCACCCGGTGTTATCCCACCGTGATTGTTTTGGTATTGTCTGTGTGACTCTACCTGGTGTTATCCCACCAATAGTAGGAGGTGTTATCCCACCTGAGACCTACGCCTTCTATAGAGAGGTTGAATTTCGGAATTGAAATCATGCATGTGGCGAACCAGTGATTGGTTGTCACACCCATTGTAGAAGTCTGCATTAGGCTTGGTGATTTATTTATATAAACCCGTTGGTGGGAACTACTTTTGAGATTAAGAGCTTTCTCTTGTGTATGTGGAAATTTGCTATGTGTACATCTTTCGCACCGGTTATATATATACATACTTTTATTTTGTGGTGACCCTTTCTTTCATTTGCGGGCTCATCCCACCCAGATGATGGGTTAGGTCGTGGTGACGACGGCGGCTGTTCCAGGCCCCAGTGAGATTGTAAGACCCAAGATTTCATTGTATAGTTGGTTTAAGGAATGTTAGGGTTTCGATGTGTTCATGTGGTGAAACATCGTGTAATTATAGGATTTTGCTGTAATCGAGTTTGTTTTGTGCTCGTGCACTATAATTGTACAGACTTTTGTCTTGTGATCCTGTTTCTTGTATAAGAAGGTTGATGTGGATTCAGAATAACGAGTTTTGGATTATTCTTGTTTTAGGAAAAACGAGTAGGATTTTACCCGCTGATGGAAAATCTTACTGCGTCTGTTTTAAGTAAGGTTTCGGATGGGAGTTTTATATATCTGCGGGAGTGAGGTTATGTTCTGAGAATAATTTTCTAAGGTATGGAAGAAAATTACAGTCGCGGAAAAAGATTCGACGATAAGTTTAGGAAATGTTTAATGTTAGACGTTCTTTCTGTAGGTTTTATGTTTTTGTGGTTTACGTTCGTCGCGACGCGCGAGAGCTGAGTAAGTGACTTGTTATGGAAGATTTGATAAAATCTTGTGACTTATTCATAAAGCAAATTGATCCAATGGCTAGGGTTTAAGCTTGGACTTTTGACTTTGATCCAAGGGTGGATTGGCTATCAAGAGCCTTTGTCATAGTAAGGAGGTTTGGTGACTTTGTGGACTTAGAAAACATCACAAATCTCTCTTTTCTTTCTCTCTTTCACGTGTGACTCCATTTCTTTCTTAACACTTCACCAAATTTTCCATTCCTCACCATTTCAATCCTTTTCAAGCTTTGGAGCTTAGAGGAAAGTTGTAGAGAATCACTTTCTAAAGGTAACCCTCTCTTCTCATCTCCTAGGTTGGTAGACTTATAGAGTTTAGGAATTTTTGGGTTTATGTTCTCATGAGGGTTTGTTAGGAAATGTTACTTTACATGGTTTTTGTTTCATGAATGTTGTTCATGAGGTTTAGAGAAGCATGTGTAGGCTTTGTTATTTTTGTTTTCCATGAGTTGGTGAAAAATCTCATGAGAAAAGTTAGGGTTTTGGGTTGGTTATGTATTGATCAATAACATGTGGTTAGGTTGTAAGGTTTTGAAAAGAAACGTTGTCTTTGAACCTTTGGGCGAAAGGGAAATGTGTTGCATGGTTTTGTTTTAGAAAATCCGAGGAAAAATATTTTGGGGTTTATGAAAATATTTCCTAAGTGTTTTGTGTGGTGTTTTTGGGGTCCAAGTGGTTTAAAACTCTTGTGACATGTGGTGTTGCTTTTCGCTTTGAAAACATGTTTGAAAATGATTACCGGTCGGTTAAGGCCCGTAATAAAACTTGTGCTTGGGTTTGGTTTTGATTTTGGGAATGAAAATCAAATAACTTGCACTCGAAGCAACCAACATGCTTTCGGAGATGTATTGCTTGCTTATGAAAATGGTTTGCTTTTGGCCTTGAAAAGGTGTTGGGAACTAATAGAATCAAACTAGGCTTGGTTGGGGAAAACGGTGGTGTGAGTTGCTGTTTTTGCTGTCATGACAGGTGCAACTCGCCGGGCGAGTGTTAACTTGCTGGGGCGAGCTTCACAGGCCATGAACACGCCAGGGCGAGCTCCACAGCGAGTGAGACCTGTCTTCACTGCCTTCACTCGCTGCCAACTCGCCAGGGCGAGCTCTGAGACCTAAAATCTTGGATTCTGATTTCTAAACTTGGTTTTTAACTTTCTAATCCCTTTTTATTAATTTATGGAAGTGGCGGGGATTGGAAACGAGTTTTTCGGGTACTCGGAAAGTGTGTGGCTTGTAACGCAAGAAAACGGCCATTTTGCATTTCAAATTATTTAAGACTTTTGACAATTGTTTTGGGTCCTAAAAATAGTACAAATAACTCATGGTGGTTGATCAATACGATAGTATTTGGTATGGTATCCGAAAGAGGGATTTTTCCTTAGGAACCTTTAGGTTTTTGGGGTTTTTGGTTTAGTTTCAATACGATTGGTTGGGAAACAATGTATTGATAATACGCTGCTTGTTTTAGGAAGCGCGTTGTGTGGTTTGAACGAGTTTTGTAAACGGAAGCTTGCCGAGGTAAGGGCTCCACTTTATTTCCGTCTTTTAAAACGGTTACAACATGCTTGGTTTTGCTGTTATGCAATTGTTGTGTGCTTTGGCATGTTTGTACTTATGTATTCTCGATGATGAGAACGTGGTTATAAATACGTGTGCAATTTACATATGATTAAGAAAATGTATGTATGTTGTGATGGTTTGTGCATAGGCTTTAGGCTATGTGATTGTTTGCATGAGCATATATGATTGCGTACGTCAGATGGAGACTACGCGGGGTTTGTCAGATGGGACTGCCCGGTATATGCCAAGAGAATATATGCCATGCATTTCATAGTTGCGTGCCTAGGTGTATGTCTGTGTGACTTTGCCTACGTATCGGGCGTTTGTCTGTGCGACTTCGCCAAATCCTACTGGATTTTATTGAGTTGGTGGTTGTCTTGTGTGACTCACCCGGTGTTATCCCACCGTGATTGTTTTGGTATTGCCTTGTGTGACTCTACCTGGTGTTATCCCACCAATAGTAGGAGGTGTTATCCCACCAGAGACCTACGCCTTCTATAGAGAGGTTGAATTCCGGAATTAAATCATGCATGTGGCGAACCAGAGATCGGTTGTCACACCCATTGTAGAAGTCTGCATTAGGCTTGGTGATTTATTTATATAAGCCTGTTGGTGGGAATTACTTTTGAGATTAAGGGCTTTCTCTTGTGTTTGTGGAATTATTGTTATGTGTACATCTTTCGCACCGGTTATATATATACATACTTTTATTTTGTGGTGACCCTTTCTTTCATTTGCGGGCTCATCCCATCCAGATGATGGGTTAGGTCGTGGTGACGACGGTGGCTGTTCCAGGCCCCAGTGAGAGGTTGGAGCTTTAGCTTAGTTAGACTATGCACCGGTGTGGGTTGTACACCGTGCTTTTTGGGTTTAGGCATAGGATTCTAACTTGTTCTGTTGTAAGGATTTGAATACTTAGACTTGGATTGTAATTATTCAGGAATACACTTTGCTTGTCGAAGCACCTTATGGTATTGAGTTCTTTTGTATATTTGAATGCCGGCTCATTTAAAATCTTTTATGCGTAACTCTGATGTGTACAAAAAAAAAAAAAAAAAATCATAGTGCCTTTTCTGGCCTTTGAAAAACGGGTTGTTACAATTGGTATCAGAGCACGGCTTTAAATCTTCAAAGGGAAAGTGTATACTTGAGTCGTTAGTCCAGAGTCGGTTAGAACATAGCTAGAGTAGTGTCAGTTCTAGTGTTTGTTCTGTGTCGGGTTATGAGTTAGTAACCGTTGGATGAGATTTTCTGTTGAGACTCAGAAATGTTTGGATAACGAATCTAATCAGAATTGGTATTGTGCAGAGATAGAATGCCGCCAAGAGGGGCGAATCCAGCTCCTATGGTACCAGAGGTTGATGTGAATCAGACGGCTTATGCCATGCATACAATGGCAGCGGCTGTGACTGCTCAGAGCCATGCTAAGGCGCAGAGGGATCTGGAAAAGCGCGAAAGGGAAATACTCGCTGCTGGATCTAGACTTCTTTCAAATTTCAACCACCAGACTCCTCCAAAGTTTAATGGGGAGGGAGGTCCGGAAACTGCTGACTTATGGCTCTAATCTGTGGAGAGAATATTCGGGGCAATTCATTGTCCAGAAAGAGAAAAGGTAGTCTTAGCTACCTATCAGTTACTAGGAGGTTCAGAGTATTGGTGGAGGAACACCCGAATTATCATGGAGAATGGCCATGAAGAATTAAATTGGGAGAACTTCAAGAGGAGGTTTTTAGCCAAGTACTTTCCTGAGACTGCAAGGGAAAGGTATGGAGAGGAATTCCTGAGGTTGCGTCAGGGAGGCACGAATGTTGAAGCATATGCCAAGAAGTTCGAATCACTATCTCGTTTCTTCCGCTTCTTTAGGGATGGGATAGATGAGGATTATATGTGCCGTCGTTTCCAAGATGGGCTGAGGTACGAATTGCAGGATGCGGTTTTGCCATTGGGTATCCGACAGTTCCAAGTGTTGGTGGAAAAATGTCAGGAGGTGGAAGACATGAGGAATAAGCGGGTGAACCGACAAGGAGGGTCTAGTGCCGGGGGACCAAGTCGTACCAATGATCGTGGTTCGACTCAGAATAGTGGGAGGCAATGGAGTAAGCCGTATAACCGTCCTCAACACAGTAAAGGACCGGGCCGATCGGTGAATCAAGGGACTCGGGGAAAATCAGATGGTAGTAAGGGGGCTTGCTACAACTGTGGAGAAGCGGGGCATTTTTCAAATGAGTGCACGCAACCGAAGGGGGGAAGCGCTTGCTTCAATTGGAAGAAGCTGGGACACTTTGCTAGAGATTGCAGAGCCCCGAAGGCCGGGCCGTCGGCAAATGTGGCACAAGGCTCACAGGGTGCCAGACCTGTGGCGAAGGCACGTGCTTACTGTATGGGCACTGAGTTGAGTGGGCAGGCTAGCAATGCCATCCACGAGAGCTGTCACATCGCAGGTAATTCTTTAACTGCTTTGATTGACACGGGGGCAACCCACTCATTCATATCTTTGGCTTGTGCAAATCGTTTGAGTTTGAATGTTTCTATGCTTCCGTTTGATTTGAATGTTTTGACTCCTGCTAAGGATTTGGTGGTAAATACTGCATGTTTGCATTGTTTGGTAGTAATCCAGAATAGGGATTTTCTGGTCAATTTGGTGTGTCTACCGCTCTTATCTCTCGAGATCATCCTCGGGATGGATTGGTTGTCCTACCATTATGTGATTCTAGACTGCGCTCGGAAACTGGTTTTCTTTCCCGAGCCAGGTGTGCGGAGATACTTGTCTGCAAATCGGCTTGTTGTGGCTATGTGTAATGGGGAGCCGGAGATAGTTTCACTTGCTAGCTTAGGAATGACGTCGGACATCCGAATTGAGGAAATTCGAGTGGTTCAGGATTTCCAAGATGTGTTTCCATCGGAGATTCCAGCTTTTCCTCCGTGTAGAGAGGTGGAATTCTTTATTGATTTGCAACCGAGTACGAGTCCGATTTCGGAATCAGCTTATCGGATGGCTCCAGCCGAGTTGGTAGAATTGAAAAGTCAGATTGAGGACTTGTTGGAGAAGGGTTTCATAAGGCCTAGTGTGTCGCCTTGGGGAGCACCGGTCTTATTGGTTAAGAAGAAGGATGGGAAATCTCGTCTGTGTGTGGATTATCGGAAGCTTAATAAGGTGACTATCAAGAACCGATATCCATTGCCACGAATTGATGATTTGATGGATCAGTTGAGGGGAGCCTCAATGTTTTCAAAGATTGACTTGAAGTCTGGTTATCACCAGATAAGAGTTCGAGATGAGGATATTCAGAAAACGACGTTTAGGACGCGGTATGGGCATTATGAGTTCTTAGTGATGCCGTTTGGAGTGACGAATGCACCTGCTATATTTATGGCCTACATGAATCGGATATTCCACTCATTCTTGGACAAGTTTGTAGTGGTATTTATTGATGACATCCTAGTGTATTCGAAGAGTGAAGAGGAACATGTAGAGCATCTTCGTCTAGCATTGCAAGTTTTGCGGGAAAGTAAGCTGTATGCAAACCCGTCAAAGTGTGACTTTTGGTTGAAAGAGGTGAATTTCCTTGGCCATGTTATATCAAAAGAGGGAATAGCCGTGGATCCAGCCAAGATTGATACGGTACTTTCATGGAAGCAGCCTCAAACAGTGACTGATGTGAGGAGCTTTGTGGGTTTGGCCGGTTATTACCGGAGATTCATTGAAGGTTTCGCTAAGATTGTGGCGCCTATGACACAACTTACGCGAAAAGATCAACCTTTTGCTTGGACAGAGAAGTGTGAGTCGAGTTTCCAGTTGTTGAAAGAACGGTTGACGACTTCACCAGTTTTGGTGTTACCACAGTCGGAGGAGCCGTATGAGGTTTATTGTGATACTTCTCATCAAGGTTTGGGTTGTGTGTTGATGCAACACAAGAGAGCAGTGGCTTATGCGTCAAGACAGCTGAAAGTGCATGAAAAGAATTATCCTACGCACGATTTAGAGGTTGCGGCCGTTGTTTTTGCATTGAAGATTTGGAGACATCATCTTTATGGTTGCACTTTTGTCGTGTTTAGTGACCATAAAAACCTCAAGTACTTGTTTGATCAGAAAGAGCTTAATATGAGGCAGAGGAGATGGATGGAAACATTGAAAGATTTTGATTTCACCTTAGAATACCATCCTGGAAAGGCTAATGTGGTAGCCGATGCTTTGAGTAGGAAGAGTGTGTCGGCATGTTCGGTGCAAATGGCTAGTCAACAAGAGTTATTGAGAGAGTTTCGTGACTTGCACCTAGAGGTAGAGTTTGCTTTAGGGAATATGAGACTGGGTATGATTACCATCTCAAGCGGGTTATTGGAGGACATTGCAAATTGTCAAGATGACAAGTTTCTCATGGAGAAAAGAGCTTTGATTATTCGAGGAACCAACCGAGATTTCAAGGTGGGATCGGACAATATCTTGAGATGTCAAGGTAGGGTGTGTGTGCCCGAAGCTATGAACTTGAGAAACACCATTCTAGGGGAGGCACACAAGAGTAAACTTAGTATACATCCCGGAGCAACAAAGATGTATCAAGACCTGAGGCATGATTTCTGGTGGCCGGGTATGAAGAAAGATGTGGCTGAGTATGTGGCATCGTGTCTAACTTGTCAGAAGGCGAAGATTGAGCATCAGAGACCAGCGGGGATGCTGCAGTCTTTAGATATCCCCGAGTGGAAGTGGGATGGCATTTCTATGGATTTCATCACTGGTTTACCTAAGACCAGGAGGAAGCATGATTCCATTTGGGTGATAGTGGATCGTTTGACAAAGTCTGCTCATTTTCTACCGGTATGGACTACGGATACAGCGGCGAAGTTGACCGATATTTACATTGCTGAGATTGTGAGGTTACATGGGATTCCGTCAAGTATAGTGTCGGATCGAGACCCAAAGTTTCCTTCACACTTTTGGAAGACTTTGCATGAGGCGTTGGGGACGAAATTGAGATTGAGTTCCGCCTATCATCCTCAGACAGATGGGCAGACCGAGAAAACAAATCAATCTTTGGAAGATGTGTTGAGAGCTTGTGTATTGGATGATCGTGGAAGTTGGGATGATGTATTACCATTGATAGAATTCACATACAACAACAGTTTCCACGCGAGTATTGGAATGGCACCATACGAGGCTTTGTATGGGAGAAGATGTCTGACTCCTTTGTGTTGGTACCAAGATGGGGAATGTATGATAGTCGGACCGAAAACGGTACAACAGACGACGGACAAGGTCCGAAAGATAAGGGCAATGATGAAGGTTGCTCAAGATCGCCAGAAAAGTTATGCGGATAGGCGTCGGAGGCCTTTAGAGTTTGAGGAGGGAGATCACGTGTTTCTCCGAGTTACACCAACGACTGGCGTTGGAAGGGCTTTGAAAGCGAAGAAGTTGACTCCAAAGTTTATAGGGCCTTATCAGATTTTGGAACGAGTTGGGAAGGTAGCATACCGGATCGCGTTGCCACCGGTACTATCTTTGATTCATGACGTGTTCCATGTGTCGCAATTGCGGAAATATACACCGGATCCATCACATGTGATCACACCAGATGACATCCAGTTGAGGGATAACTTGTCATTTGAAGTTCCGCCGATCAAGATTGCGGATAGGAAGGTGAAGCGTCTGAGAACGAAAGAGATACCTTTGGTGAAAGTAATATGGAACGAAGCTACAGGAGATACCACCTGGGAGCTCGAGGGTAAGATGAAGGAATTGTACCCCAGATTGTTTGACGACGTCTAAGTTTCGAGGACGAAACTTCTTTTAGGGGGGTAGTATTGTAAGACCCAAGATTTCATTGTATAGTTGGTTTAAGGAATGTTAGGGTTTCGATGTGTTCATGTGGTGAAACATCGTGTAATTATAGGATTTTGCTGTAATCGAGTTTGTTTTGTGCTCGTGCACTATAATTGTACAAACATTTGTCTTGTGATCCTGTTTCTTGTATAAGAAGGTTGATGTGGATTCAGAATAACGAGTTTTGGATTATTCTTGTTTTTGGAAAAACGAGTATGATTTTACCCGCTGATGGAAAATCTTACTGCGTCTGTTTTAAGTAAGGTTTCGGATGGGAGTTTTATATATCTGCGGGAGTGAGGTTATGTTCTGAGAATAATTTTCTAAGGTATGGAAGAAAATTACAGTCGCGGAAAAAGATTCGACGATAAGTTTAGGAAATGTTTAACGTTAGACGTTCTTTCAGTAGGTTTTATGTTTTTGTGAATTACGTTCGTCGCGACGCGCGAGAGCTGAGTAAGTGACTTGTTATGGAAGATTTGATAAAATCTTGTGACTTATTCATAAAGCAAATTGATCCAATGGCTAGGGTTTAAGCTTGGACTTTTGACTTTGATCCAAGGGTGGATTGGCTATCAAGAGCCTTTGTCATAGTAAGGAGGTTTGGTGACTTTGTGGACTTAGAAAACATCACAAATCTCTCTTTTCTTTCTCTCTTTCACGTGTGACTCCATTTCTTTCTTAACACTTCACCAAATTTTCCATTCCTCACCATTTCAATCCTTTTCAAGCTTTGGAGCTTAGAGGAAAGTTGTAGAGAATCACTTTCTAAAGGTAACCCTCTCTTCTCATCTCCTAGGTTGGTAGACTTATAGAGTTTAGGAATTTTTGGGTTTATGTTCTCATGAGGGTTTGTTAGGAAATGTTACTTTACATGGTTTTTGTTTCATGAATGTTGTTCATGAGGTTTAGAGAAGCATGTGTAGGCTTTGTTATTTTTGTTTTCCATGAGTTGGTGAAAAATCTCATGAGAAAAGTTAGGGTTTTGGGTTGGTTATGTATTGATCAATAACATGTGGTTAGGTTGTAAGGTTTTGAAAAGAAACGTTGTCTTTGAACCTTTGGGCGAAAGGGAAATGTGTTGCATGGTTTTGTTTTAGAAAATCCGATGAAAAATATTTTGGGGTTTATGAAAATATTTCCTAAGTGTTTTGTGTGGTGTTTTTGGGGTCCAAGTGGTTTAAAACTCTTGTGACATGTGGTGTTGCCTTTCGCTTTGAAAACATGTTTGAAAATGATTACCGGTCGGTTAAGGCCCGTAATAAAACTTGTGCTTGGGTTTGGTTATGATTTTGGGAATGAAAATCAAATAACTTGCACTCGAAGCAACCAACATGCTTTTGGAGATGTATTGCTTGCTTATGAAAATGGTTTGCTTTTGGCCTTGAAAAAGTGTTGGGAACTAATAGAATCAAACTAGGCTTGGTTGGGGAAAACGGTGGTGTGAGTTGCTGTTTTTGCTGTCATGACAGGTGCAACTCGTCGGGCGAGTGTTAACTTGCTGGGGCGAGCTTCACAGGCCATGAACACGCCAGGGCGAGCTCCACAGCGAGTGAGACCTGTCTTCACTGCCTTCACTCGCTGCCAACTCGCCAGGGCGAGCTCTGAGACCTAAAATCTTGGATTCTGATTTCTAAACTTGGTTTTTAACTTTCTAATCCCTTTTTATTAATTTATGGAAGTGGCGGGGATTGGAAACGAGTTTTTCGGGTACTCGGAAAGTGTGTGGCTTGTAACGCAAGAAAACGGCCATTTTGCATTTGAAATTATTTAAGACTTTTGACAATTGTTTTGGGTCCTAAAAATAGTACAAATAACTCATGGTGGTTGATCAATACGATAGTATTTGGTATGGTATCCGAAAGAGGGATTTTTCCTTAGGAACCTTTAGGTTTTTGGGGTTTTTGGTTTAGTTTCAATACGATTGGTTGGGAAACAATGTATTGATAATACGCTGCTTGTTTTAGGAAGCGCGTTGTGTGGTTTGAACGAGTTTTGTAAACGGAAGCTTGCCGAGGTAAGGGCTCCACTTTATTTCCGTCTTTTAAAACGGTTACAACATGCTTGGTTTTGCTGTTATGCAATTGCTGTGTGCTTTGGCATGTTTGTACTTATGTATTCTCGTTGATGAGAACGTGGTTATAAATACGTGTGCAATTTACATATGATTAAGAAAATGTATGTATGTTGTGATGGTTTGTGCATAGGCTTTAGGCTATGTGATTGTTTGCATGAGCATATATGATTGCGTACGTCAGATGGAGACTACGCGGGGTTTGTCAGATGGGACTGCCCGGTATATGCCAAGAGAATATATGCCATGCATTTCATAGTTGCGTACCGGGCGTTTGTCTGTGCGACTTCGCCAAATCCTAGTGGATTTTATTGAGTTGGTGGTTGTCTTGTGTGACTCACCCGGTGTTATCCCACCGTGATTGTTTTGGTATTGTCTTGTGTGACTCTACCTGGTGTTATCCCACCAATAGTAGGAGGTGTTATCCCACCAGAGACCTACGCCTTCTATAGAGAGGTTGAATTCCGGAATTAAATCATGCATGTGGCGAACCAGAGATCGGTTGTCACACCCATTGTAGAAGTCTGCATTAGGCTTGGTGATTTATTTATATAAGCCCGTTGGTGGGAATTACTTTTGAGATTAAGGGCTTTCTCTTGTGTTTGTGGAATTATTGTTATGTGTACATCTTTCGCACCGGTTATATATATACATAATTTTATTTTGTGGTGACCCTTTCTTTCATTTGCGGGCTCATCCCACCCAGATGATGGGTTAGGTCGTGGTGACGACGGTTGCTGTTCCAGGCCCCAGTGAGAGGTTGGAGCTTTAGCTTAGTTAGACTATGCACCGGTGTGGGTTGTACACCGTGCTTTTTGGGTTTAGGCATAGGATTCTAACTTGTTCTGTTGTAAGGATTTGAATACTTAGACTTGGATTGTAATTATTCAGGAATACACTTTGCTTGTCGAAGCACCTTATGGTAATGAGTTCTTTTGTATATTTGAATGCCGGCTCATTTAAAATCTTTTATGCGTAACTCTGATGTGTACAAAAAAAAAAAAAAATCATAGTGCCTTTTCTGGCCTTTGAAAAATGGGTTGTTACAGAGATGTTGGAGCTTTAGCTTAGTTAGACTATGCGCCGGTGTGGGTTGTACACCGTGCTTTTTGGGCTTAGGCATATGATTCTAACTTGTTTAGTTGTAAGTATTTGAATACTTAGACTTGGATTGTAATTATTCAGGAATACACTTTGCTTGTCGAAGCACCTTATGGTAATGAGTTCTTTTGTATATTTGAATGCCGGCTCATTTAAAATCTTTTATGCGTAACTCTGATGTGTACAAAAAAAAAAAATAATATAACGCCTTTTCTGGCCTTTGAAAAACGGGTTGTTACAATTGGTATCAGAGCACGGCTTTAAATCTTCAAAGGGAAAGTGTATACTTGGGTCGTTAGTCTAGAGTCGGTTAGAACATAGCTAGAGTAGTGGCAGTTCTAGTGTTTGTTCTGTGTCGGGTTATGAGTTAGTAGCCGTTGTATGAGATTTTCTGTTGAGACTCAGAAATGTTTGGATAAGGAATCTAATCAGAATTGGTATTGTGCAGAATAGAATGCCTCCAAGAAGGGTACCTACAGCACCTATGGCGGATAATACTGATATATATCAAATGGCTTATGCCATGAATACAATGGCAGCGGCTGTGACTGCTCAGAGCCATGCTAAGGCGCAGAGGGATCTGGAAAAGCGTGAAAGGGAAATACTTACTGCGGGATCTAGACTTCTTTCAAGTTTCAACCACCAGACTCCTCCAAAGTTTAATGGGGAGGGAGGTCCGGAAACTGCTGACTTATGGCTCCAATCTGTGGAGAGAATATTCGGGGCAATTCATTGTCCAGAAAGGGAGAAGGTAGTCTTAGCTACCTATCAGTTGTTAGGGGGTTCAGAGTATTGGTGAATTTCGAGTGGTTCAAGATTTCCAAGATGTATTTCCATCGGAGATTCCAGCTTTTCCTCCGTGTAGAGAGGTGGAATTCTTTATTGATTTGCAACCGGGTACGGGTCCGATTTCGGAATCAGCTTATCGGATGGCTCCAGCCGAGTTGGTAGAGTTGAAAAGTCAGATTGAGGACTTGTTAGAGAAGGGTTTCATAAGACCAAGTGTGTCGCCTTGGGGAGCACCGGTCTTATTGGTTAAGAAGAAGGATGGGAAATCTCGTCTGTGCGTGGATTATCGGAAGCTTAATAAGGTGACTATCAAGAACCGATATCCATTGCCACGAATTGATGATTTGATGGATCAGTTGAGGGGAGCCTCAGTGTTTTCAAAGATTGACTTGAAATCTGGTTATCACCAGATAAGAGTACGAGATGAGGATATTCAGAAAACGGCGTTTAGGACGCGGTATGGGCATTATGAGTTCTTAGTGATGCCGTTTGGAGTGACGAATGCACCTGCTATCTTTATGGCCTACATGAATCGGATATTCCACTCATTCTTGGACAAGTTTGTAGTGGTATTTATTGATGACATCCTAGTGTATTCGAAGAATGAAGAGGAACATGTAGAGCATCTTCGTCTAGTATTGCAAGTTTTGCGGGAAAGTAAGCTGTATGCAAACCCGTCAAAGTGTGACTTTTGGTTGGAAGAGGTGAATTTCCTGGGCCATGTTATATCAAAAGAGGGAATAGCCGTGGATCCAGCCAAGATTGATACGGTACTTTCATGGAAGCAGCCTCAAACAGTGACAGATGTGAGGAGTTTTGTGGGTTTGGCCGGTTATTACCGGAGATTCATTGAAGGTTTCGCTAAGATTGTGGCGCCTATGACACAACTTACGCGAAAAGATCAACCTTTTGCTTGGACTGAGAAGTGTGAGTCGAGTTTCCAGTTGTTGAAAGAACGGTTGACGACTTCACCAGTCTTGGTGTTACCACAGTCGGAGGAACCGTATGAGGTTTATTGTGATGCTTCTCATCAAGGTTTGAGTTATGTGTTGATGCAACACAGGAGGGCAGTGGCTTATGCGTCAAGGCAGTTGAAAGTGCATGAAAAGAATTATCCTACGCACGATTTGGAGCTTGCGGCCGTTGTTTTTGCATTGAAGATTTGGAGACATCATCTTTATGGTTGCACTTTTGTCGTGTTTAGTGACCATAAAAGTCTCAAGTACTTGTTTGATCAGAAAGAGCTAAATATGCGACAGAGGAGATGGATGGAAAAATTGAAGGATTTTGATTTCACTTTAGAATACCATCCGGGGAAGGCTAATGTGGTAGCCGATGCTTTGAGTAGGAAGAGTGTGTCGGTTTGTTCGGCACAGATGGATAGTCAACAAGAGTTATTGAGAGAGTTTCGTGACCTGCACTTGGAGGTAGAGTTTGCTTTAGGGAATATGAGACTGGGTATGATTACCATCTCAAGCGGGTTATTGGAGGACATTGCAAATTGTCAAGATGACAAGTTCCTTATGGAGAAAAGGGCTTTGATTGTTCGGGAAACCAACCGAGATTTCAAGGTGGGATCGGACAACATCTTGAGGTGTCAAGGTAGGGTGTGTGTGCCCGAAGCTATGGACTTGAGAAACACCATTCTAGGGGAGGCACACAAGAGTAAACTTAGTATACATCCTGGAGCAACAAAGATGTATCAGGACCTGAGGCATGATTTCTGGTGGCCGGGTATGAAAAAGGATGTGGCTGAGTATGTGGCATCGTGTCTGACTTGTCAGAAGGCGAAGATTGAGCATCAGAGACCCGCAGGGATGCTGCAGTCATTAGATATCCCCGAGTGGAAGTGGGATAGCATTTCTATGGATTTCATCACTGGTTTACCTAAGACCAGGAGGAAGCATGATTCCATTTGGGTGATAGTGGATCGTTTGACTAAGTCCGCTCATTTTCTACCGGTTAGGACTACGGATACAGCGGCAAAGTTGACCGATATTTACATTGCTGAGATTGTGAAGTTACATGGGATTCCGTCAAGTATAGTGTCGGATCGAGACCCAAAGTTTACTTCACACTTTTGGAAGACTTTGCATGAGGCGTTGGGGACGAAACTGAGATTGAGTTCCGCCTACCATCCTCAGACAGATGGGCAGACCGAGAGAACGAATCAATCCTTGGAAGATTTGTTGAGAGCGTGTGTATTGGATGACCGTAGGAGTTGGGATGAGGTATTACCTTTGATAGAATTCACATACAACAACAGTTTCCACGCGAGTATTGGAATGGCACCATACGAGGCTTTGTATGGGAGAAGATGTCAGACTCCTTTATGTTGGTACCAAGATGGGGAGAGTATGATAGTAGGACCGGAAATGGTACAACAGACGACGGACAAGGTCCGAAAGATAAGGGCAATGATGAAAGTTGCTCAAGATCGCCAGAAAAGTTATGCGGATAGGCGTTGGAGGCCTTTAGAGTTTGGGGAGGGGGATCATGTATTCCTTCGTGTTAATCCAACAACTGGCGTTGGAAGGGCTTTGAAAGCGAAGAAGTTGACTCCAAAGTTTATAGGGCCTTATCAGATTTTGGAACGGATTGGGAAGGTAGCATACCGGATCGCGTTGCCACCGGTACTATCTTTGATACATGACGTGTTCCATGTGTCGCAATTGCGGAAGTATACACCGGATCCGTCACATGTGATCACACCAGATGACATCCAGCTGAGGGATAACTTGTCATTTGAAGTTCCGCCGATCAAGATTGCGGATAGGAAGATGAAGCGTCTGAGAACGAAAGAGATACCTTTGGTGAAGGTAATATGGAACGAAGCTACAGGAGATACCACCTGGGAGCTCGAGAGTAAGATGAAAGAATTGTACCCCGGATTGTTTGACGACGTCTAAGTTTCGAGGACGAAACTTCTTTTAGAGGGGTAGTATTGTAAGACCCAAGATTTCATTGTATAGTTGGTAAGGAATATTAGGGTTTCGATGTGTTCGTGTTGTGAAACATCGTGTAATTATTAGGTTTTGCTGAAAGTTAGTCTATTTTGTGCTCGTGCACTGTAATTGTACAGACTTTTGTCTTGTGATCCTGTTGCTTGAATAAGAAGTTATATGTGAATTCAGAATAACGAGATTTGGATTATTCTTGTTTTTGGAAAAACGAGTAGGATTTTACCCGCGGATGGAAAATCTTACTGCGTCTGTTTTAAGTGAGGTTTCGGATGGGAGTTTTATATATCTGCGTGAGTTAGGATATGTTCTGAGATTAATTTTCCAAGGTGTGGAAGAAAATTACAGTCGCGGAAAAAAGATTCGGCGATAAGTTTTGGAAATGTTTAACGATAGACGTTCTTTCCGTAGGTTTTCTGTTTTTACGATTTACGTTCGTCGCGACGCGCGAGAGCTGAATGCGTGACTTGTCATGGAAGATTTGATTTAAATCTTGTGATTATCATAAAGCAAATTGATCCAATGGCTAGGGATTAAGCTTGGACTTTTGACTTTGATCCAAGGGTGGATTGGCTATCAAGAGCTTTTGTCATAGTAAGGAGGTTTGATGACTTTTGTGGACTTAAGAAATCACAAATCTCTCTTTTCTTTCTCTCTTTCACGTGAGACTCCATTACTTTCTTAACACTTCACCAAATTTTTTCATTCCTTACCATTTCAATCATTTTCAAGCTTTGGAACTTAGAGGAAAGTTGTAGAGAATCTCATTCTAAAGGTAACCCTCTCTTCTCATCTCCTAGGTTGGTAGACTTATAGAGTTTAGGAGTTTTTGGGTTTATGTTCTCATGAGGGTTTGTTAGGAAATGTTACTTTACATGGTTTTTGTTTCATGAATGTTGTTCATGAGGTTTAGAGAAGCATGTGTAGGCTTTGTTATTTTTGTTTTCCATGCGTTGGTGAAAAATCTCATGAGAAAGGTTAGGGTTTTGGGTTGGTTATGTATTGATCAATAACATGTGGTTAGGTTGTAAGGTTTTGAAAAGAAACGTTGTCTTTGAACCTTTGGGCAAAAGGGAAATGTGTTGTATGGTTTTGTTTTAGAAAATCCGATGAAAAATATTTTGGGGTTTATGGAAATATTTCCTAAGTGTTTTGTGTGGTGTTTTTGGGGTCCAAGTAGTTTAAAACTCTTGTGACATGTGGTGTTGCTTTTCGCTTTGAAAACATGTTTGAAAATGGTTACCGGTCGGTGAAGGCCGTAATAAAACTTGTGCTTGGGTTTGGTTTTGATTTTGGAAATGAAAACCAAATAACTTGCACCCGAAGCAACCAACATGCTTTCGGAGATGTATTGCTTGCTTATGAAAATGGTTTGTTTTTGTGCCTTGAAAAAGTGTTGGGAACTAATAGAATCAAACTAGGCTTGGTTGGAAAAAGGTGGTGTGAGTTGCTGTTTTTGCTGTCATGACAGGTGCAACTCGCCGGGCGAGTGTTCACTCGCTGGGGCGAGCGTCACAGGCCATGAACACGCTGGGGCGAGCTCCACAGCGAGCGAGACCTGTCTTCTCTGACTTCACTCGCTGCCAACTCACTGGGGCGAGCTCTGAGACCTAAAATTTTGGTTTCTGATTTCTAAACTTGGTTTTTAGCTTTCTAACCCCTTTTTATTAATTTATGGAAGTGGTTGGGATTGAAAACGGGTTTTTCGGGTATTCGGAAAGTACGTAACTTATAACGCAAGAAAACGGCCATTTTGCATTTCAAATTATTTAAGACTTTTGCCTATTGTTTTGGGTCCTAAAAATAGTACAAATAACTCATGGGGGTTGATCAATACGGTAGTTTTTGGTATAGTATCCGAAAGAGTTGAGTTTCCTTAGGAACCTTTAGGTTTTTAGGGTTTTGGTGTAGTTTCAATACTATTGGTTGGAGAACAATGTATTGATTGTTGCGCTACTTGTTTTAGGAAGCGCGTTGTGTTGTTTGAACGAGTTTTAGTAAACGGAAGCTTGCCGAGGTAAGGGCTCCACTTTATTTCCGTCTTTTAAAACGGTTACGACATGCTTGGTTTTGCGGTTATGCATTTGCTGTGTGCTTTGGCATGTTTGTACTTATGTATTCTCGTGATGAGAACGTGGTTATAAATACGTGTGCAATTTACATATGATTAAGAAAATGTATGTATGTTGTGATGGTTTGTACATAGGCTTAGGGCTATGTGATTGTTTGCATGAGCATATATGAATGCGTGCGTCAGATAGGACTACGCGGGGATTTTGTCTGTGTGACTATCCTGTATATGCCAAAGAGAATATATGCCATGCATTTCATAGTTGCGTGCCTAGGTGTATGTCTGTGTGACTTTGCCTACGTACCGGGCGTTTGACTGTGTGGATTTTATTGAGTTGGTGTTGTCTGTGTGACTCACCCGGTGTTATCCCACCGTGATTGTTTTGGTATTGTCTGTGTGACTCTACCTGGTGTTATCCCACCAATAGTAGGAAGTGTTATCCCACCAACAGTAGGAAGTGTTATCCCACCTGAGACCTACGCCTTCTATAGAGAGGTTGAATTCCGGAATTGAAATCATGCATGTGGCGAACCAGTGATTGGTTGTCACACCCATTGTAGAAGTCTGCATTAGGCTTGGTGATTTATTTATATAAACCCGTTGGTGGGAACTACTTTTGAGATTAAGAGCTTTCTCTTGTGTATGTGGAAATTTGCTATATGTACATCTTTCGCACCGGTTATATATATACATACTTTTATTTTGTGGTGACCCTTTCTTTCATTTGCGGGCTCATCCCACCCAGATGATGGGTTAGGTCGTGGTGACGGCGGCTGTTCCAGGCCCCAGTGAGATGTTGGAGCTTTAGCTTAGTTAGACTATGCGCCGGTGTGGGTTGTACACCGTGCTTTTTGGGCTTAGGCATATGATTCTAACTTGTTTTGTTGTAAGTATTTGAATACTTAGACTTGGATTGTAATTATTCAGGAATACACTTTGCTTGTCGAAGCACCTTATGGTAATGAGTTCTTTTGTATATTTGAATGCCGGCTCATTTAAAATGTTTTATGCGTAACTCTGATGTGTACAAAAAAAAAAAAAAAATATAACGCCTTTTCTGGCCTTTGAAAAACGGGTTGTTACAGAAACTAAAGCATAGATATACCAATTATGGTCATTGTGAATCATGGTTGTTGTTTAAAATAAAGGGATTTAAATTGATAGAAGGATCTAGATGGAGGAGGGAGGAAGAAAGAAGCATGAAGTGAATGCCATTTGTCATAAGACATCTTGAGTGCAATAGAATAAATCTAGATGGAGGAGAGAGGAAGAAAGAAGCATGAAGTGAATGCCATTTGTCATAAGACATCTTGAGTGCAATAGAAGAAATCTAGATGGAGGAGGGAGGAAGAAAGAAGCATGAAGTGAATGTCATTTGTCATAAGACATCTTGAGTGCAATAGAATAAATCTAGATGGAGGAGGGAGGAAGAAAGAAGCATGAAGTGAATGCCATTTGTCATAAGACATCTTGAGTGCAATAGAATAAATCTAGATGGAGGAGGGAGGAAGAAAGAAGCATGAAGTGAATGCCATTTGTCATAAGACATCTTGAGTGCAATATAATAAATCTAGATGGAGGAGGGAGGAAGAAAGAAGTATGAAGTGAATGCCATTTGTCATAAGACATCTTGAGTGCAATAGAAGAAATTTAGATGGAGGAAAGAGGAAGAAAGAAGCATGAAATGAATGCCATTTGTCATAAGACATCTTGAGTGAAATAGAAGGATCTATTTAGAGGAGAGAGGAAGAAAGAAGCATGAAGTGAATGACATTTGTCATTAGACATCTTGAGTGCAATAGAAGAAATCTAGATGGAGGAAAGAAGAAGAAAGAAGCATGAAGTGAATGCCATTTGTCATAAGACATCTTGAGTGCAATAGAAGGATCTAGATGGAGGAGAGAGGAAGAAAGAAGCATGAAGTGAATGCCATTTGTCATAAGACATCTTGAGTGCAATAGAAGAAATCTAGATGGAGGAGGGAGGAAGAAAGAAGCATGAAGTGAATGCCATTTGTCATAAGACAACTTGAGTGCAATAGAAGAAATTTAGATGGAGGAGGGAGGAAGAAATAAGCATGAATTGAAAGCCGTTTGTCAAAAGACATCTTGAGTGCAATAGAAGAAATCTAGATGGAGGCGGGAGGAAGAAAGAAGCATGAAGTGAATGCCATTTGTCATAAGACATCTTGAGTGCAATAGAAGAAATCTAGATGGAGGAAAGAGGAAGAAAGAAGCATGAAGTGAATGCCATTTGTCATAAGACATCTTGAGTGCAATAGAAGAAATCTAGATAGAGGAGGGAGGAAGAAAAAAGCATGAAGTGAATGCCATTTGTCATAAGACATCTTGAGTGCAATAGAAGAAATCTAGATGAAGGAGGGAGGAAGAAAAAAGCATGAAGTGAATGCCATTTGTCATAAGACATCTTCAGTGCAATAGAAGAAATCTAGATGGAGGAGGGATGAAGAAAGAAGCATGAATTGAATGTCATTTGTCATAAGACATCTTGAGTGCAATAGAAGAAATCTAGATGGAGGAGGGAGGAAGAAAGAAGCATGAATTGAATGCCATTTGTCATAAGACATCTTCCATCACCATAAGCCAACTCTTAGCCCAACCAAATGATGTTCATATAATTGTCAAGTAACCATTCCTAGAACATGGCATGCAAGCATTGGTCTACACAATCATGTTGGCAAGCCTCCAATGGCCAATTCAAGGAAGATGATGTCAAAGATGACATAGGGAGCTAGGGTTTTGGCTTGTGCATTAGGGTTTCATATTCAACAAGAAAGAAGCATGAATTGAATGTCATTTGTCATAAGACATCTTGAGTGCAATAGAAGAAATCTAGATGGAGGAGGGAGGAAGAAAGAAGCATGAATTGAATGCCATTTGTCATAAGACATCTTCCATCACCATAAGCCAACTCTTAGCCCAACCAAATGAAGTTCATATAATTGTCAAATAACCATTCCTAGTACATGGCATGCAAGCATTGGTCTACACAATCATGTTGGCAAGCCTCCAATGGCCAATTCAAGGAAGATGATGTCAAAGATGACATAGGGAGCTAGGGTTTTGGCTTGTGCATTAGGGTTTCATATTCAACTTTTAGTATAATTAAAGAATTAAAGATTAAAGATTAAAGATTAAAGATTAAAGATTAAAGATTAAAGATTAAAGATTAAAGATTAAAGATAAAGATTAAAGATAAAGATTAAAGATTAAAGATTAAAGATTAAAGATTAAAGATTAAAGATTAAAGATTAAAGATTAAAGATAAAGATTAAAGATTAAAGATATTTGACGCAAATTTTTATCAGCGATAAATTTATCATCTCGCCGTGAGTAATAAATTTTTATCCGCAATAACTTGTAATAGTGATTTTAAAAGTTTTCTCGGCGATCAAAATTGTCATCTTCCCGTCAAATAACTTATAATAGTGATTTTAAAACTTTTATCATAATAAGTACAATGCATTGATTAATAATTTTTAATTTAGATTCTCTAAACTCTCCTCAAGGTAATAATAATGGGACCAATTTAGTAAAGAAGATTGAAAAATATAAAGAAGTTGATAGCTCATGAATGCATGGCAGGTAGTGTACATGTACCACATACCCAAAAAATTGTGCACTTGGTTTGGTGACCATAATTTTGTGTAGACTTTCCAAATTTGATTGTAGTTGTCATGTCCTATATTTGCACATTCAATGTTTTTTGTTTGTTTAAGGTTCCTGATTCAAGTTATTATTTCCAGTGAACAATTATTTGTTCCACACACAACCCCTTGTCCCCCTAAAATCTGTTTATTATGATAGTCATAGCCACATGATTTGATTAATGTTATAGTTTGTTATGGACTATATTACTTTGCATCACAATGTGGCAATTATCTAAGTAATTTTTATATGATTGTAGGATGGAAATTATGAAGTGTTCTTTAGAATTAGGAGAAACACTCAATTGAAGAAGGCCATGAATGCAGATTATTAAACAACAATCAAAAACCTCCATAGAACAAAAGAGATAAGATTTAAATTACATTCAATACAATGCTGAAAAATCTATAAGCAAACATTAAAAGATTAGATAAACTTTATATCAAAATTTCAATCACGCAATACATTCCTGGAGCACAGAATTACAAAAACCTAAAGCCACCAAGAGTAAGCAAAGGAGGCGTAAGATGCAAGAAATCTATCACAGAGATTAATCTGCAAACATGCACAAACAAATGTGTTAGTCATGATTATAGGGAAATGACCACACTACACTCAATGAACTATACCTAAAAAATATTCAGAAGTGAAGATTAAATTAAGCACTAACACTGTCATATGAAGCTTAAAGCAATGGATGCAATAGATAGAGTATTCATAAGCAGCTTAATGCAATCATTGTCATAATTACACAAAGTAGGGCAAATAGAACATGATTTGCTTTGATGGATGAGTTGCTTGTTGGACATTCTCTCGTAACAGTGACACATTAACTCAATTGATATAACCACAAAAAGGAAATGGAAGCAAGGAAAACAGAGTACAAATGAGCAGAATCCAGTCTGTGCTACCATCTCCATTAGGTGCATGTTCAAATTAATCCACCTGTCATACCAGGGATATGTAGAAGTGATTTCTTGCTTATTGAACTTTATCTGATGGCAGTGAGAGCATAGCAGAAGTGAATGGGCACAGTGGATTCTTTTCCAATAGACACTCTCAACCAATAAAAAGAGAAGCATCTTCATTGGGTGGGCGTTGAAACTCAACCACTTGTCATGCAAATAACTTATAGCAGTGACAGTTTGCTTGTTAAACCTCACACCACAGTAATGACAGTATAACTTAAGTAAAAGATATGTATGTAAGGCAAATAAAATGTATTTTTTTTCAAAACAACAGATCTAAGTTAAGAGGACAGTGATCAGGATCCATTGTTACCATATTCACTGGATGCACATTGAAATATATCCATCTGGCATGCAAAGAACTTGTAGCAATGATAGTTTGCTTGCTGAACCTACTCTCATAGAAGGGACAACACAACAGAATCAATGAGCATATTAAGAAGCCTGTTGCAACAACTGGTAAACAAACAAAATGCTCCCTTTTCCAGCAGAGATTTCCACTAATGTAATCACACGAAGGACATGGATAGAAAGCAAACAGAATATACTATTCTCCAATAGAGAGCAGCAAATTTCAGAATGTACCATCATCTCCATTGGTCGCATGTTAAAATCCATCCGCTCATCATATAAAGAACACAAAGCAGTCATAGTTTGCTTGCTGTAACTTCTCCCATAGCAGTGACACAACAACTCAAATAATGAGGATGGTAAGAAGCTTCCTGCAACCTTTGATATAATAATTACACAAAGGGCACAAATGCAAGGCAAATTGAATATACTCCTTTGCAATAGAGATCAGCAAAATTCAGACCATGTCATCATCTCCATTGGGTGCATGTCAAAATTAAGCCACTTGTCATACCAAGAACATATAGCAGTTATTGTTTGCTTGTTGAACACTCTTTTCCAATAGAGATTTCCAACCAATGGAAGGATACTAATCAACATCCAATGACATCATCTTCATTGGATGCATGTTGAAATTCATCCAATTGGCATGCAAACAACTTATAGCAGGGATAGTTTACTTGCTAAATATTTTATCACAGTAGTGGCAGTACAACTCAAAGAATAAGAACAATGAGAAGCTTCCTGCAATCATACACATAATTACAAAAAGCCACGGATGCAAGGCAAATAGAATGTACTGTTTTGCAGTTGAAATTTCCAAGCAATATATTCCATTGTCATAATCTCTATTGGGTGCATGTTGATATTAATCCATTTGGCATGAAAAGAACTTTTGATACTATAACGCCCCAACTAAAATATCTAGAATATTTAGTCAAGACATAAATAAATGGTTCTAAGTACATAAAATTAACGAGTTTAAACAATTGAATTACAAGAATACAGCGGAGACAAATAAGATTCTAAGATAAACAGAATAAAACTGAAACAAAGAGGAAGACTAAAGTCTTCTAGTCCGATAAATCAAGCTCATCTCCAATCATCAGCTCCCTCCTGGTCCTTGCTCCGGTTAACCTGTCTACCTAAAAAAATTGTTTTGGAGTGGGGTGAGACTACTAAGCCTCAGTGAGTCCTACTACCCTCCTAGAGGTGACTACACCGGGGAATCCTAAACAGTCATAACATGCTAACATATTCATAATCATATCATAATGCTGAAAATAAAAGTGTAACACAGATAAAAACTCTTATTCATTTTAACCGCAAGGATTCTCCGAGGTGAGCATATCTAATAAATTATCAGCCCAGAGCCCAGCTCGCCATGAATGTTGGCCAGCTACTCGCTATGGCGAGTTCATGCAGAAATTACCCTGTTTTGCTAAAATCATAGTTTAAAAAAAAAATAGCACCTACAATCCTCATTTAAACCAGTGCAGCAAGATAAATTATATAACACAAAACATAATGGAGGTGAATTTGGGAGTTAATTCTCCTCACACAACAATTCCCTAATTTTCCTAAGTTATCATGCAAATTCATAAATTGGGGGAAACTATCTACACTATCCTAAAGAACCCACCTGTAAAAGAAGATTAATTCTGACTCTGCGTGTTCCCTACGACTTTGAGATCAATCCCGGTTGCTTCAAGGAGTCCCCACTATTGCTCCCAACACCCTAGCATCAAATTTCATCACTTGTAGGACATTTTTCCCTGAGAAACTCGCTGGGCGAGCTCAATTACTCGCCACGGCGAGTACACCAGATTTTCCAGCACAAACTCAGCTTCAGACCTCCAACTTCAAAAGGCTCTACAGACTTCGATACTAAGCCAAAACCTACGAAGTTTGTACTCAAAACGAAGGGAATTTTGTTAGCTATCCATAGAAAAAGGAATCGTTTCAAACGGAGTTACAAGGAGAGAGTAATTACCGTTTAAATACAGCCCTATCCAAACACGATTTCTGGAAAAATCCTGTGTTGAACACTCTACTTCAAAAATTCGTACAGAACTCAATTCTCAACGAAAATTCATGAAACCGGCGCCAAAATGACCGTATTCGAGCTAGCTTTCTATTACAAAAAGAATCATTCGAAACGGAGTTGTGAGGAGAGATTTATTACCGTTTTAGTGAAGGTGTATTCTCAAATACGGGTTTTTCAATTCCACATCAATGTGCTTCCAAATTTCTTACCCATGGCTTCCTAGTCCTTATAACCCATATACAAGATGAATCAACAGAGATGAGGTTGACTTAAAGGCATGAATTTGGGAAATAGTTGAAGGATTGGATTGATTCTTACATTTTCTTGAAGCTTAGAGACTAATGCATCCATTTCCTCTTTTGCATGTGGTTTCTATCTAAGTCTTGGATTGGATTTTATGATGGAAATGATGGTGGTGAGTTTCTGAGCGTGAGGGAAGGAAGAGAGTGGAGAGACTTATGTTTCTGATTTGTGAGAGAAATGAGGGTGAGTGGAAAAGTGAGGTGGTCTTGTGGTTTTGTTCTCAATTAAATGTGGGTCCCACCACACTCACAGGATTATTCTTGTTTCCTTTGATTATAATGTGGTCAAAACTCTTTAATTTCTCTCTAATAAATTACCATTTGGTGGTCAAGGAAATAGGGATGTTACAATATACCCCCCTTAACAGAATTTCGTCCTCGAAATTCAAAACTTCTTCATTCATCATCAAGGTATATCGTCTATATCCGCATCCAATTCTTAGACTTCACTTTTCTCCGGTCGAATACATTCAATCCCTTGGATCAAAACTTTCCCCTCTTAGGGGTTACTGGCTAAAGGTTATTCTCGCACTCTCAATCGATCTCGTGCTGCGCACTCTGATTCGACTACTCACTAGCATCCTCTGGTCTGTGTCCTTGCAGCTTTAGTCTATAATCCATGAGCATGATCATACATCATCTCGTCTTATCCGCCTTTATTTCCTCTACTACGGTTAATCTTCTTCCATTACTATCGGTATTAACTCAAATACTCAACTGACTTAATAGGTCGGTACCTGGCCCGGTTAGGTACACCTCAAAACGTGTGACACTTGTTAAGTTTACGTGGTTAACTGAAACCTATGGGTCTGATATAGATATTAATAAATCCAGAATCACGCTCCCTATAGTTACTCTCATTTCCAACTACTATAGTGCTTTCCGAATACTATAGCGCCTAACACGTCGTGTGTATCCTTGCACTACACGTGTTATTTAAATACTGCGGCTCAAAAGAAATAGTGAACGAGTGGGTTAGTACTTCTAATGCTGAGACTGAATTGAATTGTTTTGCTTGCGTTGATCAATAGGCTAACTAGTAGCTCACTCAAGATAGGAGATGGTTTCCAAATGAGAATGGTTTATATTACTCTAAGCGAGCAATAAACTCTTACATTTATCTAAATTGATTGTTGGTAACTAAACTTGAAGTTAGGGTAGTTTGGTCAAGATGTTCGAGTTCAGCAACTGATCTTACATGGTCATATGAAATAAATCTGGAAGGTCGAAACGTTCGGCAGAGATACTCAAGGTTAATACACTGATTTCACATGATTTAGAACATGGAGCGTGAAAGGTTTGAATTCTTAACACTGATTTCACTAGAACAATTGAACTCCACTGAATTGGGGATAATCCGAACTTAATTATGAATTTGGCTGATAAGGCTCTATAAAGGAGAGTTATCTAATTTTGGTTGGAATAGTGATTACGTCGTTCTTGCGTACGAATGCTTAATTAATTCACTGATACTGAGTTAGGTAGGATACATCGGAATGGGTTGAAGAATGTTGATCAACAGATCAACCAAAGCGAGTAAGAAATTTAACTACAATTATCCGTGGTTTGACAAGAGGAATAGGTTTCCACGAATCTGATGGAGTTACTAACGACAAAACTGAAAGACTGAAGGCATTGGATAAGGTTACTTAGGAGTAACGTTATACACAATCTGTGTGACTGACTGACGTCGATGAATTTGGAAAGTTGCATCCTAACAGAATTTGTGCTTAGCACCTGACGGTCAAGTATTTAAAATGCGGGAAGGATTTACTCATCTGAGGCATATTCAGACAAGTTAGACAGTACACACATTCTTGGTGTTCCATGATTTGTGAACGTCGAATTGAACAGCGCTTGGTTCGACGAACGACTGAATGGGGATTATTATGAATGGAAGGCGATTGAAGATTTCTTTCCTATCGGGTTCAGACTTATGTTCTACAGTTCTACTTTTTCTAGTTTCCTCAGGTTGGGACAACTAAGTCTTCACTCAGGTTTCTTGCTGACAAGCTCTTATGGGAAGGTTTAACTGATTCAATTAGTATTCGGCTGAGGGGTCTGAATAAGAAGAAGTGTCAGGTGACTAGCTGATGTTAAAGTCAAACTTAGTTACTTGTTTCCGGGTAGCTAACATACAACTAACATGTTGGTCTAAGTGGTTGGTGCGATTGATACTGTCTCTTGTTTGCTAACCTTATCAAGTTGTGTTTCCTACTGTCTGGCTTAAGGTTGGTTCCGCACTGAAACGTTGACTCTATGTCGTTGGCATCTAGGATTAATATCTTAGGCGGCAATATAGCTTGGTTGGCCTCAGGAGAGTGATAAAATATGGTAGTTTACATCTAATCTTCAAACTGGGTCGCTAATTGGTCCCTAATACAGAATTACTAGTCTAACGGTAACTGAATGGTAATTCTCAATATACGGTTTAACTAATCCTACTGATTCCTTAATTAACTGGTCCAAATGTATGATTTCGTATATTGGGTGGTCGACCCATCACGGAACTAAGTTACCGGTCTCTAAACTATCTAATGTCAAGGCAACTACGGATCGACTTTGGCGACTGCTTGAGCTAACAGTGATTCTTAACTAGTATTTAATCAAGGCTTAACCTACGATGGTTCGGTGCAATTTCCCGTTTATTGAGTAATAGACTAATCCTATTTATTGGCATCTAGGTGTGGTATCATAATTGTTAACTTATAAGGTTTGCAGTAATTCGAATGTTAAGGTATGGGTGCTAAGATTCCACTATTCTTATCGCGGTAGTTAACTGGTCCAAAGTGCCGAGTTACTAGTTCTCGGATACTTAATTTAACGGTCTTTAATAAACCTATTCGGATAACGGTATTGCTGAGGGAAAATTCAGTTTTGCCGTGCGGCTAGGTTATGCTTATGTGATATGGTACTGTCACTGGCTTCTAACCTATTCAATGATAATATTCCATAACTGTCTTAGGTGACTACGATGTCATAAACATTTCCTAACTGTTGATTTTGGGTCGAAGCTTGGGTCTCTAAGGTTCGCTGCTAAAGACGGGTGTGGTTAGGAAAGTTCTAATTATTACGTTAGTTAAAAACTTGGCTCCTGTTGATATGGTAGAAATAGTGTTAAGAGTTGAAGGGTCGAAGTAACTTAGTTAAGGGCATACTAGAGGGTAGTCTAATAAAATGACTTGAAGAGTTATTGGGATGTGCTTGTGTTCTAATTTGGTTTCTCTAGTACTGTTGGTTTGATTTGAATTTCCCTTACTAGTATATCTATCAGGTCCACTATACTCAGCTACTAATTTAGGGACATAAGGGTGATAGTACTTAATGTGTACTCTTGGGTACGGTACTGCTAAAGGAGAGTTCTAATAGTCATTCTAATTATGGCTAAGTCCCTAGTGGGTCGGTGTAATTACTAATTCTACCTGAAAGGGTGTACTCATCCTATTGAGAACATTAATGTTTGATAATCTTGGGACAGTCTAGTCGAGTTGGAATCTCAAAAATTAACGGAACATGGATGAGGTCTAACTAAATTTTGCTAACACAGGTGAATTCCTCGCTTGCACTGAACAACTATCTATTCAGGGAGGAGTTTTGGTTTACTTCTACTATTACTGGATGTTACTCTGACAATAAACTTGGCTGATTTTAGGCTCTCGGTAGGATGAGGTCATTTCTTGGTTAGGGAAGTTTACCTGACATACAATGTCAGTTGAATACTGTTGTGCACTACACACTTCAGTATAACGATACACTTGCATTCCTTGCTTGTTTACACAACTTACTCCTGTGGCACCATTTGCCACCGTTCCAATATTCACTTATAAGAATTTTCTTCAACGACTGCTCCTCGATTGCATCTCCACTACGATCTTAACGCTGGAATTTTCAGAGTCCACTTCAGTTCTAAAACATAATACCCTGCCTACCATACACAATACTGAGTTGATCAGGCTCAACACGCGATGGTTTCAGCGTAAACAGTTCAGATCCAAAGGGTCCGTTCTACTTAGGAAGGGATTGTAAATACTCATGGCAAGATCTGATACTGGATCGACCTGCTCTGATACCAATTATAACACCCCAACTAAAATATCTAGAATATTTAGTCAAGACATAAATAAATGGTTCTAAGTACATAAAATTAACGAGTTTAAACAACTGAATTACAAGAATACAGCGGAGACAAATAAGATTCTAAGATAAACAGAATAAAACTGAAACAAAGAGGAAGACTAAAGTCTTCTAGTCCGATGAATCAAGCTCAGCTCCAATCATCAGCTCCCTCCTGGTCCTTGCTCCGGTTAACCTGTCTACCTAAAAAAATTGGTTTGGAGTAGGGTGAGACTACTAAGCCTCAATGAGTCCTACTACCCTCCTAGAGATGACTACACCGGGGAATCCTAAACAGTCATAACATGCTAACATATTCATAATCATATCATAATGCTGAAAATAAAAGTGTAACACAGATAAAAACTCTTATTCATTTTAACGCTGGAATTTTCAGAGTCCACTTCAGTTCTAAAACATAATACCCTGCCTACCATACACAATACTGAGTTGATCAGGCTCAACACGCGATGGTTTCAGCGTAAACAGTTCAGATCCAAAGGGTCCGTTCTACTTAGGAAGGGATTGTAAATACTCATGGCAAGATCTGATACTGGATCGACCTGCTCTGATACCAATTATAACACCCCAACTAAAATATCTAGAATATTTAGTCAAGACATAAATAAATGGTTCTAAGTACATAAAATTAACGAGTTTAAACAACTGAATTACAAGAATACAGCGGAGACAAATAAGATTCTAAGATAAACAGAATAAAACTGAAACAAAGAGGAAGACTAAAGTCTTCTAGTCCGATGAATCAAGCTCAGCTCCAATCATCAGCTCCCTCCTGGTCCTTGCTCCGGTTAACCTGTCTACCTAAAAAAATTGGTTTGGAGTAGGGTGAGACTACTAAGCCTCAATGAGTCCTACTACCCTCCTAGAGATGACTACACCGGGGAATCCTAAACAGTCATAACATGCTAACATATTCATAATCATATCATAATGCTGAAAATAAAAGTGTAACACAGATAAAAACTCTTATTCATTTTAACCGCAAGGATTCTCCGAGGTGAGCATATCTAATAAGTTACCATTTGGTGGTCAAGGAAATAGGGATGTTACAATCTACCCCCCTTAACAGAATTTCGTCCTCGAAATTCAAAACTTCTTCATTCATCATCAAGGTATATCGTCTATATCCGCATCCAATTCTTAGACTTCACTTTTCTCCGGTCGAATACATTCAATCCCTTGGATCAAAACTTTCCCCTCTTAGGGGTTACTGGCTAAAGGTTATTCTCGCACTCTCAATCGATCTCGTGCTGCGCACTCTTATTCGACTACTCACTAACATCCTCTGGTCTGTGTCCTTGCAGCTTTAGTCTATAATCCATGAGCATGATCATACATCATCTCGTCTTATCCGCCTTTATTTCCTCTACTACGGTTAATCTTCTTCCATTACTATCGGTATTAACTCAAATACTCAACTGACTTAATAGGTCGGTATCTGGCCCGGTTAGGTACACCTCAAAACGTGTGACACTTGTTAAGTTTACGTGGTTAACTGAAACCTATGGGTCTGATATAGATATTAATAAATCCAGAATCACGCTCCCTATAGTTACTCTCATTTCCAACTACTATAGTGCTTTCCGAATACTATAGCGCCTAACACGTCGTGTGTATCCTTGTACTACACGTGTTATTTAAATACTGCGGCTCAAAAGAAATAGTGAACGAGTGGGTTAGTACTTCTAATGCTGAGACTGAATTGAATTGTTTTGCTTGCGATGATCAATAGGCTAACTAGCAGCTCACTCAAGATAGGAGATGGTTTCCAAATGAGAATGGTTTATATTACTCTAAGCGAGCAATAAACTCTTACATTTATCTAAATTGATTGTTGGTAACTAAACTTGAAGTTAGGGTAGTTTGGTCAAGATGTTCGAGTTCAGCAACTGATCTTACATGGTCATATGAAATAAATCTGGAAGGTCGAAACGTTCGGCAGAGATACTCAAGGTTAATACACTGATTTCACATGATTTAGAACATGGAGCGTGAAAGGTTTGAATTCTTAACACTGATTTCACTAGAACAATTGAACTCCACTGAATTGGGGATAATCCGAACTTAATTATGAATTTGGCTGATAAGGCTCTATAAAGGAGAGTTATCTAATTTTGGTTGGAATAGTGATTACGTCGTTCTTGCGTACGAATGCTTAATTAATTCACTGATACTGAGTTAGGTAGGATACATCGGAATGGGTTGAAGAATGTTGATCAACAGATCAACCAAAGCGAGTAAGAAATTTAACTACAATTATCCGTGGTTTGACAAGAGGAATAGGTTTCCACGAATCTGATGGAGTTACTAACGACAAAACTGAAAGACTGAAGGCATTGGATAAGGTTACTTAGGAGTAACGTTATACACAATCTGTGTGACTGACTGACGTCGATGAATTTGGAAAGTTGCATCCTAACAGAATTTGTGCTTAGCACCTGACGGTCAAGTATTTAAAATGCGGGAAGGATTTACTCATCTGAGGCATATTCAGACAAGTTAGACAGTACACACATTCTTGGTGTTCCATGATTTGTGAACGTCGAATTGAACAGCGCTTGGTTCGACGAACGACTGAATGGGGATTATTATGAATGGAAGGCGATTGAAAATTTCTTTCCTATCGGGTTCAGACTTATGTTCTACAGTTCTACTTTTTCTAGTTTCCTCAGGTTGGGACAACTAAGTCTTCACTCAGGTTTCTTGCTGACAAGCTCTTATGGGAAGGTTTAACTGATTCAATTAGTATTCGGCTGAGGGGTCTGAATAAGAAGAAGTGTCAGGTGACTAGCTGATGTTAAAGTCAAACTTAGTTACTTGTTTCCGGGTAGCTAACATACAACTAACATGTTGGTCTAAGTGGTTGGTGCGATTGATACTGTCTCTTGTTTGCTAACCTTATCAAGTTGTGTTTCCTACTGTCTGGCTTAAGGTTGGTTCCGCACTGAAACGTTGACTCTATGTCGTTGGCATCTAGGATTAATATCTTAGGCGGCAATATAGCTTGGTTGGCCTCAGGAGAGTGATAAAATATGGTAGTTTACATCTAATCTTCAAACTGGGTCGCTAATTGGTCCCTAATACAGAATTACTAGTCTAACGGTAACTGAATGGTAATTCTCAATATACGGTTTAACTAATCCTACTGATTCCTTAATTAACTGGTCCAAATGTATGATTTCGTATATTGGGTGGTCGACCCATCACGGAACTAAGTTACCGGTCTCTAAACTATCTAATGTCAAGGCAACTACGGATCGACTTTGGCGACTGCTTGAGCTAACAGTGATTCTTAACTAGTATTTAATCAAGGCTTAACCTACGATGGTTCGGTGCAATTTCCCGTTTATTGAGTAATAGACTAATCCTATTTATTGGCATCTAGGTGTGGTATCATAATTGTTAACTTATTAGGTTTGCAGTAATTCGAATGTTAAGGTATGGGTGCTAAGATTCCACTATTCTTATCGCGGTAGTTAACTGGTCCAAAGTGCCGAGTTACTAGTTCTCGGATACTTAATTTAACGGTCTTTAATAAACCTATTCGGATAACGGTATTGCTGAGGGAAAATTCAGTTTTGCCGTGCGGCTAGGTTATGCTTATGTGATATGGTACTGTCACTGGCTTCTAACCTATTCAATGATAATATTCCATAACTGTCTTAGGTGACTACGATGTCATAAACATTTCCTAACTGTTGATTTTGGGTCGAAGCTTGGGTCTCTAAGGTTCGCTGCTAAAGACGGGTGTGGTTAGGAAAGTTCTAATTATTACGTTAGTTAAAAACTTGGCTCCTGTTGATATGGTAGAAATAGTGTTAAGAGTTGAAGGGTCGAAGTAACTTAGTTAAGGGCATACTAGAGGGTAGTCTAATAAAATGACTTGAAGAGTTATTGGGATGTGCTTGTGTTCTAATTTGGTTTCTCTAGTACTGTTGGTTTGATTTGAATTTCCCTTACTAGTATATCTATCAGGTCCACTATACTCAGCTACTAATTTAGGGACATAAGGGTGATAGTACTTAATGTGTACTCTTGGGTACGGTACTGCTAAAGGAGAGTTCTAATAGTCATTCTAATTATGGCTAAGTCCCTAGTGGGTCGGTGTAATTACTAATTCTACCTGAAAGGGTGTACTCATCCTATTGAGAACATTAATGTTTGATAATCTTGGGACAGTCTAGTCGAGTTGGAATCTCAAAAATTAACGGAACATGGATGAGGTCTAACTAAATTTTGCTAACACAGGTGAATTCCTCGCTTGCACTGAACAACTATCTATTCAGGGAGGAGTTTTGGTTTACTTCTACTATTACTGGATGTTACTCTGACAATAAACTTGGCTGATTTTAGGCTCTCGGTAGGATGAGGTCATTTCTTGGTTAGGGAAGTTTACCTGACATACAATGTCAGTTGAATACTGTTGTGCACTACACACTTCAGTATAACGATACACTTGCATTCCTTGCTTGTTTACACAACTTACTCCTGTGGCACCATTTGCCACCGTTCCAATATTCACTTATGCTCCAGGTACATGGTTCGATTCACCACGAGGGCAAAAACTCCACAAGGGGGGTGGAGAAGGCCGTGAGTAACAGTTATGGGGGTAACCCAGGCCTGGGACCACCAGAGAGGTGGGGTCCAGGGCTGTTACAGAAAAAGGCTCAATTGGTAGTGGTGAATGCATTGAACATGTACTTATGCTCCAGGTACATGGTTCGATTCACCACGAGGGCAAAAACTCCACAAGGGGGGTGGAGAAGGCCGTGAGTAACAGTGCTTAGTATCGGGAATGGCTGAGTTACCTGGTATCGGGAATGGCCAGGGCTGTTACACACATCCAAGTTTGAAGCCCTGAGAATGAAAGATGATGAGAGCATTCGGGACTTTCACTTGAGCCTCATAGACATTGCAAACTCTTTTGAAGCCCTGGGAGAAAAGATGTCTGATGAGAAACTGTCAAGGAAACTTCTTAGATCAATCCCCAAAAGGTTTGACATGAAGGTAACGACAATTGAGGAAGCGCATGACATCTCCACCATGAAGATGGATGAGTTGGTTGGATCTCTCCAAACTTTTGAAATTGTCTTGAATGAACGTGGTGACAAAAAGAACAAGAGCATTGCTTTTGTTACAAATACTGACGATGGTAATGTTCAAAGTAAGGATGAAGAGGAAGAAAGCATAGCAGATGCTATTGCCATACTTGGTAGACAGTTCAAAAAAGTGCTGAAAAGAGTTGATCGTAGGAATCGACAGAATGGGCAGAGCATCAGATTCGACATCAACAAGCAACCAAACAGTTTGAAGAAAACCAAACCTGAGGAAAAGAACAGTCAAAGCAAGGGTGTTCAATGTCATGAGTGTGAAGGATATGGACACATAAGGTCAGAATGTGGTACTTATCAGAAAAGACAAAAGAAAGGATTAACAGTTTCTTGGTCAGATGAAGACTCCGAGGAAGAGAATGAATCAGCCAGACACGTGACTGCCTTAACTGGAACTTGCGTTTCAGATTGTGACTCAGATGAAGATGGTGATGTATCTTATGAGGAACTGGTTAACACCTATAGAGAATTACTCACAAGGTATGAAGAGATGTGTAGAATCCTTGAGAAGCAGAAAAAGACCATTAACAAACTCCAAGCTGAAGTAAACATACAGGTTGAAAAAGCATCAAAAGCTCAGGATGAAGTTACTCAAGTTAATACTCAAATGGATGAATTAAGGAAACGTGTGAGCCAACTAAACTCAGGAACAGATCTTCTTGAAGAAATTCTGGAGAATGTACCAAGTGGTAAGGCAAAGTCAATTGGGTACAACTACTCAAATCTGAATCAGTATCAACAGGACACTGAAACTAAGTTTACAACTGCTGAAGATGTTTTTGATCCTTTCACTGGGAAGGTGATGTTGAAGCATCATACTCAACATTCTAAAGCCTATCTAGTTCCAAAGTTTGCTCTTGATCCAAAACCTCTTGTTCACCAAAGATCCAAAAATCAGAGGAGATATCGTAGATGGGTGTGTCATCACTGTGGAAAACGAGGACACATTAGACCTTTTTGCAACAAGCTGTATGGGTATCCTGACCAGAAGCCTCAACCAAATGTTGTGCAGAAAGAGGAAGTTATCAAGAAGGAGTGGAAGCCTAAAGGAGAAAATGTTAGTTTAATTGCTCACACATCTCTTAGAGCATCATCAAGGGAAGATTGGTATTTTGATAGTGGATGCTCTAGACACATGACCGGTGAAGAGAAGTATCTCATAAATATGAGATCCTACAAGTCTAGTTTTGTAACTTTTGGAGACGGTGCAAAAGGAGAAATAGTCGGAATTGGGGATCTGATCAACCATGGATTGCCCAAACTGGAAAATGTGCTCTTAGTCAAAGGCCTCACAACAAATCTGATTAGCATCAGCCAGCTGTGTGATCAAGGGATGAAAGTTAACTTCACCAAATCTGAATGTTTAGTCAACAATGAAGAAGGACAACTAATGCTGAGAGGCACTAGATCTAAAGATAACTGCTATTTGTGGATACCTCAGGAAGAAGCCTTCACATCTATTTTCCATGTTACTACAAAGGATGAAGTTCAACTATGGCACCAGAAATTAGGACATCTCAATCTGAAAGGAATGAAGAAAGCTATGTCAGCTGAAGCCATCAGAGGCCTTCCCAGACTCAAGATCATTGAAGGTAAGGTGTGTGGAGAATGTCAAATTGGAAAGCAAGTCAGAATGTCGCATCCAAAGTTGGAGCATCAGACAACCTCCAAGGTTCTTGAATTACTACACATGGATCTCATGGGACCCATGCAGGTGGAAAGTTTGGGAGGTAAGAGGTTTGCCTTCGTGGTTGTTGATGACTATTCCAGATACACATGGGTAAATTTTGTCAGGGAGAAGTCAGATACTTTTGATGTGTTCAAGGAGCTGTGCATTCAACTTCAAAGAGAGAAAGGAAGTAATGTTGTTAGAATCAGAAGTGACCATGGAAGAGAATTTGAGAAGCTAAGGGGCAAGTTAGGAATTTGCCTCTATGAGGAGTTATAGCAGTTAATGAGCTTGAGGCGTGCAACTGTCATTTTTTCCCTCTCCAACTTATGTGTGCACGCTATCCTAGGAGAATCAAATTAAATTCCTTCTTTCCATTACACATGGTATGTGCTATCAGATGTCCTAACAACTGATGTGTGTTATCTGTATGTTTGCATTTATCTACTGATGCATGATCGTTCTGATATTGGTAGTTGTAGATCAGTTGTAGCATGTTTGCCTATAAAAGCATGCGTATGTTATGATGTTTACACATGGCTTGTCTGCCCCATGTGCATTTGTAGTTGTGGTGTGTTTGCATATAGCCTGTCTGGCCTATGTGCATGAGATTGAGTAGTGAGGGGGAGGAGTAACTCTTGTGGTAGTTGGTTGTGGTTACTATTATTCTTATATGTGCGAGAATCTATATTTTTCTGCATGCTGGTAGTAAGGGGGAGCGTATTGATCTATGCTGGTGTGTGTTTGTCAAATTTGTGGCCAAAAAGGGGGAGTAAGTGTTTAATTTGTTGGTTTGGTTACCTGCTCTTGTTTCTGGTATGTGCTTCTGATATGTGTTGTGACTGTGAACTGTGTCTGTTCTGGTATATGTGTTGTGGATGGTGGTGTATGTATGTGCTGAGATATGCAGGTGTTCAGGGGGAGCTGATTTGTATTTTGCAGGGGGAGATGTTTTGTGAAATGTTGAAGGCGAAGTAGTTATTTTGTGTTCCGCTGTTACATGCCTATCAATGTTTATTTTCCTGACCATTTAAGGCGAAGTAGTTATTTTGTGTTCCGCTGTTGCATGCCTCTCTAATAAACTTAAAAGATACATCTTAATCTTTTCTACTGTTCTCCATGAAGGAGTAGTATGGAAACTGTTTTGAAGGATAACTACTATTCATCTTTATGCTTGTGTGTTTATGTTGAGAAAAAGAAGTGTAGGTGAAGTATCAGTTTAAGTATTGTCTGTATGGTCATAATGTGTTTTAGCCAAAAATTTGCCAAAGGGGGAGTTTGTTGAGTCTTTGGTTGTTGGCTGCATTTTGGGTAAAACAAACCTTGAAGCAGGATGGGCGACATGATGCTGAAGTGGAAGAAATGGTCACGAGAAAGGGGGGGTTTGAATTGTGACCCTTTTAAAAATTAATCCTGCACTCTTAAAATTGATCTCAAGTGTATACTTGAATAAATGTTAGTGAAGAAGAAATCAGATTGTTCTAAGAACAATCTCTGCTGTATGAGTATTCAAAGTAAATGAAGTGGTTTATGTGATGTGTGTTTAGAGAAATTAAAGAGTTAAAGGTAAGAGAGATCCACACACAAAAGTTATACTGGTTCATGTAACATCCCAATTTATTTATTCGTCATTTTATGTCTAATTATTTATGTTAGTGAGATAGAATATTTTATTAGTCGATAGTGTCAGATAATTAATTTTATCGCGAAACATTAGTTAACCCGCGAGTGACCGTGCTAATGGGCCTTAAGCCCATTGGGCCTAAGATCAAAGTAAGGGGGCGCTACTTATAGCCTTAGAGAGAGAGAGAGAGCCTATTTTCTTGTGTTTTGTGAGAAGCTAGAGAGAAGGAAGAGCATTTGGGAGCTAGGGCAAGAGCAAGAGAAGAGAATCAAGAGGTGGACTAGAGAATCCATCAATCTGAGGTAAGAGAGTTAGATTATATAATTCCGAGTGATTCTAAAGAGGGGAGAATGTCGATTTCTCCGTTCCCAAACTCTTTACACTCATTTTCTTTTGGGTCTTGGAAGGAATTTCTTAAAGAAAGTTGTAGGAATTGTTCATAACATGTTTAATATACTTGTACCATGATGTATGAACGAATTTAATGGGGAAAAATGGGAATTTGTAGATGTTTGTTCAAGAACAATGAGTTTTGTGGGTTTTGAGTAAAAATGATAAATCATTACTTTTTTTATGTATATGTTGTAGATCGGTGAAATGAATTGTCCTTTTGTTTTTATATGTATGTATTACACTTGAAAACAACTTCTTTTGGGATCTGGAACATCAAAAATGGGTTTTTGGGTCGATTTGAGTTAGAAATCGCGATGCTGAATATTGCTGTCAGGAGGCCTTCGCTTAGCGAGCGTTAGCGACCAGCTCGCTGATTTTCGCCAGAAGCTGTTTCTGTCTGACTTTTCTTCGCCATTCGTCGCCATGGCTTCGCTCAGCGACCAGTACTGGGTCTGACTTATTTTGTGGATGTTTTAAACTGTAATTAGGGACTTGTAACATGGATTAATGGTATCCTAACATGCAATTAAGTGTTTTTAACTATGATTGATTTCTTGTTGATGAATAATGATGTATTGATGAATTGTTGATTATATTTGTGGAATATAATTGTTGTTGATTGTGTTGATGATGTTTGTTAAAATGTCAAAGAAGTATATTAAGGTGTTAATCAACTTAATAAAGAAGGATATTAGAATTATGTTATTCTAATAAAGAAGAATATTAAGGTATGTGTTATCTTAATAAAGAAGTAATGTTGGATAGTGTTCCACATTAGTAAAGGAAGAGCTTAATGCTAATTAAAATGATTGTGTGAGAATATTCATGAACATACATGCATTCATGAATTATATTAGGGATATTGGATATTCCAATAAAGAAGGATATCGAATTATATTTATCCGATAAAGAAGAATATTAGAGGTGAGATACTCTAATAAAGAAGAATGGTACCACATGCATTAGATATGTCTAGAGTGACATAACATGATTTGTGGCATTAGATGCATTAGGATGATGTGCATATTGTGTGATAATTGATATGTGACATTAATCGGATTTGTTGATGAATTGTCTATATGTGTTAAGACTTAATTGGAGTGTTAGATGTTTATTAACTCTAAATGATACTTCTATGTGTTGATGCCTCATAAGTCTCATAATTGAACTAAGATTGAGAATCTATTCTTGTGTGATTAATTGTCTTTGTTTGATAAGACTAGAGTGAATATAAATGATTATGAATGCTTATATTCTACTTTGATGTATTAAATCTTAATTCATATGTGTTGATTAAGAATAGATTGGTATGATAGGGTTAGATTATACTTGATAAACTCATGTGGTAGTAAGCGTACTTTATGCTTATGATTTTATTTGATTATGTAATCTAACTCTCCGTTTTGTGTGTTTTACTGGTTTGGGTCCAGATTTCTCAGGTTGTGTGTTATCTTCGTATGAGTCATCGGTGAAGCTCCGCTCTGATTGTGACACGGGAAAAAGGGGTTTTATATTTATATAAAGTCTACTTATCTAGGTTGTTTTGTATAGTTAAAAATACATTATTTGATTAAATAATTTGTATAAGCAAGATTTTACTAAAGTAAATACAATAGTATTATTTTTGTTACGAGGAGTGTAATATCTCGAACCAACATTTTATCAATCAAGTGATTTAAGTCTATATCTTTATTCCGTCTGCTGCGTCGTTTTTGAAAAAGAAATTTTAAAGCCAGAATAATGGCAATAATGGGTTTGGGTGTTACAGTTCACCCAAATCCTGGGCTAGTCCAGTCCCCACGCCTGTGAGTTTTCCACTATAATCTAATCCAAGATTACAATACTTTCTTTGATCTAAACCAAGATCAAGTTTCTTCTATGAACAAAACCAAGATCAAATCTTCAAAGCCCTACAAGCTTAATCTTCCTTAGTCCTAAGGAAACACTCAATCAATAGTTACGTATTGACTTGAGCAATCTTCTTTTACAAAGGTGGTTGTTTCGGATCTAAGCTTATATAAACTCAAAACTAGTTTGAGAAGCTTATTACAATATGCACTCAATACACTCAATAATATTTTGATCCAAGAGGTTGATAAAGAGCTGGAGTGTGAGTGGTAAAAAGAAGAGACAAGGATACAACCACTGAAAAGTGGGTTATGTTGAAAAGTGGTCTCTTTGAGATATTTGCTTGTGGAAACTCAAAGGGTTGTTTGAGAAGCAAATATAAACACTCAATAAACTCAGAAGTATGATGAGAGTGAAGAGCTTGAGTATGAGTGATGAAAGAAGAGTTTTATGACTTGTTGACAAAAACAAGTGATTGATGGTTTGTAGCTTGAACTCTTGCCTTTCTTGTGCACCATTTCATGCTATTTATAGATGTAGATGGCCCTCTATAGCTTGGGCATTAAGGATGACCGTTGTGTTGCAGAATATAGTCGTTGTGCACTCAAAATGACAGCTCACAAGAAGTTGCTGCATAAAGCAGATCTGCCAGAACGTTCTTAGAACGTTCTCCAGACAGTTTCTTCATGAAATGAGAGAGATTGAGCTGTAATGAGCTGTAGCATGTCATAGAAAACTTTCTCCACATGATTTGCTGTAAATATAGCCGTTTGTGACTTCAGAGAAGTACATATGACAGTTGTTAATGGTTTACATAAAAAACCATGTGCTTGAAATACTTTAGAAGGGCTTGAAACAATGTGTGAGCTTGCAATCCTTATCCCTTCAAACACCAGCTGTTAATCCTATCTATAAGCAGCTGTAGAGAACTTGAAACACCAGTTGTAGCTCTTGCAAAGTGTCTCTCCAAGTGTACTTGGAAAGTACAAAGTGTGTAAGCCTTTATTTAAAGCACATTGAAGAATGTTCCAAATGTGTCCTTTTGAAAGTACATGACAATTACTTGATCATAGGGTGTTGTTGCATTTTAATTGGTCTATGATTTGTTGCTAGTTGTCCAATGGAGGAAGGATGACAGCCCATGACAACTTGTTTTCATGATAAGTTCTTATTCTTTAAACATGATCAAAGAATAATGTTCTTCCACAACTATTCAATCCTTGCCTTTAAAGACTTATGCACTGTTATAATTAAGTAAAATAACATCCATGAAAAGTGCATTCTTGTCTTGACTTAAATTGGAAATCACTTATTCCCAAAACGTGATTTTTGTTAAGATACCAAATCTGTCTGTTAAGAATGTTCTCAGATCATTCTTGAAACAGTATTTCCAGATTTTCTCTTTGAGTGATCTTCATGTTGCTGCAAAACTTTCCACAATATCTCTTGATTTTTTACACACATTGTAGCCTATTTATTGACTACCTTTGAGATGCTTTTAGTGGAGGCGTGGGTGTACTCATCATGAGAATTATCATTTTCTAGTTTAGAGAATGATCAAAAATATTTATGCCTTTGCATAAGCTCCTTTGAAAATTCATGGAAGATCATTCTCAAACTTTCTCATCTTTAGAAGCTTTGGCAAGATAAAACTTTGAGTAGGTTTTAGAGATCTTCAACATATGCATCATTCCCATTGATGTTAATTTTAGTAGTAAATCCTTAAAGCATGTAACACAAAACTCAATGTGAGTTTTGTCACATAACATCAAATGTATTCTTGTGTAGCTTGTGATGCAGGTTTTTTCCATCTTGATTCTTCACTTGTGATCCTCAAATTTTTCCTTAAAGTTTTAATACTTGTTGAGAACCTTGTGACAATGAGGAAGACTTTTGACCATGAAACTCAATTTCTTGCTTGAACTTTGCAATAAAACCTTTTATGATTCAAACAACTTCCTTTAAAAATCTTCATTAAGCTTGTGATATTACTGTTGTAATCATCTGATGCTACTCCATTTCTTTCATTGTTTGAGTATATAAAATGCACTTGTTGATGTGAGTGGCCTCTAACTCGTCCACTTTTGTCATTATCTATCTTTCAACAAAAACTCAAGTGCAAACATCAGTAGATCACCATTCATAAAACTTAACATTTACTCCATAAGGTTTGTTGTCATTAAAACACACATTAAAACGGATTTTGCCTCAACAGATGCCTCAAGCATCGGATCATGTTACTGGAAGTGTTACTTGTGTGCCAAGCATGCGCGTTTCCTATTTGTGGAATTTATATTTCTCTCTCATGAATCATATCTTGTGCTTTAAGAAAGGTTTTATTTTCTAAACATATCTTTTGTTTAAAAGATTGCTTTGGAAATTATTGTGAAGATTGGTGTAAGACCCGTAATTCCACGGTACCTTTTGTGTGAGGAATATAAGTAATGGCTAAGAAATTTAGGGTTTTTGGTTAAGTGTTTTTGTGAGTATCGTCGTAATAACAACATTTCTGCTGAGATGGAGCCTGTCTTGTGCTCGTGTGCTGGAAATGCACAGACTTTTGTTCCTTAGTCTTTATTTATTTATGAGAACGTTCCTGTGTCTTCAGAATTTCGAAATTTGACTTTCTCCGTTTATTGGAAAAATGAGTAGAAAACTGTACCCGCTGTTGGAAATTTTACGGTTCCTGTTTTCCGTCGAATTTTAAGTAGAGACTTTATATATCGGCGCGGGTTAAAATCTGGATTCAGAATATTTTTGGGAGCTTAGGATAAAAATTTCAGTCGGAGAATCAAGTTTAGCGATAATTTTTAGAAATGGTTTACGGCGAACTATTACTTCATAGATTTTCTATTTTTCGCAAGTTAGACCGTTAGCAAAGTACGACTCGTCTGCGAGCGAACGCGAGAGCTGTGAGGCGAGGTGGTTTCTAGAAGCATAGAAAATATCTTGTGAGGATAGACTTGGATTGATCCAATGGCTAGATTTGAATCTTAGCAAATTAACACTATTTGATCCAATGGCCATAAACTAGCAAGACTTTTATAAGTAGTGGACTTGGAAAATATCACAAAATGGACTCTTCTTCTTCTCTCTTAGCCGTGAACTCCATTCCATCTTTCCCTTCATCATAAAAATTTCAATCCTTCACCAAAAGCTTGGATCTTGCTCTTGTTGGATCATAGAAGTTGCTAGGAATCATCTTCTCTTAAGGTAACTAGCCTACTTCTTCCTTTTGTTGATTCAATCCCTTATAGATTAAGATTTTGTTCATTATGTTCTTGAGAGGAAATTTCTTAGAATTTAGTTTTAATTAGTTTTTGTTCCATAGAAGTGTTCATGAAAGCTTAACTAGTACACTTAGGCTTGGTTATTTTGATTTCCATGGTTGGATGAGAATTTCATGAAAATTCTTGTTAGGGTTTGATAAGAAAAATTTCTATGTGTCTTGAACTTGAAATTTTGTTTAGAGTTTATGTTGTTGAAGTTGTTTTAAGGCTTTTTATGGAAATGGATGTATGATAAATGATTTTGGGATCTAGTTGAATGATACTATGCTTTTGAAAATGGAAAATTTTGAGTGATAGTATGTTTGTTGTTTTTTTTGGCCGTGGCATATATATAGGTATATGGCCATGAGATTTCAAAATTTTCTAAGTCCAAAATGATGAGAAATTGATCATTGCATTGGTGGATGATCATAGCTTATAAAAGGAATGACTATAGGATTTTTAGTTAAAAAAAACTTGTAACTTGCGATGCAAGAAAACTTTAATTTTCTTTGATTTTTTTTGAAGAGTTTTGGTTTGTTTTCAAATGATTTTGTTGTGTGAAATTGTTTACTTTGGGGTTGGAAACAAAAGTGTTTCCTAGTTTGTTTTGAAACGAAAATATTTTCGTATAGCGAAAATAATGCAATTAACTTCGTGGAATTTTGATCACCATGGGAAGAACTTGGAATCACTAAGTGAGAGTGTTAGAAAGTGCCTTAAACCCCTCTAGATTTTTGAGAGCAAGTTTCGTTTCGATAGGATACACGAGGAGTATTTTATTGACATTACGCTGCTTAAATTTTAGGTAGCGTGAATAGTGGATTTGAGCCTATTTAGTTGTGAGGGAACAACCATAGGTCTTGATCCACTAGTAGCCGATCTAGGACTTATTTGAGTAACCAATTAGAATGTGGTATTAACTTAGATAAGTTATGTTTTGTAAAAGGTTAAGAGGATTAGCCGAATTAGAGTTTTCGTCGAGAGGGACGGTTATTGCTCGCGTAATGTAAGTTGTGCGTGTTGGAATGCTTGTTGAGGTAAGGGCACCTTTCTTTTTGTATTATTCCCGTTGATAGCATGTGTGTATGCTTTGTTTGTGGTGTGTTTTGAGTGCTTGACATGTATGTGTGATGTATTCTCGAGACGAGAACGTGTTTAAATTACATGTGTATGCTTTACATATGATTTGCGAATATATGTATTGGTATATGGGGATGATTACATATGTGTATGTATATTGATTGTTGCATGAGCATGTATGGAACGTGTATGTCAGTGGAGACTACACGGGTGTGTGTCTGTGTGACTTCACCAGGGATTTGTCTGTGTGACTGCCCTATATATGCTGAAATATAAAATATGCTCATGCATTTCATAGTTGCGTGTACGGGTGTTAGAGTCTGTGTGGCTTCACCTAAGCACCGGGTGTTAGAGTCTGTGTGGCTTCACCTAATCCTGCGGGATTTTATTGAGTTGGTGTTAGAGTCTGTGTGGCTTCACCTTGGTGTTATAGTCTGTGTGGCTTCACCTGCCCTACGGGGTTTAGTAGGGGTTGGACCTACAACTCTCTGCGGAGAGGTTAAATTCCGGAATTCATGCATGTGAAACAGTCCCGGGTAGGGTGATCACAATCATTGTAGAGTCTGCATTGGTAGGCTATGTGCGCATTTATTCATGCTATGCTTGTTGAGAAGGAAATGCTAAATGGTTATTTGCTTTCCGTATTTTGGTATATGTGTCTTTCATATTGTGTTTATGGTATGTGTGTTTGGTGTGTATTATATGTATATGTATACGTGTGGTGACCCTTACAATGAAACATGAACGGGTTATCCCCACCTAGACGATGGTTTCCCGTCTGAGACCGTGGGTCGTGAGGATGGGTGTGGCGTCTTGGGCCCTCAGTGATCGAGTGGCGTGGTGGACCTAGTTTGGTTGTGTGCCGGTGTGTCTTGTACATCGTGCTTTTGGTTAGGCGTAGTATTCTGACTCTTTTGGATGACTGTATTCTGAGTATTTATAATTTGGTTTAGACTGTTGTCTTTTGGTTTGTAAATATTCAGGTACACACTTTGCTTCTCTGAAGCACCTTTATGTATGATTAGTACTATTTCGATGTTTGGGTTGTACTAATATATATTCAGTTCCTTTGTATGGTTAATGTCGGCTCGTCACAATTTGTATGCGCGCTCTGTTTTGTTTAAAAAAAATAAATAAATAACGCCCCTTTTTAGTCTTTGAAAATCGGGGTGTTACAATTGGAAAAAGATTTATTTCAAATATATCTTCAAGAAGATTGTAGCTGGATATTCTCTACACCAGCTGTATTATTTAAACCCGATTTACTCAGGAAGCCCATGCTACTCGTGGCTATATAAGGATGACTCCAGACCTAGTTTTATTTACTAAAGCCGTTATTGAAGAATAGAGTTTTTAGGGTTTGAGTCTTGTTAATTGTGAGCCTTTGCTTGTATCACTTTGATGCACGTATAAGGACTGCGTTTTTATTGAGTTGTAATCTCAAGTATTTGCGCTCTGAAGCTTTTAAGCAAGGAGCATAGGTTTACATCACTCTAAGCCTTTAGGTACGAGTGTTTAGTTTTCTAGGAGTGTGTCTCTGTTTTAATTATATTGAGCCAGTGCGAAGATTAGTAAACCGGAGGTTGTTTATGCAGGAAGTCTTCAAACTGAGAGGAGGTGAGCAGAGGTTCTCGTATCTAGGAGTTCCTAGGTAGAAGTCTAGACGGGTAGTTGCTAGGTGATAAGTTGTAAACGGGGCGTTTAGCTTTGAACTAGCTTTACTTAGTGGATTTCCTTCCTGGATTGGTATCCCCCAGATTAGGTGCGTTGCGCTGAACTTGGTCAACAAATACTTTGTGTTCTTTATTTGTTTTCTTTAATTTGCTTTGCATTATTACGTGGTAGAACTGTCACAGTGCTTAGAGCATCGTGTTGCACATTGTGCTTAGCGTGCCAGGATTTTCAGATCATATTTAGGGTAGTATTAATGTTATCAATTAAGATGATTAATCACCGAACAATTGGAAGTTACTGAAATAGTCATAGCTATGCGCCAGATATCAAGCAGGATTAGGGGAGGGAATCGATCTATCTAACCTCATTCACGCTTCTGAATCAACTATCTTTACTTTTCTGTATAAGCATTACGATATTTTCAAACAAAACCTTTTTCAAAAACCAAAGTGAATGCAAAACTATCGAACTTAAATAAAACTAGTAGCACTTGGCATGATCCATGTGGATACAAACTCATTCTAGACATCTAGAGTGTGAATTATTTCTCGACGACTGACTGCTTCACCTGTCAGACCGTAGTCAGCTGCATTAATGCTAAAACAACTTAATATGCAAAGTGCAACATGTTGAATAAGATGTCTCATCACAACTAGAACATCTTACACAACACTAACAACATGCCAGGACAAATGTTCTGGAACAACATGTTGAACAAGATGTCTCAACCTGCGTCGGACATCCTGAACAGGAAGAACACGATAATCTTACCTTATGTGTGCATGAATCTTTCTGAATTGGTTACATAGCACGGTTGGATGATTGTCTAGATTGTTGCAAGAGATTTGTAACAAACCTATGAGCTGGATGCGATCGGAAATCACATCTAACTCAATATATACTTGAATCTTATCTTATAGGATTAGTTTTTAAAATAAAAGTTGTTTTAAAAACTAACTTCCTATTGTGATGCAACTCAATCACAAGGAAAATCTGAAGAGCTGCGACATCTATAAATAGAAGACTCGACCAACAGATTCAAGTACCCGCATATATTGAAATATCTCTAGAAGCAAAAGCTAGAACTTGCGAGTCAAGATCTTGTGCCCACTGTGCAAGGTCAATTTACCTTCTCTAGAACTTAGGTGCTAAGCAATAGAGTTAGGATTTCTTAGTTGGATTGATTAATTCAACATCATTCCATTAGGAACTTTATTATATGATTGCCCAGGCAGAGTGATCGTAGGAAAGTGGGTGGGCTCTCATATTCAAGGGGAGTGAACCTCTAAGTAGACGATGGATTAGGATTAGGAAAAGGCATACACAACAAATATGGCTTTTTGATGTGCGTTGTAAGGCTAAGTACTAGTTCAAAGTAGTGGTCTTCCTTTCCTGGATTGACATTCCCCAGACTAAGTGTGTTTACACTGAACTGGGTTAACAATTACTGTTAGTGTTTTCAACCTGCAAGGTTGTTTTAGTTTTAGGGTGTTGGCTTCATTTGCTAAAATAAGCCTTTGGTCCAGATGTGGTAACTGATGTGCACACATTTGGGACCTGACCTGAACGCCCTAGAATAACTCGCTTTCATTATTTTGCGTGTGATCTTTGAAAAAGATTTGTTTTAAAACAAACACATCCACGCTAGCTTGTGCGCCAAGGAACGAGCTGAAAGATTGAAAAAGATTCAGAAAGATTTAAAAGAAGGCCAGTTTAACTAGAAGATTTAAAAAGATTTAAAACAAATAAATCTTTTCAAAAGATTGAGTTTGTTTCTTGAAGATCACGATGGCCAGCTATCAAATCAGGGATCCAAGCCCATGAAGCTCGTTCTATATAAAGGAAGACTGAAGACAAGTTTTATTCACTGAAATCGAAATTAATATTTCTAGTCATTAGGATTTTCAGTCTTTGTCCCTTTTGTTTCTTGTTTCCATTGAGACTTGAACAAGGGTTGTATTTAGCTCTAAAGCACAGAGATGTTGTCACTCTTAAGCTTTTAAGCAAAGAGTTGTTTTGAATCACTCAAAGCTTTGAAGCACGAGTTGGTTCTTTAGGATAGGAGTGCGTCTCCATCATTGAGTTTGTTATTTAAATCCTTACGGTGTTGTAAGGTAGTTATAGGAAGTGACCAGAGGTTGTCATATCTAGGGAGGACCTAGGTAGAATTAGCACGGGTAGTGTCTAAGTGATAAGTTGTAAACTGGGATTGTTTAGCTTAGAATTGGAACTATCATAGTGGATTCATTCCTGGATTGGTATCCCCCAGAGTAGGTTGCGAGTTGCGCTGAACTGGGTTAACAAACTCATTGTGTTCTTTATCTTCTGCACTTTTATTTTCCTTGTTCATCAAGTTATTGCATGTCTATGATTGTAACAACCCGTTTTTCAAAGGCCAGAAAAGGCACTATATTTTTTTTTTTTTTTTCAACTAACACTCAGAGTGCGCATAGAATATTTTTCAATGAGCCGGCATTCAAATATACAAAAGAACTCATTACCATAAGGTGCTTCGACAAGCAAAGTGTATTCCTGAATAATTACAATCCAAGTCTAAGTATTCAAATACTTACAACAAAACAAGTTAGACAACCCTATGCTAACCAAAAAGCACGGTGTGCAACCCACACCGGCGCATAGTATAACTAGGCCAAAACTCCAACATCTCACTGGGGCCTGGAACAGCCACCGTCGTCACCACGACCTAACCCATCATCTGGGTGGGATGAGCCCGCAAATGAAAGAAAGGGTCACCACAAAATAAAAGGTATATATATATATAACCGGTGCGAAAGAGTATACAAATACCAAACATACAAATACCAACAGAGAAAGCTCTTTAAACACATAGCCATTCCCACCAACGGGTTCATATAAGCAATGCACACATAGCCTATAATGCAACCTCTACAATGCGTGGTACTAACCCTAGCTACCACGATGCATGAGCTCCGGAAATCGTAGGTCCATCCCCTACTAACAATATCAATAAAATCCCGTAGCTCTCCCGATCACTACAAGGATTAGAGTGGGCTCTCCCGATCACCGCACCCCGTGGCTCTCCCGATCACCACGTATCGAACTAAATAAAATCCCGTAGCTCTCCCGATCACTACAAGGATTAGAGTGGGCTCTCCCGATCACCACACTCCTACCATAAGTATCAATAAAATCCCGTAGCTCTCCCGATCACTACAAAGATTAGAGTGGGCTCTCCCGATCACCACACCCCGTGGCTCTCCCGATCACCACGTATCGATCTCAACAAAAATCTCGTAGCTCACCCGATCACTACGAATAAAAAGGTGGGCTCTCCCGATCACCACACCGTACACGCAACTACCAAATGCATGAGCATACGCTTCCCCATATATGCTAATGCAATGAATACATACCTCTCTAGCATATGCAAACCAAACATAACAACATACATACATTTCTCATCATATGCATTCCAACCACCTGTTCATACATATATTCTCATAATCATATGTAAACAACGCAAGTATTGTAACCACTTTCTCATCACGAGAATACATAATACAAACATGCCAAAGCACACAGCAATTGCATACACAGCAAAACAAAGCATGTCGTAACCGTTTTAAAGACAGAAATAAAGTGGAGCCCTTACCTTAGCAAGCTTCCGTTACTCTTTTTCGCGAAAATCTACAATTCACGCTACCTAAAATATATGTAGCGTAACATCAATAAAATACTCATCGTACATCCTATCGGAACGAAACTTGTTCTCAAAAGTCTAGGGGGGTTTAAGGCACTTTCTAACTCTCTCACCTAGCGATTCCAAGTTCTCCCCAATCCGATAAAAATTCACGAAGTTAAAGACATTATTTTTCGCTACAAGAAATTCATTTTGTTTTCAAAGCATACCAAGAACCACTATTGTTTTCAACCTCAAGGAACCCATTTTCACTCTACAAAAACATTTGAAAACAAACCAAAAACTCTTCAAAAATAAATCAACCAAAAAAATCAGAGTTTTCTTGCGTTATAAGTTACCCATCTTTTTTCTTCCTAACAACCTTTCCTATACTCATTTTTCTTCAAAACTAAGATTATCCAACACATACACAATTTTCACACAATTGTGGACTTAGAAAATTTTTTGGAATTTCTTCCCCCCACAAGGAAAGGCCACGGCCATTTTTTTTCAAAACACCCTTCCACACAAAATTTTTCACTTCTAAAAGCATGGTAATATCCCATAATACCTAACTAGCACTTATCAAAACGATTTAGAAATTATAGAGTCGAATCGCAAATTTTCGAGAAATCTCAAATAAGGTTTTTCTTAAGGCAAATGATCATTTTCTTTTCAAAACATCCCATAACCCATCAAACAATTAAACAATGATCATGGGAAGCTATTTTCCTCTAAACAATTTTCGAAATTCGATTCCTCGAACCCTAAATGGGTGCCACGGCCAAATGAGGCAAAAGGCAACCCTACACTTTTTTTTTTCATTTTGAAACCCTAGCCCACATTCATTAGTTCGTAATGATATTCGATCGTGTATCCGACTCCTTTTGAAACTCGAAATAAATTTTTTCTAAATTGTGTTCTTCGAGTCGCTCAAGAACACGAGAATAATTTTTTTCTCATTTTTCGAAACTAATTTCATATTCACCAATCCATTTTGTCACAAAGCTTGAAACTAACTTCAAAAACCAAAATCATACAACACACTCAAAGATATGATCATTTTAAGGAATTTTCTTCAAAACCTCACCAACAAAATTGTGAAATTTGAAATCACCATGAGAATCACTTATATGCTTCACTAATGTTTCCTACATAACACTCTTAAACACTACTATGGAATCAAAACTAATTAAAACTAAATTCTCAAATTTTTCTCTCAAGAACATAATCATAAAACTCAAGAATTCATGAGGTTTTTCATGGAGAATAAGGAAGAGAAGTGTTAGTTACCTTAAGTGAAGAAGATTCCTTGCAAGTCCTATGATCCAACAAGCCTAAAATCCAAGCTTTTGGTGAGCAAATGGAAAAGTTCTTGGATGAAGAACAAGGGTGGAAATGCCACGGCAAAGCAAGAAGAAGAATGAGTGAAATTGTGATTTTTCTTAAGTCTTTTTAATGACCAAAAGTCATGGTCTTGTTGCCTAATCCACCCTTGGATCAAATAGTGTAAAGCTAACAAGATTAAACCCTAGCCATTGGATCATTTTCAAGCTTATCCGCACAAGATATTTTCTTTCTCATGAGAAACTTACGCCTCACATACGAGTCGCGCCTCGCTAACGGACGGAAATCACAAAAACAGAAAACCTACGGAAAGAACGTCTATCGTTAAACATTTCCAAAACTTATCGCCGAATCTTTTTCCGCGACTGTAATTTTCTTCCATACCTTGGAAAATTAATCTCAGGACATATCCTAACTCGCGCAGATATATAAAACTTCCATCTAAATTTCTACGGAATTCAGACATCGTAAAAATTTCCAACAGTGGGTAAAATTCCTACTCATTTTTCCAAAAGCGAGAATAATCCAAAACTCGTTATTCTGACTTCACAGAAATCTCCTCATACTTAAAAGAAGACTACGACCCAAAAGTCTGTGCCTTTCCAGCGCACGAGCACAAAACAGGCTCCGTTTCAGCAAAAATCTCATTAATGTGACGATACTCACAAAACCGCCTCACCAAAAACCCTAAAACTCGTAGCCGTTACTAGAGTTCCTTAGAAAAACTGTACAGTAAAATCTTGGGTCTTACATTACTACCCTCCAAAAAGAAGTTTCGTCCTCGAAACTAAAGGTAAGAGTAATAACTCAACTAATTATTACCATCACCAACACAACAAAACCCCTCAGGATTAGGTGCAGCCACACAGATGCTAACACCGGGTGAAGTCACACAGGTACTCTCACCAACACACTGGCACAACCGTGCACCAACCGCAACTCTCAACGAGTTCACCACTCAAAAATTAACCTCACAACAGAGGTTCACAACCTCTAGTTCCTCAAATTTCCTAGGGTCCACACACAAAATTTCCAAAGTCACTTCTTTCGCCTCCGCGACATAGCCAATTTCCCTAGGTTCACGCGAAGTAGTTACTGGCTACCCTCCAAAAAGAAACACTGAAGTTCTCTGTGCATCACCAAAGCTAGCAAACTAGTCAATTCCAGTCAACATGATTCCCGTCTACCATCAACAATAAATTAAGGACGGCCAGTCCCTCAATTTGTCAATAGACAGTCGACAATCCTGATGGTGGTTTAGACCATCTTTACCCAACTTAAGTGATACTTCATTCCACTTGTGCTCAAGGTCCTCCGAGTCACAAGGGTTCCACAAATCTTTCGAGGTTTTTCTTAATGTTTTCCTCGATCTCTTACGAATACAAGGTCGAAGTCGTAAGACACAACACTCAAAACACATCATTCAAGCTCTCATGATTCCACTCATGAAACATCCGTTGAACGTCATTCAACAGTAATACAATGCCACCACGGCAGGTACCACCAAAACTATTTCATTCCAAACAAGTTGTCTTCTTTATAGAAGAACTTCACACTTTACCAATATCCATAAGTTCGCAACTCAATGAATACGTCGAACCGTATGCTCACATTCGAATCTCGTTCCAAACACGACTTAAATAATACCATCCCAACCTCTGGTTGGTGATTACAGCTCCTCATAGTCTTGTCACTTGCCAAACTATACCATCTATTTCTCTTGTACTCCCTTATCCAAATCTCCAATTCCCCAGAATCGGTTCCTTATACGTTAACATTACTTCCAAAATGGCACTTAGACGAATCTCGCGTGCCTTAAACAAACGTTTATCCTCGTCGACGGCCATCGTCGGCGCACATCCTCTTTACAACGTATTCTCATTATATTCCTGAACTCTCCTGAGTTCCTTTTTCTCTTACAATTAAATCCTCTCTTACTCAAAAGAGCTTGTCACCCTGACCATTCTTAATTATTCCCAACATCACCCTTTCTGTCGAGATACCTACTTCCAAAATAAATCTTAAGGTACTCATCACATCACTATTGTTCCACTGTCCATGTAGACCATATCCGCATTCCTTTACTTACTCAATACAGATTTCCATTATGCTATGTCTCTCTTCATTGTAACCACTACAATGAATCGAAGCTCTACCAGCTTCCACCAAAGTTTGCCACTAGACAATTGCTTACCCTTTATTATTACCGCATACAACACATGCACCGCCGTGACATCCATTCAGGTGGTGCGTTCGAATCCTTAATATACACGCACAATCATAATTTTCCAAATTATGTGGGAGGGAATTTCCATTCGCCAATCCTCCATTGACATAAGCCACATTCTCATGTGCTTCTCTCTTACTCATTCTCAACACGGCTTTCCAATGGCTAACATCGTCTGCGACTAATCTCATCGATCTACTAATTTGCAATTTTTTTTTTAGTTCAACAACAACCTAAAGTTAGTTCCCAAACCACCATGACACATAACTTATTGATTCCAAACAACATCTTTAATTTCCCACACACAATCCAAATACGCTCGTTCCACATCAACTTGTTTCCAATCATGCACACTCTTCTCCATTCGATTGGTCCTTCATCATCGTGACTATTCTAAAGTTATAAAGTCTGTTCCCTCCGGGGAATCAATTTCCAGATCTCAAGTTCCAGCTAATCTTGTTCTTACATCTAGTCACTCATCGTTTTCTTATTCACTTCTAACTTTTACTAACGATCATCTATTGTACTCTTCATAATCGAACGCTCCAATAAATTAATTCATCAAGTTCCTATTAAGTATTTCTCTATGCCTAACTATCTCTAGTCTTACCATCGTCGTGTCACTATAATTTACTTTCAAATCAACATATCTTACTCATACATCAAGCCATGAAACTCTTATCTCAAATCTTAATGCTTGGCCTATCAAGACAGCTACCAACGCACAACACTTTGCTATGATTTTATCCTTAGTACGTTCGATATCCAAATCAAACTCTTGAATCTAATCTTCAAGAACTCTAAAAGCTCGTCGTACCATCCATTTAATCCTAATACACAATAAAAGTCCTTCCTACTATCAACTTTCATTGTCTTAGTATTCTTACTAACGAACTCCTTTTCTACTCAAACACGACCTTCTTAGAAAATATCCAAAAATTCTCGTCCATAACTTGAATTTATTCAAAACTTGCCTACCTCAACTCTCATGGTATCATAAATTCAAGCTGCTACTTAGTCCTTCAACCATTTTGGTTGATCAAAATCATTAACTTATATGCACATCCACACAGGATCTCTACTCAATCTTGACTAATCTTTTCAAACTACTCAATAAGTTTACTTTCTCTTATGGTTTACCTGCCAATAGTTAACAATTCTAGCTTACACTGCTACAATTATCTGGACATTTCCATCTTAAACACCTCTATTATCACTTATCAGTGATATGCAACTCACTTTCAAAGGTTGAACTCCTCGTTCTTTACCTGAATATCTCTCCACATCCATCTTTATTTAACAATCGATTACCTATCGTTGTATCTCACACCGACATCTATACTTACTATCTCCCGAACTATGTATAGATTGTCACATATCAACGTGATACTTGGTCTCCTACCTTCAATCATCACAAGATTCATCCTTACTAATCTTTGTTTCGAATCTAATTATCTCACACACTTGAATTAAACGCTTATGGTACCCATCGTTCGCATAAATGCCGTATAACACCACCATGTTTCCTCACTCTGGACGTACAACGTCCTTTAATTCCAATTCAAGTTGCCTCAATTATTATCCAACTGACATATCTGCATGCTCCACCATTCTACAATGGTTGCATCCTCTTGACAACTGAACGACTTCATCAAGTCTCGTCTGAACTCACCAGACGGATATTCAATATCTTCTCCAAAAGGTATCCCAATCTGATCCTTACTTGCAATCCTTTATCAGTCGACGTCCACACGTCCGTACTCAACACCTCCGGGTGACAACGACCCATGCCAATTCAAGTTCATTGAATTTCTTCCAAGAATCCTTTGTGGTTCTCGTTCGCCTCAAGTCCATCCTCCGCGGACCACTCTGTCTAAGGAAATCAGAGACACTTGTCGACTAAATTCGACCAAGGCTCGGGGTTTCACAATTCCACTTACTGAAGCCTCACTCCCTGCATTACTTCAGTAAGACACAAACCAGTGTCTAAGCATATCTCATGCTAGACTCAAAACAACCAACCACATAACCCACAACACAACAAAAACAACCGCTAGAACTAACACAACTCTAGCCATGTTCTAACCGACTCTGGACTAACGACTCAAGTATACACTTTCCCTTTGAAGATTTAAAGCCGTGCTCTGATACCAATTGTAACAACCCGTTTTTCAAAGGCCAGAAAAGGCACTATATTTTTTTTTTTTTTCAACTAACACTCAGAGTGCGCATAGAATATTTTTCAATGAGCCGGCATTCAAATATACAAAAGAACTCATTACCATAAGGTGCTTCGACAAGCAAAGTGTATTCCTGAATAATTACAATCCAAGTCTAAGTATTCAAATACTTACAACAAAACAAGTTAGACAACCCTATGCTAACCAAAAAGCACGGTGTGCAACCCACACCGGCGCATAGTATAACTAGGCCAAAACTCCAACATCTCACTGGGGCCTGGAACAGCCACCGTCGTCACCACGACCTAACCCATCATCTGGGTGGGATGAGCCCGCAAATGAAAGAAAGGGTCACCACAAAATAAAAGGTATATATATATATATAACCGGTGCGAAAGAGTATACAAATACCAAACATACAAATACCAACAGAGAAAGCTCTTTAAACACATAGCCATTCCCACCAACGGGTTCATATAAGCAATGCACACATAGCCTATAATGCAACCTCTACAATGCGTGGTACTAACCCTAGCTACCACGATGCATGAGCTCCGGAAATCGTAGGTCCATCCCCTACTAACAATATCAATAAAATCCCGTAGCTCTCCCGATCACTACAAGGATTAGAGTGGGCTCTCCCGATCACCGCACCCCGTGGCTCTCCCGATCACCACGTATCGAACTAAATAAAATCCCGTAGCTCTCCCGATCACTACAAGGATTAGAGTGGGCTCTCCCGATCACCACACTCCTACCATAAGTATCAATAAAATCCCGTAGCTCTCCCGATCACTACAAAGATTAGAGTGGGCTCTCCCGATCACCACACCCCGTGGCTCTCCCGATCACCACGTATCGATCTCAACAAAAATCTCGTAGCTCTCCCGATCACTACGAATAAAAAGGTGGGCTCTCCCGATCACCACACCGTACACGCAACTACCAAATGCATGAGCATACGCTTCCCCATATATGCTAATGCAATGAATACATACCTCTCTAGCATATGCAAACCAAACATAACAACATACATACATTTCTCTTCATATGCATTCCAACCACCTGTTCATACATATATTCTCATAATCATATGTAAACAGCGCAAGTATTGTAACCACTTTCTCATCACGAGAATACATAATACAAACATGCCAAAGCACACAGCAATTGCATACACAGCAAAACAAAGCATGTCGTAACCGTTTTAAAGACAGAAATAAAGTGGAGCCCTTACCTTAGCAAGCTTCCGTTACTCTTTTTCGCGAAAATCTACAATTCACGCTACCTAAAATATATGTAGCGTAACATCAATAAAATACTCATCGTACATCCTATCGGAACGAAACTTGTTCTCAAAAGTCTAGGGGGGTTTAAGGCACTTTCTAACTCTCTCACCTAGCGATTCCAAGTTCTCCCCAATCCGATAAAAATTCACGAAGTTAAAGACATTATTTTTCGCTACAAGAAATTCATTTTGTTTTCAAAGCATACCAAGAACCACTATTGTTTTCAACCTCAAGGAACCCATTTTCACTCTACAAAAACATTTGAAAACAAACCAAAAACTCTTCAAAAATAAATCAACCAAAAAAATCAGAGTTTTCTTGCGTTATAAGTTACCCATCTTTTTTCTTCCTAAAAACCTTTCCTATACTCATTTTTCTTCAAAACTAAGATTATCCAACACATACACAATTTTCACACAATTGTGGACATAGAAAATTTTTTGGAATTTCTTCCCCCCACAAGGAAAGGCCACGGCCATTTTTTTTCAAAACACCCTTCCACACAAAATTTTTCACTTCTAAAAGCATGGTAATATCCCATAATACCTAACTAGCACTTATCAAGACGATTTAGAAATTATAGAGTCGAATCGCAAATTTTTGAGAAATCTCAAATAAGGTTTTTCTTAAGGCAAATGATCATTTTCTTTTCAAAACATCCCATAACCCATCAAACAATTAAACAATGATCATGGGAAGCTATTTGCCTCTAAACAATTTTCGAAATTCGATTCCTCGAACCCTAAATGGGTGCCACGGCCAAATGAGGCAAAAGGCAACCCTACACATTTTTTTTCATTTTGAAACCCTAGCCCACATTCATTAGTTCGTAATGATATTCGATCTTGTATCCGACTCCTTTTGAAACTCGAAATAAATTTTTTCTAAATTGTGTTCTTCGAGTCGCTCAAGAACACGAGAATAATTTTTTTCTCATTTTTCGAAACTAATTTCATATTCACCAATCCATTTTGTCACAAAGCTTGAAACTAACTTCAAAAACCAAAATCATACAACACACTCAAAGATATGATCATTTTAAGGAATTTTCTTCAAAACCTCACCAACAAAATTGTGAAATTTGAAATCACCATGAGAATCACTTATATGCTTCACTAATGTTTCCTACATAACACTCTTAAACACTACTATGGAATCAAAACTAATTAAAACTAAATTCTCAAATTTTTCTCTCAAGAACATAATCATAAAACTCAAGAATTCATGAGGTTTTTCATGGAGAATAAGGAAGAGAAGTGTTAGTTACCTTAAGTGAAGAAGATTCCTTGCAAGTCCTATGATCCAACAAGCCTAAAATCCAAGCTTTTGGTGAGCAAATGGAAAAGTTCTTGGATGAAGAACAAGGGTGGAAATGCCACGGCAAAGCAAGAAGAAGAATGAGTGAAATTGTGATTTTTCTTAAGTCTTTTTAATGACCAAAAGTCATGGTCTTGTTGCCTAATCCACCCTTGGATCAAATAGTGTAAAGCTAACAAGATTAAACCCTAGCCATTGGATCATTTTCAAGCTTATCCGCACAAGATATTTTCTTTCTCATGAGAAACTTACGCCTCACATACGAGTCGCGCCTCGCTAACGGACGGAAATCACAAAAACAGAAAACCTACGGAAAGAACGTCTATCGTTAAACATTTCCAAAACTTATCGCCGAATCTTTTTCCGCGACTGTAATTTTCTTCCATACCTTGGAAAATTAATCTCAGGACATATCCTAACTCGCGCAGATATATAAAACTTCCATCTAAATTTCTACGGAATTCAGACATCGTAAAAATTTCCAACAGCGGGTAAAATTCCTACACGTTTTTCCAAAAGCGAGAATAATCCAAAACTCGTTATTCTGACTTCACAGAAATCTCCTCATACTTAAAAGAAGACTACGACCCAAAAGTCTGTGCCTTTCCAGCGCACGAGCACAAAACAGGCTCCGTTTCAGCAAAAATCTCATTAATGTGACGATACTCACAAAACCGCCTCACCAAAAACCCTAAAACTCGTAGCCGTTACTAGAGTTCCTTAGAAAAACTGTACAGTAAAATCTTGGGTCTTACAATGATGTTAGCACATTAGGAACCACATCGTATATCCTAACCCTAACGTGCTCCACATCACTCTGCACATCTGTGACTTGCTACCGGAATTTCAATTGGCATCAGAGCAGGCACCCTGTTCTGTTTTAGGGTGTGCTCCAGGGAAGATACTTTCCGGAACCATGGACAAGGATGGAACTTTGGTCAGCAAACCACCTCTTCTGGATGGCACATACTATGACTACTGGAAGTCACGCGTGGCTGCTTTCTTGAAATCCATTGATAGTAGAACTTGGAAAGCAGTGCTAAGTGGTTGGGAACATCCCAAAGTCAAGGATGCTAATGGAGTTGATACTGAAGATCTCAAACCAGAAGAAGATTGGACTCCAGCAGAAGATACACTTGCTCTTGGCAACAATAAAGCTTTAAATGCATTATTCAATGGAGTGGACAAGAACATGTTCAGACTCATCAAACAATGTACTGTTGCCAAAGATGCTTGGGAGATACTCAAGACAACCCATGAAGGGACCTCCAAGGTAAAAAGCTCAAGACTTCAACTTCTCTACTCAAAATTTGAGAATCTCAGAATGAAGGAAGAAGAAACCATCTATGACTTTCGCATGAGTGTTCTTGACCTAGCAAACTCCTTTGATTCCTTGGGAGAAAGGTTGTCTGATGAGAAGTTGGTAAGGAAAATTCTCAGATCCCTACCCAAGAGGTTTGACATGAAGGTCACAGCAATTGAAGAAGCTCAAGACATTGCTAGCATGAAAGTTGAAGAACTTGTTGGCTCTCTTCAAACCTTTGAAATGAACTTCAGTGATAAAATTGAGAAGAAAGGGAAAAGCATAGCCTTTACCTCCAACACTGATAATGAGGAAGATGATGAAGAAGACCTCTCAAAAGATATAGTGTTGCTTGGAAGACAATTTAACAAAATCCTGAAGAGCGTGGATATAAGACCAAGGAGGAATGTGCAGCACATCCAGCCTGACATCAGCAAACAAGGAAACACTTCAGCAAAAACTGAAACTGATGACAAAGGTGTTCAATGTCATGAATGTGAAGGCTATGGTCATATCAGATCTGAATGCACTACCTATCTGAAGAAACAGAAGAAGGGATTATCTGTATATTGGTCAGATGAAGATGACTTTGAGAATGTGATGGAGAGTAAAGTTGCCAACCATGTAAGTGCCTTGACTGGTGTGTGTAATTCTGATACAGAGTCCTGTGATGAAGAACTCACTTATGAGGAACTAGCCTCAGCATACAAAGAGCTATGCATCAAAAGTGAGGAAGTATGTAGAACAAATGTAGAACAAGAGGCTGTCATTAATCAACTCAAGTCAGAAAAGGTAACAAATACAGAACAAGAGGCTATCATTGATCAACTCAAGATGGAAAAGCAGAAGTTACAAGCAACAGTAACCAGCCTTCAAGATGAAGTCAAGCTAGTAACATCTAAGTTGGAAAATGTAACAACCCGTTTTTCAAAGGCCAGAAAAGGCATTAAATTTTTTTTTTTGTTTGTACACATCAGAGTTACGCATAAAAGATTTTAAATGAGCCGGCATTCAAATATACAAAAGAACTCATTACCATAAGGTGCTTCGACAAGCAAAGTGTATTCCTGAATAATTACAATCCAAGTCTAAGTATTCAAATACTTACCACAAAACAAGTTAGAATCCTATGCCTAAACCCAAAAAGCACGGTGTACAACCCACACCGGCGCATAGTCTAACAAGCTAAAGCTCCAACCTCTCACTGGGGCCTGGAACAGCCACCGTCGTCGCCACGACCTAACCCATCATCTGGGTGGGATGAGCCCGCAAATGAAAGAAAGGGTCACCACAAAATAAAAGTATGTATATATATAACCGGTGCAAAAGATGTACACATAACAAATTTCCACATACACAAGAGAAAGCTCTTAATCTCAAAAGTAATTCCCACCAACGGGTTTATATAAATAAATCACCAAGCCTAATGCAGACTTCCACAATGGGTGTGACAACCGATCACTGGTTCGCCACATGCATGATTTAATTCCGGAATTCAACCTCTCTATAGAAGGCGTAGGTCTCTGGTGGGATAACACCTCCTACTATTGGTGGGATAACACCAGGTAGAGTCACACAAGACAATACCAAAACAATCACGGTGGGATAACACCGGGTGAGTCACACAAGACAACCACCAACTCAATAAAATCCAGTAGGATTTGGCGAAGTCGCACAGACAAACGCCCGGTACGTAGGCAAAGTCACACAGACATACACCTAGGCACACAACTATGAAATGCATGGCATATATTCTTTTGGCATATACCGGGCAGTCCCATCAGACAAACCCCGCGTAGTCTCCATCTGACGTACGCAATCATATATGCTCATGCAAACATTCACATAGCCTAAAGCCTATGTACAAAGCATCACAACATACATACATTTTCTTAATCATATGTAAATTGCACACGCATTTATAACCACGTTCTCATCAACGAGAATACATAAGTACAAACATGCCAAAGCACACAGCAATTGCACAACAACAAAACAAAGCATGTCGTAACCGTTTCAAAAGACGGAAATAAAGTGGAGCCCTTACCTCGGCAAGCTTCCGTTTACTAAAACTCGACCAAACAACACAACGCGCTTCCTAAAACAAGCAGCGTATTATCAATACATTGTTTCCCAACCAATCGTATTGAAACTAAACCAAAAATCCCAAAAACCTAAAGGTTCCTAAGGAAAATCCACTCTTTCGGATATCATACCAATTACTATCGTATTGATCAACCACCATGAGTTATTTGTACTATTTTTAGGACCCAAAACAATTGTCAAAAGTCTTAAATAATTTGAAATGCAAAATGGCCGTTTTCTTGCGTTACAAGCCACACACTTTCCGAGTACCCGGAAAACCCGTTTCCAATCCCAATCACTTCCATAAATTAATAAAAAGGGATTAGAAAGCTAAAAACCAAGTTTAGAAATCAAAATCCAAAATTTTAGGTCCCAGAGCTCGCCCTGGCGAGTTGGCGGCGAGTGAAGGCAGTGAGGACAGGTCCCACTCGCTGTGGAGCTCGCCCTGGCGTGTTCATGGCCTGTGAAGCTCGCCCCAGCGAGTTAACACTCGCCCGGCGAGTTGCACCTGTCATGACAGCAAAAACAGCAACTCACACCACCTTTTTCCCCAACCAAGCCTAGTTTGATTCTATTAGTTCCTAACACCTTTTCAAGGCACAAAAGCAAACCATTTTCATAAGCAAGCAATACATCTCCGAAAGCATGTTGGTTGCTTCGAGTGCAAGTTATTTGATTTTCATTTCCAAAATCAAAACCAAACCCAAGCACAAGTTTTATTACGGGCCTTAACCGACCGGTAATCATTTTCAAACATGTTTTCAAACGAAAAGCAACACCACATGTCACAAGAGTTTTTAACCACTTGGACCCCAAAAACAGCACACAAAACACTTAGGAAATATTTTCATAAACCCCAAAATATTTTTCATCGGATTTTCTAAAACAAAACCATGCAACACATTTCCCCTTTTGCCCAAAGGTTCAAAGACAACGTTTCTTTTCAAAACCTTACAACCTAACCACATGTTATTGATCAATACATAACCAACCCAAAACCCTAACTTTTCTCATGAGATTTTTCACCAACTCATGGAAAACAAACATAACAAAGCCTACACATGCTTCTCTAAACCTCATGAACAACATTCATGAAACAAAAACCATGTAAAGTTACATTTCCTAACAAACCCTCATGAGAACATAAACCCAAAAACTCCTAAACTCTATAAGTCTACCAACCTAAGAGATGAGAAGAGAGGGTTACCTTTAGAAAGTGATTCTCTACAAAATCCCTTTGATCTTACAAGCTTGAAATGGAGTGAAATGGTGAAGAATGGAAAATTTGGTGAAGGTTAGAAAGAAATGGAGTCACACGTGAAAGAGAGAAAGAAAAGAGAGATTTGTGATGTTTTTCTAAGTCCACAAAGTCACCAAACCTCCTTACTATGACAAAGGCTCTTGATAGCCAATCCACCCTTGGATCAAAGTCAAAAGTCCAAGCTTAAACCCTAGCCATTGGATCAATTTGCTTTATGGATAAGTCACAAGATTTAATCAAATCTTCCAAACCAAGACACGTACTCAGCTCTCGTGCGTCGCAACGAACGTAAATCACAAAAACATAAAACCTACGGAAAGAACGTCTAACGTTAAACATTTCCAAAATTTATCGTCGAATCTCTTTCCGCGACTGTAATTTTCTTCCATACCTTAGAAAATTATTCTCAGAACATAACCTCACTCCCGCAGATATATAAAACTCCCATCCGAAACCTTACTTAAAACAGACGCAGTAAGATTTTCCATCAGCGGGTAAAATCCTACTCGTTTTTCCAAAAACAAGAATAATCCAAAACTCGTTATTCTGAATCCACATCAACCTTCTTATACAAGAAACAGGATCACAAGACAAAAGTCTGTACAATTACAGTGCACGAGCACAAAACAAACTCGATTACAGCAAAATCCTATAATTACACGATGTTTTACCACATGAACACATCGAAACCCTAACATTCCTTAAACCAACTATACAATGAAATCTTGGGTCTTACAGAAAACATGACCAAGTCTGTTAGAATGCTTGACACTGGAACAAAGAAGCTTAATGAAATTCTCAGTATCAGAAATCATGCTAATGATCCAACTGGGGTATGTTATGGGAAAATTTACAACAATGAAATCCTAGAATCAAACTTTGTTCCTGCTCAAAACAGATTTAATTTCAAGATGTTGCCACATCCTACACCACATCAGAAACCTGTGAGCAAAAGAAAGTCAACTTCTTTGAAGTGTCACTACTGCGGTAAGCATGGTCATATCAAACTCTTCTGCTATAAGCTCTATGGGTACCCAAAGAAGAAACCTCAACCCAGAGCATATCATGGAACAGCCATAACCAAGAAAGAATGGAAGCCAAAAGCCAAAGTAGCTGTTCATATAGCTCAAACATCCTTCAGAGCCTTATCTAAAGAGGATTGGTACTTTGATAATGGCTGCTCCAGACACATGACAGGTGTAGAAAGCTTTCTGGTAGATATCAAGTCATACACTTCAAGCTATGTGACCTTTGGTGACGGTGTTAAAGGACAAATCATGGGAATTGGGAAACTAATCAATAATGGTTTGCCCAAGCTTGATAATGTTCTGCTTGTCAAAGGACTAAAAGCTAATCTAATCAGTATAAGCCAACTATCTGATCAAGGGCTTAAAGTTGACTTCTCAAAGAATGAGTGTCTGGTCACTAATGACAAAAGAGAATTACTAATGAAAGGAGCCAGATCAAAAGACAACTGCTACTTATGGGTTCCTCAAGAAACAACTTATTCTACCACATGTCTTATCAGTCAAGAAGATGAAGAAAGGTTATGGCACCAAAGACTTAGGCATATGAATCTAAAGGGAATGAAGAAACTTGCTTCTAAAGAAGCCATCAGAGGGACACCAAAGCTGACTAATGAAGAAGAAGATATATGTGGTGGATGTCAGATTAGCAAGCAAATCCAGAAGTCACATCCAATGTTACATCATCAGGTGACGTCTAAAGTGCATGATGTGGAACCAGATGTGGTCCCATCAGACCCAGTCATGAGTACAGATTAAGAGCCAGATCAAGGTCAGAAAAGCAAGGGTCCTTCCATCAGAGTACAGAAGAATCATCCCAAAGAACTCATCATAGGAAATCCAGAACTACCAGTCATGACTAGGTCAAGGGAGGTAATCTTTAATGCTTGCTTTGTATCCACCATAGAACCAAAGAATGTTATGGAAGCCTTGACAGATGAATGCTGGATTAATGCAATGCAAGAAGAGTAGAACGAGTTCAAGAGGAATGAGGTGTGGGACTTAGTTCCAAGACCTGATGGGGTCAACATCATTGGCACCAAGTGGGTTTATAGAAACAAGTCTGATGAAAGTGGTGTTGTCACAAGGAACAAGGCTAGGCTTGTAGCACAAGAATACTCTCAGATTGAAGGAGTAGACTTTGATGAAACCTTCGCTCCAATAGCTCGTCTTGAGTCTATAAGGTTACTTCTAGGAGTGGCGTGTATTTTGAAGTTCAAGCTTTTTCAAATGGATGTGAAGAGTGCTTTCCTCAATGGGTACTTGAATGAAGAAGTCTATGTAGCACAACCAAAGGGATTTGTTGATCCTAATCTACCAGATCATGTCTACAGATTGAAGAAAGCTTTGTATGGATTGAAGCAAGCTCCTAGGACTTGGTATGAAAAGTTAACCAAGTTTCTACTACAACAAGGGTATAGAAAAGGTGAAACAGACAAGACCTTGTTTGTGAGACAAGATGAAATTCTGTTCCTAGGCAGGACAGATGTCGTACACAATGTCTAGGACAATGTGTCTACAGTCCAGATGTCTTAGACAACTGGTTCGACAATTGGTTATGAGGATCACGAATATTATTGCAGTACTGAAGTAAATAAAAGCAATAAATAACACCAGTAATTGTTAACCCAGTTCGGCGCTAAACAGCCCTACTCTGGGGGATACCAATCCAGGAAGTGAACACTACTAATCCGAATTAATACTTAGTCTTACAACCACACCAAAAACCCTATTGGCATGTATGCCTTTTCTTAATCCTATCAATCTTCTACTCAAGGGCTAACTCCCCCTGAATATGAGAACCTACCCAACTCCCTATAATCACTAATCCCATGTGACGACAACTTTAAACTACAAAGTTTAAAGACTTAGTTGAATGGCAACATTCAACAACAAAGCTACAAAGTATCAAAACCAATACTAAGAGCCACAAAGCAGCAAAGTATCAAAAACGATACTAAGAGCCACGAATGCTTTGCACAGTAGGCACAAAGCTTTGAACTCACAATCTTCAGTTCTTGTGGGTTGAGTTTTAAGCTCTATGTTGAGTTCTATTTATAGGCGTGCAAATCTTTAGATCGTCTTCAGTCTTTCAGATGCACTACAATTAAGAGTTAGTTTTAAAACAAACTTGTTTAAAAACAAACTCCAAAAGATAAAGAAATTAATCTTTATCCACAAATTAAATACGAATCCTAATCGTATCTAACACTTAAGATTAATAACAAACTTTATCATTAATCCTAATCTCAGCTTGTTACTTAAAGATTCGCGCTTCATTCAAATATAAACAAACACGCGTGCTTAATGGATAAGCATAATCTTTTAAGCTGAACTGGGTTCAGATGTCCTACCCACATGTCTTGGGACATCTTGTTCGAAATGTTGCTTTAACATGCTCTGAACCCAGTGACAAGATGTCTAGGACATCTTGTTCAACATGTTGCATCTGCACATCTTCAATATGCACAAGTGGTTTAGACTTAATTACTTTAGCATTGGTGCTTCAGTTAAGTCACTCTGACCAAGTTGTTTTAGCCTTATGATGCAGCCAATCTCAGAAGAACTACAATCTCCCCCTTTGGCAAATTATGGCTAAAACAACCACAAACCACTTTGTTGAATGTGCACTCTTCAGTCTTCAATCTTCAAATTCTTCAATCTTCAAATTGATCTCTGTTGATGCAATCTTCTGTTCTGAGTTCTTTAGGTCTTCAATGTCTTTGATCTTCAGAATCTTGTGTGTCTTCAATATTCAAGACTTCTTTTATTCTTGAATGTGTGATGAACCTATTCTAGTATGAGACATTCTTAGTCTTGTCTTCATATGATCCATTACAAAATTTTCTAAGTCTAGAGATGAGATACCTAGTGACTTACTGAACCAAAGTCTTGAGTTGCAGCGGAAAGTACTTAATCAGAGTGATCAAGACTTACTAGACCTTTTAGATGTTCAAATTTGAGCATTTAAATTATGCTTCTGGACACACTTATTAAGCATAGCTTTTAGTTTTTAATTTTTTTAAAGCTTGCCATATTCATCCGTAAAGCAAGAGAAAATTCTACTTGCCAAAGAGCTGTTCTTATCATCAATTATTTCTCCCCCTTTTTACCATAATTTGACAAAGGTTTAAAGGAAAATACTTCACTGATTAAAAGAGAAAACGGAACAGCTTACAAAAGTGCACACTTAGTGCCGGATGTCAAAGCCTCCATTGTCTAGGACATTTGGTAGGCCACAATACAGAAGGAAAGGAATTAAACAAAGACAAAAATTACAATTTTTATGTTACCCATGCCATGTTTATTCAATTTTCCTCTACTTCTTCACCATCTCCACCTTCATCATTCTCTTCTCCCTCAGCATCAGCATCTTGTATGGACTTGATTAGATTGTCCACATGTTGTTTTCTTGTTGTGCTGGTCTTGATGGTTTCTCCCAAGGTCTTGGATATTTGCATCAATTCAGCAAGTACATCCATCTTGTTTGCCCTTGGCACAGAGCTTGATGCTTCAGCAGCTTCCTTCATCTTTGGGAGCACGATGTCTGGGACATGTGTACCAGCAAGGAGCTTGTAGTCAAAACTCAGAACTTGAGGCTTCTTGGTTGGAGCTTCATCAGGGTACATAATAGATGGGTATTGCCTTAAGATCATTCCCGTTATTAGGCAGGGAAAGGCAATGGGCAGCTTTACTGCATATGTTTCAGCATGCTTCATGGTTTGATTGAAAACGTGATCACCAAAATTGATGTTCTTCTTGGTCCCTATGAGATAGATCATCTTTGCTAGCATAGGGGTAATCCCAAAACCATGATTGGTAGGTGCCCAGTTTGCAGCTCCAATTCTGTTGAGGATGGCATACTTCATACTAAGGGTGCCTGTAGATAGTAACCCTTTCTTAGGCCATTCATTTACTTGCCCTCCAGTTATCTCCTTGGTCACCTCCTTGACTAACTCAGCTTCATCACCTTCAATGGTTGGATTTCTCCCTAGATACTCATTGATGGTGGTTGGAGAAAACTTCACATCTTTACCTCTGACTCGTACCTTTCTGAATTCCTCACTTCCTTCACTGCAAGCACTGGTGATGTTTACAATGAATTCTTTTACCAGCACCTCATAGCAGTTGCCCAAGTTCTTCACAGTCTTCATCAGCTCAGCAGCTTCTAAGAGCTCGATGATTTCTTTGCATTCTAGAGCTTCTTGATTAAGCTCTCTTTCTTGAGCAATTCTTCTCTGGTAGACAAACCTCCACTTTTGAGCACTTTCTTCAGAATGGAATAAAACTTTGTCCATTGGTGCTGGTGGGATGTTTGCAGGAATTCTTCTTCCTCCAATTCTTTTCTTCCCAGCGGTCGTGATGTCTAGGACATGTGGTTCACCATCAGATTCAGATTCACTTACAGTTACAACCTGTTTCTTCTTCTTTGATCTTTTCTCACCAACAGCTTCTGTCTTTCTCTTCCCCTTCTTTGCAGTAGCCTGAGTCTCTACTTGCTTAGATTTATACGTCTTAGCTCTTCTGTTGATTGGAATGCTAATTCGTATACCTTCACTTTCCTCTGAGCTTTCTTCTTCCATGCTTTGTTGTGGTTTACCACTTCTCTTTATTTCTTGAAGAATGTTGGCCAGAGGAACCTCATCTTCATCTTCTTGATCTTCTTGTCCTAAGTCTTGAACTTCTTATTCAGGAGTTGCTGCAGAACCAAATGTTGGGACATTGGGTTCAACATCTTGTGCTAGTACTTCTACTGAAGGTGTAGGTTGATTCAAGTTGGGATCATCTTCCTGAGGTCTTGATGAGATGTTGGTGGCTGTTTCTGATGATGGGACTTCATTAGCTGGAGGAGAAATCTGCTCAACAACTTTGATTTGATGTTCTTTAGTTGATGTTTCATCAAACGGGTTGACATGTGGTACGTCTGAAATCTTTTGTGTTTCTTGATTCTCAGAAGATTGGTATTCAGGATTTGTAGACTCTTGTTCCTGAATTTTGTCATTCCCCGTTGCATGAGTTTTGGTCCTTTTAGGATTCTTCTTCTTCTTTGAACCCTTGGACTTCTTCTTCTTGATTTCGTCTTCTGTTGGAGGAATCATGCTGATTGGTACAGCGTTTGTGATGGTTCCTTGTTGATCAACGGAGAAATCTAAAACCCTAGGCATTTGAGAGGATGCCTCTTCTGTTTGCGTCTTTGAATCATCTAGGTTGTTGTTCTTGGATGATTGTTGAGACATTGTTGAAGAGTTTTATTGAGAAGAAGGAGTTTCAATTTTTGTGAGGGATGTCAGACAAGATGTTGAGACGTTTGGTAGTGTCACATATGAGGTCCTAGTAGCCTTTTATAGATTGATTGAGAACTTAAGGCTACCTCTTTTTACGTGCAGATGTTTAATGTTTCTTTACTCTGCACATTACCTCTATATTGCCTATGACACGTTTTTGAGTGTGTGAATACCCAGAGGCACTCTTACACTCCCAACCAAAATCTCTTCAGCTTCTTGTCCGTTGTACAGATGTTGGGACATCTGGTGGGACATCTTGTCAATATCTTCCTGTAAGTGCACCAGTTCACCCTCATGTTTTAGTAATTGTCAAAACACATGAAAATAGAGTAGAACATATTTTGGCAACATTACAAATGACTTGACAGCGAAAAACTATTTGTAAAACTTTGAAAAATTGATTTTTAGGTATTATGTATCGATACATATACATGTGTATCGATACAAATGTCCTGAAATTACTTCAGACTGATTTTGTGCAATTTGTATCGATACATATATCATTTGTATCGATACAAAAGTGGTCTCTCAGAGGCAGAGAGTCACCTGTGTATCGAATCATGCTTGCATGTATCGATACACACCTATATCTCTCAGAAAACCAGAGAGTGCATGATGTATCGAATCATGCTTGCATGCTTCGATACATATCAGTCAAGATTTCAAGAAACTAGTGAGAAAGTTCAGAAAACGCTTTGGGTTGCAAATTGAGTGAGAATTTGAATCAAAGGTTTCATTCATCACAAATTTATCATCTTCATCAAAGGTTGCAATCAAAATTGAAGTTTGAGTATGGGATCAATTCAATAGAGGTTGCATTTTTGTGTGATAACGTTCGATACGGTTCGCGGTGAATCAGAATCGTAGTCGGGTTGGATTGTGTGTTGAAGGTTCTAGTTTCTCTCAAAGGATTCAAGATCGTGCTTGTCTTGAAGGATCGACAACAAGAAACGAAGGACTCAGCTGGACGATCGAGTGCGGTTTGGCACGGGTCGGATCGTTGGAATCAGAGGGCGAAGTTTCGTTGTGTGTCGAGGTTTTGTTGCATAGTTTACTTTTTGTCTCGTTATAGGTTTATAAGATTCAATTGTAAACTGTGCACGTGTTGTTAATCTTTTTTGATCTATACACTCTCAAATAACCCGTTTGGTTATTTGGGGGGAGACGTACTCGGACAAACGCGTGGACGACGCGAAATCCGGGGAACTCCCTAATCAAATCGTTGTGTGTTTCTCTCTCTCTCTCTCTCAATATTTTACTTGTCATAATTTCATTTAATTTTGAATCGATTGAATTTTGAGTGTTCGTATTGATACACCAAAAATTCAATTGTTGTGCTTGATTGTGATTGTGTTAAATTTGATATTGTAACTTGCTTGGGACTGAAGTTAATTCATAGTTTATATTCGAATTTTGAACGCTATCGTTTCAAATCTTTTCATCAAACATTCAAAGGCTTATACTACTTTTCTTTTGGTCAATCGGTGCATAGACTACTGATCCGGTGGTTTTCCGCTTGCGCTCGATTGAAACAAATAATTTTTTAAAAACGACATTGTTTCAAGGTTCACTTATTCAACCCCCCCCTTCTAAGTGATAGCCAAGTAGTCTAACAAGTGGTATCACAATCCCGGTTCAATTTTGTTTACAAAAATCGGAGGATTGTGCCAATTATTAGAAAACATGGCTTTTGCACCGAAAGGGGCGTATAATAGGGCTCCTATATTCAATGGCGATCACTTTGACTATTGGAAAAGTAGTATGCGTATTCACATCAATTCTTTTGATGGTGAAGTGTGGAATGCTATTGAGAACGGTCCGTTTGTTCCAACTATCACGGATCCTCATGGCATTGTCACCAATAAGCCTATGGCACAATGGACGGATGATGAAAAGAAAAAGGTCAATTACGATGCAAAGGCACAAAACATACTTATTTCATCCCTTGGGATTGAACAATTTTATCATGTGTCGCATTGCTCTACGGCCAAAGAAATGTGGGATACATTAGTTACTCATTTTGAGGGAACTAATGAGGTCAAAATTTCGAAAATAAACACCTTAACTCAAGAATTCGAATTGTTTCATATGCAAGATGGTGAAACCATTGCGGATATGCAACAAAGATTTGTAAAAATTACCAACAAGTTACATGGTCTAGGTAAGCCAATCACAAATCAAGATGCTACTAATAAGATTTTGAGATGTCTTAATAGGTCATGGCAACCAAAGGTCACCGCAATCAAAGAAGCGAATGATCTTACAACTTTGAGTCTCACAACCTTATTTGGTAAGCTAACGGAACATGAACAAGTGCTTAATTTGTTGGAAAAGCATGAGAAAGGTGAGAAAAAGGAGAAACACAACGAAAAGGAAAAAGAAAAGGATAAGAGGTCCATTGCTCTAAAGGCCTCCAAATCCAAGTCCAAAAATGTAGAGCAAGAGGAAAGTAGCTTAAGTGATAAAGAGTGGGAAGACTATGAAATGGAAATATTTGTTCGAAGATTTTACAAGTATGCAAAGGTACATGGTATAAAGTTTTCGAAGGAAAATGGTCCCAAGTCACGAAAGCAATCAAGGGATGATATAGAGAATGAGAAGAGCAAGCCTAGTAGAAAGTGTTATGAATGTGGCAAATCCGATCACTTAAAACCGGAATGTCCATTCTATAACAAAAGAAAGGGAAAGTCCTCCGAGAAAAATCACAAAGGTAAAAGAGCTTATGTTGCTTGCGATAGTGCAAGCGAAGATGGATCTAGGTCCAAGAGCTCAAGTGAAGAGGATGAAGAACGCGCTCATGTGGTACTCATGACCGGTTCACCTAGTAAAGGCAAGAAACATCACAAACGTCAAGTAAGTGATTCTAGCTCTATCTCTAATGATAGTCCCTCATATGATGAACTTCAAAACGCTTTTGAAAAACTATATGGTGAAGCCACTAATGCATTTAAGAAATTGGCTAAAAGGAAAAAAGTGATTTCCCTTTTAGAGTCACAAATTGTAAAATTACAAGATGAATTAGAGGCATTAAAACTTACCATGGTTAATTCAAAAGATGATTTTGAAGATGATAATTCATCAAAGCATGATTGTGATTCTTGTTGTATTTGGCAAGGAGAAGTGAAAAACCTTCAAGCCAAATTAGATAAGGCTCATAAGTCATCTAGGAATGATTGTGATGCTTGTTGTGTTTGGCAAGGAGAGGTGAAAACCCTTCAAGCCAAACTAGATGAAGCCCTTGTATCAAAAGTTACTTTTGTGGATATACCAAAGAATTTTAACAAGCCTAAGATTAGGCCTTCTAAAAATGACAAATTTGTTAAAAATAAATTGAATCCCAAAAGTAAAATTTTGGGTCACACGGATCATTCCAATGTTATATGTTATTATTGTTGTACTAAGGGACATACTATTGCAAAGTGTCAAACAAGAAAAGTTTTGATACCAAAAGGCATAATGCAATGGATTCCTAAGTCCAACATAGTTTGCACTAACCACATAGGACCCAATGAAGATTGGGGACCTCTTTCAAATGATTAAAGTATTAGGAAAACGTCTTGAACCATTGACGAGAGACACTGACAACAATGGAGTTCAAGACATACAAAGGTGTAAAGGGATGAGAAAAGATTTGACTCAATACTCATGAAAGTTGTGGAGCTTGATCACCTCCTAATGCTTAATACTTAAGGGAAGATTCCTATCTCAACTTTATTCCTTATTCCTTACTTTGCATTTATGTTTTCTTGTGTGTGGTTCTTTGCTCATATACATATATTCCAAATTTAATATGAAATTTGGTATGATATTTGTCTAATCCTCTATTTCCAAAAAATTTCGCTCAATGATATTGATAAGTTGTTGAGACTCATATGTAAAACTAGGGATTTGACAAAAATCATGCCAAATGACATATTAAGTTCATATCCATGTTTGTATATGTTTGTTTATGATTATAATATATTGTTGTGCATAAAATGTAAATGCTTTGTCTTGGTACCTTGATTGAACAATGTGAATTTTTTGCTTTGATAGTTTTCGTCACATTCATAATATTTGTACCTTGGTAAATAGATGTGTTTCATACATACATACTTGTATAGAGTCATAAAGATTTTTTTTCGAACATCTCTTTGTTTGTTGTAACTCTATGACTTTAATACTTATTTTGGTTGTATGACTATTATGGATATCTTGTTTCATGTATGAATGGTTTATGCATGATAGTTCTTAAATATATCGTCTCGTATCTTGATGTGATAATTCGTTCATAATGTCGATGTTTTCAATATTCATGCTTTGGTTTTGGTTTGTTGTTCTACATTCCATATGTGTCATGATATTTGGTTTTCGTCATTAGATTACTATTGCATATCTTGTACGTATTTATTTTGATTAGGAACTTTCATCATATAGTGCATTTCGACAAATGTAAGTACACGATATGACTATGGTTAAAATTGTTTGAACTTGATACTTCTAATGAGCTCTCTTCTTCTTTTTTGATATTGTCAAAGGGGGAGAGATTTGTATTGCACAAGCTAAGGATGAATAGCTAAAGATTCTTGAATACTATCAACAAATAGCTTTATGGCATCAACTCAGGGGGAGCGTGCTTATTGTTAGCCTTGGTGTAATTGCGTCTGTATGTATACATATTGCTATTTTATTTGCATATTAGGTATAGGCTTAGTTAGCTTATGCAAAGTTTTGACAATTATCAAAAAGGGGGAGAATGTAAGTGCACCAGTTCACCCTCATGTTTTAATAATTGTCAAAACACATGAAAATAGAGTAGAACATATTTTGGCAACATTACAAATGACTTGACAGCGAAAAACTATTTGTAAAACTTTGAAAAATTGATTTTTAGGTATTATGTATCGATACATATACATGTGTATCGATACAAATGTCCTGAAATTACTTCAGACTGATTTTGTGCAATTTGTATCGATACATATATCATTTGTATCGATACAAAAGTGGTCTCTCAGAGGCAGAGAGTCACCTGTGTATCGAATCATGCTTGCATGTATCGATACACACCTATATCTCTCAGAAAACCAGAGAGTGCATGATGTATCGAATCATGCTTGCATGCTTCGATACATATCAGTCAAGATTTCAAGAAACTGATATATGTATCGATACACATACGTGTTTGTATCGATACATAGGTCAAATTTTCAATTTGAACGCTGGTCAAAGGGTTTGTATCGATACAAACCATCATTTATATCGATACACGTATGTTGAATTTTGCCCAAATTTGCTCAATTCTATTCTCTCTTTAAATAGCAATGTGATGTGTCATTGTAATCAGAGGAAACTAGTGAGAAGGTTCAGAAAACGCTTTGGGTTGCAAATTCAGTGAGAATTTGAATCAAAGGTTTCATTCATCACAAATTCATCATCTTCATCAAAGGTTGCAATCAAAATTGAAGTTTGAGTATGGGATCAATTCAATAGAGGTTGCATTTTTGTGTGATAACGTTCGATACGGTTCGCGGTGAATCAGAATCGTAGTCGGGTTGGATTGTGTGTTGAAGGTTCTAGTTTCTCTCAAAGGATTCAAGATCGTGCTTGTCTTGAAGGATCGACAACAAGAAACGAAGGACTCAGCTGGACGATCGAGTGCGGTTTGGCACGGGTCGGATCGTTGGAATCAGAGGGCGAAGTTTCGTTGTGTGTCGAGGTTTTGTTGCATAGTTTACTTTTTGTCTCGTTATAGGTTTATAAGATTCAATTGTAAACTGTGCACGTGTTGTTAATCTCTTTTGATCTATACACTCTCAAATAACCCGTTTGGTTATTTGGGGGGCGACGTACTCGGACAAACGCGTGGACGACGCGAAATCCGGGGAACTCCCTAATCAAATCGTTGTGTGTTTCTCTCTCTCTCTCTCTCAATATTTTACTTGTCATAATTTCATTTAATTTTGAATCGATTGAATTTTGAGTGTTCGTATTGATACACCAAAAATTCAATTGTTGTGCTTGATTGTGATTGTGTTAAATTTGATATTGTAACTTGCTTGGGACTGAAGTTAATTCATAGTTTATATTCGAATTTTCAATGCTATCGTTTCGAATCTTTTCATCAAACATTCAAAGGCTTATACTACTTTTCTTTTGGTCAATCGGTGCATAGACTACCGATCCGGTGGTTTTCCGCTTGCGCTCGATTGAAACAAATAATTTTTTAAAAACGACATTGTTTCAAGGTTCACTTATTCAACCCCCCCCCCCTTCTAAGTGATAGCCAAGTAGTCTAACACTTCCTTGGCAGACAAGCAAGCTATTTCTGAACCATTGTTTTGAGGTGTCCAAGTATAGCACTTATCACTTGACTTTGTCCCTTTCATCACTACCTCTTGATCATTAGCAATGGTGCATTCATGGTTGTTGAAGTGCACTTTTAGTCCTTGTTCACATAGTTGACTAATGCTAATCAAGTTTGCAGTGAGTCCTTCTACTAGTAGAACATCATCTAGGCATGTAGTGTTTGGACCAGCTAGTTTTCCAATGCCTATGACTTTACCTTTAACTCCATCACCAAAGGTAACACTTCCTTTTAAGTGAGACTTTAGTTCTCTAAGGTATCTTTTATCTCCAGTCATGTGTTTTGAACACCCACTGTCAAAATAGCAATTTTTAGATGGAGATATTCTTGGAGAAGTATGAGCTTGTTGGGGTGGTGTTGGCTTCCATACTTTAGTCAGAACTTCCTTGTGTTTCTTCCTTGGAGGTAGGATCTTCCTTTTGTTTTGACTTGGTGACTTAGGCTTCTGAGGGTAGCCATGGAGATAGAAGCATTCTGAGATTATATGCCCAGTTTTTCCACAATGTTTACATCTTTTCAGTGGTCCCTTATATTCTTTGTATTGAGGGGACACATGTTGAACATGATGTTGGGACATGTGGTCTGGCATGTGCTTCTTCTGTTGAGCTGGAGGCTGAGTCCTCTGTTCAAACCTTTTCTGCTTGTGTTGAGTCAGATGATGAGTCTTTGTCACCTGTTTCTTTTGTCTAGCAGGTTGTTGAGGTTTGGATTTTGTCTTCTTATGCTTGTGCTGAGAAGGATGTTGTGTCATGTGGTTTGACATCTGGTCCTGAGAGTTAATCTTTGGGGGAATTTTCTTCTCAGGAGCGTTGCTATAGTTGTCATACCCTAATCCCTTCTTGTCACTTGGGTTTCTACCAAGCTCAAGGACTTCTTCAAGCATGTCAGTTCCCTTGTTTAGCATTCTCACAGATTTTGTTATCTCAGTGAGTTTTGAGTTTGACAAGGTGACTTGTTCTTTCAACACAGCTGTTGATGCTTCTAATGCCTCCTTTTCTTGTGCAAGCAAGGTGACTTGTTCTCTTAGGCCGGCTGTTGATACTTCTAGTGCCTCCTTTTCTTGTGCAACCAGTGTGACTTGTTCTTTTAAGTCAGCTGTAGAATCCTCTAGTGTTTTCTTTTCATGAGCTAATTTCTTCATCTCCTTATCTTGACTGCTTATGAGTTCACAAGATTGTTCCCATTTAATGGTGAGATTATCCAATTCTTCTTGTAGGAGATCTTCATTACTAGTACTGCTGCTAGTATCAAAAGTTCCAGTGAAGGCTTTATTTGGTGTTTCTTCTTCTTTCTCTTCCTCAGAATCAGATAGAGTAGCTGCCATTCCCTTTTTCTGTTTCCTGAGAAAGTTGGGGCATTCTGGTCTGATGTGCCCCTTTCCTTCACACTCAAAGCACCTTACTTCTTTGTTTTGCTTAGAAGTATCTTCCTCCTTGCTCTTGCCCTGTGACTTGATGTTGGACCTTTTGTCTGGGACATTTGGTTTATACTTGGCTTGTAGCTGACTCAAAGATTTATTGAAATTCTTTGTAAGGTAAGCTAATGCTTCTGATAGCTCATCATCAGTTTGACTTTCCTCAGATTTAAACGCCAGGTTCTTCATCTTCATTTCTGGTTTATCATCCAGAGACATCTCAAAAGTTTGTAATGAGCCAATAAGTTTATCAACATTCATTGTGCTCAAGTCTTGAGATTCTTCGATTGCAGTCACCTTCATGTTAAATCTCTTAGGCAGTGATCTAAGGATTTTTCTGGCTAGCTTTTCTTCAGGTATCTTCTCACCTAGGGCAAATGTTGAATTTGCTATATCTCGTATTCTAGTGTTGAACTCAGATATAGTTTCTTCATCCTCCATCCTTAAGTTCTCAAATTTTGTGGCGAGAAGTTGCAGCTTTAACATTCGAACTTTAGAGGTTCCTTCATGTGCTGTTTGAAGAATTTCCCATGCTTGTTTGGCTTCAGTACAAGTGTTGATTAACTTGAACATGTTTTCATCAACACAATTGAATATGGCATTGAGTGCTTTAGAGTTGCCACTGGCCTCAGTTTCTTCTTCTGGACTCCAATCTGCTACTCCTTTTAGACTTGTAGAGCCATCTGCTGCAGTGATTATTGGATGATTCCACCCAGTGATAATTGCCCTCCATGCTTTTTGATCCATGGATTTGAGAAAGGCAACAATTCTTGCTTTCCAATAATCATAATTTGATCCATCCAAGACTGGTGGTCTGTTGATTGATCCTCTCTTGTCCATCTTGAACAAAATATATCTCCCTGGAGCTCACCTAGCAGGTTAGGGTGCCTGCTCTGATGCCAATTGAAATTCTGTTCCTAGGCAGGACAGATGTCGTACACAATGTCTAGGACAATGTGTCTACAGTCCAGATGTCTTAGACAACTGGTTCGACAATTGGTTATGAGGATCACGAATATTATTGCAGTACTGAAGTAAATAAAAGCAATAAATAACACCAGTAATTGTTAACCCAGTTCGGCGCTAAACAGCCCTACTCTGGGGGATACCAATCCAGGAAGTGAACACTATTAATCCGAATTAATACTTAGTCTTACAACCGCACCAAAAACCCTATTGGCATGTATGCCTTTTCTTAATCCTAGCAATCTTCTACTCAAGGGCTAACTCCCCCTGAATATGAGAACCTACCCAACTCTCTCTAATCACTAATCCCAAGTGACGACAACTTTAAACTACAAAGTTTAAAGACTTAGTTGAATGGCAACATTCAACAACAAAGCTACAAAGTATCAAAACCAATATTAAGAGCCACAAAGCTGCAAAGTATCAAAAACGATACTAAGAGCCACGAATGCTTTGCACAAATTAAAAACAAACTCCAAAAGATAAAGAAATTAATCTTTATCCACAAATTAAATATGAATCCTAATCGTATCTAACACTTAAGATTAATAACAAACTTTATCATTAATCCTAATCTCAGCTTGTTACTTAAAGATTCGCGCTTCATTCATATATAAACAAACATGCATGCTTAATGGATAAGCATTATCTTTTAAGCTGAACTGGGTTCAGATGTTCTACCCACATGTCTTGGGACATCTTGTTCGACATGTTGCTTTAACATGCTCTGAAACCAGTGACAAGATGTCTAGGACATCTTGTTCAACATGTTGCATCTGCACATCTTCAATATGCACAAGTGGTTTAGACTTAATTACTTTAGCATTGGTGCTTCAGTTAAGTCACTCTGACCAAGTTGTTTTAGCCTTATGATGCAGCCAATCTCAGAAGAACTACACAAGGAAAAGGGAAGCTCATGATAGCACAAATCTATATAGATGATATTGTGTTTGGTGGCATGACAGATGCTTTGGTGAAACAATTTGTACATCAAATACAATCTGAATTTGAGATGAGCCTTGTAGGTGAATTAACCTATTTTCTTGGTCTGTAAGTAAAGCAAATGGAGGACACAATATTCATCTCTCAAAGCAAATATGCTAAGAATATTGTGAAGAAGTTTGGAATGGAGAGTGCAACTCACAAGAGAACTCCTGCAGCAACTCATCTTAAACTTACTAAGGATGAGAAAGGTGTCAGTGTTGATCAAAGCCTATACAGAAGCATTATTGGCAGTCTACTTTACCTCACAGCAAGTAGGCCTGATATCTCCTTTGCAGTTGGTGTATGTGCTAGATACCAAGCTGAGCCCAAGATGAGTCATCTCACACAAGTCAAGAGAATTCTGAAGTATGTGAATGGCACAAGTGACTATGGAATTATGTACTCTCATGGTGAAGACTCAAGGTTTACAGATAAAGTAACATATGGATCAATATATATTGTCAGTAATTCTGACTCAAGGTTTTTTGCAGCAGGAAGCAGTTGTTCCCAATTACTTTGGATGAAGCAGATGCTGAGTAAGTACAATGTGGAGCAAGATGTGCTCACATTATACTGTGACAATATGAGTGCTATAAATATTTCCAAGAATCCTATCCAACATAGTAGGACTAAGCACATTGATATTCGTCACCATTTTATTAGGGATCTAGTGGAAGACAAGGTTGTAACCTTAGAACATGTAGCCACAGAAAATCATCTGGCTGACATTTTCACAAAGGCCTTGGATGCAAGTAAGTTTGAGACATTAAGGGGCAAACTTGGTATTTGCCTTCTTGATGATCAATAGCAACTTATGCTATTAAGCCTGCAACGGATACCTGCCTTCCCTCCGTTTGTTTATGCACGCTATCCAAAGGCAATCATCACTGGTTTTTCTCAACTTCGTATATCAAGACTATTCCATCTTTCATACTGTGTTGAAGAACTATGTAGAAGATCCGGATGTAGAGCTCAATGTGGTCCACATTGGAGCCTCTGAGAAGAAGTGAAGAGCCCTATCCAGAGCTGAAGATTACAAATGATGCTATCTGTAAGACCCAAGATTCCACTGTACAGTTTTTCTAAGGAACTCTAGTAATGGCTACGAGTTTTAGGGTTTTTGGTGAAGCGGTTTTGTGAGTATCGTCGCATTAATGAGAATTTTGCTGAAACGGAGCCTGTTTTGTGCTCGTGCGCTGGAAAGGCACAGACTTTTGGGTTGTAGTCTTCTTTTAAGTATGAGGAGATTTCTGTGAAGTCAGAATGACGAGTTTTGGATTATTCTTGTTTTTGGAAAAACGAGTAGGATTTTTACCCGCTGATGGAAAATCTTACTGCGTCTGTTTTAAGTGAGGTTTCGGGTGGAAGTTTTATATATCGGCGCAAGTTGGAAACTAGATTCAGAATATTTTTGGGAGCTAAGGAAATAAATTCCAGTCGGAGAATAAAGTTTAGCGATAATATTTGGAAACGGTTTACGACGGACGTTTATTTGGTAGATTTTAGATTTTTGAGATTTCCGTCCGTTCGCGAGGTGCGACTCGCCGAGAGCAAACGCGATGAGCTGAGTAGCGTAAAGTGGATATTTGTTCAAAAAGTAATCATGAGTGAATTGGATCCAAGGGCTAGGATTTAGCCTTGCAAAAGTCATTTTGATCCAATGGCCTAGATTGCACAAGAGTGGATGTAATAGTAAGGAGGTTTAGGCTTTGGTCATAGAAGCAAAAATCACACAAAACTCTCCTTCCTCTCTTCACTTTCACGGCAACTCACTCACTCTCATCATCCATTCAAATTTCATTTCTCATCTTCTCAAAGCTTGAATCTTTGGCTCACTAAGGGATTACTTGCAATTAAGGTAACTAACCTCCTTTTTCCCTCATTATGTTCATGAACCTTTTGGATTTTTAAAGTTGTAAGTTTTGTGTTCTTGAGAAAATTCATGAGAAAAGTGGTTATTAATTCATAGGAGGTTTTATTTAGTAGTAGTATAACCTATTCAAGCCTAGCATGGATGATTCTCATGGTTGTTTTAAAAGTTTTCACAAAATTTTTGTTAGGGTTTTGAGGAAATTTTGAAAGAGATCATAAACTTGGATTGTGTTGTATGATTTTGGTTTTGAAGTTAGTTTTGAGCTTTTTGACAAAATGGATTGGTGAATATGAATTTTGTTTCGAGAAATAAGAAAAAAAAATTTCTCGTGTTCTTGAGCGACTCGAAGAACACAATTCAGAAAAAATTTATTTCGAGCTTCAAAAAGAGTCGGGTATACGATCGAATATCGTTACGAGCTAACACATGTGGGCTAGGGTTTCAAATGGAAAAAAAAATGTGTAGGGTTGCCCTTTTTGCCTCATTTGGCCGTGGCACCCATATAGGGTTCGAGGAATCGAATTTCGAAAATTGTTCAGAGGCAAATAGCTTCCCGTAATCACTGTTTAATTGTTTGATTGGTTATGGGATGTTTTGAAAAGAAAATAATCATTTGCCTTAAGAAAAACCTTATTTGAGATTTTTCGAAAATTTGCGATTCGACTCTATAACTTCTAAATCGTTTTGATAAGTGCTAGTTAGGTATTATGGGATATTACCATGCATTTAGAAGTGAAAAATTTTGAGTAGAAGGGTGTTTTTAAGAAAAATGGCCGTGGCCTTTTCCTTGTGTGGGGGAAGAAATTCCAAAATTTTTCTAAGTCCACAATTGTGTGAAAATTTTGTATGTGTTGGATAATCTTAGTTTTGAAGAAAAATGAGTATAGGAAAGGTTGTTAGGAAGAAAAAAATGTGTAACTTGTAACGCAAGAAAACTTCGATTTTTCATAAAAATATTTTTGAAAAGTTTTAGTTGTGTTTCAAATGGTTTTGTTGTGTGTGAAACAAGTTCTTGAAGTGGAAAAATCCAAAATGGTTTTAGTTTATGATTTGAAAACAAAATGATTTTCGTGGTGTAAAAATAGTACAATTAACTTCGTGAATTTTTGAACACTATGAGAATAACCTGAAATCATTGAGGGATAGCTTTAGAAAGTACCTTAGACCCCTCTGGAGCTTTGAGAGCAAGTTTCGTTTCGATAGGATAAACGAGGAGTATTTTATTGATTGTACGCTGCTTAACTTTTAGGTAGCGCGTATCGTAGATTTGACGAGAAAAAGTAACGGAAGCTTGCTAAGGTAAGGGCTCCACTTTATTTCTGTCTTTAAAACGGTTACGACATGCTTTGTTATGCTGTGTATGCAATTGTTGTGTGTCTTGGCATGTTTGTATTATGTATTCTCGTGATGAGAACGTGTTTAAAATACTTGCGCTGTTTACATATGATTATGAGAATATATGTATGAACAGGTGTTTGGAATACATATGATGAGAAATGTATGTATTTGTTGCATTAGCATATAAGGGGAATCGTATGCTCATGCATTCATAGTAAGTGGTTATCGGGAATGGACCACGGGATGCGACGACCAGTGATTGGTGTCCTCCTTTTTGAGTCGGTGTTGTCCGTGTGACTCACCCGGTGTTATCCCACCGTGATTGTTTTGGTATTGTCTGGTGTGACTCTACCTGGTGTTATCCCACCAATAGTAGGAGGTGTTATCCCACCTGAGACCTACGCCTTCTATAGAGAGGTTTATTCCGGAATTCATATGCATGTGGTAATGGGGAATCTACCACACTCATTGTAGAAGTCTGCATTAGGCTTGGTGTGCATTATATATATAAACCCGTTGGTGGGAATGGCTATGTGTTTAAAGAGCTTTCTATGTTGGTATTTGTATATTTGGTAATTGTATCCTCTCTCGCACTGGTTATATATACACATACTTTTTATTTTGTGGTGACCCTTTCTTTCATTTGCGGGCTCATCCCACCCAGATGATGGGTTAGGTCGTGGTGACAACGGTGGCAGTTCTAGGCCACAGTGAGCACGTGGTGAAGCTTAGTATAGTTAGACTATGCACCGGTGTGTTTCGTGCACCGTGCTTTTTGGTTAGCATAGGGTTTTCTAACTTGTTTTGTTGTAAGTATTTGAATACTTAGACTTGGACTGTAATTATTCAGGAATACACTTTGCATGTCGAAGCACCTTATGGTAATGAGTTCTTTTGCATATTTGAATGCCGTCTCATTGAAAAATATTCTATGCGCACTCTGAGTGTTAGTTGAAAAAGAAAAAAAAAATACACTGCCTTTTCAGGCCTTTGAAAAACGGGATGTTACAATTGGTATCAGAGCACGGCTTTAAATCTTCAAAGGGAAAGTGTATACTTGAGTCGTTAGTCCAGAGTCGGTTAGAACATAGCTAGAGTTGTGTTAGTTCTAGCGGTTGTTTTGAGTCTAGCATGGGATATGCTTAGACACTGGTTTGTGTCTTACTGAGGTAATGCAGGGAGTGAGACTTCAGTAAGTGGAATTGTGAAACCCCCGAGCATTGGTCGAATTTAGTCGTCAAGTGTCTCTGAATTCCTTAAACGAAGTGGTCCGAGGAGGACTGACTTGAGGCGAACAAGGATTACAAGGGATTCTTGGAAGTAATATTATGGATTGAAAGTGGCATTGTGTCATTGTCACTCAAAGGTATTGAGTATGGACGTGTGGACGTCGACTGATAAAGGATTGTAAGTAAGGATCGGATTGAGACGACCTTTTGAAGAAGATATTGAATATCTGCTCTGGTGGGTTAGGGTGCGACTTGATGAAGTCATTAGGTTTTCAAGAGAACGCAGCCACTATGGAATGGTGGAGCATGCGAGATGTCAATTGGATTTAATTACAATGATTGGATAATCATTGGGGCAACTTGTATTGGAAATAAAGTGCATCGCGCGTCAAGAGTAAGTGAACTTGGTGGTGTTAGAAGACGGTTGCGCGAACGATGGGTACCTGAAGGGTTTAATTCAAGTGTGTGAGATAAATTAGATTCGAAACTAAGATTAGTAAGGATGAATCTTGTGATGATTGAAGGTAGGAGACCAAGTGTCACGTTGATAAGTGACAATCTATACATAGTTCGGGAGATAGTAAATGTAGATGTCGATGTGAGATACAACGATCGGTAATTGATTGTTGAATAAAGTTGGAAGTGGAGAGATATTTAGGTGAAGAACGAGGAGTTCAACCTTTGAAAGTGAGTTGCATATCACTGATAGGTGATGATTGAGGTGTTTATTATGGAAATGTCCAGATAATTGTAGCAGTGTAAGCTAGAATTGTTAACGATTGGCAAGTAAACCATAAGGGAAAGTAAACTGGTTTAGCAGTTTGAGGAGATTAGTCAAGATTGAGTAGAGATCCTGTGTGGATGCGCATATGAGTTAACGATTTTGATCGACCAAGATGGTTGAAGGACTAAGTAGCAGCTTGAATTTATGATACCATAAGAGTTGAGGTGGGCAAGTTTTGAATAAATTCAAGTTATGGACGAGAATTTTTGGAGATATTCTAGAAATGTCGTGTATGAGCAGGAAAAGAGTCGTTAGTAAGAGTACTAAGACAATAAGAGTTGATAGTTGGAAGGACTTTTATTGTATATTAGGATTAAACGGATGGTATGACAAGTAATTGTAGTTCTTGAGCAGTAAATTCAAGAGTTGATTTGGATATCGAACGTACTAAGGATAAAATCATAGCGAAGTGTCGTGCGTTGGTAGATATTTTTGATAAGTCGAGCATTAAGACTTGAGATGAATGTTTAATGGCTTGATGGATGAGTAAGACGAGTCGATTGGTAGGGAATTGCAGTGACCTTTTAAGGACGAGTTAGAAGTGAATAAGAAAACGATGAGTGAATAGATGTAAGAATATGATTGGCCAGAACTTGAGATCTGGGAATTGATTCCCTAGTGGGAACAGACCTTATGACTTTAGAATAGTCACGATGATGAAGGACCAGTCGAATGGAGAGGAGATACTTAATGGGAACTTGAGGAATTAATCATTTGGAGCGTTTGATTACGACACGTACATTAGTTGACACCGTAAGGGAAGTTAGAGATGGTTAAATCCAGTTAATGAATGGATGTGTCAGGTTGGATAGCGAGAACGTATGTGGGAAGTTGGTTATTGTTATTGGAGAATACTGTAGCTTTAGATGGTTATGAAGATTTGAGATTGGTCGAACGGAGAAGGGTATGCTTGTGGTGATTCAAAATTATGTGAAATGAGAGAGTACTTGGATTGTGTGCGGCGAATTAAAGATGTGGTTTTGATTTAGCAAGTTATTGGTCATGGTGGTTTGGGAACCAACTCTAGACAGTTGTTGGACTAGAAAGTTGCAAAGTAGTAGATTGATGATACAGACCTGATTGGAGTTTTGTAGAGGTTATGACATCGATGCGTTAGTCGTAAAGGGAGGTTAGTCATGGAAAGAATGTGTTCACAATAAGGGTGGCTAGTGGTATTTCTAGCCGAACTCATAGAGAAAACGTTCCATTGTTTGGTTGTCTTTCATTTGACGAATTCATCTTCAAAGAGGAGAAAGAGTGATGGAGATGAAATGGTTTGTGGATCTGTTTCTGGGTCTAGAAAAGAATGAGGATTTAGAGAGAAGCCCATGAAGATGTGGCTTATGCCAATTGAAGATTGGCGAAGGGATTGGTCTCACACCTAATTTTGGAAATAAGAAGGATAAGAAATTGTCTAATGGCAAGTTGATGGAAGCTTGTAGAGCTTTGGTTCATTGTAGTGGTTACAATGAAGAGAGACGTGGTATGATGGAAATCGGTAGTGAGTAAGTATAAGGGATTCGGATGTTGTCAACAAGGATGGTTAGACAATAGTAATGTGAGGAATGCCCTAAGAGTTATTTTGAAGGTAGGTACCTCGACGAGAGTGGTGATGTTCGGAGTGTTTAAGAATGGTCAGGGTGACCAACTCTTTTGAGTAAGAGAGGATTTAATTGTAAGAGAAAAAGGAACTCAGGAGAGTTCAGGAATAGAATGAGAATACGTTGTAAAGAGGATGTGCGCCGACGATGGCCGTCGACGAGGATAAACGTTTGTTTAAGGCACGCTAGATTCATCTAAGTGTCGTTTTGGAAGTAATGTGAACATATAAGGGACCGATTCTGGGGAATTAGGGATTTGGATAAAGGGAGTACAAGAGAAATAGATGGTATAGTTTGGCAAGTGACAAGACTATGAGGAGCTGTAATCACCAACCGGAGGTTGGGGTGGTATTATTTAAGTCGTGATTGGAAATAGATCCGTATGTGAGCAGACGGTTCGGCATATTCATTGAGTCGCGGACTGATGGATAGTGGTAAGGTGGGAAAATCTTCTAGAAGAGAAGACAACTTTTGTGGAATGTAATGGTTTTGGGTGGTACTTGCCGTAGTGGCACTGTACTACTATTGGATGATACTCCACGGATACTTCAAGAGTGGAAGCATGAGAGCGTATGCGACATGTGTTGAGCGTTGTGTCTTACGACTTTGATCTTGTATTCATAAGAGATCGACGGAAACGTGTGGGAAAACCTCGAAGGAAGTGTTGGACCATTGTGCCTCGGAGGACCTTGAGCACAAGTGGAATGAAGTATCACTTAAGTTGGGTAAAGAGGGTCTAACCCACCATCATGATTGTCGACTATCTATTGACAAATTGAGGGACTGGCCGTCCTTAATTTATTGTTGATAGTAGACGGAATCATGTTGACTGGAATTGACTAGTTTTGCTAGCTTTGGTGATGCACAGAGAACTTCAGTGTTTCTTTTTGGAGGGTAGCCACTCACAACTTCGTGTGAACCTAGTGGTTTAGGCTATGTCGCGGAGGCAAAAGAAGTGACTTTGGAAATTTTGTGTGTGGACCCTAGGAAATTTGAGGAACTCGAGGTTGTGAACCTCTGTTGGGAGGTTAATTTTTGAGTGGTGAACTCGTTGAGAGTTGCGGTTGGTGCACGGTTGTGCCAGTGTGTTGGTGAGAGTATCTGTGCGACTTCACCCGGTGTTAGCATCTGTTTGGCTGCACCTAATCCTGTGGGATTTTGTTGTGTTAGTGATGGTAATGACTGGTTGAGTCGTTATCCTTATCTTTAGTTTCGAGGACGAAACTTCTTTTTGGAGGGTAGTAATGTAAGACCCGTAATTCCACTGTACCTTTTGGTGAATAAAATAAGTAATGGCTACGAGTTTTAGGGTTTTTGGTGAAGCTGTTTTTGTGAGTATCGTCGCATAAATGAGATTTTTGCTGAAACGGAGCCTGTTTTGTGCTCGTGCGCTGGAAAGGCACAGACTTTTGGGTTGTAGTCTTCTTTTAAGTATGAGGAGATTTATGTGAAGTCAGAATGACGAGTTTTGGATTATTCTTGTTTTTGGAAAAACGAGTAGGATTTTTACCCGCTGATGGAAAATCTTACTGCGTCTGTTTTAAGTGAGGTTTCGGGTGGAAGTTTTATATATCTGCGCGAGTTAGGATATGTCCTGAGATTAATTTTCTAAGGTATGGAAGAAAATTACAGTCGCGGAAAAAGATTCGGCGATAAGTTTTGGAATGGAAAAACGATAGACATTCTTTCCGTAAGTTTTCTGTTTTTGTGTTTTACGTTCGTCGCGACGCGCGAGAGCTGTGAGGCGAGGTGGCTTCTTGAAGCATAGAAAATATCTTGTGAGGATAAGCTTAGAATTGATCCAATGGTTGCCATGAACCAAGACCACTTTATAGGAAGATTTTTGGATCACTTTGGAGACTGCTTTTTTCTTATGCATAAATAAAACCCAGACTTTTGGCCCATGGTCTTTATTTATCAATCTAAACATTCCTGTGCTTTCAGAATTTTGAGTCTCGACTTTCTCCGTTTATTGGAAAAACAAGTAGAAAACTGTACCCGCTTCTTAAAATTTTACGGTTTCTGTTTTCCGTCGAATTTTAATTGGAGACTTTATATATCGGCGCAAGTTGGAATCTAGATTCAGAATATTTTTGGGAGCTGAGGAAATAAATTTCAGTCGGAGAATAAAGTTTAGCGATAATATTTGGAAACGGTTTACGACGGACGTTTATTGGTTAGATTTTATATTTTTGAGATTTCCGTCCGTTAGCGAGGTGCGACTCGCCGAGAGCAAACGCGATGAGCTGAGAAGCGTAAAGTGGATATTTGTTCAAAAAAACAATCATGAGATTATTTTGATCCAAAGGCTAGGGTTTAGTCTTGCAAAAGTTATTTTGATCCAATGGCCTAGATTGATCATGAAGGAAAGAAATAGTAAGGAGGTTTAAGGCTTGTGACTTAGAAGCAAAATCACAAAACACTCTCATTCTTCTCTCCCATTGCCGTGAGCTTTCTTTCTTCTTCCTCCATCACCAAAATTTTATTCCTCCACCATTTTCACTCTTTAAGAGCTTGTTGGATCATAGGACTTGCAAGGAATCTTCTTCACTTAAGGTAACTAACACTTCTCTTCCTTATTTCTCCATGAAAACCTCATGAATTTAGAGTTTTTATGATTATGTTCTTGAGAAGAAATATTTGAGAATTTAGTTTTAATTAGTTTTGATTCCATAGTAGTGTTTAAGAGTGTTATGTAGGAAACATTGGTGAAGCATGTAAGTGATTCTCATGGTTAAATCTTGTTTTCACAAATTTTGGTTAAGGGTTTTGAAGAAAATTTTTGAAAAGATCATAAACTTGGATTGTGTTGTATGATTTTGGTTTCGAAGTTAGTTTTAAGCTTTGTGACAAAATGGATTGGTGATTATGAAATTTGTTTCGAAAAATAAGAAAAAATTATTCTCGTGTTCTTGAGCGACTCGAAGAACACAAATTAGAAAAAGTTTATTTCGAGTTTCAAAAGGAGTCGGGTACACGATCGAATATCGTTACGAACTAGTGAATGTGGACTAGGGTTTCAAATGAAAAAAAAATGTGTAGGGTTGCCCTTTTTGCCTCAAATAGCCGTGGCACACATATAGGGTTCGAGGAATCGAATTTCGAAAATTGTTTAGAGGCAAATAGCTTCCCATGATCATTGTTTAATTGTTTGGTTGGTTATGGGATGTTTTGAAAAGAAAATGATCACTTGCCTTAAGAAAAACCTTATTTGAGATTTCTCCAAAATTTGCGATTCGACTCTATAATTTCTAAATCGTTTTGATAAGTACTAGTTAGGTATTATGGGATATTACCATGCTTTTAGAAGTGAAAAATTTTGTGTGGAAGGGTGTTTTGAAAAAAAATGGCCGTGGCCTTTCCTTGTGGGGGAGAAATTCCAAAAATTTTTCTAAGTCCACAATTGTGTGAAAATTTTGTGTGTGTTGGATAATCTTAGTTTTGGAGAAAAATGAGTATAGGAAAGGTTGTTAGGAAGAAAAAAAAAATGTGTAACTTGTAACGCAAGAAAACTTCGATGTTTCATAAAAATATTTTTGAAAAGTTTTAGTTGTGTTTCAAATGGTCTTGTGGTGTGTGAAACAAGTCCTTGAAGTGGAAAATCCAAAATGGTTTCAGTTTATGATCTGAAAACAAAATGATTTTCGTGTTATAAAAATAGTACAATTAACTTCGTGAATTTTTGAACACTATGAGGATAACCTGAAATCATTGAGGGTTAGCTTTAGAAAGTACTTTAGACCCCTCTGGAGTTTTGAGAGCAAGTTTCGTTTTGATGGGATAAACGAGGAGTATTTTATTGATATTACGCTACAATTATTTTAGGTAGCGCGTATCGTAGATTTGACGAGAAAAAGTAACGGAAGCTTGCTAAGGTAAGGGCTCCACTTTATTTCTGTCTTTAAAACGGTTACGACATGCTTTGTTATGCTGTGTATGCAATTGTTGTGTGTCTTGGCATGTTTGTATTATGTATTCTCGTGATGAGAACGTGTTTAAAATACTTGCGCTGTTTACATATGATTATGAGAATATATGTATGAACAGGTGTTTGGAATACATATGATGAGAAATGTATGTATTTGTTGCATTAGCATATATAAGGGGAATCGTATGCTCATGCATTCATAGTAAGTGGTTATCGGGAATGGACCACGGGATGCGACGACCAGTGATTGGTGTCCTCCTTTTTGAGTCGGTGTTGTCCGTGTGACTCACCCGGTGTTATTCCACCGTGATTGTTTTGGTATTGTCTGGTGTGACTCTACCTGGTGTTATCCCACCAATAGTAGGAGGTGTTATCCCACCTGAGACCTACGCCTTCTATAGAGAGGTTTATTCCGGAATTCATATGCATGTGGTAATGGGGAATCTACCACACTCATTGTAGAAGTCTGCATTAGGCTTGGTGTGCATTATATATATAAACCCGTTGGTGGGAATGGCTATGTGTTTAAAGAGCTTTCTATGTTGGTATTTGTATATTTGGTAATTGTATCCTCTCTCGCACCGGTTATATATACACATACTTTTTATTTTGTGGTGACCCTTTCTTTCATTTGCGGGCTCATCCCACCCAGATGATGGGTTAGGTCGTGGTGACAACGGTGGCAGTTCTAGGCCACAGTGAGCACGTGGTGAAGCTTAGTATAGTTAGACTATGCACCGGTGTGTTTCGTGCACCGTGCTTTTTGGTTAGCATAGGGTTTTCTAACTTGTTTTGTTGTAAGTATTTGAATACTTAGACTTGGACTGTAATTATTCAGGAATACACTTTGCTTGTCGAAGCACCTTATGGTAATGAGTTCTTTTGCATATTTGAATGCCGGCTCATTGAAAAATATTCTATGCGCACTCTGAGTGTTAGTTGAAAAAGAAAAAAAAAAAAATATATACTGCCTTTTCAGGCCTTTGAAAAACGGGCTGTTACACTCATCCCACCCAGATGATGGGTTAGGTCGTGGTGACGACGGTGGCTGTTCTAGGCCATAGTGAGCACGTGGTGAAGCTTAGTATAGTTAGACTATGCGCCGGTGTGTTTTGTGCACCGTGCTTTTTGGTTAGCCTAGGGTTTCCTAACTTGTTTTGTTGTAAGTATTTGAATACTTAGACTTGGACTGTAATTATTCAGGAATACACTTTGCTTGTCGAAGCACCTTATGGTAATGAGTTCTTTTGCATATTTGAATGCCGGCTCATTGAAAAATATTCTATGCGCACTCTGAGTGTTAGTTTAAAAAGAAAAAAAAAATATACTGCCTTTTCAGGCCCTGGAAAAATGGGCTGTTACAATTGGTATCAGAGCACGACTTTAAATCTTCAAAGGGAAAGTGTACACTTGAGTCGTTAGTCCAGAGTCGGTTAGAACATAGCTAGAGTTGTGTTAGTTCTAGCGGTTGTTTTTGTTGTGTTGTGGGTTATGTGGTTGGTTGTTTTGAGTCTAGCATGAGATATGCTTAGACACTGGTTTGTGTCTTACTGAAGTAATGCAGGGAGTGAGGCTTCAGTAAGTGGAATTGTGAAACCCCGAGCCTTGGTCGAATTTAGTCGACGAGTGTTTCTGAATTCCTTAGACAGAGTGGTCCGAGGAGGATGGACTTGAGGCGAACGAGAACCACAAAGGATTCTTGGAAGAAATTCGATGAACTTGAATTGGCATAGGTCGTTGTCACCCTGAGGTGTTGAGTACGGACGTGTGGATGTCGACTGATAAAGGATTGCAAGTAAGGATCAGATGGGGATACCTTTTGAAGAAGGTGCTGGAGATCCGTTCCGGTGAGTTCGGACGAGACTTGATGAAGTCATTCAGTTGTCTAGAGGATGCAACCATTGTAGAATAGTGGAGCATGCAGAGATGTCAGTTGGATTTAATTACAATGATTGGATTATAATTGGGGCAACTTGTATTGGAAATAAAGTGCATTGCGCGCCAAGAGTAAATGAATTTGGTGGTGTTAGAAGACGGTTGCGCGAACGATGGGTACCTTAAGGGTTTAATTTTAGTGTGCGAGATGAATTAGATTCGGAACTAAAATTTGTAAGGATGAATCTCGTGATGATTGAAGGTAAGAGACCAAGTATCACGTTGATATGTGACAATCTATACATAGTTCGGGAGATAGTAAGTATAGATGTCGGTGTGAGATACAATGATAGGTAATCGATTGTTAAATAAGGATGGATGTGGAGAGATATTCAGGTAAAGAACGAGGAGTTCAACCTTTGAAAGTGAGTTGCATATCACTGATAAGTGATAATAGAGGTGTTTAAGATGGAAATGTCCAGATAATTGTAGCAGTGTAAGCTAGAATTGTTAACTATTGGCAGGTAAACCATAAGAGAAAGTAAACTGGTTTAGCAGTTTGAAAGGATTAGTCAAGATTGAGTAGAGATCCTGTGTGGATGTGCATATAAGTTAACGATTTTGATCGACCAAGAGGGTTGAAGGACTAAGTAACAGCTTGAATTTATGATACCATGAGAGTTGAGGTGGGCAAGTTTTGAATAAATTCAAGTTATGGACGAGAATTTTTGGATATTTTCTAAGAATGTCGTGGTTGAGTAGAAAAGGAGTTCGTTAGTAAGAATACTAAGACAATGAAAGTCGATAGTTGGAAGGACTTTTATTGTGTATTAGGATTAAATGGATAGTACGACGAGTTTTTTAGAGTTCTTGAGCGGTAAATTCAAGAATTTGATTTGGGTATCGAACGTACTAAGGATAAAATCATAGCAAAGTGTCGTGCGTTGGTAGATACTTTTGATAAGTCGGGCATTAAGATTTGAGATAAGTGTTAAAGGTTTGATAGCTGAGTAAGATGAGTCGATTTGTAGGCGAATTACAGTGACCTTATAAGGACGAGTTAGAGATAGCTATTCATAAGAAAACGATGAGTGAATAGATGTAAGAATAGGATTGGCCAGAACTTGAGATCTGGGAATTGATTCCCTAGTGGGAACAGACCTTATGACTTTAGAATAGTCACGATGATGAAGGACCAATCGAATGGAGAGGAGATACTTAATAGGAACTTGAGGAATTAATCATTCGGAGCGTTGGATTACGACACGTACAATAGTTGACACCGTAAGGGAAGTTAGAGATGGATAAATCCAGTTAGTGAATGGATGTGTCAGGTTGGATAGCGAGAACGTATGTGGGAAGTTGGTTATTGTTATAGGAGAATACTGTAGCTTTAGATGGTTATGAAGGTTTGAGATTGGTCGAACGGAGAAGGGTATGTTGCGGCGATTCAAAATTTTGTGAAATGAGAGAGTATTTGGATTGTGTGCGGCGAATTAAAGATGTTGTTTTGATTTAGCAAGTTATTGGTCATGGTGGTTTGGGAACCAACTCTAGACAGTTGTTGGACTAGAAAGTTGCAAAGTAGTAGATTGATGATACAGGCCTGATTGGAGTTTTGTAGAGGTTATGACATCGATGCGTTAGTCGTAAGGGAGGTTAGTCATGGAAAGAATGTGTTCACAATAAGTGTGGCTAGTGGTGTTTCTAGCCGAACTCGTAGAGAAAATGTTCCATTGTTTGGTTGTCTTTCATTTGATGAATTCATCTTCAAAGAGGAGAAAGAGGGATGGAGATGAAACGGTTTGTGGATCTGTTTCTGGGTCTAGAAAAGAATGAGGATTTAGAGAGAAGCCCATGAAGATATGGCTTATGCCAATTGAAGATTGGCGAAGGGATTTGTCTCACACCTAATTTTGGAAATAAGAAGGATAAGAAATTGTCTAATGACAAGTTGATGGAAGCTTGTAGAGCTTTGGTTCATTGTAGTGGTTACAATGAAGAGAGACGTGGTATGATGGAAATCGGTAGTGAGTAAGTATAAGGGATTCGGATGTTGTCAACAAGGATGGTTAGACAATAGTAATGTGAGGAGTACCCTAAGAGTTATTTTGAAGGTAGGTACCTCGACGAGAGTGGTGATGTCGAAGCAATTAAGAATGGTCAGAGTGACCAACTCTTTTGAGTAAAAGAGGATTTAATTGCAAGAGGAAAGGAACTCAAGAGAGAGTTCAGAATTAGAATGGAAATACGATGTGAAGAGGATATGCGCCGACGATGGTAGTCGACGAGGATAAGCGTTTTGTTTAAGGCACGCGAGATTTATCTAAGTGTCGTTTTGGAAGTAATGTGAACATATAAGGGACCGATTCTGGGGAATTGGTGATTTGGATAAAAGGAGTCCAAGAGAAGTAGATGGTATAGTTTGGCAAGTGTCAAGACTATGAGGAGTGTAATCACCAACTGGAGATTGGGATTGTTGTATGTAAGTCGTGTTTGTAATGAGATTCGTGGGCGAGCATGCGGTTTCGGCGTATTCATTGAGTTGCGGACTCATGGATATTGGTAAGGTGTGAAGTTCTTCCTAAGAGAAGGTAACTTGCTCAGAATGTAGTGGTTTGGGTGGTACTTGTCGTAGTGGCAAGGTACTACTAGTGGATGATACTCCACGGGTGCTTCAAGAAAGGAAGCATGATAGCTTAAGCTACGTGTCTTGAGCGTTGTGTCTTGCGATTTCGACGTGTATTCGTAAGAGATCGAGGGAAACATTAAGAAAAACCTCGAAAGATTTGTTGGACCATTGTGACTCGGAGGACCTTGAGCACAAGTGGAATGAAGTATCACTTAAGTTGGGTAAAGATGGTCTAGACCACCATCAGGATTGTCGACTGTCTATTGACAAATTGAGGGACTGACCGTCCTTAATTTATTGTTAATGGTAGACGAGAATCGTGTTGATTGGAATTGACTAGTTTTGCTAGCTTTGGTGATGCACAGAGAACTTCAGTGTTTCTTTTTGGAGGGTAGCCACTCACAACTTCGTGTGAAACTAATGGAGTGGGCTATGCCGCGGAGGCGAAAGAGGTGACTTTGAAAATTTTGTGTGTGGACCCTAGGAAGTTTGAGGAACTCGAGGTTGTGAACCTCTGCTGTGAGGTTAATTTTTGGAGAGGTGAACTCGTTGAGAGTTGCGGTTGGTGCACGGTTGTGCCAGTGTGTTGGTGAGAGTACCTGTGTGATTTCACCCGGTGTTAGCATCTGTGTGGCTGCACCTAATCCGGAGGGATTTTGTTGTGTTGGAGATGGTAATGACTGGTTGAGTCGTTATCCTTAACTTTAGTTTCGAGGACGAAACTTCTTTTTGGAGGGTAGTAATGTAAGACCCAAGATTCCACTGTACAGTTTTTCTAAGGAACTCTAGTAATGGCTACGAGTTTTAGGGTTTTTGGTGAAGCGGTTTTGTGAGTATCGTCGCATTAATGAGAATTTTGCTGAAACGGAGCCTGTTTTGTGCTCGTGCGCTGGAAAGGCACAGACTTTTGGGTTGTAGTCTTCTTTTAAGTATGAGGAGATTTCTGTGAAGTCAGAATGACGAGTTTTGGATTATTCTTGTTTTTGGAAAAACGAGTAGGATTTTTACCCGCTGATGGAAAATCTTACTGCGTCTGTTTTAAGTGAGGTTTCGGGTGGAAGTTTTATATATCGGCGCAAGTTGGAAACTAGATTCAGAATATTTTTGGGAGCTAAGGAAATAAATTCCAGTCGGAGAATAAAGTTTAGCGATAATATTTGGAAACGGTTTACGACGGACGTTTATTTGGTAGATTTTAGATTTTTGAGATTTCCGTCCGTTCGCGAGGTGCGACTCGCCGAGAGCAAACGCGATGAGCTGAGTAGCGTAAAGTGGATATTTGTTCAAAAAGTAATCATGAGTGAATTGGATCCAAGGGCTAGGATTTAGCCTTGCAAAAGTCATTTTGATCCAATGGCCTAGATTGCACAAGAGTGGATGTAATAGTAAGGAGGTTTAGGCTTTGGTCATAGAAGCAAAAATCACACAAAACTCTCCTTCCTCTCTTCACTTTCACGGCAACTCACTCACTCTCATCATCCATTCAAATTTCATTTCTCATCTTCTCAAAGCTTGAATCTTTGGCTCACTAAGGGATTACTTGCAATTAAGGTAACTAACCTCCTTTTTCCCTCATTATGTGCATGAACCTTTTGGATTTTTAAAGTTGTAAGTTTTGTGTTCTTGAGAAAATTCATGAGAAAAGTGGTTATTAATTCATAGGAGGTTTTATTTAGTAGTAGTATAACCTATTCAAGCCTAGCATGGATGATTCTCATGGTTGTTTTAAAAGTTTTCACAAAATTTTTGTTAGGGTTTTGAGAAAATTTTGAAAGAGATCATAAACTTGGATTGTGTTGTATGATTTTGGTTTTGAAGTTAGTTTTGAGCTTTTTGACAAAATGGATTGGTGAATATGAATTTTGTTTCGAGAAATAAGAAAAAAAAAATTCTCGTGTTCTTGAGCGACTCGAAGAACACAATTCAGAAAAAATTTATTTCGAGCTTCAAAAAGAGTCGGGTATACGATCGAATATCGTTACGAGCTAACACATGTGGGCTAGGGTTTCAAATGGAAAAAAAAATGTGTAGGGTTGCCCTTTTTGCCTCATTTGGCCGTGGCACCCATATAGGGTTCGAGGAATCGAATTTCGAAAATTGTTCAGAGGCAAATAGCTTCCCGTAATCACTGTTTAATTGTTTGATTGGTTATGGGATGTTTTGAAAAGAAAATAATCATTTGCCTTAAGAAAAACCTTATTTGAGATTTTTCGAAAATTTGCGATTCGACTCTATAACTTCTAAATCGTTTTGATAAGTGCTAGTTAGGTATTATGGGATATTACCATGCATTTAGAAGTGAAAAATTTTGAGTAGAAGGGTGTTTTTAAGAAAAATGGCCGTGGCCTTTTCCTTGTGTGGGGGAAGAAATTCCAAAATTTTTCTAAGTCCACAATTGTGTGAAAATTTTGTATGTGTTGGATAATCTTAGTTTTGAAGAAAAATGAGTATAGGAAAGGTTGTTAGGAAGAAAAAAATGTGTAACTTGTAACGCAAGAAAACTTCGATTTTTCATAAAAATATTTTTGAAAAGTTTTAGTTGTGTTTCAAATGGTTTTGTTGTGTGTGAAACAAGTTCTTGAAGTGGAAAAATCCAAAATGGTTTTAGTTTATGATTTGAAAACAAAATGATTTTCGTGGTGTAAAAATAGTACAATTAACTTCGTGAATTTTTGAACACTATGAGAATAACCTGAAATCATTGAGGGATAGCTTTAGAAAGTACCTTAGACCCCTCTGGAGCTTTGAGAGCAAGTTTCGTTTCGATAGGATAAACGAGGAATATTTTATTGATTGTACGCTGCTTAACTTTTAGGTAGCGCGTATCGTAGATTTGACGAGAAAAAGTAACGGAAGCTTGCTAAGGTAAGGGCTCCACTTTATTTCCGTCTTTAAAACGGTTACGACATGCTTTGTTATGTTGTGTATGCAATAGCTGTGTGTTTTGGCATGTTTGTATTATGTATTCTCGTGATGAGAACGTGTTTAAAATATTTGCGCTGTTTACATATGATTATGAGAATATATGTATGAACAGGTGTTTGGAATACACATGATTAGATGTATATGTATGTGTTGTTGTGGTGTGATTACATATGCGTGTACGATATGTATGTGTTGCATTAGCATATAAGGGGAATCGTATGCTCATGCATTCATAGTACGTGGTTATCGGAAATGGACCACGGGGTGCGATTATCGGGAATGGATCCACCTTAATCCTGCGGGATTTATTGAGTCCAATACGTGGTTATCGGGAATGGACCACGGGGTGTGATTATCGGGAATGGATCCACTCTAATCCGCTGGGATTTTATTGACGCCCTGCGGGGTATAGTAGGGGTTGAACCTACGACTCTCTGCGGAGAGGTTAAATTCCGGAATTCATGCATGTGAAAAAGACCCAGCTAGGGTGATCACAATCATTTAGAGTCTGCATTGATAGGCTTGGTGTGCATTATAAATATGAACCCGTTGGTGGGAATGGCTATGTGTTTAAAGAGCTTTCTATGTTGGTATTTGTATATTTGGTAATTGTATCCTCTCTCGCACCGGTTATATATACACATACCTTTTATTTTGTGGTGACCCTTTCTTTCATTTGCGGGCTCATCCCACCCAGATGATGGGTTAGGTCGTGGTGACGACGGTGGCTGTTCTAGGCCATAGTGAGCACGTGGTGAAGCTTAGTATAGTTAGACTATGCGCCGGTGTGTTTTGTGCACCGTGCTTTTTGGTTAGCCTAGGGTTTCCTAACTTGTTTTGTTGTAAGTATTTGAATACTTAGACTTGGACTGTAATTATTCAGGAATACACTTTGCTTGTCGAAGCACCTTATGGTAATGAGTTCTTTTGCATATTTGAATGCCGGCTCATTGAAAAATATTCTATGCGCACTCTGAGTGTTAGTTTAAAAAGAAAAAAAAAATATACTGCCTTTTCAGGCCCTGGAAAAACGGGCTGTTACACTATCTGCAGGAGCATTACTGAAGGCAAGGAATGACCTTTCTGGTATATCTGGTATAGGAGGAGTAGAGTATGTGCATGCAACGCAACTCAAAAGCATTTTAACTTATAAGCATAGGGCATGGTCTTAGTCATAATCATAGAAATATGGATGACTTTTATGCTTAGGATCACAGTCATAGAAATATGGGTGATTTGAGTCACAGTCATAGCAATATGGGTGACTTAGTTACAGTCATAGAAATATAGGTAACTTGTACATGCTTAATTATAAAGGCACATATAGCAACCATTGAAGCCTTGATCACTCTGATTAAATGCTTCTGCTACTACAAGGCTATGGATTGCTAGACTATATGGATTGTGTGAAAGTTGAAGACTACTAAAGCATCTCTTTTCTGAAGACCTTAATTGATGCTTAAAAACATTTGTCTATCTGCAATCAATCTACTCTGTAATTTGCACAATTAATGGCCCCAACATTTCGAATACTCTTTCTGATCTTAACTTTTTGTCAATGTTATGGCTAAAAAGGGGGAGAAAAGATAGGTAGTATATCTAGGGGGAGTAAGGTATAAGTAGTGCAAATGTGTGTTCTGGTACATGACGTGATGTCAGATGTGTGCACATCGTTGAATGTGCTTGTATGTTGCACATCTTTTGAAGACTTTGAAGACCAGACGAATGAAGACTGATCCTTTGAAGACTGCTGAAGATGGTGCTTATATTTAAGGGGAGTAAATTATTACTGAAGCTGCTGAAGACTGATCCTTTTCCTGTGTGCATGATTCATCACCATGCTTGTATGTTGGGAGTTTTATTCTCTCAGAAGATATGAGGCAAGATTCCGCTGCTGCACGCCTCTGATGCTCTAATGATTCTCTCCAAAGTTTAGTTGGCTGACTCCAAAGATTATTTTAGCCAAAAATTGCCAAAGGGGGAGATTGTTAGTGTTTTCAACCTGCAAGGTTGTTTTAGTTTTAGGGTGTTGGCTTCATTTGCTAAAATAAGTCTTTGGTCCAGATGTGGTAACTGATGTGCACACATTTGGGACCTGACCTGAACGCCCTAGAATAACGCGCTTTCATTATTTTGCGTGTGATCTTTGAAAAAGATTTGTTTTAAAACAAACACATCCACGCTAGCTTGCGCGCCAAGGAACGAGCTGAAAGATTGAAAAAGATTCAGAAAGATTTAAAAGAAGGCCAGTTTAACTAGAAGATTTAAAAAGATTTAAAACAAATAAATCTTTTCAAAAGATTGAGTTTGTTTCTTGAAGATCACGATGGCCAGCTATCAAATCAGGGATCCAAGCCCATGAAGCTCGTTCTATATAAAGGAAGACTGAAGACAAGTTTTATTCACTGAAATTGAAATTAATATTTCTAGTCATTAGGATTTTCAGTCTTTGTCCCTTTTGTTTCTTGTTTCCATTGAGACTTGAACAAGGGTTGTATTTAGCTCTTAAGCTTTTAAGCACAGAGCTGTTGTCACTCTTAAGCTTTTAAGCAAAGAGTTGTTTTGAATCACTCAAAGCTTTGAAGCACGAGTTGGTTCTTTAGGATATGAGTGCGTCTCCATCATTGAGTTTGTTATTTAAATCCTTACGGTGTTGTAAGGTAGTTATAGGAAGTGACCAGAGGTTGTCATATCTAGGGAGGACCTAGGTAGAATTAGCATGGGTGTAAGACCCAAGATTTCACTGTACAGTTTTCCTAAGGAACTTTAGCGTCGGCTAAGTTTTAGGTTTTTTTAGTAGAACGGTTTTGTGTGTATCGTCGCATAAATGAGATTTTTGCTGAAACGGAGCCTGTTTTGTGCTCGAGCGCTGGAAAGGCACAGACTTTTGGGTCGTAGTCCACTTTTAAGTATGAGAAGATTTCTGTGAGGTAAGAAATGCGAGTTTTGGTTTTCTCTTGTTTTTGAAAAAACGAGTAGGAATCTTACCCGCGGTTAGGAATTTTTACGGTTTCTGAATTCCGTAGAAATTTAGATGGGAGTTTTATATATCGGCGTGAGTTAGGATATATCTTCGGATTATTTCTCGAGGGTGAGGAAGAAAACCACAGTCGAGGAAAAAGTTTTAGCGATAATTTTTAGAAATGGTTTACGGCGAACTATTACTTCGTAGATTTTCTATTTTTCGCAAGTTAGACCGTTAGCGAAGTACGACTCGTCTGCGAGCGAACGAGAGAGCTGTGAGGCGAGGTGGCTTCTAGAAGCATAGAAAATATCTTGTGAGGATAGACTTGGATTGATCCAATGGCTAGATTTGAATCTTAGCAAATTAACACTATTTGATCCAATGGCCCTCATGTAGCAAGACCATGACTTAAGGGGAGACTTTTGATCATTTAGTGGACTTAAGAAAAATCACAAAACTCTCTCATCATTCCTCTCTTTGGCCGTGAGCTTCATTTTCCATTTCCTTCCATGAGAAGATTTTCAATCCTTCACCAAATCACTTGATCTTAAGCTTGTTGGATCATAGAACTTGCAAGGAATCATCTCCTCTAAGGTAACTAGACTTCTTCCATCTCTTAGCTTGCTAAACTCATAGAGTTTGATGGAATTTGTTGTTTATGTTCTTGAGAGAAAATTGTGAGAAGTTGTTCATAATTTATTCTTGTCTCTTGTAAGTTGTTCATGAGGGATGAACTAGTGTGTTTGAGCTTAGTTGTGAGGATTTCCATGGTTGGATGATCATTTCATGAATTTCTTTGTTAGGGTTTTGATGAACAATGTCTATTGATCAAGAACATGAATTTTTGTTTAGTGATTGTGTTTATGATGTTGTTTTAAGGTTTTTTATGGAAATGGATGTGTGATAAATGATTTTGTTTTGAGAAACAAGAAAAATTATTTTGTGTGTGTTCTTGAGAACTCTTATGATTTTGTGGATTTTGTTTTGTAAATGTTTTGTTTGATCAATTAAATGATTTTGGGAACTAAATGGATTGTTCTATGCTTTTGAAATGAAAAAAAAATTGGGAGGAAGCATTGTTTTTTTATTTTGGCCGTGGCACATAGTGTGTGTGACCATGGGGCTTTCAAATTTTTGAGTCCAAATGGAGAGGCAATGAATCATGGTTTCAAAGGAATATTTAATGAGGTTTTGTTTGGAAATTAAAACTAGCAACTTGTGTTTTAAGTAAAGAAGTTGATTAGTAAAGTTTTGAAAACTTTGGTGCTTTGATTTGAAATGGTTTTGATGAATGAGATCAATCACTTTGGAGTTGTTTTGAGAAATTAGTAATGATTCAAGTATTTAACTAGGCTTGGTTTTAGACAACAATATTTTAGGTGTGATTTCAATTCTGGCCGAAATTGAAAAGGGCATTTAGGTCATTTTAAAATTGTTTTTGTGACCTAGAAACTTAACTATTTGATTCGTCTTTTCGAGACGAAGATTTCGGCGTATGGCTCGTCTCGATTGGATAAAGATTGAATGAGTTATGACCATTTTATTTGAAAGGAAAAACTTGTAACTTGTGGCGCAAGTAAACTTTTATTTTTGTGAAAATTTTCAAAGAGTTTTTGATTTGTTTTCAAATGGTTTTAGTATGTGCAAATTTGATTGCCTTGGAGTTAGGAATCAAAGTGTTTCTTGGTTTGTTTTGGAAATGAAACTATTTTCGCGAAACGAGGAAAGTGTATTTAACTTCATGAATTTTTAATCACTATGAGAAGAACTCGAAATCACTATGGGATAGTTTTAGAAAGTACCTTAGACCTCTCTAGAGCTTTGAGAACAAGTTTCGTTTCGATAGGATAAACGAGGAATATCTTATTGATTATACGCTGCTTAACTTTTAGGAAGCGCGAGTTGTAGAATTATGCGAGAAAAGTTAACGGAAGCTTGCTGAGGTAAGGGCTCCACTTTATTTCCGTCTTTTCAACTGGTTGTGACATGCTTGGATTTCTGCTGTAATGCTTTGCTGTGTGTTTGGCATGTCTGGTTGATGTATTCTCGTGATGAGAACGTGTTTAAAATACTTGCGCTGTTTACATATGATTATGAGAATATATGTATGAACAGGTTGTTGGAATACATATGATTGGAAATGTATGTATGTTGTTGTGTTTGGTTTACATATATCTGTGTGATATGTAATTGTTGCATGAGCATGTATGGAACGTGTAAGTCAGCGGGGACTACACGGGTGGATGTGTCTGTGTGACTCCGCCGGGGCTGTGTCTGTGTGACTGCCCTATATATGCTTAATTAGAAAGTATGCTCATGCACTCATAGTTGGTATTTGATCTAGGTGATTGTACCAGGTGATATCCCGCCTTTAATTGAGCCGGTATTTGATCTAGGTGATTGTACCCGCCGTTAATTGATGTTGGTATTTGATCTAGGTGATTGTACTCGGGGTATTCCACCAAATTGAGTCGGTACTTGATCTAGGTGATCGTACCCGGTGTTATTCCACCGTTAAATTCTGGAATTCATGCATGTGGCAGCCAGTGATTGGTGTCACGATCATGTAGAGTCTGCATTTATAGGCTATGTGTGCATTGCTTATATGAGCCCGTTGGTGGGAATGGTTATGTGTTTAAAGAGCTTTCTCTGTTGGTATTTGTATGTTTGGTATTTGTATACTCTCTCGCACCGGTTATATATATACATACTATATATTTTGTGGTGACCCTTTCTTTCATTTGCGGGCTCATCCCACCCAGATGATGGGTTAGGTTGTGGTGACGACGGTGGCTGTTCCAGGCCCCAGTGAGATGTTGGAGTTTTAGCTTAGTTAGACTATGCGCCGGTGTGGGTTGTACACCGTGCTTTTTGGGTTTAGGCATAGGATTCTAACTTGTTTTGTTGTAAGTATTTGAATACTTAGACTTGGATTGTAATTATTCAGGAATACACTTTGCTTGTCGAAGCACCTTATGGTAATGAGTTCTTTTGTATATTTGAATGCCGGCTCATTTAAAATCTTTTATGCGTAACTCTGATGTGTACAAAAAAAAAAAAAAAAATACAACGCCCTTTCTGGCCTTTGAAAAACGGGTTGTTACAATGGGTAGTGTCTAAGTGATAAGTTGTAAACTGGGATTGTTTAGCTTAGAATTGGAACTATCATAATGGATTCATTCCTGGATTGGTATCCCCCAGAGTAGGTTGCGAGTTGCGCTGAACTGGGTTAACAAACTCATTGTGTTCTTTATCTTCTGCACTTTTATTTTCCTTGTTCATCAAGTTATTGCATGTCTATGATGTTAGCACATTAGGAACCACATCGTATATCCTAACCCTAATGTGCTCCACATCACGCTGCACATCTGTGACTTGCTACCGGAATTTCAATTACTTGTGTCTTTTATCGCTTTCCTTTTAACAGAAATAGAGTAAGGTTAGGCTGGATATAGCACAACATAACAAAAACTTTGAAGATTTCTTTCCCTACCCCTGTGTCTCTTTTTCACCCCCCAGATTTCCGTTTTTACCCCTGGGAAAAAACTTCGGTAAACAGGAACCGAAGTTTTGGTCCATTTACACCCCCTCCTAATAAAAAACGGTTGAAAACACATGTTTTTCTATATCGGAAAACTTTGGTAAATGAAAACCATGTTTTTAAAAACTCGGTTTTTCATTTACCGAAGTTTTGGGCGGTAAAATTGGATTTTTAGGGGGTTAAAAAGATATACAGGGGTTGGGAAGAAAAATCTTCAAAAACTTTAAGACCCCTACAAAATTAAGGCCCAACTATATTGAACTGTCTACATTGAACTTGAGCCGAGCCTGATAATCATCCAAACATGTTTCTCACTACTAAAAACATGATAAAAATTCTATCAATTAATTAGAAAATGCCACATTTGAAAACTAATCACATTATTATAATTGACATTTTTCTCAACTACTATAATTAAAACACCTCTGCTGTGTAATCTCACCCAACTTTATGAGGTGGGTAGCCAAAATTTTGAATAAAATAAAGGGTCTTGCTAACGAGTACCTCAGTACACTCTTTAAGCATTCCATTTAAAATAATTTTTTATTCAAAAAATTAATTACTACAGTTTCCAATGCAATGAATTTACGTGTTCCCATAAAAATTCTATAAAAAAATTTATTATTTAAGATCTTAAAGAGTATCCTGGAACACTCGTTAGCATTTGCCTAAAATAAAATTTCTATTATGAATTCCTTAAATAATGTCTTTGACAATTGTTAGTTGTTAATAATCTTTCAATAAAATAACTTTTTGAGTAAACTACTAAATTTATCCATCTATCCGTAACTCGTTTTTAAATAGGTCATCGGCTGTTTTAATATCTCTAATTATTTTGTCTCCGTTAATCTTAATTTGGTTCCTCAATGAACATTTGTTTCACTTATACAACTTCTTAATTTATCCAATTTTTTATAAAAAATAATCTATGACATTTTCAACTTACCGTCAAATTAATCTCTATTTTTACCAACTTTTTATTTAATAGTCACTAGTATTTTAAACTTAACAATTCACATCAGCGTATTTAATGGTGTTAGAAAATGAATGTTTAACAAAGAAAATAAATTGAGACATATTTAATCAAAATATTAGACTTAAGTGGTTAATGAACTTCTATAAAATTGTCATTCAAAAAAATCGTAGTTCGTTTCCTAACAAAAATAATTATTGACCAGACATTTCTAACCTGCAATAAACTCTATATTATCAAAGACATTTTCTCTTAGAACCATAACAATGCCAAAAAAAAAAGTTTAACTCTAAATTTTTCTTTAGTCAAAAGAAAATTGCAATCACATCACACGTGACATCATAGCCAATAAGGAACCAAACGGTATTGGTGCAATCGTATTGAGGAGAACTTTCTATAATTTCGCGGGTGTCTTGATCGAATAAAAAGCATCTTTGAAGCATAATTATTGTCATCACCATATTTTAGTCTGTTATATTGCTCACTACCACAACTTAGTTTTTTGCGAACGTGGCATAGCAACTTCTCATGAATGCTTCAAAACAAAAACTTCTATAAAATTTTCATTTTTCATATGTTTTAATATAAAGAACGAAAAAAGTATAAGAGAATATCGAAAAAAATAAAGAAGTATATTTTACCAGAACCCAACATTCTCCAAGGATATATATAGAAAAGTAAACAAATAAAAAAACTACAAGAAATAAATAATGCACACTCCAAACAAACTAAAATCATCCAAGGTACCGCCACGAAAAGAAGAATATCTCATATGAAGAGAGAGACAAGGATCAACCGCAGGTAGGACAACGTAACCAGAGGGCCACCAATCCTCCTGACCCATCGAGACCCAAAAACGACACCCCAACAAAACTCTATCGGTTCCAGCATAAAGTAGAATGGATACCCCACTCATAAAAGGAACAGGGGGAATCAGGATTTTTACCTAGAAACCACTTCCAAGATAAAAGTTTCACCCTATCGACCAGACACTCGACACAAAAGGTCCATTTCCAAAAGAAGACGTCATTCCGAGATTTTCATATAGTCCACACAATAGTTTGCCAAATTAACAACCACCCTAATCTATCGTTTTTACACCTACCCGTGCCCAAGAAAGCCTCAAAAAATCTTAAAATATCACGGGGAGGCACCAGCTCCACACCCAACCACCGAAGGATACCATACCAAATTGGTGAGATTTGGTTACAGGGGCGTAGGGTAGTGTATCCATGGGGTAGCCCTTGCTACCCCAAAAAAAAAATAAAAAATTTATTTAGTAGGTATAAATTTATATTTAGCTACCCCTAATTATATATATTTGGCCACCCTAAATAAATTTATTTGTTTAACAAGAACAACAAATATATTAGTCTATTATTAGTCCAAATAGATATAGGCCCATAACCCATTTTTATTATATTATTATGGCTTAATTCATAATTTGGTTTTTTATGTTTATTTTAGCTCTCAATTTAGTCCCTTTTGTTTTAAAAGGTTCTCGTTAGTCCCTTATATTTTGAACGTTACCATTAATTGGTCCCTTCCGTCATTTTTTTTAACGCCGTTATTTTTTGACACGTGGCTAACGGTGACGCCACGTGGATTTTAAGAAAAAGAATTAATTATTAATTTGGTCTTTTATGTTTATTTTATGTATCAATTTGGTCCCTTATGTTTTAAAAGTTTCACTTTAGTCCCCTATGTTTTGAACGTTACCATTAATTGGTCCCTTCCGTCAATTTTTTTTAACGTCGTTATTGTATGACACATGACTAACGGTGACAGTCCCGTCCAAAAGTTAATATTAATCTTTTTGCTTATTGGGTTATTTTACTATTACTTTTGAATTGTTTTTATATTTCACTACTAGAAAAAGTTGAAATACCGACGGAATTTAGAGACGGAATATATTTCTTCTCTAATAGACATGAAATTAGAGACAAAAAAAGCAGTTAGAGACAGATATATTTATTTTAGAGACAGATATATTCATTTTAGAGATAGATTTTGTCCGTCTCTAATAGTTCAGAGACGAGGAAATTACCGACAGCATCAAATCCGTCTCTAACATGCTTAGTGACAGAATATTTGCATTTTAGGGACATATTTTGTCCATGGGTATTTAAATTTTTTCTAGTAGTGTTTGGCCACCTCATGGAAATATGGCAAGCTTCGCCGCTGTTTGGTTACAAGAGCCGAATAAGTGATCAGCTGATGCAAGCCCTACTCCACATAGCACACACGTAGAAGCATTAGCATCCTCAATGACACCCCACTGTCAGAGATTTTGACGAGTCGGCAACCTATATCCTAAAAAAAACATGAGTCACGGCTTAACTTGAGGTGTCTTCCTTAAAAAAATTGATATAATTTTATTGTATCGGTGATATACTCTCTCGATCTCCTCAAGCATAGGTCAATTTGAATTGAATAGGAAAAAAATCTCTGTATTTATTCATCTACTCGTTTTATCTCGTTCTTTGAATGATTGTGTGATTTTTTTGTTAATGACTATGATTTTTTGTTTACACGTGATTTAGACTTTTTTTAGGCTGAATAATTTTTTGATTGTGTTCGCAACATATATTTTTTATTTTAATTATAATCAATTTAAATTAATTTTGTTATGAATGATTTAAGTAGTAAATTAGATTTTTTTTGACAAAAAATCTCTATTTTATACATTATGAGATTTCCACGGAGCTTTCTCATGCATTCTCAATAGTAATTGCTTAGACCATATGCAATGAGGTTGTTGAATTTAGTTTCAACACCCAAAAATTTTTGCAATGAGGTTGTTGAATATATGCTGGAGGAGAGAGAAGATGAATAAATTCAACATGTTGAATTCTGCGGAGAGAGAAAGATATCACGCCACATGGCAGCACGCGACTGGCTCACGAGATTTTAAACTCATCTTATCTTTTAACTCAATTATTTCAATGCAAATAAATTTGTTTTTTTTTTATTTTTTCACCAAAATTCGTAATTTTTTTTTCTCTATAAATAGAGACTTGGTTCAATTGATTTGGACATAGAAAAAAAAACCAAGTTTTTCAATTGATTTGGTTCAATTATTATAATTTTATTTAATCATAAAAAACAAATATTAAAATTTAAATAAAAATATGAAATAAAAAGTGGTGGGGTAGGGTGTTGAATGAAAAAACTATTGGAGAGGGTAAAAATTGAATGGGGTGTTGAATTATTAGGTGGAAGAGAGAGAAGATGATGTGGAGTGTAAAAAGTGGAAAAATAGGGTGTTGAATGTTTTTGCCATTGTACATGGTCTTATATGGCATTCAATTATATCTTATCTTGCTTAGGTGTCATTTAGAGTTTTTAACTTAAGGTATGCTGTTCGAATCCCACTGGCAACAATAATTGAATTTTTATAATATTTTATGGAAAACTACCTTTCTTTTTGTAGAGAAAATTACCTTATAATTACTAACAAAGGTATGTTGTTCAAATCTCATTGACAACAATAATTGAATTTTTATAATTTTTTTTTTGTAAAAACTCTTTCAAATATTATATTTTTTTGTTTTCTTTTTGTAGAAACTTTTTCAAATATTATATTTTTTTAAACTCTCAATTTTATTTTATTTTTGTGAAAACTCTCTCAAATATTATATTTTTTTACAGAAACTCTCAAATATCATATTTATATATATATATATATATATATATATATATATATACACACACACACACACATTTTTTATTTTTTTTAGTAAACTAAAGGTATCATCCTTGCACAATTGCAGAGATTAATCCCCTCGATTTAACTGAGATCTATTTAAAGGATTGACCTCCCCTAAGAAATGATTCTCCATATGCATCGGTCAGGATCGATCTCAAGACCAAATGGTTAAGTGGCCCAAGTATCTACCACTTGTGCGACACTATCTTAGTACATTTTTAATATTTTAATTTTGTAAAATGAAGGAACACTTATATTTAGATTACTTTGAAACAAATTAAAATAAGAAAGTGCACAATTTTTTTCATGGATAAGATCACTCGAAGAATTGAACCCAAAAAATAGCTTATGACATATCTGTAAACTTTTTTTTTACGTAAAAACATTTTATTTTTATTTTGAAGAAAAAATTATATTCATTAGAGACAAAAACAAAATAGAAGATTTTGAGAGAGAGAAAAAAAAAATCTCTCGGTGTTGGAGAATGAGAAACGACAAGTACTAACCACCCCACTATTAAAAATACACATTGACAAATTAAAATTTGAATTCCAACTGCGAGAATTATCCTTATTTTCATATTTTATCATGGGGAAACCTTATTCAAAATTTTATCTTGCACGAAGAAACGTGATCCATGTGATGAAAAGTGTATGTAGATCATAGTGAGAACTAAGCACGAAAATTTAATTGATATTCATTAAAAAATAATATAGAATTAACAACTATTTTTTGTTGATGAAGCCTTTATAGAATCATGTAATGGAGACGGAAGAGAGATAGAAATAGAGAGAGAGAGAGAGATAGAGAGAGAGAGAGAGAGAGAGATAGAGAGAGAGAGAGAGAGAGAAAAATCTCTTAGTGGTGTAGAATAGAAAACGGGAAACACTTTCCACCCGACTATTAAAAATATACAATGACTAATTAAATTTTGAATTCCGACTGCGGGGGTTATCCATATTTTCATATTTAATATTTTATGTAACATCCCTAAACTTTAATTAATAAAAAGATATTAATTAGAGTAAATTTTTGAAGCTTAATTGGAAATTAAGTGAAATATTTAGAAGGAAATGATTTATTTTATTCAACTGACCAAACCTATCAATTTATTTACACTTAGCTCTCACCAAAGCAAGAGAAAAATCAAATAATCCGAGTTCAGGTTCCCTCCATTTGATGATACCTCCATTTAGTCCATTAATCATATGGATGAGTGCCATGTGAAAAAAATACATTTAATGGCTGAGATCAAACTTTTGCTTACAATATAATAATAGTCTTACGCTCCTCCCTCTTCACTACCGTGCCAAAGCATTCCTTAAAAATTCCGGCCACCACCGTACCAAAGCTCCACCACCCCTGTGTCTATATCCTTGGTCTTCTTCTTTCTCTCACAGTCACTAATTTAGATCTGGAATTCTTTCCCAAATCTTTTGGATTTGCATTTTTTCACAATCCTTTTCTACTAATAATCTTGAATCACCCGTCACCACTTGCATCACACCCTCTTCCTCACATAGCAGCTCCCTCCCCATAGTCACAGAATTCGTTCATCTAAGCGTGAACCGCGAACCGGTTCGCGCGAACCGGTTCGCAGTTCTTTTGTTGGGGATAACTCTCACAAAGATGAACAATAAAGAAACACTAAGAAAGAGTAGAGAAAGAACTATGAATTGAATTGAAGAGAATGAATAAAGGAAAAGGGTTATGTAATTTTATTAACAACAACGACACCTATATATAGGTGAAAAATGTACAAGATAAGGAAAGGTAACTTGAATAACAAGTTACTAACAAAGTCTATCATATGTAACTAACTAACAAAAAAATTACAGCTGTACATAACAAACTAATCTAACTGTCAAAACAGAAAACATAACTGAACCAGAGGTTCAGAACTTGTGAAGGTATCAGAAGCTGTGCTAGCTTGTTCAGAAGCTGGTTGCTTCAGAACCTGTTTGTATAAGAGTCTGAGTCAGAGTCTTGTGAGCATCAGAAGCTAGGTGAGTCAGAATCTGTACAAGAGCCTGTAACCTCCAGAAGCTGTATCCTTCAGAAGCTGTTCATGTCAGAAGCTGTTTGCGTCAGAAGCTTGAATTACAAAAACTAACACTCCTCCTTAATTCAAGCCGTCAAAACTAACAACCCCTCTTTTCCTTCTGAGCTTCAGAAACTAAGTGATTTATGTTTTGTTGTCAGTCTTTAGCACACCTGTAATGTCCTCAATGATATTCATTTCACTGAGAAGTGATTGTAACCATTTTGCTTGACATGCAGCTAAAGAACCTGCTACATACTCTGCTTCACAGCTGGAGAGTGTTATGACTGACTGCTTCTTAGAGCACCAACACACTGATGCATCACAGCCAACCATTTTGAACCTTTTCAAAATGTCTTCTGCATATTTCTTTTTCTTTGTAGCCTCTAACCAATTTGAATCATTCATGGCTTGAACCAAATCTATTGGTTTAGCCTCTACCAACATGGCTTTTTCAGGCACAGATGTCACACCAGATGTTGCAACATCTTGGTGTACAACATTACCACTCCAGCTCCAACTCTTAGCCTTAACAAACTGCATTGACTTCAGCTGAGTGATAACCAAGGAAAATCATTGCTTGACTTCTGCCTTCTAATTTCCTTCTACAATGTGTTGGCACATGCCTTAAACATAGTGACCCAAACACCTTAAAGTGACCTACACTAGGCCTCACACCAATCCATGGTCTCACACCAGTCCATGCTTTATGTGGTGTCTTGTTCATTAACTTCTTTGTTGACTTGGCTACGCAACACTCTTTGCGCAGTTGCCTTTGAACTTTAATCTGAGGAAGACCATTCACCATCTTCTTCAAACTTAACAGGTTCAAACTCCTGAAATGGAAATGGCCATACCTGTGATGCCAAATCCAGTTCTGACTTTCATTCACAGTTGGGACAACGCACTGATGTTCCAACATGTTCAACATCCTGAAGGTTTTGTTGTTGGACATTGGAGCTTTCAGGATCTCTCTATCCTTTGCATCAACTAGCTTCAGCTCCTTATCATGCATTTTCACTGAGTAGTTCTTCTCTAGTAATTGACCTATACTTATCACATTACTCTTTAACGCACCAGTGATACTAGCTTCTTGTCCATCATTTCTCTTCACCAAGATACTTCTAATCCCTTCAGAAATCACTTGACTGTTATCAACAGTTGCAGGTGGGCATTCTGCTCCAATGGCTTTGAATCGAGTCTTGTAGGTTCTGTTCTTACTCTGAGCTGTCTTGAAGATCAGTCTCTTCTTAGAGTCAAAGAGTTGTAGTGTCTCATCTTCAATCACTATTTTGAAACCCTTTGAAATCAATTTCCCTACACTCAACAAATTACATTGCATTCCAGGCACAAGAAGAACATTTTCAATCACAGCTTTCTTGCCATTTGACATCTCAATCATGACATTCCCCATACCTTCAGCTTTGGTGAATTCATTGTTGGCAAGCTTGATCTTTATGTTGAGACATTCATTAAAGTTAGATAAAATGCTTCTATTACCTGTCATATGGTTAGAACATCCTGAGTCAAAGTACCACTCCATAGAATCTGCTGTTTCATCAGCATCTATCACCATGAAGCTTGTTTCATCTTCTGAACTTGAGCTATCATGTGCTACGTTTGCTTCTTCATCACTGTCTTGACCCTTCTTCTTCTTTGAGATCTTACACTCATTAGCATAATGGCCATATTTGTCACAGTTGTGGCATTGAATCTTGCTTTTGTCCTTCTTCTTTGACTTATCTTTCTGTTTTCCTCCTCCTCCATTAGAGGATTCAGACAATGTCTCAACATCATCTTCAACATGATCTTTGCCTTTCTTGGAATCTTTCTTGTTCTGCCATTTCTTCTTGTCACTTTGATACTTCTTGAATTTTGAAAAAAGAGCTTGCTCATCTTCTTTGTCATGGCTCCTCTCACCATGTTTCAACTCATGAGCTTCAAGAGTGCTTTGCAGATCCTCGATCTTGACTTCACTCAAGTCTTTTGTCTCTTCTATAGTCACCACTATGTGATCAAATTTAGAAGTCAAAGTTCTTAGTACCTTTTCCACCGTTTCTTGCTCACCAAGATTACCTCCACAATTCTTCATTTGATTAGTGAGAGTCACCAATCTTGTGAAGTAATCAGCAACAGATTCATCACTCTTCATTTGCAACAATTCGTACTGTCTCTTCAAGGCCTGAAGCTTTACTTTCTTCACCTTTGCATCACCACCATAGCTCTTTTGCAAGATATCCCATGCATCTTTGGAGGTCTCAGCTGTTGGGAAATTAAACCGTTTAACAGAGATATAAACGCAGCGGAATTTTAAAATTTTAATTTCCCATCAATGGATCCTTGCGAATGAACATGATCAGGGTTTAGATTATTACCTTTGAAGAACAAATCCTTTGCTTCTGATTCGATCACAAGTACCGCACAATCGCAGCACCTCTAGCCAGTCCACACGAACAGATTCCTTCAACTTTCAGTGCTAGCTGCTACAAGACGAAGGATTAGGGAACTCGGTTAGGGTTTCAGAATTTTAGGAATCTCCAAAATTCTGAATGTCAAGTGAAGTGAACAACTGAACTACACAAGGCTCTATATATAGAGTTTCTTATGTGGTCTTCTAGTCAAACGAATATTGGTCTTCACAAGCCCAATAACCGCCTATCACTAATTGCACCCCCAAATAAGTCTTACTTATTTTTCCCGTCTTAACTGTCCTTATGTGTGTGACCCTGTAGGTTCTCATGACGTTGGCAATAATATTAATTTTAACATTATAAACAGTGAGCGGTATCTAGCAACACATCACTGCTACCCAAGTCACAAGAATGTCACGTGATCTGACAAACCTTTTCTCGTGATAAATATCTTGTGTATAATTACCCTTTTGCCCTTATGTCTATATTGAACACAAGGCATAGTATGTCACCCTTGCTAAGTTCAATATTGGGCCCATAGACATATCTCCTGTTATGTAGGAGGGGCAAATTCCATCTAGGTCACTCATGTCCCTCAGCATGATTCGTGGAGTACCCATCAACCGACTTTATATTCATCCTGTTACGGATAATGTTTGAACGGCAATAAAGCACTACACTCCTACATCTAGGGTACATGGTGGTTTCAGGTCGAAGGGTGGAATACACCACTTATCACTATGAGAATATCTTATGACATTTCATAACATACGATGTAGTATTCTCATGGTGGGTCTATCCGATATAAATGTTACCCTTAACCTTTATATCTATGTGAAGACTTGATAACTATTTATCTATGATCCGTGAGATGTGATCATCAGTCTACCAACATAATAGTCTCTATGCTTTAAAGTTATCCCAATTCACAATAAAGCTTGACTACGGATGCTTTAAGAATAATGTCCTTATGTTTAATGAATCTCATGATTAAGTCACACTTAATATGTCATTAAACGGACTATCTATTCTAGGGACTTTATTATTTTGGACTTTACAAACATAATAAAGTAATGCCTATTATTATTAATAAGTAAAGTACTAAAAGTATTGGCCTCTAGGGCTTACACCAACAATCTCCCACTAGCACTAGAGCCAATCAGGCATTCTCTTAATACCCATAGACCTAGTATACCCATCACGCTTCAACTGCGCAAGAGGCTTTGTAAGTGGATCAGGAACTGTTTCCTATGTTGGTATCTTACGTATCCTCTAACGTTCTATTTCGATCTCTATCAAAATAGATAAGTGTCTAAGTATATTCATGAATCGTCGGTGAGATCTATTCTCAAGTGTTCTTGCAAGATTAAACCATTACCACCACTAATGTGATTAATGTGACTTGCAATACTGGGAACATAGCCTTAGCTCAATCATGAGCCAAACGATCCAATCTTAAATACTCAATCTATGTAACTGAAACAAACATATTACGAAGCTTATCTTATAGCTTTCAATGCTTATATTCAGGCATGATATACAATACGTTGGTATGGTAACAAACATCATTATAACTTCCTTACAATGATCCTTCCCATACCCATCTATTTCAAGAAATAGGCCTTAGTTCCTTTAAGGTCCTTAGGGATATTCTTGGAGGTACGTTAGTGTCAAACACTAATTTCAATTTTGGTACTTATTGATTATGTTACAATCATATGGTGTGTCTGATTCAGTACATATTATGATGTGCATGATCAATCCTATATGCCAAAGCATATGGATTCCTTCCACATGCCCCATTCTCATCTAATGAGATATGACATTGTCCTTTAGACAAAATCATTCATTTGACACATGAAATAATTTCACATATTTAAGTGTCATGAACACTTTGACAATATATGTACATAGGCTATTCGTAACTCTTTAGGATTCCTTGCCTAAATGCATAGGCTATTCCTAACTCTTTAGGAATTCTAGCCTAAGTATTTCATCAAGAGTTATTTTCTTAGTCATGTCTCACATGTATAAGAAATTTTTTTTGATTATTTAATATGTCATCCACATATGATATCAGATTTAATATTATCACTCCCACTAAAACTTTGTATGCACAAGATTTATATTTGTCCTTCATTAATTTGTTTTCCATAAAACTTTCAAAAGGAACAAATATTCAAATTTATTCGATCTAATCAAAATTAGATAGGTTTGTCCTTGTTAATTTGTTTTCATAAAACTTCATAAAAGGAACAAATAATAATTTAAATTTCCGAGAACTCTATCTAATCAAAATTAGATAGTTACAAGTTATATACATTTCTAGCATCCTTTGGATCAACAAAACCCTTATGTATATGTCTAGTACATATATATGAGGTCATTCCAATTAAGGAATGCAACTTTGTTATCCATCTACCAAAACATGTAGTACAACATTTAGTAAAAACAATTAAACAGATTTTAAGCTCTATGATTATATCTAGGGTTTCATCATAATTTTTATTATGATTTTGCGTGAAACCTTTAATGATCAATCAAATATTAAAAGGTATTCTTAATACCATCCATATTAGTGTTCAACAAGAATACTTACTTTCATCGTATGAGTCTTACTCATCTTGATGACATAACCATTATCTACATAAGGTCAGTGTATATGGATTCTGCATAAGATTTCATGGCATTTAGCCACTTCTCAGAATTTAGACCGTCTTACGACCTTTTAGAAAGTCAAAGACTCATCTTCCATGAGAATCATATCACATTGCCGAGTCATGATAAAACCATACCTTTTTAGCCATATGTGATATGTTAGACTTATCTTGGATTTGTGCAACTTTAAAACGATGGTTCTTCAACAACCTTGAGGAACCGGTTTGCGTTTCCTTTTAAATAAATATGTTTTGTGGTACTTGAATTTATTCAAGTTCTATATCACTCCCACTGTCTCTTTTAGAGACACACTCCCACTAGAGGAATGTTTCAAACCTAGCAACAAAACAACTTTTGTCCTTAAGAGTGATATAGGACCAATATCCCTTTCTTTAGGATACTACCACTTATTTATTCATTCATTTGGAATTAAATTTATCTAATAAATTTTAATCCAAAATTCGCATAAAGACAAACTTGGTGCTCTTGCCTCCATATCGCATATAGTGTCTTTATGATCATTTTAAAAGGGGAAACTAATTGTGGGTGAAGATTAACTATAAGTAAAGAGATTTTTATAAAGAGTCAATATATAATTAAACTATCTTTAAATGATATCATGTCAAACATGATGTGATAAAATAGTCATTATATTCATTAACTAATATGACTTATTCATATGACTTCGTCTAGTTATTATTTACTTTACTGTTGGATTTCTTTGACAGATTCAAAGATTTCTAATTTGTGTCACACACATATCAACATCTAATGATTTTAATCATCAATGTTAATGAAGTAATATAAACTCAATACACCAAATATGTTTAGTGGTCGACATACATCTCATGTATATTGTTCAAATAGGTCATGTGACATTTTATTGACACATCGAATATTTGTACTAAACAACAATTCTCTTGATATATTTATTTAAGGTCCAAATCTTATTTGGCTCTTATCACAACTATTATAGATAACCCTATCAAGATCATGGAACCCTAGTCCATTACTTGACTTGGAGTAATAGTATAGAAGACTTTGCTTAAATGATAGAACTATTACCTGTCTTATCATTCAAAGCTACAATTCATATCTTATCAATACAAGATAAACAATTACTACTTCTATTACTAGATGGAATTCAACAACAATTATTGTGTTCCATTTCAAACTCGATTTTAAGTAATTGCATAAGCTCTCATTGTCAATGAAACAATTTTCATTCTAGATATGTGTTGACTTAAAATTATAGTCAATGTTCTAATTCTTTAAGCATCTCTATTTTCAAAAATTGAGATTCAACATCTTGTATCATATACTTTTGATGTAGAAATAGAAATTTTGACTTTCTATAACAATATGTACAATATTGAAGTTTCACTTCATTCTTTTAGTTTGACTCTTCTAAGAATTATTTACGTCATTCGTGTACCAATTCAGAAACTCTTTTCTGAAATTCTTGTCCTTCATAAGGACAATATAACTTGTATTGTATAAAGTTTTAATTACAAAGATATGTAAGATATTTGTATAATTTTAATAAGGACTTTTATTAAAATGCTTCCACTATTTTATTCAAAACAAATGACCCTCGACATTTGATTCGGAAAACCTCGTTGGAAGGTTTTCTAGTGGGAATGAGATCCATATTTTACTTTGTTTTAAGTCAGCGTTGGGCTGATTACACAAAACATAGTTATTTAGGTAGGAAACCGTTTCCAATTGTATCTCATACAACTCTCATATCCTTTCCGTTGGGTAAATAACACTTATTGCAATCCATCATATGGAATAACCCAACATATGCTTCTAAAGTTATATAATCATATTATATTTTCTTTAGTTAAGTTAGACCCAATAAATAGCAATCGGATAAACTGGTTATCTCACCGCAACTTATCAATATTGACAATGCACTTTACGTTGGCAAAACCTACATTAATCGATATTGATCTTGAAGGGTGCTATTCTTTGGAAAGCATAAAACTTAATATTCTTTTGAGGGTTTTATTAATTTATTAGATCTCACCACGGCTTACATACAATAACGTCACTCAAATCATTCAATCATGCATAACAATTAAACAAAATAAAGTGACATGATTATGGTCCCTAACGCTATGACTCTCTCAAGCCAATGAGAGAATCTAAACTAACCCTAGGAACGATCATGCTTCTCCAAGCTTGACTTCCATGGTTGCTCTAACGTCACCTGTCCTATTGTCTCCTTTTATTCTAATTACATTAGATAAATAAGAAACTTGTTTTACATACGAGGGAGTGGATGAGAAGAGAATGTACATATAGAATTCAAGAGAGAGGCACGGCACGCAGGTCGTATTTCAAAATCCCAACATGAAATAAAAGACTAAAGCCATAATCACTCACAACAAAATAATAACAAACATACTTTAATTATTATTATTAGTACTTCTTAATTAAATAAATAAAATTAAAACTTGGCATTATCGGATTTCAAGTAAATTAAAAGGTTAGCAAATCAAATATTTGCTAAAATAATATCTTTTAAAACAATTTTAAAGATAATCTCGATCTTTTAATTTAAAAGGAAATCTGGTCCATATTTTGGCTTTATTATTTCCAAAACAAATAAAGCTAAAATTATGCAAATCTTTTATATAAATTCAAAAGATCATATATGATATTGAAACTATTTCAAATCATAATCTTTTAAATTTAAAGTTAGTTAATGCAATATTAAAACAAATAAATCTATTTAATAATATTTATTTGTTTCCCTTTTGAAACAATTTTCAAAACAACGGTAATTCTCAATGAACAATTCACTTAGAATTTAACACCCTATTTTGCATCAACACTTGATTCATTCCAAATAACCCTAACCGTCACTTTCAAACCCTAATTATAATAATAGCACAACACTTGCGCCATTATGATTTCTTAATGATCATACCAAATCAAGTACTCTGATTTTTATTCTACATGATTATCGAATATTTTAAAACTTCACCAGATTCGGTTTCGAAGCGCTTCACCAGATACGGTTCCGAAGCACTTCACCAAATACGGTTCCGAAGTTTCAAATATCAATTATCAAATAAACAAATATCATCTGACTTAATTATTTTATGATCAAAATCAGTATATCACATATACTGTTATCGCTTAGGGGTTTAAGTTGTTGCGATGCCGATTTTAATTTATTTTATTATTTAATCGATTCCAATATGTTTAAACAATTTAAACATAAACGAATTGATTAAACAGAAATTGTTTTCAATCTGTTTAAACGATTTAAACAGAAACGCGATTAAACAATTTCATAATATGTTTAAACAATTTAAACAGAAACGCGATTAAACAATTTAATCAGGATCGACGATTTAAATAGAAACATGTTTAAACAATTTAAACAAAACATTTTACAATATGTTTAAACGATTTAAACAAACGCAGTAAACAACCAATCTGATTCATGGTTTCACAAGTGGCTCTGATACCACTGTTGGGAAATTAAACCGTTTAACAGAGATATAAACGCAGCGGAATTTTAAAATTTTAATTTCCCATCAATGGATCCTTGCGAATGAACATGATCAGGGTTTAGATTATTACCTTTGAAGAACAAATCCTTTGCTTCTGATTCGATCACAAGTACCGCACAATCGCAGCACCTCTAGCCAGTCCACACGAACAGATTCCTTCAACTTTCAGTGCTAGCTGCTACAAGACGAAGGATTAGGGAATTCGGTTAGGGTTTCAGAATTTTAGGATTCTCCAAAATTCTTAATGTCATGTGAAGTGAACAACTGAACTACACAAGGCTCTATATATAGAGTTTCTTATGTGGTCTTCTAGTCAAACGAATATTGGTCTTCACAAGCCCAATAACCGCCTATCACTAATTGCACCCCCAAATAAGTCTTACTTATTTTTCCCGTCTTAACTGTCCTTATGTGTGTGACCTTGTAGGTTCTCATGACGTTGGCAATAATATTAATTTTAACATTATAAACAGTGAGCGGTATCTAGCAACACATCACTGCTACCCAAGTCACAAGAATGTCACGTGATCTGACAAACCTTTTCTCGTGATAAATATCTTGTGTATAATTACCCTTTTGCCCTTATGTCTATATTGAACACAAGGCATAGTATGTCACCCTTGCTAAGTTCAATATTGGGCCCATAGACATATCTCCTGTTATGTAGGAGGGGCAAATTCCATCTAAGTTCAATATTGGGCCCATAGACATATACTCCTACATCTAGGGTACATGGTGGTTTCAGGTCGAAGGGTGGAATACACCACTTATCACTATGAGAATATCTTATGACATTTCATAACATACTATGTAGTATTCTCATGGTGGGTCAATCTGATATAAATGTTACCCTTAACCTTTATATCTATGTGAAGACTTGATAACTATTTATCTATGATCCGTGAGATGTGATCATCAGTCTACCAACATAATAGTCTCTATGCTTTAAAGTTATCCCAATTCACAATAAAGCTTGACTACGGATGCTTTAAGAATAATGTCCTTATGTTTAATGAATCTCATGATTAAGTCACACTTAATATGTCATTAAACGGACTATCTATTCTAGGGACTTTATTATTTTGGACTTTACAAACATAATAAAGTAATGCCTATTATTATTAATAAGTAAAGTACTAAAAGTATTGGCCTCTAGGGCTTACACCAACATCAGCATCTGCAATCTTCTCAAACACCTTCGAATCAACACATTGATGAATGAGAAACAGGGCATTGTTATCTTTCTTCTTTGCTTCTCTGAATGTTGTTCTTTGTTCTTCATTTGCATTTTCTGGTAGAGGAGTGATTGCTGCATTCACTTGTTCATTGACTTCTTGAACATTGAATATCACCTTCATCTGCTTCACCCATCTATCTCAATTCTTTCCATCGAAAACTGGTAAATTCGCATGGAAATTGTTGTTCCCAGCCATGGTTGATTCACTTTCAACCTGATTCTTCTTTCAAGAACGAATCAAGATCCCTCGGATCGTACGAGCTCTAGATACCACTTTGTTGGGGATAACTCCCACAAAGATGAACAACAAAGAAACACTAAGAAAGAGTAGAGAAAGAACTATGAATTGAATTGAAGAGAATGAATAAAGGAAAAGGGTTATGTAATTTTGTTAACAACAACGACACCTATATATAGGTGAAAAATGTACAAGATAAGGAAAGGTAACTTGAATAACAAGTTACTAACAAAGTCTATCCTATGTAACTAACTAACAGAAAAATTACAGCTGTACATAACAAACTAATCTAACTGTCAAAACAGAAAACATAACTGAACCAGAGGTTCAGAACTTGTGAAGGTATCAGAAGCTGTGCTAGCTTGTTCAGAAGCTGGTTGCTTCAGAACCTGTTTGTATAAGAGTCTGAGTCAGAGTCTTGTGAGCATCAGAAGCTAGATGAGTCAGAATCTGTACAAGAGCCTGTAACCTCCAGAAGCTGTATCCTTCAGAAGCTGTTCGCGTCAGAAGCTGTTTGCGTCAGAAGCTTGAATTACAAAAACTAACATCTTTTATGAATTGGTTCGCGGAAATTCGTTATTGAATTCGTGAAAAACAGAGAACCGAACGAACCCATGTTTAAATCGGTTTATATGCGCACGTATGGAAGCTTTTGAGTTATTGATTATGGAAGATTTTGAATTTTAAGTTATGGAAGCTTGAGATTTTGGTTATGGAAGCTTTTGGTTATGGAGTTTTTTTTTTTTGGTTCGGTCTAGAGACAGAAGTGCAGTAGCAGACAGAGAAGATAGTGAAGCCAAAACTTTTTACTAGGATCAACAGCTGAGATTGCTTGATTTATTATCCTTGCAGGTTCCTAGAGTAGTAAGTGTGCCTTTTCATATACTTTTTGAAAGAAAAATAGTACTCCCTCCGGTCTTATATATAAGAAAATTTTCAAAAAAACACATTTTTTAAGAAAGTAGGTAAATGCATTGGTTGAGGAGAAAAAACACATTGAAAAGCGTAAAACATTGCATTTATTGGTTGAAATTGGAATAATGTCATAAAACATAATAATTGTAATACACTTTTGTTTATATTTGAGACTTTCAATTTTTTTGTTTTGTTGCTTATATTTGAGACCGGAGGGAGTACTATATAATAACTTAGTAAGAAAACGTGATACTTTTCCTTTTCCACCGTTTAATCTTCTTAAAAGTATACCTACTTGTAAAAAGTAGTCCTTTATCTTATATATAAAATGGTTTTACATGGTACTATTTTGTTGTATGTCTTTGGTAATTAAAAAAATTTAAAAAATATTAATTTAAGTCTTTAATATTTCTAAAAGTTAATTTTATTGATGATATTAATATTTCTTATCTTTAATTAATATTTTTTATATGTACGTACCGAGTATTATATTTGAACGTACCATAAATTCAACTGGCGTACCGACTCTGTATACCCTCCGCGTACCGAATTCTTCAAGAGTTGCGAACCGCGTACCCGAATTCTCCGTCTGTCCTTGCATCACCCCTCTTCCTCTCATAGAGTTTTTTTTTTTTGCAAAATAAAAAATAGAATTCCATATTTCAGATTCAAATTCTATTCAACAAAACATTTACAATTAGCATTCACCAAAAAATGCAATTTTAAAAATCAATAATAGCTTGACCAAGACAAAAACGACGACAGGTGGTTATGGCAGCGCCGTGTTGGGGTGGTTGTTCTTAGCGGCGGTGGGTTGGAGAGTACGGCGACAGCACAAAGCAAGTCACAGAAACAGGGTTGATGTTTGTTCACAAATGTTTCCCTGTTGCTTTCCTTAGTTGAGATTTTTAATCCCATCCATCAAACTTGTTAAGTGCCACATGTCATTCATCGGTGGAGAGAATTGGGTAAATGGATAACTTTATAAATGGAGGTTACCTGAACTCAAATAATCCTCCCCACTCACTTTCCCCTCTCTCACGAGCCTCGACCCCTTTTCTCCTCAAACCCCCATCAATTACCCAATCTCTATTTAAGGGACATGCAAGGATAGGAATTCAGAAACTATTCATTCTTTCCCCTTCCTCTCACGCAAGCAACAACAACAACCCCATCTCCACACCTTCTTCTCTACTATTCATTCTTTCCCCTTCCTCTCACGCAAGCAACAACAACAACCCCATCTCCATGTTAAAACACGTTCTTAGCTTTGTGTTTGGACAAGCTCATTCCTTTTCCACCCTCTACCGAACTGAAACATCTCCTCACCATCACCAGCAGAATCATCATCATTATCTTCATTCAATCTATTGTGCAAATCAACATGCAAGAGGGTTAATACCTTCTCCAACCCTTTAGAATCACGGATAGGTAAGTCACAAGCTTTGATTCCTTCTTATGATACCCAATTCGTGCTTTTCCCCTTTAATCACAATCTGAATTTGTCTTGCATGTTGGTTATAATGAGTTCCTTGAGTGCTGCAAGTACTGAATTGGGGTCAAGAAAGGAACAATTTCATAAGTTGGAAATTTGCCCAAGAGCCAGTTCTGGTGCGTTAGTTTTGAGGCTGTAGCAGAGATTCTGAACAAGATTAAAGCTTCAATGTGGGGTGGGTTCTTAGGTTCCTTAACCTAGTTTATTGATTAGAAACCTAGTTTCCCCAAAAATATGAAAATGCATGCAAACATAGGTTTATGATCAAAATTATGAAAGAGCAGGAATCAATCCCAATTCCTACTCTTATATACTTTATTTTATACTATTAAACCTGTTCATAACGAGTTGCATAGAGATTGTAGGTGTATTTTAAGGAAAATCGTGTTTTGCAGAAACAGGGACCTGTTCTGCTAAACTCGCCGCAGCGAGTGCTTAATCGCCATAGCGAGTGTTGTTGTCCTGTATAGCTCGCTAGGCGAGTTCCTGACTCGCCGTGGCGAGTGTTACAGGTCTGACAGCACATAACCTGCCGTGGCGAGGACTGAGCTCGCCGTAGCGAGTGTAGCAAGTCAGAACCTGCTTAAATTTTTAGAAAACTCCTAAATCACTCGTTTTATGTCCGAATACAACTTGGATTTCATGAATATGACTAATAGTATTAAATAGATTATATGGTCAGAGAATAACATGTTTATTTATACGTATCAGTAACATGCTTAGGATACCCTGGGTGGGATATATTGGTTAGAACTGTTTAAATCATTTAAATTAAATGGTAATTATATGCCATGATTAAAGAATTCCTCTGAATTCTATTATTTTATTATGTGAGCCAACGGCGGAATCCGAACCTCAATATTCAGTATTACGCAGAGTCAGACACCCGAGACCGGCTTGCCTCGGAGTGTCCTTTGAAGAGTAATTGAACAAGATAATAATTTCGTAATACACCTTTTATTGCTATTAATACATTTATATGTAAAACAGTTTAACTTAGATTATTACACTATCTAGGTTCCCCCGGTGTAGTCACCATTAGGAGGGTAGTAGGACTCACTGAGGCTTAGTAGTCTCACCCCACTCCAAATCAATTTTTTTAGGTAGACAGGTTCTCCGGAGTAAGGACCAGGATGGGACTGACAGTTGGAGCCGAGCTTTGATTGTCAGATCAGAAGATTATATTTTTCTTCCTTGCTTTAGCTATCTGTTTTGTATTCGTGGTTCTTTCCGCTGTATTTTTATGTTGGACTTATTCATTTGTATTCGTTTCAAGTTGTAAATTAATCAAGTATTCCGTTAATTTTTAATGTACTCAGAATCCATTTATTTATGTCTTGACTAAATATTCTAGATATTTTAGTTGGTGCGTTATATTTTATCACGGGGATCATTTATTCAAAATTTTATTTAGCACGATAAAAAGTAATCCTCCATGATGAAAAGTGTATGTAGAAGATAGTGATAACTTAACATGAGAATTTTATTGATATTCATTAAAACTAATAATATAGAATTAGCAACTATTTTATTGTTGATAGAGCCCCTATAGAGTCCTACGGCGGAGACGGGAGAGAGAGAGAGAGAGAGAGAGAGAGAGAGAGATAGAGAGAGAGAGAGAGAGAGAATCTATCAGTGGTATATAATAGGAAACGGGTAACACTTCCCACTTCACTATTAAAAATACACATTGACTAATTAAAATTTGAATTTCGACTAAGGGTTTTTTTTTTCTCCATATTATGTGTCCATCGTACTTTCATTAGATTACATATGACTTATGAAATCTATGGAAAATCTAAAATAAATTAATATAATTTTGATTTTTTTTATAATTTATGTTATTTTAAACATTCCATAGCCTTCGTTCGAACTTTTTAAACTTTCCATAACCTTCGTTCGAACTTTTTAAACTTTTTATAACCTTCGTTCGAACTTTTTTAAGAACCTTAATTTATTAATGTTAGTGGAGAGATTCACACATAGGTTTTCCAATTTGACGCTCACGCGTGAAGATTGCTTCTTTGTGGTACGATGAAAAGAAAAAATTTGATAATAGAAACAAGGTAAAAGTATGTTAATATTCATTTAAAAAATAGTATAAAATTTACAATTTTTTTTTGATGAAGTCCTACAGAGTCCTGTGTTAAAGATATATCGTATTTTCATACTCAAATAAACTAAAATAAATCAATCTCATAGACAATTGAAAAAACATATATAACCTTCTAAATAATATAAAATGAAAAAAGACATAGACAACCTTCAAAAGAAAATATAACATATGAAAATAAATATTATTGTAAAAAATAAAAATTATCCCGTGTTTGACAATGAACCTAATGTAAATTTTCTATAAGGAGTGGGCTCGAGATGAAAAAAAATAAAAAAAATAATGGTATATTTTAATTTTATGGGTACGGTCCCAAAAAATCTTAAGGCCATGAAAAATCAAAGCATATTTTCCTTTGAGAATGAAGTTTATAATACTAGGCTTTTACCCCCTGCAAAGTAGGTGAGTTTTGCGTTACCCCCTGTAAATTATTTTTTTTGAGATTACCCCCTGCAAAATTTATTTTTTTGATTTACCCCCTTTTGCTGAAGTGGCGGGCAAAAAAACTTAATAACCGATTTAAAAAACAACACTTTTTAAATCAGTTGAACAAAATAACCGATTTAAAAAGTGCATCCAAGGGGGTAAATAAAAAAAAATATTTGCAAGGGGGTAATCTCAAAAAAAAAATTACAGGGGGTAACGCAAAACTCACCTACTTTGCAGGGGGTAAAAATCTATTAACCCTTATTTTATATTTATAGGATCACTATATAGTTTTGGGGATGAAAATAAGATAAAGAATCTCTCTCATAATATTGTAAAATGGGAAGCAAAGTAATACTCTTAATCTCGCTTTATTCTGTAACATCGTTAAATTTATATCATACAAAACCTATTTCAATTTTACCTTAGAATTTTAAACCAAATTAATCAAATAATATATCAAAATAAACATATAAATAATATTAAAAAAGAAAATAATCTCGTGCACGACACAGGTTAACATACTAATACTAATACTAATACTAATACTAATACTAATACTAATACTAATTATATACATTACGAGATTCCCACTGAGCTTTCTCGTGCATTCTCAATAATAATTGCTTATGTGGCATTTAATTATAAATTTTCTTGCTTATGTGTCATTCAGAGTTTTTAGCTTAAGGTATGTTGTTCGAATCTCATTGGCAACAATAATTGATTTTTATAATATTTTATGAAAAACTACATTTCTTTTTGTAGAGAAAATTACCTTATAATTACTAACAAGGGTATGTTGTTCGAATCTCATTGACAACAATAATTGAATTTTTATAATATTTTTTTTTTGTAAAAACTCTTTCAAATATTATATTTTTTTGTTTTCTTTTTGTACAAATTTTTTCAAATATTATATTTTTTTTAAACTCTTAAATTTTTTTTTTATTTTTTTTGTGAAAACTCTCTCAAATATTATATACTATATTTTTTTTAGAAACTCGCAAATATTATATTTTTTTTATAGAAACTCTCAGATATTATATATATATATATATATATATATACACACATTTTTTATTATTTTTTTGTAAACCAAAGGTATCATGCGCAACTGCAGAGATTAATCCCCTCGATTTAACTGAGATCTATTTAAGGGATTGACCTCTCCTAAGAAATGGTTCTCCATATGCACCGGTCAGGATCTATCTCAAGATCAAATGATTAAGGGGCTTAAGTATCTACCACTTGTGCGACACTATCTTGGTACATTTTTAATATTTTAATTTTGTAAAATGAAGGAACACTTATATTTAGATTACTTTGAAACAAATTAAAATAAGAAAGTGCACTATTTTTTTCATGGATAAGATCACTCGAAGAATTGAAGTCTTGAACCTAAAAAATAGCTTATGACATATCTGTAAACTTTTTTTTTACGTAAAAACATTTAATTTTATTTTGAAGAAAAAATTATATTCATTAGAGACAAAAACAAAATAGAAGATTTTGAGAGAGAGAGAGAGAGAGAACTCTCTGTGTTGGAGAATGAGAAACGGCAAGTACTTCCCACCTCACTATTAAAAATACACATTGACGAATTAAAATTTGAATTCCAACTGCGACAATTATCCTTATTTTCATATTTCATATTTTATCATGGGGAAAACTTATTCAAAATTTTATCTAGCACCAAGAAACGTGATCCCCATGATGAAAAGTGTATGTAGATCATAGTGAGAACTAAGCACAAAAATTTAATTCATATTCATTAAAAAAATATATAATTAACAACTATTTTTTGTTGATGTGAAACCTCTATAGAATCATGTAATGAAGACGGAAGAAATATGGAAATAGTGAGAGAGAGAGAGAGAGAAAGAAATCTCTTAGTGGTGTAGAATAGAAAACGGGGAGCACTTTCCACCCGAGTATTAAAAATACACTTTGACTAATTAAATTTTGAATTCCGACTGCGAGGGTTATCCATATTTTCATATTTAATATTTTATCACGGGGATCATTTATTCAAAATTTTATTTAGCACGGTAAAAAGTGATCCCCCAATAGGCCAGACCGGCCTACGAGGCCTTAAGGCCTAGCCTATATAGGCTCAGGCCAGGCCAGCCTATTTCTTTAAATAGGGCTGGCCAAAGCTTTTTCATAAGCCTATTAAGGACGACCTTTTAAGCCTACTAGGCCGGCCTATTTAAATTAATATGAATAATTTTTTAATACTATTATTATTTATATATTAAAATTTGTACTTTGATTAAATTATATATTTATTAACTTTTTCAATAATTTAAGTTTATTAATCTACATTAGTTTTTCACATATATAAATGTATTATTATAAACTAGAATTGAAATATAATGACATATATAATCAAATTCTGTAAAATATCATGTTAAATAACAAAAGGACGTTGGTTTATTAGTTCATAAGTAATTTTAAAAATAAATATAATTTTTTATTTAAATATGTTCATGAAAAATAGGCTTTTAAACAGGCTAATAGGCCACAATAGGCTTTCAAAAGGCCAGGCTCAGACCTAAAAGATAAGTCTATGATAGGCCACAGGTCAGGCTTAGGCCTTCGATTTTTATGACAGGCCAGGCTCAGGCTTGGCAAAGCCTAGCTCGGCCTACCCTATTCCCACCTCTATCCCCCATGATGAAAAGTGTATGTAGAAGATAGTGATAACTTAACACGAGAATTTTATTGATATTCATTAAAAAAAGGATAAAACTTATGTACAGTTACATACATACTGTACATGTTGTTCCTCTTACATGATATGAAATAACTCCCCCCACCTTTTCCGCGGGACCCACATATTCAACAAATTTGGGTTTGTATTTTGTGCAGCACAGTACAAACAGTTTCTAAGGAACAGTATATAAGTTTTCTCCTTAAAAAAATAATATAGAATTAGCAACTATTTTACGGTTGAAGAATCCCCTATAGAGTCCTGCGACGGAGACGGGAGTGAGAGAGAGAGAATCTCTCAAGTGTATATAATAGGAAACAAGTAACACTTCCCACCCCACTATTAAAAAAATACATTGACTAATTAAAATTTGAATTTCGACTAAGCGGGTTTTTCCATATTATGTGTCCATCGAACTTTCATTAGATTACATATGGCTTATGAAATCTATGGAAAATCTAAAATAAATTAATATAATTTTGATTTTTTATAATTTATGCTATTTTAAACTTTCCATAACCTTCGTTCGAACTTTTTAAGAACATTAATTTATTAATGTGAGTGGAGAGATTCACACATAGGTTTTCCCATTTGACGCTCACGCATGAAGATTGCTTCTTTGTGGTACGGTGGAAAAAAAAAATTGAGAATAGAAATAGGGTCAAAGTATGTTAATATTCATTTAAAAAATAGTGTAAAATTTACAATTATTTTTTGTTGATGAAGTCCTACAGAGTCTTGTGTTAAAGATATATCGTATTTTCATACTCAAATAAACTAAAAGAAATCAATCTCATAGACAATTGAAAAAACGTATATAACCTTCTAAATAATATAAAATGAAAAAAAGACATAGACAACCTTCAAAAGAAAAAACAACATATGAAAATAAATATTATTGAAAAAAATAAAAATTATCCTGTGTTTGACAATGAACCTAATGTAAATTTTCTATAAAGAGTGGGCTCGAGATGAAAAATAAAAAAAATCATGGTATATTTTAATTTTATGGGTACAGTCCCAAAAAATCATAAGGCCATGAAAAATCAAAGCATATTTTCCTTTGAGAATGAATTTTATAATTATTTTATATTTTATATTTATAGGATCACTATACAGTTTCAGGATGAAGATGAGATAAAGAATATATCTCATAATAGTGTAAAATAGGAAGTGAAGTAATACTCTTAATCTCGCTTTATTCTGTAACATCGTTAAATCTATATTATGCAAAACCTATCTCAGTTTTACCTTAGAATTTTAAATCAAATTAATCAAATAATATATCAAAATAAACATATAAATAATATTAAAAAAGAAAATTATCCCGTGCACGGCACGGGCTAACATACTAGTTAGATTTAATTAAAAATACAAAATTTCAATTAGATCAAATTTAAAATTTGAAATTAAGATTAATTTTAATTGTTTAATTATATAAATAAAATAGAATTATAATTAAAACATATACTATACTTTAAGAGAAATAAAGTTAGAAGAAAAAAAATTACACATTTTTTTTAACAACAGGCATTCATATTTAGTACGGACCCGTACGAGGTTATCGTCTATTAATTTGACCTAACAAGACTCAAGAGGATTTTCATCCTTATCTGTTTCCAAAGTCTCTTTTCAACCTCAATCTAAATGGTGATTGATTAAATGATGTGAGGATTTAAGTAGCCAAAAATAGAATGTGCAGATAGAACATGATGATCTTTTTTTTTTGGTGAATAAGTGGGATGACCGGGGTTCGAACCCCGATCCTCTGCATAATAATGCAAATGTCCACCAATTGAGCTAAGCTCATGGGACGAACATAATGATCTTTAATTCAATGTTTTAAGTTATTATGAAAATTAAATAAAATACAATGTTTCAAGACCACCTTTCTCTCTCGGATCCATTAATCTAAGCACCAACTATTGTTCTTTCTTCTCCCCTTTACGGCCAAAAGGACCATACTTATGCATAGCAAGCACACAAACACAATCTAACCAACCACATACCTTTGATGAATTAAACATTTCCCTTTTTTGTGGGACTCTTTCTTTCAAACTACTAATCTTATTGTTGAAGCAAAATATTAATTGTTGCACTTAATTTTAATGCAATATGTATGACCAATTGAAATTAAGACTCATTTATTAATTAAGTGTTAAATAATCAGGTCAAAATATGTTAATTGTAATAGGTTAAAGCTGATTATTGTTATTGCTCATGAGTTTTTTCAAGGGTTAAATTTGAGATTTTGTAGTGACTAAATCGTTATTTCTCCGAATAATTTACATGAGTTGATAGAAAAGCAGGAGCAAAAATCGTGATAAACTATTTGAGGGACCAAACTTGATGAAATTTTTTATAAGGAGAAAAAAAAAATTGAGATATTCATAGGGACTACAAATATGCAGTACTTAATTTTTTATCTTACTAGTAAGGTATTTAACAAAACAAATATTGTTTGTCCTTTGCTGTTTATTTTCGGTGTTGGCCTGCTAGCTAGTCCCTAAATCTATTACTATATATAAAGAGGATACAAATTTTTGGGATGGCTTTTTCATTATTCCTATTTTACCGTTAAAAAAGAAATACAAAAAAAATATTTGTATATGTTGAAAAATAACTTCCACATAAAAATAGATTTTCAGTTTTTTTTAGTAAATAATTTTTTTTCTTAACAACTAAGCACAACTTCTACATAAAAGTAGGTTTTCAGTTTTTTTATAATAATTTTTTTTCTTCTTAATAACTAGCCACTTGTAAGCGCTTGCAATCAAGTTCATATAATCATTGATTTAAAAAAAAATTGTTTAGATCATACAATTAATTTCACGCATGAAACAATCTTAACCGTCGAATCTAAATTACACTTATCAAAATTGTAAATGTGTGATACAGTTCATGGAATAAATCCAATTCCCTAAATTAGATAACCCAATAAGTAACTCAATTAACCATATGGATAGATACATTATTAGATCAAGATGGCTCCAACCTGCATATTACTTCTTTTTGCTTTGCTTTCTATTACAAAAGAAAAAAGCCAGGTGCATTAGGTACGTGCCAATTTCAGAAAAAAGAGATAAAAGTTTGACTTTTCCAATTAGGAGCATTATCACTCTAACTCCTCAAGACAAGGACCACATGACAATAGGAACAAAGTTTTGCCATATGGGATATTATGGGAGTGACACATAGTTGGAATATAGCTTGATATAATTACTCTCCTAAATTGTGGTTAAGGATTAAATGAATATATACAACGTTGTTGATTTTTGGTTAATGATACATGGAAGATATTAGTTGAAGTGTCGTGACTCCATTCTTGCATGATTATTACATTTTTTAAGTTGTTTGGTTTTGCTTGTTTGGGTTGGTTTTGTGTGTAAATTATCTTAATCAAGTTGATTTGGAAAACTGACCTACAAGACCATGTATGATTATTTGATTGTGATGTAACTATCTTCTAGTTTAACAATGTTATTACACATAGGATGTTATTTTTGGAACAATTTTACTAATGTATGCAATCACATATTAACTGTCCATTACTTTTCGTTAGTATTGATTATTCACTTCCAAATTGTTGGGAAGAAAACTAAGAAAAATTTCCAAGACAACTCAAACTAGTAGATATTGACACGTTTGTTTGCAAATTTTGGTAAATGAAAGTTTTTTTAAGATTAATCTAGGAGAAATAAAATCCTTTTCTTAGACTCTTTTTTTTTATTAAGTATGTGCATTATATTTTGAATTAATAACTAAAAATCATTTGGATTAACGCGAGATTTCAAGATCAATAAGGGTGAAAGCATTGTCAACAATAACGCGAGATTTTTTTACCATACTTTACTAATAAGACGACCGAATTCTGGATTATTAGGGTTCTCTTTCTCTAGGAATAAGAGAGTTAAAACAAAAACAAAATATATATATATAGGGAAAATTAACCAAAACATTTGAATTCAACTGGTTAATGGATTTCTCCCATAACGAATTGGTTCAAGAGAACCTGAATTCGATTTCCGGTGAAAATATTTGGCCAGACTTTACTTACCCTGCAATCCTAACTTTAGATTACATACTCCCTTCCCTTCCGTGAAAGCAAGATGGTTAAAAAGAAACAATATTTATAGAAAATACACACAAAGTGGATTATTTCAAATTACATTTCAGATGGTTCAAAATTACATAAATTGTACATTTTTTTTTACAAAATAATTTATAATTAAATCAAACACAACAAATTTTACAAACAAATGTACATTTCAAATGCTCATTTATATATATAAATATCATCGCACTCTTTTTTTTTTATGCCGACTAAATGAAAAAATAACTGAAAATAACACATAACCACAAGTTATTGAGCTCATTATTTTAGATTTTTAGTTGAGCTCATTATTTTAGATTTTTAGTCTCATGAAAATATTCGTTATATATCGTGTAATTTTACTAACTTTATCTAAAATGGGAAATTCTACGGTACATTAGATTAATTGTATCAGTATATAATGTCATTAAATTAATAGTAACTGAATATTTTTTAATAGAAATTATGTTTTCTATCATTAAAAACATTATAATAATCAAATATTATTTATTAAAACTGTAAAAAAATTAAAATTTGATATTTTTTAATTTTTATTCCTCATAATAGTCAATATTGAATTTTTTTAATAAAAAGATGTTAATAACGGGTGCAATGCTTATAAACATTGAAATTGTGTTTTTTCTTGTGATATTATTATTTCTAAAATACAATAATCAGCTAATAGTTTTTTTATTTATAAAAATGATTTCTAATTTATCAATTTAAAGACTTAATGTACCGTGTGTAAAAAAAAAGACTTAATATACCGGTACATTCGAATGTAAATTCGAATGTACAGTAGAAATAAATGAAAAACAACATTCACAGATTTATAAAGCATGACATTATTATACGTGATATTTTTGAATTTTTTATAAGAGATACACAGCTTCTGATGCTAGGATGCAAAATATAAAATATGCATATGATAAAGATATATTGTTTTTCAGAACATATTTTCTTATATTTGTCATATTACTTAATTACTTAAAGTAGCTTTAAGGTCGTATCTGTTAAAAAATAGTCATTAATTAATCCTTACCATATTTTTCAACAAATCTATACAACCTCTTTCACCACCACGAGCACGAGAGTAACCTCTAGAGATTACTTATTGGGGGAAGCGTCCCATAATATTTTTGTGAAAACATTCCTCACCATATTTTTCTATTATAATTTTATATTAAAAAAAAAAAAGTTTTCTTTGTAATTAAGACTACTCTTGAATTTCCACAAAAAATATTTCCACTAAAAGGATGCTCTCCACTGGTCAATGAAGGAAACTTCACCTTCGTAGGCCACCATCACCCATGCATATATGCCATACTTTTGAGGATATTGGCTACAATTATTTTATTTTACATTGAGAAAAGAGGACAATAATATTGTACTAAGAAAAAGTTTGGATTATTATACATTACTTTCTTTAGTTTCGTTATTGCCATCATCTGGACCATTCAGTTGGGTCCATATCATTTGAGTTAGTTGTAGTTTTCGTATCATAATAAGCTAATATATGCATGCGTAGTCAAGGAAAATATATTTCATCATGAATGACATAAATCTTTATATGACAATTATTCAATGTATTATACTTTTATTCTTTTATTATACTATTCACTATTCGTAATTTAAGTGGTTCATTTATCCAGTTATTTAAGTCGTGCATGTAGTTATGTAATTTAGGAACTAAGATGACAGTTAGAAACACTTCGCAAGAAAACTAAGGTGAAAAATTAAAAACACCCCAACTAAGTTGGCACGCTTTAAATCATTCAAAAACAAATTATCTCTCAAATATATTAAAAAGAAGAAAAAAGAAAATACGAAGATTTGAAGGGTTAGACCAAAACTCAAGTGAGGTTATATAAATGAAAATAGTCTCATTAAAAACCTTACATGTGAAACCCTAGAGGAAAAACCATGTGAAAGAAAAAAGAGTGTAGTGCTCCAAAGAAATATTAACAAAATTATATTCCAGGAAAACAAGCCTATTTCTTGCAAAATCAAGAACAATACTAACAGGAATTGTATCCACCAATGAGAGTCTTTTAACTAAAGTCGATGATTGACAATATCATCACCACATCTATTGTCTTCTTTATAAATTTGAGAACTTGTGAAAATTATCTTAATGAACTGAACACTTTTAAACCAATTATTTCGTAGCTTCGGGGAACCATAAATGAATTTTTGAAAGCAAGAGTGGCCATTAAGAAATTAGTTTCGATCTAAAGTAAATTTCAACTCTTCGAATGAGTAATTTCAATCGTCATTATCACACTGACAATCTTAATATAGAAAACATAAATACCAAGATATTTAGCAAACCAACTGTTAGGAGTCCCACATCGAGTATATCAAAGTGCTCAATGTGGTATTTAAGTCATGAGGCTCTCCCACCTATTGGACTAGTCTTTTGGGTTGAACTCTCCCAGGCCCGGTTTTGAGGGGGTGCAGGCAGTGCTGCATCTCCGGGCCTCAAAATATTTGGGGCCTCAATTGTTTTTTTTGGGTAGTAAGTAGGGGGTGTAGTAGTAAACTGGAGGCCCAAAAAGCAAATATATGTAACAAAAAAAACAAATTAGCTAGAACTCTATAATGAATTTTGATGATATTGATTAGAATATGACATTTTTTTTGTTAGTCACAAGGATTATAATTACTTTTGATGTAATTGATATGTTTACAATTTGAATATATTATATTTTTTTATTAAAAAATAATATATTTTCTATTAGGGGTCCAATATTATTATTAGCACGGGACCTTGAAATATTCGGAGACGGCCCTGAACTCTCCTCATGTGCTTAAATTCTAACAATTGGTGCTTTCATTGAGAGCTGTGCCACAGAAAGGGCTACATATAGGCTGGATTAAGGTGCTCTACCGAATACTGATAGATAAGTGAAGCCGCCGAAAAGGAAAGGGCTGCCATCGAGTCAGTGCCGATAGAGTGAAAGCCGTCGTGGACACCGGCTCTTAAAAGGCGTGTGGCAATGTTAGGAGTCCCACATCAAGTATATCAAAGTGCTCAATGTGGTATTTAACCCATGAGACTCTCCCATTTATTGGACTAGTCTTTTGGGTTGTGCTCTCCTCATATGCTTAAATCCTAACATGAACCAAGAGTATCATCCAAATTTCTAAAAATACCTCCACAGGTAGCTAGCCATGGACACCCTAGAGCAGCCCCATTAGAGTTAATATAGGAGAGCAGCAATATACTTTTTTGATAATATTAGTTAGATAAACCTTTATTAAAGAAAAAGATTTAACAATTTAAAATTCTTGAATAGAAGAAGTTGTACTTTTGGTAAAATTACCGGTGATAGAAACTCTAGCACAAATACAATTAATAATGGTTTGAAAATTAATCTTTTTATCATAAAAGTTGAATATCAACAATATTAATAATACTTGCAAATACCATCAAAAGATACACTTCCAACAACTAAAATGATGGTTTATCCTAAAATATACCTAAATATTTTTTTTAAAAAGAAAGCAAAAAATAACAGATTTTTATTTTATAAAGTTTTAATAACTTATTGACTCTATGATTTTAATCTTTTTTAGAAAGTCCATCATATGTAAAAATCATTAAACTTTTTCTTAAAATAAAGTGATATCGATTCATTAGTCCCAATCATAGTCCACCTAGTATAATAAGACATGGGTGATCCAGTCAAAGTGTCAAAAGCCACACGCTCGATTATCCTAAGTCAGTAAGTCACACCTTAATCCACGACGATGACAACGGCCACAAATTAAACATTAAAATATAGTACGCCTTTCTTGTTAAGAAATTATATGCTATTCTATCCTCTCTTTTTTTTTTTTTTTTCTCAACAGTATACTATTTTAAATTATTACTACTTTATTGTGCATGTTAGGTGAATTGATAAGGTTAGTACAAATACAATGGTAAGGCAATCCAAATAAGGGTTCTAGATTTTTGTAAAAAAGAAATTTAGCAGATTGAATATATTTACTTTTAGTCTTTATAAAATATATTTAAAGAATTGCACCAAAAAATATATATATATATATATATATATATATATATTTAAAGATATTTTTAGCCTTTATAAAATTATGCTTTTTTAAGTTTTGTCCCTAAAAAAATTTACTTTTAGTTGATATTTGTGTTTTTATAAGGCCCTACTTTAAGAACTAAAAGTTTCAAATTTTTATAAAAAATTTCAAAAGAGCGACTATTTTTACAAATTTCAATATTTTAGAGGACTAAATTTAGCGTTAAAGTTTAATAGAACTAAACATGAACATTTGCTATTTTGTAGTGATATAAAATATATTTAACCCAATAATTTATTATTAAAATTAAAATTCAGCCTCTCGTGTCATTGATTTCTGAATCCGTCCCTGCCTGTCCTGGAAGTGATTAGAAACTGTTGCCAGCATTGAACAACGTCAACTTAAGATTCAAGTTATAGTGATGAGGGATATTCAACATAAAAATGTTAAGTAAAAGGTTTACGGTTAAAAATGGTGTGTCTTAGTTCTCCTTTAGAAAAAGGAGAAATATTATATTGGTTTGCTGGATTGCTTCAATCATTGATGAGGAATAGACGATTACGTGATTATTTTCATCAATGACATGAAAGAATCAACATCATTAAGTTCTTAACTAAAAGACTTTAATAGAGATTGTTGTATCTGTTAGAATCTAATAGAGCTATGAACTCAAAAAAATAAAATGTTACATCCTTTGAGGTTGGGCCGAGTAAGAATGCAAACATGGATCTTGTCTCAATTTAGAAAATTAAATATTCACTCGAAATTAAATATTCACTCGAACAATTTTAAAAACTAATTTTTTGATATGATTTTATAAAATTTTAAAGCAAGAGTTACAATTTTAAAAAAAAAGTTTAACTTTGCATCAACAAACACATGCAAGTACCAACAATCAATTGGTTCAAGTGATAAATGTTTTGATCCCTTTAAGCATGTGGTTAGTGATTTGATTATTTGCATATATAGAAAAATTAAATGGAAAAACCCACCTTATATATACCACAAATACTTCGACAAATATTAGTAATTACTGACGTTGGTAGAAATTTCGTACCAATATCACAGTAAAAAAACAAAAACAAACACATGCAAGTAACCAAAAACACATGCATATTTTTTATAGATCATGTTAACATATGCCCTAAGGGTACATGATAAGCTATCTAAAATTAGAAATTTGATATTTAATAATAGAAAATAGGAAAATGCTAAAGAGTGCCCCAGGGCAAATTGGATCCTCTCCAATTTTTTCTCTCATGTTTGGTCATGTGCAACCATCTTAGCCATTTATTCCTTTTTTTTATCTCTCCACTTAAGTGTGTTTTTGCTTTTAGTAGATTACTAACCATTAGATCAAGAAAAGGAGAGAGAACATGAGAGAAAAAATTGGAGAGGATCCAAATCCCCCCCGGGGCACTGGTTAAGCTTTTTAATATAGAAATTCTGTCTCGAAATATGTGCATTCAATGCTCTGAAAATGTAAAAAGTTGTTTTATCACCATTAATTTCATTTTTTATTTCCATTTTTGGCATGTTTAAGAAGTGCCCCGGGGACACTGTTTAACATGACCCTAGAAAATATTTAATGTTTAGGAAGTTAAATGCACAAATTTCAATGAGATATATTACCATATTTATCTTGTTAACATGTGCCTTAAGGACACACCTTAAAGGCACATGTTAATATTATCAATTTTTGATTTATTGATTTTTAATGCATTTATTTTCCTATGACTACAGGTGGACCAATAGTAACAAAAAAACAATTTAAATTCCCAAACTACCCTCATTGTTACAATCAATCATTCTACCTTGTGGGTTCGTGTGACACTTGTCGACATCTTTTCTTATCATCTGAAGAACATGATGTCACTGACGCCGCCATAACTCAACGATAATAATAGAGAGTTGAGACGCTGGACCAAGATTTATTACCATAAACGACAAAAATTGAAGTTTCTGTCCAATTACAAAACGCCAATACCCATATACTTGGATTCCCAAATTACTTTAATGAAAATGCTAACTAGTGCCCCTGGGGCACTAGTTAAGGAGCTAAATAAGGTATAAATATGTTTGAACTTGTGTAATCTATTTTTTATAAGTGTAAATAATGCTCTTTTCAATGCAAACATTACTCCTTTTGGTATCCTTAGTTAGCATGACTCTTACTTTAAAAAACACATTGCTCGTGTAAGATCATATGGCTGCAAATACAATTGATCAATTAAGATTAGCTCATGTTAAAATAAACTTTTTTTTTTTATGCAAATGATAAAATAAAAAGTAAATAACGTAAGAGATCTTCACCATTGAAATCTGCAGAGAGAAGAAATTTAAAATTTGAAAAATAAAATAAAAGAAGCAAATGAGAAATATTGGTTTAGTCAGAGGATTGAAACATTAGAGAACATGACAAAAAAAAATTAGTTGAGATTAAGTTTCTTCTTCTAATTAAAATATTGGTAGACTATCTTCACAAGTGGTCTATGTTGGAATTAATTTAAAATATTAATCATTAAAAGACATGCTCAACAATAAAGATTAAATATTTGATCATTTTTTAGTGCGGAAGCCAAATAAACATACGAGCATGCATATAAAATAGGATCTACGACATGTTGATTTATCAAAGATCAGTATTAAGAATATACCTAGATAAAAGAATCATTGTACAAAGGAACAAACCATTGATTCTAGGCTCTCAGCAGTAATCCTGAAACACAGAGGTTTGGCGGCTTGTGTGGTTCTTCCTCAACCGGTACCCTAATGCCCTGAGTTCTCTTCAGATGGGGAGAAGAGATTATTTGCGGTGTATTCGGTATATTGGGGACCATAGTCTATATATAGTGTGATGACCTATTAAGGTTCGCATTATTCCTAAATGGGTCATCCCGACATCCACTCATATTGAGCTCATATCCAATTAATTAGCTTTTTTACTTAATTTGATCACTAATCAATTAAGACATATTAAGATTAACGGTATTTAGTAAAATCACATAAATCATTCATTTTAATGGCTCTCAATAACATATCAAATGATTTTCAATTTCTCTAAAAAAAATTATGGATGATCTATATGATATAAACTTTAAATTCAGCGGTGGATTTTGTGAAATTCGTATTCGTTAGTGTTATTCATGACTGATCCACAATGGACCACTTGAAGAAGTGATCCGTATTAGAATTTGCCTAGATTGTTTATAAGATATATATATATATATATATATATATATATATATATATATATATATATATATATATATATATATATATATATATATATATATATATATATATATATATATATATATATATAAGCTTAAAGTCTAATAATAAAAAAGTAAGCTTAGATTGAACCAAATATGTCATATGAAAATTTAATATTTAAAAAAATCATAAAATTATTCTCCCTTTGTATAAAAGTAAAAAAATCCCCTACATAAATTGTGTAAAAAAAAGTCTCCGGATAAATGTGATTCACTGTAAAAATAGAAAATTTAAAATTAGTGAAAACTAATTGGATAGATTGACTATTAACATTCTGGTAAAAAAATAATCAATTGAACTCTTACACTACCTCGATCATTTCTTTTTTTGATCTACCACTACTTTTACAAAAAATAGACACCAAATTCATAATTTCGACAAAGCACTAAAAATCTTAGGGACGACCTTGAGATTAGTGTACAATGGTGCATCAAATATGATTACGAGAAACGATGGATGTTATATATGGTAAAGAAAACAAAAAATGGTTTGGTGGTTCATGTAGAAGAGTTGACGTGTGAAATGTTAGTGGTTCGACCGTTACAAAAAAAAAAAGATTGTTTTTGGTTTATAACGGAGTAGAGGATCAAAACTATGATCTCTTGCATACTACTTAAATCTCTCATTATTAGACCAAACCAAGTAGCTTAAATAAAAAGATTGTTTATAATCTACCGATTTTACCAATTGTGTATAAAATAATTTACAATGTCAATAAATTACACTCAATATAATTGATTGACTGTGTAATTAATTTTACACGACAATGTATACGAATTAAATCTAAACAAAAATTAAATTAAAAATATAAATGTTTTTTTTTTTTAAAAAAAAAATTGAAGCTTCTATGGTAATAATTAGAAAACATAAATGCATGGTACACTTAATTTTTAAATTAATAAATTAATGATCATTTTTATGAATCAAAAATTTATTTACCGACTATATATTGTATTTAAGAGAAAATAATTCCATAAGAAAAAACACAATTTTATTGTTTCATTATAACCATCATACTAATTTTTTACATTTATTTATTAAAAAATTTAAGAAAAAGTTAACATGTGCCTTTAGAGCACATCACTACTAGAAAAACAGCCTTTAGCAACTGAATTAGCAACCGATTTTGATGAAAATCGGTCGCTAAATTCGTTAGCGACCGAAATGGCAACCGATGAAAATCAGTAGCAAAAACCTTGGTCGCTGATCTATTGTGACCAAATTAACAACCAATTTGGTAGCAACTAAATGAGCAACCGATTTTAGGGACTGAAATAGCGACCAACCTTAGAGACCGATTTAGAAACTAACTTTGCGACACGTTTTTGGACGCTTTATGCGACGCTATAGCAACTGATTTAGAGACTCATTATAGCGACTGATTTTGTGCCTGATTTTTGAGACCAATATAGCGACCGATTGTATCAAGTTATTAAAAACCCGGTCACTAAATCGGTTGCTAACTTGGTTTATTGCTAAAAAAAATTAATAATAAAAATATAATTTTTAAACTAATAATTATTATAAATATCATAAATAAAATCATAAATAAAAAATTTCATATATAAAATGTATCCACTATTACATTAAATCTATACCTAGCCTAAGTTAGCCTAATATTAAAGCTTAACTAATGTTTTTTTTTCTATAGTCATGTAGATAAAAGGTTTATGTACATGTACATATTACAACTATGTACCCAGTCCTAAACTCATTGTAACGATAAATTTATTTTTCTAATAATATATTTTATATAAAAGATGCCCATCGTTATCAATGGCTTCCTTAGTGTATATCTTCACACATCCTTTCGATTCTGACAACTTCATGCATTGACACAGCAACTCCTTCCACTTGTAGCATAAATCTGGATCATGTACAATTCACATCATATGAGCATAAAGTTATACTACCAACTTATCAAACACAAATAATGAGAATAGCAGTATGGTTTGTCCATTTCTCTTTTGTTTTATCTTCCTCAAGGTGTATTCATATCTAAATAAATAATGTACTTGAGCAACACCATATTTCTAGTGATTTTCGCAATGACCTGAGGTTTTGACCTCAGTTCATTGTCTCCGCTCATCAAAACTAATGTAGCAACACCATCACTGCCGTCTATAACATTTTCATAAATAACAGTGCTTACCTTCTTCCTTCGAATGATAGCAAGCGTTTCAATATATAATCCAGTTGTCAATAAAAAAAGAATTTGAATTGGTACTTGTTAAATATCTACAGCTCAAAGTTCTGCCCTTGAATAAGCTTTCTTGAGTTAAAGTAAAATGCAGCATGCCAGACAAAAAGAGGCCATTCTCTAGCATGTCATCCACCTCCCTCCTTTTATGACTCATGGGAGCAATTCTTTCTCCAAAACTGAGGATGAATGGACTTCAGCTGATAGAGAAAAACAAAGACAAGACATCACATTTGCTACCAAAGAACAAAAACTGAACATTAAAAAAATCTATAACATACAATAGAATGAAGTTACAAGTTTAAATCTTCACTTACATATGCAACAACTAGTGACTATGCATGATGCAACACTTGTTTACCAGAATGAGTTCATGTTTTATTGAGCTAATCTATATAGACAAGTTAATCATCCTATGATAGAGTTAATCAAGAAGATAAAATAAATATAATCTACATGATAGAAACAAACCAGCAGGAAAAGAAAACTCATTATAGATCCACCAAATTTGTGCAAGTCCTTATGTTTTCCTCTTAGTTTAGTTTGAGGCTAGTTCAATAAAAAAATTGTGCTCACAAATCACCAAGCTATTAACACTTCAGCATCCATTGAAGTTCAATTTATAATTTATAAAGGGTACACAAAGAAACATAAAAAGCTATAAATTTTTCTCTAACTAAAATCAAAACTTAAACATTAAATAAAACATTCCAGCAAAAATAAAATAAGGTCTTCCACAGTATCCAAAAATAGGTAGAACATCAGTAAGAAAACCCCATAAGGGCTTAACAATCTACGGAATAGAAGTGATTCAAGCATAAACCTGATTTTCAGATTGTTGAACTTTCTGAATATCTTTCATATAATACTTTTTGTTCCAACACCAGCAAAGAGATACAAATTGGGATGAATGATGAATCCAAGGGATACAAATTGTATGATCCTAGTACAAAGAGAGTGATCATCAATAGAGATGTCATATTTGAGAAAGATAATCATTTGAAGTGGAATGAAAACCATGAAAAAGATACAACAGCAAAGCTAGATTGGGGTGAAGACTGAAGATGATGACACTATGTCTGAAGAATCTAGTGAAAGCAGTAGCACAATAAAAGCAAACAATATACATGTAATTCAAGCCTAAGAAATGAAATTTTCCAGCTGAGGCTACTCTACAGCAGTGAAGCAAAATCAAAATCAAGCAAGCAACACATAAACAATAACATATTAGCATGTTTAGATTTATAAAATGAAATTTGTAAACTAATATCCGATTTCAAGCAATAATATATATGAATATATCATATCACACTATACACACCCTTAATGATGCAAAGCAAAATAAGACATCTTGAATAAAGAATACAACACAACGCATAATTCTTTATAATTTGAAGAGAAATAAGATTTCCAATCACACACTTTGGGAACATAAAATTTGAACCAAGGGAATGGGTGAGGTAGGATCCACACCTTTGAGAGTAGATGATTAGAGCTACCTCAACATTACACAACTCTGTCAAATACCTTCAAGCTTGTGGCAATTTTAACCAACTTGATTGATGTCAATAATATACATCTTCTACAAGCCAAATGATGGATATATAGCCTTATAAGTTATAACAAGAATCCTGCAAAACCAGAAGAACACAACCATGAAAGTCCATTATATAATTACTTGGTAATTTCTTTGGTACAATGGCATGTCGATCTATTGGCTAGTATACTCACAAGAATTATAAGAATGAGATAATTCACAAGAATTATGCCTTTGCATCAAAAGAAAGCAAACAACATTAAGAATATTTTCTTTGTGTATGCAATTCTTTAAAGTCATAAGATGAAACACTACATATGACAATGACATCATAATTCCATATAATTCAAAATTGGAACAAAAGAGAACAAAAAAAAATAGTATAGAAATTAAAACAAAACCAAACTATGATAAAACATTATATATATATATATATATATATATATATATATATATATATATATATATATATATATATATATATATATATATATATGAGTCAAGATCCGTTGACACCAAATAGTTTGACACCAAATCTTACACCTCTTAATAACGTCTTAACCGATATAAATTTTATAAAATCCACCGTTGGATTGAAAGTTTATATCATATAGATCATTTATGTAAAGTTTTAGCAAAATCCAAAATCATTTGATATGCTATTGAGACATATAAAGATCAATGGCATTTAAAAAATGACGCAAACCGTTAACTTTGATGTACCTCAATAACATATCAAATGATTTTGGATTTTTCTGAAACTTTATATAAATGATCTATATGATATAAACTTTCAATCTAACGGTGGATTTTATAAAATTTATATCGGTTAAGACGTTATTAAGAGGTGTAAGATTTGGTGTCAAACTATTTAGTGTCAACGGATCCTGACTCATATATATATATATATATATATATATATATATGAATCTATAATATATGATAACAATATAATAAATTACTTGCAAAATAATTTATACAAGGAGAGATTGTTTGTCTCTCCTACAAACAGAACAAAACTGGAACTATATAATTTAAATCTAACCATGTCCAAAAGCTTACCTAGTACGGCTGAAAACTCTTGAAATTACATTCCAGTATTCATACAACTAAGCTCCCAAACATGAAACGCACCAACCAGTTTATGATCAACATCAAAACTAATTATTATTCAGCCACAACGGTAGAGAAACAACATTAGACACATCAAAAGTTTGACAGCCAATAAATACACCGAACTGCTTTCAAGATGCATTAGTTCACTACCAAACTTGTTAAGGCAATTAATAAAACAGATTGTTCTCATTCTACTACCACAATGCCCTACGTGAGAACACAATTTCATCAAACTTAACACATGTGATTACATTCTGTCACTCAATGTTGTTAAACTATTTTCGTGTCGGTGTGTTGTGTCCGGAATCTGAGCATCATAGATTTTAAACAAAAAACTGAAACTACCGAAAGGCAAGAGACATCACCTTAACATAACTATAAGTAAATAAATCACCTGAAGTAGGAAAACAAAACATATAAAATAAAAACCCTAACACTTGGAGGTGAATAAGTTACCTGAAGTAGGAAAACAAGAAGGTAGTGTATCCATTAGGGATTTGAGATTTAAGGTGTGAAGAGAGAAATCGAAGATCTGAGGCGTGAAGCAATTTGGGTTTGAGGAACTGAAATCGATTTGAGTTTGAAGAGCAGCGATATGAGGAGAGAAGGAAAACTGAAATTGATTACAGATTTGGAATTTGGTGAATCAATTAGCGATTCACGAAGCGTTTGGGTTTGAGGGGTCAACCTTCTGCGATTTGGATTTGAGAAACGTGGTCGAAGCTGAGACGCAAGCAGGTTTGAGGCGTGAAGTGTTTGCAAGATGAATTTCTAATTATGTAACCAGTTAAATGTTTTATTATACTGTATATAAGTAGTTTATTTCCAAGAAAGAAAAAAATATATTTAAGTAGTAGTTCACGTCAAAAAAAAATATAGTAGTTAAAAGTTGTGATTAATTTTTGGTCTTTAAATCGGTCTCTGTAGCAACTGATTTAATGGTCGCTAATTATCAGTCTCTAATTCGGTCTCTATTATTTAAATAGCGACCGATATAGCAACTAATATTTTTTTACTTTGACACTCGAAAATTCGGTCTCTAATTCGGTCTCTATAGGGACCAAAATATTTCGGTCTCTAAATCGGTTGTTAAACGCATGTTTTCTAGTAGTGCATGATAAAGGCACATGATAATGGTTATAAAAGGAAATATTTTACCATAATTTATGTATCTAATTCACTTTTTCAACTTTATCATAAATTAATTGCACAAAATTTTTCTACTATTGGATTCTTAACATGTGTCCAACAAGACGCAAAATTTTAATATTCACTATAATTAAAATTCAAATTTTATATGTCTCCGTGAGCTTACCTCAGTTGGCATGGACATTGCATGTTATTGCAGGGACCAAGATTCAAACTCCCGTACTCCCACTTATTCACCTTAAAAGTTGAAATTCTAGCCACTAAATTTTCATAAATAATATTTAGTGTTTGGTCAAAGTTACTAGTATAATATATTTTAAATGATAGGAAAAAATTCTTTCAAAAATTAGTCTTTTTTTTTTGCCTAAATCTGCTTCTGTTAGTACTCTTGGAGGAAAGATAAATGTAAATACATTTATAAATGCTTTAAGGGTCGTAAGATCACATTTTCCTTAAACTTTAGCATCATTCTCTCACTTTCAATTTTTTTTTTACGAAATATATTTTTTACAAAATTAGATCAACTCTATTACGCTTAGAGCTGTGAAATGGGCCGGCCCAGCCCGGGCCCATAGGGCCAAGATATCTATTGGGCTTAAGTGGGCCGGCCCATTAAGGCTCAAGGTCCGGCCCGCAACCCAGCCCAATAAGCAAGGGCTTACATGGCCCGATGGACCGGCCCGACAAATTTTTTCATATTTATTTTATAAAAAAATTGACAAATTTTTTTTTATAAAAAAATTCAATAAATTCAATGGACAATAAAACTACATATGCATCGCACACAAATTAATATCCATAAAAAAGTGAGTGTCATGATTTCATGAAATAATAAATACTTCAAAATATCCATGCAAAAGTCGAGAGATCTGTGGATGATGATTCATAAAGTGCATCCTCAAAGCTAATAAATTTCAAGCTTACATCACACACTAAACTTTTAACATAACCATTCAAAATACATAAATTAAATTATAAATTATAAAAAAAAGTAAACTATAAATTAGGTAACTTCTCAGCCTAAGTCTCTTCTTGATCTTGACCACTTGATTTTTCATACAATTGTATCTCCTCTACTTCGGGTATATCTACTTTTCAACCAATTATTCTAATCTTATTTTTAGATATTTTTTTTAATTCTTTAAGGGGCCGGCCCAAAAGCCCGCGGGGCAAGCCCATGATGGCCCATTAAAAAAATAGGCCCGGGGGCCCAGCCCAATAAGGCCCAGTAATATTTTTTGGGAAGCCCAATCCGGCCCGTATAAAACTATAGGGCTACTGGGTCGGGCCGATAGCCCGGCCAATTTTTATAGCTCTAATTACGCTCAACTGAAATATATTTTACATGATGCACAAACTTATTTTTATTCTTGAATCAATAAATTTTACTATTAAATCAAGTAAAATATAATGAAGATTATTGATTTAATAATAAAAAATAAATTTATACCATAATGTTTTTTAGGTAAGAATTTATATCCATAATATAAGACTAATTTACTTGTGCATATTAGACAACACTCCAAAGGACTAATTTACAAATGCATCTTTTTCTCACTATGGATTGGATTGTCATTCATCACTCATCTCATCCGTTTTCACATTGCTTCTATCTATCTCTTTAAAATGGACCCCACTTTTGGAAAATCATGGTTCTTGGAACTGATCTTAATTTTTTGTCATTCATACCCCCTAGCCCCCTTGGCCTAATCTCTTCCCCACATAACGACAAAAATCTCACAACCATAAAATGCCTTCTATTCTCCCATCCCAAAAATTTCAATCCTCTCTCTTTCTTTTCCTTTTCTATCTCTCTCTCTCTCTCTCTTCACCAAACCCCTCAACATTTTCTCTAATACAACATGGAAACCCCACAAACCAATTTGCCCCCAGGTTTTAGGTTCCACCCTACTGATGCAGAACTCATTCTTCACTACCTTAGGAAAAAAATTGCCTCCATTCCCTTGCCTGTTTCCATCATTGCTGAAGTTGATATTTACAAGTTGGACCCTTGGGATTTACCAGGTTCGTGTACTTTTCTGTTTATATTTAAAATCGGAGAATTATAAATATATATTATTTAAATAAAAAGTACGTATATATTTTTTTATTTATATTTAAGATCAGAGAGTCGGAGATATTTATCATTTAAATTTAATAATGTGTGCGATGTTAAAGATTAATATATTTTTGTTTGTTGTGGTTTGTTTATTTTCAGCTAAGGCTTTGTTTGGTGAGAAAGAATGGTACTTTTTTAGTCCTAGAGATAGAAAGTATCCAAATGGTGCAAGGCCAAACAGGGCAGCTGCTTCAGGTTATTGGAAGGCCACTGGCACTGATAAGACTATAGTTGCATCATTGCCAATTGGAGGAGGAAGAGCTCAAGAGAACATTATTGGTGTCAAAAAGGCTCTTGTATTTTACAAAGGGAAACCACCAAAGGGTATTAAGACTAATTGGATCATGCATGAATATCGTCTTGTTGATAATAATAAACCTATTAAGCTCAAAGATTCTTCCATGAGGGTAAGTTTAGATTGCGGTCGGATCATTTAATAGCATATATATAGAATTGCAATTAAACACGATCATTATAACTTTAATTCATGTCACGGTTTAATCAAACAACGACATAATAAACATAAATTTTTATGTCGTTGTTCGATTGTGGTCGCACACTTTTTTTTTTCTTTTCTAAAGATGTTCGTTAGACTAATGTTAATGGTACTTTTGTGGTTGTGCAGTTGGATGATTGGGTACTATGCCGAATTTACAAGAAATCAAAATGTGCACTAACTTCATCAGAATCATCGTCAGAAACAATGGTGGGCGAAGTAGAACACGCAGAAGAGGCGCAATTCAAGGAAACCCTTTTCCCGATCACAAAAAACAACACAACCTTTCCTTATCAAAACAACCTTATATCTCAAAAATCAGTGTCCTTTTCCAACCTATTAGATGCTATGGACTACTCCATGTTGAGTAGCTTCTTATCTGAAAACCATTCAAACCCATCAGGAATTGGATCAAGTTCAAGCTTCAACACTGAAAATTTTAATCAACAACAATCCTCTCAAATCAATACTAGCAACAATTACATGTCTCAAAATAAAAATCCTCAATTGAACACTTTAAAGCACCAACTTTCAAACATAGATGAGGACAACACTTCATTATACCCATCAAAGAAATATTTGAGTTCATCTTGCAATTTCCCTAACATCAATTCACAATATGAAAACTATCTCATGAAGCAATCTTTGATGAATCAGCAATTAATTCTAGGTCCTCATCTCCAATATCAAGGCTAATCAAAAAATTACCACAAAAATTAAGTGGTACCAAAAAATATTAATTAGAAAATAGAAATACTAGTTAAGTAAAATTTCAAGATATTGGGCCCACCAAAGAGCACCAATATATTATTAAGGATTACTAATTTATTAGTAGTACACAAAATATAGTGTGTGTTATTTCATTTTTATTTTTGTTAAAATTTTAATTTGTGCTAGGAATTGAAGGAGGGGTTAGGAGTTGTTTGGTAGGGAGTCAAAAGAAAGATTCCTATGTTGAAGACTCAATAAATTGTGAAAAGAAAATATCAAAGTTTTATGACCAATTAGAAATTGTCGTGTACAAAATGTTAATTTGTTCGTGTGTTGTTGGGGTTGGCAAGTTAGCTTTTATGATATATACTCTGTAGATAAGTATTGTACTGATTGTGATTATAATTTTCATTCTTTTCAATGAAAAGCTATGCTACAAATTTTTCTTTTTGATTTGGATTGTAAATTTGTAACTATACTATTTGTCACCTTTATCTTTATTCTTCTGGCGTTGTTATTCACATTCTTTGAACCATTTCATGCATTATTATTACCACTCAAACAAAAATATTGAACCTATTTATCAATTGAATATTCATTTAAAAGTACTATATATTATATCTATAGGACAATAAATTATATGCGTGGCATCTTAATTTTATTTATATTCCTCTCTCCCGCCAGATTTGTACGATTTTTTCAGTATTTTATCTTATCTTATCTTCTAAATGCAAAGTTCAACTTATTTGTGTTACATTTACATACTATAGAGTGTATAACAGCCAAGTCGAACTTTGCCACATATCTTGTGTGAATGCACACACGCCGGACGAAAATAAAACTTGACAATAAACAAGCAATGATAATGAGATTAATATATTTTTTACTACCACTTTTTAATTCATAAATACATATCAACTCACGGAAATCTTCTCTCCTTTTTAATTCAATTTTTTGGACCCTATTTATATATTTGTTGTAAATTCGATCTTACACTACTAGAAAAAGTTGAAATACCAACGGAATTTAGAGATTGAATATATTTCTCCTCCAATAGAGATGGAATTAGAGACAGAAAAAGAAGTTAGAGACAGATATATTTATTATAGAGACATATATTTTCATTTTAGAGATAGATTTTGTCTGTCTCTAATAGTTCAGAGACGAGGAAATTACCGACAGAATCAAATCCGTCTCTAGCCTGCTTAGTGACAGAATATTTGCATTTTAGAGACAGATTTTGTCCGTCGGTATTTAAGATTTTTCTAGTAGTGTTAATGGATTTGTTTTCCCCCTAAAAATTATATTTTTTGTACCAAAAAGGTGATTTATATGACAAAATATCTCTTTTCAAACTAAATATTTACCTTTTTTTTACACAACAGTCACAATTTTTATGGAGAAATGCATGAGTTGAGAATAAAATTTCAATAAATGTGAAAATAAAGGAGAGAAAAAAGTTCAACTTCAAAAAATGGCTCACAAAATGTAAATTCACAATATTAACATTAAATATATCTTATAATTTCTTATATATGTTATTCTTTTAAATTTTTTTTTTTTTACTAAATTTTACTTTTAGTTTCGGTCACCTTAAACTTAATTCCTAACTCCGTCCTTATATATATATATATATATATATATATATATATATATATATATATATATATATATATATATATATATATATATATATATATATATATATATATATATATATATATATATATATATACGAGAAATTTTTACAAGCAAAATTTATTAGAGTACTATGGGTTTTTTAAACCCTTCACAAAATAGATACAATCAAACTAGCCACCGTAGATAATATTTTTCCTCTACTATTCTTATTAATAAATCAAAATCAAGGATTTTTTTTAAACAGTAAATATATTATTATTAAAATCTAGGTCTCTGCACCAAAATCAAAGAAATTCTTTTGATATTGTCTACCGCATCATCAAACTAGCCACCTTTCACTTATAAGTTATCCGATTTCTTTCTAACCAAATGCACTAAAGTTGTGACAAACCAAACTAGATGTAAACACTTTTATTGCATTTTTCCTTTAGCCAATGAAGTGAAAGTAAGAAAAATCTGTACCAAATCACTACCCCAACCCATAATGACTGTAATTAAACTTTAACTTCTAATTTAGGAGAATATAGGCTTGATGTTCGAGATCGCTGGACTATAAGTTCGACCAACGTATTAAATTAAGAGTAACTATAAAAGTGAAATTGAACACCATATTTTAATCCAAAATTTTAAAATATTAGATTAATAAATTATCTCAATATATCATTCAATCTCAACTCTTATATTTAATATGTAAACTTTTATTCATACTTGATATATCTCAATATAAATTTACCTACAACGAAATTATGTATGCATAATGATTCAAGATCATTTATAAATTAAATTAGATCATTGAAGTTTCAATGAGGTTTAATTTATTCCTAGAAAATAGTACGTACTTGACAATTTTATTATTGATATTAGGTTTTTTCTAATATGTCCTTTTGATTATTTGGAGGCATTTAATTTATACAACAACTATAATAAGAATAAGTTATATGTATTCAAAGTAAAATTAAAATTGATTAAAAATTAGTTGTATATACACACCATATGCAAATTTACTTATATGATTATTGTTGATAAACTCCCCCAATTATGAATGGGGAATGTATGCATCACCTTGATATTCAACTAGCTAGCACCACCCATTCAACTACGATATTCAACAACTAATAACTAGCATGTGTACGATGAGAAAGATGTTTAATTTAATTTATTCAACTAGGATAATAGCACCACCCATTCGATTGGATTCACAACTTATAGGTTTTATTAATTGTTTATCTCTTACTTTTGGCATGATTAAAATTTATATAATGTTCCATATAAGGTAATCCTTATCTCTATAACTGCTTCTCACGTGCTCTTGATTAATTAACTATTGGTTGTTATATGATCAAGTGGATTAGTTTGACTCTTTTATTAACCATGTACATTGATCGAATGAGGACCAAGAGCACAATATTATTGCTAGCTGTGGTCATCAAACTCCAATTATTTTATTGAGCTTTATCTCATCAACACCCCTTTTCGCTCATTTTCTACACAAAACGCATCGAATCTTTCGATCGTTTATACTACTATAGTAGTAATAAAGTAGCCTCATAAATCCAAAAATGTGCAATAATTATACTATAGTACATAAAAATAAACAAAAAGTAAGAGATCACACACAAAGTAGTTGCGAACGTAAGCTAACAAACGTGTATAACTTAACAATAATCATCGGTGTATGAGAAGACTAGTAGATAAGGTGGTTGAGGTGTTCTATGTATGGAGCGGCATATATTCATGTGGAGGGATGTTTTTTTTAAATTATATGATTTATGCTGTTGTGAAATAGGACTAATTATATTGTTGGGTAGCAACTGCAAGTATGAGAAAATGTGCATAACTCTTTAAGGAATTTGGATTTGATGCACTCGTCTTAGCCGTTCAATCATTACAAAAATTTTCTGTATTATCGATCAAAATTATCGACGGCCTTGAGTCCACAGAAATATTTCCGGCGGCTTTTGATCATTTAGGATGGAAAAATCTGTGGGAAAAGCATCGACATTTTTTTAAAAAATAATAATAATGTGTGGCGGTTGCAGTGGATTTTGCAGTGGTTTTAAACCGCCGGAAAATAAAGCGGAATTTTTTTCAAACAGAGGCATTTGCGGCGGTTTTAAAACCGCTGGTAACTTTAGACGGAAAATTTGAAATTAAAAAAATCCACTGGAAATTCAAATAAAACCGCCGGAAACTTTGGGGCGGACAAAAACTGCCAGAAACGTTATTCGCTATTTTTTTTTCGGTTTAAAACCGCCGGTAATTTTAGGCGGCAAATTTTAAATTAAAAAACCTCCGGAAATTCAAATAAAACAGCCGAAAACTTTGCGGCGGACGAAAACCGTCGGAAACATTATTCACTATTTTTTTACGGCGGCTTAAAACCGTCAGTAATTCCACCGACTTTTTTTTGTATAACTTAATTTTTCTTATCTTCTCAACTCATTTCTTCATAACATCTTTCTATTCTCATTCTCTCTACAATTTCTCTACTCTATTGATCTCTATTCCTCCTATCAATAATTTCTCAACTCATTCTTTCTTCACTTATTCTTTCTCAACTCATTCATTCTCTACACATTCTTTCTCTACTCCACTCATTCTTTCTCTATAATTTCTCTACTCATTCTCTATTCCTCCTCTCTATAATTTCTCTACTCATTCTTTCTCTACACATTTTATATTCCGCCGCTAATCCAAAAGTTAAAAAAAAAAAAACGCCGGCTTTTGGCCGTTGCTAATTTTCCTACGCACTTTTGCGGCGGTTTTTGGCTACCGGTACGATTTGCTACAGCTGATTATGCGGCGGACTAAAAGTCGCCCGAAATTTCGATTTCCGGCTTTTTTTTGCACTTTTCGACCGTTTTTGCCCGCCAGTAATTCTTAAAATTCTTGTAGTGAATCTAAAATCAAAGCTGAGATTGATTATAGTGAATTTCGTTAATATGTAATTTGTATCACCCGGTCTAAAATTAAAGGCTATGATTTCAAATTGCGTGGTACTGTGTGCTGTTTTTAAAGCAGCAGATCCAGAAATATGTTGTTGTGTATTTGTCATATAGAAAAATCAAATTTTTTTTACACTATAAATAAATCATAACCCTTCAAATGTGTAACTTTAGAAAATAATTATAATTAAAGTCAATGATATATTTTCAGTGATTTGATGTCACTACAAAAAATTCAGCCTTTACCCACGGTATATTAGTGTTTACTGTGAAATTTAGTAAACAACGCTAGTTTGATTATTACAAGAGAGATCAACTAGTAAATCTCGGGACATAGTGCTTTTGTTCATATTTCCAAAGTAATTAGTGTTCATTATTGTTCTTATGTATTTAAAGTTGTTTTTACGTTACTTGAAATGCAAGAAAGAATGTTTATTCTAATGAACAAACAGAATGGGAGAAAGAGTCGAAATAAAGATTGATTTGGATAGAAATACAAGACTGTAAATTTGCATTCAAAGATAAATGATTACAGAAAAAGTAATGGTGCACATAACATACATTTTCCCCTTCGAACTCATTTCTCTCGTTAGCATGGGTACTTTGAGTTTTGTAAGGATTTTGTATAATGATTGTGACCTTTTGCTCGATCACAGAACTAGACTATTTATAGACACTAATTCCTAACTGCTAATAACGTTTACGTTAATTAAAGAGAGGACGCGTGTCTTGACACGTATTTTGAATTTGAATTCTCCTTTATCCTTTGATCTAGCCGTTGTATCCATCGAAGTCGAAACAACAATGCTTCTCCTGAATAATTTGCTAAGTCCACACTTTTCTTCTTCACAGCAAGCGCTTCGACCGTATGGACGTTTCGACCAAGTCGAAAGAAACCTGAAGAAAACAACGTTAAGATTAATGCTCTAGATAGAACATTTGATGATATGTTCATTCATGAATATTCATTAAATTTATTGGCTCTGAAAACCAAACTTATTTAATGACTCTCTAAAATAGTAAAATAATCAAATGCAATTATGTTTATTATTTTAATCATGTCTTTTAGAACATATTTTTCACTTGGTGAAAATATGGGCTAACAAATTGCCCCCAAAATGCCTGTTTCGATCGAGTGGTTCGAACGAGAATAGAAAAAGGCATTTTAATCCCACGTGCTTGGCACTCTTAATAATGACGGCGCTGGCGTAATGTACAGTAATAACTGTCACCTTGATTCCCACAATCCATCATTTCTCCTAGATTTTAGACATAGTGGATGACGTGGCGCTCATAGAAGTTAAAAAAAAAACTGCTTGAATTTCTTTTTGATTTATTTTTTAAACCTGGACACGTTTCCCTATAAATAGCAGTGGGAAACAAAGAAACACTTTTTACCAACTTCCATTCTCTGAGCTTCTTTTGCGAAAGCAACAGCTTTGATTTTCTGCAACATTACCCTTTAATCCTCAAAAAACCAGTGATTCAGCACCGTTTAAACGGTTCTTACAGTGATTGCGCCTTGATCCTTCACTGATTTCCCCAGAAAAATCTCAAATTTTCCTTAGGTTTTACCCAGAAATCGCTCTTTAAACCCTTTCAAGTTCATCGTTGTTCATCAATGGCTTCAAATCAAGATTTTGAAATACCATCTGCTGGGAAGTGGAAAGATTTGCTGGGTCTTCTAAGACTTCGACTGAAGTGCAGAAACCCGCTGGGTCAAATATCAAGGCTGAGGTTGAAACCTCAAAACCTAAGGTAAAACTCTTCACCTTCAAATTTCTTTTCGACCCTTATTAACAACAATAGAATTTTAACTTGTTATTTTATTTTCAGAGCCGGAAAAGACATGCAGGTGCTGAAACTGCGTCTACTGCTTCGAAGAGATCGAGGCAGACTGTGGAGATAAATACCGAGGTAAGTATTAATGTCCTGACGCACATCTTTAGTTCGAGCATATAAATCCCAATCACTCATCTTTTATTTTCCTTTACTTTTCAGGATGATGAAGAAGAAGAGGCAATCCCTTTTGAAAGAAAAAGGAAACAACCAGCTGTTTTGACTTCACATGGAGGTGAAAGGGAAAATACTACTGATGACGCATCAGAGGAGAAAAGGGAGGAACCAGAGTCCAATGAGGACCGGGAAATCCCACTTGCTAAAAAGAAGAAGGATAAGGTAGAGCTTAAGATTCAAGGAAATCCATCGAAGGATCAGGGTAAAAAAGATGAGAAGAAGAAGAAGAAAAAGAAAAATGAAGGAAAGAGGCCTGAAGTTACTGTGAGGGAAAAGTCAGCCATCAAGAAAACCAAAGTGCACAAGGCACCAAAGATTCACACCTCCAGTGACTCTGGCGAAGCTCTTAAACCCACTGAAACTCCTGCGCAAGAGAAGGAAATATTGGTCGAAGACCAAAATGCTGCAAACAAAGGGATGCAAGATAATGTGCAGCAGGATGGCACAACTCTTATGCAAGATACACCCAATGTTGGACAACATGATTCCCTTGTTGACCCTGAGGTTAGAGATACAGAGGTAAATTTCATTTTCCTCTAAAACAAAACCCCATCTTCTCTTTGAATTCTCGTTTTGCTTTATTTGACCTTTCCTTCGTACTCGTAGGACAAATCAAAAGAGGATACTCCACAAGAACACAACCAACAAAGTCCACAGGAAGTACCAAACGAAGATAAAACTGATGCTGATAAGGTCGAACCAAGAAACTCCAATGGTGGACCAAAAATGGGGAAGGTCCCAACCTGGGTGCTGATGGTGATAGCACTAAGGTTTTGCCAACCAGCTCAAGCACCCACTACACTATCCCCAGCACTTCCTCGAAATCTGGACAAGCCAGTTCGACCCAGGAATCTCAGCATGATTCTGAATACATGCCTGAAGCTGAGGCTGGTGGTCCAGATTTACCATCAGTTTCTTCGACCTCAATGCTCTCTGCAAGTCTTGGAGTGCAAGAAGAAGAATTTGCCAATATGCACAAGTCTGACCCTGAAGAAGAATATTGCTCATTATAAGCAGCAAATCAAAGTCCTGGAGGAGCAAATTGTGAGTTATAGGCGCAAAATCATTGAAGAAGAGACTGAGAAAGCTCGACTCGAACGGGAGGCCAAGGCTGCAACTCAAGAGCAGATTGATGCATATGGCAGGGAAGGAATTCAAGCCTTTAGTTCAGCAGAGGTTATTGCTGAAGAAATTACGGCTCTTGAGAGTTCGAAGCTTGTGGTCGATAAGGAGTTGACCACCTTAAAGAAAATTTATGTCGAGTGCACTAAGAATTTGTAATTTTCCTAGCTTATTGTCCTTTCGAACAATTTGATGTTTTTTTCTTAAGTTTGGATTTGACTTGTATCTTTTGAACAAAATCCACATTTTGTGGCAACCTATAATCTTTTATTGCCATTTTACTTTAATGTTTTAAGTATCATCCTGCACTTATTTTCACTTCGAGTAAAGTAGGCTTATATTTTTCAAATATTTTCATCAATACCCAAAGCACGTGCCATCAAGTATTTAGTGAAGAAATGGGCTAAGACACAGAAAACCAAACAGTCAAAGCTCCATATCAAGGCAGTCAAGTCAAAAGGTGATGACAACTAAATTCATTAAATGAAGTGTATCTATTGACCATTCTGACAAAAAGGCTTGATGGCACCATAAAATAGGGATAATTCTTCTCATTTTACTCATTTAGAGTAATTAAGTGACATCAAAACAGAAAATCATACAATGGAAAGACAGGTTACCAAGGATGCTTCAAGCTCAGAAGAAGAGAGCAAGAAAGGAACAGAGCCCTGGCGCTGTGAAGAAAACAGGTTACGCTATGAGAGAAACAAGGAAGAACTAATTTTAACAGAGTCAGAAGAGGAAGAACTAGGCTCTGATCTGGAGGAGTTCTTATGGACATATGAAGATAATCTAGCAGATTATCCAGCTGAAGTTCAGAAGCTTGCTGATGAAGCACTATCTCTTCTCAAGGAGAAACTGAAGAGTGGAGAATCAGAAGCCTCTAAATCTACGCCTTAGTCTAGGCAGAATTATGTTATCATACGTAATAAAGAACTTTTCTTATAAAAATAAAGTTGTTCCTACTACCTATTCCTCTTTTTAAACTTGCCTTCTTTTCGAGCAATTTCAATTTTGTCATTAGTTTGGATTTGGTTTTGAACAAAGTCCATAATTTATGGCAAGTTTCAATTACTGCCATTTTGATTTCATGTTCAAGTATTATTCTGCACTTATGTTTACTTCGAGTAAAGCAGGTTTATATTTTTTCAAATACTTTCCATTAATACCCAAAGCACGTTTTTCAGGAGTTAATTCCTCGATTTCATAAGCACCATTAGAATATACTTGGACAACTTTGAATGGTCCTTCCCAATTTAGGGACCATTTGCCTACTCTATCTTTCTTGTCCATAGGCAGGATTACTTTCCAAACCAAATCTCCTAGGTTGAAAGACTTGGACTTAACCTTTTTATTATATGCTCTAGCAACTTTTTCTTTTTGCCTTGCTAAAACTTCTAAAGCACTAAGTCTTTCTTCATCCAGATCAACTAATTCATCTGACATCATTTGGTAGTAATGGTCTAAAGGTATTTCCATTTGCCTTTGAACCCTCGCTGATTGCAAATGTATTTCAACTGGCAACACAACATCATGCCCATAAGTTAGTCGAAAAGGAGTGGTGTTAGTTGATTCCTTAGGAGAATTTCTACAAGCCCATAACACTTGATCCAAGGTTTTATGCCAATTCCTTGGTTTTTGGGCTATGTGTTTCTTTATTAAATTAATAATAACTTTATTGGCTGCTTCAACCTGTCCATTTGCTTGTGCATAATATGGTGTTGAAGTTAGAAGTCTAAAGCCAATTTCTTGAGCAAATTCCTGCATCTTTCGTCCAGTGAAAACTGAACCTTGATCAGTTGTAATGGTTTCAGGAATTCCAAATCTATAAATTATATGATTTTGTATGAAACTAATTACTGCCTCTTGATCAACATTTGGCAAAGGAATAGCTTCTATCCACTTTGTGAAATAATCTATTCCCACTAGGATATAACGTTGATTTTTTGATGAAGCAGGCTTAATTTCACCAATAAGGTCTAGAGCCCAACCCCTAAAGGGCCATGGTTTCACTATTGAATGAAGCTCACTTGCAGGCACATGCAGAATTCCTGAATGCCTTTGGCATTCTTGGCAGCCTTTGGCATATTCTATGCAGCTTTTTAGCATAGAAGGCCAATATAAGCCTTGTCGAAACAAAAGCCATTTCATTTTGTGTCCTGCTTGATGGGAACCACAGGTACCACTATGAACATCAGAGATTGCTATATATGCTTCTGTTTCATTTAGACATTTTAATAAGATTCCTTCAGAAGTCTTTTTGAAAAGGTCATTTTCAAAAATTATATAGCTTAAGGCTCTATATTTTATCTTTCGATCCACATTTCCTGTTGGGTTCCTAAGATATTCCACAATGGGCTTTCTCCAATCATTATCTGACAGATTGTCAATGGCAAAAATTTCAAAATTTTCCTGGGGAATTTTCACTTCATCATTATCTGCCCCCACAAGTTTTGGCATTGACAATTGCTCAGAAATTGGTTCTTGTAAAACCATTTTTTCTTTGATTTCGATTAATTGTGTCAACTTTTCTTTTGACACTTTGTATCCTGAAGCAATTTGAGCTAAGTCATTTGCCTCTTGGTTTTCTAATCGAGGTACATGTTCAATATCTATATGATCGAAACCATTTAATAAAGAACTAGCTATCACAAAGTATTTTGCTAAGTGTTCCCTAACACATTTATACTCTTGAGTTAGTTGTTTCAATACTAATTCAGAATCACCTCTTATCTTAATGTTCTTTGCCCCCAAGTCTTTTAATATTTCCAAACCTGTGATTAAAGCTTCATATTCAGCTTCATTATTCGAGCAAAGTCCATTGATCTTATATTTAAACTTAGTTGGCACTTTAGTTGGTGAAATGATTAGGATCCCAATCCCAGTTCCATGTTTATGCTTGGATCCATCAAAATAAAGGATCCATGGCTGGATATCCACATACTCTTGTGGCATTTCGACCAAAGAATGATCCACTATGAAATCAGCCACAATTTGACCTTTAACAGCTTTCAAAGGTTTGTATGTGAGTGAATACTCAGTTAATGCTAAAGCCCATTTTCCAACTCTACTATGAAGTATTGGTTTAGTTAACATATGTTTAATGACATCGAAGTGAGAATAGACATAAACATCAACAGGCTTTATATAATGCTTAAGTTTAGTACAAGAGAAATATAAACAAAGACAAAGTTTTTCTATGGCAGTATATCTAGTTTCCGCATCATTTAGAACTCTGCTAAGGTAATAAACTGCATTTTCTATGCCATTATCATCTTCTTGAGCCAACATGCTTCCTATTGTCTTTTCAGACGCAACAATATACAACTTCATAGCTTTGTTTCTGCTAGGAGGCATTAAAACTGGAGGCTTTATCAAGTAATCTTTAATATCGTCAAAAGCCTTTTGATGCTCTTCATTCCATTTGAATGGATCATCTTTCTTGAGTCGAAGTAGTGGAGAGAATGATTGAGCTTTTCCACTTAGATTCGAAATGAATCTCCTCAAAAAATTGATCTTACCTAACCGAGATTGAAGTTGCTTTTTAGTCGAAGGAGGTTTTGTCTCTAAAATGGCCTTTGTCTTGTTTTGGTTTATTTCAATGCCTTTTTTATGCACCACAAAACCAAGGAAATCTCCTGCATGCACACAAAAAGCACATTTTAATGGATTCATTTTTAATCCATGTCTCCTCATTCTTTCAAAAGATTTCCTGAGATATAGCAAATGGCTATCTTCAGAAGAGGATTTAATGATGATATCATCAATATAAACTTGCATGAAGGTTTCTATAAAATCATGAAACATAGAATTCATGGCCCTTTGATAAGTGGCACCAGCATTTTTTAAACCAAAAGGCATAACAACCCATTCATAAGTGCCCAAAGCACCAGGGCATCTAAATGCTGTTTTAGATACGTCTTCTTCAGCAATAAATATTTGGTTATATCCAGAATAACCATCTAACATGCTTAAAAACTCGAAACCTGCTGCTGAATCCACTAACATTTCTGCCACAGGCATGGCATACTCATCTTTAGGCGTAGCATTATTTAAATCCCTAAAATCTATGCATACTCTAAGTGTACCATTCTTTTTAATGACAGGAACTATATTTGCTAACCATTCAACATACCTGGCAGTTCTGATGAATTTACTCTTCAGCAGCCTTTCGATCTCTTCCTTGATCTTGGACATAATTTCTGGTGCAAACCTTCTTGGTAATTGTTTCACTGGTTTCTTACCTGCCTTGATTGGTAGTTTGAGTTCGACCATTTCTCGACTGAGCCCAGGCATTTCATTATAATCCCAAGCAAAACAATCACTGAATTCCCTGAGCAACTGCACCAATTTTTCTTTCAAATCAGGACTAATATTGGCACTAATGTAAGTTGGCCTTTTCACTGAGCCATTTCCAATGTCAATTTCCTCCAAAGGATCTTGAGCCTGCATCTTAGGAGTTTCATTTATAGGATCTCTTTCGAACCCCAAGGGTTCATCATCATAAATGCAGTCAAGCCTTTGAGTTGGTGACATATTGGTGCCATCTTTTTCGACCTTGGCTTCAACAGCCAAATTTTGTTGAACCTCAGCTTCCAAAGCCGTATTTAATCTACTTTCGGCCATATAAGCCGTTATTCTGGCCCATGCATTGGACTCAGTCATAGTAATCTTCGTAGATGTTCCACCCGGATGGGCGTATGACTCCATCTTCTGAGGATGCAGCATCTATTTCCTCTCTTTCCCATATAAAACCATGGGTTGGGTGGAGTTTGACAGAATGAATCACATTGTCAGAAGGTGTGAATGCATTCTCTCTATCATAACATGGCGCAATGTTCGCCAAATTTTTGTCAAAGGTTTGTTGGTTTATAGTATCTACCTCTGACATATAGAAACTCTGATCAGCTTCTATATTTTCTACATAACCATCTTCCCTCCAAAGTATCAACTTTTGGTGAAGGGTAGAAGGAACAGCTCCCACTCCATGAATCCACTCCCTTCCTAGGAGCAAATTGAAGTTTGCCTTGGATTCCACTACCAAGAACAAGGTGGGTCGAACTATGCTGCCTACTGCAACATCCACTTGAATTGCCCCCCTGGAATATCCTGTTTTGCCTTCATAGTTCGACAAAACAATATTGTGGGCTGACAAATCACAGTCATATTTGCCAATCTTTGGCAGCATTGATAAGGGCATTAGGTTCACAGCAGCACCCCCATCTATCAGTACTTTATTAATTCCAACCCCTTCGACCTTTGCCCTGATGAAGAGTGGTTTGAGGTGGTTTTTCATGCCCAAGTCTGGCCTTTCGAATGTAGCCTGTTGCTCTTCGATGCAGCCATTATTCAAGACATAATAACATTTTGGCTTTGGATCAGCCATGCTTAACTGGTCGAAGTCAGTTTCGAGCTCAGTTACTTCTGATTGAACATCATACTCTGATGGTAATATGGAAACAACACATATCACATCAAAGTCTGGTTCAGAATCCAGCAAATCATCTTCCTCCATTTGGTTCTCATTTATTGGCGGAAGGATTCTTTCTTTTGCTGGCCTTCTAGCCACTTCTTTGTATTGGCTTGGTTGAGAATTTTCTGCAGCCATTTTCTTTTGGCGTTGAAACCTACGCCATTGAGTCCTAGTCATTGGATGTTTACCCTTATAGTTGTTTTTGTACGAGTACTTGTTAACATCCTCTGCATAGCTCATTTTGGTACCACTGGGACCACCAACTTCGATTGCACCTTTATTGAACTTCATTGTTCCCTTGTGCACCCAGCGCTCTATTGGGATCGAACCAGATGGTCAAAAGGTAGGCCTTCGATCGTATTGAGCAGGATTGTTTGGTCGAGTCAGGATACCTTTTCCTTTTTCTTTGTGAGGTTTTGGGTTTGTCCCCAGCCTACTTGCCATAGGTTGAAACTTCATGAGGCCTGCAGTAGCCTCTTTGTCGCATACAACACTACAACGGGCACAAAGCGTTACTTTTTTATTTTCCAGCTTGCACCTGTTCAGAAAATCAATTAAATCCTCTTCAGCACGAGGGTAGACCACTTTCATTTTCTCCATGTACTCCTCTTCAGAGATCTTTTCTGTCTGGCCCTCTGTAACCTCCATGGCTTCGACCATCATGATTTCTTGTGGTTCAGCATAGAGAGTATCAGCACTTTGCATAGGCTCAACATCGATCTGCATGGCTTTGGGTTTTTCACCAAACTTGAGTCTTCCCTCATTCAGCGCCTTCTGGACTAAATCCCTGAAAAGTACACATTGTGAGGTTCTATGTCCAAGGAAATTATGATATTTACAATAACCTCTTTTCTTTCTCATGTCTAATGGAGGTATTTTAACACCTTTTGGAACCACAATTTGGCCATCAGTAACCAATAAATCAAAAATCTCATCACATTTTGTTATATCAAAAGTGTAAGTTTTTGACACAAATCTATCATTCTTTGGTTCAACAGGGTTTTTTCCATTAGATGGTTTCAAAAGTTTACAAGTATAAGGGGGACCAGGTTTCAATTCTGCTAGGTCTATCTCCCCTTGCTCAACATCTTCATAAGATATTTCATACTCTTGGTCACTATCCTGTGTTTCCACATAAGCAACCTTTTCCTTCTTATGATATTTAGAATTTCTGGCCTTTTCTGCTTTCAAGCGTTCGACCTGTCGAACTCTATCAGCCAATTGGGCCATATCCCTTAGATGTTGAGTGTCTAATTTCTTTCTGATCGAATAATCAAGGCCACCAGCAGCCATTTCGACCAATTCATGTTCAGGCACCTGAGTAAAGCATCTAGCTTTGAGTAAACGGAATCTATTCAAATAATCATCCACAGACTCAGGGGTTTTGCGCCTCAAGCTTGCCAATTCTTTGAGACTTATTTTAGATTGTCCCATATAGAATTGTTCATGGAAAACCCTCTCCAATTGATTCCAATTAAAGATTGAATGTGGAGGGAGAGTGGTAAACCAAGTGAAAGCGTTTTTCGTTAGAGAATTAGGGAAATATTTCATCCTTAAATTCTCATTGTTTGCTAAATCCCCTGCCTCAGTTAGATACCTTGCTATGTGTAACAACCCGTTTTTCCAGGGCCAGAAAAGTCAATATTTTTTTTTCTTTTCAACTAACACTCAGAGTGCGCATAGAATAATTTTCAATGAGCCGGCATTCAAATATACAAAAGAACTCATTACCATAAGGTGCTTCGACAAGCAAAGTGTACTCCTGAATAATTACAATCCAAGTCTAAGTATTCAAATACTCACAACAAAACAAGTTAGAAAACCCTATGCTAACCAAAAAGCACGGTGCACAAAACACACCGGCGCATAGTCTAACTATACTAAGCTTCACCACGTGCTCACTATGGCCTAGAACTGCCACCGTCGTCACCACGACCTAACCCATCATCTGGGTGGGATGAGCCCGCAAATGAAAGAAAGGGTCACCACAAAATAAAAGGGTATATATATATATAACCGGTGCGAAAGATTGTACACATAACAATAATTCCACAAACACAAGAGAAAGCTCTTTAACCACCAAAGCAATTCCCACCAACGGGTTCATATAAGCAATGCACACATAGCCTATAATGCAACCTCTACAATGCGTGGTACTAACCCTAGCTACCACGATGCATGAGTTCCGGAATCGTAGGTCCATCCCCTACTAACAATATTAATAAAATCTCGTAGCTCTCTCGATCACTACAAGGATTAGAGTGGGCTCTCCCGATCACCACACCCCTACCATAAGTATCAATAAAATCCCGTAGCTCTCCCGATCACTACAAGGATTAGAGTGGGCTCTCCCGATCACCACACCCCGTAGCTCTCCCGATCACTACGTATCGATCTCAACAAAAAGTCTCGTAGCTCTCCCGATCACTACGAACCATTAGGGTGGGCTCTCCCGATCACCACACCGGGCACGCAACTACCAAATGCATGAGCATACGCTTCCCCATATATGCTAATGCAATGAATACATACCTCTCTAGCATATGTAAACCAAACATAACAACATACATACATTTCTCATCATATGTATTCCAAACACCTGTTCATACATATATTCTCATAATCATATGTAAACAACGCACGTATTGTAAACACTTTCTCATCACGAGAATACATAACACATACATGCCAAACACACAAACATGCATACCAGCAAACCAAGCATGTCGTAACCGTTTTAAAAGACGGAAATAAAGTGGAGCCCTTACCTCGGAAAGCTTCCGTTACTCTTTTTCGCGAAAATCTACAACACACGCTACCTAAAATAAATGTAGCGTAACATCAATAAAATACTCCTCGTTTATCTTATCGAACCGAAACTCGCTCTCAAAGCTCCAGAGGGGTCTAAGGTACTTTCTAAAGCTATCCCTCAATGATTTCAGGTTATTCTCATAGTGTTCGAAAATTCACGAAGTAAATTGTACTATTTTTATAACACGAAAATCATTTTGTTTTCAAATCATAAACCAAAACCATTTTGGATTTTCCACTTCAAGGACTTGTTTCACACACAACAAAACCATTTGAAACACAACTAAAACTTTTCAAAAATATTTTTATGAAAAATCGAAGTTTTCTTGCGTTACAAGTTACACATTTTTTTCTTCCTAACAACCTTTCCTACACTCATTTTTCTTCAAAACTAAGATTATCCAACACATACACAATTTTCACACAGTTGTGGACTTAGAAATTTTTTTGGAACTTCTCCCTCCACACTAAAAAGGCCACGGCCATTTTTTTGAAAAGCACCCTCCCACACAAAATTTTTCACTTCTAAATGCATGGTAATATCCCATAATACCTAACTAGCACTTATTAAAACGATTTAGAAATTATAGAGTCGAATCGCAAAATTCGAGAAATCTCAAATAAGGTTTTTCTTAAGGCAAGTGATCATTTTTCTTTTCAAAGACATCCCATAACCCATCAAACAATTAAACAATGATCATGGGAAGCTATTTGCCTCTAAACAATTTTCGAAATTCGATTCCTCGAACCTTATATGGGTGCCACGGCCAAATGAGGCAAAAGGCAACCCTACACATTTTTTTCCATTTGAAACCCTAGCCCACATTCATTAGTTCGTAATGATATTCGATCGTGTACCCGACTCCTTTTGAAACTCGAAATAAATTTTTTTCTAAATTGTGTTCTTCGAGTCGCTCAAGAACACGAGAATAATTTTTTTCTTATTTTTCGAAACAAATTTCATATTCACCAATCCATTTTGTCAAAAAGCTCAAAACTAACTTCAAAACCAAAATCATACAACACAATCCAAGTTTATGGTCTTTTCAAAATTTTTCTTTAAAACCCTTAACCAAAATTTGTGAAAACAAGATTTAACCATTGGAAATCATCTCATACTTCACTCATATGTACTAATTAACTCTCATGAACACTTCTATTAAACCAACAACTAATTAAAACATGTTCTAATAATTTTCTTCTCAAGAACACAATCTAACAATTCATCAAATTCTATGAGTTTGTCTAGCTAAGGAAAGGAAGGAAGCTTAGTTACCTTAAGAAGATGATGATCCTTGCAAGTCCTTTGATCCAACAAGCCTAAAATCCAAGCTTTTGGTGAGCAAATGGAAAAGTTCTTGGATGAAGAACAAGGGTGGAAAGCCACGGCAAAACAAGAAGGAAAATGAGTGAAATTGTGATTTTTCTTAAGTCTTTTTAATGACCAAAAGTCATGGTCTTGTTGCCTAATCCACCCTTGGATCAAATAGTGTCAATTTGCCAAGATTCAAATCTAGCCATTGGATCAATTCTAAGCTTATCCTCACAAGATATTTTCTATGCTTCAAGAAGCCACCTCGCCTCACAGCTCTCGCGCGTCGCGACGAACGTAAAACAAAAAAACAGAAAACCTACGGAAAGAACGTCTATCGTTTTTCCATTCCAAAACTTATCGCCGAATCTTTTTCCGCGACTGTAATTTTCTTCCATACCTTAGAAAATTAATCTCAGGACATATCCTAACTCGCGCAGATATATAAAACTTCCACCCGAAACCTCACTTAAAACAGACGCAGTAAGATTTTCCATCAGCGGGTAAAATCCTACTCGTTTTTCCAAAAACAAGAATAATCCAAAACTCGTCATTCTGACTTCACAGAAATCTCCTCATACTTAAAAGAAGACTACAACCCAAAAGTCTGTGCCTTTCCAGCGCACGAGCACAAAACAGGCTCCGTTTCAGCAAAAATCTCATTTATGCGACGATACTCACAAAAACAGCTTCACCAAAAACCCTAAAACTCGTAGCCATTACTTATTTTATTCACCAAAATGTACAGTGGAATTACGGGTCTTACATTACTACCCTCCAAAAAGAAGTTTCGTCCTCGAAACTAAAGGTAAGAGTAACAACTCAACTAATTATTACCATCACCAACACAACAAAATCCCTCAGGATTAGGTGCAGCCACACAGATGCTAACACCGGGTGAAGTCACACAGGTACTCTCACCAACCCACTGGCACAACCGTGCACCAACCGCAACTCTCAACGAGTTCACCACTCATAAATTAACCTTACAACAGAGGTTCACAACCTCTAGTTCCCAAAGATCCTCGTGCCCACAAACAAAAATTTCTAAAGTCACCTCTTTCGCCTCCGCGACATAGCCAATTTCCCTAGGTTCACGCGAAGCAGTTACTGGCTACCCTCCAAAAAGAAACACCGAAACTTTCTGCGCACCACCAAAGCTAGCAAAACTAGTCAATTCCAGTCAACATGATTCCCGTCTACCATCAACAATAAATTAAGGACGGCCAGTCCCTCAATTTGTCAATAGACAGTCGAAAATCCTGATGGTGGTTTAGACCATCTTTACCCAACTTAAGTGATACTTCATTTCACTTGTGCTCAAGGTCCTCCGAGTCACAATGGTCCAACACTTCCTTCGAGGTTTTCCCACACGTTTCCCTCGATCTCTTACGAATACAAGATCAAAGTCGTAAGACACGACGCTCAACACACGTCGCATAAGCTCTCATGCTCCCACTCTTGAAGCATTCGTGGACTATCATCCAATAGTAGTACAGTGCCACTACGGCAAGTACCACCCAAAACCATTACATTCCACAAAAGTTGTCCTTTCTATCGAAGAACTTCACACTATATCCCTGAGTCCGCAACTCAATGAATATGTCGAACCGTATGTTCACATTCGAATCTCGTTCCAAACACGACTTAAATAATACCATCCCAACCTCCGGTTGGTGATTACAGCTCCTCATAGTCTTGTAACTTGCCAAACTATACCATCTATTTCTCTTGTACTCCCTTTATCCAAATCCCCAATTCCCCAGAATCGGTCCCTTATATGTTCACATTACTTCCAAAACGACACTTAGATGAATCTCGCGTGCCTTAAACAAACGTTTATCCTCGTCGACGGCCATCGTCGGCGCATATCCTCTTTACAACGTATTCTCATTCTATTCCTGAACTCTCCTGAGTTCCCTTTTCTCTTACAATTAAATCCTCTCTTACTCAAAAGAGCTTGTCACCCTGACCATTCTTAATTATTCCCAACATCACCCTTTCTGTCGAGATACCTACTTCCAAAATAAATCTTAAGGTACTCATCACATCACTATTGTTCCACTGTCCATGTAGACCATATCCGCATTCCTTTACTTACTCAATACAGATTTCCATTATGCTACGTCCCTCTTCATTGTAACCACTACAATGAATCGAAGCTCTACCAGCTTCCACCAAACTTTGCCACTAGACAATTGCTTACCCTTTATTATTACCGCATACAACACATGCACCGCCATGACACATAACTTATTGGTTCCAAATAACATCTTTAATTTTCCACACACAGTCCAATTACGCTCGTTCCACATCAACTTGTTTCCAATCAAGCACACTCTTCTCCATTCGATTGGTCCTTCATCATCGTGACTATTCTTAAAGTTATAAAGTCGGTTCCCTCCGGGGGAATCAATTTCCAGATCTCAAGTTCCAGCTAATCTTGCTCTTACATCTAGTCACTCATCGTTTTCTTATTCACTTCTAACTTTTACTAACGATCATCTATTGTACTCTTCATAATCGAACGCTCCAATAAATTAATTCCTCAAGTTCCTATTAAGTATTTCCCTATGCATAACTATCTCTAGTCTTACCATCGTCATGTCACTATAATTTACTTTCAAATCAACATACCTTACTCATACATCAAGCCATGAAATACTTATCTCAAATCTTAATGCTTGGCCTATCAAGACAGCTACCAACGCACAACACTTTGCTATGATTTTATTCTTAGTAAGTTCGATATCCAAATCAAACTCTTGAATCTAATCTTCAAGAACTCTAAAAACTCGTCGTACCATCCATTTAATCCTAATACACAATAAAAGTCCTTCCAACTATCGACTTTCATTGTCTTAGTATTCTTACTAACGAACTCCTTTTCTACTCAAACACGACCTTCTTAGAAAATATCCAAAAATTCTCGTCCATAACTTGAATTTATTCAAATCTTGCCTACCTCGACTCTCATGTTATCATGAATTCAAGATGCCACTTAGTCCTTCAACCCTCTTGGTTGATTAAAATTGTTTAACTTAAATGCACATCCACACAGGATCTCTACTCAATCTTGACTAATCTTTTCAAACTACTCAATAAGTTTACTTTCTCTTATGGTTTACCTGCCAATAATTAATAATTCTAACTTACACTACTAAAATTCTCAAGGTATTTCCATACTATACACCTCCAGCATCACCTATAGTTTTGTCTCACATTGACATCTATACTTACTATCTCCCGAACTATGTATAGATTGTCACATATCAAAGTGATACTTGGTCTCCTACCTTCAATCATCACGAGATTCATCCTTACAAATTTTAGTTTCGAATCTAATTCATCTCGCACACTAAAATTAAACCCTTAAGGTACCCATCGTTCGCGCAACCGTCTTCTAACACCACCAAATTTTCTCAATCTTGACGCGCAATGCACTTTACTTCCAATATGAGTTGCCCCAATGATTATCCAATCATCGTAATAAAATCCAACTGACATCTCTGTATGATCCACCATTCTACAATGGTTGCATCCTCTTGACAACTGAATGACTTCATCAAGTCTCGTCCGAACTCACCAGAACGGATATTCAATATCTTCTCCAAAAGGTATCCCAATCTGATCCTTACTTGCAATCCTTTATCAGTCGACGTCCACACGTCCGTACTCAACACCTCCGGGTGACAACGACCCATGCCAAGAATCCTTTGTGGTTCTCGTTCGCCTCAAGTCCATCCTCCTCAGACCACTCTGTCTAAGGAATTCAGAGACACTCGTCGACTAAATTCGACCAAGGCTCGGGGTTTCACAATTCCACTTACTGAAGCCTCACTCCCTGCATTACTTCAGTAAGACACAAACCAGTGTCTAAGCATATCTCATGCTAGACTCAAAACAACCAACCACATAACCCACAACACAACAAAAACAACCGCTAGAACTAACACAACTCTAGCTATGTTCTAACCGACTCTGGACTAACGACTCAAGTATACACTTTCCCTTTGAAGATTTAAAGCCGTGCTCTGATACCAATTGTAACAGCCCGTTTTTCCAGGGCCAGAAAAGTCAATATTTTTTTTTCTTTTCAACTAACACTCAGAGTGCGCATAGAATAATTTTCAATGAGCCGGCATTCAAATATACAAAAGAACTCATTACCATAAGGTGCTTCGACAAGCAAAGTGTACTCCTGAATAATTACAATCCAAGTCTAAGTATTCAAATACTCACAACAAAACAAGTTAGAAAACCCTATGCTAACCAAAAAGCACGGTGCACAAAACACACCGGCGCATAGTCTAACTATACTAAGCTTCACCACGTGCTCACTATGGCCTAGAACTGCCACCGTCGTCACCACGACCTAACCCATCATCTGGGTGGGATGAGCCCGCAAATGAAAGAAAGGGTCACCACAAAATAAAAGGTATATATATATAACCGGTGCGAAAGATTGTACACATAACAATAATTCCACAAACACAAGAGAAAGCTCTTTAACCACCAAAGCAATTCCCACCAACGGGTTCATATAAGCAATGCACACATAGCCTATAATGCAACCTCTACAATGCGTGGTACTAACCCTAGCTACCACGATGCATGAGTTCCAGAATCGTAGGTCCATCCCCTACTAACAATATTAATAAAATCCCGTAGCTCTCCCGATCACTACAAGGATTAGAGTGGGCTCTCCCGATCACCACACCCCTACCATAAGTATCAATAAAATCCCGTAGCTCTCCCGATCACTACAAGGATTAGAGTGGGCTCTCCCGATCACCACACCCCGTAGCTCTCCCGATCACTACGTATCGATCTCAACAAAAAGTCTCGTAGCTCTCCCGATCACTACGAACCATTAGGGTGGGCTCTCCCGATCACCACACCGGGCACGCAACTACCAAATGCATGAGCATACGCTTCCCCATATATGCTAATGCAATGAATACATACCTCTCTAGCATATGTAAACCAAACATAACAACATACATACATTTCTCATCATATGTATTCCAAACACCTGTTCATACATATATTCTCATAATCATATGTAAACAACGCACGTATTGTAAACACTTTCTCATCACGAGAATACATAACACATACATGCCAAACACACAAACATGCATACCAGCAAACCAAGCATGTCGTAACCGTTTTAAAAGACGGAAATAAAGTGGAGCCCTTACCTCGGAAAGCTTCCGTTACTCTTTTTCGCGAAAATCTACAACACACGCTACCTAAAATAAATGTAGCGTAACATCAATAAAATACTCCTCGTTTATCTTATCGAACCGAAACTCGCTCTCAAAGCTCCAGAGGGGTCTAAGGTACTTTCTAAAGCTATCCCTCAATGATTTCAGGTTATTCTCATAGTGTTCGAAAATTCACGAAGTAAATTGTACTATTTTTATAACACGAAAATCATTTTGTTTTCAAATCATAAACCAAAACCATTTTGGATTTTCCACTTCAAGGACTTGTTTCACACACAACAAAACCATTTGAAACACAACTAAAACTTTTCAAAAATATTTTTATGAAAAATCGAAGTTTTCTTGCGTTACAAGTTACACATTTTTTTTCTTCCTAACAACCTTTCCTACACTCATTTTTCTTCAAAACTAAGATTATCCAACACATACACAATTTTCACACAATTGTGGACTTAGAAATTTTTTTGGAACTTCTCCCTCCACACTAAAAAGGCCACGGCCATTTTTTTGAAAAGCACCCTCCCACACAAAATTTTTCACTTCTAAATGCATGGTAATATCCCATAATACCTAACTAGCACTTATTAAAACGATTTAGAAATTATAGAGTCGAATCGCAAAATTCGAGAAATCTCAAATAAGGTTTTTCTTAAGGCAAGTGATCATTTTTCTTTTCAAAGACATCCCATAACCCATCAAACAATTAAACAATGATCATGGGAAGCTATTTGCCTCTAAACAATTTTCGAAATTCGATTCCTCGAACCTTATATGGGTGCCACGGCCAAATGAGGCAAAAGGCAACCCTACACATTTTTTTCCATTTGAAACCCTAGCCCACATTCATTAGTTCGTAATGATATTCGATCGTGTACCCGACTCCTTTTGAAACTCGAAATAAATTTTTTTCTAAATTGTGTTCTTCGAGTCGCTCAAGAACACGAGAATAATTTTTTTCTTATTTTTCGAAACAAATTTCATATTCACCAATCCATTTTGTCAAAAAGCTCAAAACTAACTTCAAAACCAAAATCATACAACACAATCCAAGTTTATGGTCTTTTCAAAATTTTTCTTTAAAACCCTTAACCAAAATTTGTGAAAACAAGATTTAACCATTGGAAATCATCTCATACTTCACTCATATGTACTAATTAACTCTCATGAACACTTCTATTAAACCAACAACTAATTAAAACATGTTCTAATAATTTTCTTCTCAAGAACACAATCTAACAATTCATCAAATTCTATGAGTTTGTCTAGCTAAGGAAAGGAAGGAAGCTTAGTTACCTTAAGAAGATGATGATCCTTGCAAGTCCTTTGATCCAACAAGCCTAAAATCCAAGCTTTTGGTGAGCAAATGGAAAAGTTCTTGGATGAAGAACAAGGGTGGAAAGCCACGGCAAAACAAGAAGGAAAATGAGTGAAATTGTGATTTTTGTTAAGTCTTTTTAATGACCAAAAGTCATGGTCTTGTTGCCTAATCCACCCTTGGATCAAATAGTGTCAATTTGCCAAGATTCAAATCTAGCCATTGGATCAATTCTAAGCTTATCCTCACAAGATATTTTCTATGCTTCAAGAAGCCACCTCGCCTCACAGCTCTCGCGCGTCGCGACGAACGTAAAACACAAAAACAGAAAACCTACGGAAAGAACGTCTATCGTTTTTCCATTCCAAAACTTATCTCCGAATCTTTTTCCGCGACTGTAATTTTCTTCCATACCTTAGAAAATTAATCTCAGGACATATCCTAACTCGCGCAGATATATAAAACTTCCACCCGAAACCTCACTTAAAACAGTCGCAGTAAGATTTTCCATCAGCGGGTAAAATCCTACTCGTTTTTCCAAAAACAAGAATAATCCAAAACTCGTCATTCTGACTTCACAGAAATCTCCTCATACTTAAAAGAAGACTACAACCCAAAAGTCTGTGCCTTTCCAGCGCACGAGCACAAAACAGGCTCCGTTTCAGCAAAAATCTCATTTATGCGACGATACTCACAAAAACAGCTTCACCAAAAACCCTAAAACTCGTAGCCATTACTTATTTTATTCACCAAAAGGTACAGTGGAATTACGGGTCTTACACTATGTGTTCGACTGTTGATTCACTGGTATCACCAGCAAACTTAGTGAATTTTGGGATCTTCCATCCCCTAGGTAATTCAGTTTGAAGAACATATTCTGACAAGGCAGAGACAAAATGAGGCCTATGCATGCCTATGTTTAAACCATTTTGTGCCAAAATTGTTTCGACCAAATTTGCTATGTTATTTTGCCCAGCAAAATTATTGTTCTGGACATTTCTAACTACATCATCAGCATCTTGGTTCCTGTTTACCAAGACAATTCCAGGGTTTTGTTCGATCTGAGGCAAACCCTGTGGCTGAGCCTGCAATTGTACTTGTGGTTCGACCACTGGTACAGGTTGTTGGACTTGGTTTATAGGATTTGCCACATGGTTTTGTGCAGGCACAATGGCATTATTTGGTGCTTGTGCAATTTGCAAAGGCACAACATTTTGGATTTGGGGAACTTGTTGATTAGGGACTTGAGGAGCCCCAAAGAAATCAGCAATTCTACCCATTTGATTGGCCAGTAATTGGTAACTTTGATTAGTATTTTGTATCAATGGATTAAACACTGTACCAATTTGTTGTGTTAACATATTGACCATATCATGATTACTCTCATCCATTTGTTGCCTCAAGGAATTCAAGACAGTGTTAGTTAATGAAGGAAAGGCATTTCGAGTAGCAGAACCAGAGACTATTTGATTGTTAGGAACAAACACGCCTGGTGCTGTCTCTGTGAACAATGATGCACTAGTCTGCAAACCTTGCATCATGCTGGTAGGCATGCCATAAGGGTAATTCCTACTAGTGCCTTGACCCATGTATTGGGAAAAGGGTAATGAAAACGTGGATGAACTAGCGCCACCCCCATTAGTATTTGACCTATTTGGGGAAAAATTTCCCTCCATAGCATGAGACAAAGTCAAAATGGGTTCTGTAGTGGTCGAAGGCATTGTAGTAGATATTGGCATTGCCATGGTTGCAGTTACTACAGAAGATGTTGGGGCAGAAACTGTTGTCCCTGTCACATTAGGCATAACCTCACTAATTACAGGAGAGATTATGGTGTCTGAGACACTCGTAACGGTTGATGGATTCGAACCGTTGTTAGGATTGCTTCCATTAGGATTTTCCATGTTTTGTCTAAGGTTATTTCTGGGTGGTGGTCTAACCATTTCAGGGAGTGATTTCCCGTTTCTCAGAAGCATACACTATGCACAAAACTTTTTTGGAAACAAAATCACACAAAGAACGAAATAAAAATACTAAAATTTGAGAAAATTTAAACCCAAAGCACACGGTCCCACTGGGCGTGCCAATTTGTTTACTGTGAAATTTAGTAAACAACGCTAGTTTGATTATTACAAGAGAGATCAACTAGTAAATCTCGGGACATAGTGCTTTTGTTCATATTTCCAAAGTAATTAGTGTTCATTATTGTTCTTATGTATTTAAAGTTGTTTTTACGTTACTTGAAATGCAAGAAAGAATGTTTATTCTAATGAACAAACAGAATGGGAGAAAGAGTCGAAATAAAGATTGATTTGAATAGAAATACAAGACTGTAAATTTGCATTCAAAGGTAAATGATTACAGAAAAAGTAATGGTGCACATAACATACATTTTCCCCTTCGAACTCATTTCTCTCGTTAGCATGGGTACTTTGAGTTTTGTAAGGATTTTGTATAATGATTGTGACCTTTTGCTCGATCACAGAACTAGACTATTTATAGACACTAATTCCTAACTGCTAATAACGTTTACGTTAATTAAAGAGAGGACGCGTGTCTTGACACGTATTTTGAATTTGAATTCTCCTTTATCCTTTGATCTAGCCGTTGTATCCATCGAAGTCGAGACAACAATGCTTCTCCTGAATAATTTGCTAAGTCCACACTTTTCTTCTTCACAGCAAGCGCTTCGACCGTATGGACGTTTTGACCAAGTCGAAAGAAACCTGAAGAAAACAACGTTAAGATTAATGCTCTAGATAGAACATTTGATGATATGTTCATTCATGAATATTCATTAAATTTATTGGCTCTGAAAACCAAACTTATTTAATGACTCTCTAAAATAGTAAAATAATCAAATGCAATTATGTTTATTATTTTAATCATGTCTTTTAGAACATATTTTTCACTTGGTGAAAATATGGGCTAACAATTAGCCACGGTTATTGCGACCGTAGGCACTTACACTATGTTTGGATATCAAAGAGATAGTGAAGAGAGAAATAACGAAGAGAAAAATAAGATAGAAGAGAAATTGAGTGAAAATTTTATATGGTTTGGATGAATGAATAGAAAAATAAGAAGAGAGAAATTAATTAAAATTGTAAAATAACAAATTTACCCTTTTTTACAAGAAAATAAACTAGTTGAATGAGGATATTGTTGAAAAATTATTTATTTTCACCTATGACACATAAATCTTGCCTAATTTAGAGAGAACTTTTTTTGACGATTACTAACCATTATATTTCTCTCCTTATCCAAACTATAAAAATAGTCAATTTCTTTACCATATCTCTTTCTTATTTCCCTCTTTTGTAAATCTACCTAAATTGTTCGATTAGATTTAGAAAAGAGAGAAATAAAAAAGAGAGAAATGACAAAGAAATGAAGTATTTCTCTCTTTTTTATTTCTTTTATGATTTGCTTGGTTAAGATAAGAAATTTAGAAGAGAGAAAAAGGTGAGAGAGTATGAGAAGAGAGAAAAAGATGAGAAATATAGTAGATTTGAGAGGTTGCTTGGTTTAAAAGAAAGAGAAGAGAAATAGAAGAGAGACAAGTGTGTTTCATTTTTAAAAAGACAAAAATATCCTTGTAGTTAAAAATTAATATATTTTATTTGTATAAAACTTTTTTGAAGAATATTAATACACAATTATATTGTTTATTATATTTTGGTATTCTATATTGTTTATTAATTATACTATATAGTTACTGTAAAAAAATAATTATACTACAATTTTTTTTAAGTAAAGCATATTACAAATGGTTTTTATTTCAGAAAGTAAATTTTTAAAAATTACTAAAATCAACAAATGATTTAAAACTTGTCCAACCACCACTACTAGAAAAGTCTTAAATACCGATGGACAAAATCTGTCTCTAAAATGCAAAAATTCTGTCACTAAGCATGCTGGAGACGGATTTGATGCCGTCGGTAATTTCCTCGTCTCTAAACTATTAGAGACGGACAAAATCTATCTCTAAAATGAAAATATCTGTCTCTAAAATAAATATTTCTGTCTCTAACTGCTTTTTCTATTTCTAATTTCATCTCTATTAGAGAAGAAATACATTCCGTCTCTAAATTCCGTCGGTATTTCAACTTTTTCTAGTAGTGCACCATTTAAAGGAATAAAATTGAAAAATCATTTTAAAGGTGCAGTTTAAGGTGGGTGCATCATTTAATTTTCCTACTATGGGAAAAGGTTCATTTCAACCATTGATACATTGCATAAATTTTGGAAGGCTTAGATGACATGACTGCACCATTCAAATCAATTTTAGAAGTGTACTGTATGACTTTAGCATCTAATTCCATTTGTATTTAGTTGAGTTATTTAATTATTTTTACGGAGAGTTAATTATTTTAATTTGTGTTCTTGAAGTATTTGTTAAAAGAATCAAAAAAGAAAATTTTGTATTGAAAATTATATTTTTTTATATTTTGAAAATATTAAACATACAAACTTCAATATAAATTTACTATATTAAATTTTCTTAACTATTGTTCTGAAGGTACCAAAAGGTACCAGTTAATATTTTCCATATTATTTATTCTTTTCTTTTTTGCTTTCACCACTGACTACGGTCTGACAAGTGTACCAGTCTGTCGTCGAGTAATAATTCACACTCTAGGTGTCTAGAATTAGTTCATATCCACAGGGATCGTGCCAAAGCTCGTTAGCGTTATTTAAGCTGTTGGTTTTGCATTCGCTTTAGTTTTGAAAAAGGTTTTATAAAAAGTAGCGATATGCTTGCGGAAAATAAAGAGGCTAGGTATGGTGGTTGGACTCACTCCCTTCTTCCTATTTGGCATGAACGGTGTATAACATAGTTATTCAGATTATTGTTCAGCGGTGACTTTTCCTTCATTGTAGTAACACCTTACTGTTACACTATGTATATTGAAGTTTCCCTACGCTAACAACTAAGGTACCTACGAGAGTCTAACCTCGATGTGTCACATACCCTAATTACTAGGTGAGTTGTTCATTACACATGCATTATAACCTTCACCTATTGCCTCTAGGTCCTAGTATCGGGCTGTTCAGCTTCTAAGTGCTCAATTCACACCTAGTTCCTGATTCCTCCTCTAACCGCTCAGTTCACGACTAGTTCAGGATGTTACCGTCTCTATACACCTAGCATTATTTACTACTAGTTCCGGACCATATTAAGTTAATACCTAATATCAATTCTATGGGCGCTCCCGCTTATCCGGCCAGATTACGAGATACGTTATTAAAGTGCAAGAAAGTAAATAACAAACATAATACCGAATAACATTTATTATAACTTTGACTCAATCACAGACTCCAAATATTCACAGGGGAGTTCATCTTCTCCACCACAACCTAAGGCATCTAATATAAAGACTACATATTTAAATTACAAAAGAAATTATAACCTAAATACAAAAGCCTAAAGAAAACATGCCTTGTTGAGTTAGTTTTCCCGTAAGGGGAGAAAACTATGCCCTTAGAGCTCCTCTGAACACCTCCTTTATAGTAGAGAGTGTTCTACTATTTCTGAATGATTTAAACAATGGGAGGAGAGCTCTATTTATAGTTTTCGTAATGGGCTTCAGCAAGCCATCGTGCTGCGATAGGTCCATCGTGTAAGACCCCTAATTCTACTGTATCGTACGCAAGTTATAAGCGTAAGTAGTGGCTAAGAGTTTTTAGGGTTTCTGTAAGTTAATTTCATAAGTATCGTGTAATAATAGCGTTATAGCTGAGTTGGAACTGGTTTTGGATTCGTGTACTATTTAAGCCCAGGCTTTTGGTTCTTAGTCCTCTTTTATATACGAGAACGTTCCCGTGCTTTCAGAATTTTGAGTTTCGACTTTCTCCGTTTATTGGAAAAACGAGTAGAAAACAGTACCCGCTGCTTAAAATTTTACGGTTTCTGTTTTCCGTTGAATTTTAATTGGAGACTTTATATATCGGCGCGAGTTGGAATCTAGTTGCAGAATATTTTTGGGAGCTAAGGAAATAAATTTCAGTCGGAGAATAAAGTTTAGCGATACTATTTGGAAACGGTTCACGACGGACGTTTATTGGTTAGATTTTATATTTTTGAGATTTCCGTCCGTTAGCGAGGTGCGACTCGCCGAGAGCAAACGCGATGAGCTGAGTAGCGTAAAGTGGATATTTGTTCAAAAAGCAATCATGAGTTAATTGGATCCAAAGGCTAGGGTTTAGCCTTGCAAAAGTTATTTTGATCCAATGGCCTAGATTGCACAAGAGTAGATTTAATAGTAAGGAGGTTTAGGCTTTGGACTTAGAAGCAAAAAATCACAAAAACTTCCCCTCCTCTCTTCTCTTTCACGGCAAACTCACTCACTCACTCACCATTTCAAAATTTCATTTTCTCATCCTATCAAGCTTGGATCACTTGCTAGTTAAGGAATCATCATCTCCTCAAGGTAACTAACACTTCTCTTCCTTTTTCTTCATGAAAAAACCTCATGAATTTTGAGTTTTATGATTATGTTCTTGAGAGAAAAATTTGAGAATTTAGTTTTAATTAGTTTTGATTCCATAGTAGTGTTTAAGAGTGTTATGTAGGAAACATTAGTGAAGCATATAAGTGATTCTCATGGTGATTTCAAATTTCACAATTTTGTTGGTGAGGTTTTGAAGAAAATTCCTTAAAATGATCATATCTTTGAGTGTGTTGTATGATTTTGGTTTTGAAGTTAGTTTCAAGCTTTGTGACAAAATGGATTGGTGAATATGAAATTAGTTTCGAAAAATGAGAAAAAAATTATTCTCGTGTTCTTGAGCGACTCGAAGAACACAATTTAGAAAAAATTTATTTCGAGTTTCAAAAGGAGTCGGATACACGATCGAATAGCATTACGAACTAATGAATGTGGACTAGGGTTTCAAATGAAAAAAAAATGTGTAGGGTTGCCCTTTTTGCCTCAAATGGCCGTGGCACACATATAGGGTTCGAGGAATCGAATTTCGAAATTTTTTTAGAGGCAAATAGCTTCCCATGATCATTGTTTAATTGTTTGATTGGTTGTGGGATGTTTTGAAAAGAAAATGATCACTTGCCTTAAGAAAAACCTTATTTGAGATTTCTCGAAAATTTGCGATTCGACTCTATAATTTCTAAATCGTTTTGATAAGTGCTAGTTAGGTATTATGGGATATTACCATGCATTTAGAAGTGAAAATTTTTGTGTGGAAGGGTGTTTTGAAAAAATTTGGCCGTGGCCTTTTCTATGTGGGGAGGGAGAAATTCCAAAATTTTTCCTAAGTCCACAATTGTGTGAAAATTTTGTATGTGTTGGATAATCTTAGTTTTGAAGAAGAATGAGTATAGGAAAGGTTGTTAGGAAGAAAAAATGTGTAACTTGTGACGCAAGAAAACTTCGATTTTTCATAAAAATATTTTTGAAAAGTTTTAGTTGTGTTTCAAATGGTTTTGTTGTGTGTGGGACAAGTCCTTGAAGTGGAAAATCCAAAGTGGTTTTAGTTTATGATTTGAAAACAAAATGATTTTCGTGTTATAAAAATAGTACAATTAACTTCGTGAATTTTTGAACACTATGAGAATAACCTGAAATCATTGAGGGATAGCTTTAGAAAGTACTTTAGACCCCTCTGGAGCTTTGAGAGCAAGTTTCGTTTCGATAGGATAAACGAGGAGTATTTTATTGATGTTACGCTACATTTATTTTAGGTAGCGTGTGTTGTAGATTTTCGCGAAATTAAAGTAACGGAAGCTTGCTAAGGTAAGGGCTCCACTTTATTTCTGTCTTTAAAACGGTTACGACATGCTTTGTTTTGTTGTGTGTGCAATTGCTGTGTGCTTTGGCATGTTTGTACTTATGTATTCTCGTTGATGAGAACGTGTTTATAAATACGTGTGCAATTTACATATGATTGAGAAAATGTATGTATGTTGTGATGCTTTGTACATAGGCTTTAGGCTATGTGAATGTTTGCATGAGCATATATGAATGCGTGCGTCAGATAGGACTACGCGAGGATTTTGTCTGTGTGACTATCCTGTATATGCCAAAGAGAATATATGTCATGCATTTCATAGTTGCGTGCCTAGGTGTATGTCTGTGTGACTTTGCCTACGTACCGGGCGTTTGACTGTGTGACTTCGCCAAATCCTACTGGATTTTATTGAGTCGGTGGTTGTCTGTGTGACTCACCCGGTGTTATCCCACCGTGATTGTTTTGGTATTGTCTGTGTGACTCTACCTGGTGTTATCCCACCAATAGTAGGAGGTGTTATCCCACCTGAGACCTACGCCTTCTATAGAGAGGTTGATTCCGGAATCCATGCATGTGAAAAAGACCCGGCTAGGGTGATCACAATCATTTAGAGTCTGCATTGATAGGCTATGTGTGCATTGCTTATATGAGCCCGTTGGTGGGAATGGCTATGTGTTTAAAGAGCTTTCTCTGTTGGTATTTGTATGTTTGGTAATTGTATACTCTCTCGCACCGGTTATATATACACATACCTTTTATTTTGTGGTGACCCTTTCTTTCATTTGCGGGCTCATCCCACCCAGACGATGGATCACCCTTTGTTACCGATGCTCGTGAGGGAGACGGTGACGAGGTGGGACTTCCTTGATCGCCTGCTGCTGCCTTCCTGGAGCCTCGACCCAGCTTCCGGTACGGCTAGTTACCATGGGCGCGTTAGGATTACTACTTATCTTGGTACCCATCAGGTTCACCAGTGTCTGATATGGCAGACTCCACCTTTCTCCATACCTCTACCGGTACTGCTCGGTGCACTTTGGACGGTTCCTGTTGAAGGTGTGAAAAACACAAGAAGGGAGGGTTGAATTGTGTTTTGGGTAATTTAAAAATTTCTTCTAAGTTACAGAGAACTTATCAGAGGTTGCAGCGGATTAGAAGACAAAACACAGTTACGAGTAACTTTTAGGGAAGAGAGAAAGAGAGAAAGATCGAGACAGAGATTTTTATACTGGTTCCTCTCACAATCCGAGAGTAGTCCAGTCCTCTTGTACTTCCAAGAGAGTTCACTATAATCACTAAAGATTACAATTGCTCAAGCACACAAGCAAGAGACTTCCAATGCTCAAGTATACAAACAAGAGACTTCCTAATGCTCAAGCACGCAGGCAAGAGACTTCAATACACAAGTTTAGAAAAACAGAGTCTGAACAATTGATATAAAGATCAATGTTCAGTTACAAATTAAATACAACTTTTGATACAAGACTTAACTTAGAATCTTAATACAAAGTTCTAAGGTTCAACTAATGAATTAACAGAAGCTGAAACTGGAGTCTTGGATTTTGAATATGAGTTCAAGTTGTATTTGCAGTTTTGCGCTTTAAAATGAATTTGGCAGAGTAACAGCTCTTTTCAAATTGTTCAAGTATCGTATCTACCAAAGCTTCAAACTTGCTCCAATTTATAGAAGAAGGTGGAGCGTGTTTGATTTGAATTAGATACAGTGAGATTGCGCCAGCTGTAGGATAGTACCTTTGATATCCAAATCAGGTAACCTTGTATGCGATCAATCTTGGGTGGAAAGATTTATCCAAATCAGGTAAAGAGTTCGTACAATAGTACTAACGTCACTTTTCTGTGGATAAGATTGATTCCATCAGCTTTTGGAATGTCAGAGTATAATCACTGATGCAGAGAATGTTCTTCTGACAAAAACGGCTCTCACTGCTCTTTATCAGAGCCTGATATGCATCTTCTGATGAATAAAAATTTGCATCTTCTGATGAACCAAATATGCATCTTCTGATGTCTTCAAGTTCTGATCAGAGTTTGCTTTGCCATATCAGAGCTTCCAATGTGCTTTAAATGAATATAAAAATTAACTTGAATATCTGCACACTTGGATTAAATAATTAGTATACCCTATTGTATATTAATACTTTTGTTATCATCAAAACTTAATTGGATCATGTCAGAACCTCTTTTGTTCCAACAATCTCCCCCTTTTTGATTGATGACAAACCAAGTATTAATTTACAATGGTTGTTGATAAAATTTATCAAGCATCTCTTAGGTTGATGAGTTTTGCAAGCTCCCCCTAAGTTCAGCAATGATTAATTAAATCAGTTTAAAAATATTCATTTGAATTTTGAACTTAAACTAATACACTAGACTTTCAGAGGCTAGGTTTGCAAGCTCTCCCCCTAAGTCTGATACCTATGAAAGAAAAGTGCAATTTTCTTTTATACGTACCATGTATCAGAAGTTCAAATTTCAATTGATATTTTCCTCAAAATCATATTGTATATAGATAATAACGCAAAAAAAATAAAAAATTTGGAATTTGGTTTCAGTTTAGCATCTCATAAATTAATAACAGCTCTTACTCCCCCTTTTGTCATTAAACAAAAAGATAAAACTGACAAGAAATAAATGACAATTTTGAAAAAAAATGGTCAAAAGTAGAGTTTCAATGCAGTCAAGGTGGTTACAACTACTCCAATTAAATGGCTTGTCGTAAGAACCAAGAACTTGTCCATTTTGAAACTACTATATAAGGACCATGAACTTTGTCATTTCACTCAACACTTCCATTTCATTGTGAAAAATCAACAATGGAGAAGGATAGAAAAGTGATCAAAAGTAAGAGAGTGCAGGAGAAGAAGAAGAAAGTGAAGATTCAACATGACTCAGAGTCTAAGAAGAAACTTCAGAAGATGAGGGCATCAACTTCTGCTCCTGTCAGAGTCAAATATCAAACAAGATCCAAGGCTAAACAACAAGAATCCTTATCTGGGTCAGAATCTGAATGGGATTCTGATTGGAAGGAATTCTTGAGTACATACGTTCCTCCCAAGGAAGAATACTTCGCTTCATAATCAATGAGATCAGTTTTCATTGATTTCCTAATAAGGAAGTGAAGAGAATGTCGTGAACTCTTCCATTTCCCTTAGATTCAAATAAGCTAGATTTAGGACTAGCTGTTTTATGTAGGATCCAAGTGAAAAGTTGGATAGAAACTTATGTAATCAACAATTTTCAATTGAATAAACTCATTATTTAGCTTTGAAATCTTTGTGTTGATTTTTGTCTCAAAAATATTTATGAAAGCATAAAAGAAATAGACAACAAATAATATAAACATATGAATAAATAATGAACACAGAAGATAATTGAATAAACAATAGAGTACTTAAAAGAAAATATACAACAAGTTACAAATCAGATATCAGAACATGATAAACATTAAACAAATAATCAGAACATGTGCTTAGAATCCTAGGGGTTAAGGTTGATCAGGTTGCTGAGGCAATCTTTCATTGATGCTCTGAAGAGTAGTCATAATAGCAGCCAACATGGAGGAATGCTCATCAAGCTGTCTCTGGAGATATTCCTGATTTTCCAATACATGCTGTGCATACTCTGGTGCATTTCTAGCCAGTTGCTCAAGCCTTGCTTGTTCAGCAGCTCTTCTAGCTTCCTCTGCTAGCCTAGCTTGCACAGCAGCTTGCCTTTCCCTTTCTATATGCTCATCTTCCAACCTTTTTCTCTCCCTTTCCTCAGCTTCCAATCTCTCCCTTTCACGCCTCTCTTCCTCTTCCTTCCTAGCAATCTCATTCCTTAATTCCAAATCAGTGGTATAAGCCTTCCTAGCAGCACGAATCATAAGCACAAGATGCTCTTCCATAAGGTCACACTCTTTGTCAATATGAGCTGAATTAATAGACCTTGTTGGAATTGCACTTGACATTCTCCTAAGATTCTTGTCAACAGCTTGCAGCAAACTAGAGATACCATCTTGTGTTTGGTCAAGGGGTTCATTGAGGATTCTTGAGGGTAGGTGAGGTGGGAAAAATATGCAGTCCATAGATAGATCCTGCAGAAGGTGTTGGAGATGTTGTGATTGGTTAGGAGGAGTTCGTTGTAAGACTTCAAGATTCATAGACTCATTTATCTGTTGAACATGTGCCTTGATTGGTGTTGGTAACTCAAATGAGTTATCCATAGCCACATGTTGTGGAGATTTCTCATGGCCATGTTCATCAGCATGATGAGTTTCTGATGCTTGACTGTGATCAGGTTCTGATGATTTTTGTTGTTCAGGTTCTGATTGGGTAGTCTCTGGTTCAGTATTTCCTGGTTGGGGTTGATTTTCTGGTTCATGTTCTGGTGGATGTGTTGTTGTTTTCTCTTGAGTGTTCTCAGGTTGAACTTTCTCAAAGCTAGGTTGGGGTTCATTTTGTGGTTCAGTTTGTTTTGGTGTTGTTTTGGTAGGAATTTCTTTGTGAGTAATGGTTATTTGAGGAGGTGGTGAAGGTGTCTTATCAGAATCTTCAGCTAACATCACTTGTGCAGAGCTTGTTGAAGCGTGTTCAAATGCTGGACCATACAGAGTCTGTTGCTCCAGTGTATTATGAGGATCATTCCTTTGTGGCAGCTTCTTGTGCATATTATCAAAAGCAGATGCTTCTATACCACAGTCATAACTATCCTTGAGAGCCTCTTCTTTCTTACTAAGCTCTGCAACCTTTGCCAGAGCCTCCTGTATCTTAGCTTCTTCCTTTTCTTCTTCTGTTAGATCCAACAACAACTTCTTGACCTTTGGTTTCCTTGATGTTCTTGGAGCTGTGGTCTTTGGAGCCTTAGCAGCTTTTCTTCCAGCAGGACTTTTGGCAGCCTTTCTCTTAACTGGTGCTAGCTTGAGAGGTTGTTCCAAAAGCCTTGATTGACGAACTGTAAGTCTTGTAGGTTCTCCATCACCTATATCAGCACCCAGCTTTTTCATGAAATCTGCATGTGCTTCTATTACTCTCTTTGCTTCACTATCTCTGACATGCACAAGCCAACTTTCACCAATGCCTTTCTCAGAGTTTCTGAGTAACAGAGGATGTGTTGGATGAATTATCTCATTATTCTTCACCAGCCTTAAATACCTTAGTGAAGTACTGTTCACAATCTTGGAACCAAGCAGAAAGGTACCTAATCCAGGAAGATATGGAGTAACAGCATCCAACAAACCACACTGTGCAAACATGTGGCTCAGTAGTCTTGAGTGTCTAACAATAGCTTTGCTAGAGACAATAGATATGCACAAGTTATCAAAAATAAGCCTTCCAATATCAACAATATTTCCTTTAGCAACATTGTAGGTGAACAGCTTCTGAACACTTGATATTTGATCAGTGCCTCCTAACTTGGGCAGAACACTATCAATCAGGATCCTGTAGATTATCTTACAATTGTCTGTCCATTCAAACTTATCCTTAGGATCGGTCTTAGGTTTGAACAGATATTCCTCCACTTCAGGACCTACTACATCAGACTGCTTGATGATCACACCATCACGCTTGAGCTTCAGAGCCTCAAGAATGTGGCAGAGTCTGATTGAGATTCTGAATCCAGCCACGAAGGATTCAATATCTGTTGAGTAAAAGGATCTCAAACCCATTTCTTCTGGGGTTCTTTCTTTCCATTCAGGGTGTTTTTCCATCATTTCCCTGACTTTCTTATCATAAACATCTCTTGTAATGATTGAAGCTTTCATCCAAAATTCCTTTACCAATTCAGTATAGGTTGGTCCATTGAGAAGATCAAAGTAATATTCCAAACCTTGCTTTTTGAAGAGGTTTACCACTTCAGCGAAACCGTTTACCCTTATGCTTTCTAAATCAACGGGATTCTCAATAGCCACATTGATTTCGTCATATTTGTACGGTCGTTGATCTTTTGCAAATTCAGTCGGGTTGGATTCATTTGGTAAGATCATACATGTTCTATTCAAGAAAGTTGATGAGGATGCCATGGATGAGATATGAATTTTAGGGTTACTAAAGAGGAAGAAAGAAATATCTCTGTGGTTTAGAAGAATGAAAGTGTAGGTTGTGAGAGTGCAAGAGTGTGAATGTGAACAGATAGTGTGTTTAAATAGAAACTTACGCGCAAAAACAAGTACACATACATAGGGGTAGTAGAGTATTTTACCACAATTGGAAATTAGAAATGCTAATCATCATTAACCAACTTCGTTACCCTCTTGCAACAAGACATGTGTATTAGAAGATTGTTAAATAACTGACACGTAAGTTTGAGAAAATGAAAGGGTTTTTACAAAAGATTTTTACTTACGCGCTAGAACCATTTACCTTCTAATCAGATTCTGATAGTATGTCAGAAGATATTCTCATCACAACTTCTGATACAGAAGGTTCTGATGACTTCATCTTCTGATTACTATTAGATTCTCACAAACTCTGAAGTAGCAAAGTTTTTCACAAGAAAGGGGGGTTTGAATTGTGAACCTTTAAAAATTACCTATTAAAATTTAATAGAGAAACACTATGGAAGAACAAACGTTAGAACGTTCTCAGAACGTGGTTAGTTATATGTAAATAAACTAGAGAACGTTCTCGGATCAATCTCAAGAGATAAAGTAAATTAAAAGATAAGTGATGTGTGTGATCTGTGTGCGCAATTTTAAAGAGAGTAAGGAAGAGAGAAAAATACACAAGCAGTTTTATACTGGTTCACCCCTTTAACAATGGGTTACGTCCAGTCCTCACGCTCCAGTGAGTTTTTCCACTATAAGATGCTACCGATCTCAAGTTACAATTTCTTCCTTTGATCTTATACCCAAGATCAATAAAATCCTTTAAGCCCTACAAGCTTAAAGATACCCCAGCCCTCCAGGCTAGTAAGGGTATACCACTCAAACAATACAGCCCTATTGACTTGAGTAAACCTTTTACAGAGATGATAGATTTGTTCTAAGCTTTTACAAAACTCACCACGTGAGAAGCTTAGGGAAAAGTAGAAACTCTCAAACACTCAGTGTATATACTAATCCTAGTATTGAATTACAGATCTGGAGTGAAAGAGATCAAAAGAGAGCTTTAAGATTGCTTGTATGATAAAAACAAGTGATGATCAAATTGTAGTGAAAGCTCATATTCTTCAAAGGTCACCAAAGGGCTCTATTTATAGCAGAGGCTTGTACTTGAAGCTTGGTGACGAAATATGTCCGTTTGTAACGGATACATGTTCAAAAATGACAGCTCATTAGTTGTTGTTGTTAAACATTCAAACTGAAAGAATGATCTGAGAATGTTCTTGAGCCGGATTCAAATGATTCTCTTAAAGGAGCGTGGAAATGAGCTTGCAGTGAGCTGTAATGTGTCCTTTCACACTACATTCTCCAAGGGTTGCCGTTAGACATCTTTAGGCATGCGTTTATCCAGCTGTTCGTGAGCTAGATAGTAGACTTGACAAGAACATCATTCTCCTATAACCTTCTGAGAGCGTTCTCCATTCTGGGCGGACATAAACTTTGATTCTTCAAAGAAGCTTGATCCTTATCTTGATAGATAGCTGTGAGGTATCAGAAACACAGCTGTATAGTCCTTGAAGCACTATTCATATTGTCCTTGCATGGTACTTCTTGTCATAAAGATGATCATGAACATGGGAGAATGTTCTTTTAATATTCAACAAAAGGACAAGCCAACTCTTAGTTGCAAATGAGTTGGTACATTCTCATAGGTCTATGAATCATCTGTCTTCAATAGTAATGGACAGCATAAGATCTTTGTCTTGCATTAGAAACATAAACACATGCTTGTTTTTTCAAAACTTGTCCAAAAGGGAAAGTCACACATTTCATTCCAAATATTCCTTGCCTTATTTGTAATGAATGCTGTTGTGATCTTGTGAGTTAATACCAAGAGAAAAGTGCTCATTTGTCTTGAACATAGTTGACTTAGAAAAATAAGTACTTTGTCTTTAAAGCTTGTTCTTGAGCGAAACACAGAGAATGTTCTTGGAACATTCTTGCAGCTTTTGTTCTTTAAACGAAATTGATTAAATAATGATATGGAAAGCTTGATTAATCCTGGCTTGATTAAAACACTCAAGAGCACTTGTTAGATAACAATATGATCAGAATTTCTCTTAAAATATAATTAAGATGTTTGTAATCTTTAAAACATCAAATTGGGATTTTGCCTCAACAATCTCCCCCTTTTTGATGATGACAAACTTCTTGAATTATGTTTTAAAGTAATTCTGATTTAGATAAATTTAGTACAGAATTTTGTGAAAATGTTCTTGATTTAACTTATCAAAACTCCCCCTCAATTCAAGCATTCAAGATTTAAAAGATAAAGAATTGAGAGATCATATAATTGAGTCAAGCATATTTTCATTAATCATAAAGCTCACCAAGTGAGAATCCAGACACGGTTTAAGGAACATGATTAATACAAAAAGACTCAAATTTGAAATTAAAACCTAGTTTAGAATATCAAACATAGCAAGAGAAGTTCCTATTAACCAAAAAGAACTTCCCAAATTATCTAGTTTTTCTAACTAGGAGATAAGCATAAATCAAACAAACAGCAAGCAACATAAGCAACATTTTTCAAAAGACTAGTACTCCCCCTAAATTACTCTCAGAACATTCTCCCCCTTTTGGCAGCATTAAAAAGGGTGATTACTTAGGCACGGTAGGGCTGAAATCATCAGAGGAGGTAGCATCATCATGTGGTGGTGGAAATTCTGGGATATGTGGAGGAGGGTTAAGTGGTGGTGGAGGAATATTCATGACAGGGCACACATGTTCAATTATCCAATTCCTTAAGGTTTGATTCACGATCATAAGGTGCATGAGCATGTTGTTTTGGATTGTCATTCCATCAAGAATCCTGTCAGCATTTTTCCTTGTCTTTGATACATCCTTTTCCATTTTGGTTCTCTTGGTAGGCCTCTGATCAGAGGTACCTTCACCAGCAAGTTGCACATTTGGTTCAAAACCAACATGTGTATTAATAGCATCTGTAGCAGCAGCATTTGCAGAGGAACAAAAGGAATCAAGAGTGCCAAAAGTTGTGGGCAGTGATGGAAGTGAGCCAGTAGTAAAAATGGGTTGAGTGAATTGTGGAAAGAGTGGAACATTTGCATCAAAGGTTTTGAAAAATTCTGAGCTTTTGAAAGTATCAAGACTTCCTTGAGATGAAGTCATGAGTGGTGAAAAGAGAGTGTTATTGTGGGGTGAGGTAGTAGAAAGAAAACCTTGAAGTTCCTTACCAGCTCTTGGAGGTGCAGTGGCTCTAAAACCATGGGAGAATGGAGTGCCAAAGTTAAGAGAGGTACTAATGTGAGAGGGGATTGAATCAGAGGTGTTTCCAACATTTGTTCCTGCACTATTACCAGTCTGGAGAGTGTTCTCAGGTTGCTCTCCCAGTGCATCAGCAAGGATGTTCAATCCTTCTTCCTTCTCAAACTCAGCTCTCTTCCTTTTACCCAAATCAGAAGTGTCTTCAGAGACCAGATTCTTTTTCATGTGAGAAATGTTTTTGAAATTGAATTTAGTACAAGAGTTTTCAACTCTTTGATCTGTTTCATCAACTTTGAAAATCCTAAAAATTTTGGTTAAGATCATTGCATAGGGCAGGGTTACCTTTTTGATTCCAGAGTTAGCAACATGAATCATGTGCTGAATGATTATGTAGGGAAGGTTTAGTTTGATACCTTTAGACAAGTAATGCATGATGAGCAAATCATTTTCAGTCACTTTGTCCAAACTACCTGTCCTAGGAAAAATGCAATGTTGACAGAAGTTGTGTAGCAATTTGTACTCTTGTTTCAGCATTGAGGATGGTGGTTTTTCCTTTTGAGCTCCTTGTTCATTGAACATTTCCAAGATTAGTGCTTTCTTGCTTACTCCTAAACCGGTGTACCAATTATCTCCATAAGCTTCCACACCTTCAACCTTTAATCCAAGTATATCTCCAATTACAGTTGGGTCAAGTTGAATTTCAATTCCTTTGATATATGAAGTTATCTCACTTTTACCCAAATCCACCTTAGCATTAAAATAGAAAGCTTGAACAAGCAGTGGAAAAATTGATTCATTGATTTTGAAGAAGCTAGTCCATCCTAGAGGTTCAGTGTACTTCAACAGATCAACTCCACCTTTAGCAAGATCATCAAACTCATATGTTCTTCCTGCAGCGACTGGCTTAACTTTCCAACAAGTTTCAAAGCGTTCTTCATCATCAGGATGAATGAGGGGTATATCAACAATTTTGATTTTTGATCCTTTGTTGACAGACATGGTTTTGGATTTTGGTTTGGGGGTTTTTGAAGCAGAGTACGATTTTTTGATTGGAGCAGGGGATGGTTTTGTTTTAGGTTTTGGTGGAAGCGATTTAGATGATGTAACTGTTTCAGGTTCATCATTTACAGCAATATCTTCGTGATGATCTGAGAGAGTGTTCTCAGAGTCAATCTCATCATCATCGATGACATGCACGGTGGTATCCTTTACCAATCTTTTTCCTGTACCAATTCCAGACAAGATTCGTGCTGATCTTCTAATTTGAGCAGAGTTTCGAGATTTGGTTTGAGATTTGGTTCGAGATTTCTTGACCATGATAGGTGGAGTATCAGCTTGGCTCGGAACGACCATGGTGGGAATTGGGGTTACCATTCCTTCAGAGTGAATGGGTTGATTTTGGGTGAGTTGGATATCAATTTCTGGTTCGGAGGGATCGTTCTCAGAAGATTCTGGGTTGGTGGAAGATGGAAAGACGGTTGAAATGGGTTCAACGTCTTCAGGTTCAGATTGGGGATTTTGAGTTGGAGAGGGATTCTGGGTTGAAATGGGAGAATCATCAACAACACTTTGATTCAGATTTTCCTGAGTTGGGGTTTTTTCAACAGTGTTTGGGTTATTTGGGGGTGATGGTGGTTTGCATGGAGGAGGAGATGGAGTGGGTGATGGAGTACGAATCCTAGCGCCTCTTCCTTTGGTTCGAGCCATTTGTTAATGGAAGAAAAAGTTTTGAAATTTGTTTGAGAAATGTAAGAGGAAGAGGAGCGGTTTAATGGTTTGTGATGATGAAGGTTGGTATATGATGAGAAGAGAAAATCGTGGGGAAGTGTGAGAGAGAGTAGACTAGGTGTACTTAGGAATAGTAATTATGTACTTGTGCTAAGTGGTTAGTTGGAGAGAGAATGATGAGAGTGGGAGAAGGTAACCGTTGAGTAACATTTGGGAGAGCCAAGCCTAATATTTCTACTTAAAAATAAAACTAATAAACACGGAAACCACATAGAAACATATTCAAACATTCAAATATATATCAAACATAAGATTATTCTCAGGATGTTCTCATAAAATATAACATTCAATTTTGATTGGGATTTTTGACGATTTTCAATTTTTCTTTGATGAAATTAAAACGATCCTCAACCAATGGCTTAGTAAAAATATCAGCAAGCTGATTTTCAGTATCAACAAACACCAAAGAGATATCTTTTTTGTTAACATGATCACGAATAAAATGATGTTTGATTTCAATGTGTTTAGATCTTGAATGTTGAATAGGATTTTTTGATAAATTAATTGCACTGGTATTATCACAAAAAATTTGAACATTTGTGTACCTTAAAGAGAAGTCTTCAAGTTGGTTTTTGATCCATATTACTTGAGAACAACAGTTTGATGCAGAGACATATTCTGCTTCAGTAGTTGAAAGTGCAATGGTATTTTGTTTTCTACAACACCAACTAACAAGAGCTTCACCAAGGAATTGACATGCTCCACTTGTGCTTTTCCTTTCAATTTTATCTCCAGCGTAATCAGCATCACAATATGCTTGTAGATCAAAATGTGTTCCTTTCTTGTACCACAAGCCAACATTTTGTGTTCCAACCAAATATCTAAAAATTCTTTTTACAGCAATTAAATGTGATTCCTTTGGAGATGATTGAAATCTAGCACATAGTCCTACTGAGAAGACAATATCAGGTCTACTTGCAGTCAAGTAGAGAAGTGATCCAATCATTCCTCTAAACTCCTTTTCTGACACATTTTTGCCACTTTCATCTTTGTCCAAACTAGTTGATGGATGCATAGGAGTTGACATGATCTTTGCTTCATTCATCTTATATTTTTTGAGAAGATCTTTGATGTATTTTTCTTGACAAATAAAAATACCATCTTCTAGTTGCTTGATTTGTAAGCCAAGAAAAAATCTAAGTTCTCCCATCATGCTCATTTCAAACTCACTTTGCATAAGGTTAGAAAATTCTTCACACATTATTTCATTAGTAGCACCAAATATAATATCATCAACATATACTTGGACAATAAGTAAATCATGCTTATGAGTTTTTCTAAAAAGTGTGGTGTCAATTTTTCCTCTAGAAAAATCATTTTTAAGTAAAAAGGTGCTCAACCTTTCATACCAAGCTCTTGGAGCTTGTTTAAGTCCATAAAGAGCTTTGGTAAGTTTGAAAACATGATTTGATTTGTTTTGATCAATGAAACCAGGTGGTTGGTGAACATAAACTTCCTCATTTAAAAATCCATTTAAAAATGCACTTTTGACATCCATTTGAAAAAGTTTTATGCATTTATGAGATGCATATGCAAGCAAAATTCTAATGGCTTCTAACCTGGCTACAGGAGCAAATGTTTCATCATAATCAATTCCTTCTTGTTGGTTGTAACCTTGAGCTACTAGCCTAGCTTTGTTTCTAATTACTTTACCATCTTCGTTCAACTTGTTTCTAAACACCCATCTAGTGCCAATGATTGAATGATCCTTTGGCAGTGGTACCAAATTCCATACTTCATTCCTTTCAAATTGTGATAGTTCCTCTTTCATAGCTTCTATCCAAGATTCATATACAATAGCTTCATCTATAGTTCTGGGTTCCAATTGAGAGATCAGTCCCAGATTGTTCTCTATGATCTGTAGAGATCTTCTAGTTCTTATTCCATCTTCTGTGTTTCCAATGATTTGCTCAGGTGGATGATTAGTAACAGTTTTCCAAGTTCTTGGAAGTATTTGAGGGATTGATTCTTGATTGGGTTCAAGATTTTGATTTATTGTAAGTTCCTCTTCCTCATCTTCTATTATGTTTGGTTGATCTTCAAACTCATCAAATTTCACATGCATACTTTCTTCCAAGGTTTGAGTTCTTAAGTTATAGATTCTATAAGCCTTTGATGTTAGAGAATATCCTAAGAAGATTCCCTTATCTGACTTTGAATCAAACTTGCCTAGGTTGTCTTTGATATTTAAGATATAGCAAAAACAACCAAATATGTGAAAATAAGAAATGTTTGGCTTTCTTCCTTTCCAAAGTTCATAGGGTGTTTTGTTTAAAATTTTTCTGATGGTGACTCTATTTAAGATATAGCAAGAAGTATTTATGGCTTCAGCCCAAAAATATTTTTCAACATTTGATTCATTTATCATAGTTCTTGCCATTTCTTGTAAAGTTCTATTTTTCCTTTCCACAACCCCATTTTGTTGAGGTGTTCTTGGACAAGAAAAATTATGAGATATTCCATTATTGTCAAGAAAATTTTCAAAGAGAGAGTTTTCAAATTCTCCTCCATGATCACTTCTTATGGACACAATATTTGAACTTTTCTCATTTTGAACTTTTAAACAAAAGGTTTTGAAAGCTTCAAGAGCATCATCTTTATTTTTTAGAAAAAGCACCCAAGTGAACCTAGAGAAATCATCAACAATGACAAAGCCATAATTCTTACCACCAAGACTTGTAGTTTTGACCGGTCCAAATAAGTCAATGTGAAGCATTTCAAGAGGTTTGTTAGTTGAAATAAATTTTTTAGGTTTAAAGCTACTTTTCACTTGTTTACCTCTTGTGCACGATTCACACACTTTGTCTAGATCAAAACTTATCTTGGGCAATCCATTTACTAGATCAAGTTTTGAAAGTTTTGACATAGTTTTCATACTTACATGACCAACCCTTTTATGCCATGTCCATTTATCTTTTTCAAGAGAAACAAAACATGATTCAATAGGTAGTTCATCTAAATATACTACATAAACATTTTTGATCCTTGATCCAATAAATAAAATTGTTTCACATGCAGATTGCTTAATTTCACATGTGTTAGTTTTGAATATAACTTCAAAGCCATTGTCACATAATTGACTTATGCTTATTAAGTTATGTTCAAGTCCTTCCACATAATGAACATTTTCAATCTTGGCAGAACCAACCTTACCAATAGTTCCTTTACCTTTGATTTGAGCTTTTTCATTATTTCCAAAAGTAACAGATCCACCTTCTTTTTCTTCAAATGTAAGAAAGTTTTTTCTATCTCCCGTCATATGTCTTGAGCAACCACTGTCCAAGTACCATGGCTTTCTCTTGACTGCTAGAAGACATTCCTACATTTGATTTTAATAATATTTTAGGTACCCACAGATTCTTGGGTCCTTGAAGGTTAGTGAAATTTACTCTAACATGCTTATTTATAACATTCTGATGTATTCTTCTATGAGGAGGTTTATAAACCTTCTTTCTGAGATTATTCTGAGAATGTTCTTTGTGAAGTAGAGATTGTTCTCTATCCCTTTTTTTAAAACAAAATCTTTCAAGATGTCCTTCCTTGTGACAGAAGGTACATTTGTGTTTTTGAATTTTCTTTTGTTTCTGAGGAAGGAAAAAGTTTTCATATAGTTTCATTTTTTGAAATGGTCTATATCCAAGACCGGCTTTATCAAACATTCCAAATTGAGATCCTAAGATATTATCAAAAGTTTTTGTGGAGGTAAAGAATTTTCTTAAATCATTTTCTAACTCAGAAACTTTATTTTTTAGCAAAACATTTTCTTCCTTCAGTTTGGAACATTCCAGAATATTCTGATTTTTCCTAATCTCAACAATTTGTTTTGACATATCTTTGTGAGTATTTTGCATATTTTCAAGCATCTTATGTAATATGATGTTTTGTGCTTTATACTCATCTCTTTCTTCATTTGCCTTGGTAACTTCATCCCTAAGTTTACCATTTTTTTGTTTTAGCAATTGAGTATCATATAATAGATTATCAAACATATGTTCAGTTTTATGACAAGAAGAGCAAGGTTCGATGTTTACCTCTTCATTGATGGAGTGTGTCATTAGACAAACATTTGCTTGTTGCTCCTCTTTTTCTTCTTCTGATTCTTCATCACTTTCATCCCAGGTAGCCATCATGGATTTCTTTTTGAAGAAGGGCTTCTTTTGATTTGGACATTCATTTTTGTAATGCCCAAATTGATCACATCCATAGCATTTGACTTTGCTAATGTCTGTTTCTTTGGGTCCATTTCTTTTTGGTTGAAACGTTTTTTTAAGTTGGTTTCTCCTTTGCATCAACCTTTGGATTCTTCTTGATAGAAACGCCATTTCCTCATTGTCATCTTCTTGAAGTGTTTCATCATTCTCAAAGTTATTTTCAACATTCTGAGAATGTTCTCTAGTTTGAGAGTCTAATGCAATCATCTTCTTTTTGACTGGTTTGTCTTCTTGGAGGATTGATTCATGAGCTTTTAATGATCCAATTAGATCTTCAAGCCTCATTTGTGAAAGATCCTTTGACTCTGTAATTGCAGTTACTATGTGTCTCCAACTCTTTGTTAGACATCTAAGGAGTTTCCTTATCTTTTCATGTGTTGTGTATGTCTTTCCCAAAGAGTTTAGCTCATTGATGATGATAGTGAATCTTCCATACATTTGATCTATTAATTCATCTTCTTGCATCTCAAATAGCTCAAATTTTCTTACACCAATATCAATCCTTGTTTCTTTTACACGACTTGTTCCTTCATGATGGATCTCGAGAGTTTCCCACATTTCTTTTGCCGTTTTGCATTGCATGATTCTATCATACTCTTCTCTGCTCATTGCACTTTTAATGAACAGTTTTGCTTTGGTATTTAGGAGTACTCTATCAGCTTCTTGTGTTGACCATTCTCCTTGTGTCTTTGGTGTAGTTGTATCTTTCACCAAAGGTACGTATTCTCCTATTTCAATAACTGACCACATGTTGTTATCTTGTGATCTAAGAAATAGTTCCATTTTATCCTTCCAGTAGTAATAATCATCTCCTTCAAATAGAGGTGGTCTATTTGAGGATCCTCCTTCAGAGATAAACTTTGCGCCTTTAGTCATACTTCCTTCCTAGATCTTTTCCTCTAGCACTTGTTAGATGCTCAACCTTAGAGGCAGAGCTCTGATGCCAATTGAAGTAGCAAAGTTTTTCACAAGAAAGGGGGGTTTGAATTGTGAACCTTTAAAAATTACCTATTAAAATTTAATAGAGAAACACTATGGAAGAACAAACGTTAGAACGTTCTCAGAACGTGGTTAGTTATATGTAAATAAACTAGAGAACGTTCTCGGATCAATCTCAAGAGATAAAGTAAATTAAAAGATAAGTGATGTGTGTGATCTGTGTGCGCAATTTTAAAGAGAGTAAGGAAGAGAGAAAAATACACAAGCAGTTTTATACTGGTTCACCCCTTTAACAATGGGTTACGTCCAGTCCTCACGCTCCAGTGAGTTTTTCCACTATAAGATGCTACCGATCTCAAGTTACAATTTCTTCCTTTGATCTTATACCCAAGATCAATAAAATCCTTTAAGCCCTACAAGCTTAAAGATACCCCAGCCCTCCAGGCTAGTAAGGGTATACCACTCAAACAATACAGCCCTATTGACTTGAGTAAACCTTTTACAAAGATGATAGATTTGTTCTAAGCTTTTACAAAACTCACCACGTGAGAAGCTTAGGGAAAAGTAGAAACTCTCAAACACTCAGTGTATATACTAATCCTAGTATTGAATTACAGATCTGGAGTGAAAGAGATCAAAAGAGAGCTTTAAGATTGCTTGTATGATAAAAACAAGTGATGATCAAATTGTAGTGAAAGCTCATATTCTTCAAAGGTCACCAAAGGGCTCTATTTATAGCAGAGGCTTGTACTTGAAGCTTGGTGACGAAATATGTCCGTTTGTAACGGATACATGTTCAAAAATGACAGCTCATTAGTTGTTGTTGTTAAACATTCAAACTGAAAGAATGATCTGAGAATGTTCTTGAGCCGGATTCAAATGATTCTCTTAAAGGAGCGTGGAAATGAGCTTGCAGTGAGCTGTAATGTGTCCTTTCACACTACATTCTCCAAGGGTTGCCGTTAGACATCTTTAGGCATGCGTTTATCCAGCTGTTCGTGAGCTAGATAGTAGACTTGACAAGAACATCATTCTCCTATAACCTTCTGAGAGCGTTCTCCATTCTGGGCGGACATAAACTTTGATTCTTCAAAGAAGCTTGATCCTTATCTTGATAGATAGCTGTGAGGTATCAGAAACACAGCTGTATAGTCCTTGAAGCACTATTCATATTGTCCTTGCATGGTACTTCTTGTCATAAAGATGATCATGAACATGGGAGAATGTTCTTTTAATATTCAACAAAAGGACAAGCCAACTCTTAGTTGCAAATGAGTTGGTACATTCTCATAGGTCTATGAATCATCTGTCTTCAATAGTAATGGACAGCATAAGATCTTTGTCTTGCATTAGAAACATAAACACATGCTTGTTTTTTCAAAACTTGTCCAAAAGGGAAAGTCACACATTTCATTCCAAATATTCCTTGCCTTATTTGTAATGAATGCTGTTGTGATCTTGTGAGTTAATACCAAGAGAAAAGTGCTCATTTGTCTTGAACATAGTTGACTTAGAAAAATAAGTACTTTGTCTTTAAAGCTTGTTCTTGAGCGAAACACAGAGAATGTTCTTGGAACATTCTTGCAGCTTTTGTTCTTTAAACGAAATTGATTAAATAATGATATGGAAAGCTTGATTAATCCTGGCTTGATTAAAACACTCAAGAGCACTTGTTAGATAACAATATGATCAGAATTTCTCTTAAAATATAATTAAGATGTTTGTAATCTTTAAAACATCAAATTGGGATTTTGCCTCAACAAACTCAATTTTTCATCAGAGTCTAAGTTAATCAGAGATTTCCATCATGTTCAGATTCTTTTTGATAAAATCAAAACGTTCAACAGCTAAAGGTTTTGTAAAGATATCAGCCCATTGATTTTCAGTTTCAATGAACTTGAGATCAATTACACCTTTTTGAACATAGTCTCTGATGAAATGATGTTTAATCTCAATATGCTTAGCTCTTGAATGTAAAATAGGGTTTTTAGAAAGGTGAATAGCTGCAGTATTGTCACAATATAAAGGAATATTGTTACTGCTGATTTGATAATCTTCCAATTGATATTTCATCCAGAGTAATTGTGTGCAACATTTAGCTGCTGATATGTATTCAGCTTCTGCTGTTGACATAGCTATGGTGGTTTGCCTTTTACTAGCCCATGAAATCAAATTCTCACCAATAAACTGGCAGTTACCACTGGTGGATTTTCTTTCAACTCTATCACCAGCATAGTCAGCATCACAGAATCCAATCAGCTTGTAATCATTGGATTTCTGATACAGTAACCCAATGTTACATGTAGCTTTCAGATATCTAAAGATTCTCTTCACAGCAGTGAGATGAGATTCTCTAGGATCTGATTGAAATCTTGCACATAAACATACACTGAATAAAATATCAGGTCTTGAGGCAGTTAGATAAAGAAGAGATCCAATCATACCTCTATACAGTTTCTGATCAACTTTGCCTTCAGATTCTTCTATGCCTAGACTTGATGTAGGATGCATAGGAGTATTCATAGGTTTGCAATCTTCTAGGTTGAACTTTTTCAGAAGATCTTTTATATATTTGGACTGATGAATGAAGGTTCCTTTCTCTGTTTGATTTATTTGAATTCCAAGAAAGAACTTCAATTCTCCCATCATGCTCATTTCAAACTCATCCTGCATCATCTTAGAAAAGTTCTTGCATAGAGTGGCATTAGTTGATCCAAAAATGATATCGTCAACATATATTTGAACGATCAAAATGTCTTTCTTAAGGGTCTTTTTGAAGAGTGTATTATCAACATGTCCTTTAACAAAACCATTGTCAACCAAGAAAGTACTCAGTCTCTCATACCAAGCTCTGGGAGCTTGTTTGAGTCCATAGAGTGATTTCTTTAGTCTAAACACATGGTCTGGGTTTGTTAAATCCTCAAAACCAGGAGGTTGTTTGACATACACTTCTTCAGAAATGACACCATTTAGAAATGCACTTTTCACATCCATTTGATACAATGTAATATCATGATTGACTGCATAAGATAGAAGTAACCTGATTGCTTCCAGTCTTGCTACTGGAGCATATGTTTCAGTGAAATCAATTCCTTCTTGTTGACTGTATCCTTGTGCAACAAGTCTTGCTTTGTTCCTTGTGACTTCACCTTGTTCATTCAATTTGTTTCTGTATACCCATTTTGTTCCAATAATGTTCTTATACTTGGGTTTGGGTACCAGATCCCACACATCATTTCTCTTGAATTGATTTAACTCTTCTTCCATTGCAATTATCCAAGCATCATCAGAGAGAGCTTCATTTGTTGTCTTGGGTTCAATTAAAGAAACTAATCCAAATAATGATTCTTCAATTCTGAGGTTTGACCTTGTTTTTCTTGGACTGTTCTTGTTTCCTAAAATGAGCTCTTCAGGATGTGATGATTTATATTTGAATGTGTTCCTTGGAATATCAGATTCTTCAGAGTTATCATCAATAGTTTGATGTTCTTGAGCAGCATCAGAAGGTGCATCTTCTTGAGCTTCAGAGTCTTCTATAGATTCTATGTTGTTATCATACTCTGGAGCTTCATCTTCTGACTCATCAGATCCTGACAAATCTTTAACAGGCTCTGACTTTTTATCATCAGGCTCTTTATCATCAAACTTTACGTGCATTGATTCTTCCACTATATTAGTTTCAGAATTATACACCCTGTATGACTTAGAGCGTTCAGAGTATCCAATGAAGATACCCTTACAGGCTTTAGAGTCAAATTTCTTAAGATGGACTTTGTTATTCAGAATGTAACATGTACAACCAAATTGATGAAAATAAGAAATATTTGGTTTTCTTCCTTTAAAGAGTTCATATGTTGTTTTGTTCAAAATAGGTCTAATATAGATTCTATTCTGAATATAACAAGTAGTGTTAACAGCTTCTGCCCAAAAGAATTTTGCTAAATTATTTTCATGCATCATGGTGCGTGCCATTTCTTGTAAAGATCTATTCTTTCTCTCTACAACTCCATTTTGTTGTGGAGTTCTAGGGGAAGAGAATTCATGGAGAATTCCATGTTCTTCACAAAATTTTTCAAAAGGTTCATTTTCAAATTCACCACCATGATCACTTCTTACTTTCAAAATTTTGGAATCTTTTTCATTTTGAATTTGGGTACAGAAGATGCTGAACACTTCATATGTATCATCTTTATTTCTCAGGAATTTTACCCAAGTCCATCTACTATAATCATCCACAATGACTAATCCATATTTCTTACCATTGATAGAAGCAGTGCTGACTGGTCCAAAGAGATCAATGTGTAAGAGTTCCAAAGGTCTAGTGGTAGAGACAATGTTCTTGTTTTTTAAAAGAACTTTTGACAATTTTTCCTTTTTGACAGGAACCACAAAGTGAGTCTGAGTGATATTTTATTTTTGGAAGACCTCTGACAAGATTGTCCTTGCTAAGCTTAGAAATTAATCTCCAGTTAGCATGACCCAATCTTTTATGCCAGATCCATTTTTCATCACTCAGTGTCAAAAGACAAAGCACTTGTTGTTCCTTTAAATCAGAAAAATTGACTTTGTACACATTGCCTTTTCTATTTCCCTTGAAAACAATGGATTGATCAGAGTTTCTGATTACTGTACATGAATCCTTATTAAACATAACATCATAATTACTATCACACAATTGACTTATGCTAAGTAAATTATGATGTAGTCCATCTACTAACCAAACATTAGAAATTGACAAAGAAGAATTACCAACTGTACCTATACCAATGATCCTTCCCTTCTGGTTGCCACCAAACCCTACTGTTCCTCCCTCTTGCTGATTCAGGGTGTGGAATAAGAGCTTGTCTCCTGTCATGTGACGTGAGCAGCCAGAGTCCAGATACCATGAGCTTTCTTTTCTTCTTTGGGTGCATACCTGCAGCATACACTATTTCAGATTTTGGTACCCATACTCTGATGGGTCCTTTTTGGTTAGTTTTGAGAATCTTATCCTTCTTGTTAGAATAATCAGAAGATCTGGAGTCAACTGAGCCTTTAGAAAATTGTTTAGGCTTATGTTGTCTCTGAGACTTTCCTCTTGAGTGTGTCAGAGAACCAGTTACCAAGTTTGCCTTAGAAGTACTAGTGCCTCGCTTATCAACAGGCTTTGGTACTTTGACAGCTTTAACTTGAGTAGACATGGGTACTGATGTGAGGGGAACCTTAGTTTTAGAAGACTTAGGTTCAGAAGATGAGTCATCTTCTGATACCTTATCTTGTGGTTCCAAGCTCGCAAGAGTACCAGACACAGTCAGAGGTTCTGATATACCCTTAGTGAAGTTTGAATAAGATTCTGATGGTGACTTGCTCAACACGACAGGTTTACTTGATTTTCCTACATCAGGACATGTAAGAGAACCAAGTCCTTGCCTTTTATAATAGTTGCTGAGCCCACCATGAATTATAGAAGTTACCCTAGTCTTATCTATGTTATGGTGCACAAACTCTTGTAGAGAGATTTCATACTCGTCATAAGGTTTGTGACATGTTCTGCATCCAGTCTCAAGCACTTTAATTGTTTTAAGTGATTTTTGATAATTTGCTTGAGTCTGGGTGAGATTTTCATTGAGAAGTTTCATTTTTTGTTTGCAAAAATCTAACTCACTCAATTTTTCCATGTACTTCACCATTACATCTTTCAAAGCTTTGGTCATTTGAGTATTAGACATTTTAGATATTACCTCATCAATGTCGTCAGTATCAGACTCTGAATCATCTTCATTGTCTGATTCACCAATGGCCATAAGCGCTAGGTTTGCTTCCTCAGAGTCTTCGTCCTCAGATAATTCATTTATATCTTCCCATGTTGCCATTAGGCTCTTCTTGGCTTTGTTCTTGATTGTGCTATTTCTTCCTTTACCCTTGGTGTTGAGTTCAGGACAATCAGCCATGAAGTGCCCAGGCTTGTGACAATTGAAACAATTTTTGGAGTCATCCTTCTTCTCCCTGTTGGTATTGTATCTTGATCCAGATCCTCTGCCTTGAAAATTTCTGCCCTTCCTTAGTGACCACTTTTGAAAGTTTTTGGATAAGAGTGCAAAGAAGTCATCATCTGATCCTTCCTCTTGATTATCTATGGAAGATTCCTCAGCTTCAGACTCTACAACTTTGGCTTTCAGAGCCTTAGATGAAACTGAAATAGATGGCAAGGCCACAGATTTTAGCTTCTTCTGAGGCTCATCAGAAGATAGTTCCATCTCATGACTCATGAGTGAACTTATCAATTCTTCCAAGCCAAGTTTGTCCAAATCTTTAGCTTCTTGAATAGCTGTTACCTTAGGCCTCCACCTTGAAGGTAAGCTTCTCAAAATCTTCCTTACATGATCAGAGGTTGTATAACTTCTCTTTAGAACTTGGAGACCAGCCACAAGAATTTTGAATCTAGAATACATTGATTCAATATTCTCATCATCCTTCATTCTAAAGAGTTCATACTGTTGGATCAAAAGAGTAGCCTTTGCTTCTTGAACCTGTTTGTTCCCTTCATATGTGGAACACAAGGAGTCATAGATGCTCTTGGCAGTGGATTTGTCTGTAATCTTGAGATACTCATCATGAGTTATACATCCAATGAGAAGATCCTTAACCTTGTGATGCTTCTTGTAAAGTTTCTTGTCTGTAGGAGTGAACTTCTTTCTTTCTTCAACAGATAGCCTACCCTTTTCATCTAGCCCTTGGAAAGTTACCCCTTCTTCAACCAAGTCCCAAAGCTCATCATCCAAACCAATAAGATGACTGTAGATTCTATCTTTCCACCAGGAAAAGGTAGATGCATCTCCTTTGAACTTTGGTGCTTTGTTGCTTGACTTATCTTCAACATCATAGTCATGAGGAACTGCTTTCAAGCTACCACTTGGAGTTTCAGTCATAGTGTTTTTCAACAGAAAACTGTCTCACTGTTAGGTGATTAAAAAACAGAACCGGGCTCCTGATGCCAATTGAAGGTGTGAAAAACACAAGAAGGGGGGGTTGAATTGTGTTTTGGGTAATTTAAAAATTTCTTCTAAGTTACAGAGAACTTATCAGAGGTTGCAGCGGATTAGAAGACAAAACACAATTACGAGTAACTTTTAGGGAAGAGAGAAAGAGAGAAAGATCGAGACAGAGATTTTTATACTGGTTCCTCTCACAATCCGAGAGTAGTCCAGTCCTCTTGTACTTCCAAGAGAGTTCACTATAATCACTAAAGATTACAATTGCTCAAGCACACAAGCAAGAGACTTCCAATGCTCAAGTATACAAACAAGAGACTTCCTAATGCTCAAGCACGCAGGCAAGAGACTTCAATACACAAGTTTAGAAAAACAGAGTCTGAACAATTGATATAAAGATCAATGTTCAGTTACAAATTAAATACAACTTTTGATACAAGACTTAACTTAGAATCTTAATACAAAGTTCTAAGGTTCAACTAATGAATTAACAGAAGCTGAAACTGGAGTCTTGGATTTTGAATATGAGTTCAAGTTGTATTTGCAGTTTTGCGCTTTAAAATGAATTTGGCAGAGTAACAGCTCTTTTCAAATTGTTCAAGTATCGTATCTACCAAAGCTTCAAACTTGCTCCAATTTATAGAAGAAGGTGGAGCGTGTTTGATTTGAATTAGATACAGTGAGATTGCGCCAGCTGTAGGATAGTACCTTTGATATCCAAATCAGGTAACCTTGTATGCGATCAATCTTGGGTGGAAAGATTTATCCAAATCAGGTAAAGAGTTCGTACAATAGTACTAACGTCACTTTTCTGTGGATAAGATTGATTCCATCAGCTTTTGGAATGTCAGAGTATAATCACTGATGCAGAGAATGTTCTTCTGACAAAAACGGCTCTCACTGCTCTTTATCAGAGCCTGATATGCATCTTCTGATGAATAAAAATTTGCATCTTCTGATGAACCAAATATGCATCTTCTGATGTCTTCAAGTTCTGATCAGAGTTTGCTTTGCCATATCAGAGCTTCCAATGTGCTTTAAATGAATATAAAAATTAACTTGAATATCTGCACACTTGGATTAAATAATTAGTATACCCTATTGTATATTAATACTTTTGTTATCATCAAAACTTAATTGGATCATGTCAGAACCTCTTTTGTTCCAACACCTGTGGGACCCCTGTCAGGGGCGCCAGACACACCAGAGGGTGATGGATCGGTCGTTGGAGAGACCTCCACGGATGGACCAGTTACTTCCTCTTCTATGGGTAGTTGGGGTGATGGGGCTTTACCCGACTTCTTAGGGGGGCCGGAAGTTGTTTTTCCGGAGGCAGCGACTGCTGCAGGGGATGGATCCATTGGAGGATCCGGAGTACCTCACTTGGTATCTCCCACTTCTACCTTGAGCTTGGTACTGCTATCGAGTGATACGGACGACTCCTGATGCCGATGTGCATGATAGGACTAGGACCACTGACTTTAGAGTAGTATTCTTTTGGACAGGCCTTGTTGGTCGGTGACTGGTAGCACGATTTATAGTAGGTTCTAACGTTTTTGGATGACTGTACTCTATACTCTTACACTTTGGATGAGCCTCTTTTGGTATCGGCTGTAGTATTTCCCTAGTCGCGACTACCTTGTATATTCGTCGTGAACTAGATGTTACGTGTTGGATATGTAATTAATCAGGTACACACTTTGCTTATGAGAAGCACTATTGATGCATATAGTACTATTTCAGTCACCTCGTTGGTCGTACTATTATATGCTTTAGTTCTGTTGTATGAATAATGCCGGCTCTTGTAAAATATTTTCCGCGCACTCTGTCTCGTGTTAAAAAAAAAAAAAAGTGCCTACTTTTGGGCCATGAAAATCGGGGTGTTACACATCGCAGTACGATGGGATGATTCAGTTCAATTTTATAACTGATCTTGTGCATTTCATCAGCTTGGTCGCCAAGTAATGTCATTGTGCTGCGATATAGGCCATCATGCTGCGATGAACAGATATTTTCAAGATTTATTTCTTCTGTTTTGTTGGCCAACAAGCAGCTCCCATCGTGGCACGATGGGAGCCATCGTGCTACGATGATCAGCACATTTTCTTCACTTTTTGAGCTTTTTCTTGTCTTTTTGCATTCTTGACTTCGTCTTGATGCTTTTCTTGGATTCTGTAGATTTTTCTTCGTATTTGGGCCTGTCTTGGTCATTTTACTACTAAAACTAATACTAAAAATACCATAGAAATTCCTGTCATCACAACCCCAAACTTAAATTGTTGCTTGTCCTCAAGTAACATGCTGTCAGACAAGATCGTTAGAGAAATAAGAGATAAATAAAGATGATAGGAATTTCACAACCCTGCACTTCAACAATGGTACCGCTGATTCTTACCGCCGCGATCATGCCCAGTCCTGCTAGGCTCAGGAGACGTTGATAGTAGCAAATCAGACAAATGTCTGCAAGAGTCTATGTTCAACCTTTTCTCTCTCTCTCTCACATTTGTATTTTTCGCCCATAATTGAAAGGGTTATCTCTCAATCATCGTACAACCTGCCATTTTACCATAGGCTTGCAAGAACTCTAAGCAACCAGTCAAAATTTATTATACATGCATTTTTAGAGGTCTTTTCAGGGTTATAACGTGGCTAGGGTCAAGGTAGGACATTTTTGGGATAAGTAGGCTAAACATTGAAGTTAAGTTCTACTTTGTTTCTTTTTTGTGTGCGCAACCTTATTCCTTAGGGTGCCTTTTTGTGTTGGTGCAAGAGATTAAGAACCAGATGTGTCTTTGTATGGTTCATTTTTATCACTATTTTTGCCTTTTGGCTCTTTTCTTTTGCCCTTTGGCTCATTCTTTTGCCTTTTGGCTTTTTCATTTTTTTTTGAAGAGACTATTTTTTTTTAGGGAATTTTTGATGTCTCTTTTTTCATTTTTTTTTTCTTTTGCAGTGATAGTTCTCTGTATACCCACCCCAAACTTAGATGTTGCTAGTTCCATGAGCAACCCAAAACTCTGTTGTTGCCAAGACTAGAGAACTATTATCTAACTCCAAAGAAGGGTAATTTTTTGTTTTTCTGGTCTATAGGCTTGTAATGTGGTTTGTCACCGAAACAAAGGGGATAAATTTTTTTACGGCTCAAAATTGGCTAGCAAAGGATAATAATAAAAGGGTGGCTTGAAAAGGCTCTGGGTTATAACAAACAATTGCCTCAATGCATATAATATTAAATCAACTAGTCAGCAGAGAATTAGAGCAAGTTCTAGAAAATAAACAAGTGCACGGTACTCTCATAGTAAATCGAAAGAAAGTGGTAATACCGTTTGGAAATATTTGGCTCAAATCCTCACATGGCTTAGGTATCTGAAGGCATGAACACTTATCTCACAGACACCAGCTTCATCACTCGTCTCATTGTCTCCCGAACTTCGCACTTCGGAGCAATCACCTTTGGTCTTTATGTGAAGGTGTGAAATTCGTCTCATCAGAATTTATAACTCACTTCGCTGCAATCTTACCTATAACAGTTTCTCATGCACAAGATAATAAACAGCAGACATTTATTTAATTTTTCTTTGTAAGTTTGAAAAGGGGTTAGATAGATGAAAATGACATGCGGAATTCTTTAGTATACTTTATTGAACATTACTGAATTGAAATTACTGAATTAAAATTACTGAAAATATAAATACTTATCCTTGGGTTGCCTCCCAAACAGCGCTTGTTTAGCCTCTCATTAGCTTGAGGCATTTCCTCCATTACAGAGGATATGTTCGCATGTTTCTTTGTGCTCCTTTGTTTCAACTTGAAGCACTGGCCATCTTCCATTCTCATTGATTACAATCTGGGCAGGACCAGGTTTGTTTCACCATACCCTCAACTATCAGGTTGGCGACTTATTTACCAGTGCAGTTTCCTAGAACGTAGTGATTTCACCCCAAACTTATATTTGTGCATGTCTCTCTGTTTTGATGCTTTCTTCTCAAGGAAGAAGTTGTTCTTCTGAGGTGACTTTGCAGATTGGTTCTCCTGATTGTAGCAGTTCATCCCTGATGGCTCTTCTCATCTCTCGTCATCTTCGCCAATGGTTCTTGTGTCTTTGAACCATTTCTGTTAACAACCCTAACTTTTCTTACTTCCTGTGGAAGCTTTAGTCAAATGATCCTCCTGAACATCGACTTTCTGTTGCAGCTTTCTCTTTTGCAATTCGTTATATCTCTCATCTTCTTCCTTAGGAGTTTTCCTGTGAGAATGTTGTCTTTAGTTGGCTGTTGCCAGCCTCTGTGATCCCTAGTGCCTTGAGTACCTGTCTGCATGCACTTTAAACAAATACCTCAGTAGCACTGGAAAAGATATTTTTGGTAAAACTATTTTTGGTTTGTCTCATGTGTCTTTGTCACTATGAAAATTCCCAGGTAAGTGAGGTGGATCACAACGGATCGCTTAAATACCAAGACTTTGCCTTAGCCAGAGCTTTCACAGATCAAAATTCACAATCATCAACAAGATTTTTTTTTTATTTTTTAATTTTTTTTTGACAACTTAAATAAATCGATCGACACTTTGTAGGTACAATCCCCGGCAACGGCGCCAAAAACTTGACTACGGTCTGGCAAGTGTACCAGTCTATCGTCGAGTAATAATTCACACTCTAGGTGTCTAGAATGAGTTCGTATCCACAGGGATTGTGCCAAAGCTTCGTTGCGTTATTTAAGTTGTTGGTTTTGCATTCGCTTTGGTTTTGAAAAAGGTTTTATAAAAAGTAGCGATATGCTTGTGGAAAATAAAGATAAATGATTCAAGAAATATAGAGGCTAGGTATGGTGGTTGGACTCACTCCTTTCTTCCTATTTGGCATGAAGGGTGTATAACATAGTTATTCAGATTATTGTTCGGCGGTGACTTTTCCTTCATTGTAGTAACACCTTACTGTTACACTATGTATATTGAAGTTTCCCTACGCTAACAACTAAGGTACCTACGAGAGCCTAACCTCGATGTGTCACATACCCTAATTACTAGGTGAGTTGTTCATTACACATGCATTATAACCTTTACCTATTGCCTCTAGGTCCTAGTATCGGGCTGTTCAGCTTCTAAGTGCTCAGTTCACACCTAGGTCCTGATTCCTCCTCTAACCGCTCAGTTCACAACTAGTTTAGGATGTTACCGTCTCTATACACCTAGCATTATTTACTACTAGTTCCGGACCATATTAAGTTAATACCTAATATCAATTCTATGGGTGCTCCCGCTTATCCGGCAAGAATACGAGATACGTTATTAAAGTGCTTATCCGGCCAGATTACGAGATACGTTATTTACTACTTATCCGCTTATCCGTGCCACGATGGGAGCCATCGTGCTACGATGATCAGCACATTTTCTTCACTTTTTGGGCTTTTTCTTGTCTTTTTACATTCTTGACTTCATCTTGATGCTTTTCTTGGATTCTGTAGGTTTTTCTTCGTATTTGGGCCTGTCTTGGTCATTTTACTACTAAAACTATTACTAAAAATACCATAGAAATTCCTGTCATCAACCACCAGTTGAATCTGGTTCGGGGGTCAGTTCTGGCATCAAGTAGTTCTAGCCCCCTCCCAATCGCAGTTGTGAGGGATCGAACCGTGGTCCTCCCTACCAAGTTCAGCGTTAATCACCACTGAATCACCGAATTGTGGTCCTCCATATTATTTATTATTTGTATATATATATATATATTCGTTAACCCATATATTATTCATCCATGTTAACGAATTAAAAGACAAACTAAAAGGAGGAATTCTTACTTAGGCACAACCCAAGAAAAAATTATTTAGGCACACACTCATGAGTAAAAAAAGTTAAATGAAAAATAACTAATTAATGTGACAATATTAATTTTGTTTTAAATTATTTTTCATTATGAGTATGTGTGTCTAAACACTTTTTTCTTGAGTTTGTGCCCAAGTAAGTATTTCTCGACTAAAAGAACTCTATTTATTTATTTATTTATTTATTTATTTAATTACTTATCAATAATAGGTACTAAAAATATTCATACAAAATCAACAATAATTTGGTTTAAGAAAAGTCTTGGGCATCTTACGTAGTTGTTCAAGAGTTTGATTTCTGACTCCTATTTATAAAAAAAAAATAGTTGGAGAAGAGAACTCATCTTATATGCCCATAAATTCTCTGGCGGACATTAATCACCACTAACAACGGTATAAATTTTGTATTTATATTTCTATATTATAGTAAAAAAAAATAGTCACACAAAAACTGCAATAAATTTTGGTACAAATGTTAAATTCTACAATAAAATTAAGTCATACTATAATAAATAAGAAAAATATTAATTATTGCCTCTGAAACACTAATTAAAAAATTCAATATAATAAAATTATCTTTAGGTTTGTGTAATTAATATTTTCAAGGTTGTTAGAACCGGACCGGTCATCGAACCGGTAAGCTTACCGGTTCAAGGTTCAATGGTCGAACCGCGGTCGGACCGTTTTTAATTAAATATATAATTTTTTGTTTTATATACACATAATAATAAATTAATTAATTTTAAAGATTTAATTTATATATAGTCATAATTTAGAAACAATAAAATAAATAGATTTTGATATAAAAACACATTATATTTGTACAAAAATATTATTGGCACAATTAATATTATAGTATTATATTATAAATACTAGCTATCTATATATATACTAGCGTCCCGACGGGCACTCTCGTGCCCGTCATTCCGCTCTTTTTTATTTCGTGGACTACAACCCGTTTATGTGATTCACATTTTCTATTATGCTAACTTATATGTTGAATGTTATAATAAATTTTTTGCACATTATTTTTCTTTTTTTATGAATACTTGGTTTTTGGAAAACAACAAATTAAGTTACATAGAGACATTAAATTAAATGTTAGAAATCATTAAGTAAAAATGTGCACATCTTAGTGAAAGGAGTATCTGAGATATACACGTTAGTAGAATATAAAATGTAGACAAAATGCAGTAACTTATACAAAATAAATAAGCACATGAGAAGTATGATATCTATCTTTTAAAAAGTATGGCAATTGATTCTATTCATTGAGTATGCTTATGAGTTTATACATACGAAACTCTCATATGGGAGGACTGAAATACAGAAGTACTTAGATACTATCCCTTGAATAGTTAAAAACTACATGATTAATGCACTTCGTTAGTAAAAAATTACAGTAGTATTAAAAATTAATTAAAAGATTTCATTTGCCACAACAAACATTTCACTTTTCAAATTACCTCCTTCAAACTTCCAAATATGATACATATGACCCTCTTAATGTGCACAAAATAAAGAGCAAGTAAAATTAGTGAAAGAAACAATAAGAATTGATTTTAACTAAAAACAAACAATAAGCAAACCTCTTAAGTATTCTCTTGCATGCAATCTTCATGTTATTCTTTCATCATATCACTCTCCTCTATGTATTCTCCATGACCTCTATTTTCCTACCCCTTTTCATAGTCTATTCTTCTATATCTCTATATCCCTTTTGTTATGGAGTACTGACTACAGCCTGGCAAGTGCACCAGTCTGTCGTCGAGTAATAATTCACACTCTAGGTGTCTAGAATGAGTTCGAATCCACAGGGATCGTGCCGAAGCTTCACTAGCGTTATTTAACTTTGGATAGTTTGCATTCGCTTTGGGTTTTTGGAAAAAAGGTTTTATAAAAAGTAGCGTAATGCTTGCGATAAAATAAATAGCAGAATGTATAAATATAGATTCAAGAAATATAGAGGATAGGTATGGTGGTTGGACTCCCTCCCTTCTTCATATTTGGCATGACCGGTGTATAACATAGTTATTCAGATTAATGTTCGGCGGTGACTTTTCCTTGTTGTAGTAACACCTTACTGTTACACTATGTCTATTAATGTTTCCCTACGTTCATAACTAAGGTACCTACGAGAGCCTAACCTCGATGTGTCACATACCCTAATTACTAAGTGAGTTGTTTATAAACATGCATTATTATCTTCACCAACTAACCTCTAGATCCTAGTATCGGGCTATTCATCATCTAAGTGCTCAGTTCACACCTAGTTCATGATTCCTCCTCTAACCGCTCATTCACGACTAGTTCAGGACGTTACCGTCTCTATACACCTAGCATTATTTACTACTAGTTTCGAACCATATTAAGTTAAAAACGTAATATCAATTCTATGGGCGCTCTCGCTTATCCGGCCAGATTACGAGAAACGTTATTAAAGTGCATGAAAGTAAATAACAAACATAATACTTAAATATAATTTATTATAACTTAGACTCAGTCACAGACTCCAAATATTCATTGGGGAGTTCATCTTCTCCACCACAACCTAAGGCATCTATTACAAAAGACTACATATTTAAATTACAATAAAGAAATTATAACCTAAACATAAAAGCCTAAAGAAAACATACCTTGCTGAGTTAGTTTTCTCGTAAGGGGAGAAAACTATGCCCAATAGAGCTCCTCTGAACCTCTCCTTATAGTAGAGAGTGTTCTACTATTTCTGAATGATTTTAACAATGAATGGGAGGCTCTATTTATAGTTTTCGTAATGGGCCTCAGCAAGGCATCGCGCTGCGATGAGCACATCGTACTGCGATGTGAAGATTCAGTTCAATTTTATAACTGATCCTATCCATTTCATCAGCTTGGGCGTCAAGTTACTCCATCGTACTGCGTTATGATGCATCGTACTGCGATGGAATGCTCAATTTCTTCACTTTTTGGGCTTTTTCTTGTCTTTTGACATCTTGGACCTTCTCTTGATGCTTTTTCCTACTTTTGTAGGTTTTCCTTCGTATTTGGGTCTGTCTTGGTCATTTTACTACTAATACTAATACTAAAAATACCATAGAAATTCATGTCATCAAGTACTTTCTCTCACTTTTCACGTCGAAGGGATCTCAATAGAAAAAAAATGAAACTTTAATATGTAAAACAAAAATATTTAGAAAAAAGAAATACAAAAAGAGGTAAGAGTAAGAAAATTAAGATTAAAATAAAATAATAACTATGAGCAAAACCTGAAAACAACAGTAACAACAACAGTAACAACACAACTAATGCATCATTTTATAATTTTCTCTCTCCTTCGTTTTCAAATTTCCATCCCTTCTCTCTAAACCTTTACAGCTGCCATCCCCTCTTCAACCCTAAAATCCAAATCACCACTGTTACAATGTAGTCTCCATGGATGGTGGTGTGATGAACTTGGCACCCCGCACCACCGCAGAACCTTCCTTCCGATGAGGCTCTGTTTTTCATCAATTTTCGTTTTCGTTCGTTTTGCTTAGATTTCGACCTCATGTTCCTCCTCCGCGCCGGAAGGTTGAGTAGTGGTTACGGTTGGTGTAGCCACTGCCGTTCTTTTGCGGTTCTGTTCTCGTTTTTTTCCGTTATGTTTCTGTTGTCGTTCTCTGTTTTTTCATCACATGAGGGGTGTGAGCAGAGTTTGGTTGTTTCGATGTAAGGTTGTGATGGGGTAGAAGATGGAGGGGTTGTCGGCGTTTTGGTTACGGTGGTGGTTTTGTCACAGTGAAGGTGGTACGGTGAGGTGGTGGTGTCGTGTTTGCGGAGCTGCGTTTTTTGCCCCGGTGGTTGCGTCGCCAGAGACTGTTTTTGGTGGGATTTGGTGGTTCGGGGTTGTTGGCTGAGTTTGATGTTTGAGGCTGCTGGTGGCTGTGTTGTTGATGGCCGTTTGGTGTTTGGAAGTGAAGAGGAGGTGGTGGTGAGGTGATGATTTAATGTTGTGGTGTTTGGATATTGGTCTCTGTTCTGGTTGTGGTTTTGCCGGTGATTTTGGTTGTGCCAGCAGTGTCAGATGCTATTTTCATTTTTTGTTTTGTTCTTGGGATTCGGGACGGCGGCGGTTTTGGTGGTGGTTGCAACGCCATTGATGTTGTTTTCCGGCAGTGTGGGTGTTTTTGGCGCGGTTCCGGTGGCTTGTGCGGTCCTGGTTCTGCGGTGGTGGAGGTGTTGATGTGGTGGTGGGCTATTGGTGTATGGTGAGGTGTTGACATGCTGACGTGCTGGATCTGACGCTGTTAGTGTGTGGTTGATGCCATGCGTTGTTTGGTTTTCCTTGATATTTGATTCACTGACCATTTTCAAATCTGTTGAGATTTTCAGGATTCTTTTTGAGTCACTGAGGGTTTTCAAATCTGTTGAGATTTGCAGGTTTCTCGTATCTAGGTGAACTCTACCGCTTCGGTGTTGACTGTTCTACCGGCGTCCACAACCTCGACCTTAGGAGGTGCTTATTGGATGCTGATGGGCAGAGTAATTTTGATTCGAGTTCAGGAGTTAGTGTCTAGTGGCGTTGCTACGGGTTGGGATTGTGGTCGTTGGTGAATTTAATTGATGTACTGTAAGGGGTGGATTGGGGGTGAGATTTGATGTACTTTTTAATTGGTTAAAGTGTTTTCATCACTTTGCCTCTCTTTGTATAGTTCAACTATTCCTTATACTTCTTGTTTAGGAATTGTCAATTAATAAAATTTAGCCGATTCAAAAAAAAAAAAAAAACAGTAACAACAAAAACATGATAGAAAAATAAAACAATAAAAATCTCCTCTTGCCAATATTGTCATTTATCCCAATATATGTAACACCAATCCAATCAATACTAAAATTTTAATGATGTCCAATAAATAGACGTTCCGGTTGTGCGTTGGTATTTTTGCCTTTTTGTATATCCATGGGCCACTTTTGCCTTTTTGCCTTTTTGCCTTTTTGCCTTTTTAACATAAAGCCTCATTCATGTTATGAAATGAACCACGGAACAACACCAAGCAACAATTCAAAGTTCTAACAAAATACACTAAGTGAGGGATTAAATTTGAAACACAGAAAAGTTAAAACAAAATAATATGAACCCACCAAACTATTGTAAGAGAAACCAAATATTCATGAATTTCGACGGCTAACACAAATTGAAATATTATGTCAAAAAAAAAACACAAATTGAAATATAAGAGTACTTAATTAATAAATCCTTTTCCAGCATCACAATTTTATAAATAAAAGAAGGCAAAATATTCCAATCCATTCCCACAGAAAATCCGTACTTAACAATTGCAGTGAAAATTCAATATACATAGCATAATTGTTCCCATCCATTAAAGAAATGAAATTCAAATAACATAATAAAATAAATATCTTTTACTAATAAAAGGAAGCTCCCATGTTATTCTTATGTCTCCATTGTGCCTATGTGACATATCTAAATGAGCTCCAATTCTTGATTAAAAAAAGCTCAAATTCTTCATTGTTTTTATCCCACAATTTATTGTATTTGTCTATTCATTCTCCAAAGTCATGGTTATGCATTTTGGTTGAAGAGTAGTTAAAGGCTACTAATGCAATACAATTATTACCACACACATAAAGCTCATGATCATTGGAATTCTTTCCAATCAATATATTCAATAATGATAAAAGAAATATAAATTGTAACCATCTATGATCTTTATAAGCAATACTCACTAACCACAACTTTTTATTCATACTCTCATTTTCATAGTTTTGTTCTTTTACATGTTTTCTATATACCAATTTTACACTTTTAGCAAATCATGTTTCTCAACAAGTGAGTCAACTACTATCTTATCTTTTCGAATATAAATATTTGTCTCATTTCAATGTCTATTTTCCTTACTTTTTAGGGATCAAAAGTCCAAATTAAAGATGACAAAGGAACATATGTTGGAACATGTTGAGTTAGCAATATGTCATTTTAATTATATGTAAGTTTTATTTATACTTAATTTTTAGTGAATAAATTTCATTCTATATTAAAATATAAAAGATATATTAAATTAAAAAATTAAATTACTAAATTATAAATATGTTAAATAAAAAAATTATTATTAATTATGAATGTCCTTTTATGTCATTTCACATTTATCTCTGATTGAACCGCTAATTTTACCAAACACTTTAATTAGCTTATCAGCTATAAGTCATCAGCCATAAGCTATCAGCTATAAGCTATCAGTCATCAGCTATAAGCTAGCTTATCAGCAATCTGCTATTTTTGCCAAAAAGAGCCTTAAAAAGTGAATATTTCAAGACACATCTTATTTGGATATATATCAGTATACTGCTTAGTTGAATGATTTTAATAGATTCATAACTAGTATTTGATATAGAAAAATTAGTAAATATTATTTGTAAATCTATTACAATTGCACAACTCAGTAAATATATCAGTACATATTTAAATAAATGTGTACTGAATAATTCATCTTGAAATGCCTATGTCTCTATTTAAAAAATCTCTTTTTAATTTTATTTCGTTTTCTAATCATTTTTTATACAAGATTTTGTAATCTTATTTAAACATAAGAAAAACTTTTAATTAGATCATTACTTCTACTAATAATATATTAAGATAATTTACTACTAAAAAATTTAATATGTCTTATCAATTATAATAAAATTGTAAATTTTATCTCTAAAATTAAAAAATATACAAAACATAAAAATAGGAACGAAAAAATTAGTTAAAATAAATCTACGCATAAAAATAAGAACAGAAACCACGATAAAATATACGCATAAAAATAGTAACTCATGCAATATAACATATAACAACGTATATATTAAAAAGTTATAACAACTTAAAAAAGGAACACGTTTTCCCTCTTCCTAAGGGATAGGAACGAAGGCGCCAACCGCCATTCCACTCTAGCAGGACTCCTATATAAAGGAGCTCCCCAATACTAGTAAGTAACCTAAGTTCTTGACCTAGCATACTGTTTACGCTGAATTTTGGTAAACAATCACTAGTTAAAGTTATTACAAGAGAGATGAACTAGTAAATCTCGGGACATAATGTTTTACTCATATTCTTTTGATAATTAATGTTCATCATTGCTAATGTACATTTATCGTTGTTTTATATTTTTAAAATAACTTGAATTGCAAGAAAAGAATGTTCATTCAACAGAATGAACAGTGTTGTGAATTCGTCTATTGAACCACACCAATAATCCTTGAACTAGTGTGTGAGGCAAAACAATTAAGGCAACCAACAACAACAATGGATATCCAAGCAATTATAATCACCAAAGCTAAAAAACAATATGAAAAACAATAAAGAACACAAGAATATTGTTTACCCAGTTCGGTGTTAATGAACCTACATCTGGGGGAGAGAGCTCTCCTTTCCACTATCAATCATCTTCCTCAAACTTGATTACAATGAGATTTACAAGAGTTACAAGAAATTAGTGTTTCCCTAATTTCTACCCTTTTCCCAAATCTCTTCCTGTGACCAAGAGATTTCAATTGATAGCAATTACAAGGTGTTAGAAAGAGTACCCAACCCTAGGATTAACCCAAGAGAAACCCCCTTGAACCCTAGCCTCCATTTTGGTGAAACCCCCTTTCAAAACCCTACATTTTTTTTTCTCTCTCTCTCTGCAGAAAAACAGAACAGCCATATATATAATCGCGGCCGCGCCGCGCGTCACCTACCGGCGCCCCGCGCCAGGCCACCAGACGCCACAGCTCAAACGAGCAGCTTCCTGGCGCCTGGCGCCATGCACTGACCCTTCCACCATTTTTCTGCACCATTTCACTTGATCATGCAATTCAAAGGCAATCTTCAACAATCTCCACCTTGCCTTTAAATTCATGGTGATGTCAACTTCCCATCAACCATCGTGCTGCTCCACCTGTTTCCAACAAACTTGTTAGAACCACAAGTATTACCTCAGACCCTTCATCCCTCGGAATACCTTCCGCCCTCATGAAGATCTTGCATCCCACTACCATAGAATTTCAGGTAGCCCCCACAAGATTCACCGCAACCTCTTCGACCCCCAGAGTGTTCAGCTCCGTACTCTCGAAGAACCGCTTGCATCCCAACTATCACCGGAATTTTAGATAGCCATACAAGCTCCACCGTACCCTCTTCAGACCCCGGATTGAACCTGTCCGTCCTCCTGAAGAATCGCTTGCCTCCGACCATTCTTGGAATTTTAGAACAGCCCTACAAACCTCCACCACCCTTCGAACCCCGGAATGTCTTCCGTACTTTCGAAGAAAAAAATGCTTGCCCTCAACTTAGCCTTGGAATTTTAGGCAAGTTCCACAAGCCGCAACTTCAAATTCTCTTGTATCCAACTACCTCTAATAGTCCCACAAGATCCCGAATTTGAACACCGTTGCTTCCAATTGCCTCCCTGAAGATCTTTCAAGTTTTGCACTTCTTCAGACACAATTGAAACTTAATCCACAAGGTCTCCATAGCCATACCACCTTGGTGTACCTCCACCTCAAACTGAGATTACTCCACCAAAGTATCAAACCGGTATTTTCACTATGATTTCCCACCTTGTAACCTGCAAAACTGTCAATAATTGCTCTGAAACAAACTTCAGGCCATTGTTAGTATCCAACAATTCCAGTTTAGTTCCAACACCTAGCAAACCTCATTTCACTAGTCACACTAAACCTATGTCACTAACAAGTATCAGCTGAAGTTCCACAACTCAAACCATATGAGAAATACCTCTAGTAACAAATGCATAACCAACAGTAGAACCAACTATCTATGCATTTTTAAGTTCAAGAAAAATTACCTCACATCATGTAAAAGAGACTCACCGATACCTTGAACCTTACAAGCTTTCCCGTCTTCAAGATGAACAACTTCACCTTCAACTAGCTTTAGGGCTTCAAGAATATTCTTTCTCGGGACGCATGTGATAGGAGCATCAAAGTCCACGACTTAAGACTCCACCGATTCCGAACTTCATACCACTAGAGTTTCCGCATCCTCATAACCAAGTTGTTGTTTCAAGAGCCACCCGAGTATTATTCCACCGCCTCTCTAGGCCGATGTTGAGTATTATTACCACCGCCTCTCCAGGCTGATGTTGAGTATTATTACCACCGCCTCTCCAGACTGATGTTGAGTATTATTACCACCGCCTCTCCAGGCTGATGTTGAGTATTATTACCACCGCCTCTCCAGGCTGACCTTCATTGCAATCTCCTTTAGATTTTTACCTTCGAGGCACCGGATAACCACACTCCATGTTTTATCCATCTTCTCAACCATTAGAATTGCTTCCATCTTCACTTTCCACAATTCAAAATTGTTTCCGGAAAGTCTCACCCATGGTGCCTTAATTTGTTTAAACCTTTGCCCCACGGTGGGCGCCAATTGTTGTGAATTCGTCCCATGTTATTCTTATGTCTCCATTGTGCCTATGTGGCATATCTAAATGAGCTCCAATTCTTGATTAAAAAAAGCTCAAATTCTTCATTGTTTTTATCCCACAATTTATTGTATTTGTCTATTCATTCTCCAAAGTCATGGTTATGCATTTTGGTTGAAGAGTAGTTAAAGGCTACTAATGCAATACAATTATTACCACACACATAAAGCTCATGATCATTGGAATTCTTTCCAATCAATATATTCAATAATGATAAAAGAAATATAAATTGTAACCATCTATGATCTTTATAAGCAATACTCACTAACCACAACTTTTTATTCATACTCTCATTTTCATAGTTTTGTTCTTTTACATGTTTTCTATATACCAATTTTACACTTTTAGCAAATCATGTTTCTCAACAAGTGAGTTAACTACTATCTTATCTTTTCGAGTATAAATATTTGTCTCATTTCAATGTCTATTTTCCTTACTTTTTAGGGATCAAAAGTCCAAATTAAAGATGACAAAGGAACATATGTTGGAACATGTTGAGTTAGCAATATGTCATTTTAATTATATGTAAGTTTTATTTATACTTAATTTATAGATTTGTATGTTATGTAAAAAAATATCGTATGTTTTTGATTTAGCAACATATTATTTGGTTCTAATTTTCTTTCAAAATATTGTATGTCTTTCAAAATTCTAATTTTCTAAAATTGTATATATGATACTTTGATTGATGGTGAATTTGCTAAAGAAGGAGAGGTAGGGGAATAGTTGCAGGATCATTCTTGGCAAGGAAGGAGTAACTGACGACTATGATAGTGCATTGGCAAAGAAGGCAATGTTGTGTGAAAATCTCCATGTCATATTGAAATATGTGAAGAGTAAAAAATTCTTATTTATTTATTTATTTATTTACTAATAAAAGGAAGCTCATGTTAGCTTATAGGCCTCCATTTTGCCTATGTGGCATGCTTTAGAGAGTTTTCATATCTATCTAAAAATCATCTTACAATTTATTTTATGTGTCCATTCATTCTCCATAATAGTTATCTATATGTTACAATAATAATAACGTGTCCCAATATATTTTTTGCAAAAAAAAATAATAAAAAAATGCTATGACTAATATTGATAATTATGCAAGTGAAAGTACAAGTGACAAATAATATTATTTTATTTTTTATTTATAAAAAGAAGCTTGAATAGCTCCTGGACAAACATTTTACTTATGTGTCATTCTATAAAAAATTTATAATCTCTACAATAGACATTATAGAATTTCTAATAGAATTTACACCTCTATAAAAAATTTCTAATAGAATTGATAAAAATTAGTATATATAGTAAGATTTTATAATAATTAAATTAAAATGAAAAAAAATGCATTATAGGCTGGAATTATGATGCTGCAAATGAATGGATCGATGGGCTAGCTATAATAATTCATACTCCAAATCAATATAGGTCAACTTTTATTTTTTTTGTTGAGAATCAATGGTCTATCAACACAACAATTGTGACTACTTTGCATTTCCTTCATATACCTTATTATGTAACTCCCAATTAATTAATCAATTTTTGTTCTTTTTGGTAATGTAAATTCTTACAAAGAAAACCATGTATAAATTTATGGTTATAACTTTTACAATTCTATAACTTTCAATATAATAAATTGTAGTGAGAGATGAAATGATGCATCCATGTTAATGTTTCATTGTATACTTATTTGCAAGCTTTTAAAATTCTCCTTTTGCTCTTTCACTGTAACAGCCCGTTTTTCCAGGGCCAGAAAAGTCAATATTTTTTTTTCTTTTCAACTAACACTCAGAGTGCGCATAGAATAATTTTCAATGAGCCGACATTCAAATATACAAAAGAACTCATTACCATAAGGTGCTTCGACAAGCAAAGTGTACTCCTGAATAATTACAATCCAAGTCTAAGTATTCAAATACTCACAATAAAACAAGTTAGAAAACCCTATGCTAACCAAAAAGCACGGTGCACAAAACACACCGGCGCATAGTCTAACTATACTAAGCTTCACCACGTGCTCACTATGGCCTAGAACTGCCACCGTCGTCACCACGACCTAACCCATCATCTGGGTGGGATGAGCCCGCAAATGAAAGAAAGGGTCACCACAAAATAAAAGGTATATATATATATATATAACCGGTGCGAAAGATTGTACACATAACAATAATTCCACAAACACAAGAGAAAGCTCTTTAACCACCAAAGCAATTCCCACCAACGGGTTCATATAAGCAATGCACACATAGCCTATAATGCAACCTCTACAATGCGTGGTACTAACCCTAGCTACCACGATGCATGAGTTCCGGAATCGTAGGTCCATCCCCTACTAACAATATTAATAAAATCCCGTAGCTCTCCCGATCACTACAAGGATTAGAGTGGGCTCTCCCGATCACCACACCCCTACCATAAGTATCAATAAAATCCCGTAGCTCTCCCGATCACTACAAGGATTAGAGTGGGCTCTCCCGATCACCACACCCCGTAGCTCTCCCGATCACTACGTATCGATCTCAACAAAAAGTCTCGTAGCTCTCCCGATCACTACGAACCATTAGGGTGGGCTCTCCCGATCACCACACCGGGCACGCAACTACCAAATGCATGAGCATACGCTTCCCCATATATGCTAATGCAATGAATACATACCTCTCTAGCATATGTAAACCAAACATAACAACATACATACATTTCTCATCATATGTATTCCAAACACCTGTTCATACATATATTCTCATAATCATATGTAAACAACGCACGTATTGTAAACACTTTCTCATCACGAGAATACATAACACATACATGCCAAACACACAAACATGCATACCAGCAAACCAAGCATGTCGTAACCGTTTTAAAAGACGGAAATAAAGTGGACCCTTACCTCGGCAAGCTTCCGTTACTCTTTTTCGCGAAAATCTACAACACACGCTACCTAAAATAAATGTAGCGTAACATCAATAAAATACTCCCAACGTATCCTATCGAAACGAAACTTGTTCTCTAAAAACTAGGGGGATTTAAGGTACTTTCTCACACTCTCGGATAGTGATTACGAGTCCTCCCCATAGTGATTAAAAATTCACGAAGTTAATTGCACTATTTCTCGCTACGCGAAAATATTTTCGTTTCAAAACAAACTAAGAAACACTTTGATTCCTAACTCCAAGGCAATCAATTTTCACATACTAAAACCATTTGAAAACAACCCAAAAACTCTTTGAAAATTTTCACAAAAATAAAAGTTTACTTGCGCCACAAGTTACAAGTTTTTCCTTTCAAATAAAATGGCCATAACTCGCTCATTCTTTATCCAATCGAGACGAGCCATACGCCGAAATCTTCGTCTCGAAAAGACGAATCAAATAGTTAAGTTTCTAGGTCACAAAAACAAATTTAAAATGACCAGAATACCCTTTAAGTTTTCGGCCAGAACCAAAATAACAAGCTAACTCCCAAAATTTTCCTTTTCAAATCCATAGTCTAAATCAATTAGCTCCCAAAATCATTTAATTGATCAAACAAAACATTTCCAAACATAATCCACAAATCACATGATTTCTCAAGAACACACACAAAATAATTTTTCTTGTTTCTCAAAACAAAATCATTTATCACACATCCATTTCCATAAAAAGCCTTAAAACAACATCATGAACACAATCTCTAAACAAAAATTCATGTTCATGATCAAGAGAAATTTTTCTCTCAAAACCCTAACCCAAAATCTCATGAAAATCTCATCACTCCATGGAAATCAACCTTACTAAGCTTAAACATGCTAATCTAACACTCATGAATAACTTCTATGGGACAAAAGCATTTATGAATCATTTTCTAACATTTTCATCTCAAGAACATAAACCTATCAATCCATAAAACTCTAATGATCCAACAAGAATAGGTTTAGTTACCTTAGAAGATGATCCTTGCAAATTTCCAATGATCCAACAAGCTTTTAATCAAGAGAAATGGTGAAGAGTTGAAATTTTGGTCCATGGTTGGGAGAGAAAGAAAGCTCACGGCCAAACCAAGAAGAATGGAGTTGTGTTACTTTTCTCTAAGTCTCCTTACATACATGTCTTGCTAACTTATGGCCTTTGGATCAAATAGTAAAAAGTTGCAAGACTAAATCCTAGCCCTTGGATCAATCCAAGTCTATCCTCACAAGATATTTCCCACGACCTCTTACGACAAAACGCACGTTCAGTTCTCGCGCATCGCGACGAACGTAAAACACAAAAACAGGAAACCTACGGAAAGAACGTCTAACGTTTTTCCATTCCAAAACTTATCGTCGAATATTTTTCTGCGACTGTAATTTTCTTCCACACCTTGGAAAATTATTCTCAGAACATATCCTAACTCGCGCAGATATATAAAACTTCCACCCGAAATCCTACTGAATTCAGAACCAGTAAATTTCACAACAGCGGGTAAAATCTTGCTCGTTTTTCCAAAGACGAGAATAACCCAAAACTCGGATTTCTGGCTTCACAGAAATCTCCTAATACTTAAAAGAGGATCACGACCCGAAAGTCTGTGCCTTTCCAGCGCACGAGCACAAAACAGGCTCCGTTTCAGCAAAAATCTCATTTATGCGACGATACTCACAAAAACAGCTTCACCAAAAACCCTAAAACTCGTAGCCATTACTTATTTTATTCACCAAAAGGTACAGTGGAATTACGGGTCTTACATTACTACCCTCCAAAAAGAAGTTTCGTCCTCGAAACTAAAAATAAGAGTAACAACTCAACTAAATTTTACCATCACCAACACAACAAAATCCCTCAGGATTAGGTGCAGCCACACAGATGCTAACACCGGGTGAAGTCACACAGATACTCTCACCAACACACTGGCACAACCGTGCACCAACCGCAACTCTCAACGAGTTCACCACTCAAAAATTTACGTCACAACAGAGGTTCACAACCTCTAGTTCCCAAAGATCCTCGTGCCCACAAACAAAAATTTCCAAGTCACCTCTTTCGCCTCCGCGACATAGCCAATTTCCCTAGGTTCACGCGAAGCAGTTACTGGCTACCCTCCAAAAAGAAACACCGAAACTTTCTGCGCACCCGCAAGGCCGGCAAAACTAGTCATTTCCAGTCAACACGACTCCGTCTATTATCAACAAGAGATTAAGGATGATCAGTTCCTCAATTTGTCAATAAATAGTCGACAATCATGATGGTGGTTTAGACCATCTTTACCCAACTTAAACGATGCTTCATTCTGCTTATGCTCAATGTCCTCCGAGTCACAAGGGTTCCACAAATCTTTCGAGGTTTTTCTTAATGTTTCCCTCGATCTCTTACGAATACAAGGTCGAAGTCGTAAGACACAACACTCAAGACACATCGTTCAAGCTCTCATGATTCCACTCATGAAACATCCGTTGAACATCATTCAACAATAATACAATGCCACCACGGCAGGTACCACCAAAACCATTACATTCCGAACAAGTTGTCTTCTCTATAGAAGAATTTTCCGCTCTACCAATATCCATAAGTCCGCAACTCAATGAATACGTCGAACCGTATGTTCACATTCGAATCACTTTCCAAACACGACTTAAATAATATCATCCCAACATCCGGTTAATGATTACAACTCCTCAAATTTTTTTTTCTCGGCGCATGTCAGACTATGCCATTTACTTCTCTTGGACTCCTTTTATCCAAACATTTCTGAGTCTCAACAGAAAATCTCATACAACGGCTACTAACTCATAACCCGACACAGAACAAACACTAGAACTGACACTACTCTAGCTATGTTCTAACCGACTCTGGACTAACGACTCAAGTATACACTTTCCCTTTGAAGATTTAAAGCCGTGCTCTGATACCAATTGTAACAGCCCGTTTTTCCAGGGCCAGAAAAGTCAATATTTTTTTTTTCTTTTCAACTAACACTCAGAGTGCGCATAGAATAATTTTCAATGAGCCGACATTCAAATATACAAAAGAACTCATTACCATAAGGTGCTTCGACAAGCAAAGTGTACTCCTGAATAATTACAATCCAAGTCTAAGTATTCAAATACTCACAACAAAACAAGTTAGAAAACCCTATGCTAACCAAAAAGCACGGTGCACAAAACACACCGGCGCATAGTCTAACTATACTAAGCTTCACCACGTGCTCACTATGGCCTAGAACTGCCACCGTCGTCACCACGACCTAACCCATCATCTGGGTGGGATGAGCCCGCAAATGAAAGAAAGGGTCACCACAAAATAAAAGGTATATATATATATATATATATAACCGGTGCGAAAGATTGTACACATAACAATAATTCCACAAACACAAGAGAAAGCTCTTTAACCACCAAAGCAATTCCCACCAACGGGTTCATATAAGCAATGCACACATAGCCTATAATGCAACCTCTACAATGCGTGGTACTAACCCTAGCTACCACGATGCATGAGTTCCGGAATCGTAGGTCCATCCCCTACTAACAATATTAATAAAATCCCGTAGCTCTCCCGATCACTACAAGGATTAGAGTGGGCTCTCCCGATCACCACACCCCTACCATAAGTATCAATAAAATCCCGTAGCTCTCCCGATCACTACAAGGATTAGAGTGGGCTCTCCCGATCACCACACCCCGTAGCTCTCCCGATCACTACGTATCGATCTCAACAAAAAGTCTCGTAGCTCTCCCGATCACTACGAACCATTAGGGTGGGCTCTCCCGATCACCACACCGGGCACGCAACTACCAAATGCATGAGCATACGCTTCCCCATATATGCTAATGCAATGAATACATACCTCTCTAGCATATGTAAACCAAACATAACAACATACATACATTTCTCATCATATGTATTCCAAACACCTGTTCATACATATATTCTCATAATCATATGTAAACAACGCACGTATTGTAAACACTTTCTCATCACGAGAATACATAACACATACATGCCAAACACACAAACATGCATACCAGCAAACCAAGCATGTCGTAACCGTTTTAAAAGACGGAAATAAAGTGGACCCTTACCTCGGCAAGCTTCCGTTACTCTTTTTCGCGAAAATCTACAACACACGCTACCTAAAATAAATGTAGCGTAACATCAATAAAATACTCCCAACGTATCCTATCGAAACGAAACTTGTTCTCTAAAAACTAGGGGGATTTAAGGTACTTTCTCACACTATTTCTCGCTACGCGAAAATATTTTCGTTTCAAAACAAACTAAGAAACACTTTGATTCCTAACTCCAAGGCAATCAATTTTCACATACTAAAACCATTTGAAAACAACCCAAAAACTCTTTGAAAATTTTCACAAAAATAAAAGTTTACTTGCGCCACAAGTTACAAGTTTTTCCTTTCAAATAAAATGGCCATAACTCGCTCATTCTTTATCCAATCGAGACGAGCCATACGCCGAAATCTTCGTCTCGAAAAGACGAATCAAATAGTTAAGTTTCTAGGTCACAAAAACAAATTTAAAATGACCAGAATACCCTTTAAGTTTTCGGCCAGAACCAAAATAACAAGCTAACTCCCAAAATTTTCCTTTTCAAATCCATAGTCTAAATCAATTAGCTCCCAAAATCATTTAATTGATCAAACAAAACATTTCCAAACATAATCCACAAATCACATGATTTCTCAAGAACACACACAAAATAATTTTTCTTGTTTCTCAAAACAAAATCATTTATCACACATCCATTTCCATAAAAAGCCTTAAAACAACATCATGAACACAATCTCTAAACAAAAATTCATGTTCATGATCAAGAGAAATTTTTCTCTCAAAACCCTAACCCAAAATCTCATGAAAATCTCATCACTCCATGGAAATCAACCATACTAAGCTTAAACATGCTAATCTAACACTCATGAATAACTTCTATGGGACAAAAGCATTTATGAATCATTTTCTAACATTTTCATCTCAAGAACATAAACCTATCAATCCATAAAACTCTAATGATCCAACAAGAATAGGTTTAGTTACCTTAGAAGATGATCCTTGCAAATTTCCAATGATCCAACAAGCTTTTAATCAAGAGAAATGGTGAAGAGTTGAAATTTTGGTCCATGGTTGGGAGAGAAAGAAAGCTCACGGCCAAACCAAGAAGAATGGAGTTGTGTTACTTTTCTCTAAGTCTCCTTACATACATGTCTTGCTAACTTATGGCCTTTGGATCAAATAGTAAAAAGTTGCAAGACTAAATCCTAGCCCTTGGATCAATCCAAGTCTATCCTCACAAGATATTTCCCACGACCTCTTACGACAAAACGCACGTTCAGTTCTCGCGCATCGCGACGAACGTAAAACACAAAAACAGGAAACCTACGGAAAGAACGTCTAACGTTTTTCCATTCCAAAACTTATCGTCGAATATTTTTCTGCGACTGTAATTTTCTTCCACACCTTGGAAAATTATTCTCAGAACATATCCTAACTCGCGCAGATATATAAAACTTCCACCCGAAATCCTACTGAATTCAGAACCAGTAAATTTCACAACAGCGGGTAAAATCTTGCTCGTTTTTCCAAAGACGAGAATAACCCAAAACTCGGATTTCTGGCTTCACAGAAATCTCCTCATACTTAAAAGAGGATCACGACCCGAAAGTCTGTGCCTTTCCAGCGCACGAGCACAAAACAGGCTCCGTTTCAGCAAAAATCTCATTTATGCGACGATACTCACAAAAACAGCTTCACCAAAAACCCTAAAACTCGTAGCCATTACTTATTTTATTCACCAAAAGGTACAGTGGAATTACGGGTCTTACATTACTACCCTCCAAAAAGAAGTTTCGTCCTCGAAACTAAAAATAAGAGTAACAACTCAACTAAATTTTACCATCACCAACACAACAAAATCCCTCAGGATTAGGTGCAGCCACACAGATGCTAACACCGGGTGAAGTCACACAGATACTCTCACCAACACACTGGCACAACCGTGCACCAACCGCAACTCTCAACGAGTTCACCACTCAAAAATTTACGTCACAACAGAGGTTCACAACCTCTAGTTCCCAAAGATCCTCGTGCCCACAAACAAAAATTTCCAAGTCACCTCTTTCGCCTCCGCGACATAGCCAATTTCCCTAGGTTCACGCGAAGCAGTTACTGGCTACCCTCCAAAAAGAAACACCGAAACTTTCTGCGCACCCGCAAGGCCGGCAAAACTAGTCATTTCCAGTCAACACGACTCCGTCTATTATCAACAAGAGATTAAGGATGATCAGTTCCTCAATTTGTCAATAAATAGTCGACAATCATGATGGTGGTTTAGACCATCTTTACCCAACTTAAACGATGCTTCATTCTGCTTATGCTCAATGTCCTCCGAGTCACAAGGGTTCCACAAATCTTTCGAGGTTTTTCTTAATGTTTCCCTCGATCTCTTACGAATACAAGGTCGAAGTCGTAAGACACAACACTCAAGACACATCGTTCAAGCTCTCATGATTCCACTCATGAAACATCCGTTGAACATCATTCAACAATAATACAATGCCACCACGGCAGGTACCACCAAAACCATTACATTCCGAACAAGTTGTCTTCTCTATAGAAGAATTTTCCGCTCTACCAATATCCATAAGTCCGCAACTCAATGAATACGTCGAACCGTATGTTCACATTCGAATCACTTTCCAAACACGACTTAAATAATATCATCCCAACATCCGGTTAATGATTACAACTCCTCAAATTTTTTTTTCTCGGCGCATGTCAGACTATGCCATTTACTTCTCTTGGACTCCTTTTATCCAAACATTTCTGAGTCTCAACAGAAAATCTCATACAACGGCTACTAACTCATAACCCGACACAGAACAAACACTAGAACTGACACTACTCTAGCTATGTTCTAACCGACTCTGGACTAACGACTCAAGTATACACTTTCCCTTTGAAGATTTAAAGCCGTGCTCTGATACCAATTGTAACAGCCCGTTTTTCCAGGGCCAGAAAAGTCAATATTTTTTTTTTCTTTTCAACTAACACTCAGAGTGCGCATAGAATAATTTTCAATGAGCCGACATTCAAATATACAAAAGAACTCATTACCATAAGGTGCTTCGACAAGCAAAGTGTACTCCTGAATAATTACAATCCAAGTCTAAGTATTCAAATACTCACAACAAAACAAGTTAGAAAACCCTATGCTAACCAAAAAGCACGGTGCACAAAACACACCGGCGCATAGTCTAACTATACTAAGCTTCACCACGTGCTCACTATGGCCTAGAACTGCCACCGTCGTCACCACGACCTAACCCATCATCTGGGTGGGATGAGCCCGCAAATGAAAGAAAGGGTCACCACAAAATAAAAGGTATATATATATATATAACCGGTGCGAAAAACAATAATTCCACAAACACAAGAGAAAGCTCTTTAACCACCAAAGCAATTCCCACCAACGGGTTCATATAAGCAATGCACACATAGCCTATAATGCAACCTCTACAATGCGTGGTACTAACCCTAGCTACCACGATGCATGAGTTCCGGAATCGTAGGTCCATCCCCTACTAACAATATTAATAAAATCCCGTAGCTCTCCCGATCACTACAAGGATTAGAGTGGGCTCTCCCGATCACCACACCCCTACCATAAGTATCAATAAAATCCCGTAGCTCTCCCGATCACTACAAGGATTAGAGTGGGCTCTCCCGATCACCACACCCCGTAGCTCTCCCGATCACTACTTATCGATCTCAACAAAAAGTCTCGTAGCTCTCCCGATCACTACGAACCATTAGGGTGGGCTCTCCCGATCACCACACCGGGCACGCAACTACCAAATGCATGAGCATACGCTTCCCCATATATGCTAATGCAATGAATACATACCTCTCTAGCATATGTAAACCAAACATAACAACATACATACATTTCTCATCATATGTATTCCAAACACCTGTTCATACATATATTCTCATAATCATATGTAAACAACGCACGTATTGTAAACACTTTCTCATCACGAGAATACATAACACATACATGCCAAACACACAAACATGCATACCAGCAAACCAAGCATGTCGTAACCGTTTTAAAAGACGGAAATAAAGTGGACCCTTACCTCGGCAAGCTTCCGTTACTCTTTTTCGCGAAAATCTACAACACACGCTACCTAAAATAAATGTAGCGTAACATCAATAAAATACTCCCAACGTATCCTATCGAAACGAAACTTGTTCTCTAAAAACTAGGGGGATTTAAGGTACTTTCTCACACTCTCGGATAGTGATTACGAGTCCTCCCCATAGTGATTAAAAATTCACGAAGTTAATTGCACTATTTCTCGCTACGCGAAAATATTTTCGTTTCAAAACAAACTAAGAAACACTTTGATTCCTAACTCCAAGGCAATCAATTTTCACATACTAAAACCATTTGAAAACAACCCAAAAACTCTTTGAAAATTTTCACAAAAATAAAAGTTTACTTGCGCCACAAGTTACAAGTTTTTCCTTTCAAATAAAATGGCCATAACTCGCTCATTCTTTATCCAATCGAGACGAGCCATACGCCGAAATCTTCGTCTCGAAAAGACGAATCAAATAGTTAAGTTTCTAGGTCACAAAAACAAATTTAAAATGACCAGAATACCCTTTAAGTTTTCGGCCAGAACCAAAATAACAAGCTAACTCCCAAAATTTTCCTTTTCAAATCCATAGTCTAAATCAATTAGCTCCCAAAATCATTTAATTGATCAAACAAAACATTTCCAAACATAATCCACAAATCACATGATTTCTCAAGAACACACACAAAATAATTTTTCTTGTTTCTCAAAACAAAATCATTTATCACACATCCATTTCCATAAAAAGCCTTAAAACAACATCATGAACACAATCTCTAAACAAAAATTCATGTTCATGATCAAGAGAAATTTTTCTCTCAAAACCCTAACCCAAAATCTCATGAAAATCTCATCACTCCATGGAAATCAACCATACTAAGCTTAAACATGCTAATCTAACACTCATGAATAACTTCTATGGGACAAAAGCATTTATGAATCATTTTCTAACATTTTCATCTCAAGAACATAAACCTATCAATCCATAAAACTCTAATGATCCAACAAGAATAGGTTTAGTTACCTTAGAAGATGATCCTTGCAAATTTCCAATGATCCAACAAGCTTTTAATCAAGAGAAATGGTGAAGAGTTGAAATTTTGGTCCATGGTTGGGAGAGAAAGAAAGCTCACGGCCAAACCAGGAAGAATGGAGTTGTGTTACTTTTCTCTAAGTCTCCTTACATACATGTCTTGCTAACTTATGGCATTTGGATCAAATAGTAAAAAGTTGCAAGACTAAATCCTAGCCCTTGGACCAATCCAAGTCTATCCTCACAAGATATTTCCCACGACCTCTTACGACAAAACGCACGTTCAGTTCTCGCGCATCGCGACGAACGTAAAACACAAAAACAGGAAACCTATGGAAAGAACGTCTAACGTTTTTCCATTCCAAAACTTATCGTCGAATCTTTTTCCGCGATTGTAATTTTCTTCCACACCTTGGAAAATTATTCTCAGAACATATCCTAACTCGCGCAGATATATAAAACTTCCACCCGAAATCCTACTGACTTCAGAACCAGTAAAATTTCACAACAGCGGGTAAAATCTTGCTCGTTTTTCCAAAGACGAGAATAACCCAAAACTCGGATTTCTGGCTTCACAGAAATCTCCTCATACTTAAAAGAGGATCACGACCCGAAAGTCTGTGCCTTTCCAGCGCACGAGCACAAAACAGGCTCCGTTTCAGCAAAAATCTCATTTATGCGACGATACTCACAAAAACAGCTTCACCAAAAACCCTAAAACTCGTAGCCATTACTTATTTTATTCACCAAAAGGTACAGTGGAATTACGGGTCTTACATTCACTATATATTGCCTTATGTAGAGCTCCTTTTTACAAATTAGTGTGTGAAATTTTATTTTGAGAGGGTTGAATAGAAGAAGAATATTTAGTTTCTCGAACCTTTTGAGATCTCACCGTATGTCTATCTTTTGTCTCCAAATTCAACGAAGAACACCACCATGAAGAAGAAAACGTGTTGGTTTACATTATGAAGAAAAAATGTTTGCAAGATTAAATTTATTTTTGCATGGGCCTACATAAAAGTTTCTTTCCTTCACCTTTTAAGATTAGTCCAAACGGTGGAAAGATTCAGTTTCCATCATCTTTCTGTCCCCGAATTTCTTTCCTTCTACTTTCCCTTAAACCAAACATAGTGTAAATTTGATAGAATGGAGTAAACGGTTACAATTTGATGCATAATTTTTAAAAAATGAGATCACATGATAAATAAGTCAATAAAAATATAAACAAAACTACGATATACATCAATAAAAAATCTCACATTTTTAAATAATTTTAAATTTAATTTTTATTGTATATTAATATTTAATATAATGATATTTTAATATATTATCAATCATATTACTATATATGTGATTATACTTCTCACATTTTTTAATCATTTTTAATTTTATTTTTGTTCATATATTAATATTTAATATAATCATATTTTAAAATTTTATCAATCATTTAACTATATATGTGATTATACTTAATTATTTTAATTGTATATTTTAATCGAACCCGTGCAATGCACGGGTTTATTCCTAGTATGAAAAAAAAGGAAAGACACATGGGAAAACAGAATGGTAAGTCTTGTAAAAAAAAAAACACAGAATGGTAAGTAAATTAAAAATCAAGCCAAATTAGTTATTGTTCTACTGGCCACAATAAATGGAAAGTTTCCATTGGAAAGGCTCAAAGCGGTTAAACAGTTTAATTGGAAAAAATTAAAACTGCTCACTTTTTTAAATTTAAAAAACAATCGTGTCCTTTAAAATTGAGGGTAAAATGGGGATTACATAAAGTCTACACCAAAATCTCATATCCCCTTTATATATAGTTATAGATATATTTGACCTCTGCGTTACAAGATCTATCTTTATACTACTAAAATAAATATGATAGAGACGAAATAAGATATCAAACGGAATAACGATAGAATATGATATAGACGAATAATGATTATTTTATATCCTCATAAAACAATTAGACCGATGGACTTTTCTTTTTGTATCTGACACCATGGCTACATTTTTTTTTTTATAATCAAAATGGTATATTAACGGTTGTCTAAAATCCAACACATGAAATAACGTCTAGAAAATAAGCTATAAGCTCGTGATGGAAAGACATAAACTATAAGTCAATATAAGCTCGTGATGAAAATAAATATACCAACAAAACATCTCATTGTGTATACTATTGCGGTTGTTTAAGGTACACTTCTTGGACTGTTAAAGTATACTATTGCGGTTGTTTAATTGTTTAAATATTAATGTTTTTTTTACACAATTTAAATGTTAATGTTAAAACGAATAATTACAAAATATTTTAAATTTTAATATTTTTTGTACAATAATGTTTTCATTTTTTAAAGACTAACCGGTCTAAAAGAGTAAATAAAAATATTCTAAAGATTGTATTCCAAACAAACACAGTATAAAGACTAAATTAAAGATTTAGCTGATAAAAAAAATCTTATAAATTAAAAGTTGTTAATTAAACAAACTCATAGTTTATATTTACTATAACATACTTACAATATTTATTTTTAACTAGCATTCCGACGGGCACTCCCGTGTCCGTCAGTCCGCTCTTTTTTGTTTCGTGGACTACAACCCGTTTATGTGATTCACATTTTCTATTATGCTAACTTATATGTTGAATATTATAATAATTTTTTTGCACATTATTTTTCTTTTTTTATGAATAGTTGGTTTTTGGAAAACAACAAATTAAGTTACATAGAGACATTAAATTAAATGTTAGAAATCATTAAGTAAAAATGTGCACATTTTAGTGAAAGGAGTATCTGAGATATACATGTTAGTAGAATATAAAATGCAGATCTTATAGTAGAATATAAAATGTGCACATCTTATACAAAATAAATAAGCACATGAGAAGTATGACATCTATCTTTTAAAAAGTATGGCAATTGATTCTATTCATTGATTATGCTTATGAGTCTATACATACGAAACTTTCATATGGGAGGACTGAAATACAGAAGTACTTAGATACTATCCCTTGAATAGTTAAAAACTACATGATTAATGCACTTCGTTAGTAAAAATTACAGTAGTATTAAAAATTAATTAAAAGATTTCCTTTGCCACAACAAACATTTCACTTTTCAAATTACTTCCTTCAAGCATCCAAATATGATACATATGACCCTCTAAATGTGCACAAAATAAAGAGCAAGTAAAATTAGTGAAAGAAACAATAAGAATTGATTTTAACTAAAAACAAACAATAAGCAAACCTCTTAAGTAGTCTCTTGCATGCAATCTTCATGTTATTCTTTCATCATATTACTCTCCTCTATGTATTCTCCATGACCTCTATTTTCATACCCATTTTCATAGTCTATTCTTCTATATCTCTATATCTCTTTTGTTATAGAGTACTTTCTCTCACTTTTCACGTCGAAGGGATCTCAATAGAAAAAAAAAATATGAAACTTTAATATGTAAAACAAAAATATTTAGAAAAAAGAAATACAAAAAGAGGTAAGAGTAAGAAAATTAAGATTAAAATAAAATAATAACAATGAGCAAAACCTGAAAACAACGGTAACAACAAAAACATTAATAGAAAAATAAAACAATAAAAATCTCCTCTTGCCAATATTGTCATTTATCCTAATATATGTAACACCAATCCAATCAATACTAAATTTTAATGATGTCCAATAAATAGAAAAAATACAACCAATTTCATAATAAAAAGAAGAGAATAGAAATCAGGAGATGGAATAAAAAAATGTATAGTTAAAAAGAGAGAGAATGAGCTATTTTTCTGTTATATTACCGACGGATATGTTGGAGTAATTTGAGAATAGAGAACGAAAATGAATTGAATAGAAAGATTAGAGAAAATGAAAGTTGTTATTCATCCACTAGGGGCAAAGGTATTTATATACAAAAGGAGGCTTGCTTCACTACCAAGCAATTGTAACTAACTACCTAGGACAAATCGAAAAATCTCTAACTGACTAACTATCAGAATCTCAGCGTTCAGAACCTGCGTGTTCAGAACCTGAGTCTCCATAGCTTCTTGAGAACCTGGAGCTTCGCAGCTTCTGAGAGCTTCTCAGCTTCTGAGAGCTTCTCAGCTTCTGAGAGCTTCTCAGAACATGTATTACAAACATCACACCTCCTAATCCATGTTCTCCAATGATCCCATTCCTATAAGCTTCTTCAGAGTATCAAACCTTGCCTTAGCCATAGGTTTGGTTAGAATATCTGCAAGTTGAATCTCAGTATTGCAATATTCCAACTCAAGCTTCTCCTTGTTCACTTGATCTCTTAAAAAGTGAAACCTTCTTTCAATATGCTTGCTCCTGCCATGACTCACAGGATTGTTAGCCAAGTCGATTGCTGACTTGTTGTCCACAAGCACCTTCATCTTTGTTACTTCAACTGCCTTAAGTTCTGAAAGTAACATCTCAATCCAATTTGCCTGACATGCTGCAAATGAAGCTGCAACATACTCAGCTTCACATGATGATAATGCAACTATTCCTTGTTTCTTAGAACACCAAGAAATTGGTGCATTGCCAATCATGAACAAGTAACCTGCAGTGCTCTTTCTATCATCTTGATCTCCTCCCCAATCAGAGTCCGAGTAGCCATAAGCCTCTAACTTCTTACTACTGTTCCTTTGGTTTGGAATCAAAATGCCATGATCATTAGTACCCTTTACATATCTGAGCACTCTCTTTGCAGCAGTCAAGTGACACATCCTTGGTTGATCCATAAATCTGCTTAGCAGACCAACACTATGACATAAGTCAATCCTAGTGTTGCACAAGTACCTCAATGAACCTATAATCTGCTTGTACAAGGTTGAATCGACCAATTCATCATCTGTATTCTTGCTCAGCTTCACACCAGTTTCCATAGGAGTAATTGCTGGGTTGCAATTGCTCATATGAAACCTCTTCAATATGTCTGCAACATATTTCTTCTGATGCAAGAAACAGCCTCTGCTTGTCTTAGCAAACTCCATGCCAAGAAAATATGATAGCTCACCTAAGTCAGTCATCTCAAACTCCTTCATTATGTCTGTTTTGAACTTCTCTAACACAGCTTTGTTTGATCCAGTGATCAACAAGTCATCAACATACAGACATAGTATTATCATTTCTTCATGATTTGAACCCTTCACATATACTCCATGTTCTGTTGTGCATCTAGTGAATTTCAAATCAATTAGGAAGCTATCAATTCTCTTATTCCAAGCTCTTGGAGCTTGTTTCAAGCCATAGAGGGCTTTCTTCAGTTTGAACACTTTGTTCTCTTGACCTTTAATCTCAAAACCTGGTGGCTGCTTCACATAAACTTCTTCATCTAGAGGTCCATTTAAGAAGGCAGATTTCACATCTAGCTGATGCATAGACCAGCTCTTGTAAGTGGCTATTGCAACAACTAATCTAATGGTCTCTATCCTGGCCACAGGTGCAAACACTTAATTAAAGTCAAGTCCATGCTTCTGTAGAAAACCCTTTGCTACTAACCTTGCTTTATACTTAGCAATCTCACCATTGGGTTTCATCTTCAACTTGAAGACCCATTTCACATCAATTGGCCTCTTGTTGACTGTTTTGTGCATTAACTCCCAAGTGTTGTTCTTCTCAATAGACTTTAACTCTTCTTTCATGGCTGCCTTCCATTTAGAGTCATTTAAAGCTTGTTCTAAGGTAACTGGCTCCAACTCAGCTATCATAGCTTCATTGATCAGTTCACCATCTTCTGTTATTGCTTGATCAGGGAACACATCATACTCATTCAACCTAACTGACTGCATTCTTTCTCTTGTTGATCTTCTCAACTGTTGATTAGGTTGATCATTAGGTATATGAGTGTGATTACCAGCTGCATCATCTTCTGGTTCATCATCTATTTCTTCAAGCACAAGCTTTCTATTGAGCATTGAACTAGTGTCCTCAGCACTAGTACTTCCAATCCAGTCCCAACCCTTTGATTCATCAAACTTAATGTCTCTGCTTATCACAACTTTATTCTCTTTTGGAGCATAGAGCTTGTAAGCACCAGTGGGGTGATATCCCAATAGGATCATTTGTTGACTTCTATCATCAAGTTTTCTTCTTACTTGATCAGGAACATGTCTAAAACAGAGTGAGCCAAAGATTCTGAAATGACTTACACTTGGTTTAAGACCTGTCCAAGCTTCATAGGGAGTTTTGTTCTTCAGCTTCTTAGTGGGACTTCTATTGATTATATGCACTGCTGTTGAGGTTGCTTCTCCCCAGAATTTATGAGGCATGTTCTTACCCTTTAGCATGCTTCTGGACATGTTCATTATGCTCCTGTTCTTTCTTTCAGCAACTCCATTGTGTTGAGGAGTGTAAGGAGCAGTGACTTCATGCACTATACCTTCATCTTCACAGAATTTTGCAAATTCTAGTGAAGTGTATTCACCACCTCCATCTGTTCTCAATTTCTGGACACTACAGCCACTTTGCTTCTCAACTAGTGCCTTAAATTTCTTGAACTTAGTGAATACTTCACTCTTCTTTTCAATAAGATAGAGCCACACATGTCTGGTATAGTCATCTATGAAAGTTAAGAAATAGCTATTACCTCCAATGGACTTTACTTCAAAAGGTCCACACACATCTGAGTACACCATTTCTAACTTCTGAGTTGATTTCATGGGCAATTCATTCTTGAATGAATTTCTAGTTTGCTTGGCTGCACAACACTATTCACACACTGTACTTGGTGTTCTTATCAGAGGCAAGCCATGCACCATCTCTTTTGACTTCAACAAGCTCAAACTTTTGAAGTTCAAATGCCCAAATCTATGATGCCACATCAAATCTCCTTCAGAGTTTGTAATTGAAGCGAGGCAGTGATGATCAATTACATTGATTTCAATTTTGAAAGTCCTATTGTTCGACAGTGGAGCTTTCAAAATTAATCTACTCTTAGCATCATAAATTCTCAACTCACTATTAGCCATCTTCATTGTATAACCTTTCTCAAGTAATTGACCTAAGCTTATCAAGTTACTTGCCATAGAAGGAACATACAATACCTCATTGATGGTTGATTCTTGACCATCTTTTCTCTTCACAAGAACAGTTCCCATGCCAGCACTGGTAATCTGACTGTTATCTGCAAACTTGATGTTTCTCTTTACTGAATAATCAAGCTTCAAGAACCACTTCTTATTACCAGTCATATGATTGCTACACCCTGTATCAAGATACCACAGATTTGACTTGTCTGCTTCTGAATTTGTGATTGCCATCAGAAGTGAATCATCAGAATCACTACCACCTCCATTAGCATATTGGGCTTCATCTTTGTCTTCTCTGGCCACCTTCTTAGAACGACATTCTCTTGCATAATGCCCAAATTTCTGACAGTTGTAGCATTGAATTTCTTTCTTATCAATCTTCTTCTTGGAACTCTTCTTGTTCTGATTTGCATCTTTAGTGGAATCTACATTCTGATTCTTTGAATTCTTGGTTGAATTCTCTGAATCATCTTTCTTCTTCTTCCACTTATCTTTTCCTTTCTTGTTCTGAGTCTTGGCCTGTAATGCTTGTTCCACTGCCTTGTTTGAACTCCTCTGCTTAACCCTTAGCTCATGAGCTTCTAAGGATGCTTGCAGCTCTTCAATCTTCATAGTTGCCAAATCCTTTGATTCTTCAATAGCAACCACTATGTGATCGAATTTCTCAGTCAAGGTCCTCAAGATTTTCTCAATCTTGGACCTATCAGTCATGGTTTCACCACAAGACTTCATCAAATTTGTCAAGGCCAACATTCTTGCCAAATACTCAGAGATCGTTTCTTGTTCATTCATCTGCATCATCTCGTATTGCCTTCTCAAAGCTTGCAGCTTGATACCCTTCAATTTCTCATCACCACCATAGATTTTCTTCAATGTATCCCAAGCTCCCTTTGAGGTTTCTTCTTCTATTATCTTCTCAAAGATATTAGAATCCACGCATTGATGAATGATGAACAAGCCTTTAGCATCTTTCTTTTTCAATTCTTTGTGTTGAGTTCTTGCTGCATCATCAGCATTTGCAGCCAATTCTTCTACTCCATCAGTTACAATTTCAAGAACATCTTGAAATCTGAAAATCACTTTCATTTGTGCACACCAACGATCATAGTTATCACCTTTGAAAACTGGAAGATTTGCTGGAAATTGCGAGGAGGTTGTACTATTGTTCGTCATGATTCTTGATCAAGGAATCAATCAAAACGATGAATACGAACCGGGCTCTGTTATACCAATTTGTTGGAGTAATTTGAGAATAGAGAACGAAAATGAATTGAATAGAAAGATTAGAGAAAATGAAAGTTGTTATTCATCCACTAGGGGCAAAGGTATTTATATACAAAAGGAGGCTTGCTTCACTACCAAGCAATTGTAACTAACTACCTAGGACAAATCGAAAAATCTCTAACTGACTAACTATCAGAATCTCAGCGTTCAGAACCTGCGTGTTCAGAACCTGAGTCTCCAGAGCTTCTTGAGAACCTGGAGCTTCGCAGCTTCTGAGAGCTTCTCAGCTTCTGAGAGCTTCTCAGAACATGTATTACAAACATCAGGATAGACGTTCCGGTTGTTCGTGGTATTTTTGCCTTTTTGTATATCCATGGGCTACTTTTGCCTTTTTAACGTAAAGCCTCATCCATGTTATGAAATGAACCACAGAACACACCAAACAACAATTCAAAGTTCTAACAAAATACACTAAGTGAGTGATTAAATTTGAAACACAGAAAAGTTAAAACAAAATAATATGAACCAATTTAATGGTGAACCTAATTATATATATTATTTATTTTCTATTAGTAAAAAAAAAATATAAAAACTATAAAAGTCCACCAAACTATTGTAAGAGAAACCATATTCATGAATTTTGTCGGCTAACACAAATTGAAATATAGAAGTACTTAATTAATAAATCCTTTTCTAGCATCACAATTTTATAAATAAAAGAAGGCAAAATATTCCAATCCATTCCCATAGAAAATCCGTACTTAACAATTGCAGTGCAAATTCAATATACATAGCATAATTTTTCCCATCCATTAAAGAAATGAAATTCAAATAACATAATAAAATAAATAGATGAAAGAAAAGGAAAGGCACATGGGAAAACAGAATGGTAAGTCTTGTCAAAAAAAAAAAAAAACACAGAATGGTAAGTAAATTAAAAATCAAGCCAAATTAGTTATTGTTCTACTGGCCACAATAAAAGGAAAGTTTCCATTGGAAAGGCTCAAAGCGGTTAAGCAGTTTAATTGGAAAAAATTAAAACTGCTCACTTTTTAAAATTTAAAAAACAATCGTGTCCTTTAAAATTGAGGGTAAAATGAGGATTACAAAAAGTCTACACCAAAATCTCATATCCCCTAAATATATAATTATAGATAAACCATTAATTACTATGCATTTATGTCTACCAGACTACCACTATTATCTACTGTATTAATTGCATGGTTCTTCCCCAAAACAAACTTATGGTTAATTAGGCAAAATTGCATTGTACTAAGAGCATCTCCAATGGTGATACTTCTTTGAGTATCATACATTATTAATAAGTGGTCCCTACAATGCCATGTAATACTTATGCAACTCGTACATATTTTGCTCCATCGGTGATACCACTTTGAGTATCATACATTATTAACAAGTGGTCCCTTTTATATTTATTTTTTTAACTTTGTCTAAATAAAAATAAAAATTTATTTAATTTAATAAATTTGTAATAAATAAATTAATAATTAAATATAATGAGAAATACAAGACTATGAATAAAAAATGGTGAAAACTACATAAATATGACGGGAAATATATAATAAAAAATATAATAATTAATTTTTATTATTCTCTTGTCCGAAACGCTCCAAAATGTATTATCTTGTGGTGAGAAAGGAACGGGATTTTTTTTCTGAGAAGTACATGCTTCTTCATCAAACCTATTAATATATTCTAAACCACTTTTAGTTGATAATTGTGACACTTGAGGAGCTTCAACCAAAGTAATATTGAGTGGTGGTGATGGATAAATAAAATTAGGATGATATGATATCAGAAATTTTACCGGTAGAAGATTGGTTTTGGAACAAATTTATGTAAGCATGTATATTATTATTGTAGGGCAAAGTTATTGTCCATAAAGACAATCTTTATGGACCGTCCATAAACCAATCAAAAGACAACAACTTTACTCATGCGCCCCCCATTTTACTCGCGCGCCCCCATATTACTCACACACTCCCCAACTTTCTCGCGCACCCCCCAACTGACTAGCGCCCCATATTTCTCGTGCACCCCCCAAATTTCTCATGCACCCACCAAATTACTTGTGCACCCCCCAAATTACTTATGCACCCCCCAAATTTCTCACGCACCCCAAAAATTTCTCATGCACCCCCCGAATTTCTCATGCACCCCCGAAATTTCTCGCACACCCCCATATGACTTTTGCCCCCCAATTTTTTTTTTGATCCCCTCCACATTTCTATCTTAAACCATTTTGCTGTGGAAATGATTTCAGAGATATGCACTCAAAAACCATTAAGTGCATAAGATTGTTTTAGATTACAACTCTATAATTAAAATAGAAATGGTTTCGATTGTCTTATATGAGAAACCAAAATTATTGTTAAATGGTTTTAAATACTGTAATGATTATAATTGTACCAAAAAAACTAAAAAATAATGATTATAATAAAAAACCATTAAACCATTTTGCTGTGAGAATGGTTTCAGATGGTTGTAATAAAAAACCAATAGGTGCATAAAATGGTTTTGGAGTACAACCCTATAATTAGAATAAAAACAATAATTGTGATTAAATGATTTAGATTGTCTTATATAAGAAACCAAAATTATTATTAAATGATTTTAAATAATGATTATAATTGTACCAAAAAAAAAATAAAAAATAATGATTCTAATTATAGGTTGTACTTCAAAACCATCTTATGCACTTAATGATTTTGGAGTGTATATATGTGAAATCATTTCCACAACAAAATGGTTTAGGCTAGAAATGTGTGGGGACAAAAAAAAAATTTGGGGGTGCATGAAAAATTTGGGGGGGTGCATTAGAAATTGGGGGGTGCGCGAGAAATTTGGGGGTACACAAGAAATGTAGGGGGTGCACGAGAAATTTGGGAGGTGCATGAAAAATTTGGGGGGTGCGCGAGAAATTTGGGGGGTGCGTGAGAAATTTTCCTCACTTATGGGGGTGTGTGAGTAATATGGGGGGCGCGCGAGTAAAATGGGGGGCGCATGAGTAAAGTTGTTGTCTTTTGATTGGTTTATGGATGGTCCATAAAGATTGTCTTTATGGACAATAACCAATCCCATTATTGTACATATTACGATCCATTTGATAGAAAACAAATAAAATAGACTTGAGAATAAAACAAATAGAAATTGTGTAATATAAAAAAATATGAAATATTATTAAATGTTCATAAAAAAAAGATTAAATGGTCATTTAATGATCAAAAAAAAAAGTAACATTAAATTGATGATACGGTACCTTATTTAAGATATCGGTATCATCAATTTTGATACCCTCCATGCCACGTCATGGAACTCCAATGATAAAAATAATAAGGTACTGTATCATTAGCCTATGAAACTCTCTTAGATACTCTTATTGGAGATGCTCTAAGTAATAATAACTTATGATAATCTATTCCTAATCTCTTCCTACTCCAAAGCTTTTTGGAAATTGCCACAAACATTAAATTTAATGGTTATTTGTTCTTTTTCTTACCTTTTTGCAAGTAAATTTGTCGTTGTTCTTACCCCTTTATTGAATATATATTCTCTTTCAATGGTTTGTACAATTGTATTACCAGGTTCACTTTTTATTCTATCTACTTCACTTGCTTGCTCAAATCTATCACCTTTGCTTCTCATTGTCTACTTCTAACCCATTTTCTTCCTTCTCCTTTCTATGTTTCAACTTTTTCCTCCCCTATTTCTCCTTAGAAAACATAGAGAGACTCAAGAAAAAAAAGACGCAGATTTTAATTTCATCTTCCTTTCTTCCTTAAAATTTTTTTCAATAAAAAAAGAAAAAATAGATCATATTGAAAATAGTAAAAAAAAAAAAGTCCTGAACTGCCAGACCGCTCGACCTGGCCGGTTCACCGATTTTTTCGGTTTTTTCCGGTTTTAGCGATTTTTTGCCGGTTCATTCGCGGACCGTTTTTCAGCATCAACCGGACCGGATGCAGGTCCGGTTCCCGGTTCGACCAGTCCGACCGGTTCGGTCCGGTTTTGACAACCTTGAATATTTTTAAAACATAAAAAAATATAATTTTAAATACAAAATTTTCTTTTTTTTATTCATTAATTAGTAGTCCGATAACACAATTAGTATGACTCGTAACAAATTACAAATGAAAATTGGTACTATTTAAAGTCAAAAAGTACGCTTCTATGATTGATGCAAATGGTGCAGTCATATTATCTGAGCCTTCCAATATTTATGTAATGTATCAACGGTGGAAATGAACATTTCCCATGATGGGAAAATTAAATGATACTCCCACCTTAAACTGCACCCATTTTAAATGGTTGCAATATCGTGCACTTTGTATGTTGCCTCCAATTAATCACTGAAGCAAATTTGCAACATAGGAAGGTTTTAATGGTTGAAAGAAAATGGCAGAAATGGAAAATGCAAAGTTGAGTCCCTCTCTCTACTCTTTCTTCGCAAGCTAGAAGAGAAATGAAAAAGTACTGGGGCCCACAATTTTCTGGTCTTTCTTTGCAATTTCTCTCCATACCAAGGAGGAGAAATACAACATCTCTCTTCCATTTCTCTCTCTCTCTCTCTCTCCAATTTCTCTCTTCTCAATTTCAACCATACCAAGCAGATAGTTAATGTCCAAACATAGTTCCTCTTGCTACGGTTTAGCCGTGGCTAAATTTTTTTTCTCTTCCTATTTTTCAACAAACGAGTTGTGTTTTGGGTTCTCCCACGTTATTTTTCTACTTTCACTTTCCCAATTTCACTCTTTTTCCCGTGAAATTCCTCATTCTTCAACAAGCTTGTAGATCCACCGAAGGTGGAGGATAATATCGGCGCTGTTCCACATGGACTTTCAACAGATTCAGATGTAGTTAAGAAGTGGCTATGAATTGTGATTCACGATTCTCTCATTCGATCTTTGTTTCTATGTTTTTATGTATTGATTTGTGATATTGGTGTGTGAATGAAGGAAATTGGAATCATCTCGAAGTGATTGCTTCAGAGTAACGCGGAGAAGTTTGAGTTTCAAGCGGAAGTGTGTCAAGACTTAGGGAACTTATTTCAAATGTTTCTGGTGTAGGCTTATTTTTGTTTTTGAATTGGATAATCGTTGCATTTTGATTTTTATACACGAAATGGAACTTTGTATTGATCAGAAATGAGTTCTATATTGTAGGCTAACACCAAAGAAATTTTAGGTGAAGGTGACAACACCAAGCTTGAAATCCAGGCTAACATTGCTAAATCTTTAATTTAAGCATCTAATTATATCATTAGATTAGTTAATTAGTGTAACACCCGTATTTATTTATTTTATTTTTAATTAGAAGTTAATTAGTCTTTTTATAGTATTTTATGATGAGTTAGTAATTAATTAGGAATTGTGGCTATTTTGGGAAAGAGTAGTGTTTGGAGTAGAATAAGTTTTATTAGAATTATGATAATAAGAGTTGGGCTTGAGTGTTAATGGGCCTAAGTTAGTGAGAGGGACATTATTGTCTTTGGTTAAACTAGGTTTAGATAGAGTTAGGAGAATAGAGAGATAGTACTCATAACTTTAAAAAAAATAGAAAGAGGTAGAAAGAGAAAGTTTGAAGAGAAGGAAGCAGAGGGGAAGAATAGAGAAAGCTCAAGGGAAGGAGAATCAAAGGAATTCATCATTTCTAAGGTTAGAGAATAGTTTACAATTCTTGTGAGATGATCAAAGAGGGGGGAGATGTCTATTCTCCACACCCAAACCTCTCATCTCTTTTGGTGGGGAATGGGAATCAAGGGAATGTGTTAATGAATTTCTGTGTTGTTGTATGATGTTAATATGTTATTACATGATTCTATTTGCCATTTCTATCATCAAATTTGTGTCTTATGAAGGATTTGTTGTCTTTGATATTTGAAAATGGGTTTTGAATAAAATGAGGAAAAATCATTACTTTTCACTTGAAATGATGTTTGATGATGTTAAAACTTGTACTTCTAGGTCTATACATGATATGTATGCTTAAATGTGATAGCTTTAAGAGTTTATAACATGAAATTCGTGATTTCTATGTGATTCTATGTGAAACCCGTGAGCAGAGCATGAATTTCTGGGTTTGCTAGCCCAGCGACCAGTCCGTGGCTTCAAGTCAGGATTCATGCGTTCTTCAGTGAACCCAGAATTTTGAATGCTGGCTCAGCGACCACCAGCGACCAAAAGCGAACAGCCGTCGCCAGGCTTCGCTCTGGGCGACTAACACTCTGCCTTTCACTATTTTCTTCGCTTGTTCCTTCGCTAGTGGTAGCCCAGCGACCAAGTCATAATTTTGAGAAATTTTCTTGAGTTGTATGATGAATATGAGATTATAACATGATTAGATTTATTCTTATAACATGTTATAGATTTGGATTGATTGAACTTTGAATTGGTATGATGATAATATGCTTATATGTGTATATTTGATTGAGATTGAGAATGATGATCCATGATTAGCTAGATATTGTGTGATGTGATAACTTGCTTGAATGTATACCTTAATGATGATATGATGATGTGAATTTGATGTGAATTGAGAAGGGATAATAGGGATGAGTGGCCTATTATTCATGAGTAGAAGTATAGTGTTATCATCATTATGTGGTATGTGAACATTCATGCATTCATGAGTCAACTTGAGCGATGTCCCCCATGACTTAAAACTGACTTGATGCGATGGATATATGTTTATCCTAATTTGATGCGGGTACCACATGCATTAGAGATGTCTAGGGTGACATACATTATGTGTTTTCATTAGCTTGCATTAGGAGATTGTGCACTCTAATTGATATTTGGTATTTGTGGTTGCATTCCAACATAATCTTGTGAATGTTTGAGTTATGTGAGTTTTACTTGAATATCTTGGCTTTTGTTGATGAGTATGATAAATCATGATGTGATATATTGTTAGCACAATATGATATGAGTATGATTTAATTATGATATAATTGTTTACATAATATAAGTGTATACTATGGTTATTATTATGAACTTGAATTGTAGCTAACTCTCTATTTTTGTGTATGTGTATGGTTTGGGTCCAGATTCTTCACTTGAGAAGTGATCCGTGACTTTGGAGATTAGCTTGTGATAACTAGCATAGCTTGGTAAGGTGAAGAGTAGGAGAATTCTAGAAGCTTAGAGGTCTAGGATTTGCTCTGATACTTGTAACCTTGTTAAGACTAGTACCTTAGTTATTCATTTGTTTTGAGACTTATGTATGACCTTGCTACTTATTTTATCTTATCTTATCGTTAATTGCATGTTGGATTATTTTCGATTATATAATGGGTCTTCATGGTGGAAGTACCTAGTTGAAGTTGTAATATGTTTATGACTTGCATGCTTGGATTTAAATACTATGAGTTATGCTATGATAATTTAATGCTTCCGTTGTAGTTAAGTTGATCAAATGCATGCTATTACTTGGGTTCATTTATGTAATGCCTTGATGATTTGTATGTTGAATGATTTAAATTAATTATTGCATGCGAATCGATTAGGAGCGTTACAATTAGTATATTTTCCTATATTTTTTTTGTTAATTTATGATGAATAACTGAGAAATGCTTATAGTTAATTGCTTTTTTATTGGTTTATTTCGTATAATTAAAAAAAAGTTTGATAAAGAAAATAAAATTCTATTAGAGACAAAGGTATTGGTATGACAAAGGAGAATTTAGTAAAGAATTTGGGTACCATAGCAAATTCTGGAACTTCAGGTATGCATATTATTACACTTCAGTCTACTCTAGGTTGTTACTTAGTTATATAGTTTCTTATCATGTACCCTATGTAGAGTAGTCTAGCTTTAATAGTTTGTTAGAAGTTAGTTAGAGTTGAAGCTACCTATAAATGGCTTCTTGTAACCGTTTTTCATTCATTCAATCAATAACAGAACTTGAGTTTTCTTCAAGCTTTCTTCATTCTCTCTAGATTTCAATGGTGAAATCCACCATATCTCAAAACCTCATGATGGTATCAGAGCTCTTCTAAGAGTTCTGCTGCGCATCGCTATTATCTTTCCTTTCGTCTTTTATCTTCTTCTCCGATGGCTCGTGGTGGCGGTAGCGGTGGCGGTAACGGTAATCACACCGTTGTTTACACCGATCCTTCTCAGAATCCCGGCGATGTCTATTACGTTCATCCTTTCGATGGTCCTTCGTCGATCACCGTGAAACCTGTTCTTACTCACTCCAATTATCAAGCTTGGGCGCGATCGATGAAACGCGCTCTCGGCGTTAAGAATAAGCTCGATTTTGTTGACGGTACCATCGACGTACCGACTGAATTTGATCCAAACTTCAAAGCTTGGAACAGATGCAATATGTTAGTGCACTCATGGATCATGAATTCCGTCGATGATTCCATTGCACAGAGCATCGTCTTCCTCGATAACGCGGTTGATGTTTGGAACGAGCTTCGTGAACGATTTTCTCAAGGTGATTACATACGTATTTCTGAATTACAGTGTGAAATTTTCAATCTAAAGCAAGAATCTCGCTCTGTTTCAGAATTCTATACTGCTCTCAAAACGCTTTGGGAAGAGCTTGAATCGTACTTTCCTGTTCCGGTTTGTTCTTGTCCGATGCGTTGCATTTGTGAATCTGGTATTCGTAATGCTAAACATCAACATGAAGTTACTCGTTCAATTCGGTTCTTAACTGGCTTGAACGATACTTTCGATCCTGTGCGTGCTCAGATTTTGCTTATGAATCCATTACCGGCGATCAATCGCATCTTCTCGATGGTTTCTCAGCACGAACGACAGTACAATTCAACTCACTCTGATGAATCTAAGGTCTTTGCTAATGCTAGTGATGCTAAACGCTCACAAGGTCGAGGTCGTGGCTCTGGCTATGCAGGATCTTCTCAAGGCAATAAATCAAACAGCTTTGGTGCACGAAATAAGGAATGCTCCTTCTGTGGCAAGACTAATCACACGGTTGACAATTGCTACAAGAAACATGGCTTTCCTCCCAATTATGGGAGAGGATCTTCTGCTAACAACACTTCTCTCGAATCACTTGAGGAGAGCGAAGATGTTGATGACACTAGGAGTGTTAGGGGCAATGGAAATGAATCCTACAGCTTCACTAAAGAGCAATACACACAATTAGTGAATCTACTTCAATCTTCTCAAGGAAGTGGTTCTAGCACTAGTCATGTTAATGCTGCCAGTGGACATGTTGTCTCAGGTATTTCTAAACTAGCTTGTTTAGTTGATAGTGATCCACATCAATGGATTGTGGATTCGAGTGCAAGTGATCATATATGTTCTACCTTGAAGTGTTTTAGCTCTTACCATTCCATTACTCCCATCCATATTAGGTTACCTAATGGAAATACCTCTATAGCTAAGTATGGTGGCACTATTATCTTCTCACCAGATCTTGAAATTTCTCAAGTGTTATATGTGCCTGACTTCAAATTGAATTTGATTTCTGTACCAAAGTTGTGCCTTGATAATAGCTTTGTTGTGACTTTTGATAATGATAAATGTTTGATACAGGTAAAGGAGACATTGAAGATGATTGGTTTGGCTAGACTCACAAAGGGATTGTATTACCTATCCACTTTACCAAGCCATTCTACTCTTGTTGCTTCTTTACAAACTGTTTCCACTATTATACCTAAGGAAGCCCTTTGACATTTCAGATTAGGACATTTGTCCAATAGTAGACTTTTGAATTTGCATAAACAATTTTCTTATGTAAATATTGATGATGATTCTGTATGTGATGTTTGCCATTATGCAAGACATAAGAAATCTAAATTTTCCTTAAATTCAAGTAGAGCTTCCAAGTGTTATGAATTGTTTCATTTTGATATTTGGGGCCCTATTTCTACCCCTTCTGTTCATGGTCATAAGTATTTTGTGACTGCTGTTGATGACCATAGCAGGTTCACTTGGGTCATTTTATGCAAATCTAAGTCTGAAGTTACTAAACTTGTACAAAATTTTTTGTTAATGATTGAAAACCAATTTGATTGTCATGTCAAAACTGTTCGAATAGACATTGGTCCTGAGTTTCTAATGCCTCAATTCTATGCATCTAAAGGAATTGAACACCAGACCAGTTGTGTTGAAACCCCACAACAAAATGGTCGTGTTGAAAGGAAACACCAACATATTTTGAATGTAGGAAGAGCCTTACTTTTTCAATCAAAACTACCCAAACAGTTCTGGTCTTATGCTATTTTGCAGGCTACCTACATCATCAACAGAATCCCTAGCCCTTTGTTGAACAATAAATCACCTTACCATCTTAGATTTCAACATGATCCTGATTTACATGAGTTGAAAGTGTTTGGATCTTTATGTTATGCTTCTACTATACAGAGTCACAGAACTAAACTTGACAGTAGAGCTAGAAAATCTGTTTACTTGGGACACAAGCAAGGTGTTAAGGGTGCTGTTTTGCTTGATCTTACCACCAAAACCATTTTCATTTCACGACATATGACTTATCATGAACATGTTTTTCCTTACCATAGTCACAATTCTTCTTGGTCTTACCATTCCACTCACCCTATCCCTAAACCAACTTCAGATACATCCTTACCCTTAGCTGATGACTTTGACCTGGTAACAGTTTCTACTCCACCTCACACTATCTCTTCTGATGATTCCACTAACCCCACTGACACCACTGACCCCTCTCCTAACCCTGCTTCTAGTGTTGACAACTCCAATCTTGCTGACAGTGTACCACTTGAAACTGTTGACCAAGTTGATTCTGTTGATCACTCTATTGTACCACTTGGACACTCTACTAGGACCAGATCCACACCAAGTTACCTCACTGATTTTGTCTGCAATCTCTCTCTGACATCTTCTTAACCTTCATCTCCAGGTATTCTTTATCCTATCTCTCATTATCATTCTTGTGCTAACCTCTCTGCCACTCATAGCAAGTATGCTTTGTCTGTTAACCATGATGTTGAACCTGTTAGCTATAGTCAAGCTAGTACACAGGATTGTTGGGTTAAGGCAATGAATGCATAATTAGAGGCTTTGAAGCAGAATAAGACTTGGGTTTTAGTTGACAAGCCTACTAATGTAAAACCTGTTGGAAGTAGATGGGTTTACAAGGTTAAGCACAAGGCAGATGGCTCCATTGAGAGATACAAAGCACGCTTGGTTGCTAAGGGATACACCCAGGTTGAGGGAATAGATTTCTTTGAAACATTTTCTCATGTAGCAAAGATCACCACTGTCAGATTTTTACTTGCTTTAGCTGCTATTCAGAACTGGAATTTGCATCAACTTGATGTAAATAATGCTTTTCTTCATGGTGACCTTCATGAAGATGTGTATATGAATATCCCTCAAGGTGTGTCCTCTCCTAAGCCTAATCAAGTATGCAAGCTTCTCAAGTCTCTTTATGGCTTGAAACAAGCTAGTAGGAAGTGGTATGAGAAATTGACTGGTGTGTTGATAGCTCAAGGCTACACACAAGCTACTTCAGATCATTCCCTTTTTACACTCCATAGAAATTCTACTTTCACTGCACTTCTTGTCTATGTAGATGACATTATATTGGCAGGAAATTCCTTGGCAGAATTCACTCGAATCAAGCAGTTGTTGGATTCACAGTTTAAGATCAAGGATCTTGGCCAATTAAAATATTTCTTAGGGATTGAGGTAGCACATTCTCAGGATGGGATTAGCATCCGCCAGAGAAAATATTGTTTGGATTTGCTTCATGACACATGTCTTCTTGGTGCTAAACCTGCTAAAACTCCACTTGATCCATCGGTCAAGTTGCATCAGGACAAAGCTAAACCCTTCACTGATATTTCTGGCTATAGAAGATTGGTTGGCAAGTTGCTCTATTTGACTACCACCAGACCAGATATAGCTTTTGTCACTCAGCAATTAAGTCAATTTCTCACTTGTCCTACTTATACTCATTCTGACACAGCCTGCAGAGTTGTCAGATATTTGAAAAATTCACCAGGCAAAGGTTTATTATTTAGAAGAGATTCTACACTCCAGTTACTTGGTTTCACTGATGCAGATTGGGCAGGGTGTGTTGACACCAGGAGATCTACATCTGGTTACTGCTTCTTTCTTGGCTCTTCTTTGATTTCATGGCGTGCCAAGAAGCAACACACTGTGCCTAGAAGCTCATCTGAGGCAGAGTATCGAACTCTATCCTTTGCAGCTTGTGAATTACAGTGGTTAGTATATTTGTTGACAGATTTGGGAGTCTCTTGTATTAAGCCTCCAGTTCTCTATTGCGACAATCAAAGTGCCCTTCATATAGCAGCCAATCCGGTTTTCCATGAGAGAACAAAGCATCTCGAAATTGATTGTCACTTTGTTAGAGAAAAGCTTCTTCAAGGTGTTTTCAAGCTACTACCTGTTCACACCACTTCCCAACTTGCAGATTTCTTTACTAAACCACTGCCTCCCAAGAGTTTTCAGGCCTTCATTACTAAGCTCAACATGCTAGATATCTACCATGTTTAGCTTACGGGAGGGTATTACACTTCAGTCTACTCTAGCTTGTTACTTAGTTACATAGTTTCTTATCATGTACCCTATGTAGAGTAGTCTAGCTTTAATAGTTTGTTAGAAGTTAGTTAGAGTTGAAGCTACCTACAAATGGCTTCTTGTAACCGTTTTTCATTCATTCAATCAATAACAGAACTTGAGTTTTCTTCAAGCTTTCTTCATTCTCTCTAGATTTCAATGGTGAAATCCACCATATCTCAAAACCTCATGACATATATAATTTTGAGGAGTTTGCTGTAATGATTGCTGCTAGTAATTTAGTGTGGAAGATTTACATGGAACTATGTTTGCTTGCAGTCTTTGTTGAGAAAATGCAGACAAGTGGTGATCTCAATTTAATTGGGAAATTTGGAGTTGGATTCTTACTATGTGTATCTTGTGGCTGACTATGTTGAAGTTATTTAATCCCAATTTACCGATTTTGGAAATTATTTGACTTTCAGGTATGTTTGGAAATCAAAAGTTGATGGAGCATTTGCAATTATTTGACATTCTGTTTAGTTTAGGTTTAAGATTTCGTTAATACATTTCGTGAAGTTTCTATTGTGCTTCCAACAGGTATAAGTATAACAAGTTTCATTATACTTAGCTTTGAATCTCAAAAGTTACATCTCTATCCTCTCTGTTTATTATGTGCCTTTTCTATAATTTTAAACCATTTGTGATGTGATACTAAAAGAGAAATGAAAAACTGAATAAATGAATTAAAAAGAAATCCTCTGAAAAGCTAACTAAAATTCTAGTGAACACTTATATACACTGAGAATATGAACATCTTTTTGTAAGTAATTATTTATAAGTCTAAAACTTCTATTAGCTAGAAACTTCTCTTATGGTCTGCCTTTATGAATATATGATTGTATGGTCTTCACTTCAATGATATGTACATGTTAGTTACCAAAATGGTTTGGTTGAGATATCTCATTTTTTTGCAGCAAGTATCAGAGTTTGATATGTTCACTCTCAGAATCATCATCTCTCAGGTTGGCATTTGAATGTGATATATTCAAGTAGACTTGTTGTATCAACTGATTTTGGTTCCAATTATACTTGGTTCTTACCCTTGTTTGTAGCAGCGAACAAACACAAAGAAAAGGGTAAGTTCATATTGAGAAGGACAATGGTTCTTACTTCTTAGCCATCTAATGTAGTTAGTTATCTATTAGAAGTCATCAAATTACTTCCAAATTTGTGGGCTTTCATTGTAATTGCTTCATATATTGTTGGAATGTCCATATTTTTACATACAACATATAACAGGGTACTTGTCTTTGAGTCAAAGTATCAAACCAATCAAGATCAAAGCTAGAAGTAATTGGAAACATCACGCTGGTTCTAGGCCACGTAATTTTTTTTAGCACGCCAACATTTATAATACTTGTATTTTTCATATATTTCTCTGCACACTATTTTCTGAATTTCAAACCACATACCACATACTTGTCATTGTCATATACTAGCTTATTGGGATCACTTTCTCTGATGTTCAAATGTCTTCATTATTCGTTGTTCAATCTGAAGCTGAAGCATTTCTATTCTTGCAGGTCAGCATGACGCCGAATATTTCAGCATATTTACAGTCTCTGTTCACATGGAACACAAAACAGGTTCTTGACTTCAATTGCATTTTTCATTCTAGTTTTTTGTCTTCATTCCGATAAGTATATAGTCTTTTTTAGTACAAGTAAATATCAGGTCTGGATGGGGAAGAATGAAACCTAATGTTTGTTTTGCTTGTTTTCTATGCTTTCAGGTTTTTGTATTCTTAGCTGCTAAATATGATACACGAGATTAGGTATGTTTTGGTTACTGCTACTTCATTTGAAATATAAATACTTCAATTTTAAGCTTGCCAACTCCTTTTATAACAATAGATAGATTAAAAAGAAGCCATGGTAATTGATTGTTGGTCATTGGTGAATCTCAAATTTTCATTGTTGAGATCAGATTCAGATTTTGTTTAAACTATTCAAGATTTCATGTCCCTCAGATAGTTGTCATTGCATATTATGCTGCATTTTTGCCACCTTCAGTATTTGTTGTATCATATATGTTACCCAGTCTCTTGAAATGCCATTTTACAGATATCCCTGTGGGATGAAAATGAATCCTCTCAAAAAAAAATTGTTCAATTTTTCTCAATTTCACATCTCAACCACAAGCAACATTTTCTCATTCCTTTTAAATTTAAATATTCTTCTATATTTATAATCCAATGGTCCAATTGCCAACATTATTTCCTCCAATTTTTTTTCCACATGAGAGAATCCTATCTCATGTGGGATGGTATCATTCCCTCTAAAGAGCATGCATTTTTTCGCAGGACGTGCGAGTAACCCATAGGGTGACAAAAGAAAATGTCATTGAAAATAGTTTCACAAAACTGTTTCTAAAAAGAAGCCCATCAAACAAGTTTTTTGTTTTTCAAATTTTGAAAACTAAAAAAGCGTTTCTACGAAGTGTTTCAAACAATCCCAATATCTCTTGCGTACAAGTTTAAATGTTGAAGAACTCTCATTCTTAATCGACGACATTTTTTTTCTTGTGTCTCTTGTTGCAGGCGTGTTCATGGTAGTTAAAATCACAATTCGAATTGTATGTGAAAAACTGGCACACCAGTACACGATGTTGTACACGATGTTACAACACTGTTAACCGCTTTAATGAACAGATAATGCAAATAATAAAAAGTGCAGAATTAAACAAACACACAGTGATTTGTTAACCCAGTTCGGAGCAAAACGCAACCTACATCTGGGGGATACCAATCCAGGAGGAAATCCACTAATAGCCCTAGTTCAAAGTCTTACAGCAAACTCCTCGTTTACAACTTATCACCTAGCAACTATCCTTATGTCTTTCTACCTAGGAACTCCTAGGTATGAGTTCCCAACTCACTCCTTAAGCTCAATAGTACAGACAGCACTATTGTTAATTCAACCACTGTGATGGAGACACTCTCCTAGACACTAGATCACTTTTACCTAAAGGCTTCAAGTGATACACACGCACTAAGATCCAAACTCCTTGCTTAAAAGCTTTGGAGTGGACACACACAAAACAACTATCTCCTTGCTTAAAAGCTTCAGAGACAATTGTGATTACAACTCAATAGAACACACAGTCCTAAGCTTGCATCAAAGAGATACAAGAAAGGCTCACAAAACACAAGCACACACACGAATCCTAATACGGCTAGACTCAACAATATCGCTTGAACAACTGCCTAAATTAGGTTTTCGTCCTTCAATATATAGCTGGTAATATTGGGCTTCAGTAGCTTTGCCCACAAGAGAAACATCCAGCTCACACATAAAATAAAACCATATCTTTGGAGATTTGATATGTTTATAAAATATAATTCTTCAATATTAATTCCCAAAACAATCTCTGAGTGAAAGATATGTTTAGGAAATAAAACTTCCTTGATGCACAAGCCAAGAACTGATATGTAAGAGAAAAGATCTTCTCTAAAAATAAAACGCGCGCGCATTAAATGCTGCCGCCAGCTGGCGCGCTCACGTCAGGTCATGATGTTGTAACATTACATACCACATCCTGCCTAAATATTGTTTTACCAAAATGCAGCCAACATCAAATAGTCAACAAACTCCCCCTTTGGCAAATTTTTGGCTAAAACAACTTGGGATCACACAGACAAGCTACAAGGATACATACATCACTACAACTTCTTCACATCAACATAAACACACAAAAGAAGAGAAGCGTAGCACATCTTCAAAAATGATTTCCAAACATACTCCTTCAAGGAAACATTAGATCAGAATTCAGTCGTATCTTTAGAGCACATCAGAGGCATGCAACAGCAGAAGCACAGAAAACTACATCGCCTTAAGTGATCACAAACATAAGCATGGATTACACGAACAGAATGTTCCAACATCACATACAACATCTCCCCCTGCATCACATACATAGTACTCCCCCTGAAATGGTGCATAGTAGACTAACACATAGGATCATGCATATCATAACAGATCATTTCAGCACAGAATATCTACCACTACCAGAGTACCGTACATCTACTACCAAATACCACATACAACTACTACCAGAGAACAACTACTACCAGAGAACATGTGGAAACAAATGTTGTAACTTTCTACTCCCCCTTTTTACCACAAATTTGACAAAGATGCTTTTGGGAGCCAAAATAGAGTAGTAGCAGCACAGATCATAGAGTACTAAGTACTATTACAGCCAAATGCACTAGGGAGTGCTTAAAAATATCCAGGGCATAGCCCATCAAAAGAACATAAGTTCCAGAAACATAAACAACTTTAAAAAAGTACACATAAAGGTGGAATACAACCACTAAAAATCAGCACTAGCATCTGAGAGCTCCAGCTCCTCAGTGCCTCCATCCTCACTTTGATCACCTCCTTCTTGTCCAACCTGCACCTGCTCACCCTCTTCAGCAGCTTCTTCTTGCTTAAGAGCCACAATCACTTGCTCAAGGCTCTTTTTCTTTTCATCTAGAGCTCTGCAAGCTGCTTCCAAAGAAGCTATCATTTCCTTCCTGCTCATAGAACCAGAACCAGTAGGAGCAGCAACAGAAGGGCCTGTAATCTCAATATCTGCAGCATGTGTTCCTTCAAACAGTCTAGGGTGAAAATCAAGAGGAGATTCCCTCTTACTCACCTCATCATCAGCAGTTATAATAGTGGGGTGTTGAGTTAAAATGATTCCACAGATAAGAGATGGATAAGCTATAGGCATTCTAACAGCCCATGACTTAGCATGTTGCACAGTTTCCTCAAAAATATGAGCCCCATAGTTGAACTCAGTACCAGTACCAACAGCATATACAAACCTAGCTAAGCTAGTAGCAATATCAGAGGTGTGGGTAGTGGGAACCCAATTTACAGTGCCAATCCTATTAAGGATGGCATATTTAACCGAGAGCATGACAGAGGGCACTTTACCTTTCATTGGCCAAACCTTGACCTGATTAGCTGTGATGGTCTTGCAGACCTGATTGTTTGTCACCTCCAACTCAGCATAGCCATCCTCCTTGTTGCCTAAGTATTTGTTGATAATAGCAGGAGAGAACATAACACATTTGCCTCGGACATACACCTTGTGATATTCTTTGCTCAGAGTGTTGTCACAGTCTTCAGGAATGTTGACCAAGAATTCCTTGACCAACTTCTCATAACAGTCACCAATGCCAGACACAGTCTTCATTAACCCTGCCTTCTCAATGAGAGCAATAATCTCCTTTTGCTCCAAGGCTTCAGCACTCAGCTCCCTCTCCAAAGCCAACCTTCTATTAGCCACAAACTTCCACTTCTGAGCACTCTCAATGAAATGGAATGAAATGTTGTCCATGGGGACATCAGGAACATTTTGGGGAATAATCCTTCCACCAATTTTCTTCTTACCAGTAGACACAATGTTTGGCACATCATGTACCACAGCAAGTTCTGGTATAGCAGCTCTGCGAAATTTCTTCTGACTTGTCTTCTTAGCAGAGGACACAATGTTGGGAACAATGTGTGGCACATCCTCTTCCACCTCATAGTCAGAATCACCCACTTCAGGTTGTTTTCTTTTCCCACTCTTCTTCTTCTTCTCACTAGCAATCTCAACTTTGCTAGGCTTTCTGCTAGGACCAATCACCTTTTTCTTCTTGGATGGGGTTACCTTAGCCACAACCTCTACCACTACATCAGCATCCTTCCCTTTTCTGTTTCTCAACCTTCTTGCAATGCTACCACCTGCCACTTCACTAACAGTTTGCTGCAGATCATCCATAGCATCCACATCAACTACATCATCATCTACTGACACATCATTGTCAGTAGTAGGTATATCTGTATTTTCCTCCTCATCAGCAACAAGTTCCTTTTCAGTCTGAGGAACAATAGTCTCATCAGCAACAGGTTCTTGGTCAACCTGTTCTTCAGTATTCACAGCGTCACCAACTATATCAGGAGTTGGTTCATCTTGTGCCAAGGATGTTGTAACATCCGGCGCAACATTGGGTTTAGGAGTGGTATCCTTCAAGGAGTTTTGAACTTCCTTCACAACTTGATCAGTCAATGTCTCTTCAACTTCAGGTGAATCTGGAATAATTCCTTCTCCCACAGTATCAGACACAGTAGTATTGTCACCAGTTATCCCCTTTTGAATTTCTAGGGTTTCATCAACAACATTAGGATTACCTTCAGCAACAGCGTTCAGATCGGAATCACTCTTCTCAGAGCCATCAACATGTGATTCCACATTCTTCTCAGCAACATCATCAAGATATAACTCTTGCATGGTGTGGATCGACTTCGATTTGGAGTTTGATCCTTTCTTTTTCGAAGTTTTCTTTGAAGCAGAGGACGAAGACCCTTTGGTTTTCTTCGATTTTGGAGTTTTGAATGTTGAGGGCCTCTTTGCGGTTGATTTCTTTGGTTTGGGATTGAGAACGGAGGAGAATGATGGATGGATCGTGGTGATGGGGGTAGCATCGGTGATGACAGGAGAGGAATCATGAGTTTCAGTGGGATTAACGGAAGTAGCAGAGTTTGGTGATTGAGACATGGTTAGAATTTGGGTTTGAGAGGAATGAAGTTGAATGAAGGAGTTCAGAGTGTTTGAACGGTTTGAGAGGTTGGAGATAAAGTGGAATATGGAGAGAATCAGTTTGAAAATTGATTTGCTAAGAAAATAACCACTAATGTTATGTGGCGTGTTTATAGGGATGTAAAAACCATCATTGCCTTGTTTATCGTGCAGCACAAGGATTGGAGAGAGAGAAATAATAACTGCTGCATATCTCCCTCCAAATAACTGTAATTGCTACAGATCTTCAAATAGGCAAATCCCTAATTTGCCCCTTAAGTTTTCAAATTGAACAGCATCAAGTGCTTTGGTGAAGATATCAGCCACTTGATCCTTAGTTCCTACATGCTCCAGTGTCACAACTTTATTTTCCACTAGATCTCTGATGAAGTGATGGCGAATATCAATGTGTTTGGTTTTGCTATGTTGAACAGGATTTTTTGAAATATTTATGGCGCTCAAATTATCACAGTACAATGTTATGACATCTTGTTCCACATCATATTCCTTCAGCATCTGCTTCATCCAAACAAGTTGAGTACAACTACTTCCAGCAGCTACATACTCTGCCTCAGCTGTGGATAGGGCCACACAATTTTGCTTTTTGCTGAACCAAGAAATAAGATTACTTCCTAGGAAGAAGCACCCACCAGATGTGCTTTTCCTGTCATCAGCACTACCAGCCCAATCAGCATCACAATATCCACACAAGCTTGAATCTTCACAATGTGAATACATCATCCCATAATCACATGTTCCATTGACATATTTCAGAATCCTCTTGACTTGATTGAGATGGCTTACCTTTGGTTCTGACTGGTACCTAGCACAAACCCCTACAGCAAAGGTAATATCTGGTCTACTTGCAGTCAAGTACAGTAGGCTTCCTATCATGCTTCTATACATACTTTGGTCTACACCCACACCTTGTTCATCTTTGGTTAGCTTCAGATGGGTTGGAGCAGGAGTTCTCTTGTGAGAAGCATTATCTAGACCAAACTTCCTGACAATGTTTCTGGCATACTTGCTTTGGCAAATGAAGATAGTATCCTCCATTTGCTTGATCTGTAGTCCCAAGAAGTAGGTCAATTCTCCTACTAAACTCATTTCAAATTCTGATTGCATTTGTTGAACAAAATGTTGTACCATCGTATTCGACATTCCTCCAAAGACAATGTCATCCACATAAATTTGTGCAATCATGAACTTACCTTTCACTTGCTTTACAAACAAGGTTTGATCAGATCCACCCTTTCTATAGCCTTGACCTACTAGGAATTGAGTAAGTCTTTCATACCAGGCCCTAGGCGCCTGTTTTAGACCATAGAGAGCCTTTTTCAGTTTGTAGACATGATTAGGATACACAGGATCAGTGAACCCTTTTGGTTGCTCCACATAGACTTCTTCATGAAGATACCCATTCAGAAACGCACTCTTGACATCCATTTGATAGAGTTTAAATTTCAGGATGCAAGCAACCCCCAATAGTAGTCTAATTGATTCCAATCTAGCTACAGGGGCAAAGGTCTCCTCAAAGTCAAGCCCTTCTACCTGAGTGTAACCTTGAGCAACCAGCCTAGCCTTGTTTCTGGTAATGACCCCTTTTTCATCAGATTTATTCTTAAAGATCCATTTTGTACCTATGACATTTACTTTATCAGGTCTTGGAACCAGATCCCACACTTCACTTCTCTTGAATTGATTCAATTCCTCTTGCATAGCCTCAATCCAGAATTCATCAGTGAGAGCTTCTTTCACATTCTTAGGTTCAAACATGGAAACAAAGCAGGAATTTGCTATCACATCATTGGATCTTCTAGTGGTGATTCCTTGTTCAGGATTTCCAATGACTAGGTCCAAGGGGTGATTCTTCTGGACCCTCACAGATGGTCCTTTGTTCTGAGTGAGTTGATTAGTGGTGTCACATGTAGTATTCTCAATATTCTCTTCTTGTTTATCATCAGATTGTTCTCCTAGATCATGCTCTTCTAGGACAGGACCTGATGTTCCAACATCGTATTCCACATTGTCAACCTTCTCAGTCTCCACATCATTTACTACCACATTGTAAGATTCCATAACGACTTTAGTTCTTGAGTTGTATACTCTGTAAGATCTGCTGTTGGTAGAGTATCCAAGGAAGATCCCTTCATCACTCTTGGGATCAAGCTTCCTTCTTTGCTCTCTGTCTGTCAGGATATAACATTTGCTACCAAAAACATGAAAATGCTTGACAGTTGGTTTTCTTTCCCTCCATAGCTCATATAAAGTAGCTGATGTCCCCTTTCTTATAGTCACCCTGTTGTGTATGTAGCAGGCTGTATTCATAGCTTCAGCCCAGAAATGGTAGGGTAGGGATTTTGCATGTAACATCACTCTAGCTGATTCTTGAATAGTTCTGTTCTTTCTTTCCACCACACCATTTTGTTGAGGAGTTATGGGTGATGAGAACTCATGCTTAATTCCTTCATTCGCACAGTACTCACTGAATTTTTCATTTTCAAACTCTCTTCCATGGTCACTTCTGATTCTCACAATTCCACAGTTCTTTTCTCTTTGAACTTGAGTGGATAGAGTCTTGAAGATATCAAATGAGTCAGATTTGTCTCTAATGAAATTAACCCAGGTGTACCTGGAGAAATCATCTACTACCACAAATGCATACCTCTTACCTCCTAAGCTTTCAACTTGCATAGGCCCCATGAGGTCCATGTGTAGAAGTTCTAGAGTTCTTGATGTTACCTGATGTTCCAACATTGGATGCGACATCCTGGTTTGTTTTCCAATCTGACATTTACCACATATACTTCCCTCAGTGATTTTTAGTTTGGGAAGCCCTCTGATAGCTTCAGCAGTAACAACTTTCTTCATTCCACTTAGGCTTAGATGACCAAGTTTCTGGTGCCACAGTTGAACTTCATCTTCTTTACCAAGTAGACATTTTCCTTGTTGTATTTCTTCATGGGATACCCACAAGTAGCAATTATCTTTGGATCTGCCACCTCTCATCAGAATTTCTCCTTGATCATTGCTAACAAGACATTCTTCTTTTGTAAAGTTCACCCTTAATCCTTGATCACACAGTTGGCTTATACTGATCAGATTTGCAGTGAGTCCCTTTACTAGCAACACATTTTCTAAGTTAGGCAACTCTTTGTTGACAAGTTTGCCTATCCCCAGAATTTCACCTTTGGCTCCATCTCCAAAAGTTACAGAACTAGAAGCATACCCTTTCAAGTCCTTTAGATACGTCTCTACCCCTGTCATGTGTCTAGAACAGCCACTATCGAAATACCAGTCTTCTCTGGATGATGCTCTGAGAGATGTGTGTGCAATCAGCCCTCTGTTCTCAGCTTTTGGTTGCCACACTTTTCTGACAGGATCCTCTCTAGGAGCAGTTTTTGGTTGTTGCCAATGTCTTGGATATCCATACAATTTGTAGCAAAAAGGCCTTATGTGGCCCTTCATTCCACAATGATGACAGAACCATTTTCTTGAATGACCATGGTGTCCTGGGGCACGACGATGGTTAGCAAAAGTCCTGGGGCCTTGTCCAAGCTTAACATTTGGATAGGTTTTAGGATGTGGTACAGGAGGTTGTAACATCTTTTCCCCAGTGTATGGATTAATTACCTCATCAGCTGGAAGGAATTTGGTGTTTTTGTCCTGTTGATGTTGATTGAGAGCAGTGTAGTTATATCCTATAGCTTTCATTCTTGTACTAGGGACACCATCTAAGATTTCCTCAAGTAAGTTGGCCCCACAGTTCAGTTGATTGACTCTTTTCTTCAACTCTTCCATGTCTGCATTTGCTTGAGTTAGCTCCTTCTCAACTTTCAGCACTTGGCCAATTTGGAAATCCTTTTCTGTATGAAGTTGATTTATAGTCTTCTTCTGTTTCTCCAGGATTCTACACACCTCTTTATAGCGAACAAGAAGGTCATTGTAGAGACCAAGTAATTCTTCATAGGTGTCATTCTCCTCATCATCAGAATGCTCTTCATACACTACCTCCACATCATCATCTGAATCGTCCACAGTATCACAAACCCCAGTCATAGCAGAAACATGTCTAGCAGATTCCTCACCTTCTTCAGAATCTTCATCAGACCAAGAAACAAACAAACCTTTCTTTTGTTTCTTCAGGAAGGTTGCACATTCAGTTCTGACATGTCCATAACCTTCACATTCATGACATTGTAATTCTTTGACTGGTCCACTTTTCTCCTCAGGTCTAGCTTTCTTGACATTGTTTTGCTGTTTGTTGATGTCGAATCTAATGTTCTGCCCATTCTGCCTGGCTCTCCTATCAACCCGCCTTAGAACTCTTCCAAATTGTTTTCCAATTAGAGCAAGAGCATCAGAAATACTTTCATCTCCTTCAACAACAGTCTGGGATTCCTCTTCATCATCATTTGAGATAAAAGCTACACTTTTACTCTTTTTATCTCCTCTCTCATTAATGGTCAGTTCAAATGTTTGAAGAGAACCCACCAGTTCATCTATCTTCATGTTAGCTATATCCTGAGCTTCCTCAATGGCAGTCACTTTCATGTCAAACCTTTTTGGAAGTGACCTGAGCATCTTTCTAGACAACTTCTCATCAGATACTTTCTCACCAAGTGCCTCAAAGGCATTAGCAATGTCAACCAAACTCATGTGAAAATCTTGAATACTTTCCTCCTCTTTCATTCTCAGATTTTCAAATTTGGTAGTAAGAATTTGAAGCTTTGACATCTTTACCTTAGAGGTGCCTTCATAGCATGTCATCAATATCTCCCAGGCTTCCTTTGCAGATAGACATTTTTTGATGAGCTTGAACATATTTGTATCTACTCCATTGAAGAGAGCATTTACTGCCTTATTGTTGCTGAGAGCTGCTTCATCTTCTTCCTTTGTCCAATCTGCCTCTGGCTTTAGTTCACCAGTGGAAGTACCTTCTTTGGTCACAATTAAAGGATGATCCCAACCTTTCAAAACTGCCTTCCAAGTCCTACTATCAATGGACTTTAGGAATGCAATCATCTTTGGCTTCCAATGATCATAATTGGAACCAGTCAGCATAGGGGGTCTGTTCACGAATCCTCCTTCCTTGTCCATTTTGCCAGTTAAAACTTCCTGAATCTCACCCTAAACAGGCAGGGTGCCTGCTCTGATGCCAATTGAAAAACTGGCACACCAGTACACGATGTTGTACACGATGTTACAACACTGTTAACCGCTTTAATGAACAGATAATGCAAATAATAAAAAGTGCAGAATTAAACAAACACACAGTGATTTGTTAACCCAGTTCGGAGCAAAACGCAACCTACATCTGGGGGATACCAATCCAGGAGGAAATCCACTAATAGCCCTAGTTCAAAGTCTTACAGCAAACTCCTCGTTTACAACTTATCACCTAGCAACTATCCTTATGTCTTTCTACCTAGGAACTCCTAGGTATGAGTTCCCAACTCACTCCTTAAGCTCAATAGTACAGACAGCACTATTGTTAATTCAACCACTGTGATGGAGACACTCTCCTAGACACTAGATCACTTTTACCTAAAGGCTTCAAGTGATACACACGCACTAAGATCCAAACTCCTTGCTTAAAAGCTTTGGAGTGGACACACACAAAACAACTATCTCCTTGCTTAAAAGCTTCAGAGACAATTGTGATTACAACTCAATAGAACACACAGTCCTAAGCTTGCATCAAAGAGATACAAGAAAGGCTCACAAAACACAAGCACACACACGAATCCTAATACGGCTAGACTCAACAATATCGCTTGAACAACTGCCTAAATTAGGTTTTCGTCCTTCAATATATAGCTGGTAATATTGGGCTTCAGTAGCTTTGCCCACAAGAGAAACATCCAGCTCACACATAAAATAAAACCATATCTTTGGAGATTTGATATGTTTATAAAATATAATTCTTCAATATTAATTCCCAAAACAATCTCTGAGTGAAAGATATGTTTAGGAAATAAAACTTCCTTGATGCACAAGCCAAGAACTGATATGTAAGAGAAAAGATCTTCTCTAAAAATAAAACGCGCGCGCATTAAATGCTGCCGCCAGCTGGCGCGCTCACGTCAGGTCATGATGTTGTAACATTACATACCACATCCTGCCTAAATATTGTTTTACCAAAATGCAGCCAACATCAAATAGTCAACAGTATGAAATCACACGATTTTACAATTGTACTATCCTAAGCCCAATTATAAAAAAAGGCTCAATTATCTAACACTTCCCCTCAAATTCAAGTTGCATCAACATGAAACATCGCAAGTTTGTCTAACAAACAACAAAAATATACTTAATAATATAAATTCAAAACATCTTATTTTAATATTTCAATTGTTGACACAACTTCTCGAATATATAACATAATATGATATAATTCTTCTTTATTGCTGACACAACTATTAGAATATGCTTTTCTTCTTTTTAATGCTCATTTGCAAAGAACAAAATCCTTCAGCTTAGCAGGAGGCTTAGTAATTCATTTGGGCTACTTTATTTGGGCCTTCATCACTTGGCTCATTAGCAGCAGTTAGGGGGGGGAGTGTACATATCAGTAATTCAACTCTAACTATAGACAATGTCTTTGACAACTACTATTACCAATTAGAAGACCACATAAATGATTTTAGAACTCAACTTTTTAGGTCGACCAAATATCAAAATCAAACTGAATAAAATATGACAAAAACTTGTAGAAAACAATCGCCACGTGTTATTTTATATAGATTCTAATCACAGTAGTTGGGCCACACCATACTATTGTTACCCCACATAGGCCCACACCATATTCTTGATTTCATCATCAATCCATTTTATATATCAAAAAAACAACAAAATTTAGCTTAACATGTAAGCATCCATCATCTCTTTTCTTTTCTCTCATCCATCATCAGAGCAAAAATGGAGTTCCCATTCAACCATGGCCATAACAACAACAACAACTCTTCCAACGTAACCCACACTCATCACAACAATCGCAGAGACGAAGAACAACAACCACACTACCCTCCACCTGGTCACAACAACAGCAACAACTTCTCTCCCTTTAACCAACCACCACCACCACCACATCAACCACCTTTCTACGCCGACGCAAACCCACCACCACCACAACCACAACCACCATATCATCATCAACAAGAAACTCAAGTCTTCCACACAGGACACGTGTCCCATCAAAATTTCAACCACTCATCACCCGCCCATCCACCACCACCACCACCACCTCAACCTGACATTCACTCTTTCAACCCCAATTATGGTGCATATCCACCTGCACCTCCATCCGTACCTGATCATTCCTCCACTCCATTCCCAAACTCAACTGTTCACCATGTTTCTCATGAAACAACTCACCACCCTCATTTTCCTACCAATGTTCATCACACCAACCATGAGGTACAGCTACCTACTGCTCCTCCTCTCTCCTCTAACAAACCTACTTTCAAGGTTGTTACCAAAGCTTCCCCAAATTACTCCCTTACCATTCGTCGTGGTGAAGTTGTTCTTGCTCCTTCAGATCCCTCCGATCAGCATCAGGTAAACTAGGTTTTACATTTTTTTCATTAAACCATCAATTTTAGTGCTGAAGTATCATTTTGTCTCCAATTTTGTTCTAATGTATATGAAATCCCTCACTTTAGTCCCTATCATCTAATTTTAACCAAATAATTGAGGTCGTGTGGCTATGAGACGAATTGTTCGCGGAAGAACCGGAGTTTGATTCATGGGAGTAACAATTTTTAGTCAAACTTTACGGCCAAACTCCGGATTACCGGATCCCCTTCCAGGGTTAACACAAATTTTTTTTTTTGACAAATTTTATATAATGTTTAAATATTTTAGAGACTTGATTGGAGAGTTAGTGATACTCTAGGGATTAAATTCGAAAGAGACTAGAGTAGGTTTTTTTGTGTGTTTTATTGTGGATTTTGGTTTCGTTGTTTTTTGTTGTTGTGATTGATTTATGTTTTTGATTTGGTTGTTGTAGCATTGGTACAAGGATGAGAAATGGAGTACCAGGGTGAAGGATAAAGAGGGTCACCCTGCTTTTGCTTTGGTCAACAAGGTCACTGGTGAGGCCATTAAGCATTCCATTGCTGCCACCCATCCAGTAAGATACATATCTTTCTCAATTCCTACTCACATTTCGCTTAATTGCAAAGTCTTTACCTTTTAGAGTTTGTATTTGCATTATGCAACAAATGCACAGTGTAGGTTCTTGTTTTTTGTGCTGATTATTCAATTTGAATTTTTTATAAGATGAAGAATCATGGTTTTAAAAAAATGTCGAATTTTTATGTCCACACAACCACAATTCTCTGAACTATCATGGACTGCAACGTAGATGCAAATGCAATCATTTTTGTGATTATGAATTTTCGTCGTTAGAAGTGTCAATTTGTTTAAATTGTCGTAAAATTTGGTCTTTGTGCTATTCATTTGTTTTTCAAACATGAAGGCAAGTAGACATTAGGCAACTGAGGATGTTATAATTTCCTCCCTTTTTTTCATAACACTTTTTGCTGGTGAAATCTGATAGAATTCTAATGTTTAATCTTGGTGTTCACTCTCTTGGCCAATGTGCTACCTTTTCTGTTGAAAATAAAATAAAATGGTAAAACTATACCCTGTCCCTTGGGATCCTTTTCTCCATAACTTAATTATTAGGTTCTTGGAGCTTTATGCTTTTCAAATAAAGTTGCAACTTGCAAGTGCTTTGTTGTGTCCTGGTATTTAAATTACCAAACTGTTTGCATTGTGATTGACATTGACTGACATTGTTGAATCACGTTGTACCGCAGTGATTTGACAAAAGCTTCAACAAAATCACAGTGCCACTGTGATTTTGTTAAAACTCACTGTCAATCAAAACATGCACTTACCATTTGACTGCAGGTCGCTTATTCGACTAACCTTTCACTGTATTAGTTTGTTTGTCTCTTTCCATTCAACCAAAATGTTAGGATAAAAGTTCATACTTAATGCACTAAAAAGTACGGTTAACCTTAAAGTAAACCGGTCTTTGGGTCAATTCCTTTTTGATGGACTTTCCTTGGTAAGTCATTTTTAATTATACTTATTATACGCTCTTGCTGAAGAGCACATGGCATGTTTGCATTGGAATGGGATCAGACAACCTTCCCATCCCTAAACATTTTTATACCAAAAACAAAAAAACATAACAGGATCTCTCTCTCTCTCTCTTCTATATATATATATATATATTGAGAGAGAGAGAGAGAGATTATCAGATGTGATCTTTTAATAATTTGATTTGCATATTTTTATGGATTCTGCAATTACATTATCAGATGCATAGTGTGCCATTTACGTGCTGGAAAGGGGTTTTCCACATTTCCCCATAATGTGTTTCATGGAAGGAAACAATTTGATAGCAATGTTATACAGCGTCCTTTTTCCCAATACTCCCTTGCTTCCTTTCCCCCATGTTTCGTAATTTGTTGTTTACATGACTGTTTTCATAATATCTTATGTAGGTTCGGCTGGCACGTTACAATCCAGACTATCTTGATCAGTCTGTTCTTTGGACTGAGAGTAAAGACCAGGGTAGTGGCTACAAAGCTGTAAGGATGGTCAACAATATTCAGCTTAATATGGATGCCTTTCATGGTGATAAAAATTCTGGAGGTGTGCGTGATGGCACTACTATTGTCCTCTGGGACTGGAACAAAGGTGATAACCAGCAGTGGAAGATCTCTCCCTACTGTAAGTTTTCCATCCATAAAATAAACAAAAAAAAATCTCTATTATGTTTGTTCCTTTTCAGCATTGCCTTCTTATCGCGTAATACTTTTAGAAGTTTATAATCTAAAGAAAATTTTTCTGCGACATTTTTTTTTTTTGGTAGAGTTTTCTGTGACATTTTGATGTATGCTGTTTGTTTTCTAGTTTAATTTAATTGTTGTGTGAAGAATTGTTATATTATAATCTATTACCGGTAATGTGATCGATTCCCATTATTTTTTATGACATCTTAGTTAGCTTCTCAATGATTCAAAATTTCTACTGTCTGCTTAAAGTTAATTGTGCTAGCTTATATTATAGATAATAAAAAGTAAAAAAAATTGGCATTCTTTTATTTTTCTTAGTATGATTCAACAACTGACAGATGATTTTTCACATTTAACTGATTCTCCTTTTCAATTATGATTAATGCAGGAGTACAACAGAAGGTACTGTGATGGCTTTGAAGATTTATTATCTATATCTATAAGTTTAGTGGACTATGGTATCATTTGTTTGAGTGGTTAGTGTTTGTTCAACTTGCATGTGTTTCATGAGGTATAAATTGTTTGCAATACAGTTATTTTTACCGGACAACCAGATATTAGATTTTTCATTAGAAGAAAGTGTGTTGATTGCCGTGTAACAGTATTCATTGTCTGTGCATCTTTGTACCTTAATGTGATGTGCTTAAGCATTAAAACCTATTTGGTATGGCCAAGTCTAGCATGGGAAAGACATGTAGGTCTCTCATGGTGGGAAACAAATTTTCACCTTTAGATTACAAAAGTCTATCATAGACTATAATAAAGTGTCCACACCATATTCTATCATCTTTTATCAAAATTATTTTTTTAATTTATATATTATTATTATTAAAAATTAATTATATCTTATTATTAAAATAAATTTTATATGCCAAAATTTTATTTTAATGTAGTATATATTTCACGTCAAAGTGTAGATGTACAATAACAAAGGTGAAAAAAAATCTAAAAATCGAAATTATAAATAAAGAAGGTTGAGAGACTAAACACACATAAGAGTAAGTCTCATTGTACTAAATATCTCATTTTATTAATTTAATATCTCATTTTTAAGTTGATTTGTTTTTGTCTATATAATAGTGATTTTTTTCCCACCATAAGTATCCGTCCCACTGGATCACCTAATGGTTCGTTAGTCAGTTCTGACATCAAGTGGTTTCAGTCCTCTCCGATAGCAGTTGCAGGGGAATGAACCTCCTAATAGTGACTTTTTTAAATATTCTCTCTCATTTACAATAATTATTAAAATAATAAACTAATTTCTATTATAATGAGAAAAATATATTTTTAAACTAGTAATTGTTTCAAAACCTAAAGAAACACAAATAAAACTATTAAAAATGTTGATTTTTCTCTCAACTAATATGTAAAAAATGTTAATTTAGTGAGTTGAACAGATAAAAAATAAATTAACATTGAGAATTCCATTTTCCCCTTACTCTTGATATTTGGTCGTACATAAAAAAATGAGGGTAACAACCTCTGAAGCCCCGATACTCAAAAAGTGGTTACGTATCGTGTTCGATACGTATTCGATACCGATACTCTTCCGATACGTCCTGATACTCGTATCGGTAAAGTATCGGTTAAATCATTATTTTTAAATAAAAAAATAATACCTGACACTCTTCTGATACGTCTCGATACTCATATTGGAAAAGTATCGGTTAAATCATTATTTTTAAATAAAAAAGTAATACCCGATATGTCTGATACGTCCCGGTACCCGATGTTTGTTTGTACTTTAGCACTTCTTGTGGTTTTCCTTTGTCAATATAATTTTTTACTTTTCAAAAGAAAAACTATGGTGTCCTACTATATAACAGGTTGTTAAAAATTTGAGCTTATCCCAAAATTTTGATATAAGACTAGATATTTTCTGCTTTTAATTATTAATATTGTTGATTTTAGTCATGTTTATATACTGTGTATTTATATATTTAATTTTAAATTTAATTTTTAAATAACGTATCGCGACAGTATCGAATTGAGAATTTTAAAAATTTTCACGTATCGGCGTATCGGTATCGTATCAGTATCGTGTCCCGGGGCTTCATAGATAACAACAAATACAATTACTAATAAAATAAAAAGGATTAAGAAATGAAAATAATATCGATAAAGATTAAAAATTGCATACACAATATAATCTTTGAAAGATAAAAAAGATTAATTTCAGCATATAAAATTAATTTAATAATAACATATAATTAATTTAATAATAATAATGTATAAATTAAAAAATAATTTTGATAAAAGATGATAGAATATGGTGTGGACACTTTATTATAGTTTATGGTAGGTCTTTGTAATCTAAAGGTTAAAATTTATTTCCCACCATGGGAGACCTACATGCCTTTCCCATGCTAGACTTGGCCATTTCGTATATGTATTAAAAAATATCAACATTTGAGAAGTTGGATGCTTAAGTTAAGAGTATTCTCTCCCAAATTAATGTTTCTTCACCCGAACCTATCTTTTTTGATCCAAGATGATAAAGTTAGTATTTGGAACCATGTTGTATTGTCATTTAATGCATGTCAAGAACGAAGTTACATCATGTTAAATGCATGGTGACCGAGAGTATAACTTGATGCAGTAACTAACATGCCATAAATCTCCCATCCACGGTGGATGCAATATTTTGTTGAGTATAGAAGACAAACATTATTTTGACCAATTCAATTAATTTTCATTTTCTTCTCCATCCCACAAGAAGTTCCTGTCTAGTACAAGCTATTTTGGTATTTTTATAAAAAGACATGAAATGTAGTGGCCAAGAATATATGCCAAAGCTTTTTTACCCATAAAATATCTCTCACACACAGACCAAAGGTTATATTATAAGTACAACTCTCCTTTCCAGGGCTTAGTCTATGGTTGACGAGCGAACTAGGTCCCTCACCGCAGAAGGTTTTTTTTTTTTGAAGTGAAACATATTTCATTAAGAAAGAAATGCCTTAAGAGGGCTTACAGTAGCTGGAACAGCAGTAACAGAGTACAAATTTAAAGGGGCATTCCCCATCCAATTCCTAAAACCAACATTCTTAGCCAAAGAGGCAAGATCATGAGCTTCTCTATTAAGCTCTCTAGATACATGATAAACCATAGCACATGGAATAGTTTCTAGTAAGTTTCTACAATCTATAATAACAGAATCAATGGAGGCCACAACACACTTGCTCTTAACACAATTGACCACTTCCAAAGCATCACAAGCAAAGGAGATACTTTGGATACCTTGATTGATTGCCGTTTGGATAGCCCACCTTAAGCCTAAAGCTTCAGCTAGAATAGGGGTAACCTCAATGTTTTCTCTCCTACAAGCACTCCATATGACACCACAACTATAATCCTTGATTACAAGGCCCCAACCTGTTTGAGCATTTGAGAAACAACCGGCATCAACAAAAATTGAAAACTGTCGAGGCGGGATTGGCAGAGTGTTGTTCTCCCTTATGGCAGCTTGTGATGGTCTTGAAAACAGCCTGGTTCCGAGCATACCAGAATTTCCAGAGAATAGTGCAAAACAGTTGCGCAGCCAGCTTATCTGAACATGATAACCATTCCAACAACCAACAGTTCAAGTCCACACTCAGTGGAGGGTGGTACCCAAGTGGAGAAGCAAACATGACTAGTTTCAACAAGTTGCAGTGCATAAAAATATGTTGACCATTTTCAGCAGCATTATGACAGAGGGGGCAAGAAGTGTCAAGAGAAATACCTTTTTTTTGAAGATTAACTCGGGTTGGCAGGATATTTCGAGCTAAGCGCCACATGAAGTTTTTGATATTGTTTGGTAGAGGAGCTTTCCAAATTTCCTTCCACAAACTGTCATCGCTAGCGGAGGAAGGTCCCGGCAAGGAATTTTCTCTTTCACTACACAGGAGATGGTAAGCAGACCTCACAGAGTATAGGCCATCTTTTTCCCAGTGCCACTGGATTTTGTCAGCAGGAAGGCTAATAGAGAGAGGTGTACTAACAATTTTCAAAGCCTCATCTTTAGAGAAAAATTTGAAAATCAGAGATCTATTCCATTGCCCTGTTTGTTCATCAATGAGATCGGAAACCAAAGCATCATTAGCAAGATCACAAATTGGGTTTCGAGACCGGATTTTGGTGAAATCAGATAGCCATGTGTCCTTCCAAACTCTAGTATTCCTCCCATTTCCAACACACCACCTGCTGCCTTTCTCTAAGACCTCTCTAGCACTTAGGATACTCCTCCAACCGTAGCTTGGTTGGTATCCAATTGCACCATCCTTGAACGACGATCTTGGGAAGTACCTACTTTTCAAAACTTTGCTCAACAAAGAGTCTTGGTCAGTAAATAATCTCCAGCAATGCTTACCCAAGAGGGCTTTATTAAAATCACCAAAGCCTCTAAAGCCCATGCCACCCTTTTTCTTAGATTTTGACAATCTTGTCCAGCTCATCCAGTGGATTTTCCTCTCCTCATCTTTCGATCCCCACCAAAACTTAGCTAGCATAGAATCAATGTCGTGGCAGCACCCCTCCGGTAATTTGTAGCAGCTGAGAATATAATTTGGAATAGCCTGAGCAACTGCTTTGATTAATGTCTCTTTACCGGCTCTAGATAAGAATTTCTCTTTCCAGCCTTTCAATTTCTTCCAAACTCTGTCCATGACTCCAGCAAATATCACCTTCTTAGACCTCCCAAAGGGAACCGGGAATCCAAGATACCTTGACTGAGCTTCCACTGCCTTTACATTCATGAATTCACAAATTGCATTTAAATCTTCAATAGCCACATTTCGGCTAAAGGATGCTTCAGACTTATCAAGGTTGACAACTTGACCGGAAGCTTGTTGGTATTTCTCTAGGATTTTCAGAATGTTCCTAGCCTCTGACTGACTGGCTCTGGCTAACAGGAGGCTGTCATCTGCAAAGAAGAGGTGACTGATAAGGGGTGCTGAACGAGCAATTTTGATCCCATGAATATTTTTTGCTTCCACCTCTCTATGGATAAGTCCGGAAAGAACATCTGCACATAGAACAAACAAATATGGTGATAATGGATCACCTTGTCTCAAGCCCCTCTGAGGAGAGAAGGGTGAGCTAGGTTGACCGTTAATAAGAACTTGGTAAGACACTGTTGAAATACATCTCATAATTAAAGCCACCATACAAGAAGGATAACCCATGGAACACAAGGCTTTCTCCACAAACTTCCATTCAATTCTATCATATGCTTTTGACATATCAAGTTTTAGAGCCATCACCCCTTTCTTCCCCTTTCTTTTCTTCTTCATCCAATGGAAACATTCCATTGCAATGAGGGCATTATCAGTAATTAGCCTCCCTTGAATGAAGGCACTTTGTTCTGGGTCAATTACATTAGGGAGGGTAGACTTGATCCTATTAGCAACTACCTTAGTAATAATTTTCATAATAACATTACACAAACTGATCGGTCTATAATCTTTAGGGGTCTGAGGATTTTTACCTTTAGGAATAAGCACAATGAAGGTCTTGTTGAGATCATCCAGTCTGCCATTGTTGTTGAGAGCTTGAAGCACCATATGTTGTACATCATGTCCGACAATGTGCCAATATTTCTGATAAAACAATGCCGGTAACCCGTCAGGTCCAGGGGCCTCACCGCAGAAGGTTAAGTGAGCATTTAATCAGTGATATTCCACAGATTATATTTATCTTATCCATTACTTTTCTCTCTCTACCCTTCATCTCTCATCACTTTGTGTCTTTCTTTGTTTATTAGTTCATCCATCTTCTGCATTTTATTATCACCATTCTCAATTTGTTTTATGGTGGTGTGGTGGGAGTGATAAGATTTTGTTTTCCTTTTTTTTTGACGAATAATCTCATCAAATTTTTTGTCTACTTGAGAGTTGAGAATTGAGATATAGAAAATGGTAATTTTTTTTTTGTCATCAAATTAGTGAAGTCTAGTAAATCGAGAAAGCAATTATAAGGCCCACTTAAGCCCAAATCAGCCAGACTTTCCAAGGACATAAGAAACAAATCCAACATGGGATAGTGTTTATTCAAACAAAAATGCTATTGGAACACAAAAATCGAACATTTAATACATGGATGTTTTTACACCATCTCTTGCTAATTTGTGGATATTTATCTAACTAATAAGAATAAGTCATATGTATGTGAAGTAAAAATTGTTTAAAAGTTAGTTGCGAGCACTGCATATAATTTTACTTATATGATGACATGTTCTTATTGATTGTTAGAAAGAAGAAGGAAAAAAAAATACAATTATAAAAAAAACCTAATTGTACTCTTGTGGGAAATCGATCCACTCAAAAAAATTTCTATCAATTATTCTCAATTTTTATATCTCAACCATCAAATAACTTTTTTCATTTCTTTTACATTTAAATATTATTCTATATTTATAATCCAATTATCTAATTATCCATATTATTTCCTCAATTTATTTTTTCAAGAAAAGAAGAAAACAATACATCAAATAAATACCTTTCATCATGAACAACCTTTTCAAAAGTCATTTATGATAAACTTTGAAATACTATGGTCAAATGAGATTCACTTGTTTTTAACGGGTAATGACGTGGATCATTACTGGCAAATGCAAATCTTAGTAAACTAGTACGTATTGCTAGTAGCCAATTTATATAATTGCGATCGTGTGTCATTAGTGATCACATTCTTCTTAGTCAATGAACAATGTTAGTTTAATTTTTTTCAAACACAATATATTTGATTAGGTATGCATATAGTTTTTCAATAAATAATAAGATAATGAGTGTGTTTAATCTGGTTTGGTAGAATATATCAAATGTAATAAAAGATGAGTCTGCAAACAAATTTGTAAAAATTCAAGTTAGTAATATGAAACGGTAAAATACTTCCATATATGACAAAATCAAATAAAAAATGTCAAAAATTAGCTAGATCTATTCAGGTATCGTGTGTGAATACATTCCAATTTGTTAAGAATATTCTATAGTACAAAAAATGTATGTTGATTTTTGTATGAAAGAATCGTCGTTCATATAACATTTTGATCTTCCATAAAAAAACAAAAAAACATTTTGATCTTGTATGGATTAAGCTTCATTTACCTATTGTGGTATTCTCATGTCGACGCGTTACATTACGATCCAAGCGGATGCACGGATTTTTTACTAATAAAAATTCCAATATCAATTTATAAAAAGTACATGTGATACACTTCCTCATAAAGCTATTAATAAACATTTAAATGGTGAACTTTGTGATAAATGATATGAAAAATGAATGCTTTAGTAAAATTAAATAACAAAACTAATTTCTTCTGTCACACTATTCTTCTTCTTTGAAACATAATCATAGTATATCTCATCTCTTCATTTTCCGATATCAACATGATTTAGGGTGTCTTCTTTTTTAGGGTTAAATATGTTTTTGGTCCCTATAATTTTTTAGAATCTCGTTTTTAGTCCCTGAAGATCTTTTTTGTACTTTTTAGTCCCTGAAGTTTTTTCCATCTGTGTTTTTAGTCGCAACTTTTCATTCGACTTGTGCATATCATTCGAAATTTTCAATTTTTTTCTGCAGTCATGTTTAGTACATTATATGAATTTTTCTTACAAAAGTTAAAAAAAAATTTTAACAAGAGATGCATTAAATATGAATTTTTTTAGCTTGTTGCACATAAAAATTCATAAATAATTCATCCTATATTAAAAAATTCTAAATTTTTATCGGAGATGTTCTTATAATAATATAAACATTAATACAAAAAATCATTCAAAAAAGTGTGTGTAATCCTACTTGGCCAGACAAACAATGTATAGAGGCATCATGTGAGGTCTTCTCTATCCCTTGATAATTTGAGAATATAATTATATAATAACCAATGAGAACGGACCACATAAGTATATTTGTATATGATACCTACAACTAACTTGCATAGTACCCACAATTAACTTGTAACCAACTAATATAGTTTCTTCTTATAATTTATATATTTTTGACAAATATGGATTAGGGCCGGTCCCAGATTAAGGGCAACAAGATACTGATGTTTCTAAAAATATTGAAAAATATATTTAATATAAAGCCTCATATTCTTCATTTTTTTTTGGGTAAAAAGGCCTTATTTTCTACAATAATCAAACTAAAATTAATAAAATTTTATCTAAAACTAATATTCTCTCAACAAAGATAAAATTAATTAATTGAATTTATAATAGATTAAGAAAATACAAAACAAAACTTATTATATTAATTTAACAAATAATTTTGTTTTTAAAATGCATGAAAAATAACATTGAAAATTTAAAATTTTACTAACATGCTATTATGAACTTTAAAAAAAACTTCATTTTTAATTTAGCCTTATGCCTTTCAAAGTGTTGGGCCTAGGGTGGCAAAGCAGGCGGCCCGCCCTGTTTAAGTCCGTCTAAAAGTGGGGCGAGGCGGACAACCCTAGACATCCGAGTTCAAAAGTCAAGTCCGTCTTGTTTACTTACGGATCGGCGGACCTGCTCGCCAAACAATTATATTAATTGTTTTAATTTTCTACCTATAGATTTACTATATGATTTATATTTTATTTTATTATTTAATGAAAAAAGCAATATTTTTAAACAACACATAATAGAATATAACTCAAAAGAGCTAAAAATGTAAAGAGAAAACAAAGTTGAAATGAACTTACCCGTAAAGATAACCCTTTCCTCCATTTTTTGTCTCAAGTCCAGGGAAAAATGAAACAAAAAAATTCTTTAAAATGTATGTGGGCCAAATCGGCCTGCCCGGCCTCGCCCCAATTTTTGGGCGGGTTAGGCGGGACGGGCCAACTTAAAGCATTGAGACAAAAACCTCAGCTCAACCTACAACAAAGGTCCACGTGCCTTTGACTCCATGCATCAAACGACAATAAGCAATAATGACTCTTTCGAGTCAAGCAGTCTGAAATCAACCAAAAGACTGATACGAATAATAACGACATCGGTGGCAAACATTAAATCTTAAAACTTGCAAATCTCAACAGATCTAGAAATATCAGAGAAAGAAAGATTAGGAACGCTAATCAAAAATTGAATCAAATACAAGTAATGATCCATACTAATTATTTTGATATATGTTCCGAGTAAACATTCTAAACACTTGCTTCCTGTAACTGGCATGTCTTTTACCTCCCATGATTTTAGCAAGAATACATGCATTATAATTAAGTGGTGAAGTGCAAGCATATGTTTAATCTATTTAAAATATATAGCTAAAGATGGATGTCATGATGTTTGTGTAAACTTAACTGGGTTCACTCATCGCATGTGTATAATTGTGGTTACTATTTTATTTGATAATTTTGTTATTGCATAACAATATGAACAAGGCGATGAAGTAGCCATGGCGGCATATTTGATAAATCAAGCGGAGTAATTCTTGGAGCAGGCATAAATAGCCATGACGGCGTCAGTTAACAAGATTCAGTTTGAATCAATTGCGTCCAGGTGCATTCAATCCTTTATTTTTGTTTGTAAACAAACTACTTAATTATGACCATACAGACTGTACAGAGAACTCTTTTTATGCATCATATAGCATAGTCCTCAATAACTTCAATAGTAACAACCAAAATATAAGTATCTTAATGCATAGAGAATGTTGAAGGACAAAAACAAAGTCCTCAAATTTAAATCGATCTTCATCCTAGAGATTGAAGGGCAGAAACAAAGTCCTCTTGTATCACTCAGCAAGCGCACATTCGAGAATGAATATCGAAGATACTATTCCGAGTTACAACGTACATCAGGTGCAAGCATTCACTTATTTAATATTTAATTATGTTTCTCCATCTTTTATGATGCAATCGAGAGTCAAGATGTGTGGGATGCTTCAATCTCTGCCAATTTACTGGTTTTGTTGTTATTTTAAGTTTTGAAATGGAATATCAGCATATAATTATAACCTGTGAAGAATATTTAAAGGTTAGATTTTGTACTGCTAGAATACGAAAGGTGGCATATTTGGTTTATATAACAAAAGGTTAATTTTCTAGATAATATCAAGTTTGTATACTTGTTTTGTCTAATATTTGTGGAAGCTTTGGTTTCTTTGTTGTTCTTATTCAAATCTTGGAGAAAAAGTGATATATCTTGATAAATATTATTCTCGGCCACACTTCTCATAGATACTTAAAGGGACAAGCAATTTCTAATTGAAATTTCAAGGATAACAGCTCGCCGAACTTCCGTCATTGTTCAATGTCGCCGTCTCGCGGTAAACCGCTGGCGCCACTTCACTCATCATTTTCTAAAAATGACGATCTCATTAAACAAGAGGCAGTGTGAATTGATTTCATCCAGGTACGAGCTGATAAATGCTAATGGAATGTTGTGGCGACCTAAAAGGTCATAAGCCAATAAGCTAAAGGAACGTAACTGTGAATAGAAAACATCTCAACCGCTACGACGCGCATATGATATATATATAAAACGACTTTGTTCGTCCAAGCCGCCTTTGAGCGTGATAAAAATAAAGTGACTTTGTTCGTCCAAACCGCCTTTGGGCGTCATAAATTATTAAAGCCATCATGTTAGACTACGGCGTTGATGTGCATATCGTCATGGCCACCATGTAAGACTACGGCATTGGTATGCAAAATTATCAGGGCCGCCATATAAGACTACGACATTGGCGTGCAAAATTATTAAAGCCATCATGTAAGACGACGGCGTTGATGTGCATATCATCATGGCCACCATGTAAGACTACGGCATTGGTGTGCAAAATTATCAGGGCCGCCATATAAGACTACGACATTGGCGTGCAAAATTATTAAAGCCATCATGTAAGACGACAGCATTGGTGTGCAAAATTATCAGGGCCGCCATATAAGACTACGGCATTGGCGTGCAAAATTATTAAAGCCATCATGTTAGACTACGGCGTTGATGTGCATATCGTCATGGCCACCATGTTAGACTACGGCGTTGGTGTGCAAAATTATCAAGGCCGCCATATAAGACTACGGCATTGGCGTGCAAAATTATCATCGCCATCATGTGAGCACAAGGGCATCACCAACGATTCATTCAAGAAATCATCAGGCGAGTCAAAACGAAACGCCCAAATAATCTCGCCAAAAAAGCAAAGAAAAGCCAAACGCCAACGTACTAAGGCACGCGAGCAAAAAGAAAAAGAAAAGGTGTGAGCCAATAAATGCTATTGAATGTTATGGCGACCTAATGAAAGGTCAGAAACCAATAAATGCTATGGAATGTTGTGGCGACCTAATGAAAGGTCATAGCCAATAAAGCTAAAGGAACGTAACTAATGCTATGAAATGTTGTGGCGATCTAATGAAAGGCACGACTTAATAAACTCAACGATAAAGCTCTGATTGATAAAGCGACGTTTGAGAGAAGATGTCAAAAGATAAAGCGTCATCAACGACTCAAAAAAGGGTCTAAAGCTAAGAATTACTACAACTTTGGTTGTGTGATGACCATTATAAGTTAAGGTGACATTGCCATCACTTATTACTTGGCGAAATTTTAAACAAATCTCCAACTCTTAATATTACAATTAAAGTCGTCTCGCCAAAAGTTATTGTTATAGTAGAAATGATGTTATTCGTTCGGGCCGATCTAGAGTTACATTAAAACGCCATCTCGCCAATAAGAGTAAAAATTGTCTCACCTTTGAAGACTAGATGAAAACAAATGTGTCAACCATGGTTGTTACCTTAAGCATTTCGCCCTTACAGGCCTCATGCTTGGGGGGCTGTGTACCGGACAAAATACCGGGGTACTATTCACCTAAGCCCAACACACCCAATTGGGCCACTCACCTAAGTTAGAGGAGGCCCAAAAAGACTATGTCATAAAAACTAGTCCATTACTCCACATAGGCTGAATTCACCCACTACTCTCCACTACTCCACTACTCCATCATCACCCACCTTCCTCAAAAATAGAGACCATGGGATCGTGGGATCATGGGGAGTTATTCAATTAACATGGCTCCACTATAGGCCTATAAATACAACCCCCAAGGCAATTAAAAACTCAAGCAATATCATAACTACATACCATTGCATAACCATAGCACTCAGCAAATATACACCCCCTAGTGTTCTATCAGGAACAGATGGTAATGCTGATAAATCAAAAATGTTGACGAAAATCTTTCTAAATTAATGATCTTGTGATGTTTACCAAGCAACAACTAGTCAATGGTAACAAACAATTATTCATGCTAAAGTGACTAATTAACCATGGTAACCCGACTCATAACCAAAACCGAACCAATTACAAAATAACCCGACCCGGTCCAAACCCCAAACCTTCTGACCCGAACCAAGACCTGATCAGAAACCAGAATGAAGACATGGCAGGTCCTGACGGACAATCTGAACAAACTCAGCAATTTTTATCGGCAGGTCCTGGCAGCCAGGCCTGTCGGGACCAATGATTATTCTCATCTGGAATTGTCGGGGGTTGAGCGTCCCGAGTACAACTCCAAACCTTCGTAATATAGCTCAAGGTCACCGTCCAGATGTTCTATTTTTATCTGAAACATTGTCCAAAACTCAGAAGATGGAAAATATAAGGGTTATGTTGAAATATGATGCTTGTCTTTCAATCGACGTAGAAGGAAGAAGTGGGGGTCTTGCAGTCATGTGGAGAAATACTGTCAAATGTAGAGTAATGAATTACTCTAGAAACTTTATAAACATTATCATAGAAGATGAGGAGATTGGAGATTGACATGTTACTACGGTTATCCGGAACGCAATCGTAGGCACATGGCGTGGGATTTGCTCAGAGAACTAAGGGACATGTCACCTCTTCCTTGGTGTGTGGTTGGAGATTTTAATGATCTACTATCACAAGACGACAAAAAAGGCCAGCATCAGCATCCCAACTGGCTATGCACAGGATTCAGAAATGCGGTTAATGATTGTGAGCTTACTTCTAGATGGTCCGTACACATGGATTAAAAGTAGAGGGTCCGACCATGCTACCGAAGAACGTCTAGATAGAGCCTTGGCAACTTCAGAATGGCCCTATTTGTTCCCTAATGCAAAATTAATCAATCTTTTGGCGTCACACTCAGACCATAGTCCGATTCTTCTCCAATGCACTCCGGTGATCAGACAAGAATATAGGTATGCTTTTAAATTTGAGAACAGTTGGCTAAAAGAAGAAGATATTGATGAGGTGGTGGTTGAGGGATGGAATAGTGGAGTAGGGACTGAGATTGTTCATAGGCTCACTCATTGTGCGGATAAACTCCAACGGTGGGGGAGAAGGAAGAAGAAAAGATTCAAAGAGGAGATTATGGAATATGGAGCTGAAATGGAAAGCTCGAGAGGCAATATTGACGCGGCAAGTGTAGCACGGTTCAAACAAGCCCAACATCAGCATGCGAAAACACTTGTTCAAGAATAATTATTTTGGCGACAACGGGCCAAAATGCATTGGCTCAAAGAAGGGGACCTAAACACAAAGTTCTTCCACATGTCGACTACCGCACGATCAAAAGTGAAAAGGATTCACAAGTTGAGAAATGAAGCTGATGACATTGTTACAAGACAAGATGAGATGTGTGAGGTAGCTATAAAGTACTTTAAAGAGTTATTCAAACTGAAAGGAGGTGTTCAAGAGCCTGTTTTATCACTTATCCATCCTAGAGCATCGGCGGAAGACAATAATAGCTTGGAAGCACCTATAACAAAAGAAGAACTTAGAAGTGCCCTATTCCAAATGCACCCAGACAAATCACCAGATCCTGATGGTTTCAACCCAGCATTCTTTCAACAATTTTGGAACCTATGTAGAGATGAAATTTTTGTTGCTGCAAAAGAGTGGCTAGGGAGAGGCTATTTTCCCTCTTCTTTAAATGAAACCAACATTTGCCTTATCCTTAAAGGTGATAATCCGAGTTCTATGAGGGATTACCGTCCAATCTCATTATGTAATGTACTCTATAAAATGGTGTCTAAGCTTCTTGCAAATAGATTGAAAGGAGTCATTGACAAGTGTGTTTCGGAGGAGCAATCAGCCTTTGTGGAAGGAAGGTATATTACTGACAACGCTCTTATTGCTATTGAAATAATACATGCGTTGAAGAGAAAAACTAGGGGTGCTAAAGGGGACTTGGCTCTTAAAATTGATATAAGCAAGGCTTATGACAAAGTTGAATGGAGTTTCTTAAAAGGAATTTTGTGTAAGATGGGATTTTCGGATAGGTGGGTGCAATGGATGATGTTATGTGTAAGCTCGGTTAACTACTCGGCTTTGGTGAAATTTGAAAAAGTAGGCCATATTCATCCTGACAGAGGCCTTAGGCAAGGAGACCCTCTATCTCCTTACCTTTTCATCTTAGTTGCTGAAGGCCTTACTTCTCTTATTAATAAGGCGGTGGCTAGCGGAGATCTTCACGGTGTAAAAATATGTTGAGGGGCACCGATGGTGTCCCACCTGCTTTTTGCTGATGATTGCTTCCTTTTTTGTAGGTCTAACTTAGCTGAAACCAGGAAACTAATGGAGATCCTTAAAACGTATGAGGAAGCATCCGGACAAGAACTTAACCTATCAAAGTCAGAAGTTTTCTTTAGCCGCAACATTAGTCAAGCAGCGCAAGTGGAGCTCTCTAATATAATGGGAGTCAAACATGTACTTGGTACAGGCACCTATCTTGGGTTACCGTCTATGGTGGGGAGGAGTAAGAAAGAGACTTTTGCTTTTATCAAGGACCGGCTATGGAAGAGAATCAACTCTTGGAGAAGTCGGCCTCTTTCCAAAGCTGGTAAGGAAGTAATGATAAAATCTGTTTTACAAGCAATTCCAGAATATGTTATGAGTATCTATCTTTTACCGGATTCCTTGATTGATGATATAGAAAGAATGATCAATGCATTTTGGTGGGGTGGTGGTAATAACAATAAAGGTATTCGATGGCTTGCTTGGGACAAAATGGCGTTCCCTAAAGAGAGAGGAGGCCTAGGATTCCGTCACTTCCGGATGTTCAACATGGCAATGGTAGCAAAACAAGGTTGGCACTTTATAACTAATCCGAATTCGTTGGTGGCCAGAATCTTCAAGGCTAGGTACTTCCCTTGGTCTTCACTAATTGAATCTAACCTTGGGAATAACCCAAGTTTCACATGGAGAAGCATATGGAAATTAATCAAGACAAGTTTTGATTAATGGTTGTAGGTGGCGGATAGGAAATGGGAGCAGCATAAAAGTGATGAGTGAACCGTGGTTGCGTGTGGAAGATGGTAGATGGGTCGAAGCTCCACAAGATCAAGGTGTGTATAATTTAACTCTACAACAGCTCATGCTTCCACATTTTAAACAATGGAACGTTGAAAAAATTGAAGAAAAATCCTTGCTGTACCATTGCTGGAGTTAATTCAAGAAGATAAATTAATTTGGAATGAGGAAAGCGATGGTGAATATTCCATTAGATCCGGGTATAGGACATTAATGAAAGAAAAAGTGTTAAGAACCCAACTAACAGGTGGTGAATCATGGGGAAAACTTTGGAAAATTAAAGCACCACCTAAGGCTAAGCATTTGCTATGGAGGATTTGTAAGGAGTGCCTTCCGTCCCGTGTTCGGTTAAGTAATCGAGGTGTACAGTGTCTAATTGTCTGTCCCATATGCACAACGGAAATGGAGGAGGAGTTGCATATATTCTTTCAGTGTGAAGGGAGTAGAGAAGCTTGGAGTGTCATGGGCCTAGACCATATTATACAACAGCAGATGCAAGGAATTCACAACATTAAAGAACTCATTTTTAACCTTTGCTGTTTTGAGAATATCCATGTTGCAGGTAAGGTTGTCGTACTGATATGGCATATATGGCAAAATCGAAATGATCAAGTGTGGAACAACAACAAATTAAGCGCTCGACAGGTTGGAATCAAGGCAGCCCAGTCATGGGAAGAATGGGCACTTGTACAAGGCTTAAATGAGGAATATCATGCTACTGTTTTGCAGCAAAATAATAGTGGTATGCAGCAACATATAACTGATATGCATGCAGCACAGTGGCAGCCTCCACGTCCAGGAATTTTAAAGTGCAACGTCGACGCTAGTTTTTTCGAGGCAGCTGGATATACAGGATGGGGTTGGTGTTTACGTGACCACCGCGGGCGTTTTATACTTGCCGGATCTAATCTTATTCAAGGAAGATTGAGCACTTTGGAAGGAGAAGCTATGGCGCTAAAAGAGGCAATGGAGGAAGTAATGAGCAAAGGTTTTTCTCATGTCATATTTGAAAGTGACTCAAAAACTCTTGTTGATGCTATCTCTTCTAGGCAAGTTGGTCCGTCAGAATTTAGTATTGTAACTTCCTATATTAAATCTTTGTTATTGTTAGTTCCAAACTTTGAGGTCAAGTTTACCAAGCGTCAAGCTAATAATGTTGCTCACCACTTAGCACGAGCGGCTTATTCCAGAGCTAGTCGCTATATTTCTCATACTATTCCTCGTTGTATTGAACATCATTTGATTAATGAAATGAATTGAGTTTATTTCTGTCAAAAAAAAAAATTAACCAGGTACTCCTCTAGATTATAAAAAAATAATTAAATTCAATTCATATTATTTATTAAGAAATGTAGTCTTGATATTAAATAATTAAATTTATTAAGATATATATTATATGTAAATGATAAAATTACCCATATAAGAAAATCATATTTATCGTCTTTAAAAAAATAAATTAATATTCATATTTTTGTAATTTTTAATATTCTAATTTCAAATAAATATATTAATGGTGCATGATTGTCTATGAATTTAGACATTAAATTATTAAACATATTTATCTTCTTTCCACTTTCCTTTTTTTTTTAACATATTAAATTATTTTAAATTTTCTTAAAATTTTGCATGATTGTCTACGAATTTATGTTGGAACAAAGTGAGTCTGACAATACTTTTCTAGTAGAAATGAATTTTGATGATAACAAAATATTAAAATTAAAATTGGTGTTACTAATGATTGTTCTAGTGTGCAAAATTATAATTTAAAATTTAAGAAGAACACTATGAACAAAAAGAAGAGAAGTCAAACTAAGAAGCTCTTAAAGTCAGAAGAAGATCATCAGAAGCTAAAGTTTCAAGCGATCAGCAGTTCGATCTATCAGACTCTGAAGACCATCAGAAGCTGAATTTCTTCAGAGGCTAGTTCATCAGAAGCTGAAGCAAAAGGAATGTACATCTTCCAGAATCTGACAGTTAAGATCATATGATTGAAGAATATTCATATAAAGGACTCTGTCACATTCAGTAAATGAATATTCTTTGGATTACAACGTTAACCTTATCCATAAAGGGAGCGTTTGGAAGAATTGTACTATTGTACTATTATTACTCAAAATGGTTGAGCAATATTCAAACACGCGAGGTAGTGGGATTTGATTTCTTTCTAAGGAAGGTAATTCACTACACAAAAATAGTACATCCACAGTTGTCACCTTATCTCTCTGCAACAGTCATCATCAAATATTTCTCTATAAATAGAAGATCTTATTTGAAGAAATAACTAACGGTGTTTTACGCGCACAAAACTCTGAAGCTCTGACACTTAGAAAAAAATATGTCATCCTTTTAGTTCTTTGTTTTAAAAGTCTTAGGATTAAAAGTTGAGTCTTGTGATTTGAGATTTATTTTGTCAACACCTCTGATAGTATATCAAGTGTCTGATAATCATCATTCATATACTTAGTTGTTAAGAAGTCTCTTGTTGTTGAACTTGAGCATTGAGAAGTCTCTTGCAAGTGTGCTTGAGCAATTGTAATCTAGTGAGATTATAGTGAAATCTCATGGTAGTGCAAGGGGACTGGAGTACTCTCGGTTTGTGAGGGGAACCAGTATAAATTGCTTGTGTACTCCTCCCTCCCTCTCTCTCTCTCTCTCTCTCTCTCTCTCTCTCTCACACACACACACACACACACTAAAACACACTGTTTTTAGAAAACGTTTTTAATCTTTCAAAACACAATTCAACCCATCATTCTTGTGTTTTCTCACACCTTCAATTTAGACATTATTAAACGATGCAACATGATTCTAATGTTAATGGTGTATGACAGATTGAATTTATCTTGTTCAATAAAGAAAAAAGTACTCTAAATTGATGTTTTGGTAACCAACAGACTAAATTTAACAAAATAAAAAATCCAATGTTTATAATTTTTTAAATTTCTCTTTCATTTAAAATGTTGCGGCCCACCCCAACATTTTATCCTAGCTCCGCCACTGTTTTGAAGGAGTCTATTCAGTTAGTAGTGCTTATTATTGGCTGATGTATCAGGTTCCGGTGAATCCTTCTTAATTCTCATAAGGATGTTGTCTGGAATAAGTTAGTCCCTCTCATAGTTTCTCTTTTCATGTGACATCTTTTCAATAATAGACTGCATACTAATTAAAGATAATTTAATTCGGCGTATGATCCTAGATGAGGATTCTGCCTTGTGTTCACCTGCTTGCGGCATGATAGAATGAAAATGTGTCTGTGTATTTTGCTCTTGGTTTTTGTGTAAAGAAATTGTTGTATTCTTTTTTTAAAAAAAATCTTGTGGCTTGGCTAGAGATTTCTCATAGATCCTCCAATTTTTCTTCTTCCAATGAGTTTGTATGTTACATCGACTTGTTATCATGGTTTGGATTAAACACTTAATAATTTCTTTTTTTGGCATATCTTGTATCTATTTTAATGTTATTATTCGACTTCTTAATATATATATATATATATTGTTCTGGACTGGGCTTTAAGCCCAATAAGACTCGAGCAACGTAAGCACAAGGTCGAGCATCAATCCTCCTCGAGGATTCCAACGGCCACTGATATCAATCATATCGTAACGGCCGACACCGGAATGATGAGCATTTAAGGCTCATCATGGCTTTTCAGCCGTTTTCCGGCAGCCAATTGATGGCCATTTAATGCCATCATTGGCCTTAGCCCAGCGCTGGGGGCTATATATACTCCTCATTTGAAGGAGCTCTGGTACATTCTATTCTCTCTGAAAACCTATACTTCACACCAATACTAACTTGAGCGTCGGAGTATAAACAGGTACACAACCCCCTCTCATTCCACCGTTACTAGGGGCGGAGCTCTGTTCAACGGCGTTGGTCGACTCTGATTCTTGTCAAGATCAGTGGCGCCGTCTGTGGGAACTCTTTAGTTTCCCCATCTTTTCACCTAGAAAAAGATCAAAACTACCTAAAAACACCACTTTTCACGACCAATGGCCGGAAACGGTAACGACAGCACCGTTGAAAACCACCCAAACGACAACGTGGGTCAAAACCACCAAGAGGATGGGCATTTCACCGCCGTAACCCCTACTGAAGCCTCTGCCGGCCCTACCATTCAGCCCCAAGAGGAGCCTTTAAACGTCCCACCATTAGCTGTAGGGACCCCCATGGACCAAATGATGGCGACATTGATTAACGTCATCAACAGGCAGGGCACCATTATTCGCGATCAGAATCGCAGGCTGGCAGCGGTCGAGGAATCGCGCGCTACGCGATCATCGCATCGGAGGAGATCCCCGCAATATTCTCCACGGAGAAGGGATCGCTCGGCAACAAGATCAAGGTCCCCGAGGCGTCAGAGTCCTCGAAGGAACAGAAGATCCCCAAGCCCTCGGAGGAACACTACTGTGCACTTAAGGCCAGAAGCTGGAAGGCCTCGTCGCCACAGATCACCAGTAAAATCTCCTGAAAGATATCGTCGCCACCGAACACCAGAGAGTGACGAGGACATGTATCTTGGACCTTTATCTGAAAGAGTCATGAGAGTACCATTACCCCCAGGCTTGGAAAAGCTTCCGGCAATGGACACTTATGATGGCTCCACTGATCCTGACGATCATTTGGAGAACATTGAAGCTGTGCTCGAATTGAGGAGAGTTCGAGGAGATGTGAAGTGTAAGATCTTCTCAACCACTTTGAGGAAAGAAGCATTGACATGGTACAAAGGACTCCCGCCTCAATCCATCGACTCATGGACCGAGCTGTGCCGTCAATTCACTGCTCATTTTACTGCGTCAAGAAAACATCCGCTGACAGTATCTGCCCTTGAGGCGATAGCTCAAAGGGATGACGAGCCACTGCGGGACTACATCGACAGGTTCAACAAAATTGCAGTGCAAGTTAGAGTCGAGGACAAGATGAAGCTTTACCTCATGGATCGAGGATTACGTGCGAACAGTGATTTCGCCAAAGCTGTTGGAATCGAGGAGATTCGAACTTTGGATGCCTTCCTCGAAAAGGCACAAAAATATATAGCTTACGAGGAAAGGCAAGTGGCTGTGGATGCTAGAAAGCCGAGGCATCAGGATGAGTCCGGACCCTCGAAACGAGGGACGGGCAATGGAAAAGAAAAAGTGCGGGAACCCAAAGCCCCACCGAGCAAATTTACCAACTACACTCCGTTGAACGCTCCTCGAGAGCGAATTCTAGCCGAAGTCTCAGCAGCGGAGTTTAAGAAGCATGGGATCAGATTCCCTAAACAAATACCTGCGAAACCTGGCGTGGACAAAGGCAAATATTGTCGATTCCACAGAAGTTATGGTCATGTGACTGAGGATTGCGTTCACCTGAAGGATGCAATCGAAATACTCATCCAACAAAATCTGCTGCAGAAGTATAGGAAGGATCGACCCAGGGAAAATAACGATAGAAGGCAAGAGGTCGAAGATCCACCTGCCGAGGAAGAAACACGAGCAAGTCTTCCAGTTGCTTACGCTATTACAAGACCCGAGGACTTCACTCAAGGCGAGGAAGTGCTTGCTCACTTGACTTCCCACTTGAATGGATCCTGGGAAAATTTCCCCAAAACACTGGTGATATCTGGAGGAGGATTCAACAACACGACCCTCGGAACTATAAAGAGAAAGTTCGAGGAGCTCGAGAGCGTCTGCTCGTTGAACCCCGTTTCAATTGCTGAAATCAAAGAAGGGTCGGTTCCCTTGGCCTTCTACAAAGAGGAGATCCCCGGAGGATCTCCAAACTTTCAGATTCCTCTTTTGGTGCAAGCAAGGTTGGCGAACTTTAACGTTCGTAGAATCTTGGTCGACCACGGAAGCTCCTGCGACATAATGTATTCTAGATTGTTCAAAACTCTCCAGCTCACCGAGAAAAACCTGAAGCCATACGTTGGTGCTGATCTTCAAGGCTTCAACGGAGCTACAACGAAACCTTGGGGATACACAGACCTGATCGTCACATTTGGCGAAGGTGAAGCTACCAAGTCCATCAATGTTCAGTTCTTAGTTGTCGAGTGTCCATCACTGTACAACTGCATCATTGGAAGAACAGCGCTCGCTGACTTGTTCGCTGTCTCTTCGACCATCCATCTTAAAATGAAGTATTACACTGTCGATGGAAAGGTCGCCACCTTGAACGGAGACATAGCCGCTGCTCGGAGCTGTTTTGATGCTGCGGCAAAAAATATGAACACCTTGGCCACGCCAAAGAAAATAAAAACTTAGCACAAGATGCCCGCCATCAATGCTGTTGGGGGACAAGGTTTGGTTGAGTTGGACGCTCGAACTTCAAAGAAGGAGCGTAGAGAAGAGAAAAAGGAGCTGCAGAAAGAGCTGAAGGAAATATTTCGACCAATCCCTGATGGAGAGTTCGAAATAATTCCCCTTGGTGAAGACCCTTCTAAGGGAATCAAGATTGAAGCTGATCTCCCCGACTTGGTGAAAAGGCAATTGGAAGCTTGCTTGAAGGAAAATGCTGAACTCTTTGCTTGGAGCGCTGCTGAAATGCCCGGCATAGATCCAGAGGTTGCTTGTCACCAGTTGACTATAGATCCTAAGGCTAGAGCTGTTGCACAGCGTCGTAGGAAGCAGTCTCCCAAAAAAGCGGAGGCTGCAGAAAAAGCTGTAAAAGACCTCCTAGAGGCAAATTTCATTTCGGAAGCCAAGTATACTACTTGGTTGTCCAACGTTGTACTTGTCAAAAAATCTAATGGAAAGTGGCGCATGTGTGTTGATTATACCGATCTTAATAGGGCTTGCCCTAAAGATGCTTATCCTTTACCTAGCATAGATAAATTAGTAGATAATTCCTCAGGATTTAAATTACTATCGTTTATGGATGCTTATTCAGGATATAATCAAATTAAAATGGCTGAAATCGATAAAAAGAAAACAGCTTTTATGACCGAATCAGGAAATTATTACTATAACGTAATGCCTTTCGGGCTTAAAAACGCGGGCGCCACATACCAAAGAATGATGAACAATGTTTTCCGAAATCAACATGCTCTGCCACTCTTTAAACTTCTAAGAAAAGAATCTACATTCGAGTGGACGGAAGAGTGCGAAAACGCACTTCAGCATTTGAAGCGAGCATTATCCGAGCCTCCAGTCCTCACACGACCTGTACAGGGAGAAGTTTTATATCTCTACCTAGCAGTAGCACACGAGGCCGTCAGCGCTGTTCTTATAAGAGAAACCGAGCAGGGACAAAAGCCAGTGTACTTTGTGAGCAAAGCACTCCAAGGGCCAGAACTAAGATACTTGCAAATAGAGAAAATGGCCTTAGCCATCGTTACTGCAGCAAGAAAGTTACGACACTACTTCCTCGCCCATTCAATTGTCGTTCGTACCGATCAACCTATCAAGCGCCTCCTCAGAAGACCCGACATGGCTGGTCGAATGCTCAAATGGTCGTTGGAATTATCAGAACTCGACATAAGCTATGAAAGCAGACAAGCTTTGAAAGCTCAAGTTTTAGCAGATTTCATCGCCGAAATGACCCCAACGACCACTCAAAGTAAAAACAAATGGACCATATTTGTCGATGGATCTTCCAATTCAAAAGGAAGCGGCGCGAGCATTATATTAGAAAGCGAAGATGGGACTCTAATCGAAGTCTCTCTCGAGCTATCTTTTCAAACGACAAATAACCAAGCCGAATACGAAGCCTTCTTAGCAGGGTTACGGCTCGCCAAAGACATAGAAGCCGAGGAAGTGAAAATCTTCACAGATTCGCAATTGGTAGCTTCGCAAATATCCGGGGAATATCAAGCAAAAGATGAGCGGCTGGCAGAATACCTAACCCTAATAAAGGAGATGTTGGCCCAATTCAAATTAGCTGAAGTACAACATGTTCCCCGCGAACATAACACACGAGCTGATGTTCTATCAAAATTGGCGAGCACCAAGCGAAAAAAGGGAAGAAATCAATCCCTAATCCAAGAAACTCTTTCCAGACCCAGCATCGATAAAGCCCAAGATATCATGCTCGTTTGTGAGATAAATTCAAACAGTTGGATTTTTCCAATATTACGCTTCCTGGAAAGCGGGGAAGTTCCCAACGACCCAAAGGAGGCAGCAAAAGTCAAACGACGAGCCTGCGCCTATGTAGCTCTCGACAACCAGCTGTATCGACGAGGATTCGCCATTCCTCTGTTGAAATGTGTCGAGGAAGACAAAGTGGAGTATATTTTAGCCGAGATCCACGAAGGAATCAACGGTCAACATATTGGCGGGCGTTCTTTAGCCAGGAAAGCCCTTCGAGCGGGATATTATTGGCCGTCGATGCAGGCGGACGCTAAGGAACACGTCAAAAAATGTGACAAGTGCCAAAGGCACGGAGACATGCACATAGCACCTCCAAACGAGCTAAAGTCATTATCTTCTCCATGGCCCTTCGCATGGTGGGGAATGGATCTACTAGGACCATTCCCCGTCGCAGCCGGACAAAACAAATTCCTGATCGTCGGAGTGGACTATTTCACCAAATGGATAGAAGCAGAACCACTTGCGAAAATCACAGCTTTTAACATACTCCGTTTCTTCAAAAGAAATATCCTCGCCATATTTGGTGTTCCATATTCGGTGGTAACAGATAATGGCACTCAATTCACTGATAAAAAATTCAGAGAATTTCTCACCGCGTTGGGAATAACCCAACACTTCACTTCTGTCGAGCATCCACAAACTAACGGGCAAGCTGAAGCCGCAAACAGAGTAATATTGCGAGGCCTAAAAAGGAGATTGGGCGAGGCAAAGGGACAATGGGTCGAGGAGTTGCACAATGTGTTGTGGTCCTATAGAACCACTCCACACTCCACCACTGGGGAAACCCCTTTTCGGTTAACATACGGAACAGAGGCAGTGATCCCCGTGGAAATTGGGGAGCCAACAAGGCGAACCGAAGCTCCCAACGATCAAGATTTCAACGACGAGTTGATTCGAGAGGAATTGGACTTGGTCGAAGAGCTTCGCGAGAGCGCCGCTATTCGCGAAGCATCCCTCAAACAAAAAATAGCTGCTCGACATGACAAAAGAGTGGTAAAAAGGGAGTTCGACGTTGGAAGCCTAGTCTTGCGTCGAAACCTCAAAGATTCGAGCGAAGGCAAACTCGCCCCAAATTGGGAAGGCCCCTATCGAGTACGAGCAAAAACGGGGACCGGAGCTTACTTCCTCGAGACTCTGCGTGGCGAGGAAATCCCTAGACCATGGAACGCAGAAAAACTTAAGCAATATTACAGTTAGAGATTAAACTCAATTAAAGATGAATGCTTAGGTACGGGCACGACTCTAAAACATCAAGTAAGACAAGAGGAGCCCCCCAAGAAGGTGGCCCCTCATCTCGACGAGGAATGACTCCAAGCGAGCACCATCGTCTTAGTACACGTTAGGCCACGAATCCCAGCTCGCGATGGGAAATCGTCGCCGTGGTTAAATGATCATCATAAGATTATTCCTACCACAGAAAGGTTCGGGCACTACGCCCGGACACTCGTTGAAGTTCCACAAACTCTTCGAGCACGGCGCTCAAGGATACATGTTATCCGAGCAGCGACCATTTGCCGTTGTACTTAAAGTTTGCAAAACAAATACTTAAGCATACAAGTATTAAATATTCAAACAAGTATAAGACAACATTCACAAGCGTAAAATCATTCGAACGACGAAAGGATAAAACGCGAATTATAAAATAAAGTACATATCATAAACAGTCACGAGGACTGTATAAATTGTCATTACAAAACGCGGCGAACAAAGCGCCGAAATACTTCAAAAAAGAAAAAATACAAGATTAATCAACAAAGGTACAAGAAATCATTGCGGGTTCTCGATGGGGGCTGGAGGAGGAGTCCGGATAACGCCATCAAACACCTCTTTGCATTCGTCGAGGCCATCTAGCTTGAGCTCGACACCAGCATTGAGAATCTGGACCTGGGCGACAGCATTTTGAAAGCTGGAGGTGGCCATGTCGACCGCAGAGCTCTGAGCTTCCATGAGCTGCTTGATCAGGGACCCACGAGAGATATTGGTAAATTCCCCGTGAGGATCCTCTCTTTTCTCCTCCTCGTCAGGTATGCTCAACTTTTGGAGTTGCCCTTCGAGCTCAGCCACCCTTGCAATCAGACCTTCCTTTTCCTTCGACAGATCCTCCACCTCCGCCTCCTTGCTCGCCAAAGTCTGAGTCAACTCCACCTGAAGCTGGTACTTATCCTTGTAAGCTGCATAGTTTGTTTCCAGCTCTCGGAAACTCAGGCGGGCTTTCTTCAGCTCGGCATCCATCTTCTTGTAGCTCTTCTCCATGGAATGCATCTTTTTCTCCATGGTCGACCTCTCCTCAACGAATTGGCGCTCCCGCTGGTTGAGGAAGTTGGCGACCTCCAGCAACTTCATTGAGGCCACCGAAGCTTCAGCAATCACATTTCCAAGTGATTCGGGGCCCATGTCGTTCATGATCACCTGGTCGACCTCAGGGATGATGACTTCGGTGCTCCCAGCAATGAAATTACCACCATGAGAAAAAGCCGCGGGCAGGACGAACCTTCGTGCGGGCACTCCTTGCTCCAAACGATGAAGACCGTCTACGATCATCGAGGAGTTCCCAACCCTCGGATTCTTAGGAGGCCTTTCCGCGTCCTTAAGATCAATCCCCGGGCCTCTCTTTTCGCCGACCACCTCGGCTTGAGGAGAAGCAGCAGCCGATGATGTAGCTGATGGAGTTGGAGTAGGAGGAATCGAGGAACCCCTAGGGCCGGAGGGCTTCGACGAAACTATGGGAGTCCCCGCCTCTTTGGCCTTTCGAGCCCTAGTGGCCTCCTGCAGTTTCTTGAACTTCTCCTGATTGCTCATCATACCTGCACAAATCATAAACAAGGATTAGTAAAATTAGCAAAGATAAAACTAAAGCAAAACAAAACGAGGAGCAAAAAGATAAAACCAAACATACTAAGCAAAGTTTCAGCCTCGGCACGAGTCGAGCAAGCCAACAAGGCCTTAGTGTCGATGAAACGCTTGGAGGTTACGACGTTGCCATCTACGTCGACCACGGGATTGTTATCCTTATCCGTCCGGACTAAGGGGGCAAACCCATCGACAAAATCGCAAAGCATGTCATGCTGGCCCAGAATAGTCGCATTCAATTCCTTCTTGGCGCATCCGAAACTGCTCGCCGGCAAAAGGTAATGTTTGCGGTACCACTTGAAAGGGAAGCGAGGATGCTCCACAATAATCGGGCTCCCGTCAGGACGCAAGACTTGGTTGCCGTCCCCGCCAATTTTTGGAACCTTGGTGACGACACTTTGTCGACCTTCCGCGCCCTTGGGAAAGACCACATACCAATTATCCTTGAAGCCCCTCACTGACTCCTCATATAGCTCAAAGAGGTGACGCCTCTGAGTGAACGAAACCCATTCATGCTTGTTCTCCGCCTCTCCCTTAGGTTTCGAGCGTTGTAAGCGGAAGGTGTAGAAAAACAGGTCGAGGGACGGGACTATTCGAAGATAAGCGGCAACTATCTCGAAGGCACGAAGAAATGCCAAAGAGTTAGGATGAAGCTGCGAAGGTGCCAATCGCAGGCGTTTAAAGACGGACACTTCGAAATCGTTGAAGGGCAATCGATAACCAAATTCCTCGAAAGCAATTTGGTACATTGCAAAGGATCCCCATTCCTTCATCTCATGGCAAACCCTCCTCTGTTTGCCGGGGATCGCTATATCCCAAAGGTCATGTCCTGGATCCTCCATCCTTGTAAAAAGTCCTGGAGGAAGATCGCCATCCGGACAACCCGCATACCTCGAGGGTGTCGTCCTCGGCTCATCTGCAACCCAACCATAGGGATCTGGGTCCGAGGGTCCCGCGACTGGTTGTTCTTCGGGAATATCGGTTGATCTATCTTCCGCCATTTCACACCTGAAAAGCCGAGGAAGGAAACATGAATTCGACATTCGAACATCAAATCCACCCTTCCACCGCCGATCAAGTGAAAGGGCGAGGAGTAGACAGTTACTGAACTGATAATTTTAAGAGTCGACAAATCCCTAAAATTACTCGCGCAACAGGACAAGTTAAAAACTCGAGGAATATGACACGTACGCGTCCCAAACCACGAGCACTCATCCGGATATGAATGGTCGAAGGATTGTTGTGAATCCTCGACAAATTGCGGTTTAAAACCCACTAACGGAGGCAGTTGTAAAGGCGAAAACCGCCAACAACCACCACCTAAAGGGGGTAACTAGGCCATAAAACTACAGTTTTTCCCTAAAAACTACCGTTTGTGGGAGGGTAAAGGGTGTAAACCACCACTTACAAACCCTCAACCACCGTATCAGAATCAAGCCACCAACATCAAAACAGTGTACCGATTGTTTTTGCAAAATAAAGCAGAATCAACAAACAAACAACGGTAAACAAAGATTAGAGTAAGTTACTTACTTGATTCAAAGAAAGGATGCGGTGAGGAACGATTGCGAAAGATTTGAAGCACTTGGAGATTCAGAGAAACGGAAGTTTGAAAGTTTGAAAGTTAAGAGGCTTTGATAAATGAAGTAAAAACTTCAAAAATCCCTCCTTTCTTTATTTATAGACGAATCCGCAACAGTTGCATCTATACGGAACAACGCGACGCCTCACTAATCTGAACCGTTGTTCTGATCCAAAGGTAATGATTCAAAAGAATCTAACGCCTCAGATCAAATCTCAGAGTAAACCAAAGGGCGCGTAAACCCAACGGTGTGGATTCGAACCTCGAAAACCCAACTGTGTAAAATAGGCACTCAAGTACTATTAATAGCCTTTACACGTGGCAGCAGGAGACGGAACGGCTTGTCCCCTCAAACGTCCCATCGTCTGCTCGCGGAAATCTCGATTAAATCGAGAAAATCTCTCGAAAAACCCTCAACTATAATCCGCCAATTGCGATCCTCGCATTAATGTTAAGATACGCAATAAAGGCCCGCAACTAATGCTCGCAATAACCAACGGATCTTTCAGATCCTCAACAATAAATACGAGGATTCTGGATCGAATCTACAAGATCCTGACGGGGAAATCTCCCACTGTTCGCAGCTATCAACGGATCTTCAAGGTCCACGCGTACAATAGCGAATATTCGGGATCCCAATCCTCGTATCAATCAACGGATCTTCAATATCCTCGAGGGTAAAACGCCTTTACGCGAACATACAAACAACGATCTGGTGCTCGACGACAAAATCTAGTTAATAGCAGATAAAGTCCGAATATTCGATCGACATTTGTTCGACATGAAGTCATTACGCTCACATTCGAGCATAACGACTTGGGGGGCTCCTGTTCTGGACTGGGCTTTAAGCCCAATAAGACTCGAGCAACGTAAGCACAAGGTCGAGCATCAATCCTCCTCGAGGATTCCAACGGCCACTGATATCAATCATATCGTAACGGCCGACACCGGAATGATGAGCATTTAAGGCTCATCATGGCTTTTCAGCCGTTTTCCGACAGCCAATTGATGGCCATTTAATGCCATCATTGGCCTTAGCCCAGCGCTGGGGGCTATATATACTCCTCATTTGAAGGAGCTCTGGTACATTCTATTCTCTCTGAAAACCTATACTTCACACCAATACTAACTTGAGCGTCGGAGTATAAACAGGTACACAACCCCCTCTCATTCCACCGTTACTAGGGGCGGAGCTCTGTTCAACGGCGTTGGTCGACTCTGATTCTTGTCAAGATCATATATTAAAATTCATTCTTTTTAACATCAATTAAAATTCAAAGACTATTTTATTTAATTGATGCTCACATTTTTTTAAACTCAATTTTGATGCTGAGACCATTTTTCTCCTATTCCTTTATTCTAGAACTTATTTTGTCCGATTAAAGCTAACTGTCTGAACCCATGAAACAGTGTTAGTTTTTTTTAGGATAATGGTCCCTACATCATCCCACTAATATGATATCGATCGTTGCACTTTACGGTAGCATATCGCCAATAATTGCCGTTGCTCTACCCTACCCAATCTTTGGCCCACCATGCTACCATTCATTACATTAACCATAAATCATAATTAAATTCTAAAGATTTAATTTATTTATAGATAAAAAGATAAATTTTGTATTTGAGTATAACTTATATTTTGAAAGATATAAAATTATAAATATAAATTTTTTAGTTATTAGATTTTTTCCTGCCTTAAATTGGAGCATCATTTACACATGTAGTAAAATACTAATAATAAGATTATTAAGATAAGAGAATGATTATTTCATCAAACCAATAACACTATATGATAAGGTCCTTAATTAAGGGCAGGATGACATCACTGTGCTCTTATCTGACGGTTGTTATTCGGTCATTCAACGGCCAAAGTTGTATGATAGCTTGGAATAGGGTATACCCATGCTCCCATATGCTCTACTTTGCAACTAAGTATTCAATTACACCATTATTCAATTTCCCAGCCGTTATAAAACGTCATCATTTTATGTTTGTGAGGACTATAGACAATGCTTTAGTTTTTGCTATTGCGGTTGAGTTTCGTTGCACAAAAGTCAAACAGTTTTAAGAGAAAGTTTAAAAAGTTTCTCAAGCCTTTCATTCCAATCCAAACTACCCTCAAATGAAATCCTCTATTTAGTTACTTTATTTTATTATTAGTACATATTAAACTACTATTAAACTATATAATATAATCAAGAAAGCATGCTCAAAGTATGGAACGGGTCCACACGTTTTGGTTAATTTATTTCTTCAAATTTTGATTTTTTTAATGGAGTTTTAATTCCACTAGTAGTAGCAATTATAAATTATTATAAGTATAAAATACAAGTACAAGGAATAGCCAATAAAACAAAAAATTGAATAATAATAATAATAATAATAAAATAGAGTATTGTACCAAAAAAAAAATAAATAAAATAGAGTATGCTTAGCGGAATTTATTCCGTATGAAGTGGTGGGGTTTTGAATAATGTTCGTAAAATTAGGAGGGCATGTGGCTGAGTGGCTGAATCATAGTATATAGCCACTCGATAGATAGCGCGTATACATTTTAATACTTGCACTTCACTGCCCTTTTTTGTTAGATTTAGACATGTTTAATTTAATTTTAGTTTAGATTAGATTCAATTAATTGGATTAGTATCATGAGCATGTTTAATAAAATCAAATCCTAACCAAATGACTTTCCAGCTAATCCATATACATCTCAGATAATGTCAACACGTGTCAAGTGTTTATAATTTTAACGAAATGTTAATTTAAAATTAAAAGTGACCATTTAGTATTTTTAGTATTTATAATACTACTAGCTAGTAGTACAACTTCTCATAGGAAGTTAGATATAAAAGTGTTGAAAAGTGGATTCAAAGTTAGACATCTACATATTAACATTTACACAGTTGTTAATAGAAGGGGGGTTGGATTAAAATTTTGAAACGTACTTCTTTAAAGTTTAAGGTTTGATTCTTTTCAATTTTAATTTGTTGGACTAATTCATATAGAACAAAAAAAAATCCGACTTTCTTGTCAAAAAAAAAAATCAACTTTAAATGGAATCTTCATATTTGAGCATGTATTAGTGTTAAAACTCAGAGAGTTTATTATCAATTTGATTCTCCCAAAACTCGAGGGACTAATCTCTGAAGTTACGCACAAATATATCCAACTTAAGTCAAAATGTAAATAGAATTTCCGCAAATAGATAGTGAAATTGATCTCTTCGAATTAGTCAGCTTATGAATCGGATATATAAAGAAAAAGTTATCATTGAATTGTATTTATGTGAACTATTAAGGTAAGAATTTTATGTTTTTTTTAAAAAAAATATGTTATTTAAATGAGTAGTATTTTACTATTTTTTATTTCTTGATTTTTTTTTTTTTTTGTTGACTTAGTGGTGTGTGTGCTAGTTGGTTAATCCGGTTGATTTTGTATAAGCAAAAGAAAACAACGCAAACAACATAATGAAACGGTCGATGTTCAAACAACATAAACAAAGAGGAGGTGTTTGGATTTGAAACAGTATCCTTAACAAAACAACCTTTTCAATGTCGGCGCCGGAATGTTTCACTTTTCACCCCGGCTTTCGTTATGTAGCGCAATTAGCAACGCGTTTATTATTTTATTTTTTATCTGTGCTTAGTTTTCACCCTTCCTCACTAATTTTTTATGCAGCTAAATGAAAATTTATTGATTGGAAAAGAGGAGAAAAATCAAAAAGAAAAGGCTAATAGGAAACGAGACAAAAAATATTGTTAATGATGAGGGAAGATTATATGGTACTTGTTAGTTATTAATTACTAGCCGCCACGTGCCCGTTTGTGTGATTAATATTCTTTTTTTTTATTTGTTGTGATCGAAATTCTTTATTGTGCAAATATAAATAACTACTTAATCTCATTTTTTATTGGACTTAGTTAATTGATAACTAATTAACATCCTTTTTTGTTGTGGCTAGTTATTAAGAAGAAAAAAATATATATATTTTTTTACTATAAAAAAACTGAAAACATACTTTTATGTGGAAGTTGTGCTTAGTTATTAAGAGAAAAAAAAATTATTTACTAAAAAAAACTGAAAATATATTTTTATGTGGAAGTTATTTTTAACATATACAAATATTTAATTTTTTTTTTGTAGTTTTTTTTAAGGGTAAAATAGGTATAATGAAAAAGTCATCCCAAAAATTTGTATCCTCTGTATATATAGTAATAGATTTATACTCCCTCCGTTTCTTTTTAATTGCCTTTTATTATCATATTTAGTGTTTCTATTTAATTGTCCTTTTTGTATTTTATGGGTATGATTTGTCAATTATACCCTTTGTCAATTGCTCTTATCTTTTTCCATAAAACCGATTAATGCTATATATTTGGAAAACTAAATTTTTTTTTTTTAAATTTTTGTTGGCACATAACATATTAAATTTTGTTTTTTTACATAATATATTAAATTTATTGGAACGAAAAAGTGTGGGCAAAAAAATAGGAATTTATTGCTGGATTAAAACGAGGGTATAATAGGAAGATAACGTGCAAAAATACACTTCCTTAATTTGGTGTTATCATTCTAAAAAGACAATTAAAAAGAAACGGATGGAGTATTTTATTATATCTTGTATTGGTAAGGGTAGTTTAGTCTTTTTCTAATATCTAATATTTATACTCTTTTGTAACCCTTACTCATTAAGCTATTAGTATTCTATTGAAACTCTAAACCAAAGGGTCTTTCTCTTATGTATGTTCATTAGTCTTTTCATGGTATCAAAGAGCTTGGTTCGATCTTGTTATCTACCGTAAGTGGTCCACTCATTTTGCAAGTTTGGAGCAGCAATTGTGATGGTTAATTTTGTTTTGCAATTTCAACCAATAGATTCATATGGAACGGTGGTGCCTCACTTGATATGATTTCATTAGTAATTGGTATGATGCCTTTTTGATTTCCCTTCACTGTTTCGTTCATTCATTTCATTTGTTTGGAAGTTTATATGGTCTAAAACAATTTAAACAATCTATTTGACGGTGACATATTCACTTGTAGTATCTTTGGACGGTGACAAATTCTTTGTCAATTTTGCTTGATACTTTGCTTAATTGTAGTGTTTTAGTTAACACATAGTTGATAATAATGAGTAATGATAAAGATGATTCGCTTCAGTTTGTTAGTGTCCAACTCAAAGGAGAAAATTATCTTTATTAGAATTATGTAATGAAAAAAAATTTGAAAGGAAAAAAGATGTGGAGTTATGTCGATGGAACCTCTGTTAAGCATACAGATAAGACAGATGCAACAAAATATGCAGCAGCACTGGAAACATGGGATGTCAATAATTCAAAGATTATTACTTGGATTAATAATTCTGTTTCCCAGTCAATAGGCGTGCAACTGGCCAAATATGATACTGCTAAGGAGGTTTGGGACCATTTGAAACGTTTGCTTGTTCAGTCTAATTTTGCAAAACGGTATCAGCTGGAGAGTGATATTAGAGCTCTCAAACAAAATAATATGACTATTCAGGATTTCTACTCGGCTATGAGTAATTTGTGGGATCAGTTGGCTCTTATGGAATCGACTGAGTTGAAAGCTGTCAAAGCGTATATTGATCAAAGAGAAGAGCAACGTTTGGTTCAGTTTCTGATGGCTCTTCGGGATTATTTTGAGGGCCTTCGTGGGAGTATTTTGCATCGTACCCCTCTTCCCAAAGTTGATTCAGTTGTTAATGAATTGTTGGCAGAAGAAATCAGACTCAAGTATCATTCTAATTCGATTTCAGATAAAGAAACACTCTCCACTCCTCCATCTGTTTTTGTTGCTCCGGTTCACAAAGGAAAACCTCAAGGGAGGGTTGGGCTAGGTATTGATGAATGTGCTTTTTGCAAGGAGAAAGGTCATTGGAAAACACAATCTTCGAAATTGTTGAGAGCAAATAAGAAGAATTTTAAGAGCCCGTCATCCAATGTTGCTACTGTTGCTCGGACTACCATTGCTTCTGGTTCTGATCATGTATACCCATATGAGCCTACTTCTCAAATATCTGATATTGCAGAGCAACTCCAAAAGATTCTTGCCACTCAGTCACATGTCATGTCTGCCTCCTCTGTTAAAGGTTTGAACTCTTCTAATATGTCAGGTATGTCTCCTTCCATATGGATCCTTGACTCTGGAGCTTCCCATCATATGTCATACGATAATAATTCATTTGTGTCTTTGAAACTTGCGTCGTCTATGTCAGTTATGACTACTGATGACACTCCTATGCCATTAGCAGGCATTGGTTCTGTCCGCACACCTAATATGTCATTTTCTGATGTTTATTATATTCCTAGCCTTACTTTGAGTCTTGCTTCTGTAAGTCAATTGTGTGATTCTGGATATTCAGTTACGTTTTCTTCCACTTCGTGTTGTGTGCAGGATCCACATTCCGGGAGGCTGATTGGGACAGGCCGTAGACAAGGGGGCTTTATGTTTTGGATGAGTTGAGAGTCTCAGACTTTGCAGCCTCAACTTCTACTTTCACTACTGATTTATTATCCTCTTTTCGTTTGAATTTTTCATCTTCTAGTTTTTATTTATGGCATTCCCGTCTTGGACATGTTTCTGCTTCTAGATTAAGGTATTTGGTTTCTACTCGAGCCTTAGGAAAGTTACAAACAAGTGATATTTCAGATTGTTGTGGTTGTAAACTTGCAAAATTCTCAGCTTTACCTTTTAGTAAAAGTGTTTCCATTTCATATGCACCTTTTGACTTAGTCCACTCTGATGTATGGGGTCCATCGCCAGTTCTTACCAAAGGTGGATCTAGATATTATGTTTCATTTATTGATGATTATACTCGTTATTGTTGGGTTTATCTTATGAAAAATCGTTCTGAATTTTTTGACATTTATCTTATGTTTCGTGCTATGGTTAAGACTCAACATAATGATGTTATAAAGTGCTTTCGTTGTGATTTAGGCGGTGAATATACCTCTAATAAATTCTCTAAATTACTCGCTTATGATGGTACTATTCATCAGACATCTTGTACTGATACTCCTCAACATAATGGAGTTGTTGAAAGGAAACATCGTCACATTGTTGAGACTGCTCGTTCTCTTTTGTTGTCTGCTTTGGTTCCTAATGAGTTTTGGGGTGAAGCAATTCTTACTGCTGTCCATGCTATTAATAGAATTCCATCATCAGTCACATCAGGTTTGTCTCCATTTGAAAAATTGTATAGTTCTTGTCCTGATTATTCTTCTTTGAAGGTTTTTGGTTCAACTTGTTTTGTTCTTCGTCCACACGTAGAACGTGATAAATTGTCTTCTCGTTCTGCATTATGTGTTTTTCTTGGTTATGGGGATGGTTAGAAAGGTTATCGTTGTTATGACCCCTTAAGTAAAAAGTTGTATGTTTCTCGTCATGTTGTGTTTCTTGAGCATATACCATTTTTCTCTCTTTCCTCTGATTCGCATGCTCCTAGTAGGTCTGAACTGACTCAGATTGATCCTTTTGGTCTTGATAATAATGTTTCTAGTGATTGTAATTTTGAGAATTGCAGGGATGATACTACTGCTTCTCCAAATATAGACATCCCTCTTGTCCCCACAGCTACCCAACAACCTCCTACGACTGTTGATCCTCCTTTGATTGTTGAACCTCCTCCTCCTCCTCATTATCCCTCTCGTGACCGTAAGTCTACTCAATTGCCTGATTTTGTCTATTCCACTTACTCTGCTTCTTTTGCTTCTTTTCTAACCTCTATACACAGTTTGTCTGAGCCATCTTCTTATAAAGAGGCTATACTTGACCCACTTTGGCAGCAAGCTATGAGAGAAGAACTTTCTGCTTTGCACAAGACAGATACTTGGGAATTAGTACCTCTTCCTCTTGGAAAACGTGTTATTGGATCTCGTTGGGTATACAAAATCAAAACTAAGTCTGATGGGTCAGTTGAGCGCTACAAAGCACGTCTTGTTGCTAAGGGATTTTCTCAACAATATGGTAAGGATTATGAAGAAACCTTTGCTCCGGTAGCCAAGATGACAACCATTCATACTCTTATTGCAGTTGCATCTGTTCGTCAATGGCATATTTCTCAAATGGATGTCAAAAATGCATTTCTAAATGGTGATCTTCATGAGGAAGTCTATATGGTACCTCCACCAGGTGTTTCTCATAATCAGGGGGAAGTGTGTAAGTTAAAGAAGGCTTTATATGGTCTGAAACAAGCTCCACGAGCTTGGTTTGAGAAGTTCAGCACTGTGATTACATCTCTTGGCTTCCGCTCTAGTGATTATGATTCTGCTTTGTTTGTTAGAACCACTTCTCATGGTCATATTTTACTCTCATTATATGTTGATGATATGGTTATTACAGGTGATGATGTTGATGGGATTGATGATTTGAAATTACATTTAGCCAAACAGTTTGAGATGAAGGACTTAGGTTCTCTTCGCTACTTCTTGGGTATTGAAGTTGCATACTCTCCTAAAGGTTACCTTCTCTCTCAATCAAAGTACATTGCAAACATTCTTGAACAAGCTCATCTTTCTGATACAAGAACAGTAGATAGTCCTCTTGAATTGAATGTGAAATATGCTCCCTCTGATGGTGTTCCTTTACCAGATCCCACTTTGTATCGTACTTTAGTTGGCAGTCTGGGGTATCTTACCATTACCAGACTTGATATTGCTTATGCTTTTCATGTTGTCAGTCAGTTTGTTGTCTCTCCCTCTACTGTACATTGGGCAGCTGTTTTTCGCATCCTTCGCTATCTTCGGGGAACTCAATTTCAGAGCCTTCTATTTCACTCATCCTCCGCATTGGAGTTACATGCTTATTATGACGCTGATTGGGCTGGTGACCAAACAGATCGTAAGTCTACCACATGTTTTTGTATCTTTCTTGGAGACTCTCTTATTTCTTGGAAGAGTAAGAAACAAGATATTGTCTCTCGCTCTTCTACAGAAGTCGAGTATCGTGCTATGGCATCCACTACAACTGAAATAGTTTGGTTGCGTTGGTTACTTTCTGATATGGGTATTTCTCTCTCAGAACCTACTCCCATGTATTGTGATAATAAGAGTGCCATTCAAATTGCTCACAACTCTGTATTTCATGAACGCACGAAGCACATTGAGATTGATTGTCATTTCACTCGTCATCATCTTTATAACACCCCACATGAAATATCTAGAATATCAGTGAAATATTATAACCGGTAACTGAGTACATTATTATTACAAATTGAAAAGTTCAAGCACACGCAGGTGCTGGTTACAACGAAGATACAAAGTTCAGCGGAAACGATAGAAACTAGTACAACAAAACATTATTGAATTTGAAATAACGACAGGAAATGGAAAAGCATGAAAGAAATGCGTCCTCCTAGCAAAGCCACGAGCACACCGAACAGCATACCTCAACCGACCTGCTTATCTGAAAATAATTGTTTGGAGTGGGGTGAGACAACTAAGCCTCAGTGAGTCCTACTACCCTCCTAGAGGTGACTACACCGGGGAAACCTAACAGTCATAGCATAAATTTCTAATATAGCATAATTCATAAGCATAATAATAATGGTGTAACACACAATTAATCTTATTCATTTTAACTCAAGGACACTCTGAGGTGAGCATATCTCAGAGGCCTGACATATCCGTCAACCGATTCGGTCACGGCATACAGCTCACATAGTCATAACCTAATGGATTATCCCATTGGGAGTCCATAACGCGATAACTCAAGATCGCTCATGATTGACTGTTCTAAATTAGTTGATTCTACCATATTTTACCAAAGTCCCAGGGGAGCATGCTTTTCTAAGATTCCCTAGGTTATACCCTAAGATTATCTGTGATTAACATGCTGTTTTACATTATATAACTGTACTATTGCATATACCAAATTCAGATGAGGACATAAAACGAGTGCTACGATTCTGTTTAGAAAAATTCTGAAAAGTTCCTGTTCCTGTCAAGCTCGCCTCGCGAGTTGTCACTCGCCACGGCGAGTTGTTCAGGTCATGCCCTGTGTAAGCTCGCTACGGCGAAGAGGAGCTCGCCATGGCGAGATTATAGGTCCTGTGCCAAATTCGCTCGCCCGGCGAGTTGTTACTCGCCAGGGCGAGGTTCATCAGCATGAAGGACCCAGCTCACCATGAAGGCTCGCCCTGAGCTCGCCAGAGCGAGTTTACTCAGAACTTGTTCTGTTTTGCGAAATTTCAAAAATTAACCTTTTAAACACCTACAATCCTCATCCTAAGGCATGCAATCATACAATACATATAATATACGACAGAATGGAGAGGAATTTGGGAGTTAATTCCTCTCACACAACAATTTTCTTAAATCCTAAGTTAACATGCAAAGTTCATAATTTTGGGGAATCTAACTAACTAACCTAAGAACCCACCTGATTGAAGCTTTAATCCTTGCTTCTGAGCTCTACTACAGCTACTGCAACTCCTAGCAAGACCCACGAACCCCAGACCAGAAATTTGAAACTTGACTCCTTGAAACCCTTAAGCTTAACTCTATGAATTTGTGATGTGTTTGATGATCAGAGCTGGTGTGGTTTGGTAGTATTTATAGGGAAATTTCTGAGGTAAAAGTAGTTGGATTAGCTTCAGCATTTCTCATGCATGCAAGTTGATTGGTTAGAATAGGGGTGATATGAGTTTTATTGTTGTTTAGCTTCATGTGATCTTTGGGGCTCTTGGAGTAGGTGATGAATCAGAGATTTCAATTTCTCTGAGGTGTTGCAGGTAGTGAATCTCTGTCTTGGTTTGTTTGTATAAGAAAAAGACAATTTCATGTGATATGTGGAAATGGGGTTTTTTTTTTTTGGTGTTATGTAGTTGTTGTTGTTGTTTAATCTCGTGAGGGAGGGAAGAGAGGGAGGAGAGGTTTTCAGTTTGTATTTGCTGATTATTCAATGAGAGGAGTGTTAATTGCATGAAGTAGTAGCATCACAAATGGTGGAAATGTGACTCACTCTTAGCATTGTGAGGTGTAGGATTAAGAGAGCACTAGCCCATGAGTGGAATAGTGAGTCATTAAGGAGGGAGACTTGAACTTAGATTTAATTAATTAGAGTTAAGCATAGTACTAAGACATTGGTTAAGTGGTTAGTCTCAGTGGAATTTTACTAGCACACACACAATACTTAGATACCATGACTTAATATAATTAACCACTTTAACTTAATATCGATTTCATTAGACCTCCTCTAATTAAAATTAATTAAGCAAATTTAGGATGTGGGATATTACAACCTACCCCCCTTAAAGAAATTTCGTCCTCGAAATTAAGAAATTTACCTCGAAAACAAGTATGGATAACTCTTCCGCATGTCTGACTCCAGCTCCCAAGTGAAATCACCGTCAGGAGACTGAGCCCATTCAACTTTGACAATTGGAATCCTCTTGTTCCGAAGTATCTTAGCATCACGTTCAACAATCCGAACAGGATCTGGCTGATAAGTTAGATCTGGCTGGAGATCGATTTGTTCCAATTCCACTGGACGATAAGGATCAGCGATGTACTTCCGTAGCTGAGACACATGAAACACGTCGTGTAACCCCGACATAGATGGAGGAAGAGCTAACTGATAGGCTACAGGACCGACGCGTCGAAGAATCTGATAAGGTCCAATGAATCTTGGACAGAGCTTCTTAGTTCTGAAAACACCTCGCAAACCCAACTTAGGAGTAACTCTCAAGAATACATGGTCACCTTCCTGAAATTCCAGAAATCTCCTTCTCTTGTCGGCGTAACTCTTTTGCCGACTTTGAGCAACTTTCAGCTTATCCCGAATAGATTTGATTTTTAACGTGGTCTCTTGGACAATATCTGGTCCCAAGAAACTACGATCACCAACTTCCGTCCAACACAACGGAGTTCTACACTTCCTGCCATACAAAGCTTCATAAGGTGCCATACCGATACTGGCATGGTAACTGTTGTTGTAAGAAAACTCGATTAGGTGTAAGTGATTACTCCACGAACCACCATCTTCTAGCACACATGCTCGAAGCATATCCTCCAGGGTCTGAATAGTCCTTTCTGACTGACCATCAGTCTGAGGATGATGCGATGTACTCATCTTCAGTCGAGTCCCCATCGCATTCTGGAATGCTTTCCAAAACCTTGACGTGAAAATCGGGTCTCTATCTGACACGATACTCAAAGGTACACCATGTAGCCTTACAATCTGCTCCATGAAGATGGCTGCATATTGCGGGGCCTTGTAGGTGGATTTCACTGGAGTGAAATGAGCTGACTTCGTCAACCTGTCCACGATTACCCAGATCGAATCTTGACCTCGCTGGTTACGTGGCAGTCCTCCTACAAAATCCATAGTGATGTGTTCCCATTTCCACTCTGGAATATCCAACGGTTGTAACAGTCCTCCAGGTTTCTGATGTTCAATCTTCACCTGTTGACAAACAATACACCTGGACACGAATTCAGCAATCTCTGCCTTCATGTTAGGCCACCAATAGTTCTCCTTCAAATCATGATACATTTTGGTGGATCCAGGGTGAATTGAAAATCCACTCTTGTGTGCCTCTTCTAGAATCAACCGCTTCAACTCATCATTCTGAGGTACACAAAGTCTGCCTTCATAGAGAATAGCACCGTCCGTGGCTACTGAGAACTCCGGATGGTTTATCCTCTTCTGTAACTCTACATCATCCTGCTGAGCCTGCACAATGCTTGGGCGTAACTCACAGGACACTTCGATTCTGTTAATGCGAATACCGCTCTTACGATATATCACATTCAGATTAAGATCTCTAAACTTCTCATACAGACCGCACTGTTGCATTAGTAACTCCGATGCGTACAACGTCTTTCTGCTTAGAGCATCTGCTATAACATTGGCCTTGCCTGGATGGTAGTTGAGATTGAAGTCAAAATCTTTGAGGTACTCCATCCAACGTCGCTGCCTCATATTCAACTCCTTTTGATCAAACAAGTACTTCAGACTCTTGTGATCACTGAACAGATCAAACTGCACTCCATACAGATGATGCCTCCAGATTTTGAGGGCAAAGATAATTGCTGCTAATTCCAAGTCATGGGTAGGATAATTCTGCTCATGAGGTTTTAGCTGCCTTGATGCATACGCTACAACTGCTCCATCTTGCATCAACACACATCCAAGTCCCTTGTTGGACGCGTCACAGTACACCACATACTTGCGGGTTGGATCAGGAATCACTAATACTGGTGCTGTTGTTAGCTTTTCCTTCAGGGTTTTGAAACTCCAATCACAAGCAGCATCCCAATCAAAGTCTGCACCCTTTCTGGTTAGACGGGTTAATGGCAAAGCGATCTCCGAAAATCCTAAGATGAATCTCCGGTAATAGCCTGCCAATCCGAGGAAACTTCGGACTTCGGTAACACTTCTGGGTCTTTCCCAATTCAACACTGCTTCAACCTTGGATGGATCAACAGACACACCGCCTTGCGATATGACATGACCCAAGAATTTAACTTCAGATAGCCAAAATTCGCACTTGCTGAACTTGGCATACAGTTGCTTCTCTCTAAGGATGCTCAACACAATTCTCAGGTGCTCCGCATGCTCCTGTGAATCTTTAGAATAGATCAGAATGTCATCAATGAAGATAACAACAAACTGATCAAGGTACGGCTGGAAAATCCGATTCATGTAATCCATAAAAATGGCTGGAGCATTAGTCAGACCGAACGGCATGACCAAGAATTCATAGTGTCCATAGCGAGTCCTGAATGCTGTCTTGGAAACATCCGAGGACTTGATACGGATCTGATGATAACCGGAACGAAGATCAATCTTAGAGAAGATAGTAGCACCTCTGAGTTGATCCAAAAGGTCGTCAATCCTTGGTAAGGGATACTTGTTCTTAATTGTGACCTTGTTGAGTTGACGATAATCAATGCACAGACGCATCGTACCATCTTTCTTCTTCACGAGTAACACCGGTGCTCCCCAAGGTGAGACACTGGGTCGGATAAAGTGTTTCTGAAGCAACTCTTCAAGTTGAGATTTCAGTTCACGAAGCTCTAAGGGAGACATCCTATACGGGGCAACTGAGATCGGCTGGGAACCAGGAACTAGATCGATGGAAAACTCCACTTCCCTTTCGGGAGGTAAATTCATGATGTCATCTGGAAAGACGTCTAAAAACTCACTAACAACTGGAATATCACTAGGGCTCAAACTGGGTTCCGGATCGATGGTGAACAAGACACTGAAACACTTAGTACTGGCACCTAAGTACTGGATCATCTGATGAGTATTCTGGAGTAAAGCGGTAAGAGCTCTACTTTCTGGTGAAGCTTCGGTTGGAATGAAGAGATTCCTTTCAGCACATCCAATGTACACAGTATTGGCAGATAGCCAATCCATGCCTAGGACCACATCAAAATCTTTCAAGGGTAGACAGATCAAATCTATGTTGTAGACTTTACTGCCCACAAGAATAGGACAATTCTGACAGACACGTTTGGAAGTAACCTTGCCTCCTGTGGCAACAGCCACAGTCATTGGGGGAATTAAAGGCACAGAGGGTAGTTGAAGTCGCTGAACACAGTCAACGGCTATGAAGGAATTAGTAGCTCCACAATCAAACAAAACTAACACTTCAGACTGTCCTAACATGCATACATCCATAATCAAAGCATTATTAGATTTGACTTTCTCACCATCAAGTGAAAATACCCGACCTTTGCTTTTAGAAGCGCCGCTGGAATCGCCCTGTCTCTTCAGCTTAGGACACTCGTGCTTGTAATGGCCAGGCTGCTTACAATAGTAACACATGTTCTTCCCTTTCATGCATTCTCCACTGTGAGGAAAACCACATTCAGCACAGTTTCTCGGTGAGCGCTGGGAATAGCTCTGTTTCCCTTTGCTTGTGGTGCCCTTGGTTCTCACTTGCAGGTTGAACTTTCCGGAATCCTTTCTCTTCTGAACTGCTTCACTACGCTCCTTATGGATGTTACCAAGATCAGCCTCCGCATGATAGCTCTCCTGCACCAGATCACCAAATGTAGTGATGTGTTGCATAGAGACATCGTGGGCTATGTCAGCTCTCAGCCCGAACCTATACTTCTTCATCTTCCATGATTCACTGGGAGCATCATTCCCATCCATCACATATCTGACCAGCTCATTAAACTTCATGGTATACTCCGCTATTGACATACTTCCCTGCTTTAGCTCCGTCAGTTCACGTTCCATCTGGAATTGGTAGCTCTCTGGGATATAATGTCCAACGAAGAGACGTCGGAAATTTTCCCAATTCACCTCCATCTGACTGGCCTCCATGTACGCCTTGGTTCCATCCCACCAGTGACACGCGTCGCCCCTAAAGAAGCGGGAGACGAATGTTACTTTGTCAACTTCTGTGCAATCCATGGATTCAAGGATTCCGCTCATTCGCTGAATCCATTCCCTGGCTTTCGCTGGATTGTACTCTCCGTAAAACTCCGGCGGACTCATTCGGCAGAATTCACGGAATGCAGCGCTTGATCCTTGCTGCTGAGGTGGAGGATTGTTCATATGCTGTTGAAACATATTCATGAATTCTTGATGCTGCTGGGCCTGCTGAGCTTGGAACTGCTGCTGCTGATGCATCATTTCCGCCCACATGTTCGCATTAGCATCTCCGTACATTTCAGGTTCATCATCATCATCAGCAACGTTCCTTCTAGGCCTTCCAGGTCCTCGTCTTGCTCCTGACATAGTGCTCTAACTGCCAATATCAAGTCAAGTTAGCTAGGCTTAAAGTGACATGACACCTAGAACAGATGTTAGAAATCCAGACAAATACTGGGATTCGGATAGTAATACTAATGAACTCTGGCACGATCTGAATCGACCTGCTCTGATACCAATTATAACACCCCACATGAAATATCTAGAATATCAGTGAAATATTATAACCGGTAACTGAGTACATTATTATTACAAATTGAAAAGTTCAAGCACACGCAGGTGCTGGTTACAACGAAGATACAAAGTTCAGCGGAAACGATAGAAACTAGTACAACAAAACATTATTGAATTTGAAATAACGACAGGAAATGGAAAAGCATGAAAGAAATGCGTCCTCCTAGCAAAGCCACGAGCACACCGAACAGCATACCTCAACCGACCTGCTTATCTGAAAATAATTGTTTGGAGTGGGGTGAGACAACTAAGCCTCAGTGAGTCCTACTACCCTCCTAGAGGTGACTACACCGGGGAAACCTAACAGTCATAGCATAAATTTCTAATATAGCATAATTCATAAGCATAATAATAATGGTGTAACACACAATTAATCTTATTCATTTTAACTCAAGGACACTCTGAGGTGAGCATATCTCAGAGGCCTGACATATCCGTCAACCGATTCGGTCACGGCATACAGCTCACATAGTCATAACCTAATGGATTATCCCATTGGGAGTCCATAACGCGATAACTCAAGATCGCTCATGATTGACTGTTCTAAATTAGTTGATTCTACCATATTTTACCAAAGTCCCAGGGGAGCATGCTTTTCTAAGATTCCCTAGGTTATACCCTAAGATTATCTGTGATTAACATGCTGTTTTACATTATATAACTGTACTATTGCATATACCAAATTCAGATGAGGACATAAAACGAGTGCTACGATTCTGTTTAGAAAAATTCTGAAAAGTTCCTGTTCCTGTCAAGCTCGCCTCGCGAGTTGTCACTCGCCACGGCGAGTTGTTCAGGTCATGCCCTGTGTAAGCTCGCTACGGCGAAGAGGAGCTCGCCATGGCGAGATTATAGGTCCTGTGCCAAATTCGCTCGCCCGGCGAGTTGTTACTCGCCAGGGCGAGGTTCATCAGCATGAAGGACCCAGCTCACCATGAAGGCTCGCCCTGAGCTCGCCAGAGCGAGTTTACTCAGAACTTGTTCTGTTTTGCGAAATTTCAAAAATTAACCTTTTAAACACCTACAATCCTCATCCTAAGGCATGCAATCATACAATACATATAATATACGACAGAATGGAGAGGAATTTGGGAGTTAATTCCTCTCACACAACAATTTTCTTAAATCCTAAGTTAACATGCAAAGTTCATAATTTTGGGGAATCTAACTAACTAACCTAAGAACCCACCTGATTGAAGCTTTAATCCTTGCTTCTGAGCTCTACTACAGCTACTGCAACTCCTAGCAAGACCCACGAACCCCAGACCAGAAATTTGAAACTTGACTCCTTGAAACCCTTAAGCTTAACTCTATGAATTTGTGATGTGTTTGATGATCAGAGCTGGTGTGGTTTGGTAGTATTTATAGGGAAATTTCTGAGGTAAAAGTAGTTGGATTAGCTTCAGCATTTCTCATGCATGCAAGTTGATTGGTTAGAATAGGGGTGATATGAGTTTTATTGTTGTTTAGCTTCATGTGATCTTTGGGGCTCTTGGAGTAGGTGATGAATCAGAGATTTCAATTTCTCTGAGGTGTTGCAGGTAGTGAATCTCTGTCTTGGTTTGTTTGTATAAGAAAAAGACAATTTCATGTGATATGTGGAAATGGGGTTTTTTTTTTTTGGTGTTATGTAGTTGTTGTTGTTGTTTAATCTCGTGAGGGAGGGAAGAGAGGGAGGAGAGGTTTTCAGTTTGTATTTGCTGATTATTCAATGAGAGGAGTGTTAATTGCATGAAGTAGTAGCATCACAAATGGTGGAAATGTGACTCACTCTTAGCATTGTGAGGTGTAGGATTAAGAGAGCACTAGCCCATGAGTGGAATAGTGAGTCATTAAGGAGGGAGACTTGAACTTAGATTTAATTAATTAGAGTTAAGCATAGTACTAAGACATTGGTTAAGTGGTTAGTCTCAGTGGAATTTTACTAGCACACACACAATACTTAGATACCATGACTTAATATAATTAACCACTTTAACTTAATATCGATTTCATTAGACCTCCTCTAATTAAAATTAATTAAGCAAATTTAGGATGTGGGATATTACAATCTTCAGCAGAGAACGATTACTCTACCGTTTGTCTCTTCCTCCTTGCAGATTGCTGACTTGTTTACAAAGACTCATTCCACTAAACGTTTTTGTTTCTTAATTGACAAACTCTCTATGCTTCATGTTAATGCATCGTGAATTTGAGGGGAGATGTTAGTTATTAATTATTTATATTTTATTATATCTTGTATTGGTAAGGGTAGTTTAGTCTTTTTCTAATATCTAATATTTATACTCTTTTGTAACCCTTACTCATTAAGCTATTGGTATTCTATTGAAACCCTAAACCAAAGGGTCTTTCTCTTATGTATGTTCATTAGTCTTTTCAGTACTCTCTTAGTAACACTTTATAAATTAAAATATAATTTTTAGATTTATTGTATTTTTAATGTATCTGGTTTATATTGTAGATAAAATACATTAAATATATAATAAATCTGAAAAATATTTTTTTGCTTATAAAGTGTTACGGATGAAGTATTGATAAATAAAACTGTTTTAATATATTAAACCGGACGATTGAACTTTAGTAATTGATAAAGTTTTTTCTAAGATGAATTATTTTTTTGATTATCTGAGTTTGATTTTTAATCGGAACCACATCGCGACCAAACTTTTAATTATGAAATCTCTCTTTTTCTAGAACCGGAGGTTTATATATATAAAAAAAATGTTTTGGTACATTTTCTTTTTAAATCAATAAAATAACGATCATTTTTATGAATAAAAAAAATTATTTGTCGACTATTGTATTTTATAAAAATCATTTCATAAGAAGTAATTTTATTGTTTATAAGCATTATACTATTTTTTTACATTTTTCCATAAAATAGTATTAACTATTAACTATTATAAGTAATAAAAAAAAACTTGGAGTTAAATTTGGAGCTTCCTCATATATATGTCGACTTCTTGACTCATTTTTCTCCTCCAAAAGTCGTCCATGATATTCTTAAGAACGATGCAATAGAGATCTTCTTTCTCCGTAAATAATTTCTTTTTGCTTTTTTTTCTCTTCTTTTTAGCTTCCTTACAAAAAAAACTATTATAAGTAATAAAAATTTAGAGAAAAAATTATTCTACTTACAGTTTTGGTAAATAATATTCAATTATTACAATTGTTTTAAATTATAAAAGAAAAAAAACTTGCAGAAAATACTCATTTAATTACTGATGACAACTTTTATTTTTAACAAAATTATAGATGACGACTTATGCTCTAGAGATATTTGTACCATATTGTTTTCAAATGTCACATTTGTGGAACCAACCTAAAATCTTCTTTTACATCTCTGTTGATTGTGTCCTTTTCCTCATCAACTTTGGAGTTGGTTGCAGAATATCATTGTTATCTCTATTAACACTTGTTACATACAACATACCATTAACTCTTGGGAGAAATCTTGGTTTGTCTAATGCAAGCTTGTCACTATTAATACATTTAGGGTTAACGGCATATTTACCCCCTGTCATTTGGGCGAGTTTTGGTTTTTCCCTATAAATTTATATTTTGCGATTCCACCCTTTTAATTTTAAGATTCTTTGTTTTTAGTCCCTCGTAGTTTTTATAGAGAAAAAAAAAATCAAAACTCGTCTAAATGAAAGGGGGCAAAAGTGCTATTAACTATTTATTTTAGTTAATATTTTTTTAAAAAGTTGTTGAGTTAGATATTTTAAAAAAATCAAATCAATAAAAATTGTTGACACAACATGCCACATAATCTATTTAGTACAATCTGATGCCATTAGATATCACAAGAGACTTAAAATAAGATATCTCCAAATTACAAGGTTGAAATCACAAAAAATAATTTTACAGGAGAGTAAACCAAAACTTGCCCAAGTGACGGAGGGCAAAAATGCTATTAATCCATATATTTAATACTATTTGGCTTTACAAGAACAATTGTAGGTTTAAGAAAACCAAAATAGATCGGAGATGTTATCAATTCTATTATATTCAATGTCTTCCTCAGTGGAAATTACAGTAATGTTTCTGCTGCTTCTAACATGACATAATTTGTTATTCGTAAAGCTTTTGATGTGAAGGTTCAACCTCCTAAGTAAGGTTGTCAGAATCAAGATTTTACTTGACTTTTTTTGTTTAGGTAAAATCGAAACATAAAATCGTCGATTTTACCTTATACTAAAATAATATTAATTTTATATACATGACATATATATATATATATATACACTTATATAATGCATCAATAATTTAAAATTTCAACTTAATTTCAAAGTTAAAATATACTAAATCACCATATTAAAATGCAATATTCATAAACTTGGATCAAACTACACAAATTATCCACCAAATCATTAAGGTAACATCCAAAATATTATCCAAAAAAACAAGAGATTCATATTTCCTAAGTTTTTCAAGTTCAGAAAAATAAGTGAGGGAGTAATGGGCTAAATAAAAATTGGGCTGTTTTATAATAAAAAATTGTCAATTTTTTTATTTAAAAAAAAAGGTAAAATCATCTCAAAGAATTAAAACTAACGATTTTACACAATTTCAGAGATTTTACTACGATTTAAATCGTTTAAAATTATTCCAAATCACAATTTTACCATAAAACAATTCTATCAGCGATATAACTCGAAATCACTACCTAAAAACGTAAAATCTATGGTTTTTACATTTTAAATCATGATTTTAACATTCTTGCTCTTAAGGCTCCTAAAATAAAAAATATCTTATGGCACTCTCAAATAATATCTTGTATAAAATTTACCTCGAATGGAGCAGCTCATGGCAATCTCAATATTGTAGTTTGTAGAGGTGTGGTCCAAGACTACCAAACAAATTTCTAGGTTGTTATGTTGCAAATATTGGTGTCTCCTTTGCTTATGGATGGCAAAAAAATTCGCACTTGCAGATATCTGCGGATAAAATTCGTCATAGGCACGGAGCGGATATAATTAATGGATATTTCAATTATTCTTATTTAATGGATATGGATGCGCGCCGGTTTCATACTCCCCGCGCCCGCGGATATCTATATCTGCTAAATAATTAGTAAAATTACTTAAATATTCCAACTTAAATATAAACTATAGTATTTTTCTTGTATAAAAAAAATAAGGCTAAACTACATATTTGGTCCCTTACGTTTATTTTAGGTTTCAATTTGGTCCCTTACGTTTAAAAAGTTTCAATTTGGTCCCTTACGTTATCAACGTTTGCATTAGTTGGTCCCTTCCGTCAAATTCCATTGTTTTACTGTTTCAATTGGACACGTGTCAATGTGTCCAGGTGTCCACGTGTGCAAACCGTCTGCCACGTAAGCAAACCGTCTGCCACATGTGCAAAAACTGATGGAAGGGACCAAATTGAAACCTAAAATAAACGTAAGGGACCAAATTGAAACTTTTTAAACGTAAGGGACCAAATTGAAATCTAAAATAAACGTAAGGGACCAAATCTGTAAGTTAGCCAAAAAATAATATTTTAATATTTTATGTTTTCTTTTCATATAGAGAAAACTTTTCATTTTTTTTTCAATAATTAATTTTTTTTATAAAAAAATATCATCCATAAATATCAATTAATAGTCACGGATACATCAATATCCGTGGATTACCCGTTTGGGAATATCCGCACAGATATGAAGTGGATGCGGATATCATATTTGATCAATGGAGCAACACAAATATTACAATATCTGCATCCATGGATATCCATTGACATCCCTACCTGTGCTCTTCTTGCTGATTTGATGGAAGCTTTTTCTCAATTGAAATTGCTTTTGATTTAATGAATCAGATATTTTAAATAAGATATTATTTAATAAATCTAAAAATCAGCTTTTTATTTATGTTTAAAACTGGAGAAAATATTTTAATTCTGGTGTAGTGTGGTAGTTTTGCTAGACATACTAAAATGGTCATTTATTGTCATTTAGTATTACAGTTTTTTTCCCATATCATATATTCCAATGAATTGACCATTTTATCTTATTGCAAATTTGGTATAGAAATTTCAAGGAAGTTGCAGATATGGTGTCAATATTCAGCCCCATATTTGTTTAATTAGTGGCTAGTCCATCCTATTCATATACACATGACATGTGGTGAAATTAAATATTTATCAATGATATTGACTTATATTGCTTTCTCCCAAACCAACAAAATCAGCTATCAATTGTAAATAAAAAATCAAAAATATTCCGCTATCGGTGCTCAACAATTTTAAAAGGCATACAAATTTAAACTTGAGAGAAAGACAGATTCATTCATTCTCTCGGATATATTATTTTAACCATCAAATTTAAATTTTAGTTTTAAGTCTAGTTGTGATATCAAATGGACAAATAAATTTCTATTTCTTTTTTAATTAAAATCAAATTAGAAATGATTTACCTTCTTCTGACACATGTATATACGATCGGTCTTGGTAAGTTATTTTCATTGATAAATAAAAAAGAAATTCAAGAAAGGGAAATTATGTTCATAGTATAATGATGTACAAATAATCATTTTACAACCGTTTTATAATTTTACAACTTTTTTATATGAAATTTTAATTTATCTTTTAAAATTACAAAGTGAAATTTTTACTTATGAGTTTACTTGCTAAACATTTTCGTCGATATATTCATATAGGGATATAATTGTTATTTAAAGAAGCTAAATAGCCCGTCTAAATTGGCACAAGAAATAAATGAACTTGAGACCATAAAGAGGAACACACTTTTAGGTCCCAAGTTAATACCACCAAACCAACTCAAGTGGGTTTACAAACAATTATAATTAATGTAATGTGGGATATAATTATAAGGAATTATATATTTTCCATTTCTAAAAATGGTCCCTGCTTTTAAGTTGCGTTAACGGAAGTTGACGTGGCAGTATGACGTGACAATAGGGACCATTGCTGAAAACAAAAAAATTTGGGAGATTAAAAACGAAACTTTGAATATTTACAGAGACCAAAAACATATTTATCCAAATATTTATGATTAATTTCCTTTTTTTTTAAACAATGATTAATTTTCTATTAATTCCAAGAATGTTGTAAAAACTTCGAAAGAATTTAAATTATATATATTTATGATTAATAAATGAAAATAAAATATTTATGATTAATTTATCTAAATTCTATAAAATCCGCACCCATAAATCTTTCGATTTAAACATGTGGTTCAACCAGAGATACAGTAATTTGATCAATGAATCAATGACCTGATATCTTGATTGGTTCAATCATCGGGGTGGATTGCTGAAAAGATAAACTATGAGGTTGATATTGTCGACCTCTATGATAAGGTGAATGTTGTTGTAGTATTGCGGACTTATAAGTTGGCGGAGGAAAATAAAAACCCTCTTAAAAAAAATTTAGATATTAGAGGAGAAAAAAGATGAAGCCGAGAAAAGCTTTGAAGATAGTCGAGGAAACAATGACTTTAACAGTTAGTCTTGAGAAGAGAAAATCATAGCTAGCTCAAAGCTAAATGTGTTTAGCTATAACTCCATGATTTGAGGAGGATTTATCAAAATCAGATTCTCAATCCTGATTATGTAAATCACACTCTATATCGGCTATGATTAATTTAAGGGTTTCCAGTTCAATTAATTTTTTTTCTTTTCAACATTAACTAGAGATGTGCTTTTCGCAATATACATTGTATGTATTTTAACAAAATATATCCTTTTTTTAATCATAATAACTAATTGCAATCCTATAACTGTAATATAATTGTTTGTCATTATTTTTCACAATATATAACCAAGTATTTTTATGGAGTCTCTTCATATGTGTATATACACACACATATAGTATGAATGCTATCAATAAATATAAAGGAACAAACGGGCACATGCCGGCTTAAAATAAAATAGAAGAATGCAAGTAAAGGTCTTGGAAGATTCACATCTATTATTACCACTTACTTCCTCTTCTCTTGACTATGTGTGTGTGTGAAAGCTTCTAGATTCTCCCCCAACTGGCCCTTCTTTTCTATCTCCATTTGTGCTGGGAATTACATGCCACTACTCCATTCTAAATATTTTAATTATTTTAATCTATTAAACCATTAGAGATCACTTTATTGTCAATATGGTACGACACATATAATATAAGGTTGTACCTCTAAAAAAAATAGATGGTTGAGTTATTTAATCTACCCGTTGTATGTATATAAAAAAGGATAATATGTTAGATGATATAATCGTTTTAAATGCATCTTAGTTATTTTAAAAGAATGGACCCTGTTTGGATTTAATTTATTTTTAAGTTTATATAAATAATAAAATTTATGAGTTAATTCATAAATTTTCATTAACAAAAATTACATTTTTATAAGCTGTTTTCTCATATAAACTAAGTTAAAAAATTTATAATAATACATAAAAACTTATTTATTTGCATAACTTATTTCGCATAAGTTGAAAAATTAGTCAATACGAGTCATAAAAGCCTTTACAATTTGCTTCAGTAAAAAAACGATATTTACAATTTGTTTTACGCAGGAGATAGTTTGGTTTAACAAAATAAAAGAAAGATCACTCTAGATTGTATGCAAAATATTTCAATGAGGTTAGGAAGCAAAAATAAATATTTATATTATATTATTATTTCTATTACTATTATTATATGATATGAAGCAGCTGAGCTAGCCAAGCTAGCCACCAACTGAAACAACCACCACCCACCTAAAACTGCTGATATTTGTACACAAAAATCAAATTCAACTATAAGACTCAGTAGTAATAGTAGCAAAATTAGTAACAATCAACTATCAATAACACACATTATAGTACTATAGAGACTAGATAAAATCTAGAGAGGATAAATAGAAAAATTAATTTCATTATTTAATTATTCTTCCAATTTTCAACGTATTTGAATAGAGACTCTTTTTAAGAGATGGTGGTGAATGAATATCATGAGAGAAACAGGTGATGAAAAAATTATGTGAATATGTTAGGTTGAAGCTGCTATAGTAGCGGATAAAGTTGTTACACATTAATTTATTTTTAATAAGAAAAAGTAGAGGGTGGAGCCTATATAAATAAAGTGGGGTCCACAAAAGCGTTGAAAGCTCCTTTTATTTACCATTTCTTTTCTCATCATGTTCGTTTTCAAAGGGTAGATATAGCCAAGAAACCACCCATTTACATCATACGTCATAAACCAATCGAATACACGTATATCAAAACAAAAACAAATATAAATTATTACAAAAAAATTAAATAAAAAACAAAATTTATAAATATTTTTGAGCATTTGGATGAGATAATCCGGTATCTTTTAGCGTACTTAACGGTTACGTATTCTAATTCAGATCTAAAAACACATTAACGCAAATCATCGGTAATTGATAATAGGAAATTAATTCCATATAATAACTATGTGTGACACAATTCTTAATCTTGATCGTTCGATATAAATCAATGATCGAAATTTGTTAATACTAAATTAATAAATGTATAATCTAAATTTTCTAATCTCAAAGCAATGGCCAGATTGATTACTGCATATAATGTGATATTCTCACCATAGCGAATCGAAATTCTGTCCAAATCTTCAATAATTTAAATACTTGTTTTTTTAACACGGTGGTTTTACAGATATCACGGTAAATCATCTGAATTTTATAAAATTACATAATGTAATTTTTACATAATCTCCGATCCTTCACCGTAATCTTTGCAAACACGATACCAATTATCCAGTTACTTAGCTCGAATAATTAGTCTTTACGGTTACGAGATATTTACATTTTTGTAATAAAAAATAATAAAAGAATAAAAAAAACAAGAAATTGTAGGCTTCTATTGTAAGTTGCCTTGCACACCACGGATCTTACAGCGTGTATTTGTGTGAACAGTGTGTATACGCGCCTCTATATAAACCCACCATCTTCTCTTGATTCTACTTTCTTAATACTCCTCTTTCTAAATTTCTTCTTCTTTTGATTTTGAAATCAATCAATCAATCCTTTTCTTTCTTCTTAATTTCTTCTTCCTCTTCATCACTCTCTTTTTTTTTGTTCTTTTGTGTAAGATTTTCATCTCGAAAATCCCTGTGTTTTGTGTTTATAAAAAATGGAAGAACCAATTGTTGTTAACAAAGGTGAAGATCAAGTTCTTGATTTGCCACCAGGTTTCAGATTCCACCCAACAGATGCTGAGATAATTGTTTTTTATCTCACTGAAAAGGTTAAAAATAGCAAATTCAGTGCAACTGCTATTGGTGAAGCTGATTTGAACAAGTGTGAACCTTGGGATTTACCAAGTAAGTTTTTCTTTCTTCCTTTTTATATTTTGTTTTAACCGATGTATCTGGTCTATAATTGAATAACTGATGTATCTGGTCTATAGTTGAATAATTGATTATCTGGTCTATAATTGGATAACTGATGTGTCTGGTTTATGACCGACTGATTTTGGATGATGTTTGTTAACCATGTGATGAAATGATTGAATGCAGAGAAAGCAAAGATGGGTGAGAAAGAATGGTACTTTTTTTGTCAGAAAGATAGAAAATATCCAACAGGGATGAGAACTAATAGAGCAACAGTTTCTGGTTACTGGAAAGCTACAGGTAAAGACAAAGAGATTTATCACAAAGGAAAATCAAATCTTGTTGGTATGAAGAAGACTCTTGTGTTCTATAAAGGAAGAGCTCCAAAAGGTGAAAAAACTAATTGGGTTATGCATGAATTCAGATTGGAAGGCAAATTTGCTACTCACCATCTTCCTAAAGCTGAAAAGGTAACAATCAATGAACTCAGATCTTTTACGACTGTTTTATGATACAACACTTGTAAGAATAGTTAGATGTATCATGAAACAGTCGTAAAGAATCCAAATACTTTAATCAATAATCAATATACATATATAAAGTAAATTGGTTAACTTTATTTTTTTTAATCTTGATTTGAGGATTTTTAGAGATTGAATTCAATCATGAAATTTTTTCATCAATCCTTTAATTTGCACCTTTACCACTTTATAGAAAGTTGACTACTTTTTTTGTGTGTTAGTTTAAGAGTTTCTTTCATATAGTTCCTTTTATAGTTTTTGTTATATCAATTTTTCAAGAAACTAAATTTTGTTTTGTTTTTGTATATAGGATGAATGGGTTGTGTCAAGGGTTTTTCACAAGAACACAGATGTTAAGAAACCTCAAATTTCTGGTCTTTTAAGGATAAACTCAATTGGTCATGATGATCTTTTAGATTATTCTTCACTTCCACCTCTCATGGATCCTTCATACACAAATGATGATTTCAAGGGAATTACAAATCAACAAATTTCATCAACTAAATCACAATCAGATGGATATTATCTTCCAAGCTTCTCCATCAACAATCAACAAAACCAATTTATCATGAAGCCAGAAGATAATAATTACCATAGAATAATTAACTATGATCATCATCATCATAATCAAGAGATTAATCCAACCATGAACAACTATACTTCCAATTCCAATTCCAACCAAACAAATCTCAACAACCCAATTGGAAACACACTCTCACAACCTCAAATCCGAATCCAAAATCCAAACTTGAATTACTTTATGTATCAAAATAGGATGATGCAAAATTCCATTCCAACAACATTTGGAAACAATAATGAGTGCAAAATGGAACAATTCTCTTCAAACCAATCACAAGATACAGGTCTTAGCAACGACACATCATCGGCCGTATCGGGAAGGAATAGGGCAATGTATGAAGATCTTGATGGTCCTTCATCAGTTGCACCTCTCTCAGATTTGCAAAGTTTTTGGGACTATTAAATCAAGTTGAAGAATATTCTTGAAGATGATGATTATAAAGAGAGGAATTATTTGAAGATATATATATATAGCTAGTTTGCGATCCATGGTTTTTTTATATCTTGGGATCATAAGCATCATAGATATATAGTAGCTGCATACCATATAGTATATGTTTTTTTTCTTTTTTTCTTGTTTTTGTTATAAACATATTGATTTATTTATATTTATATTACTATTATAAACATATGATATATAGAAGAGTTCTTGGATATACAAATATTGTATAGATTTATAATATCCAAGACTTTTATGTGTTAATTAGTTTATTATTATTATTCATAGTCCATAGATTATATCGAGAGGACTTGATCAAAAATCATGTACATCTATATTCTTTTGTTATATTGGTGGGTTTGTTTTATTCATTTCTTTGGATTTTTTGTTTTTTTATTTTTTGCTTTTATTCTATGACTTCTTCTGTACGTACACAAATCAAAAATAAAAATTTGTGACAAATCTTGTTGAATTCTTCAGTGTAATTATTATTTCATGTCATGTGTTCTTGTTTGTATATATTCCAATGTAAATTCTTTGCTGGCGAATATATTATTTTTGTGACAGCCCATCAAGAGTGGGAAGCATTAATTCTCAAGAAATTAGTGCATTATTTTTTATTTTATTTTTTCATTTTTCAACTTTGGTATTTAAAGCTTGGTTACCTATAGCTAGTGCCTCCCAGCATGGCATGGCTACCTATTGCTTCATTTGAGAATTTCTAGCACACCATGATAAACAATACTATACTTCTTTGGTATAATTGGAGTATATTCTTACGCACAATTGTGTAGACTAATTTTTTTATAAATAGCATCTTAAGTTTAGATTCAAACTTGAAACTGCGAGTTAATTAAGATGATTGAGACTTGTATTATTTTATGTAAACTATCTTAGAGTAGACACAATATGCTTATATTGCAATTTGGAAAATGCTAACTAGTGAATTATAATAATTATTTTATTTAATTGCTTACAATTAAATAAAATTGTTTGCTTGTATCAAATTATTAAAAATAAAACTATTTGTTTGCATTAAATTGTGAATTATTAATTGTATATGTTGATTTGGGAAAAATTAGGTAAATTTGATTTAAATGATAGACGAAATCAAAAAATCTCAAAGTTCAAACAACAATCATCCCGCTCACGCATTGACATTGGAATTTGAATCCACAATCATGCAATGTACAAGTCCCATGATTATGAACTAGATTTTTAATTATTTGTTGGTAATATATACACCCTTGAGTTTTTAAGAATTGCTCTTAATTGGAGAGTCCGACTAGTCTAATCGTAAAACAATCCTTATGCAATTCAAATTATTTGAGTTTGATTGCAAAAATTTCATCCCATTTTAAATGGTTCAATTGAAGTTTCATCTTAACAATACGAGCAGTATAATATGATTTTTAATTAGAATGGATATAATGTATAAAAGGGGAATACTAAGTATAAATATTGGAATATTTGATTAAAGTTAATTAGATTGGAACTTGATTTAAGACCAAAAAAAAAAAAAAGATTGGAACTTGATTAGTCAAGTTGATGATGCATGTGAACAATTCCCTGAATCTACGCAGAAGATGCCTGAGGTGAGAACATTTTGCAGAATATTAAAGGACATATACAAGAGTCCCATTACACAGTACTACGTAGTACTGTTTTTGTGACACAACAATATACATTACATGTTTTTCTTCATTACCGATTGAATCTTTCGTCCAAAGGAACCTTGTCATCTATTCACATGTATACTCCAACATTAGTATTTTTCATGGATGGATCGAGCTGTTAACGGCATCATTTTTCTTCTTATATGACAATAATTTGTGCAAAATGTACACATTTGTCCCATAAATACAGTTCAGTTGATAGTTGATATATATGTAAGTTTAACGGTTAATTAGATTGCTAAGAAAATGTATACATTTATTTATAATATGGACACATTTATTATATATTTTTCTTTTATATAAATTTATTTTATTTTACTTTTTAATTTTATTCCATGTTGTTTGGTCAAAATATTAATTAATTTTTTTTCTATGAAACTGTATAACATACTTACACATTATACTATATTTATTTATTTATTTTTGAAGGTTATAAATTTTGATATAAAAAAATATGTTATAAATTTTGTCACGTTAAATTCATTCAGTAGACAGAAAAATAAAAATGAATTTATAATTGTGTGAAATCTTCTATGATACTATTGATCATTGGAGATGTTTTAAGTACTTTTTCCATTTCGCTCACTTTACATGTGTTGGCACAGTTATTGATTGAGTGTACACTTGCTCATTCCCGATGTTTTTAATCTGATTTTGATCAAACGGTTCATGTGTTTGAATCCATATTGCATATTGAATCGTTCGATCAATATCAAACAAGAGAAATTACATGATGGCTTATAAATTTCATAATCTCATAGAGGTTCCATTTTCCTTAATTAAGCATATAATTGAGTCTTATATGATGTAATCAAAGATTGAAATACACGTGAACGTGAGAAGAACAAATAAGGGATAAGAGAGATGGGTTTAGAAGCAACAAAGGTCTAGAAAGATAGATTATAGATTGATAGATAGGTAAATGATGGGGTGAATAGGAAGCACGGTGGAGCAGGCAGGGGAATGGGATAAGGGCTATGGGGATGGAATCGGTTATTTGAAGATAAGAAAGGTTTTCTCCATATTCATGTGATGTAAATTTTGAGTAATTTTTGGACTCTTAATATAATGATTAATTGGATAAATAATATATGTCCTTTCCATTTAAAGCAAAGCTTTCATTGAGGTTTCATGCTTGCGGGGAACTTAACCGTACTTTTATGGTTGTCATGAGTTGTGACTTTTTTATTTATAGCTTCTTCCATCTTGTTTTATCTTTGTGTTGGTGCTTTTTGTTTTTCCTTTCATGGAGAGAAAAAGTTGTACAAATTGAATGGGAATATATTGAACATGCATTTGAATTTCATGATATATGGTTCGATTCTCATGAAAAATAAAAACTCTACTAGTGGGAGGTAGAGAAGATCGTGGGATACAGTATCGGGATTGCCTAATATATACGTAAAAAGGGGCTCTGGCTGTTACAAAATCCAGGAGTTCAAGTACATGTTCAATCCATTTTCATCACCAATTGAGTTAATAGTTCAATTGGTAGTGAGAATGGATTGAACATGTACTTGAACACTCATATGCACATCTTATAATTTTACGTACTGGTACACTGCTGAAATAGATAATTTTAATAAGTCTACAAATAATATTCATTATAGAAAAATTAATAAACCCTATTTGTGAACAGTGGCGGGATGAAAAAAATAGGTAGAGTGGACCACCAAAAATATTATAATATGGGGCGGAGCCCTTAATATAGATATATGTGTCACATGTTATCACAATATTCAGCATGACCGAGTGGTTGAGTATAGGGATGGGCATGGTTTAGTTTTGAGGGAAAACTAAACCGAACTGAACCAAACTGTTTTCAAAAATTAGAATAGCCGAACTGAACTGTTTGTCTTTAAAACTGAACCGAACTATTGAAGTGGTTCGGTTTTATGGTTTTAAACCAAACCATAACTAAATTTGCACTAAAAAAACCAAGCCATTAAACTGAACTGAACTGAATCGAACTGAACTGTTTCAGTTTGGTTTCAAAACTGTTGGTTATGGTTCGGTTTTTTTTGGTTCGGTTTAGTTTAGCAATTCAGTTTGGTTTTTTGATTTTTTTGCCCACCCCTAGTTGAGTAATGCACCCAATTCCTTAAAGGTCCTGTGTTCAATCCCCCTTGGCTGCAAGTTTTTGTTTTTATTGAATTTTTTCACCCTTGGTTGCAAATTTTAGTTTTTATTGAATTTTTTCAATAGAAAAAGAATATTAGTTGTAAAAAAAAATTAAAGGTAGTTTTTCTTAAATTTACTTTTCCCCAATAACATATTAAATTATTAGTTTTTTTTATATTATTTTACTTTTTCTTAAATTTTATATATTTTTAACTCCTATAAAAAAAATTAGCATCATTGCGCCCCCCCCCCCCCCCCCCATTTTCGTCTAGCTCTGCCACTGTATGTCCCATGAGTTTACTCAATTGATAGGAACATTGCATTATATACGTAGAGGTCGAGGTTCCAACTCCGGACTTTCCACTTATTTGGAACAGTCCATTTTTTAGTATTAATTATGTGTTTAATTATGTGATTGTTATTTAATTGAGAATTAATTATGTTAATGAGCCTAGTTGGTAAGAGTAAATTATTAGAAGTAAAGGTTATGGCCTAATTTGATTATTAGGCCTTAAGTGATGTTAAGTGAGTTGAACCATAAAATGAAGAGAGTGGGGGTGTGAATAGAGAATTTGTAGAGAAATTAGGTTAAAAGGTTAACTAGAGAGAGAAAGAGGTATTATATGCTTTTGGTGGAGGAAGAGAGAAGTTAGAGCTTAGAAGAATAAAAGAACTCGTTAAGTCAAATCACATGATTTTAAAGTCAATTTTTTTATCAAAATTTGATCTTTAACCTTTTAAAATATTTTTTTAAAGAAAAAGCACATATTAAATCAAAATAAAAGTCATCCATAGTATATAATAAATAATCGCGTACAAAATTCAAACTAAAATAAACCGATATGTGTAACAATAATGAAAAGCCTTTTGAGAGATAGTTTAAAGAAGTAAAATTATATTTTTAGTAAAAGGAGAGTAGGTAATAGTCATATACAGGGAACTGAAAAGTTTATTGATGTGTATTGTAAAAAGATTTGGAAAGTTAAATATATAATTGATTATAATCGAATTAGTTCATTGGTCAAACGAGTCGAACTATATATAGTTTATGTTCAGCTCATTTATTTAACGAACTTTATTTTTAACTCAAGTTCAGCTCATTTGGTTCATTAACCAAGTTCATGAGTCAATTATCGAATTGAGTTTCGAACTATTCCCAAGTTGCAGGACCAGCTCCGATTATTTGGAGGCCCGGTTAAATATAAAGAGTGGACCCTTAATAAAAAAATGCAAAAAAAAAAATTTAAAAAGAATCGTCACATGTTTAAATTGTAAATAACATAAAAAATAATTATTATATGTAGGCAAATTCTAATATGAACCACTTCTTCAAGTGGTCCATGGTGGATCGGTCATAAATAACATTATAACGAATAAGAATTTCACAAAATTCACTGTTGATTGAAAGTTTGTATTATATAGATCATCCACAAATTTTTTTAGAGAAATTGAAAATCATTTGATATAATGATTAATTGGATTTTTATTGAGGCTCATTAAGATTAACAGTTTATAGATTTTTATTAAATATTGTTAATCTTGATAGGTCGCATTGACATATCAAATAATTTTCAAGTTTTCTAATTTTTTTTAGGGTAAATAGGTTGATACCCCCTGTAATGTGGAGTTTTGTTTTTTTCCCCTGTAATTTTTTTCTTTTGACTCGCCCCTTGCAATGTTGAATTTTTTGGACTCGCCCATTGGGTGCACTTTTTAAATCGATTATTTTGTTCAAACCGATTTAAAAAGTGCTGTTTTTTAAAACAGTTAATCTGTTCAACCGATTCAAAAAGTGCAAATTCCTTGCACCTAAGGGGGAAACCAAAAAAAATTACTTTGCAAGGGGCGAGTCAAAAGAAAAAAAATTACAGGGGAAAAAACAAAACTCGCCCACATTACAGGGGGGTATCAACCTATTTACCCTTTTTTTATAATTGATCTATATGATATAAACTTTCAATCCAATTGTGAATTTTGTAAAATTCATATTCATTATAATAGTTTTAATCACTTGTCCACTGTGGACCACTTGTGAAGATGGTTCATCGTAGCATTAGTCATTATATGTAACATCAAAAAGAGACGTTCTAATTAAAGATTAAATTTGATGTAAAGTTTAAAATGACCTAGTGGTTGAATTTGTGAATAAGTTCAATATGTAATAGTTTCAATTCTTAGATTTTCCGAACAAGCTTATCAGTTTTAATTTAATTTAAAATGGTTAGCTAGAACTAAAATTATGCTTAGGATTTTCCAAAAAGAAATATCAGTTTTAATTTAATTTAAAATAACTATAACTAAAATTATGTGTAAATGTCAATGTAGGGATTTGTTGAACAATGACTTTACACTTAATATCATGGTCTACTATTAATCTAATGATACACATATGTTTTATGAATATTGACGATATATAACTATTATTATAGGGTCTCAAAATTAATCTATTAATAAACATCTGATATTTTATGAATATTAACAATGTATAAATATTTTTATAGGGTCTCAAAATATTGACTCGAGACCTCAAAAATTTTGAATCCCAATGTTGTCACATACTTGGCACTTATATGAAAATTGGACCTAACGAGTTGGCTCGGGTGATTGACCAACTTACGCATGAACTATTTTGTTTATGAGGTGAGATGAAAGCTTGTAACTAATTTAACTATATATGGGCGTTTCAGTGTTTGTCCCAAGTTCATGCACGTAACACTTGCATAATTAAGTCGCATGATTGGTTTCATTATTTATTTTCAATCAAATCTCAAACCTAATAATTCATGTGTCAAACTCTATTTGGACGTAATCTTAGACTAAACATGAGTATTTTTTTTTTTTTACTCAGTGTATTATTCATTTGACCTGCTTTGACCTTATTTTTCTACTAATATATAACTAAACATGATTTTAGTACAACTTTCAGCAAAGTGAAGTTATAGATCAGGCTAAATGCATTCGTAGGTTCTTTAAGTTTTACATTTGTAATAGATTGGTCCTTTAAGTTTTATAAATAACAAATAAGTCCTTTAAGTTTTTGAAGTAACAAATAGGTCCTTAAAGTTTGTAATTTGTAACATCTAGGTCCCTCAATTACTTAAAAAATAGGACTTAGATGTTACAAATTACAAACTTAAAGGACTTATTCGTTACTTAAAAAATTTAAAGGATTTATTTGTTATTTAAAAAACTTAAAGAACCATTCTATTACAAACGTAAAACTTAAAGGACTTATATACATTTTGCCTATAGATTATCAACTCTTTTGTCATGCAATTGAACGCATTTTCAAACACATTGTGAAAGCTAGAAAAAAAAAATGTCTCGTATTAAAATCATACATCATCACGTATATTGGTATATGAAAGCATGCCAATTTCAAACCAACTCATTTGAACTTTGTAGGTGACTAATAATCTATAAAATTGACTGAATAACATGAAGAAATTCCGTGTTGAACCATCACTACTTCATTAACTAATTTTTTAAAATTAGATCTATTGTCTCACAATCTGCAACAATATACATCTAAATCGCACAGGGACATATCAAGTGAAAGAATAAGTTGTTTGTCAAAAAAAAGTAAAAGAATAATTTATTGTGAAAAATGAAAGATTTAATTTGTCAACTATTTGATTAATACCGGGTAGGATTAATTTACTCGATTAATTTATCATTAAAGTTTATTTGCATATTAGAAATTAATTTACTCGTTTATTTGTCTCTTTATACAGTATTATTATCTATGAAACATTAAAAAAAAATTCACTCATTTATTTATTAAAGCTTGACTCACCTAATTATTCTACCAGTTACAATTAATAAGGGTGTTTTAGTGAATAAAAGTTATTGTGATATGCACGTTTTAGGGCACGTTTGGCCTAGCTTATTTTTGAGCTTATGCAAATGGCTTATGCAATATAAATTAGGTTTTATGCTATTTTATAAGTTCAAATTAGTGAAAATTGAATTTTTATAAGCTATTTTATCATAAACTACCTTGAAAAACTTATAATAATATATAAAAATTGCATAAGCTGTTTGCATAAGCTCAAAAATAAGCTAGGCCAAACGAGCCCTAATTCTTAAAGAAATTTCTAGCCCCCATCCGATATATTTCTAGATTCGTTCATATGTGCTAGTCAGCATTTTACTCTATTTAGGTCATCCCAAAGACTACATAATATATTTATTGAATTAAGTTTGATAATACAGGGAAGAATTGATTTATTTTACCTGGGACACAACCTTTAATTTTCTACCTGGGACACTAACACTCTAACATTCTATTGTTCCTAATATCTTCCCACTTGAATATGAACTTTTGTTTTGAGTGTTTTCTCTATAGATTTGGAATTCCTGCGCGAATTAGATATACCCGTTTAGATTAGTTTATTTTTGAGTTTATACAAACAACTTATGCAATATAAATTAGGCTTTATGCTATTTTACAAGTTCACACTAGTGAAAATTGTATTTTATAAGTTATTTTATCATAAACTGCATTGACAAACTTATAATAATACATAAAATTTGTATAAGTTGTTTGCATAAGCTCAAAAATAAGCTAATCCAAACAGGCCCATAGAGACAATTTTAAGATAAAATAAATTTAGTTAAATTAATGTATTTTAATTATAGAAATGCAATTTTAAAAAAGAACAAACTTTTATTTAAAATATAAATTAATAAAATCAATAATTTAAATAAAAAATAGTCATATATTCTAATCAATAATAACAAAATATACCTTCAAGCTAATATTATTAAAAAGTAATTGTGTTTTTAATATAAAAAATTGCAACTTATTAATTTTAGAAATTAATTCTTTTTTTAGATCTCATAGAAATTAATTCTTTATTTTCAAAGAAATAACAAAATGTAATTTATTTTTTTAAAAAATAAAGTAGTGAAATTATTTCCAAGTTATAGAGTGACTCTATTTGTAAAAGAAAACTAATCATTTTGTGAAAGGAAACAACTTTTAAAATAATTTGTGTAATTATATATATATATATATAGAGAGAGAGAGAGAGAGAGAGAGGATAATAATGGACAATGGGGCTAGACTGAAATAAAGATACTCTAGCAAGGTTGTAAGCAACTCAATTTGCTTCCCTCCAAGTAAAAAGCTATGTTGCAACTAACATTAGAGTGAAATAAAGACCTACAAGAGAATAAGAGAGTTCTTAACTCATTTTCATACATACAATCATTCCTCAAAACATTCACAACATATGTTGACAATCGCTTTTAAAAATAATCATCTCAATATCATTAGATATAGCTAGGAGAAGAGCATGCTTCAAAGCGGTAGCTTCGCATTCAACGACTGTGACTTCAAAAGGAAAAATCATTGTTTGAGCTTGTCCAATGGAGCATATGAGCTATCTCGAAAGCAAACTTTGACCTCAACTTCCTCTCATTCGTGAATAAATTCAATAGTTATCTTAATGGTTATTCATTCAAACTATTGTTGTATTCTTGTAAGTTGGTTGTAGTGGGTTCAATTTCCTCCCACACCATTTCATTAATTTTTCTAATCTATTAAAAATAAAATAAAACAAAAAAATACAACATGATGGGGTAGAACTCGCGTCCCCATGCCATTGAAAAGTTAAAAAAGATGCACGCACCGCTAGAGCGATTGACATTTCATATTTAAACTTCTCGGCACAAATGCTTGACCACTATTTGTGTGATGGGCCAAAAAAAAAAAAATAAAGCCCAAAATTATTGATCTTGGGTTATGAGCCAGCCCATGTAACCACCACCTATCATCTTTATTAGAGCTTAAAGAAATTTGGATGATTAAAAAACTATAAATTTTTGACAAAATAATTCAATCTCTAAATAAAATAAAATTTAAATTATCTTCTAACATTTTCATATCAAAAGACAAACTAATCTCTGATTTGTAGTAATTTTCCCCAATTAAAAAAATGTAGGGATTAATTTGAATTTTAGTTCTTTTTATTTAGAAACAAATACTCATATCTTTTTATTATTCAAATAAGCAATAATACAAAGAGGTAACATCTCAAAAGTATGGTGATTAGACTAAGAAATGGCCGCCCTAGCAAGCGTATGGACAACCATATTTGTTTGTCGCTTAATAAACTTTACCACAAAGTTTGGGTTTGCCAACGTGACCCGTTTAATATTACAAATTAGGGAACTAAACTCCAAAGTACCGCCAAGTAAATTGCATCCACCATACTTTTTGAATTCGTCTAAAAAATAACATGTGTGACGCCTTGATGTTCCATGTATGTCATAGCTTTAAGAAGTGTAAGTGATTCCCTTTCAACAATTGAATATTTTCCTTCCATCCAAAAGGTTCTAGCCTTAATAAAACTTCCCAAATGGTCTTTTAAGCACCAGCCCGCGCTTGTTTTGTTAAGATCATTATGGAATCTCGCGTCGACGTTGCACTTATACCAACCCATAGGTGGTTTCAGCCATGTGATAGTTTGTTGTTGTACCGGTGTCAGTTGTTGAACCGAGATCCACTCATCCCCGCCAAAAGGAATTCATCATTCTTTTAATTTCTTTAATAGTCGTTTCCGGTAGGAAATAAACACTCATTACATAATTTAATCATAACCTCTTCCTCACTTTAGATAGAGTTCTCCCTCTCCAAGAGTTTATCCGCTTCCAAACCCTATCCTTCATGTAGGCAAATATGCATTTCTTTTTTCGGCCTATCATGGAAGGAAGACCAAGGTAATTACCAGGGCCAAGGCCAAGTACATGTCTGACTCCCATAATTTTTGACAAATCTTCTTGTGCTGCCGTGCTCAAATTTCTGCTAAAGAAGACTTCCGATTTTGTCAAATTGATCTCTTGGCATGAAACTTCTTCATAAGTTTTAAGTATTTGCATCAAATGATTCGTTTCATCTAGGTTAGACCTGCAAAACAAGAAACAATCGTCAGCAAAAATAAGGTGGGACACCGTCGATGCCCCTCTGCAAATCTTCGCTCCATGTAAGCTTCGCCTAGCATCGAATTTTTTATTAACTAGTATCCAGACCCGTGCCAAGCACGGGTAAAAATGCGTATGTAGATTTATTGGCTTATAAATAAGATATTTTTATATATTTTACTTTAAATTGAAAATTTAAAATTGTAATTGCTAATGGAAGATAATTAATAACAACTACGGAAATATTTATAATCTTATATATTTAATAATTAAAATAGGAATATGTGATAAAACTAATTGTAAATTTTATGTATATAGATTTTCTTAGGGAAGATTTCTATAGTTCATAACTTTTTTTTATCAAATAAAAAATGTATCATAGTTTTTGTTTCTATTATTCTCCACTAAAAGAATTATAAAGTTGATAGAAAAAAAAAATTCTATGGGATATATGGAAGAGACTTTGAGGTTTCGTATAAAGGCTTTGGGGTGGATATATGAATTACAAAACTGTTAGAAATAAACTATTAAGTTAAAACATAGAAATAGAGAGAAAGATGTTAGAAATAAACTATTAAGTTAAAACATAGAAATAGAGAGAAAGAGAGCTTTCTATTATTCTCTTCACTTGTGTGTTTACATCATAACAAGAGTCCTATTTATAGGACACAAATAAGGGAGTGAAAGGGCAAAGGTAATTAAGGTCCACTCACTAGTGGGGGTTATGGGAAAGGGAATAGCTAGGATGGACATCCACTATGTCATATATTTCAATTATTCATAACACTCCCCCTTGGATGTCCATCGAGGATGTGCCTCATTAAAACCTTACTAGAGAAAAACCCAATGGGAAAAAATTCTAGTGAAGGAAAAAGAGTACATCATCCTTTTACATAATATATTTATTTCTCCCCCTCAACCATACAACCATCTCAAGGACGACGAAGACCAATATTCTTCTGGCAGATAAACCATAATTCTCTTGTATGTTTTGAATCATAGACTTCAACCAAAAGATCTAGTTTATCTTCATACTCTTCTTTAAATTAGCCGTGCTTGAAATATTATACTCAAGTTGAGTGTTTGAAACTTTCCACTTGAAAGAGTCTCCTTTTAGAATGAGAAAACCACAAGTTTATTGTACTTGTAAACTCATAATCAACATTAAAAAAACATTCACTGCTTCCTTGATTATGTTGTTTCTCCAAGATGCAAAACGTATGTTTGCCTTTGTTTTGATACCTGTATTTACAAATATTGACAAAAACAAAATACCACAATACATATAATTAACAAAATAAATTAATGTCCTCGTTTGAACTAGACATTGTACTTCAGGACCAATTCAAGTTGTTCATCATTTTCTTGAGGACATAATCTATATTAACGTCAAGTGACATCACAATCATTCTAGTATGCAATCTACTAGATTTGTCCATATCAAATTATTTTAATACATTTGCTATATAAGTTTCTTGATGCACAAAATTTTATTTAAATAATAAATTTGCAAATTCAAACAAACCTTTCGCATGCGACATATGTAATTCAAATTTTTCTATAATCATATTTTAGGATCTCTTCTGGAGTCCTAATAATATTTATATCATCATAAAATCGACTATATTAAATTTACTTCCAAATGTTTAGAATGGACATATAATGTCATTTCTTCAATGTATCATAAAATTAACTCTTTCAAAGAGTTTCATATAATCATCAATTCAAGTGAGCATTACATATATTTCATATAAATTTAGTCTTTCAAGTGCTATTAAACTTAATCAAGCATGAAAAATTTCTTGAATTCACTTCAGGTGAATATGTCTCATCATAATAAATTGTAGACATTTACTATCTACTTTTGGTAAAAATATCAAACTCTATAAGTATGTATTATATCAATATAATTCTATTTAGCGTAAAAAGTCATATATAACTAACTAACTTCACATCTTCAGGTGTGCGAACTACAAGTCCAAACAGTTCAGCTATATAAATAGAGTTTGATTTCACTGGAATTGTCTATTTTCATCTGCAGATTTTTCTTTATCTATAATCGTTAATAGACTTTGATTCATGATCCTCTTTATCACTTATCACATATAGCGCTATAGAAAAACACTGTCAACGTTGACTTTCATTTTTGGTTCCATCTCATTTCATTCATAACTTATCGAGATCTCTTTATTTTCATAAGTTTCAGGTACCTGATCAGTTCTTCTGGAACTTAAAAATCAATCATATCAGACAACTCTTTAAGAGTTTCTACATCCTCATTTGGGTTATCTTTCATTTTAGCTCCTTTTTTTTTTTGTTCGAGGATTTTTAAATTTGGAACCAATTGGTCTACCACGCTTCATGCGCGGTTGAGACTCATTTGCAATATTCTATTATCCGACAAGGATATCTATTTTCTTTGGAGCATTAGCAGCTTTTATTTTTTAACTTTGCAAATGAGTTATATTTTGAGGATCAAAATGAGACAATAATATTTATTTTCAAATAATTCATTTGAACTTCAGGTTCATATTTTTCAGCTGCTTCTTCTCTCCCCCTAATATTGGGAAAACTAATTCATCACTTGATAATCGTCCTACTGGGATGTAAACAAGTTGGCTCAATACAATTTGTAATAGATGAAGATTCGTATCAAATATATTTTCCCAATATTCTTTCAAGATCTATCTAAGTGCATTATTTTGGAGCAACTGTGATATACACAACACATCCAAAAATGCTTAGATGAAAAATATTAGGTTATAAACCTAAACTTAACTGAATTGCAAATTAAGGGGGGGACTTCCATATAATAACTTATTGGCTTGATGCAAAGCAAAAACTCAATACAAATTATCTCATGTTCCCAATGAAGGAAAATAGTAATAGTAAAGCAGCGGAATATAAAATTTTCCTTTAATGATCCTTACGAATGAGCATGAGTTTGTGTTTAGGATTTTACCTCTTGTTGAATATCCTTTTCTTTTCTTTCACGAACGGTGGCCGATCAACACTTTAATCACGAACCGGACTGATCACGAGCGTTGATGACGAAGAACAACGCCTCTAGCTAGTCCACACGAACAATCACCTTCAATAGAGTGCTAGCCCTTTATGTTTGAAGGCTATGCAAGAATATTGAGAAAGAGAGAGAGAATTATTTTGGAATACCAATTCTAAAATATTCTTATGCTTTTTGGTGTGATTTGAGCAATGACAAGAGGTCTCTATTTATAGATATTTCTTGTCTTGTGCATTAAGACAACTCTTGTCTTGGGCACCAAGATATCTCTTATTGGGCAAAGCCCAATAAGAAACAAGGAACTAGGGCGCGCACCCCCCATGAGTAATATTACTCATGTGCACACCCTCCCACCATAACCTATGGTGTTCTTGCTCATTTAAATTACCGTGATACCCTTATCACATTGCACATACACCGTACCTTACGGTGTTCCCTTTTTATCTCAATATTAGATTGTCCTTATGTGTGTGACCCTTGTAGGTTTCCATAACGTTGGCAATTATATTAAATCCTTTATTTAATATAATAAACAATGAGCGGTATCTAGCAACACATCATTGCTACCCAAGTTATGAGAAATTAACATGTGATCATAACATAACCTTAGTGATAATATATGCGTGTATAATTACCCCTTTGCCCTTTATGTCTATATTGAACACAAAGCATACTTGGTGTCATCTTTGTCCAGTTCAATATTGGGCCCATGACATTTATCCTGTTATGCAGGATTGGCAAATTCCATCTAGGTCACTACTGTCCCTCAGCATGCTTTGTGAAGTACCCATCAACTGCCTTTATGGTCATCCTGTTACGGACAACGTTAGATCAGCAACAAAGTACTTGACTCCACATCTAGGGTACAAAGTGGTTTCAGGTCTAAGGGCGGTTTACACCATTATCACCATGAGAGTAACTTATGACACTTTGCATAACTTTGCATGTAGTACTCTCATAGCGGGTCAATCCGGCATAAATATTACTCCTAATATTTCTTATACCTATGTCAAGACTTGATAACTCTTTATCCCATGATCCATGAGATGCGATCATCAGTCTATCTTCATAATAGTCTTTATGCTTTAAGGTTATCCCTTTTCACCTTAAAGCTCGACTATGGATACTTTAAGAATAGCGTCCTTTTTGTTTAACGTAATCTCATGATTAAGTCACACTTAATATTAAACGGACTTTCTATTCTAGGGACTTCATTATTTTGAACGTTACAAACATAATAAAGAAATGCCATATTTATATTCAAAGTCCTAAAGCAAATACTATGAAATTAGATTGGCTCTTAGGGCTTACTCCAACAATCTCCCACTAGCACTAAGGCCAATCAAGTATTCTCTAATACCTATAGACCTAGTATGCCCATCACGCTTCAACTGCGCATGAGGCTTTGTAAGTGGATAAGGAACTATTTCCTATGTTGGTATCTTACGTATCTTCCAACGTTCTATTTCGATCTCTATCGAAATATTGAAGTGTCTAAGTATATTCATGAATCGTCGATGAGATCTATTCTCAAGTGTTCTTGCAAGATTAAATCATTACCATCACTAATGTGATTAATGTGACTTGCAACACCGGAAATATAGTTTTAGCTCGATCATGAGCTAAACGATCCAATCTTAAACACTTTAACTTCTAAAACTGAAACAAAACCACTATGAAGCTTATCTTTACAACTTTCAATGCTTACATTCAAGCATGATATACAATACATTGGTATGGAAACTCGCCATCATTATAACTTCCTTATAATCTTTCCATGCCTACTTATTTCAAGAAATAGTCCTTAGTTCCTTTATGGTATTCAAGGATGTTCTTGAAAGTTAGTTAGTGTCACACACTAATTTCAATTTAGGTACTTAACTGATTGTCTTACAATCATGTGGTGTATCAGATTTAGTACATATCATGATGTTGATGATTAATCCTATCTTCCAAAGTATATAGATTATTTTCACGTGCCATTTTCTCATCCAATGAGATATGATATTGTGTTTTAGACAAAATCAATCATGTGACACGCAATAATTTCACACATTAAGTGTCTTGAACACTTCATCAATATATGTACATAGGCTATTCCTAACTCTTTAGGAATCTTTGCCCAAATACATAGGATATTCCTAACTCTTTAGGAATTCTTGCCTAAGTATTTCATCAAGAGGTATTTCCTTAACCATGTCTCACATGAAAAAGGAGAAGGTTTTTGATGATTAATATGTCAGCCACATATAACACCAGATTAATATTATTACTCCCACTAACCTCCTTGTGTGCACAAGATTTATATTTGTCCTTTATTAATTTGTTTTTCAATAAAATTTTCAAAAGGAACAAATATTCAAATTTATTCGATCTAATCAAAATTAGATAGGTTTGTCCTTGTTAAAACTTCATAAAAGGAACAAATAATAATTTAAATTTCCGAGAACTCTATCTAATCAAAATTAGATAGTTACAAGTTATATACATTTCTAGCATCCTTTGGATCAACAAAACCCTTATGTATATGTCTAGTACATATATATGAGGTCATTCCAATTAAGGAATGCAACTTTGTTATCCATCTACCAAAACATGTAGTACAACATTTAGTAAAAACAATTAAACAGATTTTAAGCTCTATGATTATATTTAGGGTTTCATCATAATTTTCATTATGATTTTGCGTGAAACCTTTAATGATCAAATCTTAGAAGATATTCTCAATACCATCCATATCAATATTCAATAAGAATACTCACTTTCATCGTATGAGTCCTACTCATCTTGATGACATAACCATTATCTACATAAGGTTAGTGTATATGGTTTCTATTTAAGATTTCATGGCATTTAGCCACTTCTCATAATTTAGACCGTCTTACGACCTTTTAGAAAGTCAAAGATCCATCTATCATGAAAAACATATCACCTTGCCGAGTTATGATCCAATCAGGCTCTTTATCCATGTGATATGTTAGACTTATCTAAGATTTTGTGCAACTCAAATCAATGGTCCTTCAACATCCTTGAGGAACCGGTTTGTGTTCCCTTTCTAATAAATATGTTTTATGGAACCTGATCTCTTTCAAGTTCTATGTCACTCCCACTGTCTCTCTTAGAGACGCACTCCCACTAGAGGAATGCTTCAAACAACTTTTGTCTTTTAGAGTGATATAAGATAAGTATCCCTAAGAATACTTTCACATATTTATTCATTTAATTTGGATTTAAATTTATCTAATAAATTTCCGATCCAAAATTTCATAAAGGCATACTTTGTGCTCTTACCCCATATCGCATATGGTGTCTTTATGATCATTTTAAAAGGGAATCAATTGTGACTATAAGAAGAGAGACTTTAAGAGTCAATGATGTATTTAAACTATCTTAACTCAAATCATGTCAAACATGAAGCAATAAATTAGTTATTTTACATCTTAGTTGAGTATTTACTGATATGACTCATTCATATGACTTAAATACTTTTATTGAGTTCTATTTTCTTCATTGTTTTAAACTCTTTGACAAATTCAAAGATTTCTAATTTGTGTCACACACATATCCATATTTTTAATGATTTTAATCATTAATGATAATGAAGCAAAATAAACTCAATATATCAAACAAATATGTTTAGTGGTCGATATACATCTCATGCATATTGCTCAAATTGATCAGGTGTCGTTTCATTGACATATCAAATATTTGTACTAAACAATAGAAATCTTGATATATTTACAATATCCAAATCTTATTTGGCTCTTGTCATTGTTATAGACTAGTCTTATCAAGATCATGGAACCCTAGTCCATTACTTGACTTGGAGCAATATTATAGAAGACTTTGCTTAAATGATAGGACAATCGTTTGTCTTATTATTTAAAGCTACAATTTATATCTTGTCATTACAAGATATAATTAATTCTTCTATCACCATATGGAATTCAATAACAATTATTGTGTCCATTTCAAATTCAATTTTAAGTCATATCATAAGCTATCATTGTCAATGAAACAATTTTCATTCTAGACATAAGTTGACTTAATCTTATAGTCAATGTTCTAATTCTTTAAACATCTCTATTTTCGTAAAATTGAGATTCAATCTTTGTATCATATACCTTTGTAGAAATAGAAACCTTGACTTTCTATAACAATATGTATAATGTTGAAGTCTTACTTCATTCCCTTTAGTTTGACTCTTCCAAGAACTATTTACGGCATTCTTGTTTCAATCAATGGTCTAACCATTTTAAGATAGCCGTTCTCCTTTGGCAACCAGTTTTGTTCTATTCAAATAAGAGAAATATAAATCTTATTTATATTATATCTCAAATTTTATAGTGCAAATTAATTCTCATTCAACTCAACAATTTCCGGTAGATATAGAAATTCATAAATTTATCTATATCTATCCATTGTAATTTGAACCTATGACCAACTCCTTGATCTATTGAGAAATCCATCATACTTTGAAGTTCTTTCAAAAGGATCTTGCTTTAAATGATCACATCATTCATCGTCTAAGATTATGAAGTATTCTATATCTAGATGTCAACTTGATACTATAAAAAGCATCCTTCTCCAATCTAGTTATAGTAGGTTGTTAGAATATAGTTCAAGCTCTTATAGTACTTCTTGTATTTGAGAACCATTCTCATTAGTGTACCAATTCAGAAACTATTTTCTGAAATCTTTGTCCTTCACAAGGACAATATATATTTTGTATTGTATTTTAATTTCAAAGATATGTAAGATATTTGTATAATTTTTAATAAGGACTTTTATTAAAAAGCTTCCACTATTTTATTCAAAACAAATGACCCTCACCATTTGATTCGGAAAATCCCGTTGGAAGACTTTCTAGTGGGTCAAGATCCATATTTCACTTTGTCTTAAGTCCGCGGTGGGCGGATTACACAAGACTTAGTTATTTAGGTAGGAACTCCTTCCAATTGTATCTTATACAACTCTTGAATATATCAATCGGGTGAATAACTCCTTATTCGAATTCATCTTATAAATTATTCCCAATCATTGCTTCTTAAACTCATATAATCTCATTATACTTGTTAAGTTAAGTTTGACCCTTACTTTAGAAGTTGGATATTACAATTATCCCATCGCACCTTACCAATATAGAATATGCACTTCGCGGTGGGCGAACCTACATAGTTCGATACTAGTCTTGATGAGTTCTAAAGCTTGGAAAGCGTAAACTTAATATTCACATATTTTATTAATAAACAAAATGCACTCCGCGGTGGGCGAACCCACATTTTCTTTATTAATCTCTTATGTGTCTTTTGAGGGATATTTAATTAATTTGATCTCACCGGCTTGTTTAACATATTAAACGCTCTCACATGCATCAACATACATACATACAATAATAAAATGATATGATTATGGCCTCCTAACGCAAGTGTTCTCTCAAGCCAATGAGAGAACCCTAAACTAGCCTAACGATGATCTACTTCTCCAAGCATCACCTTCATGGTTGTCCTCCTTTGTTCCTCTAATAATTCTATTATAACATTACATCAAAGAATACTCGTTTTACATACGAGGGAGTGAGATGAGAAGAGAAGTTACATCAAGAAATTTAGAGAGAGGCACGACACGCAGGCTGTATTTAAAATCCCAAATTAAAACAGAAGGAGTAAACTAAGGCCATAATCAATCATCACAAAAACATAACAATAAACAAATAATTATTGTCATTATTATTCACCCAATTAATAAAATATCATGATTGATCACTTTTTATTATTTAATTGATTCTGATATGTTTAAACAATTTAAACATAAGTGAATTGTTAAAACGGAAACAATACCGAAACAATTTCGACTATGTTTTAAACGACTTTAAAACGAATTGTTTAAACAGAAACAAATTTTCAATATGTTCAAACGATTTGAACAGAAACCCGATTTTAACAGAATGTTTAAACGATTTAAACATAAACGCGGTTTAAACAATTTAAACGATTTGCGATTTAAACAATTTTAAATAGATCGCGATTTAAACAGAATGTTTAAACGATTTAAACATAAATGCGGTTTAAACAATTTAAACAGATCGCGATTTAAACATAAACGCGGTTTAAACAATTTAAACAGATCGCGATTTAAACAATTTTAAACAGATCGCAATTTAAACAAAAACATGTTTAAACGATTTAAACTGATCGGATATGAACCCTAGCCGTATTCTGTTTCCATAACAATACAACACTTGTATTGTTATGAATCCTAATACAACGATCATACATCAAAACGTTTTAGGATTGTTTGTTCATCATGGACGATCGGATATATGATGCTTCACCAGTAACGGTTCCGAAGCTCACGCTCACAATCATCCACGTTCACGCCAATCACTTAAACATTCGAATGAATGACACGATCGGTATATCACATACACCGACGTTGTATTAGAATCGCATATCCCATATATTTTAAAATTGATCAATCAAATTTTATTAATTCTTGTTATTATTATTATTATTAATACCGATTCATAATCATATTAATAAAACAGTAAACAACATCAAACCATGGATTCGTAAGTGGCTCTGATACCACTGAAGGAAAATAGTAATAGTAAAGCAGCGGAATATAAAATTTTCCTTTAATGATCCTTACGAATGAGCATGAGTTTGTGTTTAGGATTTTACCTCTTGTTGAATATCCTTTTCTTTTCTTTCACGAACGGTGGCTGATCAACACTTTAATCACGAACCGGACTGATCACGAGCGTTGATGACGAAGAACAACGCCTCTAGCTAGTCCACACGAACAATCACCTTCAATAGAGTGCTAGCCCTTTATGTTTGAAGGCTATGCAAGAATATTGAGAAAGAGAGAGAGAATTATTTTGGAATACCAATTCTAAAATATTCTTGTGCTTTTTGGTGTGATTTGAGCAATGACAAGAGGTCTCTATTTATAGATATTTCTTGTCTTGTGCATTAAGACAACTCTTGTCTTGGGCACCAAGATATCTCTTATTGGGCAAAGCCCAATAAGAAACAAGGAACTAGGGCGCGCACCCCCCATGAGTAATATTACTCATGTGCACACCCTCCCACCATAACCTATGGTGTTCTTGCTCATTTAAATTACCGTGATACCCTTATCACATTGCACATACACCGTACCTTACGGTGTTCCCTTTTTATCTCAATATTAGATTGTCCTTATGTGTGTGACCCTTGTAGGTTTCCATAACGTTGGCAATTATATTAAATCCTTTATTTAATATAATAAACAATGAGCGGTATCTAGCAACACATCATTGCTACCCAAGTTATGAGAAATTAACATGTGATCATAACATAACCTTAGTGATAATATATGCGTGTATAATTACCTCTTTGCCCTTTATGTCTATATTGAACACAAAGCATACTTGGTGTCATCTTTGTCCAGTTCAATATTGGGCCCATGACATTTATCCTGTTATGCAGGATTGGCAAATTCCATCTAGGTCACTACTGTCCCTCAGCATGCTTTGTGAAGTACCCATCAACTGTCTTTATGGTCATCCTGTTACGGACAACGTTAGATCAGCAACAAAGTACTTGACTCCACATCTAGGGTACAAAGTGGTTTCAGGTCTAAGGGCGGTTTACACCATTATCACCATGAGAGTAACTTATGACATTTTGCATAACTTTGCATGTAGTACTCTCATAGCGGGTCAATCCGGCATAAATATTACTCCTAATATTTCTTATACCTATGTCAAGACTTGATAACTCTTTATCCCATGATCCATGAGATGCGATCATCAGTCTATCTTCATAATAGTCTTTATGCTTTAAGGTTATCCCTTTTCACCTTAAAGCTCGACTATGGATACTTTAAGAATAGCGTCCTTTTTGTTTAACGTAATCTCATGATTAAGTCACACTTAATATTAAACGGACTTTTAATTCTAGGGACTTCATTATTTTGAACGTTACAAACATAATAAAGAAATGTCATATTTATATTCAAAGTCCTAAAGCAAATACTATGAAATTAGATTGGCTCTTAGGGCTTACTCCAACACCCAAGTAGAATTTTGAAGTTATGATTTCATAAGTATCAATCACACATTTAACTTTAGGCGTCCAAATAATGGATCTACAAGTCCATTTTTCTTAATAAGCATACGCTACAAGATATTCAAATCAATTTTGGTCGACCAATTTCACAAACTTCTGGTTGTGAGTTGAATGAAGATTTAATTGATGCATCAATTAAGTCGTATAATATCTAAATGGTAATTGGTGATTTGATTTACAAATATCACTTACTCTCAAAATTTGTTTGAGATTTTCAACTTCCTTTGGGAACAAAGAATACACAAATTATTGGACTGAAGAAACATCTGGCTCTTCAATACATATCCAAAAATATAATAATTATTCTTCGCATCATAATAGATCCGGGATAACCCAACCGATCTTGCCAAATACAAACTTAATATAATTTGTAAACTTCTGGTTTACAATGACTTTTATGCTTCAATTCAACTAACATATGTGTAGTACAAACAAGAGGAAGAAATTTGTAACCACCACCTATCATCTTGGGTTATTGATCTTGGGTTATGAGCCAGCCCATGTAACCACCACCTATCATCTTTATTAGAGCTTAAAGAAATTTGGATGATTAAAAAACTATAAATTTTTGACAAAATAATTCAATCTCTAAATAAAATAAAATTTAAATTATCCTCTAACATTTTCATATCAAAAGACAAACTAATCTCTGATTTGTAGTAATTTTCCCCAATTAAAAAAATGTAGGGATTAATTTGAATTTTAGTTCTTTTTATTTAGAAACAAATACTCATATCTTTTTATTATTCAAATAAGCAATAATACAAAGAGGTAACATCTCAAAAGTATGGTGATTAGACTAAGAAATGGCCGCCCTAGCAAGCGTATGGACAACCATATTTGTTTGTCGCTTAATAAACTTTACCACAAAGTTTGGGTTTGCCAACGTGACCCGTTTAATATTACAAATTAGGGAACTAAACTCCAAAGTACCGCCAAGTAAATTGCATCCACCATACTTTTTGAATTCGTCTAAAAAATAACATGTGTGACGCCTTGATGTTCCATGTATGTCATAGCTTTAAGAAGTGTAAGTGATTCCCTTTCAACAATTGAATATTTTCCTTCCATCCAAAAGGTTCTAGCCTTAATAAAACTTCCCAAATGGTCTTTTAAGCACCAGCCCACGCTTGTTTTGTTAAGATCATTATGGAATCTCGCGTCGACGTTGCACTTATACCAACCCATAGGTGGTTTCAGCCATGTGATAGTTTGTTGTTGTACCGGTGTCAGTTGTTGAACCGAGATCCACTCATCCCCACCAAAAGGAATTCATCATTCTTTTGATTTCTTTAATAGTCGTTTCCGGTAGGAAATAAACACTCATTACATAATTTAATCATAACCTCTTCCTCACTTTAGATAGAGTTCTCCCTCTCCAAGAGTTTATCCGCTTCCAAACCCTATCCTTCATGTAGGCAAATATGCATTTCTTTTTTCGGCCTATCATGGAAGGAAGACCAAGGTAATTACCAGGGCCAAGGCCAAGTACATGTCTGACTCCCATAATTTTTGACAAATCTTCTTGTGCTGCCGTGCTCAAATTTCTGCTAAAGAAGACTTCCGATTTTGTCAAATTGATCTCTTGGCATGAAACTTCTTCATAAGTTTTAAGTATTTGCATCAAATGATTCGTTTCATCTAGGTTAAACCTGCAAAACAAGAAACAATCGTCAGCAAAAATAAGGTGGGACACCGTCGATGCCCCTCTGCAAATCTTCGCTCCATGTAAGCTTCGCCTAGCATCGAATTTTTTATTAACTAGTATCCAGACCCGTGCCAAGCACGGGTAAAAATGCGTATGTAGATTTATTGGCTTATAAATAATATATTTTTATATATTTTACTTTAAATTGAAAATTTAAAATTGTAATTGCTAATGGAAGATAATTAATAACAACTACGTAAATATTTATAATCTTATATATTTAATAATTAAAATAGGAATATGTGATAAAACTAATTGTAAATTTTATGTATATAGATTTTCTTAGGGAAGATTTCTATAGTTCATAACTTTTTTTTATCAAATAAAAAATGTATCATAGTTGTTGTTTCTATTATTCTCCACTAATATGTGTAGTACAAACAAGAGGAAGATAACTTTGTTCCTCCATCTTACAATACATTAGCTCTTCAAGAGCATTCGATGATCTTGTAGTTCTTCGAGAACTATATCACAAATGATAGGAAAAAAATCATTGTTTGTACAATCATTCTGGGATACACTCAAGAATGAATATTTGAAGCATGATTTGTAAACTTCAAGATTACGATAATATATGTTACATTTATTCTAATCCATTTGAAATTTGAAACATGCTTTACAATAATATGTGTTTCATTTGTTGTTATCAATTAGAAACAATAATGAACTAAAAATATTATATCCAACTCAAACTATATATTAAATATTCTAAAGTTTTGATTTATCTTTTGCATTACCATAGATAGAAAAAGAGCTGAACATAAAATTTCTCCAACGAATAAGACTTTCTAAATCATACATATTTTATAAGAAAATATGCATATCATCTTGTGGAATAAAAATAAATAAGTCATAATCAAATATATTTGTTCATAAAGTAAGGAAACAAAGCATATAATATAAGTTTAAATATTACCTTATAAAAAAAATTCTTTGATCAAATTTAATAACTTTGACATGTATCATATCCCCGCTAAATCAATTATCGTAACCATAACATTATGAATCATTCACTTCTGAGAATGATATTCAAATAACTACTCTTTGTACAATTATAAATATGACAAATCTTCTAAAAATAAATTGTTGAAGATGTTTCTCTCAATTTTGCTTCGAGTAGTGTGGAAATATGTTGGAACAAAGTGGGTCTGACATGAACCTCTAAGATTTTAAGTGGTTTTGATGATAACAAAGTATTAAAATTGCAATTGGTATTACTAATGATTATTCTAGTGTGCAGAATTATAAGTTAAAATTCATTCAGAAGCACTATGAATAACAAGAGAGAAGCCAAGCTATGAAGCTCTGAAAGCGTATCGCTGTTCATCAGAAGCTTAAATTTTGCGTGCTGAAGATAATGCTTCTGAGGACCAAAGCTAGACTCTGAGGAGTTCAGAAGCTGAAGACCTTAAGAAGCTACGACAACAGCATCTGAAGCAAAAGGAATTTACGTCACTCAAGAACTGACAGAACCAGAACCAATGTTTGAAGAACAATCTACTTCAAGGCTCTGTCACATCCACAGGAAGGAATATTCGTTGGTACAACGTTAATCTTATCCATAAGTGGAGCGCATTTGAGGATCGTACTATAGTACTATTATTACTCAAAATGGATGAGTGATAATTTGAATTGCAAGGTAGTGGAATTGGATTTCTTTGCTAAAGAAGGCAATCTACAGCTAGCATTTGTACGAGCATATTCCAGCTGGCATCTTATCTTTCTACAACGGTCATCATCTTCCTTCAAGTATAAATAGAAGACTCAAATGGAAGAAATGACTAATGTTCTACCGTTCTATTACTGCGTTTAAGGCTCTGAAGCATTCTGACATTATTGTTCTATCTGTCATTCAAGTCTTAAAGCAATTTGCGTTGTATTTTGTCAACACCTCTGATAGTATATCAAGTGTTCCTTAACATTCATTCTTATTCTTAAGTTTGTTTGAGAAGTCTCTTGTTAAGTGTAACTTGAGCATTTGAGAAGTCTCTTGTTTAGTGAAACTTGAGCACCTGAGAAGTCTCTTGCAAGTGTGCTTGAGCAATTTGTAATCTTAAGTAGATTATAGTGAAAAGCTCTTGTTAGTAACAAGGGGACTGGAGTACTCTCGATTTGTGAGAGGAACCAGGATAAATTTTGTGTCTTTCTTTCTCTCTCTCAGCACCCCTTTTCTATCTTGTGTTTATTTCCGCTGCAAACTTAGTTTTATTTGGTAAAAAGTTTTAATTTTTTAAAACACAATTCAACCTCCCCTTCTTGTGTTTTTCCACCTTCAAAATACACATTGTCTCTTAATTTTCTCTATTTTTTTTTTCAGATCGGTAGATCTTATTATCATGGTATAAATGTAGTTCTTCAGGAACTCAAAATTAATCTTCTTAACAATAATTTTTTTTTCTTTCAAATTAATATAAATTATAAAGATCAAATAGATCTTATAAATTTTTTTTTTTGTAGTTTTGCAAGAAATAAATAATCAATCTAATCAGTTATTTGTACGATCCTTCTGGGATATATCATTACTAAATTCTTCAAAAATTCATAGATAATAAAAACCAAATTTTTTAAGTTCTTCAAGAACTATACAATATATTTTAGCAATAAAATCAATTTTCTAATCAATCCTTCAGGGATTAACCCTTTTGAATTCTTCTGGAATTCACATAGAATACTATTGAGTTCTTCAAGAACTACCCTTTTGAATTCTTCAGGAATTCTCAAAGAATAATATGAATTTTTCAGGAACTGAAAATTCATAGAGAAAAAAAAAATTGAGTCTTCTATAATTTCCATTTCTAATATTAACCACTAATATATTTTGAACACTTCAATACTGAGTTTAGATTTACTTTAGAAGCTGTAACTTTATTCAAAATTATTATAATGTTCCATAATTGATAGTAGGAATTCAAAAATATATGTTGATAAATGTTAAAGAATCACAAATATATAACAATTATCAAGAATTCTTTTGGTTGCATTAAAAGGAATTAAGTTTACACATTCATCAATCTGGTGGGAGAAATGCAACTTATTAAAATAAGGGAGGGCCATGTGATATAGGCTTGTGTTAAAAGTGGATAATTGTTTTTCATTCTAACCTCAAACAATTATGATCAAATTACCCTTTGAATACTAATATTCATATGCTAAAAAAAAAACAATTTAGCTTTTGAACTAGATATGGTAACAGACAAATACATTTAACAAGTTATCTTGCATGACATAGTGGTAAACTACGTCTACAGTTGTGTTCTACTATAACTATACTATATTTTCAAGTTTTACTTTTCTATCAAAATAATTAACAGATTATATAGACTTATTTCTAAAGCCAATAAAATCTAATTATATATTAGCATGCATGTAGTACTATACGGTCAATTAAAACTTATGATAGATGGAAATAAATTGAGGAATTAACACTATTTGTTGGACATAGATAAATTGGATAATCAAAAGAGAAAAAAAATCAGGAACTTAACATTGTATCTACGAACATAAATCCCAAAGACTTACATGGTCATGTTTATTTTAACGGTCAATAATTGTCATATGCATGTAACTTTAACCGTTTGTAAGGAAGATTGGTAAGTTTTCTAAGAATTTCTGATATTAATACCCATGTTGTGTTAAGTACCTGGATCAATTCAATCTACTAAACATCTTAACAAATATTTTTAATCTGATACCCTCATCTCAAGTTGTTAAATGAAAGGATACATTAATTCAACCAAAAACAAATTACATGCCTCAATATTAGTATATATGACATGCCAAAAATATTATCATCAATAGTACATTCATTTGATTAATATCGTCCCTTAAAAAAAATATTAACTAATATTGCATAACAATTCACAAGAGAATAATAAAGTAACATGATTCAATATCCATTATCTTAGTCTCAATTGAATTGATGCATAAGTAGAACATGCTTCAAGGTTAGCAACTAATTTTAATTTCTTTAACGTAAATAAATCATCACTTATACATACAAAAAGGGATTCATCAAGATTAGTTAAAGGCACTTACTTTGTACAGTGCATAAACAGAAAGCAAGAATAGAGATAAAGAGAAAGTAAGAACAACACCATCAAAGTGCCGATAAAGAGCTTCGTGCTGATAACGTGTTAGAAATAAACTATTAAGTTAAAACATAGAAATAGAGAGAAAGATGTTAGAAATAAACTATTAAGTTAAAACATAGAAATAGAGAGAAAGAGAGCTTTCTATTATTCTCTTCACTTGTGTGTTTACATCATAACAAGAGTCCTATTTATAGGACACAAATAAGGGAGTGAAAGGGCAAAGGTAATTAAGGTCCACTCACTAGTGGGGGTTATGGGAAAGGGAATAGCTAGGATGGACATCCACTATGTCATATATTTCAATTATTCATAACAAAAACAAAATGTTTGTGTATCAATATATGAGTTGAAATATAAACTACAATATAAATAACAAATTAAAAAAATCGATTCCCGTATTAATATTTAGGGTTAAATATATTTTTAGTCCCTACATTTTGCAGACTTCTAAAAATAGTCCCTACATTTTTTTATTATATTTTTAGTCCCCCACGTTTTTTCGTTTCCAACAGTGGTCCTTACTGTGAAATTTTGGTTAATTCGACGGATGAAATAAGCAACATATGCCACACAGACTTATTTAATGAAGTTGGCGCACAAAGAATGAGCATTAAATGAGTCTCTATGGCATCTATGTGTCATTTTCCGTCTGTCCAGTCAACCAAAAATTTACATTAGGGATCAATTAATGTTGGAAACAACAAAAACATTGGGCACTAAAAATATAATATAAAAAAATGTAGGGACCATTTTTTGAAGTCCGTCCAAATGGACTTGCAACATATTTAACCGTAATATTTAAACAATGATATAGGTTCCTGTTGAATTTAAAAAAATAGTCTCCCTATTAATATATGAATAAAAATATAGATTCGTTAAAAATTATAAAGTAAATAGGTCTCCGTATTAATATATGAGTAAAAATATAGATCTAAGTAGAAATTATAAAAATTAAAAAATTAAAAAAAAAAAAAGTCATCCATATTAATCCGTAAGTAGAAATATATATTCCGGTAAAAATTACAAAAAAAAAAGGCTCCAGTATTGATGTATGAGTTGAAATATAAGCCACGCAAAAATAAATAAAAAAAGCTTTCGTATAATATATGTGTAGAAATATAAACGACAATATAAATTACAAAAATAAAATAGATCTTGTATTAATATATGAAAAGAAATATAAGTTTATGTAGTAACTAAAACAAAATACTTCTGGTATTAATATGAGTAAAAATTGGTTTTCATGGCCTTAAGATTTTTTGGGACCGTACCCATAAAATTAAAATATACCATGATTTTTTATTTTTTTTCATCTCGAGCCTACTCTTTATAGAAAATTTACATTAGGTTCATTGTCAAACACGGGATAATTTTTATTTTTTTCAATAATATTTATTTTCATATGTTATTTTTTCTTTTGAAGGTTGTCTTTGTCTTTTTTTCATTTTATATTATTTAAAAGGTTATATACGTTTTTTCAATTGTCTATGAGATTGATTTCTTTTAGTTTATTTGAGTATGAAAACGATATATCTTTAACACAGGACTCTGTATGAGTTCATCAACAAAAACTAATTGTAAATTTTATACTATTTTTTAAATGAATATCAACATACTTTGACCCTGTTTCTATTCTCAATTTTTTTTCTTTCACCGTACCACAAAGAAGCAATCTTCACGCGTGACCGTCAAATGGGAAAACCTATGTGTGAATCTCTCCACTCACATTGATAAATTAAGGTTCTTAAAAAAGTTCGAACAAAAGTTATGGAAAGTTTAAAATAGCATAAATTATAAAAAATCAAAATTATATTAATTTATTTTAGATTTTCCATAAATTTCATAAGCCATATGTAATCTAATAAAAGTTCGATGGACACATAATATGGAAAAACCCGCTTAGTCGAAATTCAAATTTTAATTAGTCAATGTGTATTTTTAATAGTGGGGTGGGAAGTGTTACATGTTTCCTATTATATACCACTGAGAGATTCTCTCTCCCGTCTCTGTCGCAGGACTCTATAGGGGATTCATCAACCGTAAAATAGTTGCTAATTCTATGTTATTTTTTTTAATGAATATCAACAAAATTCTCGTGTTAAGTTATCACTATCTTCTACAAACACTTTTCATCATGGGGGTCACTTTTTATCATGCTAAATAAAATTTTGAATAAATGATCCCCGTGATAAAATATTAAATATGAAAATATGGATAACCCCCGCAGTCGGAATTCAAAATTTAATTAGTCAATGTGTATTTTTAATACTCGGGTGGAAAGTGCTCCCTGTTTTCTATTCTACACCACTAAGATCTATCTCTCTCTCTCTCTCTCTCACTATTTCTATCTCTCTTCTGTCTCCATTACATGATTCTACAGAGGCTTCACATCAACAAAAAATAGTTGTTAATTCTATAATTTTTTAATGAATATAAATTAAATTTTCGTGCTTAGTTCTCACTATGATCTACATACACTTTTAATCATGGGGATCACGTTTCTTGGTGCTAGATAAAATTTTGAATAAGTTTTCGCCATGATAAATTATGAAATATGAAAATAAGGATAATTCTCGCCGTTGAAATTCAAATTTTAATTCGTCAATGTGTATTTTTAATAGTGGGGTGGAAAGTACTTGCCGTTTCTCATTGTCCAACAGAGAGAGTTCTCTCTCTCTCTCTCTATCTCTCTCTCTCTCTCTCTCCCTCTCTCTCAAAATCTTCTATTTTGTTTTTGTCTCTAATGAATATAATTTTTTCTTCAAAATAAAATTAAATGTTTTTACGTAGAAAAAAAGTTCACAGATATGTCATAAGCTATTTTTTAGGTTCAAGACTTCAATTCTTCGAGTGATCTTATCCATGAAAAAAATAGTGTACTTTCTTATTTTAGTTTGTTTCAAAGTAATCTAAATATAAGTGTTTCTTCATTTTACAAAATTAAAATATTAAAAATGTACCAAGATAGTGTCGCACAAGTGGTAGATACTTGTGCCGCTTAACCATTTGGTCTTGAGATAGATCCTTACCGGTGCATATGGAGAACCATTTCTTAGGAGAGGTAAATCACTTAAATAGATCTCAGTTAAATCAATGGGAGTAATCTCTGCTGTTGCGCATATATGATATCTTTGGTTTATAATGTAAGTGCACCAGTTCATCCTCATGTTTTAATAATTGTCAAAACACATGAAAATAGAGTAGAACATATTTTGGCAATGTTACAAATGACTTGACAGCGAAAAACTATTTTTAAACTTTGAAAAACTGAGTTTTAGGTATTATGTATCGATACATAAACATGTGTATCGATACAAATGTCCTGAAATTACTTCAGACTGATTTTGTGCATTTTGTATCGATACATCTATCACTTGTATCGATACAAAAGTGATCTCTCAGAGGCAGAGAGTCACCTGTGTATCGAATCATGCTTGCATGTATCGATACACACTCACTTCTCTCAAAAATCAGAGAGTGCATGATGTATCGAATCATGCTTGCATGATTTGATACATATCAGTCAAGATTTCAAGAAACTGATATATGTATCGATACATATACATCTTTGTATCGATACATAGGTTAATATTTTCAATTTGAACGCTGGTCAAAGGGTTTGTATCGATACAAACCATCATTTGTATCGATACATGTATGTTGAATTTTGCCCAAATTTGCTCAATTCTATTCTCTCTTTAAATAGCAATGTGATGTGTCATTGTAAAGAGAGGAAACTAGTGTGAAAGATCAGAAAACGCTTTGGGTTGCAAATTGAGTGAGAATTTGAATCAAAGGTTTCATTCAACACAAATTCATCATCTTCATCAATGATTGCAATCAAAATTGAAGTTTGAGTATGGGATCAATTCAATAGAGGTTGCATTTTTGTGTGATAACGTTCGATACGGTTCGCGGTGAATCAGAATCGTAGTCGGGTTGGATTGTGTGTTGAAGGTTCTAGTTTCTCTCAAAGGATTCAAGATCGTGCTTGTCTTGAAGGATCGACAACAAGAAACGAAGGACTCAGCTGGACGATCGAGTGCGGTTTGGCACGGGTCGGATCGTTGGAATCAGAGGGTGAAGTTTCGTTGTGTGTCGAGGTTTTGTTGCATAGTTTACTTTTTGTCTCGTTATAGGTTTATAAGATTCAATTGTAAACTGTGCACGTGTTTTTAATCATTTTTGATCTATACACTCTCAAATAACCCGTTTGGTTATTTGGGGGGAGATGTACTCGGACAAACGCGTGGACGATGCGAAATCCGGGGAACTCCCTAATCAAATCGTTGTGTATTTCTCTCTCTCTCTCTCTCTCAATATTTTTACTTGTTATAATTTCATTGATTTTTTGAATCGATTGAATTTTTCATGTTCGTATTGGAACATCAAAAAATTCAATTGTTATGCTTGATTGTGATTGTGTTTAATTTGATATTGTAACTTGCTTGGGACTGAAAATAGTATATTGTTTGTATTCGAATTTTGAACGCTATCGTTTCGAATCTTTTCATCAAACATTCAAAGGCTTATACTACTTTTCTTTTGGTCAATCGGTGCATAGACTACCGATCCGGTGGTTTTCCGCTTGCGCTTGATTGAAACAAATAATTTTTTAAAAACGCAATTGTTTCGAGGTTCACTTATTCAACCCCCCCTTCTAAATGATAGGCAAGTAGTCTAACAAGTGGCATCAAGACCCCGGTTCGATTTTAAACGATTAAACCGAGTAATTTGTGCCAATTATTAGAAAACATGGCTTTTGCACCGAAAGGGGCGTATAATAGGGCTCCTATATTCAATGGCGATCACTTTGACTATTGGAAAAGTAGTATGCGTATTCACATCAATTCTTTTGATGGTGAAGTGTGGAATGCTATTGAGAATGGTCCGTTTGTTCCAACTATCACGGATCCTCATGGCATTGTCGACAATAAGCCTATGGCACAATGGACGGATGATGAAAAGAAAAAGGTCAATTACGATGCAAAGGCACAAAACATACTTATTTCATCCCTTGGGATTGAACAATTCTATCATGTGTCGCATTGCTCATCGGCCAAAGAAATGTGGGATACATTAGTTACTCACTTTGAGGGAACTAATGAGGTCAAAATTTCGAAAATAAACACCTTAACTCAAGAATTCGAATTGTTTCATATGCAAGATGGTGAAACCATTGCGGATATGCAACAAAGATTTGTAAAAATTACCAACAAGTTACATGGTCTAGGTAAGCCAATCACAAATCAAGATGCTACTAATAAGATTTTGAGATGTCTTAATAGGTCATGGCAACCAAAGGTCACCGCAATCAAAGAAGCGAATGATCTCACTACTTTGAGTCTCACAACCTTATTTGGTAAGCTAACGGAACATGAACAAGTGCTTAATTTGTTGGAAAAGCATGAGAAAGGTGAGAAAAAGGAAAAACATAACGAAAAGGAAAAAGAAAAGGATAAGAGGTCCATTTCTCTAAAGGCCTCCAAGTCCAAGTCCAAAAAGGTTGAGCAAGTGGAGAGTAGCTCAAGCGAAGACGATTCCGATGATGAGGAAATGGGACTCTTCGTTCGACGCTACAATAGATATGTGAGAAAGAATGGGATAAGACATTCCGATGACAATCTTAAGAAGTTTCGGAAAGATAGTGGTTACCGCCGGAAGAATGAAGATGCTAGGTACTCCAAAAAAGGGAGCATGCTATGAATGTGGCCAAGTTGGTCATTTCAAGCCGGATTGCCCCAAGCTCAAGAGAAAAGAGAAGGAGTCACCTTCATTCAAAAAGGGAAGCAAGGACAAAGGAAAGAAAGCATATGTTGCATGGGAAAGCGGAAGCTCATCTTCCTCTTCATCATCAAGCTCTAGCTCAAGTGATGAAGATGCATTGGCAAATGTGTGCCTATCATCCCATGATCGCAAGAAACTTGCTCCTAAAAAGGTAAACCAAAATCCCTCTAGCTCATATACGCTTTTAGAATATCATGAGTTACAAGTCGCTTTTGAAAAGTTACACAAAGAAACTAAAGAGGCTTTTCAAAGACTAAAAGGTTTAATGGAAGTTAATAAATACCTTGAGGCAAAAGTTTCGGAAACGGAGCTTGAGTTGAAAGCTCTCAAAGAGTCTATGCTTCAAAAACCTCTTGTGACTTATGATACTTGTGGTAACAATAATACCGGATGTGATGGATGCTTTTACTTACGTAGAGACTTACGAAAGTTACAAGATAAGCTAAAAGAACCATCCAAGCCGGAGATTACTTTTGCAATTGATCCATCTAAATTCAACAAATCATTGAAACCTAGTAATAAAAAGTATAAATTTGTTGAAAAGGATCCTAAGAAAAGTAATCCTCATATCGTTTGTCATTATTGTTGTGACAAGGGTCATACTATTGCAAAATGTCATGCTCGAAAAGTTTTGGTACCAAAAGGCAAATTGCAATGGTTACCTAAGTTAGGCAATAATGTCTCTACTAACCAACTAGGACCCAACATGAGTTGGGGACCAATTTCAAATGTCTAAGTTTGTAGGGAGGAAGTCTTGAACCATTGACAAGAGACACCGACAACAATGGAGTTCAAGACATATGAAGAAGTAAAGTAATGAGAAAAGCTTCAACTCGACATTTGCAAGGTTACGGAAATTGATCACTTCCTACATCTAACACTTAAGGGAAGATTCTATTCTCTATCTTTACTGTTATATTTTTTCTTAGCATTTGTACATTGGTTTCATATACATATACCTTTTTCATCTTAATATGAAGTTGGTATTGATAGTTGTCTAATCCTTCATTTCCAAGAATTTTGCTCAAAGATATTGATAAGTCTTTGAGACTCATACGTCTTAAATGAGGATTTGACAAAAATCATTACAATTGTCGTATTAGGTTCATATTTGGTTCGTATATGTGTGTTTTTGTTCTTTTATATGTGACTTGGTGTACATTCATAAATATACTCCTTCATATGATTGATTTTGGTACTTTAATTCAACTATGTGGATGCTTTATCATGCATATATGGTTTAACATGTGTTCTCATGTTATTTTGTGCTTTGGTATTTTGTTTTGCTCACATATCCAAGAATGTACCTTATTTGTTATATATGTTTCATACATGCATGTTATTAGGAAGTCATAAAAATTATTTCTGAAACTTATATGTTCATGTATTTTGAGAAAACTTGAAAATAATGCATTTTGGATCGATACAAATAAATATTGCATGGATACATGTTGGTTATTTTTCAAAATTTCAAAATGAACTGATATGTATCGATACATTTATGCTTGTATCGATACATAACTCTTCAGTTTGGACAGACACAGTCTCATGTATCGATACATGCTTGCATGCTTCGATACATGCTTCGGAAAAACCAACTTGTATCGATACAAACATACATTTGTATCGATACAAACGCGTAAAAACGGTTTTAAGTATCAATTTTCATTCATTCATTCATCAAACCATCAAAACTTCTTCTTCTCCACACGCAAAAGGCCATAAAACCCTCATCCCCAATTATCAAATCTCCCTCAAAACTCAACCAAAGTCCACAAAAATTAATACCAAACCACTTCAAATTCATTACCCACTCATTTTCCCTCATCAATTTCGTGTTCAAAGTTGCATACTCTTCAAATTCAAAGGATTCATCAATTTGGGGTTTGTGAAAGTTGTTCAAGTTCTTCATCAAAAATTCAAGGTAATTCATTCTACTTCTTAATCTTCTAGGAATGGCACCAAAGAAATCTAAGAGAGGAAAGGAAATAGAAGGTAGTAGTAGTGAGGTTCCTAACTTTGGACTTAGGGAAGATGAATTTGTTCATAAAGATTGCATTACTACATACACTCAATATTGTAGAAATAGGAGTGTGTTACCTCAGAAATCTGTTAGTATTGAAACTCTCAAAAATTTGCATTTGAATGATATTGCGGAGATTTTAGAAAATGAACAACTTGACACATTTTGTGATTTGCAAACCAAATACAATGATACTTTGGTTAGGATTTTCTACGCTGGACTACAGGAAAGAAATGGGGCTGAGTTTGAATTTTGCTGGGGTCGTAAGGTTTACAAGTTCACTGCAAATATGTGGTTTGATTTATTTGGCATGAGTACCGGAAATAGGATAACCGGGGAGGATCTCTTGGCATATTCTGAAACGAGTCAGGTTGATTATGACTCAAATGTCTTCATCTCCTCTATTACTAGAAATGGCAATATTCCGGAAACCATGGGAACCGGAAAATTAAGTGTAAATGCTAGAGTGGTTTACTGGATTGTGAGTCACATATTGCGTCCGAAAAGTGCTAGTTCTAGAATGGATAGAAAAGACATTGATCTGATGTTCTTGCTTATGGAGGACCGGAAAGTTGATTGGCCGTTCTATATTGTGAGTCGGATGTTTGACTTAAGGAATTCTAGTAGGGATTAAAGCTTTGAGTACTGTAGCTTGATTGCTAGCATATTGAAGAAGTTCAAGGTTGGCCAAAATCTTCCAATTGAGTACACTACTCTTGGAAGATTGCAAAAATTCAGTGAGACACAAATGGCCAAAATGAACTGGGCATTGAATGTTGATAATGTGTATGTCTACCATGGTCTAGATGATGAGAATGAAGGTCAAGCTGCTGCTCCAAGAGGTAGGAGGCAAAGGAGGAATGCTAGGCAAGATGAAGGTGAAGGTGAGGGTCAAGGTGAAGACGGTGGTAATTGGAATGAGATGATGGACTTAATGAGAAATATGAGCATGCAACAAACCACCTTTTACAATGAGTACACTCAAAACTATCAAACTCAAAATGCTAGGATTGAAGAGTTGTACACCACCACCAATGACCTCCGAACCTATGTGACCACCCGATTTGATGAGATGCAGGCTCAGATGCATGGTTACTATAATCCTAACCCTCCTCCTAACCCGGACAATATGGATGAATGATGTCAATGATGATTTAATTCTTGTTTTTTATTGCATTTTATTTCCTTCTCCGCATGAACAATTTATTGTTATTTCTTATGACTTTGCTTATTTCGATTTGGTTGTACGGATAATTTTTAATGTTGTCGTGTTTTTGACAACATTTACTTTTGATTGTATGACTTGGTATTTGGATAATTTGGTGTGTATGGATTAATTTCTTATGTTTATGCATTGGTTGCATTGTTCTGTTTATTTCGTCCCATATTTTGATATGTTGATTGATTTAAAATGTCGATGTGTTACAATATTCATGCGTTGGTTTTGGTTTGTTATTCTACATTCCATATTTGTCATGAAATTTTGGTATTCGTCATTGATATATTTTGGCATATCTTTGTATGTATTTATATTGGTTAGGAACTTCTATCATATAAGTGCATTTCGACAAATGTGAGTGCACTATATGACTTTGGATTAAAATTGTTTGAACACGATACTTCTAATAGACTCTCTTCTTCTTTTTGATATTGTCAAAGGGGGAGAGATTTGGATGCACAAGCTAAGGATGAATAGCTAAAAGAATCTTGAACATTATCTACTATGACAATCGCATTATGGCATCAACTCAGGGGGAGTGTGTGTTTAATTGCGTCTGTATACATATTGCTATTTTATTGCATATTAGGTATAGGCTTAGCTTATGCAAAGTTTTGACAATTATCAAAAAGGGGGAGAATGTAAGTGCATCAGTTCATCCTCATGTTTTAATAATTGTCAAAACACATGAAAATAGAGTAGAACATATTTTGGCAATGTTACAAATGACTTGACAACGAAAAACTATTTTTAAACTTTGAAAAACTGAGTTTTAGGTATTATGTATCGATACATAAACATGTGTATCGATACAAATGTCCTGAAATTACTTCAGACTGATTTTGTGCAATTTGTATCGATACATATATCACTTGTATCGATACAAAAGTGATCTCTCAGAGGCAGAGAGTCACCTGTGTATCGAATCATGCTTGCATGTATCGATACACACTCACTTCTCTAAAAAATCAGAGAGTGCATGATGTATCGAATCATGCTTACATGATTTGATACATATCAGTCAAGATTTCAAGAAACTGATATATGTATCGATACATATACATCTTTGTATCGATACATAGGTCAATATTTTCAATTTGAACGCTGGTCAAAGGGTTTGTATCGATACAAACCATCATTTGTATCGATACACGTATGTTGAATTTTGCCCAAATTTGCTCAATTCTATTCTCTCTTTAAATAGCAATGTGATGTGTCATTGTAAAGAGAGGAAACTAGTGTGAAAGATCAGAAAACGCTTTGGGTTGCAAATTGAGTGAGAATTTGAATCAAAGGTTTCATTCGACACAAATTCATCATCTTCATCAAAGATTGCAATCAAAATTGAAGTTTGAGTATGGGATCAATTCAATAGAGGTTGCATTTTTGTGTGATAACGTTCGATACGGTTCGCGGTGAATCAGAATCGTAGTCGGGTTGGATTGTGTGTTGAAGGTTCTAGTTTCTCTCAAAGGATTCAAGATCGTGCTTGTCTTGAAGGATCGACAACAAGAAACGAAGGACTCAGCTGGACGATCGAGTGCGGTTTGGCACGGGTCGGATCGTTGGAATCAGAGGGCGAAGTTTCGTTGTGTGTCGAGGTTTTGTTGCATAGTTTACTTTTTGTCTCGTTATAGGTTTATAAGATTCAATTGTAAACTGTGCACGTGTTTTTAATCATTTTTGATCTATACACTCTCAAATAACCCGTTTGGTTATTTGGGGGGAGACGTACTCGGACAAACGCGTGGACGACGCGAAATCCGGGGAACTCCCTAATCAAATCGTTGTGTGTTTCTCTCTCTCTCTCTCAATATTTTTACTTGTTATAATTTCATTGATTTTTTGAATCGATTGAATTTTTCATGTTCGTATTGGAACATCAAAAAATTCAATTGTTATGCTTGATTGTGATTGTGTTTAATTTGATATTGTAACTTGCTTGGGACTGAAAATAGTATATTGTTTGTATTCGAATTTTGAACGCTATCGTTTCGAATCTTTTCATCAAACATTCAAAGGCTTATACTACTTTTCTTTTGGTCAATCGGTGCATAGACTACCGATCCGGTGGTTTTCCGCTTGCGCTTGATTGAAACAAATAATTTTTTAAAAACGCAATTGTTTCGAGGTTCACTTATTCAACCCCCCCTTCTAAGTGATAGCCAAGTAGTCTAACATATAAAAAATCAAAAATGTGTATATATATATATATATATATAAATATAATATTTAAGAGTTTCTATAAAAAAAATATAATATTTCTGAGAGTTTCTAAAAAAATATAGTATATAATATTTGAGAGAGTTTTTACAAAAAAAAAATTAATTTGAGAGTTTTTTCTGAACCAAACAAACTTAATGCATTTCATTAATGATCAAAGATGCAATACACGAAGGAATAATCTCAAATCTATCGAAACTAGATCAAGAATTGGCCGCCCTAGCTAAAGTATGAGCAACCGAATTCGCTTGTCTCCTAACAAACTTAACTTCAAAGTTCGCACATGGTAACATAATAAGAATAATTTCATTAACTATTGAGAGAAACTCTGAATTGTCTTGCCGCTTTGTGCGAATGGCTTCAACCAGTACTTGAGAATCACTTTCGAATTGAACTCGTTCGAAACCTTTATGCTTCGCTTCCTTCACGGCTTGCAATAATGCCCATGCTTTTCCCTCCTCTGTTGATAAAGTCAATTGTTGCCACTTTGTGAGTCCAGCAGTAAACTCACCAGAACTATTGCGAAAACATGCACCTGTCGTTGTCCTTCCCATACCAACAAAAAACGTTGCATCGACATTGCATTTTAACCATCCGATGCGAGGCTTTTCCCACCGAGCTGTGCCTAAAATTTGGACATCATGATCATTAGGACTTCGGAGCTTATGAACAGCAAACCACTCATTCCAATGGTTAAAAATATATAATATTTGAAAAAGTTTGTACAAAAAGAAAACAAAAAGATATAATATTTGAAAGAGTTTTTACAAAAAAAAATATTATAAAAATTCAATTATTGTTGTCAATGGGATTCGAACAACATACATTTGTTAGTAATTATAAGGTAATTTTCTCTACAAAACGAAAGGTAGTTTTTCATAAAATATAATAAAAATTCGATTATTGTTGTTAGTGGGATTCGAACAACATACCTTAAGCTAAAAACTCTGAATGACACATAAACAAGAGAAGCTCTAATTGAATGCCACATAAACAATTATTATTGAGAATGCATGAGAAAGTTCCGTGGGAATCTCGTAATTATATAATAGAGATAGAGATATAGATGTTGTTAATCACCAGAATAAAGAGATAAGGAGAGAGAGATTTGAATTTTATTTCTATTAGACATTGGGCTTGTGTTTGGTTTGGTGGTGACTAGAATTGATTTTGGTAGAATTGAGTTTGACATAATTGATTTTGGTTAAAAGTGAGTTGAATTGAATTGATTTATGTTTGAATGCATTCATATAAAAGTGATTCTTAACATTTGGTGTGTTTGGATAATTTGAATCAAAATTATTTTTGGATGCATAATTACCAAATTGAGTTTTAATGTATTTTTCATAAAACATAAAATAAAATCACACCCTTAAAAAAAATGTAAAATTAGCATAATAATTAAATGTTAGGGATCAAAATAAAAAAAATTACAAATAGATAATATCTCCTGTAAAAAAATTGAGTTAGATATATTATGTTAATTTTTTTTTAATACATACAGTAGTTAATCAATTTTTTTTTGCCAAACCTTAATTCTAAGAGAATCTGTCATTAAAAAAAATTAAAATAGAAAAACTATCAAAATGTTCTTTTCTTTAATTTTGTCATTCAATTTAATTAAGGATTTAATTTATATGCACTGTCAACCAATAATAACCATGTATTCCGTCACATCATCCCACTTCACTCCACTATCTTTATATGACATGGAAGTTTAAATCACTCTTATTGGTTGCATGTGTAAAATAACTTTACACTGATAGTGCATAACAATTAAACTCTTTAATTAATGAGCTATGAAAAGAAAATTATAGGGCTTTTAGAGCCCAATTCCATCTTCTCTAACCTAGATTGAGAGAGAGAGAGACGGGTTGTAAATTTGCGGCCGCCGTGCAACCTGAAACAGGTTTGAGAAAGAAAATTTGAGGAACACAAAATCATCACAGTGGCCACTTTGTTGAAATCGAAAAAACTGTTTACAATTTGCAGAAAAATGGAAAAGAATCATGAGTAAAATAGAAAATATATATCTATCATAACAAATGAAATTCCAAAATCGATTCTAGTTGCCGCAATACTCAAAAATAAAACAAACTACAAAGCAAAACTCGCTGAATCTTCATCTCCGCCGTCCGTCCTTTTCGTCGATGCCACCAGACTGATTCATTGCCTTTGAGCACCGCCGACGAAGCACCTCAACCTAAACTTCCGACACCGCCTCCTGCGAAGCCACCTTAATCTCGGTAAAATCTCATGGCTTTTAATTCTTTTCAATTTGGATTTCAAGGCACCGCAGAGCCAAACACTTGCGCTGTGGAATCCCCGGCTACGCTTTTAATCAAACACGTTCCAGACGCTATTCCTCATGACACACTTTCTCGCCTCTTATCCCATTACGGTGCTTCCTCCGTTCGCCCTTGCTCTAGTGGAAGGTATCATTCGCCTATTCATGTTGTTAGTTCCAATTCATGTCTGTTCATGATATACGAAGCACCGACACATACACCAAATATGACCACGACACATAGACGCTGATAATAATTTACAAAAATTGAAATGATTGAATGTAACCGCATGTGACACCTGACACCGACACATAGAGGCCGATAATAATTTACAAAAAGTGAAATGATTGAATGTAACCACATGTGGCACCAGACACGCCTTTAATTTGAAGTGTCGGTACTACATGATATTGTTTATGATTAATGTCAAACAATGCATAGGTCATAGTTGTTATGTATAATGCAGGTTGAGAAATTGTGCTTTTGTGGATTTCAAAAATGATATGCTAGCATCTCAAGCACAGCGTCAACTAAACGGGTATTCTTTTTGATAATTTGCTTGCTTTCTCAAATTTCTTACGTTGAAATAAATTCATTGCATAATCGAAAAGATGCCCTTGGTTCACAGAAATATATTTTGATATTGTGACTTTATGATATATTTTTTAGTTGTTTATTGATTTTACAACATTAAAAACAAATTGCATATCGAGAAATTTTTAATTGTATCTTTGTTTTGTTGGAGTTAATCAGGTTGAAATTTCTTGGTAAAGTATTGTCAGCAGAGAGAGCTAGTAAGCCAAATGAGAATGGGGGAAAAAACAGTGAAACTCAGCTTGGAAAAGACTCTAAAACATCAGCAGTGAAAAGTGAAAATGTAACTAAACCTATTGATGGAGATACAAAATCAGGAAGCCTCCCTATCCCCGAGCCAATTGCCCATAGACTTGGTGTTGATTATCCATTTCCTCCTCATCTTGAGTATGCTTCTAAATGTCACTTTTCAGTTGTTTGTTAGTATTTTTCGTAGTTGACACTTGACTTGGGTTAGCCTTCTTAGCTCTAGTTGTTAACATTTGAGTTTAGCTGACAGGTACCACTGAGGTTCTTTCAAATCTTGTTAGTTAGCAATAGGTAGTTTTAACAGTCACTGCTATCTGTGCCAATTTTAGACGCTGTGTTTATTTTCGATTTCCTACTCATATTGAACATGTTAGTTATTTCTCTCTCTGCAGTCACTACTACTATTATTTACTCATTTGTTGCAGTCGTTAAACAATGAAATGAAATCAAAGAAAAGAAAATTATTGTAAACGACGTGGTTACTGGTTAGTGTCTTGCATCAATTTAAAATAATTAATCTGAGAAATTTGTGCAACAGATTTATCGGTGTAAAAGTAAAGTTTGGCTAACCAATGTTCTGCTAATCCATTTTACTTGATGCAATACTCGTATGAAATTATAAATGGCTTGAATAGATATTGACTTAAGAATAAGCAGTCTATAGGTTTTCCCTACTCCCTAGTTACTTCTTCCTCTGGTGTTTGGACTCCTTCTTAACATGTTTTTTTGGATGTATTGCTAACAATTATCATGTTTACTAATACTCTCATCTATCCTGTTATCAATCATGAAAAGCATTAACTGTTATGCATGATGATTAGTTTTATAAAATGATTATTTAAGTGTAGAATCATTTTGTTTGGTTTCCTCATAGCCTAACGTTAATTGTTTTTCAGGTATGCTTATCCTCCACCGGATGGAAATATACTGACCAACATCGTGAATGCTCTAATTGCTGTTCCTCGCTTTTACACTCAGGTTGGTCTACTATTAAACGAAGCTTAAAGGATTTATTGGTTCCTTTCACCGGCACGAGTAGCATTTTCTTTGTGCTCATTTTAAGCTGAACATATCATATTGATTGTACCTCTTTAATTAATATAGGTTCTACACTTGATGAACAAAATGAACATTCCGGCTCCATTTCGCATGGCATTACCTACGCCACCATTACCTCCAGAGGTGCCAGCCCCACCTCCACCTGTGCCTCCTCCTCATTCTGTAACTGCAAAGCCTCAGTCTGCAGATATGTCTAGTGATGAATCAGAAATGGAGTCTTCAGATGAGGTAGTATCTTTACTGCTTGCTAGGGATCAAACTGAGCCTCTTTATTTTATGAATCCTTTGTATGACAACATAATTTTTTGTGAAGTGGTATACAACATTTATGTTTTTTTCTTCCATCCAGTAACATATTTTATCGTATACTCTTTACTTTAGTGTATTATTTCATGAAAAATACATTGTTATGACTTATGACTACATGGTGTGCTTACGTTGCACTTTCCTGTTATCCAATATGAAAAAAAAATTCATTGAAACAAAAAATTATTTTGTAAACGAATATCAAACTATAACATCATAGTGCAATAGGAGTTTCTTTTTTTTCTTCATGCTTTTAGTGAAAATTGATTATCAAAGGAAAGTAATAAAAGGTATTTAGCAGGATGGAGCAAGAACTGAAAATTCTGGACGGAAGCGTGCCAGGCGTGGGGCCATTGTTGGCCCTGCTATTGATAAAGATGTGGCTCATGAAGCTGTTGGAGTAAAACCTGCCACCTTGATCCCAAAAGAAATCCCGATGATTAAAAAGAACCCCGTCTTAAAGGTATGTTCTTTTCTTGAGATTGATTGCAGGAACATATTAATATTGTTTTGCTATTAATTTTCTTTTTCCTTATAACTTTGCAGATCAATATTGCTCCCAAAGCAACCCTGAATGAACATAAGGATACTGGCACAGGACAAGAGTTACAAGAGCCAGAAAAAGATACTTTAGATCCCAACAAATTTTTGACTCCTGATGAATTAGAAAAAGGAAAATTGCCTCCTGAGGAAATCTTATCTCTTCCAATGTTTAAGGTATAGATCTTATCTCAGTCTAATACAAGACAAAAGGTTGGTAGATATAAGCTGGAAACTTTTAACTTCTTTCAGGATACAATTATCTGTTAGGAACCTTTGTCAAAAAAAAAAAAAAATTATCTGTTAGGAACCAAAAACAACGAAATGAAATACAGAGAAATAGAGTAAATATGTATAAGAGCTTTATTGTATTATATGGTTATGGAGTATTACATATAAGGAATTAATATCTAGAATCCCTAATCTGACCAGAGCTGGGCTCCTTTAGGCAAGGTCACACCTGCCTAATCATTACTAACAAACTTTGATGAAAATGAAAGATAAGATTCTCCCAATACTCTCCACTCCTTATATTGAGGAAAACGGCGTGGTAGCTCTTCTCTCTTCCAATCCTTTCCTGCCACGTCACCAAGGCCTAACTAACTGTGATCAGCCTTGGCAGTATTCTTCTGCCTTCTAGAATATACCTTCCACGTCCTTGGGCCCACAGTGGATTGGTGATGTACTGATGCTTCACTTGGCCCCTCCTCAGCAGCATGGGACCTATCATTATCTGATTGCATTAGTTTCCTTCGGATATTTACTTGAAAGCAAGTTTTAAACTGACGAGTTTTTACCATTCTACACTGACATGATTCAGTGGAGGGAAAAATAATATGCTATTTACATTTCGCTTACCTTCACAAACTATCATGTCAATATAATGGAAACCTGTTTGCGAGCTTACACCTCGAAATGAACTTAGAAGTAGCCGTGAATTTTCCAGTTTTGATGAGTTATACTTAGAAAACAAACTTTAGTTTCATTGGTGGAACTCTTTCTGCTGGCAGTTAACCTTCTTTCTCATCAGAGTTTTGACTACTGAATTCTTGATAATGAAGTGTTTAATCTAAATTCTAATGGAACTTTGTGACTCCTAATATGTAAATGCGTATGAATAGGATTAATACTTTGGAATTGTGCATGGTTTAGTAGTCTTTAAATTGTTTGATTTGTGAAACCTTTCATGGTTTACAGATGTATGTTTATGACTTACATTTTTTAACTAATGCATTGTGCAGAACTATTCAGCGGGAAATCCTGCCTCTGTGTTGTATATTAAGAATTTGGCGAAAGATGTGATTGCTGATGATTTCTATCTTCTATTTGGTGAGTTTTCTAAACGTTTACTATTCAGGCTTTGTTTAATATTTTTCTCTTGCAATTCAAATGCTTTGCCATAAAAAAATTAAACATAATTCAGTAACCTATTGAAAATACAGTTGCTTTTAGATTTCCATAGTATATAACTATTGTCTCGGTGTTAATTCCACAGCTTATTTGATATTTCTTTTGTTTCTTCAGGGTCCTTCTTTGGAAGTACCCAGGCTGCAAAGTCTGGTCTTCAAGTCAAACTGATGCAGGTAAGATCTTGATTGTTCCATGATCAATGTTTACTCTTTATGTTATGCAAGCGTAGAGCCGAAGTTCTAGTCGCTTGATAGATGATCCAGTTAAATAACAACTTGATGCACCTTACGTTATTCAGAGTGCTTATTCGACTAACCAGTATTAACGTACCATGAAAGTCTTGTAGCAGCATATTTGTCGGCCATAATTAATAGCTAATTTTGAATTTCAGGAAGGAAGGATGAGGAGGCAAGCTTTTTTAACATTCCCCTCCATAGAACTGGCTCATCGTGCTCTGGTATGTTTCTCACAAGATATTGGTTTTTTCCCCTTTTTTAATTGTTTTTGAAAAAATATATATGTTATAGAGAAAGTTTGAAGATTTTCTTGCCATTGTAACATATCAAGTCTATTTTCTTTTGTTGGCTTAAAATTCTTGCAAAATTTGTTAAAAAATATCAATGATAATAGCTTGTTTTGGAGATAGTAACTAACAACAGCATATTGCAGATTGAAAAGCTAATAATTTTATTACTATTCATCTTGATTTTCATGAGTTTTGCTGAAAAGAATCAATTAATCAAATTATTATTTTCTGTCTTATTAATGTTGTTTGTATTGCATGCAGAATCTAGTGAATGGATATGTATTCAAAGGCAAGCCAATGATCATTCAGTTTGCCAAGGGAGCTTAATATATTGAAATAGAAGGGATGTTTTCCAGATTGTGTTTAAAAACCATGTGGTTCATTGCTCATTTCTTGATGACATGCACAACTACAGATTGCTAATGATGCATTCTCTATTGAATGACTGGAAGAGGACTCTGTGATATCAACATTCACGAATATTCATGTGCATTCTCCTTGGGTGTTTATTGAGATGTTCAGATGAAAAACTAGATTGCATAGGAATCTAGAATTCAGAACCAGATTGGTAGCAAGAGGAGTTGGAAATGCAGACCAAGCTTATTTATTACAAACATGATGATCCTCTTAGTTAAGTTAATTGTACAGAAAAAATAGGGTGGCACTTGGTTCATTTTCTATAGTACTGAACATTATAGGGAACTTGGCTTGGCTACAATTATGGATCTGACAACAATGTAAACCATGAAGCAGCACTTTGTCTGTCTATTTGACCTATTTTATTTACATATTCAGTTGTATTTTCATTTGTAAAAAGCTCTTTCAAAGTGTTCAACTGAATCACTTAAATAAACAAACTTAATCCAAACATAATCCAAACACACATATTTTACATTCTCGAAAGGAAGCGTCTATAACTCTCGATATACTGCATGAGAAGGTGATTGTTCATTATGAAACGAAAAGAAGCCCTCACACTGTTGGATCAAGATAAATAAATTAAATTCAATTGATGCATACCCCTCCAACCACCATTTGTGTCACAATAACAGTGAATGTTTGCCATACTTATCAAATCACTTCCTTTAAGTCTGTATCTGTTTCTTCAATTTTGTTCTTGTGATAATCAAATCATGCACCCCATTGTGAACTGCACCAGGCTACCCTGTTCCTATTGCCAATTCTTCTCCAAAATTATGAAATCAGCACAGGAGATGGCTTTGAACTGTTTGTTATAACCTGGCAATTTGAATTGGTTATAGTGGCAATCATATATTGAATATGCCAAAACAAAATATATGTACACTTGGGAGATCAAGTAAAGAAATAGTCATCAAACAAATTAAATTAAACATGCTTAATTTTGTTTTTCTATTAACAAAATATCAACAAGATCTTTCTGTCCTGTCACTTCGATATGAGGAGGTCATGCTAACACTCGTGGCATCATTTTACCTCAAAAAAGGTTCGAAAAGATTCAAAAAGAAAATATAGATTAAAAAGGTTTGCGAAACTATGATGATTGGCATCACAAAATTCTGTTTAAACCGAAGTCAGAACTTCATTTACTAAAGTAGTGTTAGCATCAAATGAATCTCGCATCATTTGGTTTAGGCTTTGACTATACGTTTATGACACAGAGAGACTAATGAACACGACCTTACTTGAACAGGATATGTTCTATAATTACATGTATATATTCTAGTACCAGTGTTCCAACTGATATAGAAGTGCACTTCAGCTAAAGTGTAATGCTAGATAGATCCTTCCACCATACAATAAGACTCATTCAGTCAGCTGTAAAAGATGGCATAAAATTATGGACGGCAAACAAATGACACAAAGAGGACTCGAAAGTAATAGAGAGTAATAAAAAGATTAACAGTCCTAAAGAATTTTTGCATATCCTTAAGATTCACTTAAGAATTGAAAACCCAAGCCACATTACATACTACCGATGACACAGTCCTAAAGAATTTAGTAGACTGCTATAATAGAACAATCGCGTAATTTTGATGTTTTGACACATATCGAACCGAGTTGAAAAAGAGAAAACACAATTCAAATTACAGTGAACTCAACTCACCTCCAAATGTGCATCATTAAGGATTGAGAATGAGGGTTTAGATTGGTTACTCAAGAGGACATGGAGCTGGAACCGTTAGATGTACGAACTGCCTTCTTGCATGCTAATGGCCTGCAATACTAAGTCAGAAATAAGTAGGGCGAAAAGAATGCTCGAAACATCGAAATCTATAAATTCCTCCAAGGTTCTGATATGGCAGCTAGTTTGGGAGCTCATCAGTGCAAAACTACCATTGAAGTCAGAACATTGCTTGAACTGAAGGTTATGAAGTTGTAACCTTGTGAGAATAAGCATTTTTCTCAATTTGTCTCTTTTTCTAGATTACTCTGATTAACAGAAAATGATTGATAGCAATATACAATTTTGCATCAGAGAAAACTAACCACTAAATTAAAAAGAACATAAACAGAGAAAAACAAAACATAGTTTAAGAAATAAATATAGTCCCACATCGTTCACGCGAGGGTTGAAAGAATGGTTTATAACAGACACGGAGAGAGAGAAAGACACGACCTTACTTGAACAGGATCTGTTCTATAGGATCGTACTACTGTGTCTTTGATTTCTAAAGAGACAGGAACTTAAATCTGGAGGATGAATTGTGACTGTGTGATCAGATCGTGATTAATGGTTCTGTGGTGACACTCTTCGGAGATCATCATAAGATACTGTAGAGGATCCTTCTCAACTAGCACAGTCTGGTTGGGTTGGTCACACGGTTGTCTGACAGATTTCCAATTTTTTTTTTATTTATTTTTTAAAATTGAATGAGTTAATAATTAAAATCTTACAGTATTAAAATAAAAATTGAAGAGAACATTGTTAGTACCTGAACTAGCATTTTCCATATGAGACTTTATCTTGATCCAACAAAACAAGTCTTAAATATTACCTTTCACTGTGTGCAGTGACGGAGCCAGAAATTTTAGGCTGTGGGGACGATAAAGTTAAACACAAAAAAAATTTAAATATAACACTTGAGCAAAGCTAAAAAACCGATCTACTCCTCTTGCGGATAGAGTGAAGGTTATATAAATAGCGGTTGTTAATGAGTTATATATAGAAAAAAAAAAAAAAGTTAAAATAGAACAACTTACTAGTAACATTTTCTTTTGATTTAAAGAATACTCCAATTTTATATAGAAACAACTTTTCACTTTTTAAATTTACTTGATAGATGATGTGTCTAGTCTATACATCAGCGATTGAAAAATTGATTACTTACGAGACCGAAGAGGCTATAAAATTGAAGGAAGTATATGTTAATGATAAAGAATTGATGCTTATATTTTAAATTTAGAGAATGTTAACGAAATAAAAATAGTAAAAATATATTCAAATTATTAAAATTATAAAATTTACTATTTCTAATATAATATTTACTTTTAAATTTTAATTAGCATAACCTTTTAAATTTTAATTTTAATCATTTACAATTATATATGTGAGATATTGATAACAGTGGTATATTGTTGAACGTAATAATATATTTGGCAAAGTGTGCATGTTGGGTGGGCTATTGGCATAGTATATACATAGCAATTTCAAAAAATATTGTGCAGGCACATGCCCACAAAGCCATGGCCGTAGCTCCGCCCCTGACTGTGTGGTTGGGGTGAAAATCAAGTAAAGAAATTGGTAGTAGGAAATTATTGTTACAAATGGAGTGTCTCACAAACAAACATGCATTTCAAATTGGAACAAGACAAGAGGTAGAAGAAAATATAAAACGGTGAAGGAGGAGACACTATGCCTTGCCAGCTTCTTGGGTGAACAGGAGTTACTGTAGGAGTGTAGGTACTTTGAGTATTATTGAGGTAAGGAAGATGCCACGTTGAAAGGATAAAAGTTTTTTTACCATAAAATAAAAAATAAACAATAAAATTGCAATAAGGGCATTTATGTAAATGTATATATACTAATACGGTATAATGTTCTAAATACTACTACTAAGACCTTCTAGAATGTTTGAGTTTTATTCCAAAACAAAATCTAGAAGGTTTAAGACTATTAAGTGAGAACATAGAAAAGCCTCACAAACCAATGGGCTTCTTTTCTGCCCAAGGGTTTTGAATTTATGGTCAAAATCAAGGGGATTCTAGAGTGGAAAAGTGGAATAGGTCTTTTATTATGGGAGATTTATTTTCACTCTTAGATCACTAAAGTTTATAATAAATTATAGTCAAAAAAAATTGTTTTAAAAAATAAATTACAAATTCTTATTCTCAAATATTCTTTCGGTCTTTTTTATAAAAAATAGATCAATTTTTGAGATTTGTTGAATAATTAAAATGTTCATTGAATAATTAAAGTATTTGGTCTATAATATAAACCAAATGCATTAATTATTGAATGAACTTTAAAAATCAAAAGTTTCTTATTAAAAGGATAGGAAATATTTAAAAGACCAAAAGTTGAAAAAATTTATAGGGACAAAAAATAAAATTCGAATATTTATAAAAGCAAAAACTTATTTAACCATTAAAGAAATATATCTGAGTTTCAGCTTTTAAATATTTGAGAATAAGAATTTTGCAATTTATTTTTTGGAAAAAAAAAATCAAACTCAAAAAGAGATACAACGTAGAAACCTCATTATGGTGTATTATGGACTTTAGTGATCTAAGGGCGAAAATAAATTTTTCACATTGGGAGAGCTATAGCATTTTCGCATGCTAGAAGAGCCCAAAATCAAAAGCTATGTTGTCTATACCGGTATTTTTTCAATTCCATGGAGTAACAATGGGGGAAATGGATTTACTGTACTCATTTCTATTTCGGTTAAGCTGCACTCAACAACTTTGAGCTATTTAATCAAAATCAACGGTTTATATTTTATTGCAGTTTTAAATTTTTTTAATTATAAATATTTAAACTCGGAAATTTGAATTGTTTGGTTTCGATTGGACGAGTCATATCCCTCTAATTACTAGTCATATCATAGGTGTTAATTGCATCCAATCCATATCCTAAATGCACGGCATTTTTCTTTTTAAACTAAGAATTGTTTACTACAATACAACTACAAAAATTAATCTCTCGAATCTTAAAAAATTTAAATAGGTGGAAACTCTCCGTCAAACTTTATGGTTGTCAAATGGCGAAATTCAAGTTCGAGTTCAAGACTTTGATTAAATTATAAGAACCTCATTTTATTTTATCTAAACATTTTTTTAGTGTAACACATAATTTAATTTAGGGTTCATATAGGTTTATCTATTTTTTATTTTCCAATTAGTTTTGACAATGTCTACTTAATTATAAAACTATTTTTTTTTATGACTTCTTCTTTCTATTTTGAAAATGTAAAACTTATATCTATTGTTTATTATTATGTTTATTGTTCACCTTTTTTTTTTTTTTTACAATGCCTACGTAATTATAAAAATATTTTATTTGTTATACTCATCTTTCTATGTTTATTTCTTATTTGTAACTCCTTAGCTATCTCTCTTAATCTCACTCTTTTCTATGATTGTGTTATTTTTTAGTCTAACTCAGTCCAATTTAATGCAGTTCAAGAATAATTTTAGGTTTGTTATGTATGAGACTAGAGTGAGTGTAGGTCAATGGTTTGAGAATAATCTTAGACGGACGGTAGGAAATTGTAAAAATACTCTGTTTTGAAATGATAGTTGGCTAGGCGATGTTCTTTGAGTATTAGATTTACTAGACTTTTTAAGTTATCTATAGATAAAAATATTTTAGTGGCAGAAATGTGTAGGTGGGGATGGGGTGATGAGGGCGGTGGGTGGCGGTGGAGGAGTTGTTTGCTTGTGTGGGAGGAAGAGTTGGTTATGGAGTGTGGTGCCGTGCTGGAAAATATGTTATATGTTAATGTTCCTAATCAATGGATGTGGCAACTTGATCCCGATGCCATACTCAGTTTGGAGAGCTTATGATATGTTCATCACTTTGTCCATGTTACAACAACACATAATGACGTTATTTGGAATAAAATAGAACCATCAAAAGTGTATTTTTGTTCAGAGAATGTTACACAATAGGTCCGACAAAAGATAATTTGATTATGTGTGGTGCAACTCTTGCGAATGAGATACTTTGTTCAGGAGGATGTGTAATCAATGAAGATGCGGTTCACTTGATGGTATGTTGTGTAGATGTTCAAGGCTTTTAGAATAAAATTATAAATTGGTTAGTTGTTAATGGCTTTTTTCTATTGTTATTATGGAACTTGCGGCTGAATTTTTTATGAGCGGTGCTATATGGCACAACGCTCTCCCTCATTCAATTTGTCATTAAATTAGCTTCATACTAGCAATTAGCTTCATACTAGCTTATGTTTATCCGGTTCAAAATAAAAGAATAAATTGAACTAAAGGCAAATATAAAATAATCAAATTCTTTACCCGCAAGAGTTATATGTATCTTTTCAAAAACAAATGTCAATTTACTAACAACGAAAAATAATTGGTAGAATTGTTGTTAAAAAAAATTGGTAGGATTGATTTGGAATACCACCAAATGAAGAGAGATGTTTGTGATTTATTTGATTTCTCATTAAAGATGCAACACAAACTAATTAAACTAATCATTTGAATCAAATAAAATAAGGGGGAAAAAAATCAAATTGAATCATAGTACAATTTCGACCACGAGTTGTACAATTTATCATTTTTCATTTTTGAGGTAAGAAATAGCAGGGTGTTTGCTCACAAAGTAGCAAATAAAAAGATTTAATTATTTATTGCATATGTGATTGACTAATTTTTTGGCTTGTTTATTTACGGATTACCATTATAGGGGTGACAAAACAGGCTAGACCTGCCGGTCCGTTTAACCCGCCATATTTGGCGGGCTGAGCCTAGATTTTTGGCTCAGTGCCTTAAGTTGGCCCACCCCGCCTAACTCGCTAATAAATGGGGTTGGGGTGGGCCGAGTTGGCCCGCAGGCATTTTAGTTTTTTTTCTATTCATTTTTTCTTGGACTTGAGATGACAAATGGGGGAAATAAACTTTACGGACGAGTTAGTGGAGTATGTTGTATAGACGCTGATTTTGACAATGCTTTGGATCATCTCCGTGAAATGATTCCAACTTTGGACTTTAGCAGTTTCACTAGCAAGGAAATCGTCCCCCTAAAGCCCAACATGTTTTAGCGAGTGTCTTGTTTAGTAAAATTGTTAAGGACATGGAAGTTAACTTTCAATTGACTACCAGACAAAAAGCAGTTTTTGGATATTTACAAGCACCCCCATGCTCATAATTTTCTTCTAGCTATCTCCATCGAGGGATTAGGTCAACATATGTCCCCGGTAGAATATCGCAATATCCCTAAATACTGTCTGATGATTCCTCTATTTCCTACTGATGAGATATGTCCTGTTTGTCGCAAAGCGTGTCAGGATAGATTTGGGAAGCATACAGGTCATTGTCGAGAGCTTCCATGCTTCAAATACATACATGACTTTGTTCCCGATGTCCTTTTTGATGTTTTTAAGCGAGCAGGAGTATCTACAAAAAAAAAGAGGCACTTGTGAACTTCTTGACTGACCCACTGGGGGGGAGATCTGCATTGAAGTCAGCCGATATTTTTGTGTACGGATGGGTAGGAGGAAAACATGCATGTGTGGATTTTACTGGAGTATCCCCACTTGTGGGATTGACGACTGAGGATTTTACTGTAGGACGGACGACCTTCGAAGTTGCTTCAAGCAAAATGGCTAAACATGAGAGTGTGTGTTCTAACAATCAACATGCATTTATACCCCATTTGCATTTGACACATTTGGTTTTCTAGCACCAGATGCTGTGAATATTTTGAAAAGAGTTCAACAAGTCATGCATAGCAATGTGGTGTCTCAAAAAGCGTTAGCGGCGAAGCTTGTTGTCCGTTTACCTTCCATTTAAGTGTAATTATTCTACGTATATATAATGATATATGACGAGTTTAGTATTTTTTATTTTTTTTTACATTTTTAGACCCAAAAAAAGTGTTCAGCTAAACTTTAATTGCATTGTTTCCTTTCTCTATCCAACTTATTTTGATTTTGACACTTATTTAGGTGATTGAATTTGTTTTGAGACTTGTTTAATATTGTTGGATTTTTATTGGTGTTTTGCTTTATTGAGACTTCTTTATTTTAAAGAATGACATCGATATTGCAACTTTGCAAAGATGTAGTGAATTAAAATTAAATTAACTATAATAGTTTAGATGAAGCAATGTGGTTCATGTTAAATTATTGATTATTCTATTTACTACATAATTTGTCTTTATTAATCTTTTGAGTTATTTTCTATTAAGCATTGTTGAAAAAAAAAATCTTTTTCCATTAAAAAATATAAAAAGGGTAAATTATATAGAAAAAAAAATTTTGTTTTTGGCAGGCCAGCCCACTAACCCGTCAACTCGTTTGTAAACGGAGGGGACTTGACTTTTGAGTTTGGAAGCCTAAGTTGGTTCGGCCCATCCCATCCCATTTTTTAACGGACTTTAGGCAGGGCGAACCTAAACGGGGCGGGCCGCCCACTTTGCCACTCCTAATTACCAATATATAATTGGTTGTTTGTGTGGGGGGAAGAATTGGTTATAGAGTGTTGTGTTGTGTTGGAGAATGTGTTATTGTATGTTAATGTTTTAGATATGTGGCAACTTTATCTTAATGATGACTACTTAGTTCGAAGAGCTTATGATATGTTCAACACTTTGTCCTTGTTACAACAATACATAATGATGATATTTGGAACACAATAGAACTATTAAAAGTGTATTTTTGCTCGGAGAATCTTACAAATAGGTAACCAACGAAAGATAATTTGATTCTGCAAGGTGTAACTCTTGCGAATGTGGTGCTTTATTTAGGAGGATGTGGGATAAATTAAGATGTGGTTCACTTGATGGTATGGTATGTGTGTGTAGATGTTCGGGGCTTTTGGAGTAAAATTATAAATTTGTTAGTTGTTAATTGTTATAAACTGATGTAAATAAGAGCAATAATATAGAGAAGAAATGAGAGAAGAGAGAAAGAACAGTCTCTATTATTTATCACTAGGATTAGGGTTCCATTACAATGATACATGGTATCTATATATATAGGTAAACATCATGGGCCAATTATATGGGCCGATGACTTATATGGACATCCACTAATAATATTCATAACACTCCCCCTTGGAGTAAAATTATAAATTTGTTAGTTGTTAATTGTTATAAACTGATGTAAATAAGAGCAATAATATAGAGAAGAAATGAGAGAAGAGAGAAAGAACAGTCTCTATTATTTATCACTAGGATTAGGGTTCCATTACAATGATACATGGTATCTATATATATAGGTAAACATCATGGGCCAATTATATGGGCCGATGACTTATATGGACATCCACTAATAATATTCATAACACTCCCCCTTGGATGTCCATCGAGAATGTGCCTCATTAAAACCTTTACTAGAAAAAACCCAATGGGAAAAAATTCTAGTGAAGGAAAAAGAGTACAACATCCTTTGTGTTTAAACTGCCTCGTTAAAAACCTTACCAGGAAAACCCAATAGGATAAAACCATGGTTAATTAAGGGAAAAAGAGTGCAAAACACAATTATATCTCCCCCTCATAAGAACATTTATATCTGAGACGAAGAACCTCAATTAATCTTCAATGTAGTTGATAAATAGCTTTACTTGACGATGACTGATTTGTAGAAAGATTTGATTCTTCTCCTTCAATATACTCTTCTCTGAATTAGCCATGGATGCGATACTATCTTCTTCAAGTTTCTTGTATGTGTAGAATAACAAACCTCAACAAAACCACATTATGAACTTCTTTGATGTAGTGCTAAAACTTTCACATAATTGCATGATATCTCGTTGTATCTCCAAGATACAAATTATATGCTCGACTTTGTTCCAATATCTTCAAGTTTATTGATATTGACAAAATATCAGTACGTGCAAATTTGCAAAATGCAATGGTGTCCTCAATTTAACTAATTAAAATATGGTACTTCAAGACCAATTCAAGTAACTCATCATTTTCTTGAGACATGAAATGAGCTTTGTTCACATCAAGTGACAACAAATTATATTTGTTAATGTCAAACTGATGTACAAAATCTCATTAAAATACAAAGTTTGCAATTTCAAACAAACTTTTATCACCCAACATATTTCATTTCAAACTTTTCTTTAATCAATAAATTTCAGAAACTCTTCAGGAGTTCTGGTCAAACTTTTACCAATATGCTTGAATAACAAGTCAAACTTTTAATATTTGTATTTCAATATTTTCTATTCAAACGGAAATTGATTCGTATCTCATCATTTTTACATCTTCAGATGTATGGACTGCTGGTCCAAAAATCTTTCACTTTACAAAGTGACTTTAATTACTTAGCAATTGCATCATTTCATTTAGACAATCAATGTCTTGTCTATAATTTTCAATAGAGTTTAGTTCATGATCCTCATTATTTCTTATCACATATAGCGCTATATTATGTGAAAAAATATTATCAACGTTGACTTCCTTTCGATTCCATCGTATTTTATTCATGACATAATTTCCATTCATGACATAATTCGTCGAGATCTCTTTATTTTCATAACTTTCAAGTACTTGAAAAGTTCTTCTGGAACTGAAAATTAATTATGTCAAATATTCTTTTCATATCCTCTCTTGGGTCATCTTTCTTTTTAGCTCCTTTTCTTATTTGAGGATTTTTATCATTGGAACCGATTGGCCTACCACACTTCAGGGTGATAAAAACTCATTTGCAATATAAGACTGTCCAACAGGGAAATCCACTTTTTATTGGAGCATTAGCAGCTTATAGTTTATTTCATAAATTTTGCAAATGATTTATCTTATGAACTTCTGGTTCATATTGATTTCTAAGAGGATCAAGATGAGATAATAATAATTCATTTCAAGTGATTCATTGGAACTTCTGGTTCACATTTTCAGCTGTTTATTCTCTCCCCCTAATATTGGGAAAATTAGTTCACCACTTGATAATTAGCCTTCTGGGCTATAAATCAAATTTCCCAGTATTCTTTAACAATTCATCTTAATGCATTATATTGGAGCAACTGGAACATACCAACACATCCAAAAATGCTTATATGGGATTCATGTTTATAAATTAATATTCACACTTCCAATTGTAAATTAGGGGAAGTCTTACATATAATAACATGTTGGCTTGATGCGAATCAATATCTTAACATACACGTTTGAGTGTTCCCAAAATATAAATTATAAGCTTTGATTTCGTAAGTATTCTTCATGTAACTAACTTTAGACGTCTAAAGAATGGATCTTCAAGTCCATTTTTTATGAACATATACTTCAAGATGTTCAATATCAATTTTGATTGACATACGATACTTATCAAATGCTTTATATAAAAACGAGCTCTTAACCAAATCAGTACCTCACAAACTTCTGGTTGTGAGTTGACAACAAATGTACATGTGACCATTTAATTGATGCATCAATTAAAATTATAAAGATCGAATTGGTCCACATGATCATGATATTGTATTGATTTACAAATATCATCTTTCATATATTCTAAAAATAAAAGATGCTCATTTACTTAATTTATCAGCTTCCTTTGGGAACCAGTAATACATAAAAATTACTAGAATGAAGGAACTTCAGGCCCTTCAATATCTATAAAATTTCTTTTTCGCATCATAATAATCCGGGATGACCCAACCGGTATTGTCAACGATAAATTTAATATGATTTGTAAACTTCTGGTTTACAATATTTTGTGCTTCAATTGCACTAATATATTTATAAGTGTAGTATAAACTTCTGGTTTATAACTTTTTCATTACACTTATTTTATCCAAAATATGTTTCGTAATATATAGAGATATTTGACATCTCTTCTTTTCTTGTTTCAATATTATATCCGTTACGAAACAAACGGATAGCTATGAATCTTATAGCTATGAACCTTCAGGATTCATATTTTAAAAATTTCACTATGGTGCTTCTGGACCATAAATTATGAATCAATATTCTTCAAGAACTTTATAATAGTTCTTATCAATTATTTATACATCTTTCAGGGATGTATCACACCATTGAATTCTTCAGGAATTCATAGAGAATATAGATTGAGTTTGTTAAGTTCTTCAGGAACTAAACTATTGAATTCTTCTGGAATTCATAAAAATTGATATTTTTCTAAGTTCTTTGGGAACTAGACCATTTGTTGAATTCTTCGGAAATTCCTAAATTAAATTTATTAGTTCTTCAGGAACTAAGTTTGTTGAATTCTTCAGGAATTCATAGTTTAAATTTATTAGTTCTTCAGGAACTAATTTTGTTGAATTCTTCAGGAATTCATAGATTAAATTTCTTAGTTCTTTTGGAACTATTATTGAATTCTTCTGGAATTCATAAATTTAATTTCTTAGTTCTTCGGGAACTAATATAATAATATCTTTTGCAATCCTTCAGGGATGCATAAATATATTTCTTCTAAAAATATATATGGAATAAATAAATTACCGAAATAAAAAAAATATAATTAAAGGTAATATTGATTCGGGTGGTTTGAATATTATATACATTATGATTTGAAAATATACTGATTCATATTGATTTGGTTGGTTTCAAATTTTCTTCTATAGTGAAACATACACAATATACGATCCTCATGAATTAATCTAAATTTTTTTAAAACTTTGCAAATAATTTTGGTAGAGACTCGTGCTGATAACGTGTTATAAACTGATGTAAATAAGAGCAATAATATAAAGAAGAAATGAGAGAAGAGAGAAAGAACAGTCTCTATTATTTATCACTAGGATTAGGGTTCCATTACAATGATACATGGTATCTATATATATAGGTAAATATCATGGGCCAATTATATGGGCCGATGACTTATATTGACATCCACTAATAATATTCATAACATTAATGACTTTTTACTATTGTTATTACATCACATGCGGCTCAATTTTTTATGTAAGAAATATCAAATTATTTGCTCACAAAGTGGCGAAAGTGGCAAAAAACGGATTTAATTATTTATTGCAGATGTGGTTGACTAATTTTTTTGGCTTGTTTATTTAGGGATTAACAATATACAAAATTTGTTGTTTGAGGTGATTTTAACTGTCATTGTGATAGAATGAGAGGGAGTTTGGCATCAGAGTTTCCTTTCGAGATAGCTCAGGCTCCTTTGTACAAGCTCATACAATGATTTTTCCTTCCGAAGTCACAACCCCTAAATATGAAGCCACCGCTTTGAAGCATGCTCTTCTTCTAGCTATATCTAATGGTTTTGAGAGGGCTATTTTTAAAAGTCATCATCAGATCAGCAGGTTGTGAATGCTTTGATGTAAGATATTGAGCTAGGAACTCTCTTATCCTCTTGTAGGTCTTTACTTCAGTCTAATGTTAGTTATAACATAGTTTTTGCTCGGAGGCAAGTCAATAGAGTTGCTCATAACCTTCTTAGAGCATCTATATTTCAGCATAGCCCATTGTTTATTATTATTACTCTCCTAGTTGTATCATTTATATTAGTTTTTATGAAATGCAATGAGTTTCTATTGATTAAAAAATACATTGTGATGTAATTTTGTTAACTTAGGCACACATTTTGCTTTAATTCTTTTAATATAAGATCAGTTTGGATTGATTTATTTGTTTAACTTAGGTAAATAAATAAGATTTTATATTAATTTATAAATTTTTTATTAAATATTTTAATTATAAATTTTTACTAATAAAAATTATACATTTTTTCATAAATTACATTGACAAATTTATAATAATCAATAAAAATATATTTTGTCAAAAAATAATTCAACTTAAACAAACGCATAATTTGGTTGGTTTATTAAAAAAATAATGATTATTAATTTGTAGTTTGATTCAGTCAAAAGAAGTTGTAGTTTTTTTTTTATTTGAAAAATATGTTATATGACTTTTTTTTTTTTTTTTTTTGACAAGATGTTATATGACTGTGTGCCGACTTCCACAATTATTTTTAATAAAGAAATTATATTGACCATAACTTAATTTTGTATTTTTTGTGACAGAACTTAATTTGATTCCCAACAATTATTACCACCAACTCAATCAAATTTCAAACCAACAAAAAGACGAAATTGAATTGAGTGGCAATGAGGTGGCAAACAGAAAAAAAAAAAAAAAAAAAAAGAAAAGGCAAAACCCTAATGCCCCATCCATTATCCAAAACCATATATTCATCAAAATCTTCAAAAACCGCAACGTGGTTCAACTTCAACCTATGTACTTCACCGCATAACTGGGTCCCACAATACCTTAAATGTCTCTTATCCATTTGTTACTTCCTACACCACCACTACGTGTAACCACGTGTCTCTCCGCTATCCTTCTTAACCGTCCGATTTAACCGACGACCTAATCAAACTCCATCACAACCGTTAAATACGAATCTAACATCATCCATTCAATATATTTCAACTTTATCTACTTTTTTTTTCTTAATTAATTTCATAATAATCTTTTTTTTTTTTACAAATCATAATACATATTTTAGTTAAATATGTACGCAGTTACAAACTGAGGTGGATAATTTAATTTAAATAATCTAAAAATTAATAAATAATATTTGTGAAATTATTAAAATTATCCATTTAAGAGTTTGAAATTATCCACGTTTAAATATTGTATCGATACATATTTAAATAAGATGTCTATTAATTTTATTTTTTATTTTTTTCTGTTTCCCTTTCAAAACCGCAACCTTGTCCCACTTTGCTTGTGGATAAAGCCTTTTTATGCGTACCCTTTTTCTTGCACTTTGTTGTTTCAGAAGAAAAAGTGTTTATATTCTTTCTCATCTATTTTTCTCGAGAAAATCCTAAGGAAAGTGAAAATAGAGTTTTTTTTGAAGAAAATTATTGATTTTTAATGGCGGAAATTTTGACCAAGACAAGTTTTGTTTCATCTTGGAATGGAAACAGAAATCAACAACATCAAAGGGTATCCATGGTTCCAAAAACTTGTAGTTTTAACACTGGTTTGAAAAGTTTCCCCTCTTTGAAGATGAAATCTCAGTTTCTCAGATCTTCATCTTTTTCATCTGACTTTCATGGCAAAAAACCTCTCTTTCGTGTAAATAGATCAATACCTAAAAGGGTCAATTCACAATTTTCAGTTTCAGCTGCTCCTAAGGTTGGTCATAAATCTTAATACATACCCTTTTGATTTTCACACCTTAATCTGTTTTATTATATTTTAATTTTAATTTTTTTTTTGCTATTAATTAAAACCCTTTTAGATCATAGAAATTTTTATCAATTTTTCTGCATAGCCCTTTTAGTTTTCAATTTCATACCCTAATTTGATTTTATTATATTTTAATTTTTTTCAAAAATTAAAACCCTTTTAGTTGTTAGAATTAAGACCCTAATTTAATTTAGTTTTTTTTTTTCATATGGTTTTGTATTTTTTTCTTGAGGGGTTTTATGGAATTTGCTAATTGATTTTGTTTCTGTTGTGAAATTTTGCAGATGACACTTAGAATAGGGAAAGTTCAGAAATGGTGGGAAAAGGGTCATCAACCTAACATGAGAGAAGTGACTTCAGCACAAGATCTTGTAGATTCACTTTTAAAAGCAGGAGACAAACTTGTGATTGTTGATTTTTTCTCTCCTGGTTGTGGTGGCTGCAAAGCCCTTCATCCTAAGGTACTATCCTTCACCCTTAAGTTACCTAATTCAATGATAAACTTTTCATGATTTGCAAATTTTATTATAGTGATTCTAATGTTCTTTTTTGTTTCTGTTTTTATGACAGATATGTCAATTTGCTGAGATGAATCCTGATGTTGAGTTCCTTCAAGTGAACTATGAGGAACATAAATCCATGTGTTATAGTCTTAATGTTCATGTCCTTCCTTTTTTTCGATTCTATAGAGGTGCTCATGGAAAATTATGCAGTTTTAGCTGCACCAATGCCACGGTTAGTCTACTTGCTTTGTCAATTTTATTTCTTATTTGATTTTATAATCCTATAATATCATTCCTTGATTTATTTGTTTAATTGTTTAATTGCCTTATCTAGCTTTGGTTAGTTCATACTGTCCATGTTTGATTATGTTTGTTTTGAACAATTTTTGTGTCAGAAGTAAGACTTTACTTATCTTATGGCCAAAACTCTGGATTAGTTTTACCAGATCTCCCCATGTGAGATGGGGAGATCTGGTAAAACTATTTGTCATTGGTATTAGTTGAATCTTCATATGACATATTTTAGGAATGCTGTTATTTGCTACACTATTAAGTGCTTGAATTTTTATGGAATTTGTTGACTCATTATGATGATAGATTCCTTCCTTATTAGTTATAAAGACATTGAATTTGAAGATAACTGATAAGAGTTTGATTTAATGACACAGATCAAGAAGTTTAGAGATGCATTAGCCAAACACACTCCGGATAGATGCAGCTTGGAACCAACCAAAGGTTTAGAGGAGAAAGAGCTCATAGCTCTATCTGAAAATAGAGATCTTGACTTTACATACACACCAAAGCCCTCTCAGCCTGTGCTTACTCCTGCAAATGAAGAGTTAGTGACTGAAGCCACACCTTCGTTACCCTCGAAGCCTGAAGTCTCAAAGGAGAGAACCTTGATCACTGCATGGAGATGATGTGGTCAGTTCGTAACCAATCATATCTTCTGACTTCATCACTTGTACAGTGTAGGTTTGGTTTAGTATCTTGAAGAAGTATATACTTGTGAGAATGAAGGTATCTTTGAAGAAGATCAAGTCACATAGTGTGTATCCCTACAAGGCAGTTGGATTTATGGTTTTTTGGATCCATGCCTTGCTATAGATATTATTAGGGTAATTTTAAGCCATAGAGTTTTTAGCATGGTTTTAAAAAAGGTTTGCGATCGTGATCTTTGATGTCTCTGATTGCAAGAAGGCCGCATTTAGCCGCGATATAATTACGATTTTAAACCTTGATTATTAGTTGCTCTTTTTTTTTTTTTTAATGTTTGAGGAAGGATCCCTTCCAAATGATGTAAAATGAATGATTTTATTCAGCAATGGATAAATGATAATCTTGCTTATGTTCTATTTATGAGCCAAGTATTTTATGTGTTTGTGTTTGTATTTGTATTATGCCTTTTTCTAGATGTTAGATGCCTCACTCACGTTAAAGGTATGATATGGGGAGATATACTTGTGGTTCTAATTAAAATCAAGTTTTGTTTGAGCTTTGGGGTAATTGTGGTTGTGTTTCCCTTTCTTTTGAGAAAAGGAAATTGAATGAGCCTTTTTTTTTCTTTCACAAATCAGATATTCTCTATGCGTAACTGCAGAGACTAATCATTGAGTTTTGTGGGACTTAAATGGTCGGCAAGCGGCAAACTCCCTCGAGAGTTTTAGGGTCTGTTTGGTTCAAAGGGAGGGGAGGGGAGGGGAGGGAATTTAATGGAGGGAAGGGGAAGGGAGGGGAGGTATTTTAATTAAATACGTGTTTGGTTCAAACGAGAGAAGGGGAGGGGAGGTGAGATATTAATACGATATAAGTTATCTATAAGAGCAAATAAAATATAAGATAAACTCTTAATATTCTGTTTTTTTTTGTTGATAAACTTTTAATATTCGAATAAAGATAATTTAAGATTTTAACAAATTAATTGAGGGTTTGTTAAAAAATATTTTGGTTTCCCTTCCCTCCCCTCCAAATCCCCCCAATTTGGGGAAGCAAAAATAGCTCTATATTCCCTCCCCTCACCTCCCCTCTCCCTTATAAAAAAATTAAACCAAACATAAAAATTTAAAATATCACCTCACCTTCCCTCTCTCTCTCCAAAACTCCGAACCAAACGGACCCTTAATGTTGTTGCATGTCCAAGGCAAGGATTGAATTCAATACTTTTTGGTTTGTTATCATGCTTTGTTGGTTAGAAAGGGATTAGGGGAATGACCGTTTCAGGAACATGTAAATAAATGCATGAATGGATTTGTGGTGAGATATATGTGTATAATTATGGTGACTCACTGATGTTTCAAAAGTCACTGATATTTCAAAAGTTAGATTTATAGCTTTAAACTGTGATTTTGACAAATTAACCGTGCTATTAAACATGCAATCGTCAGATTTACATAAAGCATGAAATTAAGGAGATGTATTGAATTAAGATTTCAAAGGATTTTAATTTTTTTTTTTTTATGATAATAAAATTTTGTGGTATTTAATTAAGACTTTTACAAAAGTTAAATAAATCTTATAATAGTCAATTAAGACAATCAAGATTTTTTTTTAAAGCAACAAAATATTTTGGTATTCAATTGAGAATTTTCGTCACTTTTAAAATGTCTATTGATATTCAAAAGTCTATAGATTTTAATGGATTTATTTGTTTAATGGATTTTGAAAGACATTTTAGTTGAAAATACACATAAAACACTCATCTAACAATCTCTTTCAAACCCTCAAGACTTTTTTATAATCTTCCAAGACTTTTTTTCTTTTACTCTTCTGCTGAACAGACACAACTATAATCAGATACAAATCATTTGCTTACAATTTTTCAATCGATTTTACCTATTTTTTTATGGCAATTGATATGCATATAATGTGAAATATTGTTCATGCTATATTATTGTGGAAATTCTCTCTTGGAAATAGTGTATGTTTTGAAAGTGTAAAAAGTTATTTTATTATTATTATTTTTGTCTTTTATTATCTTTTTTAGCATGTTTAACAAGTGTATCTGATGCACTGTTTATATGACCCTATTAAAATATATGCAGTACCACACAAATTGATCAAAAGAAAAGGTATAGTATTGTATCTTCAAAAAGGTATTGTATAAGCATATTGTAATAACGCCATTGCCATAACATCTACTCTACTAATAAGAGATGTCTCCATAGGAGCCTCAAACAAGAATTAAAGATTGTCACCACTTCTAACCCCAACTTACCTAAAAAAATATGCATAAGCATTTCTTTTACGAAAGAGTATGACATAAGTTAACCTAACTTTGATCCTTGAGCAACAATTCTTTTATAACACAAATCACATTCTCATAATTATGATGAACGTTTAAATAATCTATGATCAACCGAAGTGTATGAAGCGAAGTAAAATAACACAATTTTTTTCTAAAAATGAAGAAAATATCTAAAATAATGTTTTTTTGGTCAAATAGTTTGGTAGAAATTTTTTTTAGTGTTTTTCTCAAGTAATGCAAGAAAATATCTTTTGCAAATTTGATGTGGAACTTTCATTATTTTTATTTTTTAATAACAATGTGGAAATTTATTAGTGATTCTTTCATGACTATATATTGTAGTAAAATTGTTTTTAATATAACAAAGAATATGCTTTTCTTATACTTATTCTTAGTATTGTTCCATCAAAGCAAACATATGTGAAGTCACCATTGTGATTTTTCTAGTGAATTGAACATAGATAGTGAACAACCGCTCGTTGTTTAAGTTTGCCTAACAGCTTAACTATAATTAATTTATTTTTTATATATAGTATATATTAAGAGGAGGAAAGGAACATTTAGGAATTGACAAATCACAAATATTAAAAGTATATTAAGGGAAGGAAAGGAACATTTTTCTAATTGATATTAAATCACAAACAAAATTAGTGAGGCCACGTCAACTACAAAAACATAGTAAAGATATGTTAGATTTTATGTGTGTATAAACAAACAAGCATATATAATGTTGTGTTGTCTTCTCTTGCCAAGTGTGTTGTTAATCGTTATGGTGAAGCTGAAGCATCCATTTTGTTAAAGACAATGGAAGCTTCAAGAAAATGTTTTGTTTGTGTGTCGAATTTATGTGTTTGGAAACATATTTGGACAAAATTCAAAAGAAATGGGTGATTGAGAAATCTCGATACTTGATATGAAAACATAATAAAAAAATAATTGGAAGACAAGTGGAAAAATAAAGTGAGAATATTGCGTGTGTTATGTATAGAGGTTAACGTGGCCTATCTTGCTTTGCACAGATGCTGTGATTAATACGTAATGGAGATCAATTCAGAAAACAAAAGAAAAATAGAAATTGTGGATTTGTGGTCCCAATAAATTCATGAAACTAATTTCTACTGCTAGTGCTAATGTCTCCAACCTTCCATCTTAAATCCTACAAGAATGTTTATTTTATTTTTATTTATTAAAACGTAATGCATTTAATATAAAATATGCAACTTCTAATATAAATTTATTACTTTAAACTTTTTAATATTTGTAAGACCATGTACAATGGCAAAAAACATTCAACACCCTACTTTTCCACTTTTTACACTCCACATCATCTTCTCTCTCTTCCACCTAATAATTCAACACCCCATTCAATTTTTACCCTCTCCAATAATTTTTTCATTCAACACCCTACCCCACCACCTTTTCTACCCCACCACTTTTTATTTCATATTCTTATTTAAATTTAAATTTAAATTTTTGTTTTTTATGATTAAATTAAATTATAGATTAAAATTAAATTAAAATAATAAACACTTAACAATTTTTTTTTAAAATATTCTTAATTTAAAATGCAATACATCACACAAATAACGTAATTAATACGATACAAATTAACTTAAAATGCAATACAACACACAAGTAACATAATTAATACGATGCAAATTAACTTAAAATGCAAAACAACACACAAACATAATTAATACGAAACAAATCATCTTCAATTCGGAAACATTCCAAACTTTGTCCATATGTGTTTCACTAGATCTGCTTGCAATTCGTGATAAACAAGATTAAGATAGTGAAAAACTTGGTTTTTTTTTCTGTGTCCAAATCAAATGAACCAAGTCTCTATTTATAGAGAAAAAAAAATTACGAATTTTGGTGAAAAAAAAAAAATTAATTTGCATTGAAATAATTGAGTTTAAAGATAAGATGAGGTAAAAATCTCGTGAGCCAATCAGAAGCTGCCACTTGTCCCCCTGCGCAGCAATTAAACATGTTAACTGGATTTATCTTCTCTTTAAATTCAACATGTTACTCCAATGGTCCATTTTCATTCAACAGCCAGTCAACACCCATTAAACACCCTCATTGCACTTGGTCTAAATTTGCACATGATAGAAAAATTTATATAAATAATAAAGATATACATATGATTGAAGTTCGAACTCTGAACACTTTACACGCGACTTCTTTATCTTAACTGTGGAATTTTATGTTAGAGTTAAGAGTTGGGCAGAGATGATTTGAATATGTTTTTATAAAGTAGAGACAATCATCACCTTACAAGTTGATTTTGTAAGGATGAAATATGCCTAACTCTCAATTCTAACAATGTATCAGAGTCTCCTCCACAATTTGTTGGGTCGCCTGCTACCAAGTTCTGATCATGCCTTTCACAATTTGAAATTTTTTTCTTCCAGCCCTACAATTATCGTTAAATTTTCCTTCCAATTTTACCCTTCATAAAAATTGTAGGAGTGAAGTGTTAATTGTAAGGGTGGAAAGAAATTATTTCCCCCACAATTTATATCCGCGCCACAAGCCTAGTGGTGCTGGACGTGAGTGAGTGTGTTAAAAAGTCTCACATCGATTGCGAGATGACCTAAATATATGTTTATAAAGTAGAGGCAAGTTTTACTGTACAAGACAGTTTTGTAAGAATGAGTTGAACTAACTCTTAATTCTAACATTTTAGCTACTAAAATAATTTGAAAAATATATATAATAGCTCAAATTATACAACTTTTTTTTATCATTAATTAAAGTAGGTAAAACTTGTTGAAAAATAAATAAGTAGGTATATGTATATCTAGAAGAAAAAAAATAGTCTTAATTGCAGTTTTGGTACCCCTATTTTCAAAAAATTTGGATTTTAGTAACCCTATTTCTAAATCTGCAATTTTGGTCCTCCTATTTTTTCAAATTTTGAAATTCCACTAATTGTTATTCTTTTTTTATAATGTGACGTTTTTTAATATTACGTGGCATTTGTTAATTTAAAAAATCATCGCCACGTCAGATTATATTAAAATATATATACAAAATTTAAATATTTAAATTTTAAAAATCCAAAAAATAAAATAGAAAACAAAATAAAGTACAACAAAAATGTTTAAAAAATAATAAAGTATCCAAAAATTGTAAAAAGATAAAAAAAAATCAGAAAAAACCAAATAAAATACAATAAAATGGTATAAAAATCTGAAAAAAAATAGAAAAAAAACCAAATAAAGTATCATAAAATTGTTTAAAAATATGGAAAAAAAAGGAGAAAAAAAAAGCCAAATAAAGTATCAGTAAAATCCAGTATAACCATAAAAAAACCAGTTAAATAACTCAGAAAAAACTAGAAAAAACAATTTCTTCCTTTGTTTTTTAATAAAAAATCCAATTAAATAACCATAAAAAATTCAGTTAAATAACTAAAAAACCCCGTTTAGGGTCTTCAACCCCTCTTCCTTTTCACGTATATACCATTTCAATTTCTTCTTTTGTTTTTTAATTTATTTATTTATTGATAGATTATAATAACAATAGTTACTAATATAGTTCTCTATATATTAATATAATAATATTAACTTTATTTGACGTGGCGATGATTTTTTAAATTAACAAATGTCACGTAATATTAAAAAGTGCCACAACATTAAAAAAAAAAGAATGAGTGGAATTTCAAAATTTTGTAAAATAGGGGGACCAAAATTGTTGATTTAGAAATAGGGGTACCAAAATCCTTTTTTTTTTAAAATAGGGGTATCAAAACTGCCATTAAGCCAAAAAAATATCATCAAAATGAGTATAATCATATAGCCAGTATAACGGGATCAAAATATATAAATTGTCGTATCAGACTTAAAATTATTTAATCCGTTTAGGTTTTTTTAGCTATTTTTAAGCAATGATTGTAGAAAAGTTGATTGTTGCATGTATGAAAGTAAACAGATGAAAATATTATTCGGGTACATTTTTATATTTGACTACAAATGACGAGAGATTTGTTGCACCTATTAACTTTTGATGTTTCATTTAGTTAATCAATACAACAACATTACGATATAATAGTGTTGTGGTTGCGAGTTTAAACCACTTGATTCCTTTGACGTCAAGAGATCCGCTGAGGCCCCCCTTGTGGAGGAGCAAGCTAAGAGGGAGGACTTGATGGCTGCTGACTTGGTCGTTGCTAACAGTGAAGTCCGATTTTTTTGTGTCTTTACTGCTAGAGTTAGGATTTACCATAAGGCTATGTGCATTATATAAGGGTGTCATAATTGTAATAACATTAGGATATTTTTATTTATGGTTAATTATGGGTTTATTGGTTGGAATTGTTGTTATGATCATATTTTGTGGTTTAAATGTATGGATAGATATGCAAAGCCGACGAAACATATAAAAAATACGTTCAGTTGTCAAAACATAATTGACGCGTTCTATAAACATAATTGTCTCATGTTGACTAATGATGGCCACACCAATAGCCAATCAAAATTGGCCACTTGGCAATATCTTTAAAAGTGATCACAAACTTTTGAATTTGACCATCGGCCGGTTCGCTAGACAAGTAGCAAATGAGGTGGTTTTCCAGTTTTTCTCATTTTTACAATGTCTACTCCTTAAATAGTGGAATGAGTAAAAATAGAAATGAGTAAGGCACGTGGGTAGGGTGGGGGTGCTAAAAACATTATCTTCATAGAAAACAATTGAAGACCCTCTTAATTTATTTGGGACTTAAAAGCCCATTTTACAAAATAAAAATATAACGCATGATCAATAACTAATTAATTAAAATAACATGGTTAATGAACTCTCTTTAAGATAAGTCGTTCGGGAGAATTGGAGTTCCTCGCCTGTAAAAAAAGTTATTGACGCGACTTTACTTACTTCGCGGACAAATTTCATATATGATGCTAAAAGCTCTAAATAAGCAAAGACTCTACAATAGTGACATGTAGGACTTTTCTCTTGAAGATCATTGAGAGATCTTCGTGGAAATCTCGTAATATATATTTGTAACCGACAAAATACCAAGGTATCATTCGCCTAAGCCCAACACATTCAATTGGACCATCCACCCAATTAAGAGGAGGCCCAAAAAGAATATGTCATAGAACTACATCACTACCCCACTACTCCACCATCACCCCACTGTTCCACATAGTCTCTTAACTACCCCCTCCAGTATCTCCTATCTTACTCCTATATATAATGCATCATAAGTATCAAAAAAGGGGATCAATTTCCTTCTTTCACAAAACATAGAAAAAGGCTAATGTTAGTTTCTACACTCTGCATACCCTTTCAAATCCTTGCAGGAACATTTGGCGCTAGAAGGAGGGGTGAACTCAAGACCTTGTGATAATTTATGATAGAGAGAAACACTATCTTGATGAAGAAAGAAACATGCATAGTTCTTTTATTAAGTTGGGTTATGTTTTGTTCCATTCATCACCAAAGAACTAAACGTACATACAGAGGCACCGTCTCCACCTTCACAACCCTTCTACTAAACACACAGCACTGCTCCACCGCCAATGTACCGCGAACAAAGAAAGCCAATGAGAATCAAGCACCTCGGCAAATGTTTCCAATTCAAGCGACTAAAAGCTTTATCCATTCGTTTCCGAAGTCGACAAGATTATTGCGGAGAGTATGAAAAGACATGGCGGTCGCCGCTGTCAGATTTATTTATTTTTTGTCGTCGTCGTTGGATTCGTTAAGAAATCGCCGTCGCCACCGTCGGACTAGTGGTAAAGTTATATAGTGTCGGAAGGCTCACAATTGCTTACCTCATGAATCTAAGACGATAATCCATAAGCGGAGACATCGAGAGGGTTCGAGAAAAAATTAGTAAGAAATCAAGGCGAGAAACAAGTGGTCGACTCCTTCATCGATCTATGGCGAAATGAACAACTCAAGTCTCAAAGATTACACTTTGAGTCAGGTTTGCCTTATAAAAAGGTATGGTTACAATCTAAATGCCGAACACCGACATCACTTAGCCTCCTTTGTGAATTCGACTCAGTCAGTACGTATGGTTACAATCTAATACACACATAAAGTACTTTTGTATTATAAAAATAATTTCTCCATAAAATGGTCAAATCTAGATAGAAATTGTGGAAAATCATACTATTGTAAATTTGTATTCTATATATTAATCCATCATATTAGACATTTTATGTTAAAAACAGAGAACTAAATATTCATGATCTAAATGTCAAAGTTTTTGATGATGAGTTTTCTACCAATATCTCTGATTTATACTGTGATTATGCTGTTTATGTATGTAAATATTGTTGGTGTATGAATATTATATAATCTGACTAGATTTTCTGTAATGACTATTATGCATAACTGTCTGGTATCTTATAAGTTGTTGATTTTTTATACATCAATTATTCGGTTTTAATCATATACAAGTCTTTGCATGCATGATATGTTATAAGATAACTTAATTTTTGGTTTGATACAATATTGTTTGCAAACAGTAGGACACCACACCATACATTTAACTTTGCTATGAAAAATAAGTCAATATATGTTATGAATTATGATAGCTAACTCATTGTAATTTGGTTCATTCGCCTATTGTTGCTATTTTAATCTGGTTTGTTCATGTGTGTTTTCGTTTGATCAATAATGTGCCATCCTGCCGAGCTACCATCGCTGTCCGATGCTTCCATCTCGCCGTCAATTATCGGTGTTGCGACCTCTCGCCGCCTTTCAAACATGGTCATCATTGCCATCAGATTCGTGGAGAAATCGTCGTTGCTGCTGTCCGATTTCGTGGAGAAATTGTCATCGTCACCATCGGATTCATGGAGAAATTGTAACACCCCAAAATTTAGAAATAGTTAGTTAGGTAGAATATGGTTTATTTAGGTGTTTATGTGCTAAGTAAATTATTTGATTAGTTAGAATTTATTTAATTTAGTAAGAACAAGAGAATTATTTGAAAATAGAATAATTAAGATATATTTTAGAATCATATTTTAGAGATATATTTTAGGAATATATCATGAAAATAAAAGATATGAATTTTCTTGGGGAATAAGGTGAGAGTTTTTAGGGAATTAAAATAGAAACAAATCTGTTTTGAATCTTGCTTGCTTTTAGGAAAAGAAAATCATAATCTTCCTCTATAAATAGATCTAAATAACTTAGAATTAGGATTACCACAATTTACAAACAAAAATTCGTGTAACTTTTATGATCAAATAGTGGAATTTGAGAGCAATACCAAAATACTCATAACTTTCTCATCCGAAGTCGGAATTCGATTTCGTTTGTTGCTGAACGACCGTAGGAGCAAGGGCACTATAGATATCCCAATTTAGATGGAGCACGTTTCTGCAAATTCGAGGTAAGGGGGGAGATTGTTCATGCATAGGGGTAGTGTTAACCATAAGAGTAGTCGAGGGGACCTTGCCCTCCTTCCCTTTCCCTTTTCTTTCCCTTTCCTTTTGATGTTCATGGTTTTCTATGATTTTTTTCTTGATTGTTGTTGTTAAGTTGCTTTAGATTTTATTCGATTCTATTCGACTTTTAAGGTGTGGTCCGATCCCGCCTAGTATCACAAATTATTTTGAATTATTTGGAATATTTGAAACAATGTTCTGTATGTGTATCGGTATTATTGTCCATACAATTATATGATTTTGGTTTCAAAATGTATACAAGATTCCTAGTGAAATATTGATAACTAATAATAGTATATGATAGCATATGATTCATTAAGAGACTAGTATAATATGTTCTTGATCATTAACGTGATTTACTGTTCATAGAATTTCAATAAAAACTTTATCAACAAGAAAATATATTAAAGAATGAGGGTTAGTCTATGATGCAGTAACTATAATTTCTATTTGGTATTCATATCGTTTTTTTTAAAAAAAAGGGGTTTTACTAGAATGAAGTAGTAAAAGTTAGGTAATAAGTTCAAATGGTGTTTTAATTAACTGATGTTTAGTTTATTTGGTGTCGATATTATGGTGTTGTTTAATGGTGTTGTTATTAAGTGATGTTAATGGTGTTGATACAAAGGTGTAGTTGATGGTGTTGTTTTTGAGTTTTCAATTCTAGTTGTTATTCATTTTGGTGTTGTTTGATTTATTGTTTGAGCATTTAATTGGTGTCGGAATATATGTACATGCATCCATACATGTGTCAGTCCTCGGTGTTGATAATTCGGTGTTGATAAATCGGTGTTGATAATTCGGTGTTGATTCGGTGTTGAGGAGTGTTTTCAGGAATATAATTCTGACCTCCGACCTTGGTACCACATGCATTTAGAGAGTCTAGATCGCATTGCATCCATTGTATAATTGGGTTGAATTTAAATTAATTGAGTTGCTATGTTTATGATGTTGTGTTTGCTTATGTGTTTGATCGTCCCAAAGGACGATATTTTGTGTTTTATGTTTTCCCTATTCTTGTGTGTTAATACACCGATGCTTGTGTGAATGTATTCTCACCCCTTGCTTTTTGTCTTGTCTGGTTTGGCCCTGCGATTGTGAAATCGCAGTATCTACAGGTTATCGAGTTCGAGATCGAGTCTAGGGAAGCCCACTCTGATTGTGACACTTGGGAGGAAGTTCTAGAGTCTAGGATGTTTTGTTATTTTATTTTTAAACTTAATGTATTTTATTTGAAACGAATTTATTATGTCTCATCTTTATAATAATTTTTAAATAATTTTGATATTGATTACAATTTTATAGTTATTTTATCCGCTGCGTGATGTCTATTAAAAGGAATTTTCGAAAAAGCATCTTGAAAATTAAATTATTATTAGTCTCGGGTTCGGGGCGTTACATTTGGTATCAGAGCCTGGTCGGTCCAATCCGGCCGTGTGGGTTGTGTGTCAATCAGAGCAGGTCTGTCCAGTCAGACCATGTGGGCATAATGTCAGTGTCGTGTCTACTTTGTGTTTTCTCTATTTAGTCACACTTGCACCTTAGTCACATTTTAAATATCTTGCCAAATGACTTATAACATGTTTGATTAGTTTTATGAATTTTGTTGTTATTGTTTGCTGACATATTAATTGCTTGATTTTTCTTTATATGACTTGCTTCTTTAATTTTTATTTAGTAGTGTGTGTAAACTAGCGAAACCTTAGGCAATTTTCGAGGACGAAAATTTTTAAGGGGGGGAGAATTGTAACACCCCAAAATTTAGAAATAGTTAGTTATGTAGAATATGGTTTATTTAGGTGTTTATGTGCTAAGTAAATTATTTGATTAGTTAGAATTTATTTAATTTAGTAAGAACAAGAGAATTATTTGAAAATAGAATAATTAAGATATATTTTAGAATCATATTTTAGAGATATATTTTAGGAATATATCATGAAAATAAAAGATATGAATTTTCTTGGGGAATAAGGTGAGAGTTTTTAGGGAATTAAAATAGAAACAAATCTGTTTTGAATCTTGCTTGCTTTTAGGAAAAGAAAATCATAATCTTCCTCTATAAATAGATCTAAATAACTTAGAATTAGGATTACCACAATTTACAAACAAAAATTCGTGTAACTTTTATGATCAAATAGTGGAATTTGAGAGCAATACCAAAATACTCATAACTTTCTCATCCGAAGTCGGAATTCGATTTCGTTTGTTGCTGAACGACCGTAGGAGCAAGGGCACTATAGATATCCCAATTTAGATGGAGCACGTTTCTGCAAATTCGAGGTAAGGGGGGAGATTGTTCATGCATAGGGGTAGTGTTAACCATAAGAGTAGTCGAGGGGACCTTGCCCTCCTTCCCTTTCCCTTTTCTTTCCCTTTCCTTTTGATGTTCATGGTTTTCTATGATTTTTTCTTGATTGTTGTTGTTAAGTTGCTTTAGATTTTATTCGATTCTATTCGACTTTTAAGGTGTGGTCCGATCCCGCCTAGTATCACAAATTATTTTGAATTATTTGGAATATTTGAAACAATGTTCTGTATGTGTATCGGTATTATTGTCCATACAATTATATGATTTTGGTTTCAAAATGTATACAAGATTCCTAGTGAAATATTGATAACTAATAATAGTATATGATAGCATATGATTCATTAAGAGACTAGTATAATATGTTCTTGATCATTAACGTGATTTACTGTTCATAGAATTTCAATAAAAACTTTATCAACAAGAAAATATATTAAAGAATGAGGGTTAGTCTATGATGCAGTAACTATAATTTCTATTTGGTATTCATATCGTTTTTTTTTTTAAAAAAGGGGTTTTACTAGAATGAAGTAGTAAAAGTTAGGTAATAAGTTCAAATGGTGTTTTAATTAACTGATGTTGAGTTTATTTGGTGTCGATATTATGGTGTTGTTTAATGGTGTTGTTATTAAGTGATGTTAATGGTGTTGATACAAAGGTGTAGTTGATGGTGTTGTTTTTGAGTTTTCAATTCTAGTTGTTATTCATTTTGGTGTTGTTTGATTTATTGTTTGAGCATTTAATTGGTGTCGGAATATATGTACATGCATCCATACATGTGTCAGTCCTCGGTGTTGATAATTCGGTGTTGATAAATCGGTGTTGATAATTCGGTGTTGATTCGGTGTTGAGGAGTGTTTTCAGGAATATAATTCTGACCTCCGACCTTGGTACCACATGCATTTAGAGAGTCTAGATCGCATTGCATCCATTGTATAATTGGGTTGAATTTAAATTAATTGAGTTGTTATGTTTATGATGTTGTGTTTGCTTATGTGTTTGATCGTCCCAAAGGACGATATTTTGTGTTTTATGTTTTCCCTATTCTTGTGTGTTAATACACCGATGCTTGTGTGAATGTATTCTCACCCCTTGCTTTTTGTCTTGTCTGGCTTGGCCCTGCGATTGTGAAATCGCAGTATCTACAGGTTATCGAGTTCGAGATCGAGTCTAGGGAAGCCCGCTCTGATTGTGACACTTGGGAGGAAGTTCTAGAGTCTAGGATGTTTTGTTATTTTATTTTTAAACTTAATGTATTTTATTTGAAACGAATTTATTATGTCTCATCTTTATAATAATTTTTAAATAATTTTGATATTGAGTACAATTTTATAGTTATTTTATCCGCTGCGTGATGTCTATTAAAAGGAATTTTCGAAAAAGCATCTTGAAAATTAAATTATTATTAGTCTCGGGTTCGGGGCGTTACAGAAATCGCTGTCGCTGCTGTAAGATTTGTGAAGGACGCGCCATCTCGTCATCAGATTCATACTCGCGATGTCTTCCACAGAAAATGCAGAAATTTGTTAGATACCAAGAGAGTTCGAGAAAAAATTGGTAAGAAATCAAGGAAGAAAATAAGCAGGTCGCCTACATCTTCACCGATCCATGGTAGAATGGATTACTCAAGTTTCAAGGACTATGCATGGAATCAGGTTAAACTTTCCACTTCTCTTCAGTCTGCCTTTTGGTAATTCGGTCAAACTATAATCTTTTACAATAATCTCAACACCAACAATTTGATACGGTGATACTCAATATCAATGTCCACATGTTTTTATTATGATTGCTTGAATGTTTTGCACATTAGATAGCACCGAATAAACCATCGGTAGGTCAATCCTCTGCATCATAGATTAAGAAATTGCTCTCTTCAATACTCATTGTGATCAACTTTAATAAGGAATATGTTAATTCTTTTCAGCTTTATCCCGTGGCTTGTGCCCCACATGTTATAGTTAATTTGTTGATTTAAGATTTGTACATAGAAATTACAATTTTTATGACTACCAGCACCTTGTATCTCAATTATTAATCAAATTATTTTGTTGAAACCTATGCTTAAATTTGATTTGCTTATCATACTAATTGGTAATTGATGGAGAAGAGTCAAAATAATTCAAAGTTTTAGGCTGGCGGTATTCTGGTTTTTCTTTCATCTTTATACTTTATATAGAGTAATTTGTTACGGACTAACAGAATAGTAATTAATGAAACAGTGGAAAACAAAAATAATGAGGGATAATAGAAGAGCTTTTATTGAAATGGAAATGGAAACAAGTACAAAGAGGTATCAATCCCAATAATGGGCCCAGAGCTAAGCTCCTCTATAGGATACTAGAGTACCCTATCCTTCTAGAATCTGCTACAATCCAGAATGAAGTTTCATTTTATTTTAACTCAAGTTTCATTTTATTTTTTTTACAAATAACTCAAAAGTTTATTTATGGCTTAAATAGTATTTTAGCCCCTGCAATTGTCTCTTGTTTTGAAAAGAGCCCCTGTTAAAAAAAAAATTTGATTTTAGTCCCTGCAAAATTTGAAAGTTTTGAAAAGAGCCCCTAACAGGAATCCTTGATGCCATATCACCATTTTATTGTCAAGTACACCAAATGGTTTGTCAGGTAAAGTCCCTGGTGCACCAACTTTAGGTTGTGATCCAAAATAGCAAGTCCTACCACTCGTTCTTACCTTGTTGAAATCATACTTCTTTACTTTTTTTTGGGGATTTTGAAGTTGTTAAGCAGCAACACCTTTAACTTCGAATGGAGGTTTAAACTGTGATGTTGCAGGCTTAAGATGTGGACTAGATTTTGTCAATAAAATGGTGATATGCCATCAAGGATTCCTGCTCAGGGGCTCTTTTCAAAACTTTTAAATTTTGTAGGGACTAAAATCAAATTTTTTTTTTAACAGGGGTTCTTTTCAAAATAAGAGACAATTGCAGGGGCTAAAACACTATTTAAGCCTTTATTTATTATTTATTGCATAAAATTGTATGAAGTTTATTTACTATTAATCTATGTTATAGATTACACTTGCTACTAATTTAAGTTATTTGTCACTTGTACTTTCATATGCATAATTATCAACATTAATCATAGCATTTTTTTAACTTTTTTTTAAAAAATATATTGGGACACATTATTATTATTGTAACATATAGATCATTATTATGGAGGATGAATGGACACAAAAAATAAATTGTGAGATAATTTTCAAATTGAGATAATTTTTAGATAGACTAGAGATAAACCAGTGCGTTGCACGGGTTCGATTAAATATATATTTAAAATATTTTAACAAATAAAAATAATAATTATGATAAGTATAATTATACACGTGGTATATAGTTAAATAATTGATGGATATTATTTTAAAACATGATTATATTTAATATTAATGTATGTTAAAAATAAAAAGGTTGTTTAGTAATATGAGATTTTTATTGATTTGTATCGCATATTTTTGTTTTTTTATATATACTAATGATATTTTTCACGCATTATTGCGAAGACTAATTCTTTCGAGGTAATTGCGATTCATTTAAAGGGTTAATCTCTTCCGATACACATTTCACTTTAAGAATGAATAATATAGTTTACAATGAATCTCTTATAATATTTTTATTTAATAGTGTAATCATGGTATAAAAACTTAATTTTCTTTATATGAGTTGTAGTTGTATAGACGTAATTCATTCTACTTTATATATATATATATATATATATATATATATATATATCTTATTAATATTTTATTCTAACTCTTTATAAGAGTTAAGGGATATATATATATATATGTACTTGCCGACAATATTGGTCGTGAGAAAATATAAAATGATTAATATATGGTGTTTTTTTTTATGGTGTGATATCATTCTTTGAAAATTATGTATCAAATAGCCTAACAATATACTTTTCTCTAAGAAATTTAAGGTCTTTATATTCAACGAAAATACAATTCTTGTGTTGATATATTGACTTCGTTTAAAATTTCTTTTCATATATTTACTTGGTGGGATTTTATCCCGGATTTATAAAGTCCTAGTTTTTTTACTTTGTTACTTGGTTTGCATTTATTTATTTGCTTCATCATTTTTGGTTTCTTTTTCTTGTTGAAGTTTATGTCCCTTCAAATTTTTTGTTAGTTTTTGTCTATCTTATTTAACAAATAGTATAATTTTTTACACTCTTCTTATTCAATTTGAAGTCTCTAACAAAAACTCAATTTATGTATTGATATATTGATTTCTTTTAGAGTTTTCTCTCGAACTTTCCTAACTATTATTGATCCAAATTTTTTTATTATGTTGTTTGGTTTACTATTTTTTATTTGTTTAATTCTTTTTTGTGATGTTTATGTCCCCCAAATTTTTTTGATTTATTTTGATATTTAAAATTTACAAAAAACATTTGCTTCTGGGTGTAGATTTGTTTTTGCCATACTATTTAATGATAACATCTTTGAATTCTAATTTTTAGTTTCATTAACCTAAATTATTATTACAAATTTATCTAAGAGCACAATATGGTGGTATCTGCGCAAGAGATAAAAAATTATATAATTTTAATTTGTATAATTTTTTTCCACATTGTAATCCAGTCTTAATTACATTTTTTTACAATTAATTAATAAGAACCGGAACATTCTTATATAAATAATTAAGATATTTGTTAGTGTAATTCAACAATAATCATCAAATTACAACACATCTCTCTTATATAAAATATTTTCTGCTACAAAATTAAAATGATTTATTATTGTTATAAGACACTTGATCTTCTCATACATTTATTTGTCTTATTGTAAATAACAAATGAACGTGGATTTGTGGTTTTATTTTTGGTTACTTCAAAGGATATATTGATATATAAATGAATAATTGTGTGATTGCAAATTATATGTATTTCAAAATGACGATTTTGTTGTTTTAAGAATTTTAGTATCATTCTGCTAAAAAATAAGTGATATTATTGCATGGCAGTAAGTAAAAATTATGCCTTCAAAATTGTTCGATCGTTAGAGGCAAGGTGACATGTGTCGGTATTGAAATTTTTTAACTTTTTCAAATATTTTATTTCTTTCTAAAGAGTGTAACATGTAGAAATGTAACTATTGAATTCAAACAGTTTTTGAGTTTCATTCATTAAAATGCATGTAAAATTAAAAAGGTGACTAACAAAAAAAAAACTTTGTTGAAGAAGAACCATCTCAAACATGTTGTTGATCATATCTAAATTTAGAAAAGGTAGGTTGATTTCTACGGCACATAATCAACGAAAAAAATGACATAAAAACTAAGAGATTAATAAAATAATAATAGAAAAAATAACCTTCAAATTTTAATGTTATGACAACTACCTTTACGAAGAGATGTGATATATACAACTAAAAATTACCAAAATTTGTCCATTATTTTCTTGAGAGCAGAGGATTATATTCACTTCCACGATAATATCATTTGCACAATGATCATGTGAACTACTTTTTATTTTTCACAAAAAAAAGATGTCAAAGTAATGATTAATTCTAAGAACACTTGAAAAGCAATGCAACTGAGGGTCACACCAGTTTCTTGTAACTATCATTTTTCATTGGCTTCTCGAGCATCAAGCATGCAATAAAGATAAAAATAGAAGTCTCCCTTCTCTTCTCTTCTCTTTTATTCTCTTCTCCTAATTCATATGAAAAATTTGTCATATCTGCATTAAGAAATTTAAAAAATAAGTTAGAAAAATAGGCTAACAAACATTATATCAATAATAAAAATAAAGATGTCTAAATTTTTCACACAATGTAAGAGAAACATAAGTTGCTATATAGAAACTAATAAATTGTGAAGAGATCAAGAGATCAAGAGGAAAAAGAGAAAGAACCTATAATACAAAATTGAAGAACTATCATCCCATAGTTATTTGAGGAAAGTGATGATGAAAAATCATATATTTATACACACAATGCAGGTTAGGGATGTGAAAAGATAACATTTCAAAGGATTTGTATGATAAATTTATTTGTCATAGTTAAGGAATAAGAGTTAAAGAATATGAAAGAATGGTAGTTTAAAGGGTGGTGTGACAAAGTTATTTACTTTTTAAAAGAATAATAGCACAATAGTAATTAATACACAATATAACTAAAGTATTTTTCATAAAATTTATTTATTTAGCTGGTCAAACTTTTTTGTGGGGTAATTTTTTTATTTGGTTTATATATATTTAAAGTTAAGTTTTTCAAATTATAATTACGCATGCATGGTTTATATTTTTATGTTTGACAGTGTAAAAGAGGAAGGAGCACATATATCTATTCATTTTTCTTTTATAATTTTTTTTTCATATATTATTACTATTAATTTATGCTATATGTTACACTTTCTACTAAATTAAGTTAATTGTCACTTGAACTTTCACATGCATAATTATCAACATCAATTGTAGCATTTTTGTTTAATTTTTTTTCAAAATAATATAAGTAGCCATTATTATTGTAACATATAAATAATTACTTTGGAGGATGAATGGACACATAAAATAAATTGTGGGGAAAATTTTAATTAGATATGAGAAGCTTTCTTAAGCATGCCATATAGGCAAAATGAAGGCTTATGAGTTATCTTGGAGCTTCCTTTTATTAGTAAAACTTTTTAAAAGAATAATAGCACAATAGTAATTAATACACAATATAACTAAAGTATTTTTCATAAAATTTATTTATTTAGCTGGTCAAACTTTTTTGTGGGGTAATTTTTTTATTTGGTTTATATATATTTAAAGTTAAGTTTTTCAAATTATAATTACGCATGCATGGTTTATATTTTTATGTTTGACAGTGTAAAAGAGGAAGGAGCACATATATCTATTCATTTTTCTTTTATAATTTTTTTTTCATATATTATTACTATTAATTTATGCTATATGTTACACTTTCTACTAAATTAAGTTAATTGTCACTTGAACTTTCACATGCATAATTATCAACATCAATTGTAGCATTTTTGTTTAATTTTTTTTTCAAAATAATATAAGTAGCCATTATTATTGTAACATATAAATAATTACTTTGGAGGATGAATGGACACATAAAATAAATTGTGGGGAAAATTTTAATTAGATATGAGAAGCTTTCTTAAGCATGCCATATAGGCAAAATGAAGGCTTATGAGCTATCTTGGAGCTTCCTTTTATTAGTAAAAGATATAAAAAGCTCTCTAAAGCATGCCACATAGGCAAAATGAAGGCTTAAGAGCTAACAAGAGCTTCCTTTTATTAGTAAAAGAAAAGATTATTTATGCATCTATCTATTTGGTGGTATTGTTCCCCAAAGTAACAACTTCTTGTTACATCTTATTATTTTTGGAGACTACTGTTGCTCGCTCGTTCACACGTTTATGTTTAATCTATCAAGCCCTTTATACTAAAGTCAATACTATCAGTGAATAAGTGCATATAAATTCACTTTTGTGAGAGGTAAACGTTATTCATAAATATGAATCAATTTTAATCATTATTTGATATATTTTTGTACTCCCGACAGAATTAATTCTAATCATCATTTGATATTCACAAGCTTTGAGCATGAGTTATGCATCTAGTAGTAATGATAGAGTGTTGATTAAAGCCCGGGCACAGACAGCTTGGAAGGCCTTGTGTCCGCCAGTCATATATAAATCCTTATTGTGACTTATAAAGGAATCAAGTTGATCATAGTGCATGACTACAAGTGGATAAGATGATTTAGAGTGATCAAATATACAACCAAGTTAAAGCACGAAGAGGAAAAAGGAGGAAAGACGTCAACTCATCTCAAAGGCGCCATGCCTCATCTATACGGCGTAATGCCAAGAGCATAATGGTTAAGGCGTAATGCCCCATCTATACGGCGCAATGCCAAGAGCGTAATGCTAAAGGGGCAATGCCTCATTCATACGGTGTAACGCCAAGAGTGAAATGCCATAGGCGCAATGCCTCATTCAAACAGCATAATGCCATAGGCGCAATGTCATCTTCAATAGTGTAATGCTAAAGACACAATGCCATGTTAAAGGCGCAATGCCACATTCAGAGGGTGTAATGCCATAAGCGTCATCACTGGAAAAAGCATAATGCCATATAAGCATCAGAGAAAGCCTCGCCACCCACGAATCGGCTAAAACAACATGATGCCACCAACAAATGACGTAATGCCGTCAACAACTTAAGGATGTTATTTACAAAGGCAACTTAAAAAGCGTGACGCCACTGGCAACTAAAAACAAATCTTGCTGCTCATAAAAACAACTCGAGAGAAATTTTCGCTCATTATCTCGCCAATAAGAATGAAACTGCCTCGCCGTGAAAGGTGAAGTCGTGAAACCTCCATTTTATCAAAATTAAAATGACTTATTGTCCCAATGATATTTGCTATGGTAGAAAATAAAGCTATTAAGTTGTATTCGCCTATAAAGAGTAGATGAATATAAATGAGTTAACCATGTTTGTTATCTTAAGCATTTCGCCCTTATAGGTCTCATGCTTGGGGGGCTGTGTAACCGACAAAATACCAAGGTATCATTCGCCTAAGCCCAACACATTCAATTGGGCCATCCACCCAATTTAGAGGAGGCCCAAAAAGAATATGTCATAGAACTACACCACTACCCCACTACTCCACCATCACCTCACTGTTCCACATAGTCTCTTAACTACCCCCTCCACTCTCTCCTATCTTACTCCTATATATAATGCATCATAAGTATCAAAAAAGGGAATCAAGTTCCTTCTTTCACAAAACATAGAAAAAGGCTAATGTCAGTTTCTACACTCTGCATACCCTTTCAAATCCTTGCAGGAACAATATTAATATATAATAGATACAGATTATTCATAATTTTAATTTAATATCAACTTTTTTGTTTATTTTTTAATTATATCTATAACTGTTTTCGGCTTTAGTTGTTTTACATTTTTCATTTAAGTTTGGCCCATGCTAATTTTGAATTGTTGTATTTATCACTTAACGTCACTTTATTGAGCCACACGTCATGATTATATTGACCACACAGGATGTTATAAACATAAACCAAAAATCACTATAATTGAGGGACTGAAGTTACATTTAACTTGCTAATTTAATTTTTTATAGGGATAAATTAATAATTTATTTTCTTATAATGCCTTGTTGATTTTCAAAGAATTGGCTTAATTCAATATTTAGTCTCTTTTGTTTATTTTAGGTTTCAACTTGATCACTTATGTTTTAAAAATTTCAATTTGATTCTTTATGTTTATTTTAGGTTTTAATTTGGTCATTTTCGTCAGTTTTGTCACATGTGACAGACGGTTTGTATACGTGGACAGACGCGTGAACACATGAACACTTGGACACATTGAAATGGTGGAAACATCAAAACTAATGGAAAGAACCAACTTATGCAAACTGTGGAAACACAATGGAGCAAATTGAAACTTTTAAAACATAAGAGAGCAAATTGAAACTTTATAAACATATTGGACTAAATATTGAATTAAGCCTAAAGAATTTTAACGAGAGACATTATATGAAAAGTATAAACATTAACTTATCATATTCTAACATTTTCTTATCTTGAGATATCGCTCCTATCATTTGACTTAATTAAGTTGGGAAGCGAAATGATTTGCATTGGTGGCTCTTATGACGGCAGATGATGTTAAAAAGACAATCTTTCGGCAAATAAGGAAGGCACAAGGACTTGAAAATTTGTTGTGTGGACTCTTTTTTTGAAGTTTGGCGGATTCAATATATATATATATATATAGGTTGCTAATTTACACCTACTTAAAAATATGTGGGTATAAATTTACGTTCAAATAATTATAAATATATACAACAAAAAATAAACACATGACAACATAGAAAATAAAAAAAGACAAGTTGAAAAAATATATACAATCCAAATTAGTGGCTTAATTAACCTAGTACTTTACTCCATTTTTTGTTTCCAAAAAGAATAATCATGGGTCTGGGAGTTTCAAACTGGGAATTGCAAACACTAGCCAGTGGCGGAGCTAGACAAAAATGTCTGGGCGGGCCGCAACGGACTTCGAATATTTTTTATATATAGTCACCATTTCTTTAGAAAAAAATAAATGAGTATAGCAATTCTTGTAGTTGTGGTGGCAAAAAAATAATGATTTGAGCAGCATTTGTGGTTGTAATGGTGCAACATAGAAATTTTTTTACATATAAATTCAATAAAAAGCTAAAAAAGCACCAAGAGGATTCGAACTCAGGACATGTGAGTTTAAAATCCACTGCCTTGCCACTAAACTACGCGGATATTTGTGATATCTATTGATGCTTATGTATATATATAACATAAAATTTAATAAAATTTTAAAAATACATATATACCTATTAAAAAATGAAAATGTTGGGACGGGCCGTGGCACTCCCCAGCCCTAAAGGGGCTCCGCCCCTGACACTAGCACCATTGGCACCTATTATTAATTATATAATTACAATAATTTTAAATCAAGAAAAAATGATGTAACATTACGAAACACAATGATTTTTTGCCCACCAAAAAAAAAACACAATGATTTTTTGGATTAATATAAAACAGAATATTTTTTTCTTTCTCACAGTGCTTCGTTGTGATAAAAAAGAGAGAGAAAAAAAATCAAAGTTTAAATTTGAATTGGACATATTTTCTTATGTTGTCCTTTTAGTTTTATAAGGTTGTTATTGGTTTATTTAAATTGTATATGTTTATACTTATTTAGGTGTAAATTATTAAAGTGGGTGTACACTATTCAATTAAATTTACCAATCTAATTCTCATTTTCTTAGTTTTAAATAATAAATATTAAGGATATTTTTGTCCAATTGAAAAAAGTGCGCATTGCTAATTTATACCTTAATATTTTTAAGTGGGTGTAAATTAGCAACCCTATATATATATATATATATATAGAGAGAGAGAGAGAGAGAGAGAGAGAGAGAGAGTGCAATCTAGAATGCGAACATAGTTCACCAACCACATAGCGAACAACTTAATTTTCAAATTTCTGAAGGGGATGAATGGCCAAACGGTCACCTATTTTTCACGCTCGCCTTCTAGGGCATGAGAGGTGATTGCCTTCTAGATAACGAGAAGGGTATTTGATGATATTGGTTGAAAATATACATGTTGGAAAATCTCAAACTAATGAGATTTGTGAAGATTGCCTTAAGATATGTTTTTGCAAGATTTTATTTGTTTTTAAACTGGTTATGTTTAAAAATAAAGGTTTATATTTTTGGCAAGATTTAGTTTGTTTTTAAAATATATTTGTTTCTATTTTGAAGACTTGTATTTTTCTATAAATAGAGGTTGATTTATTCATAAAAAATAAGAGAGCAAGCAAGATGTAGGGAATTCAATTATGATTTGCCGCCAACACAAAGGCTAGGGTTTTAGAGAAAAACAAGAGTATTGAATACATCTTGGGTAGTCTAAATTATTGAGTCTATTGGCCACAGAAAGATATTCGGGATGAGGGTAGAGTTAAGTTTGAAGACTAATTCTTGTAACCTTATGAGAATATTGTGTAAAGTTACTCTTTTGATTTAGTGGAACGGAGAGTTGCTCTCTCCCCAAGAGTAGGTTGTTTTGGCCGAACTGGGTAAACAAATATTCTTGTGTTGTTTTATTTTCTCTATGCATGTTATTTCCCAACAACTGGTATCAAAGCCTGGTTTGATTCAAGGAGGAGGGAGTTCCGGTGTGAAGTTTAGGCTAGAGAAATTGGTGGAAGAATCATGTTTGGCTTGTGGAAAATTAAGTCAAGGATGTTTTATGCAATCAGGGTTACACAAGGTCATCCAGGTGGGTTACACAAGGTCATCCAGGTGGAGCAGTATGTGTTCTTATGGTATTTCCGCTGTACATGCAAAATGACAAGTTATACTGGCGGATTCAGAACAACACACGGACATTGGTTGACATTGATGCAAAGTGTGTGGTGAGATATGTCGATGGCTGATGAACTTCCGGAGAAAGCCAACGTGGAAGTTTCACCATAAATTTTCAGCAAGGTTTCGACGTGAAATTCTTGGGATGGTTTAGTTCCAAGTGAAGAAAATTCTTGGGATTGTTTAGTTCCAAGTGAAGAAAATTCTTGGGAGGGTTTAGTTCCAAGTGTAGTGTACTCTTTATGGTGGAGTATGATAATTTAATTTGTCGGTGTAGACAATGAGAATTATGATTGTTGGTGAAGACAATGATTGTCGGTGTAGACAATGGAAGCGGAAGATGAAACTTATGTATTATTTTCAATCAAGGTGAAGGTTGTTAATATTGGTTGAAAATATACATGTTGGAAAATCTCACATTAATGAGATTTGTGAAGATTGCCTTAAGATATGTTTCTGCAATATTTTATTTATTTTTAAACTGGTTATGTTTAAAAATAAAGGTTTATATTTTTGGCAAGATTCAACTTGTTTTTAAAGGTTGATTTATTCATAGAAAAATAGGAGAGCAAGCAAGATGTAGGGAATTCAATTAGGATTTGCCGCCAACACAAAGGCTAGGATTTTAGAGAAAAACAAGAGGGTTGTCTCTTGGTACGACTCTAGGGTTTGGCAAAGGGTTATTGAATACATCTTGAGAAGTCTAAATCATCGAGTCTCTTGGCCACAGGAAGAGATTCGGGATGATGGTAAAGTTAGGTTTGAAGACTAATTCTTGTAGCCCTTATGTGAATCTTGTGAAAAGTTACTCTTTTGATTTACTGGAACGGAGAGTTGCCCCCATAGTAGGTTGTTTTGGCCGAACTGGATAAACAAATATTCTTGTGTTGTTGATTGTGTTCTTTTATTTTCTCTATGCCTGTTATTTGCCAACAGTATTATGGTATTTTCCAACGGTGCGTGAGGAATTTCAGGGGCACGGAAAGTAGGACTCTTATTGTTTCCAAGTTTTGATTTTGTAATTTAAGCCCAATTCATATCAAAGAAGAAAAAAAAGTTGTAACAGAAATAAAATACTAATAATGTAGTACAAATCTCTATCTCTACTATATACATTACGAGATTCCCACGCAGCTTTCTCGTGTACTCTCAATAGTAATTGTTTATGTGGCATTAAATCAGAGTTTCTCTTGCTTATGTGTCATTCAGAGTTTTTAGCTTAAGGTATGTTGTTCGAATCCCACTAGCAACAATACTTGAATTTTTATAATATTTAATTCAAAACTACCTTTCTTTTTGTAGAGAAAATTACCTTATAATTACTAACAAAAGTATATTGTTCGAATCTCATTGACAACAATAATTGAATTTTTATAATTTTTTTAAAAAAAAACTCTTTCAAATATTATATTTTTTTGTAGACACTTTTTCAAATATTATATTATTTTTTTAAACTCTCAATTTATTTTTTTTGTGAAAACTCTCTCAAATATTATATACTATATTTTTTTTAGAATTTTTTTTTTAGAAACTCTCACAAATATTATATTTTTTTATAGAAACTCTCAAATATTATATTTATATATATATATATATATATATACACATTTTTTATTTTTTTTTGGTAAACCAAAGGTATCATCCGTGCGCAAGTATCTACCACTTGTGCGACATTACATTGGTACATTTTTAATAATTTAATTTTGTAAAATGAAGGAACACTTATATTTAGATTACTTTGAAACAAATTAAAATAAAAAAGTACACTATTTTTTTCATGGATAAGATCACTCGAAAAATTAAAGTTTTTAACCCAAAAAAAACAACTTATGACATATCTGTAAACTTTTTTTTTACGTACAAATATTTTATTTTATTTTGAAGAAAAAATTATAATCATTAGAGACAAAAACAAAATAGAAGATTTTGAGAGAGAGAGATAGAGAAAAAACTCTCGGTGTTGGAGAATGAGAAACAACAAGTACTTCCCACCCCACTATTAATAATACACATTGACGAATTAAAATTTGAATTCCAACTGCGAGAATTATCCTTATTTTCATATTTCATATTTTATCATGGAGAAAACTTATTCAAAATTTTAACTAGCACGAAGAAACGTGATCTCCATGATGAAAAGTGTATGTAGATCATAGTGAGAACTAAGCATGGAAATTTAATTGATATTCATTAAAAAAAAAGTAAATAAAAACTATTTTTTGTTGATGAAGCCTCTATAGAATCCTGTAATGGAGACGGAGGAGATATATATATATATATATATAGAGAGAGAGAGAGAGAGAGATGGAGAGAGAGAAATCTCTTAGTAGGGTAAAATAGAAAACGGTGAGCACTTTCCACTCAACTATTAAAAATAAGCATTGACTAATTAAATTTTGAATTCCGACTGCGGGGGTTATCCATATTTTCATATTTAATATTTTATCACGGGGATCATTTATTCAAAATTTTATTTAGCACGATAAAAAGTGATACCCCATGATGAAAATTGTATGTAGAAGATAGTGATAACTTAACACGAGAATTTTTTTGATATTCATTAAAAAAAGTAATATTAAATTAGCAACTATTTTATTGTTGATGGAGCCCCTATAGAGTCCTGCGACGGAGACGAGAGAGAGAGAGAAAATCTCCCAGTGGTATATAATAAGAAACAGGTAACACTTTTCACCCCACTATTAAAAATACACATTGACTAATTATAATTTGAATTTCGACTAAGGGTTTTTTTTTCCATATTATGTGTCTATCGCACTTTTATTAGATTACATATGGCTTATGAAATCTATGGAAAATATAAAATAAGTTAATATAATTTTGATTTTTTATAATTTATGCTATTTTAAACTTTCCATAACTTTCGTTCGAACTTTTTAAACTTTCCATAACATTCGTTCAAACTTTTTTAAGAACCTTAATTTATTAATGTTAGTGGAGAGATTCACACATAGGTTTTTCCATTTGACGCTCACGCGTGAAGATTGCTTCTTTGTGGTACGGTGAAAAGAAAAAATTTAAGAATAAAAACAGAGTCAAAGTATGTTAATATTCATTTAAAAAATAGTATAAAATTTACAATTATTTTTTGTTGATGAAGTCCTACAGAGTCATATGTTAAAGATATATCGTATTTTCATACTCAAATAAACTAAAAGAAATCAATCTCATAGACAATCGAAAAAACATATATAACCTTCTAAATAATATAAAATGAAAAAAAGACAGAGACAACCTTCAAAAGAAAAAATAACATATGAAAATAAATATTATTGAAAAACAATAAAAATTATCTCATGTTTTACGATGAAACTAATGTAAATTTTTTATAAAGAGTGGGCTCGAGATGAAAAATAAAAAAATCATGGTATATTTTAATTTTATGGGTACGGTCCCAAAAAATCTTAAGGCCATGAAAAATCAAAGCATATTTTCTTTTGAGAATGAAGTTTATAATTATTTTATATTTATAGGATCACTATATAGTTTCGGGGATGAAGATGAGATAAAAAATCTATCTCATAATAATGTAAAATGAGAAGTGAAGTAATACTCTTTGTTCCTGGTAGAACACTAGGGGGTGTATATTTGCTAAGTGCTATGATTATGCAATGGTATGTAATTGTGATATTGCTTGGGTTTTTTTAATTGCATTGGGGCTTGTATTTATAGAGATAGGGAAGCGGTTGGTCTAGGACCCATGATCTCCCTTCAGGTAGTGGGGTGTGTGACGGTTATATCCTGGCTCCATGATCCCTCATGGGGGTATATTTGGCGCCACTTCTTGTAACCGCCATTTACCCACGTTTTTCATGCGTGGTGTATAGTTCTAGGGGGAGATCGTGGTCCACGTGGGGGGCACGTGCTGGTGGCGATATGGGCCTGTTGTAGGCGGATCGGATTGTGATAGACTGGGCCTCTTGTCAATTGGGCCTAAATTATTTTATCCGGTACACAGCCCCCCAAGCACAAGGCTCTAGGGAGGCGTAGTGCTGATAAGTTTGTATTTGTTGAGCTAATTCTACTTTTCAGGCACGTTTATTCGTAACTTTTGGGGATGGCACAACGAACTTGAGACTTATAGTTCGATATTATCTCCTTCCTCGTAGAGCTAGGCATTGCCGTTCCTGCCCTTTATAAAGATGGGTGATCGTAACTTCATTTTTCATTCCCATTCCTTATTCATGGCTCCTGCCGTAACTTCACTAATCAATGCGTTAAGATCTTTGCTTTTGCAGGATCCAGAAGATTTAATGGATGATTATGAGGACTTTGCCTCCATGGTGACGAACCTTCGTGATTACTCCTGGCGACTTACTCCACCCCAACACGAGTTCCTTGACTGCTTGAAGAACTTTGGAACAACGCTAGAGAGGCTGCTAGCCAGGCTTAGCCTGCATACTTTTCTTTTCTGTGTGCTGCTTAATTTCGTTGCTTAGGGCTTTTTCATTCTTTTTCATGTATGTTTGGATGTTTGTAATAATAAATGGTGTTTGATGATGAATAAAAGTTGGTTTTTGAACTTGTGCCCTATATTTTCCTTTTTTACCTTGTTTTGCGACACGTGTCAATAGCGTGTCTGACTTCACGCCATTACCCAATGGGTATTAGAACGGTTCAGTTCCTTTTGTTTTTTTGGTAAACGAACAGTTTTTCATGCCTTTATATACGCTATACTTCGCATTCTTTTACCTCATTCCCTCAATTTGCATCATTGTCTTCTTCTTCCGAGTAACTTCTTTCTTGCTGATCGCTCTTCACTCCAGTGCCTATTCGTATTTCTGAGGTATAAGTTCCTTCTTTCCTATACCTTTCTCTTTTATATTTTTCTTCTATTCGCTATGGTTATCATCCGTGATCAAAATGAGGACGGGGGTTTTACTTCCATTCCTCCTTTGGGATCCGCCACCGAGCGCCAAATATACTTTCATAGTATTAGGTGGGATGGGTCATTTGACGAAGATAGGTATCTCACGGAGATGCTTAATCTCCCAGTTATCGAGAGCGATAGCGATTCCTCGAGTAGTAGTAGTAGTGATAGCGATTGTGTAATAATCCCGCGTTCGTCTTTCACAGGGAAGGAATTGGTGTCTTTTGACCCTACTACTGCTACGATGTTCACCGAGTCCAAGTTTCATTCTCCAGACAGCGTTCAAACCCTTAGGGGGGCCATCAAATTCTCCGGTTCCGGGAAGGAGTGCGACGTCATTGTAGAGCCTGTAGATGTTGGCGATCGCGTAACTATAGTTAACCCTGCCCCTCCTCATTATTTCCTGATGTACGGGGTTGTCGTACAAACCTTCAACCTTTGGTTTCCTTTTACCTCTTTTGAGGTTTCCTTGCTTCACACTTTGAATATCGCCCCCATTCAACTTCACCCCAACAGTTGGGGTTTTGCTAAAGCCTACGAGATTATTTGTTTGGCCTTGGGCTTAACGCTTAGCCTAGGTGTTTTCTTCTCTTTTTATCATGTCAAGAGTTTTAGTGTTGATCACCTGGTTTCGCTGTGTGCGTTGCCTAATAGGGCTCTCTTCGCCTTATATGCCAACAACTTCAAGAATTACCAGGATTCTTTTTATAGGATACGCGGGGGTCCTAACTGTCAAGATGTGATGTATAATAGTGATGGGACTCCTCTTTTTCCTTTTTATTGGTCCTCAAACCCTAGGCTGGTCAAGGGTCCTGATACCGCCCTTCTGTCTCCTTTTGAGATGGAGACTGTAGCCTTTCTGAACTCCTTTGGAATCCTTAGTACCAAAGAGCTTGTAAGGCTTGAGACTAGCCCCATCGGGGTTGTTGAATACTTGAGTAAGTACACTCCTTTTGTTTAATTTGTTCGTTTCGCCCATGTTTGGATTTCTTTGCTAACTTTATACTTGTTTTTCGTTTTTACAGGGAGAATGAAGACGATTTCCGATGCCGAGTTTGCTTCCTACTTGCTTAGGGCGAAGCAAAAATTGGACACACCGGATGCTATAGTGGATCCGGTGTCGCAAGTCATCGTGGCGGGCGATGCGGGAGGAAAAGGTACGAAGAGGGGAAGAAGAACGGAGGCAGTGTCAACCTCGAACAAAGCTGCTAAGTTGGGGGAGAATGTGGCTGAAGGCGAGGATGGTGGGACCTAGAATTTAGTACCTCCTCCTTTGGTGAAGGGTGGACGGACGACTCGCAGCCGTGCTTCGGCATTCACTAAGCCTATCGATCCTCCGGTCGAGGCTATTAACTCTGTTGTGGGAGAGGGGGAGAGCTCGAAGCAGGAGGCTCTTCCTACTTGGAGTGAAGATTTTGATCCTATCGCCTTTGTGGCTGATAACTTGAAGGGTTATTCTTCTCGCCTGGATGCGATGAGCTTGGAGGAGTTGCGGAAGTTAGCGGTCGGGACTGGTTTAAAGTGTTTAGCCCTGAATCAGATGGTGTTTTCCCGCCAAGAGAAGGAGGTCTCCGAGAAGTTGGAGAAGGAGGTTGGTGTCGCCAAAGAGGAGCTAGAGAAGGATCTCGCTGATCAGTTGGCAAAAAGTCAAGCCAGCTTTAACAAGAGTCTGGCGAAAGAGAAGAAGAAAGTTTCAGTCTTGAGGAAAGACAAAAGAAACTTGAAGACGGCCCGTAACGCCATGATTGTGGCTTTGGTGAAGATTTGGAAAGATGCTGGCCAGCGAGATGATGATATGTCAAAACTGCAGGCGGCGACGGATAGGCTGGATGGCGACTTGAAGGAATTGGAGGAGGAGAATGACGAACTGAAAGAGGACATGACTGGTAAATATGTAGCTGGCTTTCGAGCTGCTATAGAGCAGGTTAAGGCCCTCTTTCCCGATATTGATGGCGATGTCCTTGCGCAGGCGGACTTCCTTAAAAAGGTTGAAGATGGGAAATTGGTGCCTTTCCTCCCTTCGTAGGATTTTCCGTTTGTTGCTTGTTCGATTTTAGAAACTTTGTAATCCTATTTGTATTTTGTCTTTTGATATCGCCCTTTGATGGCTTTGTAATATGACTCCTTTTGAAGTATTAAGAATTTGTCTTTGTTGACTTGTTGTCTTATCCCAATGTTGTTGAGTATGTATTTTATTGCTATCGGACACCGCCCGTAGTTTGTTGAGCAGGCGAGATCGTGTATTTCAAAAACTGATATTTTGAAAGGGTAGACTCTAGTAACCGTTTCTTCTTTCCTCGAAACGAGCGCCCCATAAATAGGTGGTTGTAACTGTTTTTCATTTATTGCGGAGGTTCAGTTAGCTACTTTTGATCTTATAAATACGGTCTTTCCCTTCTTATTTTTGCAGATATACGATCTTTCTTTTCTTGTTTTTTGCAGATACTCATTCATAGCTCTATTAATGGCTAGAAAAAACACGAAGAGGAGCACTGTTGCGGAGTTAAAGACTCAGAGAGGTAAGAAGAAAACGGAGGGTTCCACGTCAAAATCTAAGCCTGTACGTGGCCCCAAGAAGGTTAAGTTGAAGAATCCTCCGCTTCCACAGGATACCTCTAGTTCTGACGATATTGATGAAGATTACGTTGTGTTCTTGAAGACTTACAATCCCCAAGAGTTTTATCCCAGTGGTTATACTTCTGAAGAAGATGGTGGGTCGCAGGTTACTGTGGAGACTGAAGTGAAGACTGCAAAATCTTCAGGGTTGAAACCCTCGAAGTAATGCTTTTAGGGCTTGATAGTTTCCTTTTGTTGTTCTTTTTCTTTTGATGTAAGCCTTTGGGCGTGATGTACTGCTATCGCCTTTTCATTGCTCTTTTAATGAAAGTTTCCTTTGATTTTACTGCTGAAGTGACCTTTTTATTTTAGTTGTCTTGGTATCTGTGTTTCAATGCTTTTCTGTCGTTTTGTATGGCGAGTTTGACTAATATCGCATATCGACGGTTTTTGTAATTTCTCCGTGCCAAAACCTTAGTCTTATGTGGCGGCTTTGGTGCTTACGAATTTATGGCGAGTTTTAATAACTTTCACATCGCCAAAGCCTTAGTCTTATATGGCGAGTTTTAGACGATAATGCACATCAACGCACTTAGTCTTATATGATGGCTTTTGCACGCCAAAGTCTTAGTCTTATATGGCGGCTTTGGTGCTTACGAATTTATGGCGAGTTTTAATAACTTTCACATCGCCAAAGCCTTAGTCTTATATGGCGAGTTTTATACGATAATGCACATCAACGCACTTAGTCTTATATGATGGCTTTTGCACGCCAAAGCCTTAGTCTTATATGGCGGCTTTGGTGCTTACGAATTTATGGCGAGTTTTAATAACTTTCACATCGCCAAAGCCTTAGTCTTATATGGCGAGTTTTAGACGATAATGCACATCAATGCACTTAGTCTTATATGATGGCTTTTGCACGCCAAAGCCTTAGTCTTATATGGCGGCTTTATATAATATTTACTTCGCCAGAGCCTCTGCTCTTATATGGCGGGTTTTAGACGATAATGCACATCAACGCACTTAGTCTTATATGATGGCTTTTGCACGCCAAAGCCTTAGTCTTATATGGCGGCTTTATATAATATTTACTTCGCCAGAGCCTCTGCTCTTATATGGCGGGTTTGAATGATTTTGCGCATCAATGCCCTTGGTCTTACATGATGGCTTCTGCGATGTTTTAACTGCTTTCGGTTGGCGCCATGTATTTTTATCATATGGTCGTGTTCTTTTACTTCTGCCTTTCGATGGTGCAACAATATTTGATAACCGACGACAGGCCTCGATAAAAACTCCTACCCTTGCAGGAGAAAATAGTGTCCTATCGCCGTCTTTCATTGATTAAAATTAAAGGCAAGTACATGAAAATGTTAAAAATGCAAAGATACAAAGGAAATCTAGCTAGACTACTTCTACTGCTGAGTTTTGGTTCAACTATAGTAGAACCTGAGGTTTGATACGTTCCATGATCTGGGCATTGCTTCGCCCTTCAGTGTCTCTAGCTTGTATGCTCCTCCTCCGAAGACCTCGCGTATCCTGAAAGGTCCTTCCCAGTTGGGGGCGAGCTTGCCCCCTTTGTCCTTCCCCATTGGGCGCTTGAGTACCAGATCGCCTTCCTTGAAATCTCTAGGCATCACCCTTGTGTTGTATTTTCGCGAAACTTTTTGTTTCATTGCGAACTCCCTGAAATGCGCAGCTTCTCTTACTTCTTCCAACAAGTCCAGGTTCTCTTCGAGCGCCATGTTATTGTTTTCAACTACTGTTACTGTTTCCCGTCTCCAACTGGGCGGGTCTATTTCGACCGGGATCATCGCATCTGTCCCATAGACCATTTTGAACGGGGTCTCGCCCGTGGATGACTGGATTGTTGTATGGTAGGACCAGATGATTGCGGCTAGTGGTTCTGCCCAGTTTTTGTCTTTTCGCTCCAGCTTCCTTTTTAGGGCCTTAAGGATCACTTTGTTTGCTGATTCTGCTTGTCCGTTTGCTTGAGGATGCTCCACTGAGATGAAAGTGTTTCGGATGCTATATCTTTTGCAGAATTGGACCACCTTCTCACTAGTGAACTGAGTGCCGTTGTCTGAAACGATGAACTTGGGGAGTCCAAACCTGCAAATAATTTTCTTCCAGTAAAAACGTATTACCTGCTCTGCTGATATGGTAGCGACCGGCTCTGCCTCGATCCATTTGGTGAAGTAGTCTACTGCGACTAGCAGGAATTTGACTTGGCCTTGCGATGCGGGAAACGGCCCCAAAATGTCAACTCCCCACATATAGAATGGCCAAGGGGACATCACCGTTTTTAATGGTTCGCCGGGGGAATGATGCAATTCGGCGTACCTTTGGCATTTGTCACACGCTCGCACATAGCTCCTTGCATCTGAGAGGATTGTTGGCCAAAAGAATCCCGCTCTTATGACCTTCCCTGCTAGCGACCTTCCTCCAATGTGGTTTCCGCAAGATCCCTCGTGTATCTCTTTCATGATTCTCTGGGATTCCAGCTCACTTACACATAGCAGCAACGGGGTTGAAAACCCTCTTTTGTATAGCTTGTTGCCCAACATGGCGTAGTGTAACGCAGTCCTTTTTAGTCTAGCTGCTTCTTCCTTCTCTTCTGGTAAGGTTTCGTCTTGTAGGTACCTGATTAGGGGGTACCGCCAATCGCTGCTTTCTACCACCATAAGTATTTCGGCGGTCCCCGCACTTGGTCTAGCTATTGTCTCCTGTATGACGGTTCTGTTGTTTCCTGGTTTTTTGGTGCTGGCTAGTTTGGACAGGAGGTCTGCCCTGGCGTTCTGATCTCTTGACACATAGATGAGTTCAAAACGTTTGAACTGTGAAGCTAAATTCTGTACTTTCTCTAAGTATTTGACCAATTGCGGGTCCTTCGTTTGATATTCTCCAGATACCTGGTTGGTAACTAGTTGTGAGTCGCTCTTTGCCCGTAGATCTGTAACTTCCATCTCTCTTGCTAGCTTCATTCCAGCTATCAGAGCCTCGTATTCTGCTTGGTTGTTACTTGCCTTGAAGGCGAAGCGTAATGATTTCTCTATGAGTACTCCATCAGGTCCCTCTAGGACTACACCCGCTCCGCTTCCTCTTATGTTTGAGGCACCATCTACGGAGAGAGTCCAAGGTGAATTGTCTTCCTCCTCCGGGGGGGAGGTCATTTCAAGGACGAAGTCTGCTAGTATCTGTGATTTGATGCTCCCCCTCGGCGAGAAAATCATGTCAAACTCCGATAACTCGATCGACCACGCCACCATTCGCCCTGCTAAATCTGGCTTTTTGAGTACCTGTTTGATGGGGTAATCCGTCTTAACTATTACCTTGTGGCTTTGAAAATATTGGCGAAGTCTCCTTGCGGTTACTACTACAGCTAATGATAGCTTCTCAAGCTTCTGATATCTTAGCTCCGCCCCTCTGAGTGTCCTACTAACAAAATAGACAGGTTTCTCCTCGCCTTCTACTTCGTGTACCAAGGCGGAGCTCAACGCGTTATCTGATACCGCGAGGTATAATAACAGGGGTACGCCCTGCTGGGGGCGTGCTAAAACGGGTGGTGACGCCAAGAATTCCTTTAGCTTGCCGAATGCTTCTTCGCATTGTTCTGTCCATGTGAATCTTTCTCCTTTTTTCAGTGCTGCAAAGAAGTGAGAGGATCTTTCTCCGGCGCAGGATAGGAACCTGGATAGTGCAGCTATTCGCCCCGTTAATTGTTGTACCTCCTTAACTGATGTCGGGCTTCACATGTTTATTATTGCTTGGCATTTTTCTGGGTTCGCCTCTATCCCACGCCTTGTTAGCATGAATCCCAAGAATTTCCCCGCTTGAACGCCAAAGGAGCATTTCGCTGGATTAAGCCTCATGTTGTACTTTCTGACTGAATAATTAACCCAAAGAAGTGACTGGAAGTTTGATGATGTAGCGGTTCCGTTTATGACTGGAAGTTTCAAGGGATATAAGGGTTGTGTGTTCAATTCCCTCTTGGGGTTGTTTTGGCTATTTCCTCCGCTTTTTCCTTCTGAATCTCGGCGACCTCCGCTTGGAGGCGACGTATTTCGCTGATTGCTGCTTGCAAATTAGCTTGTTGTTGGCCGTCGCTGTTAGGAGTGCCTCCGGCCATAGCTGCTTATATCTTCTTGGTTGTGATTTGAGGTCTGGGAAATGTTTTACCAGGGTCCCACGGTGGGCGCCAAATGTTCCTGGTAGAACACTAGGGGGTGTATATTTGCTAAGTGCTATGATTATGCAATGGTATGTAATTGTGATATTGCTTGGGTTTTTTTAATTGCATTGGGGGTTGTATTTATAGAGATAGGGAAGCGGTGGGGTGTGTGACGGTTATATCCTGGCTCCATGATCCCTCATGGGGGTATATTTGGCGCCACTTCTTGTAACCGCCATTTACCCACGTTTTTCATGCGTGGTGTATAGTTCTAGGGGGAGATCGTGGTCCACGTGGGGGGCACGTGCTGGTGGCGATATGGGCCTGTTGTAGGCGGATCGGATTGTGATAGACTGGGCCTTTTGTCAATTGGGCTTAAATTATTTTATCAGGTACACTCTTAATCTCGTTTTATTCTGTAACATCGTTAAATCTATATATGCAAAACCTATCTCAATTTTACCTTAGAATTTTAAACCAAATTAATCAAATAATATATCAAAGTAAACATAAAAATAATATTAAAAAAAAAAAATCCCGTGCACGGCACCGACTAACATATTACATCGGTAAACATGAAATGAAATAAAAATAAGAAAACAAAAAAATAAAATAAATAAATTGACGAAAACATCGGGGTAGAATCTCCGCGTCTTCTCTGGCAAACAAACGAGTGTGTGTGTGATAGAGCAGAAACAAACCCTAAAACCAGAATCGTTTTTCTCTAATTATTCATTCATTCATTCATTCAACACTTCCAGAATTGTATGAAATTGATAAAACCCTAATCAAATGGGTGCGAGTCGAAAACTTCAAGGAGAGATAGATCGTGTTCTCAAGAAGGTTCAAGAAGGCGTTGAAGTCTTCGATAGTATCTGGAACAAGGTTTTTCTAATTCTTCTTTCACTTTTTTCGTTTTTCATTATTTATTACTCCAATTTCCACTGATCCTCAACTAAATCATCGCTTCTCATTCGATGTTATAGGTTTATGATACGGACAATGCAAATCAGAAGGAGAAATTTGAGGCAGACCTCAAAAAGGAGATTAAGAAGCTTCAGCGGTATAGAGATCAAATTAAGACTTGGATTCAATCCAGTGAAATCAAGGATAAGAAGGTATTTCATCTTAATTGTTGATTAATTGACGCAATAAAAATGCTGATTTTTTAATTTTATTTTTACTCTAAGCTATTTTGAACTTAATTAAGTTAATTGAGTGGGTTTTGCTAATTTTATTTGTTTAGTGATGCTAGATAAGTATTGTTCTGTCTGATTTTATTTGTGTTGTGTGATGATTTAAATGATAAATGTTGAAATTTAAATAATTGGCTTTGAATTTGATAATGTTTTTTCCGCCTGGATGTAGGTTAGTGCCTCGTATGAGCAAGCGCTGGTGGATGCTCGGAAGTTAATTGAACGAGAAATGGAAAGATTTAAGATATGTGAGAAGGAAACGAAGACCAAAGCATTTTCGAAAGAAGGCTTGGGTCAACAGCCTAAGACTGTGAGTCTGTGCCTTTTTTTGTTTCTGTATTTCTGTCATTTTTACCAATTCGTGGTTTTTTTTTCTTGGTGTTATATGGCTATGTTTATGTCAATTCTGGGCTGAGGAATGTGTTATCGGACTGTTTTCTGATAGGATCCGAGAGAGAAGGCTAAATCGGAGACGAGGGATTGGTTAAACAATGTGGTATGAAATCAATTCCTTTGAACCATTTCCAATTCTGCTCTGTTGTGTTCAGTATGGCTGTATTTGTAGCTTATGTGCGTATGCCTTCATGTGCAGAGTGTTTGCTTAGGAAAATAATTAGCCATGTTTACCCTTGTATATAATATTTATTGCAATATGATATAAGTTACAGTCTATTTTTCCACCTTAATACTGTTAGCATTCAGCAATGGTATAAGTTCATTTGGTTCATGAGATATGCTTCTCTTACATAATTTTTGTACATGTTAGTGCCAATTTTCACGGTGATTTTTGTTATGCTGTGTCTCCTTGATCTTATAACTTTTAAGTGAGGTCATATTAATTTGACTCATGTACTGTTTTTTGAATATGTGAGTAGGTTGGAGAGTTAGAATCTCAGATTGATAACTTTGAAGCTGAGCTTGAAGGCCTTACAGTCAAGAAGGGAAAAAACAGGCCACCTAGATTGGTATGGAGTAAAGGACATGTTGTTTGCGGGAATGATAATTTTTTCCTTTCTCATGGCCATTGACATGTTCCATTTGTTTTGCAGACGCATCTGGAGACATCAATTACTCGACACAAGGCTCATATAATGAAATGTGAATTAGTTTTGAGGCTTCTAGATAATGACGAATTGAGTCCAGAGCAGGTTAATGATGTGAAAGATTTCTTGGATGACTATGTAGAGCGTAATCAGGTTTGTCCTTTAGAAATCATTATGCTTTGAGAAGTTGGAAACTAAGTGAATGCTGATGCATCTGTTTTTATATAGTATTTATCTATTTATTTATGGGAGTCCTTAAGGGTGTATTTGGAAATTGGAGGGAAGATTGGAGGGGGTTTTTTTCCTTCTAATTTTTAAGTAAATCTCCACTTATATGAAAATATTTCAAAATAATAGGAATGAAATGCGAGAATATCATGTAAGTTTTCAGGTTTTCTAATAATTCCTTGTTCATCTCTATAATTTTCAAGATTTTGAAATGAAACACTACCCATAGCCCCTCTCTCCAAGTTCCTCTGTCCATATTTCTTTGGGAGGAACTTTCCCCATACCCGACATTTCTAAAAAACCACACACCTTTCCCCAAGTGTACTTCCAGACAATATATTTGTCTAAAAGTATACCGTGACGGCACAAAATTTAATTCATAAGTCATGTTGAAGGGTGGAGAAACTTCCTCCCTATTTCCTTATCCTCTTCAAAATTTATGATTAATTACTGTTTTTTTTGTTTCTTTATCTAATTCAATTTTTTTTTACAGGAAGATTTTGACGAGTTTGATGATGTTGATGAACTATACATTTCATTACCTTTAGATAAGGTTGATACTCTAGAAGATCTTGTTACAATTCCCACAAGTGTTGCAGTGGCAAAGGTATTTGTTTATTCATTGTTTTTTGGATGCAAACTTGCATAACTTGCACACACATACGTATCGATCATATGTAGATTTGTGTTTTTGGTTTGGTACACATCAGTTAATTTTTGCATATTATCATTTTTTCCCTTGGATTTTCCATATTGGATTGTCTATTTTTCTAGACAATCAGTTCATTACCTTTAGACGAGGGGAAGACTCTAGAAGATCTTGTAACAATTCCCACTGGTCTTGCAAAGGTATTTGTTTATTCATTATTTTTTGGTTGCAAACATGCATAGCTTGAACAGAAGTACATATCAATAGTATGTAGATTTGTGTTATTAGCGTGTTATTATACACATGATGATTCATAACAAGACATTATAGCATTGTTTGATCCATCTAGTTAATCGCACCTAGTGGGAAAACACTTCTGTGGTTATTATGTTATTGGTGTTGTATGCTGGGTTTTTTACTCTAGGCCCTTATGTTTAAAATCCATTTGTTATACAAACTTAATTTATGCTAACATATTATATTAATTAGAGTCATTCTTTGTAGAAGCGGATATTTATTATGTATTTTTTCAGGTGGCACCTGGTCTTAGCTTGAAGAATCCTTTGACAGCATCTGCATCACAGTCAGCGTCATCACAAACATCTGTATGTATTTCTTGTTTTTATGACCTGAATATTTCTTCGAACTCTGTTATACAAAATTGTAATTAAGGATGTTTCAGAATTTTTATTTGGCATTATTGCTATTATTATGTAGTTAAATTGACTCTTGTTGGATACTCCTGTCAGATATGTCCTTGCATAAACAACGTTTGGTTATATCCCCTTTACTTGTATTGTGATGGTTATTGGTTTGCAATTATAAATAGTGAATTGATGTCATTATTTCTGATATAGGAAGGTTAATCTACTTGGCTTCAAGTAGTACTGAATTAGTATTAGAGTATAGCATAAAAGGATAGTACACCTATGTCATGAGGGAAACACTAACAGATTGTTATTCCATCCAATTTTTACAATATTAATATCTTAAACATGATGCCTGATAACCAAATTTAAGCAATTTCTGATGGCATATTGAATACCACATGTTGAAAATTAAAAATAATAAATAATGGAATCAGGACAGCAGTCTCACCAAGTAAACTTGGTCGAATTACCAGAGTACCAGTCAAAGAGTAGAAAAGCTGCATATTCGTTAATTGCTGTTTAAATAGGTGGATGTCATTTTTGTTCCACTTTCTAGGAAACTGATTTTTAATCATTGGAATGCTTCTATCCAGGAGCAAGCTGATGAGACAGCGTCTCAGGATAGCAATTCGGACATTGTGGCAAAAACTCCACCTCCTAAAAGTGGCGGAATTAGCCCTTCTACTTCAACACCTACTGGCAACCATGCTACTCCTGCCTCTGTGAATGTTTCAGCTCTTAATTTGTCCAGTGCACCGGCTGCTGCTGTCCTTCCTGGTTCAAATTCTGTTCGAAATGTCTTGGAGAATGCTATTGTAAATCAGTCTGCCTCTACAAAGGAAGAAGAAATTAATAGCTTCCCTGGCCGTAGACCATCTCCATCACTTTCTGATGTAACACTTGCGAGGGGCAGAAACAGCCTGTCAAATCAAGGAACAGCCAGCAATCCTCTTGGTTCTGGAAACATGGTTTCTAGTAATGGGGTCCCTGGTTCAGTCCCTTCAGCCTCAGAAATAACTAAGCGAAACATATTGGGAGCTGATGATAGACTTGGAAGTAGTGGGATGGTGCTGCCTCTTGTATCCCCGCTAAGTAATAGATTGATCTTGCCCCAGGTTGGGAAGGCTAATGATGGACCGACCTCAGTTGACTCTGGTACTGTTAGTGAAGCTGCAGCTGTATCTGGGAGAGTTTTCTCCCCTTCTGGGGTTCCCGGCATGCAATGGAGACCTGGAAGTCCCTTTCAGAATCAGAATGATGCAGTAAAGTTTCTGTCCTTAAATTTTCTTTTTTTGCTATTTATTTGTCCACTGTATTGGTTGCAAGTTGTTTATGCAGCTAGGAAGTAAATTCATTTATGTTTTCTTATGGTGTTACTTGCAATTTGGTTGTGCTGCTAAATTAGTCATTGTGATAGATATCAGTTGTTTGGATAAACTATAGTTATAATCTGAACTTTTAATATTGAATGCCATGTGATATCTATAGAATAATCAGCACTTAAAAAGCTATAGGGTTATCCACTGATACAGACTTCTAAATGACTCTACCAGTATAATTACACTGTTTACCAAAAAATTATGTATACAATGATTGATTTATCATGATAGAAATTTTATTTTCACCTTGGTCTATTTTATCATAGTTTTGATTAAATGTCATATGCTTGAGTAAATAGCTTTGGTGACCTTCCACTGTAAGATTTATGTGCCTGCTATGTATGTACTGACACACACACGATTGGATTGTGTGATGTTCGAATAATTTATATGGAAAATAATTGCATGGGTGCAGAATAGATTGCTGCATTGGTGGGTTTGAATGCTAATCAGACCACTACAAATAGTTTGAGAAATTACTTTATTGTTCGGTTGAATGAAAGTATCATTCCAATGCATTTCACTGTCTATTTTGAATTAATTCCATTGAAGGGATGTTATAATATTGAAATTCAGGGGCAGCTTCGTGGAAGAACTGAAATAGCTCCTGATCAAAGGGAAAAGTTTTTGCAGAAGTTTCAGCAAGTGCAACAACAAGGGGCCAGTACCCTTCTTAATATGTCTTCCCTTGTCGGAGGAAACCACAATCAGTTTTCTTCCCAACAACAAAATCCACTTTTGCAGCAGGTACTCTTTCTTGTACATCAAATTTGGCTTCTCCTTGCTTGTTCTTTTACAGTTTTACTTCTATTTGAAAATATATTATGGCCAAAACACATCTCTGCCGTTCGTCATGCTCTTTCTCTCCTGTTTCTTCAAATTGAATATTTATTTTTGTTCCAAACTGTATCTTAATAAATTTTGGTTAAGAATTAAACTTTCATCCACGGTCCTAGATATTTTGGTTCTATCTTAGTGCTCTAATAGATTTGCTCTGGTTTGGCATTGGCTTGTATGTTTGAGTTGTCTGGCCGAAATATGCAATCACATTTCCTTCTGATATTGGCATAGTTCAATAAATTTTCATATGGTTCTTTACTACAAATGCTTGGCGGCTCGATAAATTGCAAGTAAAATTGGAAGTCAATTTTTAGTTTCCTCTGCTTGTCTAGGAAATCATGGAAAAAAGTCTGTCAGCTAAAATTTTTAGTTTCAACATTGTCTGACATTTCATCCTGTAGTTTCAAGTACTGTTTAAACTCTTCTTGGTGATATGTGATTGGTTTGACAAACTTGTATTGTTAACTGCGTGTGTGTGAGGATGGTTAGGCGGGGTATAATATCAGTACACACATAGCATTGAATTTGACACATTCAAAACGTCTTTGACGTTTTTACAATTTAGTACCCTTCTTAATCGTCCCTCCATTTACTCTTCAGTGTAAATTAAACTTTTCTAATAAATAGTTTTATTTTCTTTGAAATGATAATATACAGCTTCATCTCATTACCAACCAAAGAAATACAGATCCATCTGTGTCCTAATTCATTTCTGACATTAGGAAATTCGATTTTAGAGCATATATCATATGCTTGCTATATTATATATTGAGTTATTCAGTGTTCTAGAATGTTATAAGCTATTCGTTGGTCATTTCTGTTAGAGCAGTTACTGATTTGTTAAATCTCAAACTTACTATATAAATACAGCTAATGTGCAGTGCAGTGTATCAGTAATGAAAAACAACACAATACATAATTCAAGTTTTTTTTTTTTTTTTGTCTCAAATTCTCTCAACCATGAACTCTTTCAATATTTGGTATGATATGTTGTGATATGTGCAGTTCAACTCTCAAGGCTCATCTGTTTCTCCACAATCTGGTATGGGACTTGGTGCTCAATCCCCAAGCTTCAGTGGTATTTCGTCTGTCTCGGTACAGCAGCCCAACTCTGTTCATTCCCCGTCTAGTCAACAGCCAATTCTCGGTTTTGCTAAAGATGCAGGTATCTTTTGCGTTACTCTATCTATATCTTATATTTTTTTTTGCTTTATAACTTTTCATCTTTGGATCACTTTCTTCCCTTTTCTAATTTAAAAAAAGGATCGGTTAGGAGTAGTATTATTTTGTCTAGTTAGTTCCCAATCCTCCACACCTACATTATTCTGCTTTGATTGTTTTCCAAGCAGTACAGAATAAATTTTATACTATTTTTCTTTCTGAATTTTCTTTGTTATCCAAAAGGGAATTTTTTGAAAAGAAATATAAGAATATTTATCATGCCAGGAAAACAAGTGAAGTTTTTGTGAAAGATGTCTGTTTGTTCCTTCCTGGTATTTAGTGTTTAAGGAGTCTCAATTTTGAGTTTCCCTCAATGATAAATAAATACCTAAAATGTCAATGTCATGTGAAGTGCTGGTCTATGAAGCACCGACACCTCTATAATTAGACGTGTCGCGTGTCCGACACGTGTTCGTGTCCGACACCCGTACGACACTCGTACAAACGTGTCGGAGAGGTGTCAAAAAAAAACAATTTTTCCTTTATTCCGACACTCCTTAAATCGGTGTCCGACACCTATAAGACACTCGTACAAACGTGTCGGGGTAAGTGTTCAAATTTTATTTTATTTATTTGCTTCTACTTTTCTCAGACATATATACAACGATTAAAGATGTGTCGAAATAATAATATTGATCAATGAGGGATTAAAGATATTACATTTTGATTACATTATTTTTAGTTTTTCGATACTAGTTGGATGAGTAAATGTCAAATGTACTATCATATATTCTTTTAAAACTTTTTTTATTGAAAAATTTGTTCAACTTAGATGCATATGTATGTATTTTTAATTCTAAACTTATATATTTTATAAATATGTAGCGGTGTCGGTGTCGTATATTTTTTACATTAGCGGTGTCGGAGTGTCCGTGTCGTGTCGTGTCGCGGTGTCCGTGCTTCATAGGTGCTGGTTTTGTATGATGTCTACTAGTAAGTCAATCAGTAATAAGTTTTCTATGTAGTTGGTGTGTGGTTCAAATTTAAAAATTACTTTAATGGTGGTTGAATCATCTCAAAATCAATGTGTGAATACATCGCTCATAAGAATACAGTAATTGTTTATGACTTTTAAGAAGATACTAAGATTATTATTATGAGAGATGGGGTATGATGGGGTATATTTCAATTTTTGTACTATGCAGATAAAATTGAAGAACAACAGCAACATCAGAATTTTCCTGATGAGTCAGCAATTGAATCTACTTCTAGCACAGGGATTGGCAGGAATCTCATAGTTGAAGATGATTTGAAATCGCCATATCTTGTAGATTCACCTGTATGTTGATTAACTTGTGATCTCCTTATATTTTAAGATCTTACTCCCTTTATAACTTGCAGAAGCATATATTAACGTTCATTGGTCTGTAGAATAAAATTTGTCTATATGTTTGAATAAATATTAAATATAGAGCATATGATATGAAAACCAGACGGCCAACTCTAATAGTGCATGTTTTAAGCCGGTGAGAGGCATGTGGCTATGGAATGTTAAATGGCTTAGATTTTCCAGATTTGCAGATAGCAAAATATGCATTTTGTTTGATCTGTCCGCACATGTGGAAAACTCAGTTGGTATTTATGTGGGTATGGTGTGCACAATTTTAATAAAGATCTGATTTTACTGTTGCTTATGTTGCAGGCAGGTGTATCTGCCTCTCTTCCAGAAGCTGCTCAAATTTCCAGAGATATTGATTTGTCTCCTGGCCAACCTTTACAATCCAATCAATCCACTGGCAACCTTGGTGTCATTGGAAGAAGAAATGGTGTTGAACTTGGAACCATTGGTGATAGCTTTAGTGCATCAAATGTTAGTTCTGGTGGAGTTCGTGATCAACTATATAATTTGCAAATGCTTGAGGCAGCCCACTTCAAAATTCCTCAAGCTAAAGACTCAGAACGTCCTAGAACCTATACTCCTGTATGCATTTTGGGTTATCTATTAAATAATTTATTACATGGTCATATATACAATTAATTTTCATTTCCGTTTTGTTGTGGTTATGAAGAGGCACCCAGCAATTACACCTCCTTGCTATCCTCAAGTACAAGCGCCTATAGTTAACAATCCTGCCTTTTGGGAGAGATTAGGTCTTGAAGCATATGGCACTGATACCCTGTTCTTTGCATTTTATTATCAACAGGTACCCGAACTTACTATGTGATTTAATATTATTGCGTTGTTTAGTCTTGCATGCTTATATCCATTGTTTTTGTAGAACACATACCAACAATATTTGGCTGCAAAGGAGCTGAAGAAGCAGTCTTGGAGATACCACCGAAAGTATAATACATGGTTTCAGCGGCATGAAGAGCCCAAAGTTGCTACTGATGAATTTGAGCAGGGAACATATGTTTACTTTGATTTTCATATTGCAAATGATGATCCGCAACATGGATGGTATGTTGAGTAAACATTTAATTATTATTTTTTCAGCGTAATTTTCTTGTATATTTAATACGATTTATTGCTGATATGATATTACACTTTTTCCCCTGTCTAAAATTTGATGTGCTGATTCAGGTGTCAACGAATCAAGACTGAGTTCACTTTTGAGTATAATTTTCTTGAAGATGAGCTTCTTGTATAGAAGACCCAATCTGGCATCAATGTGTTTTCTTGGTTGTATTTCTTTGTAAGTTTTAACGAATATTTTTCAACCAGATTAAGTTAGTTTTATCTTCCAAGTCTTTCAAATCAGATGAAATGCATCATAGGAGAAAAAAAATCATATAATTTAATAAAATATTTGTTGTTTATGTAAATCTAAGTCTACAATTATATTTATTTGGAGGAATGTCAAACATTCAGAAAAGGCAAAAAGCATGACTGATTTCCCATTTGTCCGGCATTTAGTCTAAATACAGTACTTTTCAAAAACTTGGAGAATAAATTGTTTCTTCAGAGAGATAAGTCATAAGCGATCATCTGGGTCTGAATGGCTCATATTTTGACTTCCAAGCCACATTGTTTGCCAATGTCATACTGTTCTTCATTTTTATTGATACATGTCTTTTGTTCTCACAAACATTGGTAGTGTGCTTGACAAATACTTTGGTGGTTTTTAACCATAGCCAACCCATTTCGTCTCCTTGCAGGTGCTGAAAATCGGTTTGGTATTAAATGACAAGCAGGTGTTATTAGCCTTTTCTGGGAGCAGCATCTTGCTATTTGAATTTTCTGTGTAATTGTCCTAGGTTTGGGTAATTTCTATGTCAAAGGATTTAAACTAGAGATGAATTTCCTTCTATAACCTGTTCCTATTTGAGCATGTATTGCCCCAATCAGCTTGTTTAGGAACGTTGATAGGAAACAAGATCCCAAAGTGTACATGTATAGTTTGTAACAAGATTTGTTTATGTTTTGGTAAAGATTAAATGTTTCTTCTAATATGGAATGCTTTTCATTTCTTATGGATCAGTGTTGCATATATATCGTCTTTCTTTACTGTCGGCGATTCTACTTCTAGTTTTAACAATTCATACACTTTAAAAGAGGAGCGCCTGACACAAATCCGAAGTTTTAAATAGAACCTTATAACCTGTTGGATCAGTGTAGGATTATGCATCAGATTCTAGTCATCCATGTTACGTATGTGCTGTTTTTGTTCCTTTGACGTTGCGGGAACTGACGGTAACGAAGTAATATATCTTAATTCTCTGAAATCTGAATACATTGGCAGCTATTTAAAACATTTAAAATTGCTAAGTATGGCTTATTAAAAGGGCATTAATATTTTCTTTGCAACCTCTGGCATTATGGCAAAATATTTGAAGGCTACCAAGTGTTTTATCTATTTTTGTTATGAATGTAAGCTATTTTCAATGTTTTAGTGTACCCATATTTTTTTTTTATTAAAAAAATTCTGGGTGCAAGTAACAACATAATATCTTTGATCATAAATAAATTGATATAAATTTTCAATTGTTGCAGATAAAAATTTGTGTAAAATCAATAATGTTAGGGGTTTGTGCTTACATGTAACCTCTTGTGCTGTATACTGAAAAATAAGTCACCTTGAGTGTGAAAAGATCTTGTATTGGAAAATAATCGGCTAAAGACAGGTTTTATTTTTATATTGTTAGGTGAAGAGTATAAATGATCAAAGATATTAGGTAACTTTTTTTTCCTGGGTGGGCAATAAGGGTTTAAGGCCGTTCAATTAGAAAGTAATTATTATACCAGATAACTTTAGATATTTTTCTGAGAGTAACATGTCAACCATAAATTAACGTCATTACTTTTCAAAATAGTTGATTGTGTTTGTCTACCTAGCAATTTTTCATAGCACATGTAGGTTAAATTTGAAATGAATGCTCTTTGCTTTTTTCCTTTTTGACAAAAATGTTCTTTGCTTTTAAAATCTTTGGAAATTACATAGTATTCATTTATGGCCCGTCTAACATGAAATAGTATTCAATAAAATCATTTGCAAAATTCGTATTCGTTATAATATTATTCACTCACTTGTGCTACTTTCTCCACTATTTAATAGTATTAGATAAAGCCTTCATTTATTGTTAGTTACCTACTCAATTTCATACTAAATTAATCCTTACAACCTGCAAGTTCATTACTATGGAACTGCTATTTACTATTATTAGTTTTCTGCTGCGTTAATGTAGATAAATGTGTTTTACTTCAAAGCTTTACATAGAAAATAAAAAGGGAGTCGTTGTCACTTCAAAGTTCAAAACAACCAAAAATACACATAGGTTAGGTTAAGGAACAAAATCATGGAATAACCAAACACAAAAGAAAATAGTATTCTGATTACTAACCTTGACCTGAAAAAAACACAACTTAGGAGGAAGGTCTAAATAAGGAGCCGATAACAAGTCAATATATTTAAGTTAAATTCAATTCAAGTATTTAGTGTTGTAACTTGGTTTAAGTTAATAATATGTTTTTTTTTTTAAAATATGGTTGTAAACTCTTGGTTTTAGAAACATATTGATTATGTTATGTACTATTTACTTATTATGGTTTATATGAATTAATTATATGTATTTTGTTGATGTATATTTGGTACTTTTTAAGGTTATTTGGAGTACAATTAAAAATTAGTCTTATTAAAATTTTTAAGGTTTATGTCTTGTTTAATGTATTAAATGATTTATATTAGGGAGAAATTTGCCACTAATTTTAGAGACACTTATCATCATTAATTAGAGAGGGAAAATATCCCTCGCAAATCATTTTATCTTACCATAATTGTGACCGATATAAGTAATCCGTCACAAATTTAGGAACAGAAAGGACGAAACTGTCACGGATATAGTGATGGAAACGAGTAATCCGTCACAAATTTCGTAACTATTAGTGACGGAAATTTAATGATCCATGCTATTTTTTTTACCCCATTTTTAGTGACAGATTTATTAGTCTTGTGAGGCAGAATATCCGTCTTAATTTGTGACAGATTCTAAATTCCCTCACAAATATTTTGTGACGCGTGATTTAGATACGCATTTTAGTTCATCGCTAAATCCGTCACTAATACCACTTGTGTCGGAATTTGACTGTTTTATCGACGAATTCTTACTCTCTCTAAATTTAATTTTTTTAGTAGTGATAGAAAGGTCAAACATAGCATCAAGGGTCGACCGTAATGGATAAGCAATCGAGCTACTATATAATGGATAAGCAATCATAATTGAAGTCATTTGAGCGTTAAAATTCTTGTAATTATCCAAACCATCACTTTTTTTCTTCTTCATATTCGTTTATCTCTATCGTCAAGATATCATTCCCGCACACTCTTTTCGTTCATTGTCACGTACAATGGTTCAATGTCATTCCAGTGTTTTGGCTGCTCAATGATAACCTTGCTACCACCCCTAGTGGTGGTTGACAACATTTCACTTTTACCATACATCAAAATTTTTTGCTCTCATAGAATTTAAACAAATTTTGTTGTTTTCTTGATTAAATAGTTGTAACACATTAACAATGAAAGAAAATAGGTAAAATTTATTAGGAAAAAACAAATGTAGTTACTTTTATTCAAACACTTGCTTGTGTGAGTGTGCCTTGACCTGGCCTGACATGAAACTTATAGTGATTCTCACTCACCTCAATTATATTTATACCCTACCCTATATAAAACAGATTTCTCATGTCGGTGTACAAGACCAACCATGAGTGATGACTGTTAAATCTTAGCTTAATTGTAAATATTAGCTTAGTTGTGATTAGTAATAGATGGTAACTACTTGTAATTACAGTAGGTAAAGTACAGCTAAGTATACACTATAAGTAGCCTTGTGTATTCATTTTTCATTTTCTCATGTATCACAATGATCATCAATAATAATTTCTCTTTGTTTTCTATTCCTATCTGTTACTTCTAATATGGTATCACCGCCATAACGGTCCCTTCTGCCGCCGTAACTGTTTCTTAACCGTTTCGTAACCAATTTTTCCGGCATCATGCCGCCCCGTGTTGCTCCCGTAGCTCCTCAAGATCCATCGAATGATCAATCCTCGCCGTACTATGTGCATCCCGGTGACGGTCCCTCCTCCGTCAAGGTCATTCCGATTCTCACCGGCTCCAACTATCATTCTTGGCACCGTTCTATGCGCCGCGCTCTCGGCGGTAAATTGAAGCTCGAATTTGTTGACGGCACCATTCCTGTTCCCGCCGATCACTTTGATCCCTCATTTCGCGCGTGGAACATGTGTAATATGCTCGTTCATTCATGGATTCTCAATTCCGTTTCCGATTCCATAGCTCAATCACTCATCTTCATGGAAAACGCAATCGACGTTTGGCACGATTTGAAAGAACGGTTCTCACAGTCCGATCTTGTTCCCATCGCTGAGTTACAACAAGAAATCTATGCTCTTAAGCAAGAATCGAAGACCGTCACTGAATTCTACTCCGATCTGAAATTGCTTTGGGAAGAATTGGAAATTTATCTTCCAATCCCTAACTGTAGTTGTTGCCAGCGTTGTACTTGCGAATCGATGCGTCTAGCTCGCGCTAATCACTTTCTCCTTTACATCATTCGTTTCTTAACTGGTCTCAACGACAATTTCTCCATGGGGAAGTCTCAAATTCTTCTCATGGATCCTTTGCCTCCACTGAATAAGGTGTTCTCCATGGTTCTTCAGCACGAACGCCAAGGTAACTTCTATCCTTCTGATGAATCTAAGGTGCTTCTTAATGCCGCTAAGTCCAAAGGTTTTTCCTCCAAAGCTCGTGTTTGCACTTTCTGTGGTAAGGATAACCACATTGTGGATAACTGTTTCAAGAAACACGGGCTACCTCCTCATCTTAGGAGGACCTCTTCGGCCAATAGTGCTTCTATTGAGGGAGGAGTTGAAGATGCACCTTCATCATCTTCTGCAGGACCAATTATCACACAAGACCAAGCCTTACAGCTCATTGCTCTACTTCAGAACTCTATCCCTAGTCAAGACTTGAATAATGCAGTTTCTAATCAGGTTGGCTCCACGGATTTCACTGGTCATACATCAGTGAATGGAGGTAAATCTTCTTATTCCTTTCATGCATGTAGCTTAGGTTCTTGGATACTTGACTCTGGTGCAAGCCATCACATGTGTAACTCAGTTCAGTGGTTTCTTTCATACAAAGAAATCACTTAAGATAAAGCTGCCAAATGGTAATTTTGTTCTGGCCAAGCACACATGCATTGTTCAATTTTCCCCTAACTTCACTATAACTGATGTGCTGTTCATTCCTAATTTTTCTGTAAATTTGTTATCTGTGTCACAGTTGTGCAATTCCACCAAATATTCTGTTAAGTTTAATGGTTTTCAGTGCTTCATCCATGATCAGGCTACCAGGATGATGATTGGTTCTGCTGATATGTTTGAAGGATTATACTATCTTAAGCTTGCAGATAAGGATGTACAAGCTCGCACTGCTAATGGATCTGCTTACCCCAACACAGTTATACCAGACAAAGCCTTGTGGCATTTCAGGCTAGGACACACTTCTTTACATAGGATGCATTTGTTACACTCTAAATTTCCTTACATTGTAGTAGATAATAAAGGTGTGTGTGACTTTTGTCACCTTGCACGCCAAAAGAAAATCCCCTTTACTGTTAGTATGAATAAAGCTGTTTCTCCTTTTGATATAATTCATTGTGATATTTGGGGTCCCATTTCTACACAATCTATTCATGGTTACTCTTACTTTCTTACTATTATAGATGACTATAGTAGATTTACATGGATCATGTTAATGAAATCAAAAGCTGAAACTAGGCAAAAATTAATTGATTTTGTGAATTTAATTGAAACACAACATAATGCTAAGGTTAAGATCATTAGAAGTGATAATGGTGTTGAATTTACTATGCCACAATTCTATTCTTCAAAGGGGATTATCCATCAAACTACTTGTGTAGAATCCCCTGAGCAGAATGGAAGAGTTGGAAAGGAAACACCAAGATCTCTTAAATGTTGGTAGAGCTTTACTCTTTCAAGCAAGTTTACCTAAGAGTTTTTGGTCCTTTGCTGTTCAACATGCTACCTACCTAATAAATAGATTACCAACTGTTGTTTTAGGAAATAAGTCTCCTTATGAATTAATGCATAAAACAGTTCCTTCTTTAGAAAATTTGAAAGTTTTTGGATCTCTTACATATGCCTCTACTTTGCAAAATCATAGAACAAAATTAGAACCTAGAAGTAGGAAATGCATATTTTTGGGGTACAAACAAGGTGTTAAAGGGACTGTGCTTTATGATCTTAACAGTAAAGATATTTTCTTGTCTAGGAATGTTATTCACCATGACCACATTTTACCCTATCAATGTTCCACTAGACCAACTTGGCATTACCACTCTACTTTCACCTCTGATCCTGTTGAACCAGTTACCACCAATCCTGTACACAACACTGCCAATGACACTAACTTACCAATTTCTGAGCCTAATCTTTTAGACACTGCCCATGACTCTCCTACTGTCACTTTGCCTAACACAGATCATGCTACCATTTCCTCAAAATCAGACTTCATTACCTCAGATTCTGACACTGCTCCTTCATTTTCATCTCAACCTTTATGCTCAGACTCCAATACCTCTCCAACCAGATCCATTAGAAAGAGAACTACACCTCCTTACTCTTCAGATTATGTGTGTGATTCTGCTATCATGTCTTCAGACTCTTCATTGTCAGGTACACTGTATCCTCTCTCTAATTATCATACTCTTGATAATTTGTCCCCTAAATTTCATGCATATACAGTTTCACTTACACACACTTCTGAGCCTAAATCTTACTTAGAAGCTGCAAAATTTGATTGTTGGCAAAAGGTTATGAATGATGAATTAGAAGCTTTAGGCAAGACAGGTACTTGGTGTTTTGTTGATCTGCCACCTCACATCAAACCCATTGGGAGCAAATGGGTCTATAAAGTTAAATACAAAGCAGATGGGAGTGTTGAGAGACACAAAGCAAGACTGGTTGCTAAAGGGTACAATCAAGTTGAAGGTCTTGATTTTTTTGACACTTTTCTCCAGTTGCAAAATTAACTACTGTGAGACTGCTTCTGGCTATTTCTTCTGTTAAAGGCTGGTTTTTGCATCAACTTGATGTTAACAACGCCTTCCTCCATGGAGATTTACAAGAGGATGTGTACATGATTGTACCAGAGGGTGTTACTTCTCCTAAGCCCAACCAAGTTTGCAAACTGTTGAAGAGTTTATATGGTTTAAAACAGGCAAGTCGAAAGTGGTATGAAAAGTTGACTTCTCTGCTCATTCAAGAGGGATACAAACAATCTAGCTCTGATTACTCCCTTTTCACTTTGCAATCAGATGCTCATTTCACTGCTTTATTAGTTTATGTGGATGATATCATCCTAGCAGGCACTAGTCTCTCTGAATTTGCTCGAATCAAAGGTATCTTGGACTCACAGTTCAAAATCAAAGACCTTGGTTCTTTGAAGTATTTCTTGGGCTTAGAGGTGGCACAATCAAAAGAGGGGATTACTATTTCTCAAAGAAAGTATTGCCTTGATCTTCTTAAAGATTCAGGTTTCTTGGGCTCCAAGCCAGCTGCTACACCCTTAGATCCTGCAGTCAAACTCCACAATGATAGTGGCAAGCCTTATGAAGATATATCATCTTATAGGAGATTGATTGGTAGGCTTCTGTATTTGACAAATACAAGACCTAACATCAGCTTTGCAGTTCAACAACTAAGCCAATTTCTACGCAAACCCATTTTTGCTCACTACAATGCTGCATGTAGAGTAATACGATACCTTAAACACAATCCTGGCAGAGGCTTACTATTTCCCAGACACTTAGAGCTTCAACTACTTGGTTTCTCTGATGCTGACTGGGCTGGATGCATAGAAACAAGAAGGTCAACTACAGGGTACTGTTTCTTCTTGGGGTCATCTCTTGTATCATGGAAGGCCAAGAAACAGATGACAGTGTCAAGATCCTCCTCTGAGGCAGAATATAGAGCCTTGTCCACTGCAACATGTGAACTGATCTGGTTATTATACTTGATGAAAGATCTGAATGTAACTTGCAGTAAACCCCCTATTATCTACTGTGATAGCCAAAGTGCAATACACATTGCCTCCAACCCTGTATTTCATGAGCGTACAAAGCACTTAGAAATTGATTGTCACCTTGTTCGTGAAAAAATCCAACAAGGAATTCTGAGACTTCTTCCCATATCTACTGATGATCAGCTTGCAGATTGCCTCACCAAAGCACTAGCAGCACCCAAGTTCAACAATTTTATATCCAAGCTTGGACTCCTTGACATATATGAGCCTAAGCTTGAGGGGGGCTGTTAAATCTTAGCTTAATTGTAAATATTAGCTTAGTTGTGATTAGTAATAGATGGTAACTACTTGTAATTACAGTAGGTAAAGTACAGCTAAGTATTCATTTTTAATATCCTCTAATGTAGATGGTAAACTACTTGTGTATTCATTTTTCATTTTCTCATGTATCACAATGATCATCAATAATAATTTCTCTCTGTTTTCTATTCCTATCTGTTACTTCTAATAATGACTGAGAAAATAAATTGTTGTTAGTAGTAGTGAATGAGAAAATACTAAATTGATATTAGAAATCAAGTGAAACTTTTGCATTATATCCTCTAATGTAACAAAATTGTTGTAATTTGTAAAGATATCTCAAATTTCTCTTTAGTTAATAATTTTAAGTCTAAATCGATAAATAAAAAATACATCCTATAATTAAACTAGCAACTTAAGACAAATTTAAATAGCAAAATAATTAATTAAAGACACATTTATACTGCAAACTAATTAACAAAGAATATTTAACTTAAATATATATTTTATCTCTAAGAATATCGTTTTTTGGAATCTCTAAGAACATCTCAAATTTCATTTTGATTTTATACCTCTTACAACAAATAAATTTTGAGATATTTCCGTGTTTAACCTAACCCAAGATATTTTATTGTTTTTTTTTTTTGGACAAAAGTGTGTTTATGGTCAATCTACTACATTCTGCGGGTTCAAGGCACTAGGCAGGAGTGGCACCGACCTGTGTGAGAAGGTTGCATCCTGATTGGTTATACTTCAACTTCCACCTAACGGTATACAACAATTTCCAATAGCACATTTTAGTATTTTTATTTTTGACAAAATCACATTAGACATTATTTATTTTAATTATTTGTAATGGATTCATATTTTATTATAGGACAAAACTTTGCATTACTTTAGGTGCATTTTTTGTTGTTCCACTCGCAAAGAGGTGGTTTTTTGTGTTTTTTAATTTTAGAAAAATAAAAGAAAACTTTTTTTTAATTAAAAAAATCACCTCTTTGTGAGTGGAACATCAAAAAATGCACATAAAGCAATGCATGTAAATTTTGTCCTTTATTATATTCTTTCCAAATGCGTTATTTGATTTATTTATAATATATTCATCTTTTATCTTTTTTTTTCTCACACAGATCATTTATTTTTGTAAACTATATGATTTAATTATTTATCTTATTTAATTATAACATAATTAAGGTTTTTAAACAAGGATACGTGTTAAGAGGTTGAAACATTTAATTAAACAAAAAATGATGAACATTCATCTTGTTCATCTCCATCTTTATCATATTCATCATCTTCTTCATTAATTTATAACGAAGTACACTCAAATACATCTCAAAATTGCATGAACATATGTGTTTTATTTGTTATTGTTTGCTTCAATTTTATTCTAAACTCCAAAATCAACATCCCAAATTTTCATTAAACGTTAAATTTATCAACTTAAACTTTTTTTAGGTTTAATGAAATGTTTCAAACTCTTCACATGTGTCTCTGTTTTTTTTTTGTTGGTTTTCACCACCAGTTTAATCTGGTTTGAAGGTCAGTTCTGGCATCAAGTGGTCAGCCTCCTCCCGATCGCAGTTGCGGGGAATCGAACCGTGACCCTCCCTACCAAGTTCAGCGCCAATCACCACTGAACCAACTGACGATTGATACATGTGTCTCTGTTTTAAACCCTTCATTACATTACACATATAGATAATATAAAAGATTAACTTGTGTATGTTTATAAATATAAATGATCCGTGTATAAAAAAATTTGATAAAGAGGGAATATATATAGTACAATTAAATAAGATAAAAAATTAAAACATGGGCATTTATAAAAACGAATCTATTATAAATAAATAAGATAAAAAATCAAATCATACATGTTTATGGAAATAAATTTATTAAAAATATATAAGATAAATGATGTTTTCTATGTGAATTAATTACTCAGGTGTGTTACTTAAGCACCAAAATTGAGCTTGGTTAAAAGGTAAATCACGATTATATTGGCCGGTGCTTGATTAATTGTAAGTTAAAAAAGTACTATAAATTAGAATGTTGTACCTTCTTCATGTTAAAATATTGAACAAAGAATTGAAAAATGAAGTATAAATAAATAACAGCAATAATTTTAAAATGAAAATGAAATATGGAACCAATATTTTTTTTTTGGTCTTAATATATGGAACCAATATTATCACTAAAACTTATCTACTTTCCATTTTTTTAAATAAATTTTTGGGTAAATACGTTGATACCCCCTGTAATGTGGACGAGTTTTGTTTTTCCCCCTGTAATTTTTTTTTCTTTTGATTCGCCCCTTGCAAAGTAAATTTTTTTTGTTTCCATCTTGGGTGTAAGGAATTTGCACTTTTTAAATCTGTTGAACAGATTAACCGTTTTAAAAAACAGCACTTTTTAAATCAGTTTGAACAAAATAACCGATTTAAAAAGTGCACCCAAGGGGCGAGTCCAAAAAATTCAACATTGCAAGGGGCGAGTCAAAAGAAAAAAAATTACAGTGGAAAAAACAAAATTCGTCCACATTACAGGGGATATCAACCTATTTACCCTAAATTTTTTTATTAGACATACTACGTATAATTAGAGTAAACATTTTGTTATTCTCCATAAATATGTAGATTTTCATTTTAATTTTTTTTAAAGCAATTTAAACTTTGATCCTCTAAATTTTTCGTTTTCAATTTTATTCATGTTCTTTTATGAAAGTTCACATAACATATTTAAATTTTATTTTTTTTAAAAGTAGATAGCTACATGTTTCACTTATTCCCATCACAATAGCCACCACCTCACTTCATTCCACATCGATACCCTCCCTCCACTAGACAATATCAATGTCTAACCAAAAGAAAAAGTCAGGAAATTTGCCTCTAATAATAATAATATATAATAAATAAAAGGAAAATGATAAACAGTGCACCCAGTTATTTAAATTATTTCAAAGACTTATTTACAAATTGCACATTAGTTCAAGGAACTATTTATATAATATGTGTGACATGTCGGCGTTGACTAACGAAGTTTAACATAAGGATCTAATTGAAAATTTCCAAATAGTTAAGAGATTTTTTTTATAAATTAAAAGCATCTATGCATCAAAGTGTTAATAGACATCTCGACTATGTCTATGTTGGCAGCCCTAGACAAAATTGGGGGGGTGGGGGGGGGGGGGGGGGGGGGGGTGGGTGGTTGGGGACTAGGCCTTAGTGAATCCAATGTCTGAACCAATGAATCTCCGATTGGTTCGGTTTTTTGTGTTTTTCAAAAAAGAATTCGAATTAAACTCATCGGTTTGGTTCAGATACTTTATCGGTTTTTTCCGATGTATTATATGCTATTTTTTTCCCGATATTTTTTTTTCCCATAAGCTCATCAAATACAAAAAACAATTCTTTTTACATAAGTTCATCAAATACATATACATAATACAACCATATTGAAAACAATTACAAAATACAATTATTTTCGCTTAAGTTCATCAAATACATAATACAACCATATTGAAATTAAGTTCATAAATTCTTCAAATAATAAAGTGCAATAAAAGTAAAACTTCAAGTTTATTCCCACTTAAATCGCAAAAAAAAATCAAAACAACGCTTGAAAAGTTACTGTTATGAGGGTTTGAGATGAGAGCTGCAGCGTGACGTCAAAGTGTAGTTTGCATAATGTTGAGAGTAGCTTGAGGATGAGATGATGTGAGATGAGAGCATTACCCCCTGAAAGATGTCAGAGATTTGCAAATTAATAAAACATAATATAAAATAATATGTACTTTTCGTATCTCTCTCTGCCTCCCCCTCTCCCTCCCTCCCTTGACGCAAGAAGGGTTCCTCTCTTATCTTTTCACAATTCTTAAATTTACTTTTCTTTTTTCTTTTTGTAAGGAAGCTAATGAAAGAAAAAGAAAAACTAAAGAGAAAAATTATTCACGAAGAAAAAAGGTTCTCATTGCATCATTCATAAGAAGATCGCGGACGCTTCGACATCTAATGAGGCTCCGAGTTTAGCGAATAAATCTGCATATTGATTCCCCTCTCTAAGAGTGTGATGGAGAGAAACTTTGACTTGAGAGAGTAGCTCCTTTATATCTTGGATCAACACAACATGAATATGATACTTATTAACTTGGGGACCTTTGATGAGATTGATACATTGTAGAGAATCAGAGTAGCAGAGAAGTTCATCAATACTCATGTCTCTGGCCAGCAAGAGGCCTTTGTAGATAGCATAAAGTTCAACGAGAAAAATGTCATATGTCTCTGGAATAAAGCCTGAGAAGCCTACAAGATAGTGCCTGAATGTGTTTCTATTAATGGCACCAAATCCGGATCGAACTGGAGAACCAAGGCAACTTTCATCCACATTAAGAATGGCACAAAAATAGTTATTATTGTTCCACTTGATATGTCTATCAGCTAACTTGTCGTTAAAAACGGGAGAGAAGCAGTTTCTGAAGGTTTCGACCATATCTCGGATGTTGAAATAGAGCCGACTTAAGGGCCAAGTCTCATTGTTCAGACACATCAGGTTGCGGTGTCTCCAAGACCACCAGACACCAGCCGAGAAAAGGAGAGCCTGTGAATCTGTGGCACCCAGCTGGAGCCAATCGTACACATCGGAGTTGAAGAAAAAATCTAGATTGTTAAAACCAATGTGGCTCCAAAAGCTACTTTTCTTTTTTCTGATAAAAATAATTCTTAAATTTAATTTAAAAATAGTGTAATTAAGATGTATGTGAAAAAGAAAAAAAAATACATTCGGTCTCATTTATTTATATGAAAATTTTCGTATTTTTTTTATCCTTATAATATATAAAGAAAACCTCATTTCAAAGTAATTGTATTGCTATAAAAGGTGTTGTAAAATTATATTGAAACTTTTTACTTTTTTCATAAATAAATTACATTGAAACTTGTGTAGTCAGTGTTCGTAAAATATATAAAGTGTAATTTTCAGTGTGAAATTTATCTTTTTGTATTTTAAATTAGTGTTTTGGAAACATTAATTAACACGGCCCTAATTTTTTTTACACCCCTATTTAACTTTCCACAGAATCAAACTCCACTAAATTTGGAGTTACATAGAGAGAGTAATTACCGTTTTAGTGAAATAGGGGGGGGTAAAATTCCGATTTATTCAAAATAGGGGGGGTAAAACTGCATTTAAGCCTTTAATATTTAATGTATGTTTCCAAGAAACTTACATACTCCATCCGTTTTAAAATAAATGTTGTAGTTGACTTGTTTACACATATCAATGAATAATTTTGACTAATATTTTTTGAGTCTTGCTAAGAGTGCCCCCGGGGCATTCTTTAAGGGGGTCTGGTTACCGTCCATAAGGCATCCTTATGGACCGTCCATAAGCCTTAGCCCATATGCGCGCAAACAGCCTAATTGCTACCTTACACCATTCGTTTCCTTCATACACCGCACAGCCCAAACAAAAACCAACCGTTATTTCATTTTCATTTATTTTTTGAATTTCATTTATTCTGTCCAAACAAAACACGCAAACATTCATCACCGGAAAAGCGAGAACCGTCACCGTCACCGTCACTGTAACCGTCGCCGGAAAAAGACCATCACGCAACCATCGCCGGAAAAGCAACATCATCATCATCACACTTCTATCTAAGCACACAGAGATGAAGAAAACAAAACAGGTTCGGAAACGGTTTTCATATCAACTTTTTTTTTATTCGAAAACGGTTCTAAAATGAATGTATGTTGCTAAAATTGTTCGAAATGCTTTTATAGGTGACAATCCCCAAATTAACAGTTTAATTTTTAGTTTTCCTTTCAAATTTGTTGCGATTGTGTTGTTGATATGTTGCTAGAATTGTTGGAAATGGTTTTATGGTTTTGAAAGTAATTGTATGCATCTATGAAAACCCTAAATTAACAGTTTATATTTACTTCTCATTTCAAATCCAATAAATAGTTTGTGAATAGTTATTGGAAAGGGATTCTGAGTGTTGATTTGCTTCACATCATGTGTGTAATAAATTTGGGTGTGGAATTGTTTCAGGGGTTTTACTCTAAAACCATTTGTTAAACTTAATGGTTTTTATGACATGAGTCTAACATGCTGCATGATTAAGCGTTGCTCTGATTTGTTTTACGGGCTGTTTTAGCAATGTATTAAAATTAAATCCTATTTAAAGATTTTTATCTAATTCATAAATATGTTTTAAGGACTTGTATATCTGTGGTAATGCTTTGAATAACACACACATTTATTTTTACTTCTAATTTCAAATTTGTCTTGACTTTGATGTTCATATGTTGCTAAAATTGTTGCTGAAAACCATTCCTTGTGCTAGCAAATGATTTTGTTAACACACACATTTATTTTTACTTCTAATTTCAAATTTGTCTTGACTTTGTTGTTCATATGTTGCTAAAAAATGTTGCTGAAAACCTTTTATATTTTTAACTTCTTTATATTTTTGACTTTGACAGTCTGAAACCATTTGGCACAAGGCGTGGTTTCAGACTGTCAATTAATGTGCTAGCAAATTGATAGCATTTTGTTAACATATAATGATTCACATCGTGTCTTTCAATATGACCGCTAAACACATTCATCGTGTCTTTTAGTAAAAATGTCTGATATATCGATGTCTTTCCATAAGTATATTCTGACCGTTAAACACATTACTTTGCATAAAAAAAATTTGTTTATAGTAACTGAAACCATAAGTATGGTTTAATGGTTTTGATGGCCTCTTATATAAAACCATAATAATTGGCTAATGGTTTATTTTGCACATTAATCATATAAAACCATTCTTGATAGGTTGTTCATAATCCCTAAATTAACAGTTTATTTTTACTTCTAATTTCAAATTTTTATTGATTTCATTGTTCATATGTTGCTAAAATTGTTGCTGAAAAACCATTTATATTTTCAAATTTGTATTTTTTTTCTTTGTATATGTCTGAAACCATTTGGCACAAGGAATGGTTTCAGACTGTCTTACGCCAAAACCATTTGATGCTGAAGATTGCTTTCTTTAATGCAGGCTAAAAAAACTAAGGACCTAGAGTCAATGCCAAATTTCAGTCCTGGCTTGACACCATCGGAGGAAGAGCAAAAAAGGAAGGACAAGAATCAGACCAAACGTGGTAAAAGAGGGGGAGGGACAAGAATCCGTGATGAAAGTTCAGATGATAATAATGCGGATATGACTGGTAAACGAGTGAGCAAAGTTCAGATGAAGGAATCAACAAGCCGTGGGAAACGGAAACAATCTGATGAAGGGAGTTCAGAAGAGGAAAATGCAGATAACCGTGGTAAGCTGGTGCAAAAGAGGTTGGCACAGAAAAGCCGGGGGAAAAAGAAAGAAGAAACTGATGGAAGTTATGAGGAGGAGAATACAAAGAAAGATAATGATGTTGATCAACGACTAAGGCATAAACTAAGCATACCTAAGGTCTATGACCTTATGGAGTCAATCAAAGGAAAAAAAAGAAAGGACGAGATAGTGAAGCTTTTGCGTGAAAGTGGTTTTGGTGGAATAACACATCTATGCAAATGGACAAAAATCCACACCTTCTTTGTGGAATGGGTTGTCAAACACTTTGAAAGGGAAAATATGTGGATTAGATTAAGCAAAACAGATGTGCTGCCATTGACCAAGGAAGATGTGCACCGAGTGTATGGGCTTCCAATGAGTGGGGAGCAGATCAACGTTGATCACTGCTCTCATGCGGCTATAAAGAGACTGAGAAAAGAGTTTGGGTTGGTAGGAAATTACTCTACAGTTGTTAAAGTCACTGAGTTGGAGGGAAAAATGAAATTGGAGAAACCGGAATCATGGGTTAAGGGTGCAATATGTTTGATAATTCACAACATCTTGTGCCCTACTAACAGTAGTTATGTTTCTCTCCATTATGCCCAAATCCTAGAAGACGCGTCATCGTATAATTGGTGCTCGCATGTTCTCGAGTACATGAAAGACGGACTACAAAATCCGGATGTGGCAAATCCATTAGCGGACTTCCACTTCCTAATGGTAATTATTCTCTCTCTCTCTCTCTCTCTCTCTCTCTCTCTTTCTATATATATATATATATATATAGTATTGTTAAGTGCTGGATACAATTAGTATTGTTAAATGGTTTCAAGATGTTAAACACTGAAACCATTTGTATTTTTAAATGGTTTCAAGGTTTTTGCTTAAATTGTTCTAGTAGTTTGTTATGAAACCAATTTGTTTGTGCTTGTAAACTGAACTTAGGTTAGTGGCTTTGTGGAAATGTACCTAACCTTCCTTTGCAGTCCAAGAAATAGTGTTTTCTTAGTATGGTTTAATGGTTTTGATAGCCTCTTATATAAAACCATAATAATTGGCTAATGGATTATTTTGCAGATTAATTATATGGATAAAATGGGAAAGAGATGCCCATTCTTGACTGGAAAACACAAGTTCCCATCGCTGCGTGATTGGGATGTGAAAACAGCAAACCAAGACCTTCAGAAGGTCCACAACCTTATGGGTCTTGAGCATGGTTTGACAACTGGGGTCAAACGACTATATCGCACCGATGAAGGTCCACTTCCGATGTGTTTTGATCCAGATACTTGTCCCTTATCTAAGGTGAGAGAACCATAATATTACTGATAGAAACCAATAGTTTGTGTTAAATGGTTTTACTTATTATTACATATACATAAACCAAATGCAGGCAGAGGAATATCTTGATCATTATAGAGGCTGCATACGGATCTACACCGGAGCCGTACAAACCTTAGAGAGGAGGATAGCAAAGGAAAATGTTGGAACTTCAACAAACAATGATGCAATTACAGCAGAACAGAAAGGGGTGGAGATAGCCGACACTGAAGAAGCTGAAACCGAAAGTGAAGACGGTGAAAGTGAAGACAGTGAAAGTGAAGATAGTGAAAGTGATGATGCTGGAAGAAATTCTGATGGGGAAAGGTACTAACATTTATTTTAAGTCTTACCATGGTTTAGTGATCACTTAATTGTAAATAAAATAGATAATACTGTTTGATTAATTTTTTCATACTTTTTGAAACCATGTTGCATATGGAATGGTTTCACTCATTGTTCACCAAAACCATTTGATGCTGATAATTGTTTTGGAATAGTTTTCTTTGTTTACCAAAATCATTTGATGCTCAATATTTTAATAATAATTAAATAATATTAATTTTATTAAAGTTTGACCAAATAGCACGTGTAAATGTTATCAGGGACAATAATGATGCAAATGAGGATGAAAATGATGAAAATGAGGATGAAAGTGATGAAAATGAGGATGCCAAAACCATTTCAGCATAACCAAAAGGGGTGGAGGTAGGTGAACCAAATGGGGATGAAAATAATGAAAATGAGGATGAAAGTGATGAAAATAAGGATGCCAAAACCAATTCAGTAGAACCAAAAGGGGTGGAGGTAGGTGAAACTAAAGAAGCTGAAGCTGAAACCGAGAGTATAGCTGGAACTGAAACTGAAGTGGGTGAAAGTTCGAATGTCAAAAGGTACTAACTGTTTGATTACCTAATTGTAAATAAATTAGAGAATACTGTTTGATTAAATTGTTAATACTGTCTGAAACCATTTTGCACATGGAATGGTTTCACTCATTTGTTCACCCAAACCATTTGATCTTGATAATGGTTTTCTTTGATCCAGGTTAAAAATTGTAACGATGAAAGTAGTTATTAGTGTTTAATAATATTTTTTGAGATGCTGATAATGGTTTTCTTTGTTTACCAGAATCATTTGATGCTCAACAGTTTGATAATAGTTAAATAATAATATTTTTATGTAAGTTTGACCAAATAGCATGTGTAAATGTTTTCAGGTTCAATAATGATAAAAATGAGGATATGATCAACGACAAAACCATTGATCAAAATGAAGATGATGAAGAAGTTGAAATCAATGCGGAGCTCCTTGATGATACGGTGAAGGCCGCGTGCAATGTCGGGCTGACATTGACACAGGAAACTATCATAAAGTTTCCACAATTTTTTGATGGCGGTGAAGCTGGAAATGCAGAGTAAGCAATTAATCTATATCATGCCTTTTTATGATTTTTTATTTGTGATTGTGTAAAACTATAATTACATCTTAGATCATAACTTTGCAAATATTTCTCAATCGTTTTGATTGCAGGTTGAATAAAATTGATTCAGAAAACAAGGATTCAGTGTCACAAGGAATGGATTCTGTGACACAGGAAACTATCTTGAAGTTTTCACAATTTTTTGATTCAGAGTAAGAAATGAATATATATGATGTCTTTTAATGGTTTTTTATTCATGATGTCTTTTAACTTTTTAATGGTTTTTTATTTGTTGCTGGTTTTGATGGTTTCAGCTTGAATAAGACAGATTCGGTGTCACATGAAACTGATTCAGTGACAGCTGAAACAATTCTGAAATATCCAGAGTTTTTTGATGCGGCCGAAGCTTCAATGGGGACAGAATGCAGTCAAAGTCTTGCGCTAATTTTGTATGAGGCACCGCCAAATGTGATGCATGAGAATAAGTCTGACCCAAACATCTGTATAGAGTAAGATACCAAATTAATGGTTTTTATGACATGAGTCTAACATGCTACATGATTAAGGGTTGTTTCTGATTTCTTTTAAAACATGAGTCTAACATGAACATGATTAATTAATTTCTGCACAAATAACAACATTAATTAAATTCTGCAAACTAACAATTATGTAATTTATTTGACAGTGCAACTCCATTAAGGTCCGTCTTACCAGATGAGGTAATCGATGTGGATAATGCTGAACCTGTGCAGAAAAAGAAAAGAAGGACCCATGATATGCTTTACTCTAGTGGTGCTATCCCTGAATGGAAAAGACCTTTGAAGAAGTCAAAGTACCTCTCAAGCCCCTATGATGAAGCTGTCCATGAGTCAAAAGCGACTAAGAAACAGAAGGATTTGGCAACATATGCATGGAGCGATGTGCATGATAAGTAATAACTTAGAATTTGTATTAATGATATTTCTGAATTATTAGTATTGTTAAATGGTTGAAACAAAAATCATTAGTGATTTTAAATGGTTTCAAGTTGTTATACACTGAAACCATTTGTATGGTAAAATTGTTTCCAGCTCTTTGCTTAATATTATAGTACTATTTCTGGAATATTAAAATTGTTACCTTCTGGTCTTTTGTTCTTTTGTTCTAGTACTATTTCTGGAATATTAATATTGTTAAATAGTGGAAACGAAACCATTCTTAATTTTAAATGGTTTCAAGATGTTATACACTGAAACCATTAGAATGGTGAAATGGTTTCAAGATCTTTAGTCCTTATTCTTTTGTTATTTGGTTCTAGTGAATACTACAGCTTGTAATCTTAGATCAAATACTAGTACTATAAAATCCTAAATGATTAATTATTATATAGGGATGAGATTATGTATTGCTCAGAGAACAAGGCTCATTCTTATGCTCTGCAAAGGAGTGACTTGTGGACACTTCGAAAAAATGTATGGGTGTCATGCTGGGTCATAAACGCCTGGGTCAATTGCTTGAATTGGAATCAACCAATTGACAACATGACAAGACTAATTACACCGTTGGTTAATTATGTAAGAATTATATTCCATTAATATTAATAGTTTACATACTCTTTAACTCTTTTTGGAATTAATTTTACTCTTTTTATATAAACAGGTTGACATGGAAAAATTTGCTGCTGTTAGTAAATCAATTGCATGTGCAAGATTCATTGAGAGGTTGAAATACTTCAAATACATTGATTGGAAGGCGATTGATCCTACGAAGCTAGAATATGTAAGTCTCGGTTCAAAACCTTTTATTCCTTATGATAAATTTAGTTAATACTGTTTAATAATCTGTTTGAGATAATGATTTTAATAATATGATTTTAGACTTAATTTTAGTTTAATAATATGTTTGAGATGATGCCTTTGCTGATGAAACAGGTCATGACGCCGGCAATAGTTGGGAAACCAGGAGGTCATTGTGTGTGCTTCGTAGTAAATTTGAAGAGCAAAAAATTTGAATTGCTGAACAGCTTCGCAGGGCCAGGAGAGAAATTGAACCACAAGAATGGTGAGCCCACCATATATAAGAAAATGTTTGATGTCTGGCTTTACGAGGTTGAAGCATTTGTAACGGAAATGTATAAGCAAAGGAAGATGAAAATGCCTTTCCAGTTTGCCTCATTTGAGTGGGATACACCAAAGGTGCCCAATCAAGCTGATTCAGACAGTTGTGGGGTGTTTTGCATGAAGTTTCTGGCTGAATGGGGAGGGCAAATGGAAAGTTTCAAAGGTTGGTACAAAATGAAAAAGCATGGTCCAAACGGAAAGGAAGCAACCATTATGGATCTCCGAATTGATATATGTTCAACAATATTAAGCAACTCGAGCAATTCTAGAAAAGATGAAGTGGAGAATGAAGCAACTTCATATTATGAAGAAATGTTACAAAAGCTAGCAAGTTCTTCTGCTGGGAACCATTAGTAATGTAAAATGGTTTCAGGATTTTATACACTGAAACCATTACTATTGTAAAATGGTTTCCAGATCTTTTGCCTAAGATTCTTCTAGTAGTTTATTGTTCTGGTAGTTTATTAACATCTGAACCTTTGGGCTTATTCTGTTGGCCTTATTCTATTATTTAAGAACTATATTGCACAAAATACTTTCAAATAAATTCCTAATTCTATAAATATTCATAACTCGTAATTCATATTAGTTCTTCAAAAAATATATTAAGATTAGATTGAAAATAAGTCGACAAAACTGATAAATTAGACGTAGAATAGAATAACATAATTTGTAATAAGTGATTAAATATGGGGACTAATTTGACATTTTACCATTTGTGACAGAAATGTATAAGCAAAAAAGTGTGGTTACTATTTTAGGCAACAGCATAAGGCCACCAGAATAAGGCCTTATAATTTCTTAGCCAATAGATCTGGAAACCATTTCACAATACTAATGGTTTTAGTGAATAACATCTTGAAAACCATTTATGGTTAATAATGGTTTGCACTAGAACAACTTTGCTAGCTTTTGAAGCATTTCTTCGTAGCCATTCTCCAACTTTTGTTTTTAAAGCCTCATCATCTCTCTGTTTTTTCTTCTGTTGTATGAGGAATTAATTGATCAATATATAATCAGAATTAGAACAAAAATATCAATAGTCATCAATACATAACAACAAAGACATATGATTGAGATTAACAAAAAAAGTGTGGTTACTATTTTTTTAAGTAAATAAACCAACATAGTTCTTAGATAACAGAATAAGGCCAACACAATAAGGCCTTATAATTTCTTAGGCAAATGATCAGAAGCTAACAAACTACTAGAACAATCTTAGGCAATACATCTGGAAACCATTTAACAATACTAATGGTTTTAGTGTATAACATCTTGAAACCATTTATAATTATTAATGGTTTACACCAGAACAACTTTGCTAGCTTTTGAAGCATTTCTTCATAGCCCTTCTCCAACTTTTGTTTTTAAAGCCTCATCATCATCTCTCTGTTTTTTCTTCCGCTGTATGAGGAATTTCTGCCTTTCTCTAGCTTTTTCATAATCACATTTAAGTCGTTTCTTTGACCTATTTGGATTTATTCTTTCTTTGAACTTTGGTGCAGTAGACTTCACCCCAGAAGATACTTCACCAGCAGCAGCTGCTATTGAGGACTTAGATGACGTCACTGGAGCAGGGTTAGTACGAATACCTTTAGAAAGAAGCAACTCCTCTGCCTTTTTCCCAGCTTCAAGAATACCATCAAGAAAGGTTTGAGAAGCCTCCGGATCAGCACAAACACGTGTAGAAAGCTGAACTGTAACAGCACAAATCTGTTGATATCGTTGTGCTTGAGTGGTGTCTTCAGTGGTAGCACTGATGATAGATTTCAGCTTATCTGCAGAAGGACGCACATCTCTAGTCCACCGCTTTAAAACATATTGTGAAGGAATTGTCTTCAAGGAATGATATTGCACAGAACCACCTAAGAACTCCAAAATTTTGAAAACATGTCGACATAAGAAGCCCTTGTTCTCAAACATACGACATGTGCAGCTAAAACTTTTGCTCCTAACATCAACTGTGACAACCCTTTCATCAAGTCGATCATGATCTTGAGGTTCTTGATCCATAACATCAGCATTTGAGCCCCCACCATTATCAGCATCATCATAATTAGCATCGTCTACTTCATCAGGATCATGAACCTTTTCAATTGTGAAAACATTGAAAACCATATTCAAGTCAGACCCTTTGGTTGTGTCCTCTTCATAATAGTATTTGAATGAAAGGTCATACTGCCTGTGAATAAATGCAAAGGAAGCTGGTGTGTTCTTGTTAACAACGGACCGCATCAGCTGACTGTTGGGATAATTATTTTTGGTTTTTGTGTTTGCAGCCTTGAAGTCCAACTCAGTGTGGTTATCCCTCATTCTCTGAACCATAATGTTGAAATGACTAAAGAATCGAACAAGCGAATGGTCTGGCTGCAAAAAACCACGAAGAAAAGCATTGAAAGACTCGCTCAACTGAGTTGTTTTTAGACCAGCTGTAAAATTTGACTTGACCCAAGCTGAAGACCAATGCATACGAAGTTTGTGAGTTTGGACAAGCCACCTAAAGTCTGAAGTAGGTTTTCCATCAAAACAATTTTTCATCATCTGATCCCAATTGTAGTCAAAATCTAATTCATTTTCTACATTTGAAACCAAATTATTAAACTCATCAAAAAAAGCACTGTTTGCACGAGAGCCGAGGTTTTTCTTTGCATTCTCTCCCATATGCCATGAGCAAATACCATGAAAAACACCTTGGAAAATATTCGGAACAGACTTCAACAACGCACCAGCCTGGTCGGTGTATATCGTCTGTGGTTTCTTATTGGACATACATTTCAAAAATGTTGTAAACAACCAATCAAACGTGGCTGCTGTCTCATCATACAGTAATGCAGCACCAAATAAGACACTCTTTCGATGATTGTCAAAACCAAGAAAGGCAGCTGCAATGTAAAGCAATAAAACTATTATCAGTATCAAATGGTTTAGCTGCACAACTGACTGGAACCATTCCTTGTGCAAAATGGTTCTGACAGTACTAACAAATTAATCAAACAGTATTAACATTATTAAGAAATCCAGATCAACTAGGTAGCATGCTGATTGCATAAGCAAAGTCACATACATATTAAGATCATCATCTAACAGTATGAACTACATTTATAATTGACATTTTTTAACCTGTAACAAAGAAAACCATTATCATTCTCAAATGGTTTTGGTGAACAACTGAGTGAAACCATTCCATGTGCAATATGGTTTCCCAGACAGTATTAACAAATTCTTGTAAACATAACTATCACCCTAACCACATAAAAACTACAAATAATCAGCACAAAAACAAGACATAGATTGGAAACCTGAGAAAAGCTCAAAATATGATACTGAAGCATAAACAAATGACTACCTATGATATACTACTAGTTAGATTTTTCCATGAAAAATATTTAGATGGTTATGAAAAATTTACACATGCAATTTGGTCAAACTTACATAAAAATAATATTATTTAATTATTATTAAAATATTGAGCATCAAATAATTTTGGTAAACACAGAAATCTATTCCAACCCTATTATCAGCTGACTGAAACCATTATCAGTATCAAATGATTTAGCTTCACAACTGACAGAAACCATTCCTTGTGCAAAATGGTTCTGACAGTACTAGCAAATTAATCAAACAGATCAACTAGGTAGCATGCTGGTTGCATAAGCTAAGTCACATAAAATACTAAGATATTATTAAACAGTATTACCTATATTTGTACTTGACATTTTTTAAACTGGCTCAAAGAAAACCATTATCATCATCAAATGGTTTTGGTGAAAGAATGGGTGAAACCATTCCATGTGCAACATGGTTTCAGACAGAATAAATAAGTAATCAAACAGTATTAACAAATTTCTTGTGGAGATAACTATCACCCTAACCACATAAATACTACAACTAATCAGCACCACAAAAAAAAGATAAACCTGATAAAAAGCTCAAAATACTAACCTAATGGCCGATATTGATTGTTTGTTCGGTAAGTTGTGTCAAAACTAATAACATTTTCAAATAGGGAATAATCATGCTGCATAATTCCATCTGACCAGAAAATGCTAGCTATGTCTTCTGCAGCATCAACTTGAATATCATAATAAAAAGAAGGTTTCGAACGAGCTTCATTTCTAAGGAATTCCTGGATCACCGTTGCTTCACCAACCACCATCTCCTTTTGACGAGCTGTCATCAAATAATTCTTTAAATCCGAAAACCGAAACGGAAGATTCCCTGTACCTCCAACTCCCTGACCCATGACTTCATAAGAAGTTCTCATCGACATTCCAGCTTTCGAATTGATTAAAGCAAGTTGTCCTTGAACTTCATTCACTTCTCTAAATGACCTCAAGTAGTGCGAATGTTCTGATTTATGTAACGCATGACAATGATCCACATCCCACTTGTATATCTTGTAAACACTCAAAGCTTTATGCCACTTCAAAGATATCCCAGCTTTACAACCAACCCTTTCTTCCGGTTTCTCTTTCACTTTCTCAAACTCAATAACAACTGGACTATCTGATGTTGACCTATTCTTAGGGTTAAGCAAACTTCCCCTTTTGAAACCTTCTTTGTTACAAACAAAACGGACATAATGTATCTTGTCTGATTTTTTGTTTTTTGAATTGACCTTCGACCTCAACTAAGTCCTAATGGAAAATCCAATGTTATATGCGTAATTACCATAAAACTTTTCAATCTCTTCAACAGTTGCAAATCCTAAAGACTCCCATGATTTCTTATTCGTAGGGGAGTAACATTGAGACATATCAGAATTTGTTTCTGAGCTACCAGCATGACTGAGTGATGGAGTCGATGTCAAATCCATCTAAAACATAAACAATCCCTATACAAAGAATAAAACCATTATCAGCATCAAATGGTGTTGGTGAACAACTGTATGAAACCATTCCTTGTGCAAAATGGTTTCAGACAGTGTTGACAAATTAATCAAACAATATTAGCAAATCCCTGTAAATTATTCTATTCTAAACATTACAACAGACATATCTATCGCCCTAACCACATAAATACTACTGCTATGTAGCAGACCCCATCTAAACATAACAAGCCAAGTCACAAGACAAGAAAAGCATTACAGCAGCCAAACAAACAATCTACAACTACAATCATTATATAGCCTTCAAAACAATATTATAGCAAGCATAAGAAATTCAGTACACATCAATATTAGAAACTTAAAATAAGCAGAATACATGATAAAAAAACAAGGTACATTATAACTTAAAAATGAATTAAGCCAAAATATCCCTATTTAAAAATAAAACCATCATCACCATCAAAATGGTTTTAGTGGAAAACTCTCTGAAACCATTCCTTGTACAAAATGGTTTCCAGCAGTGTTAACAAATTAATAAAACAGTATTAAGAAATCAACCAGGTAGCATGCTCATTCATTCATTCATTCATTCATATATAGCACCAACACAACAATATGTAATTATGCAACCAGCTCATTTCCAAGCACAACATGCAATATTACTAAGATACTGCTGTTTTCATGTCTTCAATTTTTCAATCCAAATTTTGCTGCTGTAGTAGATAGTGGAACTAATGAGTGCTCATAAATGCAATACTGCTATGGTTAATTTCAGTATATTTGTCAATATAATTTTAAAAATCATTCATCACCATTAAGTTAAGGACATGGCCTAAAAATAACTTTCTTGGCCATTTAAATAATAAAGAAAATTACTGGTATAACATGTGGAACTTATTTACGTAAATCACTCATGTTTTATGGTAAGTTCTTAGGAGAGGAACTTGATAATTATGATGATATTGTTAATTTCCAATTCTTGTATAATTTAGTAAATAAAAATGTGTTGACTTGATACCTGAATATCTAAATATGTTAATTTCTACATAAATCATCCTTTTGTCTTTAGAATTTGATCATTCTTCTGTCAACTATCATTAATCCATATGCATATTCTTTAGAGATCAACTGAACAAAATTATTATTATTATTATTATTATTATTAAAGTTGACACTAATGCTTCATGATTTAAACCATTTCTTGTACAAAATGGTTTCCAGCAATACTGCTATGGTTAATTTCATGATATTTGTAATGAATAGTCTTGAGCAGAGGTAGATTGCATATGAAATTCACAGATCATGATTAATAATGGAAGAATTCAACACAAAACCTAACAATGGAAGAATTCATGCATTACCTCTTCAAAACACGAACGTGATGATATTAGAAGCTGTTTTCGGCGACAGCGACGGAGATCGGTGACGGTGATGATGATGATCACGGCGACGGAGATTGGTGACGGTGATGATGATCACGGCGACGGAGATCGGTGACGGTGATGATGATCACGGCGACGGAGATCGTCGAACAAGGAACGCGAGATCGTGAGAAAATTCAGTTAGCTGTGATCGTTGCAAATCTATGTGATTGTTACACGTGTAACTTGTGATCCGAAGGCTCAAAGTGACTTATGGACGGTCCATAAATGAAAGCCTTATGGACAATAACTTACACCTCTTTAAGGATATCAAATTAAGAGATTATTCTTTAGAAAAGTCAAATAGTTCAATTTCCAATGTATTAAATGTACAAACTTTTATAAAAATTTACTACTATTTAAAGATCTTAAAGAGTGTCTCGGGAACACTTGTTAGCATTTTCAATATTTATTTTTTTCATAAAAAGAGGGCAAATCCAAGTGATATCTTTAGTTATATATTATTAAAAATTATAGTTATATATTATATTAAAAATTATAAAAAATTAAGGTTTAAACATCATTTTCGTCCCTGTAAGTTCATAAATTTTTTGTTTTAGTCCCTATATCTTTTTTTGTTGCAAATTAGTCCCTGCATGTGCAAATCTTTTTGGTTTTAGTCCCTAAAGCTAAAATCCGCAGGAAAATCTGCAGGAAAATTCGCTGGTTTCCTGCGAATTTTAGTTTTAAGGGACTAAAACCAAAAGATTTGAACATACAGGGACTAATGTGCAACAAAAAAAGATACAGGAACTAAAATCAAAAAATCACGAACTTACAGGGACGAAAATGATGATTAAGCCAAAAATTAATATTGTAAAAATATTCATCGAGGTAAATTGAATAACATTTTATATGCTAGCATTTGTTTTATATATTATTCAAAAAATATAATCAAAGTAGATTATGTGAATGATGTTCATAGTTAAATCATGACTTATTTTGAGACATATATGAATAAGGGTGTAAGCGGATTAGAAAAATCCAATTGAACCGACGATTCAAACCAATCGAAAAAAAATGATTTTTATGGTTCAGATCCAAAATCAGACCAAATCAATTAAAATCGGTGTGGATTGGTTTCGATTCTCATATTCAGTTTTTAAGAACCAATGAATCGAATCAATAGTTTTATTATTAAACATATATTTGTTTTAGCCCGATAACAGACAACATACCACATCTAAAGCTGACCCAACTTATTATAAAAAGATATGGTCCAACTTAGCAACACTCTCACATTGTATTTCTCTTAAACCCTAACTTAGAAACATAACACTCTCAAATATCAGTCTCACAAAAATACCTTAAGCAAACTTTGTATTTGAAAAATGTATTGTATTTTGTATTTGTTTACCTATGTCATTGTCATTGTCTTTGAAACCTATTTTGTATTTGAAACATGTGTTTAAAAACATTGTCATTGTCTTTTCTTTTATATAAGGTGTATGATGATAATTGATTACATCAAGTGCACGTTACGTGTGATTGAAAAAATAATAGCGAAAATATATCGAAAAAAATAATAGCAGGAAATACAACGCAAAAAAAAAGCGCTGCACACCTGTTAAAGTATCCAAACCAAACCAATTATTTTGGTTCGATTTCATTTTTAAAAATACTAAAAATCGAACCAAATCGAACCAATTGAAAATTCATTAATTCAAACACTGGATTCACCAAAAACTAATCCAAACCGATCGAATTACACTCATACATATAAAGTAGTAGATTAAATATTTGATAACATTTAATTCTAGGGGTATAATTGAAATAAAGGTAAGGTCATGTTAGCCACCCTTCGAATTAAGGGGACGTATTTTTTTTTTGTAAGAATTAAGGAGACGTCTAATAGTACATGTACTTAAAAATATGGTTAAATTACACATTTGGTCTCCTATATTTATTTTAGGTTTTAATTTGATTCATTACGTTTAAAAAGTTTCAATTTGGTCCCTTACGTTTATTTTAGATTTCAATTTAGTCCATTCCGTCAGTTTTTGCACATGTGACAGACGATTTTCTTACATGGCAGACGGTTTGCACACGTGGATTGACACGTGGACACCTGGACACGTTGACACATGTCCAATTGAAACAGTGAAACAATGGAATTTGACGGAAGGGATCAACTAATGCAAATGTTGATAATGTAAGGGACCAAATTGAAACTTTTAAAACGTAAGAGACCAAATTGAAACTTAAAATAAACGTAAGGGACCAAATATGTAGTTTAGTCTAAAGATAATAAATACTCCCTCCATCCCATTTTAAATGACCTTTTTTTGACTTAGTGTACTATTCATTTGACCTGCTTTGACCTTATTTTTCTAGTAATATATACATGCAAATATTAGCATATGAGATGTTATTTGATTTGTCTCGACGAGTACTTTCAAAATATACCATTTTTATAATTTTTAATAATAGATAATTAGAGATATTAACGATTAAAATTATGCATTGACAAACGTTTCAGTGGTCAAAAAGTCATTTATTCTGGGACAGAGGGAGTATACTTTAGTAAAAAACTAAATGATTATTGGTCATTGGTTAAGAAACCTAATATTGTTAAATAGTTTTGGAACTTGTGCATTTTATCTTGTCAAATTGTTAATTATTAAAAAAGCAAATTTCTATAGGATAACCTATTTTGTCTTGAAATTTGTGCATTTTATCTTGTCAAATGATTTTTTGCATTAAAAAAACAAAAACAAAATAAAATGCATTCTTGTTAACATTAATAAAAATGCATTCTTCAAATAAAATGCATTCTTGTTAACATTTTTCTTGAAATAATAATTTAATTTTGTAACATTAAATAAGCTCGTTTATTTACCAAACATTAAATGAGTTCCTCATCTTTATTTTATTTTGAAAATTTTTCTTAAGGAAATGGTAACTAAAACACTTGTTAAGAAGATCCAAAATAAAATTTTATTGTGAGAGTTATGTATTCAATAATTTCTTTATTTTATTTGAAGTGTCCTTTTTTAATTTCCTAACAAGTGTTCTTAACCTAATTTTTTCTTTTATTAAGGACTAATTATTTTTACTCTAAAATCTCTAATAATAATAATAAATACTATTCTTTTTTAGACTCGGTTACCTTTATCTTTTTTAACAAAATAACATTTCACCTTCCTTATTTCTTCTTATTAAAAAAAAAAGGTTCAAATTCCTTATTCTGTATTTTGATCATCTACTCTATTTTTCTTTTTCCTTATTTATTTTCTTTGGAAACTCTTTCCTTTTCATGAAAAACACGTTTGGAGTTTTTCAAGTTGTAGCCGTTATAACAATCTAAAACCACGGTTTACTGTACACCACCCACAATCAAATAAAAATTAAACAAAAAAAGTGTTAATCTCTCTCTCTCTCTCTCTTACAATATTTTCCCAAACTCTCACTCAAAAAAAATTGATTTTCTTAATTTGGGTTTAGGGCATAAATCACATTCTATCCTTTCTGTTTCTCTCTGACAGAAACCACCCAATTAGAAACCAAAAATAAAAAAATAACCGTTTTTTTTATTTATTTAATTTAGTAAAAAAATAATTTAATTAAATCTTTCAAATTTTGATATTTTTTTATTTAATCATTTCTCTGCTGCGTTTTTCATTTCTCCACTCATCACCGTCTTATATTCATTCATCGTGGGTTTCGTGGGTAGTGAAAAACTCAAAAACCCACTTTCAAAAACCGTTTTTTTTTCTCTCTATAGTACCAAACCAAGATAAAGTTTCAATTTTTATCAATTTACCCAACACCCATTTGTTTAATCTGCTTGATTTTGATTCACAATGGAAAAAAATTTGATCTTGAGAATGGTGTTAATGGTGGGTGTATTGAGTTGTTTTTGTTGTTATGTGGAAGGGCTTGGTGTTAACTGGGGAACACAAGCAACTCACAAATTACCACCAGAAACTGTTGTTCAGATGTTGAAGGATAATGGGATTCAAAAAGTTAAGCTTTTTGATGCTGATGATACAACAATGAGTGCTTTAGCTGGTAGTGGAATTGAAGTTATGGTTGCAATCCCTAATAATCAACTTGCTGATATGAATGATTATAAGCGTGCTCAATATTGGGTTAGGAAGAATGTTACTCGTTATAACTTTGATGGAGGAGTTAAGATTAAGTAAGTTTTTCTGTTTTTTTTATAATCAACTTGATTTGATTTGATGTTATTGAGTATTGATCTGCATTTGATGTTTAAATATCCTTGATTGTTTGTATTGGTTTTTGTTTTTGTTTGGAGATTTTGTGTTTGGTTTGTTACTTTTATAATCCTTGTATTGTTTTTTATTCATGGTATGGTTTGCTAGGTTTTTTTCTTATGTTTTTCATATGATAAAAGTTGAATCCTTGAAGCCCCTTGTTATGGTTTGATTCATGGCATTTTGTTTGATGAGTTTTTGGACCAGACAAGGTAAAGTGGGCAAAGAATCTTTCAAAAGTGATTTTTTTTTTAATTTAATAAAGGAAGTTTTATGTACTGGGTTATTCTCTCAGAATTAGATTCTTTAATTGGTAGTAATGCTTGATTTAGTCCTTTTAGTAACTTTTTTCTGTGATGAGGAGAAAGGTATTTGTTCAGAGAATCATTTTACCATTCTTGGAAGGAAATTTGTATGTGTGTGCGTGAGCGCGGCCGAGAATAATAGATAACAGGAAATTTTGCGTCAAGAAGGAATAACAATGCAATTAGAACTCTTGATGCATTGTTGTTGCTTCTCTGTGACTTGCAGTTCTTCATCGGTGTTGTCAATCGTGGAAAATAGCAGTTTATTCAAATTTTACTATGCTATAGCACCGTTATGGCTGCATTTGACGATACTTGGTTTCATGGGATTTATTGAACATTTTGAAGGAAAAAGCTGCTTCTTATTATTAAACACCGCATCTTAAACTTTTATGTATGGATATTCATTCAATATTGATTGCTTCAACTTCGCTTTAAATGCTAATTTTGTCAGTGTTAATTCTTAAGCAAACTTGTAAATCATTTTTGGAAAAAATTTGTAATGTTGGTTGCTATATTTGTTGTCGTCTTGTTTTTGTGATCGGATTGGTCAAACTGTTAAATGACGGCATTTTAATGCTTCACAAATGCATCATCTCCGGCTTTAGTAGGAAGCATTAGAACTATCAACGAAGTGTATATTTTCTTTCCTTGCCGAATTTTGACTGGTTTTAATGTGAATTTGTGGTTTCTGTCTATCTTTCATTTCACAGATATGTAGCAGTTGGGAATGAGCCATTTTTGAAATCTTACAACAATTCATTCTTGAACATCACACTGCCGGCACTGCAGAACATTCAAAATGCCATTAATGAAGCTGGTCTTGGCGACACTGTAAAAGCAACAGTGCCCTTAAATGCGGACGTGTATATGTCTCCAGTCAACAATCCTGTTCCATCTGCAGGAATATTTAGGCCGGATATCAATGGTCTCATGACTCAGATGGTAGCATTTCTCAACAAGAACGGTGCACCATTTACCGTCAACATTTACCCCTTCTTAAGTCTTTATGGAAACGACAACTTTCCTTTCAATTTTGCCTTCTTTGACGGAGCAGACAACCCGATAAATGATAATGGAATCCTATACACCAATGTCTTTGACGCAAATTTTGATACATTGGTTTCTGCTCTCAAATCAGTCGGTTTTGGCGACACACCAATTTTGGTAGGAGAAGTAGGATGGCCTACAGAAGGCGACAAGAATGCCAATACCAACTATGCATTAAGATTCTACAACGGCCTTCTTTCAAGGCTCGCAGCAAACAAAGGAACACCTCTTCGCCCTGGATTCATTGAAGTTTATCTGTTCGGACTCATAGACGAGGACGCAAAGAGCATCGCACCAGGGAACTTTGAGAGACACTGGGGAATATTTCGATACGACGGACAGCCAAAGTTTCCAATGGATCTTTCGGGTCAAGGTTCAAACAAACTTCTAATTGGTGCACAAAATGTGAAGTATCTTGATTCAATGTGGTGCATGTTTAACCCTGATGCTAAAGATCTCAGCAAACTTGCTGATAACATTAATTTTGCATGCACCTTTGGAGATTGCACTGCACTTGGGTATGGATCTTCTTGCAACAGCCTTGATGCTAATGGAAATGCTTCTTATGCATTCAACATGTACTATCAGACGCAGAATCAGAATCGTCAAGCATGCAATTTCGAAGGTTTAGCTAAGCTTACAACTGACAACATTTCAACACCTACTTGCAATTTCCTAATTCAGATAGTTCCTTCTGCAGCATCTTCTTTTATGCCCTCATTTGCTGTTTTGTTGTTTATTGCTTTTTCAATGATTTTCTTGGCTTAGTATTTTCTTGTACATACAATAGAGAGATGGTACTATTTTTTTTTTATTTTTGGTTTCAACATTTATTTGGCCGGATGATATTTAGCTTATTGACTCATTTAATAAATAATTTTTCATAGATTGAGAGTTTTTTATTTTGATAGTAAATAGTAAATTAATTCCTTGTAGGCTATGCATGATCTTTTAATAAATCAGAACCAAGATGGCATCACTCTTATTACAAACACTAATAGATATCTTAGGACTATGCAAAATTGAATTCAATCCATAAGAATCTCTAGTGTATCTATTTTAGATATGAATTTCATATTGAATCTTTTATATCAAACAAATCTCAATTATTCTAATGAATAACTACCAGTTAGCCGTTTTTTTGTCAACTTTGTATAGTTTGGCAGATTTCTTTTGTCATTTGAGGAGCCAAAATATTAGAGTGTATATATATATATATATATATTGTTTTTTTGTTCTAAGGAAACTAGTGCCTATTTATAAGAGATGACAAAGAAAAAAGAGGGAGCCATGGCTCCACCGTTCCTTAAGGCTTTGTTTGTGAGTTGGGTTTTGGAGGGGAGGGGAAGACTTATTTTTCTTTTCTAAATTAAGAACACTATAAAATGTTTTTAAAAATAATTTAAGTGTGATTGAAGTATTATGTGATCACTTATATTTTTTCTTTCAATTATTATTTTAAAATAGTAACTATATATTCTTTTTAAATTCTTTTTAAATAAATTCTTCACCTAGTTAGTAAAGAGTTTGAATAAATTCTTTTTAAAGAAACAAACTTAGTTTGAAAAAAAATTGAAAAAAATACTACTTCGAAACGTATGTTCCAAAATTAATTAATTTCGGATCTTACAATCCAAAATTAGTCAATTTTGGATTGTAACTTCCAAAATATAATTTTTTTTAGAAAAAGGTCACTTCGGAACGTACGTTCCAAAATTAGTTAATTACGGATTATAACTTCCAAAATATATAAAAAAATGCCACTTCGGAACGTACGTTCTAAAATTAGTTAATTACGGATCCTACGATCCAAAACATTCTTAGGGATAATTTGGTCAAAACGGAAAACCTAAGAGCAGTATAGGGGGTCAAAAGAGCAATTTTCAACATATATAGGCCATTACATCCCACCAATCTTGTAGAAACACTTTGTCCTCAAGGTAGAACTTGAGATTCAATTACCAAAACAACCCAAACTTTCACGTGTGCCCCCTATGCTTTCAATTGCCCTTTTTGCTGCTTAACTTGCGAGTGTGTAAAAAACACAATTTTCGGTAAAATTGCGTTCGTGAGATAACCTGCGAATTGAGTTCCCATTTTAAAATGTTAACATTGTCGATGGTCAGAATTTCTAGTTTTTGGTACAAATGAATGGGTTAATAAGACATATGAGTAATTATTATTATTTAAGGGTTAATTCGTCGTGATAAATTAAATTGTGCTATTGCTTGGGGCTAAGAGTTGGGCGAATGTTCGTGCTCTGCGTGCGGTGCTTAAGCTGTTCGAGTTAATGTTTGGCCTGAGAGTTAATTTTCATAAGAGTATGTTAGTCGGGGTTAATATCTCTGACTCCTGGTTAAATGAGGTTGCGTCTGCTTTGCGGTGTAGAGTGGGGAAAGTCCTTTTCCTTTATCTGGGCCTCCCGATTGGCGGTGATCTGAGGTTTCCGGGTTTCTAGGAACCGGTGCTAGCGCGCATCAGGAATCGATTGTCTGGTTGGAAGAGCCGCTTCTTGTATTTTGGTGGTCGTCTAATTCTGCTCAAATCTGTCTTGACATCTCTGCCTGTCTACGCTCTTTCCTTTTTCAAAGCCCCCGCAGGTATTATCTCTTCCATTGACTCTCTTTTGATTAAATCGGGGGGGGGGGGGGGGGGGGGGGGGGTGAGGATGCTAGAAAAATCTCATGGATAAATTGGAAAATTGTTTGCTTACGTAAGGAGTATGAGGGCTGGGGGTTCGACGACTTAGGGAGTTTAACATTGCCCTCTTGGGCAAGTGGTGTTGGTGGACAGAGAGGGCTTGTGATTTCGAGTGTTAGCAGCCCTTTATGGGATGGATTAGGGAGGGTTGAGGGAGGGAGGATGGGATCAGCGTGGTGGAGGGAGATAGCGAGGATCAGGTGTTTACTGTGAAATTTGGTAAACAACGCTAGTTTGAGTTATTACAAGAGAGATCAACTAGTAAATTTCGGGACATAGTGCTTTTGTTTATATTTTCAAGATAATTAGTATTCATTATTGTTCTTATGTTTTCAATATTGTTTGAACTTTATGTGACTTGAATTGTCAGAAAGAGTGTTTATTCGAATGAACAAACAGAAGGAGAGAAAAGGTCTAAATTAAATGAACAGAGGATTGAATTGGAAAAGAAGATAAATTGCATTGAATGTAAATGTTTTACAAAGAAAATAGATGGTTCACAGTTACATACATTCTCCTTCGATCACTCGTTTCTCTCGTTGACATGGGTACTTTGAGTTTAGTAAGGATTTTTGTATTTGGATTGTGACCCTTTGCTCCGATCACAGAACAAAACTATTTATAGACACTAATTCCTAACTGCTAATAACGTTTAATTTATCTAAAGAGAGGATGCGTGTCTTGACACGTATTTTGAATTTGAATTCTCCTTAATCCTTTGATTTAGCCGTTGTATCCATCGAAGTCGAAATAGCAATGCTTCCCTTGAATATTTTGCTAAGTCCACACTTTTCTTCTGTACAGCGAATGCTTCGACCTTATAGACGTTTCGACCAAGTCGAAAGAACCCTGAAGAAAACAATGTTAAGACTAATGCTCCAGACAGAACATTTGATGATATGTTCATGCATGATTATTCATTAAATTCGTTGGCTCTGAAAACCAAACATCTTTAATGACTTTTGAAATAATAAAATAATTAAATGGAATTACATTTATTATTTTTAATCATGCATTTAGAACATATTTTAACTTAGTAAAAATATGGGCTGACACCAGGGATGGTGTAGGAGGGCTTAGGGATGGCTGGTTGGAGAGAGTGTGACGAGGAAGGTGGGGGATGAGTCAGATACTCTATTCTGGTCCGATCCCTGGCTGGGCGGGATCCCTTTGTGTGAGAGGTTCGGGCGCCTGTACGATTTGGCGGTGTCCAAGTCGATCACGGTAGCGAAGATGTATTCTTTAGGGTGGGGAGGCTTGGGTGTGGAGGCGTCAGCTGTGGGTGTGGGAGGAGGAGATGCTGAGGGAGTGCCAGATTTTACTTCTACCCGTGACTTTGCAGGTTGAGCTTCCAGACAGCTGGTTGTGGCGGCCAGATCCTGATACCGGTTATTCTGTCCATGATGCTTATCAGATTCTGACTTCTTAGGACATAGTTACTTTAGAGGCGGCTGAGGACCTCCTATGGCACAAACAGGTTCCCCTGAAGGTGTCTATTTTAGCATGGCGTCTCTTGCGTGATCGGTTGCCAACGAGACGAATTTGGTTGCTAGAGGCATTCTCTCTCCAGATCTTGTTCAGTGTGTGACAGGTTGTGGTGGTGCTGAGTCTGCCCAACATTTGTTCCTCTCCTGCGGCACCTTTAGTTCTATCTGGCCACTAGTTCGGGCTTGGATTGGGTTTTCGACGACGGATGCTCACAACCTCTCAGATCATTTTGTACAGTTCACTTATTCATCAGGCGGCCTCAAGGGCCGGCGATCCTTCTTGCAGCTCGTGTGACTTGCTTGTGTTTGGGTCGTGTGGAATGAGAGAAATCGTCGTGTATTCAGCGATTTAGAGGCTTCTATGCACCAGTTATTGGACAAAGTCAAGATGTCTTCATACCGGTGGTTGCGAGCGACTAATGTTACTTTAGGTTCTAACATTCATTGTTGGTGGTCGAGTCCTTTGCTCTGTTTTGGAATCGACTGATTATTGTATTATCTTGTTTTTGGATCCTCTTGTAAACTTGGGTAGGTCTCCTTGGCACACCTTGTGCTGAGGGGTCTATTTCTTTTCGTGGTTATATATATTTCATTTTTGCCTGTTCAAAAAAAAAATTCAAATTGTGAAATATAATAACAGGTTACACAAGTAGGAAAATGGAAGGGATTCAAAACAACCTAACTATTCTTCTCATCTTACTCTTTACTTATTTTTTATGTTTTTAATTCCAACAAACTCAAAACCCCCAATCTTTATTGCTTTTCTAAATTTCTGAATTCTCTTTAATTGTATCGTTAAACACAATCCCTGTGGAGACGATCTTACTTTCTACTTTATTACTTGTGACGATTTTGTACATTTGCAAATAAGTCATCATCCCTCTATCATATTTTTGTACCTATAAATTGGCGATGTAATATGATTTAAACGACATGATGTATGATCTGATGATGACAAAATATCATTATCGATAAAATTATTGAAAAAATGTTTTTAGAAACTTAATTTAAAATATATTGTATCATCATATTTTAGATAAAATATTTGATGAAAGAACCAAAACTATTAGATTTTAAAATAGAGCAATCCATTGTACAAAATGGTGAAAATAAAAGAATCAAAACGATAATTAAGCCTAATAAGAATAACAAAACACCCTCCTCTCCATATTTGCATATTCAATTTATGTTTGATTATTACTCCATTATTTAGTTATTACCCGTGCCTATCTTTTTCTTCCTCCATGTGAATCTTTATATTGTGGCGGGACCATTTGATTTTGAGGAGGCAGACAAAGAAATTGAAGGTCATAGAGCTTGTTTTCTAGTTCTCAACTATGCATCCTTTATAATCTACAAAACTATACACCCATCGCTCTCTCAAAAAGAGACCTACATATACTGCTTTATAATTTTAAGCTGTAATTAATTTCAAGTGTTCATTTTAAATTTGACAGTTTAAATTATTACCTTCAATCTTTTTAATTAAAAACAATTGACTTTTTAGATTAATTGAATAATTAATATATCTGATTTATATTATACACAAACTATATCAATTACAATGTTTAATAAATATAAAATGTGATTTGTTTCTTATTAAAAAAATTGAAGAGAGCATATAATAATCAATTAACCAATTTTGGCCGAACCAAACTAAACCGTTAATAGCGGTAAATGCATTACATATACTCAATTACTGCGTCAAATCCATGTCATTCAAAAAACTGCACAATCTTAACTATGTGTCTCAAAAAAAATCAACACACACTATTAATAATTAGACTTCATTTAACGAGAGAGGATTCATTAAGTGACATTAGGATTAAAAAAAAAAATTGAGTCATTAATTTGGGAGAAGAGAGAAAAAAAAAGAAGAAAAAGCTGAAGATTTAAACAATTGAGGAACATGAGAATTATTTTTTTGAGAGAATCTATTTTCCCATTTAAATTTAACCATCTTTTTGAAAAGAGTTTAATGGATATGCTTTGTCGGTGTAAATTAATTTTACACTGACATCCAATAGATATCAAACATTTCTCCATGTCATACAATTGTAGTGGGGTCTAGTGGGGTGATTTGGCGGCATAAACGGTTGGTATTGATTGATAGTGTAAAATTAGTTTACACTGTCTGTGCATATACATTTTTCTCTTTTGAAAATTTCAGATTCTTTACAGTTCTAAGACGGTCATTCTACTTAGACTAATATACACTTTAATATATCACACTTGAATTGAACAAATACAATAATTAAACACCTTTATAGAATGTTTAATCAAATAAATCTCTTTCAATAAAATTTTGGTTAAACAACACATTTGGTCCCTTACGTTTATTTTAGATTTTAATTTAGTCTCTTACGTTTAAAAAGTTTCAATTTGGTCCTTTACGTTATCAACGTTTCCATTAGTTGGTCTATTCCACCAGTTTTCACTGTTTCATTGTTTCAATTGGACGTGTGTCAACGTGTCCACGTGTCATGCCACGTATGCAAATAGTCTGCCACATAGGACAAAACTGACAGAAAGGACCAATTTGAAACCTAAAATAAATGTAAGGGATTAAATTGAAACTTTTTAAACGTAAGGGAGTAAATTGAAACATAAAATAAACGTAAGGGACTTAATGTATAGTTTAGGCTAAATTTTTTTTTGCAGTATTTTAATTCGAATTTTTATACTACTAGTATTTTACGTGTTTGTTTTCACATGGATGGATCAGATAAAGACAGCTTCATAATCAGTGATTTCATCTTTGACTTAACATGAGATTTCAAATTTAAATTTTAAGATTAGTGGAGGGAATTTGAGTGACAATTCTTTAGCTTTAATAATTAGCATCATCATCAATCGTTTCAATATGATTGGATGGACATGTCATTTGAAATCTTAATGGCACGAATCTACAACATATCTTGATGTCCTCTTTGCTATTGAGGTGACACGTATCCCTTAGACATCTCCAATAAGGGTATCATAGAGAGTTTCATAAGTTAATGATTCGTATCTTACTTTTTATTATTATTGGAGTTCCATGACGTGGCACAGAGGGTATCAAAATTGATGATACAGTATTTTATTTAAGGTACCGTATCATCAATTTAATGTTACCTTTTTATATATATAAAATTAAATAGAATGGATCACTTGCTAATAATGTAGGATATCCAAAGTTGTATCACCATTGGAGCAAATTATGTATGAATTGCATAATTATTACATGGTATTGTGGCGACCACTTTTTAGTGATGTATGATATTCAAAGTGGTATCACCATTGGAGATGCTCTTATAATATTAGAGTAATAATATAATGAGGCAAAAAAAAATTGAAATGAAAACTTAAAATTTAAAGAGAAGAAAATGTACAAAACTAATTTTGGTGTCGAATTTCTTAATATTTTTGTGATATCCTCTTAAATCTGATTGAATTTTTTATTAGTTTTTGGAAGTTGGACTAAACTCAACTCACCTGCATATGTAAAACAAAACGTGCAAGAAAAAAGTTTAAGAGATTTCAGCAATTCGTCGATCATGGCTTTGATGACGTCGTACCCGTTTTCATGACTGGGTTGTCCTGTCATCTCTCTGTTGAGGTATGGGATCAGTTTTACCGAGGCCCCATGGTGGACGCCAAAATGTTCTTGCTAAGATTCCCGTGAATGAGCCGGTTATAATGATGCATTGGACTCGGTAGGAATATTCCTGATCCTACGTATCCCTTTTTGTTATTGGGAATCAGAGTGATGTAGTTCTCTTCTAGAACCGACATTGGGAGCTAATCTTGAGGTGTTAGCTGAGTATCTTTCTCTAGTCAACACTGGTGCTGAGCTAGGATTTTTCTGTATATCTCGTGATTGAGTTCAATTCCTTGCTAGTGTCCTGGAACTCCTTTATATAAGAGTCCTTTTAGGTCGGAATGGGCGGTTGGCGCCTCGTGTCCTTTTCCTTCGGAGGCGGAGAACGCGCTCCTTATTCGTCGGGCGGTTGGAAACGTGCCGTTGTGTGAGGGCATGTGTCCCTATAATAGGGCGAAGATCGGGTCCAAGCATATCCCATAGGAGATCGTGGGCTCGATCCATGATAGTGGGCTAGCCGGGGCTAAAAGATGATAGGCCCAATAATGTAAATACGGCGAGCCCAATAGATTCCAGGAACTCGCTCAATCCAAACAGTATTTAATAAAAATCTATAAATCATTAATCTTAATAGGTATCAATAACATATTAAATAATTTTTAATTTCTCTAAAAAAAAATTTGGATGATCCATATGATATAAACTTTCAATTCAATTGTGATTTTTATAAAATTTGTATACGTTATAATGTTATTCATGTTTGATCCACCATGAATGCCTTGTCTAACTTATTTATATTAGAATTTTCCCTATTTTAAATATCGTTCCCCCTCTTCTTCTATTTTAGCGTAGAGTCAAATCAAACAAATTAAAAGAACAAGAAAAAGTGAAATTTGAGGAAATTTTATATTCTTGTCCATTTTATTTCAAACTCAAAGTCTATAGAATTTGTTAGTCACGTGGATGTACATATATATCGTAATGAGGTTATCTTATCTTCTCAATGGTAGTGCATGCCAACTACCAAGTATGAATAAATTAGGAGCACTCCCACATGCCAATACTGACATATAGCATATGATACCATTACCATATGGTGCAAAATTCGTCGTAGTTGTTACATTGAAGAAATATTCAAAGGTATAAAAACTACTATGACCATATACCAAATTGGAAAGATGAGAAAATTTAATTCACAAGGAAACATCATATGTGTACTCTCCTCTCCACCTTTGAATTTTGACCATAATGACATACATACCCTACAGGTAGTTCAATAATCTATATTTTTACACTCATTTTCCCATTTGGTTTATTTTGAGTTCTTATATCTTAATCCTATGATAAGATAGAAATGGAAAAATACCTCACCCCACCTAATACCTAATGAAGAAATGTGAGGGTTTGGACATTGTTTTGAGTTGCAACAAATACTACTCTCCAAAAATAAAATTTGGATAAAATGGCACAAATTTCTTTTGGTTTACTCAATTGTCTTTGTCTATGATTTACAAGTTTAAAAAAAGTTCAATTTACATCGAGGAATTATTCTCTGCAACTACGACTATTTGTGGAAGACCTATGCTATGTATAATGGTATGGGGCTCTTGTCCCCCAAAATGAATTATTTTCCATGGAAATGTCTACAAATTGTTGTCTCTATATAATATATTTTTTAAAAAAATAAATCTAGATAGTTATAAAAGATATTATAGAATAAATTGATGCAACTTGTATCATTCTTTTAACACTATAAGCCCATACAATAATACAAAATATGTCATCATCATATACTAACTGGAAATTGCCTTCAAAATAAAAGTATACTAAAAGGAAACACCATCTACATATTATAGACTATTTTGGGGATTAATCTGTGTCATTAAATTGTATTTTTGTAAGAATTCAAAATATTTTTCTTTAATGAACATAGTGTAGACTATTTGTTTGTCCCCATTATTTAAAGTTTTTGGATCTGTTACCGATGATTACACACAAAGATGCCCAAATTATGACAATTTTCAATCAAATAAGAAAAATACTATAATTTGAATTGAAGCGGTGAGAATGTAGCGGCGTTAAAAATTTTAAAAAGGGTTTCAAAGTCTACAGAATTTAGTCTAATTCGAGAATAATTCTCGAACAAGATGTAAAAATTAGATATACTAATTACTCATGTATCCAATTCATGCCAAAATTATGAATCAAAAGAAAAGAAATGCATATGGTAGGTAGTTTAAAGAGGAGAATGAGACAAAATGAAACAAGAAACTAATCCATAATAAAATCAACTAATTAATCATAGCACTAATTAATCACCCACCTAAACACTCTATCCATGTTTCCAAATAGTCAATTTCACCTAAAATTTAAACTTTGATTTACATAAATAAATGTATAATAATACTAATTAAATGACTAAACTACTCACTCACTAGGATTAGAAGATACAACATTCATCCTCATTTCCATAACTTTCTTATGTGAATTTGAATGCAAATAACTGACAAAAGTAGGACTCTTAGCAGGCCTATACTCAGGCAATAACCTTCCAGATTTGTACCTAACACCACAAGCATTGCATAATGTTTTTGGGCCTAATGGGCCTGCCCTCCATTGTGGTGTCTTTTGTGACAAACAATGTGTACACCTCCTTGTTGGAATTGATGAATTTGAACCATTGTTGTTAACACTAACATCATTATTATTATTATTATTCTCAAAATCAAACCTTTCCTTTTTCACAATTACTTCACAATCATCATCATCTTTTGTTACATCTTTAGGTACAATGAGTTCACTATCAGCTAACCAATAGGTTTGTTTCAGAAGAGGTGGGTCAGAACAAAGTGATTCATTTTGTGGGTTTAAGGTGTTTGATAAAATGCTTAAAGGGTTTTTTGGTCTTCTTGGTGCTGAAAGTCTCTTCCTTTTGCTTCTTGCTTTCCCTGGTACTGTGAAATTTTGCATTGCTGACTCATTTGGTTGTTTCTTTGTTGTGTTTGAAGGTTTTGATGTGATTGTGTTCGTGTTGTTTTCAACATTTGAGGGTAACAAGACACAGCTTTGTGGGCTTGAAAAACAATCTTCAACAAACACTGAAAGCCATTCCATTTCAACATTCACTTCCTACATTAAAAAGTTGTTTAGTCAAAACAATAAAGCAAAGTACATGTTTGGATTCATCATGGTGGCTAAACATCCTTGATTTTAGCAAAAAAGCTATTTTGGAGCTTTTGGTCAAAACTAAGTGTAAATCCAAACATAGTAAGTGTGTGTTTGGTATCACTTTTGGGTATGCCAGAATTACGGCTAGACTTTGATATATCCACCGTGATACCAAAAATAAGCTAAAAGGAAGACATACATTATACAAACATTTCACTAAACCAAGAAACATAACATTTTAAAGCTATGAACTTTGTAAAGAAATAGTTAGTCAAAACAATAAAAATCACTTTTTTCAAACAAAGAAACAAGAAATCATATGTTAGAACAAGGAAATAACTAGGTAGGACTTAGGACAAGTTAACTTAGCTAGAATAGTAAAGAAACATGAACAAATGAGAAAAGGGTGAAACACTATACCATGTTCTGAGTAGAAAAGAGGTCATCAAGGCTACTTGAGAGGTTTGAGCAAGAAGGGTTAAGGAGCTTATCTTGTTTGGACTCACTAGAAACTGATACATTTTGGCAAACATCCATAATTTTTGATAGTTTAGAGTGTATAATAAATTTGAACACAACAAGAGAGGGGAAAATGGTAGGGAGAAAGAGAAAAAGAAAGCCAAAAATGGTGCTGTAAGTTACAACTCAACCCTTGTCTAAGTTCACCTTTTATTATGGTCCTTGGTTTTTTGTCGGCAGATTATTAAATATAAAGGTAAAAAATAAATGAAATTCAAATTTATCAAACAGTGATAAAAGCAAACATCACTGTCCCATGCAGACATAGACCAATCACTTTCTCTCATGTTACATTAATTAACCTTTTGTTTACCCCCAAAAATGTTTACAGTAATTATAAAGTTTTTTCGAGAAATTCTTTTGTTAAACGTATTCAACAGTTTTTTTTTTAAGTTTTACATTTATAAAATGGCAAATCTTAAACATTGCACCCCTTGTACTAGTTAAGGAATCAAAAGTAGTAAAATTGTCTTGAAATTTGTGTAACCAACCTTTTTTTAAAGTATAAATTATATTTTTTTCAATGTAAAATTTACTACTTTTGGGTTCCTTAACTAATGCACCGGATGCACTTGCACCCCTTAATAAGATCATTTAAGTTTTCTAACTAATAAATTACTAACTTTATGACTTGCTGCACTGTTATTATTCTTCCATATATTCTTTCTTCCAGTTGGGCTTCACGTCAGTGTTTTTGTAAATGTATGATAACGGAAATGTTGTTAACAGTGCAACAAGTTAGCAACTTAAAGGACATATTTATTATCTGAAAAACTTAAAGGACTTAACGTCTTAACCGTTAAGAAAATTAATCTTAAAGGACCTCTAATTGCATTTGACCGAAATTCTAATTTGACAATTTTTAGAGGCGATCCACAATATATCGGTATTTAAAATTGTATCGACGATATATGTTTTTATGATTGAAATAATGACTTAATTGATACCAGTTTGATTAAAACAACGGAAAAAAGACGTAACTCATATTCAACTGATGATAATCATGTCATTATTTTAGTCATAAAGACGACGAAAGTCGTAATGTTTTTACTTTTAAAAAGTATGATCGACAGTCGTTAAAATTTATGATGATTTTGAATATTGATCCAGTGTGGACCACTTTCCATAACATTTGCTAGTTCTACCGTACACAAGTGAGATAAATCTTAATATTATTATGCTTTAGCGTTGCGTTACCAAATTCAATGCAGAAAATCATGTTACCGCAAAAGCTATGTTTTAGGGCTTCTATAAATTGCAGTTAGAGGGTCAAAAACGTCAAACCAAACACGTGCTATATTATGTACACGTGAATTTTTATTATTGAATCCATAAATTTTATTATTGAGTGAATAAGATTTATTGATCTATTAGGAAAAAAAATACACTTATGCATAATGGAGGACTATTTTATCGGCAAACATGAGACAAAATAGGGACCTAGATTTGTTGCTGTCACACAATGAGCCGCAACAAGTTGTTCATAAGAACTAAAGTATGAATCTGAGCCGCAACAATCTTTAGTCAAATTTTATATATGTTTCAACTTATCTATGAGTCTCCTATCGATCAAAGGGTTAATACAATAAAAATAAAATTATGCGAAATATTTTTCATACACAAATTTTGACAGACATTATTTATATGGTTTCCAAGTTTTAGTTAATGTTTTTTTTTTCTCTTTTCTCAAGTGTGTGTCCTCTCATCTCAAGTATCATATCCGCACTCCATCAATGATACACAATATCGAGATATGATGTCTAAAATCATTTGTCCAAAAATATCACAATTGTTTTTCACTAGCATATTTTGCTATTTCTATTTAATGTGGGAATTTTCCCTTAGTTTTGAGAGTAAAAATGGTTGTTAAGTAGTAGTTTGGCAGAGAGGAGAGTAAGTAGTAAGGTCCCTACTCCCTTCCTCCCTCACGCTTTCACACTTTTGCTTTGAAAACTTCTTAAAAAAGATGCATTGGGAGAGTGCAATAAGCCAGAGCACAGTCTGGTTCTGGCAGTGTTTGCAGTTACAGATTCATTAAAAATGATTTAGCATTCAGATTCAGATTCTTCTGAAATCTTTTTAACTTTTGGCTAACTGTGGTCCTAATACTATTGCAATATGTACTACTCCTTATGCAATACTCCTAATATATTGTGGTGTAACACTGCTTTGTATTTTGTTAAATTCATAGGTAAAATAGTTATGTATGATGCATAACTATATGTTGCTTTTAACAAAAGATTAACATCAAATTTAAGTAACATTACTTGACTGTATGTGTAATATTCAACTGAACCTTGTCGATATGCTGTTCCAATTTAACCAAATAGGATCATGATTTGCTTTCATCTTTATTATATTTAAAGTGAATTCTTTAGTTTTTTTTTATCCAATGTGCACTAGATTAATCCTAAAATATACCTTAGTTAACTATTTAACCACCTTTTAAAAAAAACCTAGTTAATTAATGTAGTATGTAGCAATTGAATTTTTTATCATTTATTCAAAGTATCTGAATTAAATATCACTCAAACAAATCATATATTGATATCGAGAACTCTTGTTTTTTTTTTTTGCTTTCGCACCGGTTCCGACCCACCAAAGGTGGGCGACTAATCCGGCTCGTGCGTAGAGACATGCGCACTGGCCAAGCGTTGTTCCCCCTGGGAATCGAACCCGGTATTCCCCGGATACGTCCTTGGAAGGAGCTCCTTGCCACTTGAGCCCAATCAACTTGGAAGGAACTCTTGTTTTTACCAAAAGAAATGCATACCATATAGAGCTGCGCTTTTGGAGTGTTACTTATAATAGCTCGGATTCCTTTTCTATGTATTTAATAAGTAAGTTTTTTGCCTTTTGTGGAAATCAAATCATGTACCATGTGGTTCAAATAGATATTCAATCTATTCTCACTTTCAATCGATTCTCACGGAAGCCAAAAATTCTACTAAAGAGGGGTAGAGAAGACCATGAGATATAACGCCGAAATTACCTACTAAATATGTAGAAAAGGGGTCGGGCTATTACATTACGCATAAACTTATAGATGATTAAAATTGTTTTGGCCTTATCAATACAATCAATCAAAGAGAAGAGAGAAATAAAAAGGAAAAAAAAGATTGGTTTCCATTATAATGAACAAAACTTATGAAAACGAAAGTTATTTTATAATAATATATAGTAAGCAAAGACAAAACTATCTTAAGTTTTAAGTTTTATGCATTCATATAGTATGCATTCATATGTCCTTTAAGTTTTATGTTTGTAACAGATTGATTCTTTAAGTTTTTTAAGTAACAAATAAGTCCTTTAAGTTTGTAATTTGTAACATCTAGGTCCCTCAATTACTTAAAAAATAGGAGCTAAATATTACAAATTACAAACTTAAATGACTTATTTATTAATTAAAAAACTTAAAGAACTTATTTATTACTTAAAAAACTTAAAGGACTTAAATTCAATTATAACAAGAGATCTTATTATGATAATATACATTCAAACTGTAACATTCGGAAGTACATAAAATAGTTGAAGTCTTCATATATATATTTTACATTTTCAACTTTTTTACCACCTCAATCAAGTTAACCCCTCCCCCACCTTTACTAGTATTTCTTCAAAAAAGAAATAGTCAACCTTCAATATGATCATATATGATTATTGATTGACAAGCAAATAATTAAAAACCAAACAATAATCCACCACCAATATATATGTGCATGATGAATCTTATCGCGGGTCCGAAGTTGGATGAGCCATTTAATGAAAATGAATGATATAGAAAGATGTACTTTGCTCTCCCCATGTATAAACATTAATTACTTGTAATAATACGTAAGAATTGAAGTTCAAATCTTAATATTTCTATCTTTTTTTAATCACGGATACTCCTATTTATTCACTTTAAAAAGTAAAATTTTTGCCACTATACTAAAAAAAAAATTGTAATTTGAAATATACAGCAGAGTGGTAACAATTACCAAAAAAATGACCGGTATAAAACTATAAATAATTTTCTTTCTAGAATGTAATTATTTTCAAGACGTGTCAAATACTAAATACGAATAATTTTTTCAACTAGAATTTGAATATTATTATATAAATATAGCACATTCGGCTAAATGAATAATTTTTATGACATTTTTTTTTAATTCTTATAGAATGAAAGAATTTTGGTTTTGATTTATGTTAAAATTTATTTCTCGAAAATTTCAAATTATATGCAAAAATAAACTATTTTTGATTTTTGTGAGAAGAAAATTGTTTGACATAAAATGACCATACAACTTCTATTTATTTATTTTTGAACAAACCATGCAACTTCTTTTGTAAGAAAAAAAAACCATACAACTTATATTAAACACTTAATATTTAATAACAAATCATTGATGAATATACTTTACACACAAAAAAAAAAAAAAACTAAAAATAATAGTTTCAGGAAGGGATAAAAACTTTAGTAAATAGAAGAAAAAAAATGGATAAGGATAAAATCAAAATAAATAAATAAAAAAAGGTATAGGTAGAGATCAAAACTAAATTGTTTAACAATTTTTTTTACAAGCTAACCTTGTTTTACATAAATTTCAATCCATTCTTAGGGCCTCATGTATATGACATTGCACATAGCTAATGGGCTTTTAAATCTCTTTGGGTCTCACCCAAAATGCAGAGGGTTCAGTCTCTCCAATCAACCCTAGTAAAATACAACCGCCAAGCCAACCATGTCATGGTCACAACAAGACAAGTAGAGGTCCCACTAGCATGGTTAGCTTCAGATTCAAATTGGTTTGAACAAGTTACCACTCAAGTTACCGCCAAGTACTTTCACTCAACTTATTACCGCCAAGTACTACTTTGAAAATGAAAATGATGATGCATGATGTGTTCACACTTCGCACTACAATTATACTAGTAGGTACATTGTAAGGTGACAACTTATGCTTTGACTTAATGTGTACTTTTGAAAACACCAAATTATGGTGGAAAATCATGGTTAACTAATCAAAAACTTTGCATCGGAGGTTCTCAATTTTATACTAGTAGGAAAGCTTCAATCTCACAGTGGTAATTGTCTGTTGTTCAACTAAACATACCCTTAGAGGCTTAAAGTTCATGTCAATGATTGTCTTGTTTGCTAATCATAGTCTAAATATATCAATATTTTAATGTATCTAAAAAATGAACTTCTTCTTATGTTAAGGATTAGAAGGAGTATGTTACAGGGAAATCTTATTATTGAATTAATTAATATATAAATGTTCATGAATGCAATATTATTATGAAAGGTGGCCTTGGCGACAGTGTATTGTGGCCAAAGTAGGGGTTTAATTCGGGCTTTAGCCCTCCTTGTAATCAAAAAAAAAAAAAGTAGGGGTTTAATTGAGTAAAATGGATGACTTAGCTTTTATCATCTTCTCTTTTATTTTTGCGAGATGGAAATTATTTTCCCTTCTTTTTAGTAGTTTTCTTCACCCATATTTTGTCTCACTCGGTATAAGTATGTGGGCTTGGCCAATAGCTCAAGTCGTGACATTAACTATGTCATAATATTAGTATAGCACGTCTCAAATAAGAGATTGGTAGAATAAATATGTGATTTTGATCTGGAGCTATCTATGCTGAAAACAATCTTATTTGAGTCTAGAATTGAACCTTAACCTACAATATTTTATGATTGTTCATAATCCACAAGTAGAAGGTTTGTAAGAGCGAAGTGCTTATACTCCCTCCATACCAGGAGTATAAGTTACTTTGAAAAAAAAAAATATACCAAAATATAAGTCGCTTTACATTACCAATGAAGCATTTAATTCTATTTTTCATATTATACTTTTTAACTATTTATTACTCTATCTTCTTTCAATACTTCAATTTATTTTTTCCTTATCATAAATGAAGAACAATTTTGTAAATCAACTCATAATTTCTCTTTTCCATACAATATTAATTACATTTGTTAATATGTGTAAAAGTGTTAAAATAACTTATATTGTGATACGGAAGGAGTAATAGTTAACCAAGTTAATAAGGATATGACGATCCAATAAATTTGTTGATATTATATGAAATTCGATGAAATTGTTTGTTACTCATAAATTCACAAGATGTAACTCATCTATAAGTTAAAGGGCAAAGTTAAAATAATGAAGGGAGCACTATTTCCTATTTTGATTGGGAATGGAACAAGATGGGGTCTCATAAGGGATGGCTCTACACAATTTAAGGACACCGCTAGCAATAATTTCACCACATGAAGCGTGGGGAAGGACAAAGAATACAATGAAGGAAATTTTTAAATATAAACAATAATAATGTGGTAGTAATAAAGGCAAACGATCCCCACCAATATGGATATGTAAGAAATTGGTTGGATTCTTTCCATACTCAAAGGCCTTGTCACATGTATCTTTCAATTCAAGTCTCTCTCTATCTTTTTGCCAATCCACATCACTTAATTTTAAGCATGCCCTAAGTTTTAATTAAAACCACATTGATCCCACCTTAGATTTTGTACACCATACCACTAAAATGGGGGGAAAATTATTCCTCCTTAAAATTGCACATATTGTAAATATTTTATGCAGAATGCAATTTTGGCCATTGATTAATTGATCAAACGGTTTTGATTCTTCCACTGTAATTTCTCATAATTTTAATATTCTCTTTTTATTGGACGATTGAAAATACTTATAACATTAACATAGTTACGGCGTATAATCTGTTTACGCATTTACCCCACTTAATGATTAATAGTATGAGTAACAAGTAGTGATTGTAGACCACTTTAAGTTACCTCACTTTTGTGTATGCAAGGTGCCTCATAAGTACATAAATACATGAAGAGATAATAATACCTTCCCAATGTAAATAGCATTATAGCATAACTACCAGTCACATGTTATTAGTACTATGTTATTTGTTACATATCACATGTTAGTATATTAATTGATTACCGTACTGATACATTGTGGTCACAAAAAATAATAAAAATTGTTTGCAAACATTTTTGGATGTACAAGATTGCTTGCAAATGGACATAAATATGTGGAGTTGTACTCTGATGAAAATGTGAATAAATCCTGGGGTCAAATTCTAGTTAAACAGTATAACTTGTTAATTTTTTTAGGAAAAATTCTTCTTTAAGAGGTAAAAGTATGGTCACTAAACTACCTAACAAAAAAAATCAATTCTAATATGAAAACGGTACATTATTACTGCAATACACACGCACATTAATTTCAAAATTAATATTATTAATAGTCATGTTAGCTACCAACATGTAGCACAAGTGATAGATACACTTGGATCTATCATCCATTTGGCCATGGGTTCACTTCTGGCCATTCCATATGAAAAAAACATGCGGTTATTTCGTGATATTAGTCTTTGTAATTGCACGCGTATCATTATTTGCTGTACCAAAAAAATTGGATTGGAAGACTTATTTAATTTTATTTTTTTTGACAAAAATGATTTGAAAGCTTAGTATAGCCTACTTAACAAAAATAATAATATAACAGACCTATTTTCCTTTTCAGTGCTAGGTATGCATATTTTTGTTTGCTGTATATTTGGTGTTATGGTGTGGCATAAATAGCTGTAGTTGCATCAAGTAGGTAGAAATAAATTTTGTGGTCCTATTTCAACACACACCCTATATTTTCAATATTACTATGTCATTAGATATCTTCAATTAATTTCCTTTCTTAACCATCTCAATATAAATTTCTAAACAAAAAACACAAATAATTAGAAAACAATTAAGCTTGTAGAAATATCTTGAGGCGCCCATTAAAGAGTAAAAAGCTTCAATTATAGAGGGTTTTAAAAAATAAATCCAAACTGAAAATAATTTGACTAACAAATCTCATTTTATTTGAATAGATAAATAATAAGGATTGGCTATAAAACTTGGATAAATAATTTTGCAGCTCAAAACACCTAAAAAAATCATGAGTTAGTAATTTATATGATATCAAATCTCTCTGATAATTTTGTGGAAGGCTCTATATAACCTATAAACTTTGACATGCTAAAACTTACAATTTAGTAGGCAGTTCCATATCCATAATGTCTTGGGGAACAAGCTTTCTAAATTATAACTCATAAGGGTAAGCAAACATAATGGATGAGAAGGTTAAATTAGTTGCATCAATGTGTTCATTTCACCAAGATTAATTACATAGCAATTGTGTTCATTTCACAACATACATTAGGCAGGAATTCACTATACAAATTTTATACAATCCTTGATATTGAATATCATTGTTTACAATTAACATTTCATCATCAATTGTAGTTACTTAAAATAACCTACTTGTGAGGATGTTTTTTTCTTTCTTTGCTTTAGTGTGTTTGGTATCACACACCAGAGATTAACTCATGGTTCTAAAGAGGTACTTAGATACTGACGCCATTCGTCGGGTGTTCCCTTCCTTGCTGTCAACACTCGTAGAGCTGCTGCAGTTAGAGGTATGGAGAGAATTTCATAGTCTTTTGGTGCCTGAAATACAAGGGTGTAAGATTATTGATAGAAACATAAATGAATAAGTGGTAGTAGTATGCTTCATTAATTTTGGTAGTAGCAAGCGCTATCACGTTGCCGTTTTATGCTAAGCCGTCATATAAAGGAAGTATATTCGTTGTTGTTTGTTAATATGGAAGTACCTTTGGGACCTTGATCAACTTCATTTTTGCTTCCTCTACGGACTTTCTACCTTTCTTTGAGTTGCATTTGGAACAAGCAGTCACCTGTATCGGAAAATATCAATACAAAATCATGGTATACTAGGGTTATAGATCATACACATAGGAGAAAGAAAAGGCATAAGAATAAGCACGGGGTAAAAGCTCATAAGGCAACATGACAGCAGGCATCCCTCGTTATAGAAGTCAGTTTTGTAGGATTGAGTTAGGCCTAATCTATATTTTAAAATGGTATCAGAGTTTGTCCATGATACGTTGGGCCATCCTCTATTGGATCACTCGGGTCACGCACTACGTCTAGTTTTGAGCGTGAGGGAGGATGTTGAAGATTCCTCACTTTATAAGTTGGTTTTCTAGGGTAGAGTTACATCCAACCCAAATTTTAAGACGAGCAAAATTGATCCCCGAAGAAAAAAAATTGGGTTAACCATTAACCTGTCTGATTTGGATTCAACGTGATAAATGTGTTGCAGTTATTGATTTTGGCTTCCGCTCTTAAATGGTAATTATTTAATGATGATTTACTGAATGTGTAATGTGAACTAACCGATCTTAACCTAACGGCTGAGATCAACTCATGTGTGTAATTGCGTGCTGTTTCGACTGCAGCAGATCCGCATCCTAACCTGCTTAAGTGACAAATACACTTTTTGAAGCCTTCTCTCTCTATCTAAAATTTTTGTTCTTCAGCCTAATGTTTTTCTTTTGGGTTACAAAAGGGAAAAAAGAAAGAAAAAAAAAAAAACAACCAGAAACTAATGGCGAACAAAGATTACACCCAAAGCATTGCAAGAAGGATGTGGACAAATCGGGGGAGTCTTGCAAAGCGAGGAGGCTAGAGGAAGTGTTTCAGACATAACTTCTGATTTTCCATGAAAAGCATGAGACAGGTTTTTTCATGGAGATCGATAACAAACATGCACTTGCAAATAGTTAATAAAATGGGTTTCATAAAGTTTGCTGAATAGTGAATACATATAAGTAATTATCACGATGAACTTGCATACCAAATCTTAGAATAATAAGTAATCTAATAGTTAGTATTTTCTTTATGAAAAGATTATCTTACGAGATTTTCCCATGTCCATTCTCCACCTAGTGCAGCCGGCTTAACATGATCGATGGTCAAATTCTCATGCGAAGAGCAATACCTGTTGTGTTCGGATGGTAATCTCATGTCAATGGCTTAATAAAGACAAGATCACCATTGCATTACAATGTTCTTTTTAATTTAATAGAAGTCTTCAAAGAAAGATTAGAAAAAATTAAAATTCTTCTGACTGATGATAACTCCATAACTACCAAATATAGAGAAGGAACAGTTCTCGACTATAAAAGCAACAGGCTCATTCCAGAAGGAACAAATAATTAATACATAAAAACAAAGTTAAGTATAAAGGATCTATAATTTTCTTGTTTAACCTAATATAAATATATAAAGACGGTTTTGTTTGGTTGAGGAAATGAACTGAACACATTTAGATATATTTGAGATCAAAGTTCAATATAAAGCACTTACTGACAGGTGTAATTGTCTCTAAACAGTATATTTTTCCGACTAAGATTATTCGTGCCTACTCTTCTTCTTTTAATAACCTGAAGTAAATGACGAACCTGCACCAAAATAAATATATGTTGAGCTTATCTGTATTAGAGTAGACAAATAACAAGAAAAACATTCCACAGTTATACTTTGTTTGATGATATTTTTTTTTACGGGATTTGTTTGATGTTATTATTACCACAAGCACATAGTTCATCTCTTCAAATTATGGGATACAGCAATGCCAATTGGGGGGATGCTCAGATACTTGGAAATCTATGAGTGTCTGGTGTCTCTTTCTTGGTGATTCCCTCATTTGCCAAAAATCCAAGAAGTGGACGATAGTCACATCGCAAAGCCCTCCTCCAAATCAGAATATCATGCTCTTGCTTGTGCCATTTGCAAATTGCAATGGCTTATCTGGTATTCAACAAACATATAAAGCAAGCACTTCTTTATTGTGATAACCACGGTGCTCTTACATTGGGATAACTTAGCAAACTTCAATCTTTGGATCTTAGCAAAAACAAATAAAGAACATGTTGTTAAGTTAATCTTTCTGGTATTGGTCTCACCGGTCCTATTCCTGATACAACTATAGGAAAACTTAGCAAACTTCAAACTTTGGATCTTAGCAAAAACAAAAGGCTTAAACATCATTTTCATCCCTGTAAGTTCATAAATTTTTGGTTTTAGTCCCTGTATCTTTTTTTGTTGCAAATTAGTCTCTACATGTGCAAATATTTTTATTTTAGTCCCTAAAATTAAAATCCGCAGGAAAATCTGCAAGAATATTCGCATCAATTTGAGTGGACCAGTTCCTTCATCTGTCTTGCAGTAACTTAACCCTTTGTGCATCGGAAATCAAATCTGATATCCTGCAAACATCGTTCTTTGGATTAGTTAACAGTTGTCCAATAGCTGCGAACCCAAGTCTTTTCAAAAGAAGAAGGGACACTCGCCACAAGGGAATGAAGTTAGCTCTTGTATTGACCATTGTATTGATATCCGCGCTTGCCGGGATTTTGTTTCTAGCATTCGGTTGCAGAAGGAAACAGAAAATGTGGGAAGTAAAGCCAGGTTCATACAGAGAAGAACAAAATATCTCAGGTCCATTTTCATTCCAAACTGATTCAACAACTTGGGTGGCTGATGTGAAACAAGTAACATCAGTTCCGGTAGTAATCTTCGAGAAACCGTTGTTGAATATTACGTTTGCAGATCTCTTATCTGCAACTTCAAATTTCGATAGAGGTACCCTTTTGGCTGAAGGAAAATTTGGACCTGTTTATAGAGGCTTTCTACCAGGAAATATTCATGTTGCAGTTAAACTTTTGGTTTTTGGCTCTACATTAACAGATGAAGAAGCTGCTAGAGAGCTTGAGTTTCTTGGTAGAATCAAGCACCCTAATCTAGTTCCTTTAACTGGTTATTGTGTAGCTGGTGATCAAAGAATTGCTATATATGATTACATGGAGAATGGAAACTTGCAAAACCTTCTTTATGATTTGCCACTCGGTGTTCATAAATAACCACGTTCTTTGCGAGGTCTCACTCTGGCCACATAAAGCTACTCACTCTTCCTTCCACCAATCAAACAGTAGACATGTTTACCAAACTCTACTACCTCCGCTTTTCCACCATCTACTCACTAAGCCGAGCATGTTGACCTCTATCAACCCTCAGCTTGCAGTTGCAGGGAGTATTACCAGATAGTTCCACATGTGCACATTAGTTAGAGCGTTAGAAATTAGTTCAGTTAGTTCGCTTCTGGTGAGTTAGTCAGTTACTGTTTTACCCTACAATACTCCCAGGTATAAATGTGCTTGTAGAACAGTTGTTTCAGTAAGAATAAGATGATGAATCATTCACTTTTCACTTGTTTATTTTTCTTCTTTGTTAACTAGGAATTAATTTATAACAAAATACAGCAGTATAAATGTTGATGTAAAAATAGTAATAAACAAAATTATTACTGTGAACATACCCTTAAGACAGCTGGTATATAGAAAGATCCACTCGGGGAATTCACAGTCTTATCATAGTACTCTAGTACATCAGCCTGTACAAAACAAAATCTGATACCATGTTAGGATATAGCATCACTTAACTAATAACTAATAAGTAATATTATCACCAAGGTGTTTTAATCTTTACACATATTCATGTCAATAATCTCAACAATGAATCACATTAAATAGCATAATTGGATACAAAAGTTGAAGTAAGAAATTTGACCTTCTCCATAAACTCTAAACAAATGGCACGTTTCCAGCATACGACATTGACTGGCCTGGAGCATGATGATAGCAGTCAGAACCATAAGCAGAAGTCTTGATATTGATGACTATACAACAAAAAATAGCATGTTATAATTTCACATTATCAACACATAGGACATAAAGCAACCACTATTTCATCCCACATATTTATATAAATTTATTGGAACAATTGACGAACTCTATCAATTTTGTTTTTATGCTTACAAAAAAAGTTTGAATAATTGATGCATATGTGTTGAGCATGACATATATGTATCAGGAAGAGGCTGGGGGTGGCTGAGGAGCTGAGCTGGCGTAGCGAAGCTGGGGGCGCTAGGGGGAGGGTGCGGCAGCGGTATGGTTCAGGGGTATGTATATCCATATCACTATTATTATAAATACTGCATGTAACACTGAAATCCTAATTCATTCATTCATCTAATCCAAACGAGCTGTAGCGAATTCTTTAGTCGGAGACGTACCTGCGGGGAACTCCGTTATCAAACTTTCTTGTGTTCATTATTGTTTGTGTTTCGTTATTATTTCCTTTTGTTACTAGTTGTGTTCAACAATATGGTCTTTGTCGAATATCGATTATTCAATTAATCTGAAAAGTGAAACAAAACATTGAAAGAAGGAAATGACCTGTAAGATATATCCAACACAAGACCCCGGAAACAAGCCAAGCCATCTCCCTCAAACACATCACCATCATCATCAGAATCAGAATCAGAATCATCATCATCATAATGAAAAACATATTCATATTCATCATGAACACCCTCACTAGGGCGTGCCTCAGCATTATAACACTTTAATTTGCTTCTAAGATATGAAGAAGATGCATGGTGAAATCTAGCAGAAGAACCTTTGAAACTTGATCTTCTCTTGTGGGTCTGAACTGATCTACACTTGAACAGAAAAGGGTCTTTGTTTTCCAAAAAAGGTGACACATTTTCACCATTAAAGAGCAGTTTCAAGCGACCTTGAGCTACGAACTGAGCCATACCCTTTGGTTATTTTGTTCTTGAAAGTGAGAATTTAGTGTTAAAGATTGTAACTTTGTTCTGAAACTTTGGTTCCAACACAGATATTTTGTATTTGTTGATCATTCAACGAAACCCCATTATAGGTAGAAGAAGAAAAACTTGTAAAGCAAAAACATTGAATTTTAGGAAAAAACAAAAACAAGAAAAAGAAAGAAAAACATTTGTGCCACGGAAAAAAACCTTTACCACATGTTCCTTCTTGGTCCCAAAGATCTTTTTGGCTTACCCTTAAATTATAAATATATGCCATAAAATTATTTTTTAATAAATATACTTAATTAAATTATCAAAAATAACTTATTTTAGACTGTTTAGTCAAAAAGAAAAAAAACTTATATCTACCATCTTACCGCCTAATGACAGTATAATAAATATGTGTTATCATTTGAACAAGTGTGAATCGTGTGATAGCATTTTTAGAACAACTAATTTTAATGTTTGATTGTATTTTTCTTTTTATCAATATGGTTTTAGATAATACACTTCTCTTCTTAGAAAAGAATATAAGTTCAATTTTTGGAGTAATTTATTCAGGAGTGAGTTTACACAAAAATTAATTTTTTATTGACTCTTTGTCGTTTTTTTTTTTTCTTTTTCTAAATGTTGTTGTTTCAATGAGGTTCTTCAAGCATGGCTAAATAGTATTTAAAAATTAGATCGAACCGGCGATCGAATCGGTTGAACCGTGAATCGGAGGGTCATCGGTATGGTTTGTTGTTGGACCGGATATGCAATTGAATCGGTAGGAACCGGAGTGTACCAGTAAAAATCGGTGAACCGGCGGTTTTCAAAAACCGGCCGATTCAATGCTTATTATTTTACTTTTTTAGAAAAAAATTGAAATGCAAATTTTAACCTTTTTTGATGAAATAATTATTAAAATTGAAATTAAAAAGTCAGAGAGTGAGAACAGATGCGATTCATACGAACACGCGAGTTATATTTTGTTCAAAATTTTGATTTAACGAATGAACTATTAAAATTTCACATCTTTTAGGTGTCATAATTTTTTTTAGAGATCGAGTCATCCAGTTCAACCCGATTTAATACTTATCTAGTTTTGTTATAGAGACTAGAAAGAGTCAATAAAAAATTTGTTCATAATTTAGAAGTTTGATGTACTTAGTTTATAATTTAGACTAAATACATCAAATTTTCAATATATAAAAATGTCAATATTTTCTTATATTTAGAATCGAAGATATTATAAATCACTTTAGTTCTGATGTCACGTCATTAAATCATTTGTCACAAAAGTGTCACATCACCTTTTTTAATAATTATCGATTCTTTTTAACGTCTAAAACCAAAGTGAATAACAGATTACAAAGTCATTAGTTATTTTGTATATTTCTTTAAATTTGAAACCAGTGTAACAATGAGCTACAATAGGTCAAAAAATAAAATAACTATTTTTTCGTCAACATGGTTAAGATATCACTTAAAAATAAATTTCTTTTTTTTTTACACATTAAAAGTAAATTTCTAAGAGACCAAAATCATACAAATTGAGATTTACATAGGAGCTTACTTAAATTCAGTTTAAGCACATGTTTTATTTTTAACTATTACAAAATTAGAAATTTGTCAACAAAAAAAAAAAACTTAAACTATTACAAAATTAGAAAGAAAGAAAAATCTATCCGTGAAAAAAAAAATCATTAAAATAACAGAAATCCCCGCCTAATTTTGTTTTCATAAAAACAAATATTCAATACTCATACGACAGCGTTTCGACTCGCCATCGTCTACCTCGTATCTGAACCAGCAAGCACACTTCTAGGGCTCGCAATTCCCAATCCCAATCGAAAACCCTAATCCTTCTTCTATCACAATAATCATTCCATCAAAATGGCAATTGCACGCACTGGAGTCTACGTTGACGACTATTTGGAGTGTAAGCACTTTTTCTCTTCTCTATCTTCCCTCCATTTTAACCCTAATTTTTCCCCCAATTTTCAACGAATTTCCTTAATTTTGTGCCAATTTTTCTATTTCATAGATGCAAACACATTACCCGCTGAACTTCAGAGACTTCTCAACACCGTTCGTGAACTCGATGAACGATCCCAATGTAAATTCCTACTAAAAAAACTCTGCTTTATTTTTTTCCCCCTCTTTGTTGATATGAAATTACTCATATTTACAAAAAAATTATTCCTTTTTTTTTGTGTTGTTTATTTTGTGGTGTGATTGAAGCTATGATAAACCAAACAAGGCAGCAGACAAAGTACTGTATGGGGTTCTCATCTCATGGCTCAAAGAAGGGTAATCATAATCATAATCATAATTATAATAGCAATTACACGAACGAAGATGACGATGCTTCCATTGAGAAAATGCGAAAAGAAATTGAAGCAAATCAGGATAGTGCATTGAGTTTATGCACTGAGAAGGTTTTGTTGGCACGGCAAGCATATGAACTGGTTAGTTTTTTTTCTTCCTTTTGGGCCGTGTTTCTTTATAGCTTTTATATATGATTTGGACAAGAGGGTTTCATATATAGTAGCATTTATAAGGAAAGTATGTGTGAATTATTGTTTCAGTGGAATGCCTTAATGGTAATATGATGAACTTGTTATCGAAATAAGCACCAAGCATATCATGTAGATTAAAATATGTAATCGGAGAGATTCAGAAATTCTTTTATTTTAGATCATGTGTTTAATATCATTTTACAGTTCTTCCCTAGGAACATCGTCGTTCATTTTGTTTATGTTTTGTGTCAATTTACATTACATGACCGAAGACAGTTACATCATATGTCTGATCATACACTCATGCATAACATAAAAAATTTGCTTTAAGTTGTTTAGGAGGTACGCAACGCATTACTCAGTGGTTGCACTTGCAGCTCATATCTTGGGAGTCATGTGAATTTTTTGCATATTGCTTCTGGTTATGCATAGATGTAAAATTGTACAGCTTATGTTTCAAGTTTTAATCCTCTTGTATTTGCTTCAGATAGATAGCCATGTAAAACGACTTGATGAGGATTTAAACAGCTTTGCTGAAGATTTAAAGCAAGGTGAAATAATCATTTGATTTGCATTCTGATTTGTTGTGTCATGTATGCACAAATTATAGTTTCAAAATCAACCTATAAAATTAGTATGATATGCAATTCTTACCGTGGAAAATAAAAGAGTATGTTCAATATGCTTGAAGACTCAAGTGCATAATTTAGTGTTCCTTGACCTGTATAAAGAAACAAGTAATGTAATGCATTAGAAAGAAGACCAAAAGCAAAACGGAATTTTGTACTGGAATTTAGGGGTCTGTCTTTTGGTCCCGCCTTCCCCTGGAATTTCCCTTTTTTCTAAATTTGTTATTTAATTATTTTTTTGTAAACTATTGGTTTTTATATTTCTTATTTTTATTTTTTCTTTCACATTTGATTTTATCAGAGGGGAAAATACCACAAGATGAACCAGCCATTCTTCCTCCATTACCTATTGTCCCTAAACCTGAAAAGCGTAGGTACGCATACGGTACACCTCAATCGAAGAGACTTGATTACAGGGAAAGAGACTGGGATAGAGACTTTGAGCTAATGCCTCCACCAGGAAGCCATAAGAAGGACTATGTGACCCCTATGGATATTGATCAACCCATTGATCCAAATGAACCTACATACTGTGTTTGTCATCAGGTTCTGATATATATGTTCAAAATATGTCTTATAGTTCCAAGTCTCCTTATGGGCAATTTTGTCATATCATCTTTTGTTTTTGCTTAAACTGAATCATCTAGTTATCTTTTACTTCAGGTATCTTTTGGAGACATGATTGCTTGTGACAACGAAAATGTGAGTTCACCGTACTTTGCTCTCTCTTGTGCTGGTTCTGTTTCATGTCTTGTTTTTCTCCTTGGTTATTTTGACTGAGTTTTATTATGTTATTATTGATAGTGCCGAGGAGGGGAATGGTTCCACTATTCATGTGTCGGCCTAACACAAGAGACAAGGTTCAAGGGAAAGTGGTATTGTCCAACTTGCAGATTACTACCACATTGTCAATGATAAATCTTTGCCCCAGTTGAACTAAGTTCATAAGAAGCCATCGTTGTTTGAATAGATTTTTCACTTTTTAGTGAATGCATGCATAATTTTGGGGTTGTGTTGATGATTAATTAATGGGATAAAAGTTTGATGCAAATCCTATTATAACACTATTTTGCTTGACTATTTGTATGTTTTGGAAATGAGTCTTCCCAAGTTCACACCATGTGGTGATATTGTTGACACCTAATTTTGACCATCATTTTTTGTATCTATTCGTGTATATTTTTTAAGTAAACTAGTAACATAAAAATAATAATGTTTGAGGCGTGTTTTTAAATTTTATCCATAATCATTTCATTGTTTTTTTGAAAAAATAATAGTAATAATTAAAAGAACGAAAATTAAAATAAAGATTATAAAGCTATTGGTGACCGGATGAAGATTCAGCAAATGGTGGTGAGCTTCCTATGGAGATTTTGGCATTCTCGTGATATTCAATGCCAATTACAATTTCCACATTGTGCTATTAGTTTTGAAAATGATTGGCATGTGATCTTGGGATGGGATAAATTTAGGAGTTAGTTGGTTTGTGGAGGATCGTAGAAGGGATGATGGATCAAGGAACTGGTTGTGCAAAATTGTTATTCTATGTCCTATAGAATTGGTTTCTCTTAGATTAAGAGTGCATTTGTTTTGGATTTTTTTTGAAAATAGATTTTATAGTGTTACATAATTTTGTGGAAAAAAAAAATTACAAAGAATTTTTTTATAAAAGCTTCAAATCAAAATTTGGTTTGAATAGTTATTCTTAAAACATCATTTTAGGCATTCCATCATTTTATTGAAATTTTTTTTGGATATCAAAATTTCAAAAAAATCATTTAATTTGAAGCTATTTCAAATAGATTTTCATAAAAATCATTTTTGAAATACAACTTTTTCAAAAAATTGTGATTTTGACTATGTTTTGTTCTTCAATAATGTATGTTTATGTTATATGATGTCAAAATTAGTGTTTCAATTTAGAAAAAATGAATATAAAAAAACTTATAATATTTTGAAAAACGATTTTACAAAATCCATTTTCAAAAATACAAAGAAAAAATCCATTTTCTTAAATCTAAAACAAACGCACCCTAAATGTTATGAACAAAGTGTGTATTCTGAAGCTGGGCCGTAAAATTCAAACTGGTGCACAGGACTTTTGGTGTGAAGTATTGCTAGGAAAATATAAACGTGGTACTGCTGAGGGTGTGGTCATGGCTAGGGCAACTGATTCTCATCTATGGAAATCCATAGTCAAAGTTTGGTCGGACCTTGATGCTCATAGCTGGTGGACAATAGGTGTTGGTAAAACTATTGATTTGTGTCATGATGCGTGGATAGAGGATGGGATGAGATTAGAAGATTGTAATCTTCAAATTCCTGATCATTTGAGAGGTGTGAAACTAATTAATATTGTAGATAATGGAGATTGGAATTGGAATATGATGAATGCTTGGTTACCAATGGATATTAAGGAAAGAATTGTTGCGCTTCTTCCTCCTGTTCATAGTAATGGTAATAACGTGCAGCTTTGCAAGGAAAATGCTATGGGGTGCTTTTCGATTGCTGAGATGTACTATGCTTTATGTCAGTTTGATATGAAGGAGACACATAAAGGTTGGACGCCTCCTAGTGTGGGATGGGTTTGCTTGAATGTTGATGGAGCTTGTAGAGATGGAAGTATCCGAGGTAATGAGGGAGAATGGATTCATGGTTTCTCCAAATTCATTGGTAGAGGGGATGTATGCAAAGGCCCTAATTGGAAGAATTTGTCAAATGGTGGGATATGATTGGGAAGTGGTTGTTAAACACTCCTACCGTGAAGCTAATCTTCTAGCAGATGCTTTAGCTAAGCATAGTCTCTTGGTGAAAGATGATGTTTGGTTCTTCCAAGTGTGTCCGAATTATTGTAAGCATGTTTTAGATGCTGACGAGAAAGGGATCACAACCCCTAAAAATATGTCTTCTTAGTTTCATTTTTTCCGGGCTTTAGCCCTCTTTGTAATAAAAAAAAAAAATTGGTTTCTCTTCCCACCGCCAAAATTTATCTTTTAACTCAGAAAAACTTTGAGAAACATTTCCCATAGTTTTTTTTATGTAATTTCTCTTTGAGTTTTACTTTTCGCACCCCAGTTACACTCTTTCATTCTCTGACGTTTTCAATTTACCCACTTCGCTACTTAGGAAGCGAGTGCGTAAAATTGAAAAAATAGAACACTATAATTCGCTTACTGCGTAGCAAACGATGGTGTATTGGTGTTCCCTATCTATATAGTTAGTATTTTAGTAGTATTTCCTTTTAATATATTGTAAGTAGAAGATAAAAATAAAGATAAAGATATAAAAAATTTATAAAGCTTAATAAAAAATTTAAACGCACAATTCCAATATAATATTTTTACATTTGTCTTTTTATAGAACATGTTACCATTTTCTTGTCTTTTTATAGAACATGTTACCATTTTCTTAAAGATATTGTAAGACCCAAGATTTCATTGTATAGTTGGTTTAAGGAATTATTAGGGTTTCGATGGGTTCGTGTGATGAAACATCGTGTAATTATTAGCTTTTGCTGTAATTGAGCCGGTTTTGTGCTCATGCACTGTAATTGTACAGACTTTGGTTCTGTGATCCTGTTGCTTGAATAAGAAGTTATATGTGGTTGTAGAATAATAAGTTTTGGATTATTCTTGTTTTTGGAAAAACGAGTAGGATTTTACCCGTTGTTGTAAAATCTTATTGCGTCTGTTTTGAGTGAGGTTTCAGATGGAAGTTTTATATATCTGCGCGAGTTAAGATATATTCTGAGATTAATTTTCTGAGGTATGGAAGAAAATTACAGTCGCGGAAAAAGATTCGGCGATAAGTTTTGGAAATGTGAAACGTTAGACGTTCTTTCCGTAGGTTTTCTGTTTTGGTGAGTTTCGTTCGTCGCGGCGTGCGAGAGCTGAACGTGTGAGTATTTCTATGAGGTATTGAGTTTTATCTCAAGTGGATTTGGTTTGGTTTGATCCAATGGCTAGGGTTTTGTCTTGGCATTTTGTCTTTTGATCCAATGGCCATGAGTGAGCAAGAGCATTGGCATAGTAAGGAGGTTTGTTGATTGTGGACTTGAGAAAATCATAAACTTCACTCCTTTCTTTCTCTCTTCCACGTGAAACTCCATTTCTTTTTCTAACCTTCACTAAATTTTCCATTCTTCACCATTTCACTCCATTTCAAGCTTTGGAGCTTTGAAGAAAGTTGTAGAGAATCACTTTCTTGAGGTAACCCTCTCTTCTTATCTCCTAGGTTGGTAGATTTTTAGAGTTGTGAGGTTTTTGGGTTTATGTTCTTAAGAGGGTTTGGTGAGAAAGGTTGTTCTTGCTAGTTCTTGTTTCATGAAAGTTGTTCATGAGAGTTTAGTAAGCATGCTAGGCTTTGTTGTTTCAATTTTTCCATGAGTTTGTGAGAATCTCATGAGATAAGTTAGGGTTTTGAGTTGGTTATGTATTGATCAATTACATGAGGTTATGTTGTAAGGTTTTGAAAAGAAAAGTTGTCTTTGGACCTTTGAGCAAAAGGGAAATGCGTTGTATGGTTTTGTTTTAGAAAAATCCGATGAAAAATATTTGGTGGTTTATGAAAATATTCCTAAGTGTTTTTGGGTAGTATTTTGGGGTCAAAGTGGTTTGAAACTATTGTGACATGTGGTGTTACTTTTTACCTTGAAAACATGTTTGAAAATGATTACCGGACGGTTAAGGCCCGTAATAAAACTTGTGTTTGGATTTGGTTTTGATTTTGGAAGTGAAAACCAAATAACTTGCACTCGAAGCAACCTACAAGCTTTCGGAAATGAATTGCTTGCTTATGAAAATGGTTTGCTTTTATGACTTGAAAAAGTGTAAGGAACTAATAGAATCAAACTAGGCTTGGGTGGAAAAAGGTGGTGTGAGTTGCTGTCTTTTGCTGTCATGACAGTTGAAACTCGCTGAGCGAGTGGTTACTCGCCAGGGCGAGTGTCACAGGTCATGACAACACGCCAGGGCGAGCTCCAGAGCGAGTAAGACCAGTACTCTCTGCCTCCACTCGCTGCCAACTCGCCAGGGCGAGCTCTGGGACCTAAAATTTTGGATTCTGATTTCTAAACTTGGTTTTTAGCTTTCTAATCTCTTTTTATTAATTTATGGAAGTGTCGGGGATTGGAAACGAGTTTTTCGGGTACTCGGAAAGTACGTAACTTATAACGCAAGAAAACGGCCATTTTGCATTTCAAATTATTTAAGACTTTTGACAATTGTTTTGGGTCCTAAAAATAGTACAAATAACTCATGGTGGTTGATCAATACGATAGATTTTGGTATGGTATCCGAAAGAGTGGATTTTCCTTAGAAACCTTCAAGTTTTTGGGGTTTATGGTTTAGTTTCAATACGATTGGTTGGGAAACAATGTATTGATGGTACGCTGCTTGTTTTAGGAAGCGCGTTGTGTTGTTTGGACGTGTGTTGTTGACGGAAGTTGCCGAGGTAAGGGCTCCACTTTATTTCTGTCTTTAAAACGATTACGACATGCTTTGTTTTGCTGTGTGTGCAATTGCTGTGTGCTTTAGCATGTTTGTACTTATGTATTCTCGTTGATGAGAACGTGTTTATAGAAATGTGTGCAAATTACATATGATTGAGAAAATGTATGTATGCTGAGATGCTTTGTACATAGGCTTAGGGCTATGTGTTTGTTTGCATGAGCATATGTGAATGCGTGCGTCAGATAGGACTACGCGAGGATTGTGTCTTGTGTGACTATCCCGTATATGCCGAAGAGAATATATGCCATGCATTTCATAGTTGCGTGCCTAGGTGTATGTCTTGTGTGACTTGCCTTCGTACCAGGCGGTTGTCTGTGCGACTTCGCCAAATCCCACTGGATTTTATTGAGTTGGTGGTTGTCTTGTGTGACTCACCCGGTGTTATCCCACCGTGATTGTTTTGGTATTGTCTTGTGTGACTCTACCTGGTGTTATCCCACCAATAGTAGGAGGTGTTATCCCACCAGAGACCTACGCCTTCTATAGAGAGGTTGAATTCCGGAATTAAAATTCATGCATGTGGCAGCCAGTGATTGGTGTCACGATCATGTAGAGTCTGCATTGGTAGGCTATGTGTGCATTATATATATAAGCCCGTTGGTGGGATTTGCTTTTGTGTTAAAGAGCTTTCTCTTGTGTATGTGGAAATTTGTTATGTGTGCATCTTTCGCACCGGTTATATATATATATATACTTGTATTTTGTGGTGACCCTTTCTTTCATTTGCGGGCTCATCCCACCCAGATGATGGGTTAGGTCGTGGCGACGACGGTGGCTGTTCCAGACCCCAGTGAGCGGTTGGAGTTGTAGCCTAGAATAGTTAGACTATGCACCGGTGTGTTTTGTGCACCGTGTTTTTATGGTTAGCATAGGATTTCTAACTTGTTTGATACTTAGACTTGGATTGTAATTATTCAGGAAATACACTTTGCTTGTCGAAGCACCTTTTGGTAATGAGTTCTTTTGTATATTTGAATGCCGGTTCATTTATAAAACTATTATGCGCACTTTGAGTGTTAGTTGAAAAAGAAAAAAAAAAAAAATAATGCCTTTTTTGGCTGTTGAAAAACGGGGTGTTACATTTTGGTATCAGAGCACGGCTTTAAATCTTCAAAGGGAAAGTGTATACTTGAGTCGTTAGTCCAGAGTCGGTTAGAACGTAACTAGTGTGGAGTTAGTTCTAGTGTTTGTTCTGTGTCGGGTTTCGAGTTAGTAATCCGTGGAGTGAGATATTCTGTTAGGATTCAGAATTGTATGACTAAGGATCTAATCAGAATTGGTATTGTGCAGAAATCGAATGCCTCCAAGAAGGGCACCTACTGTACCTATGGCGGACAATGTGGATGTAAATCAGATGGCTTATGCCATGCATACAATGGCAGCGGCTGTGACTGCTCAGAGCCATGCTAAGGCGCAGAGAGATCTGGAAAAGCGCGAAAGGGAAATACTTGCTGCTGGTTCTAGACTTCTTTCAAATTTCAACCACCAGACTCCTCCAAAGTTTAACGGAGAGGGAGGTCCGGAAACTGCTGACTTGTGGCTCCAATCTGTGGAGAGGATATTCGGGGCAATTCATTGTCCAGAAGGAGAGAAGGTGGTCTTAGCTACCTATCAATTACTCGGGGGTTCTGAGTATTGGTGGAGGAACACCCGACTGATCATGGAGAATGGCCATGAGGAATTGAATTGGGAGAACTTCAAGAGGAGGTTTTTGGCCAAGTACTTTCCCGAGACTGCAAGGGAAAGGTATGGGGAGGAATTTCTGAGGTTGCGTCAGGGGGGCATGAATGTTGAATCATATGCCAAGAAGTTTGAATCACTATCCCGTTTCTTCCGCTTCTTTAGGGATGGGATAGATGAGGTTTATATGTGCCGTAGATTTCAAGATGGGCTGAGGTACGAACTGCAGGATGCGGTTGTGCCATTGGGTATCCGACAGTTCCAGGTCTTGGTTGAAAAGTGCCAAGAGGTAGAGGACATGAGGAATAAGCGGGTGAACCGCCAAGGGAATTCCAGTGCTGGAGGACCAAGTCGTACCAATGATCGTGGTTCGACTCAGAATAGTGGGAGGCAAGGGAGTAAGCCTTATAACCGTCCTCAGCACAGTAAAGGACCGGGCCGATCGGTGAATCAGGGAACCCGGGGAAAATCTGATGGTGGCAAGGGGGCTTGCTACAACTGTGGAGAAGCGGGGCATTTTTCAAATGAGTGCCCGCAACCAAAGGGGGGAAACACTTGCTTCAACTGCAAGAAGCCGGGACACTTTGCTAGAGATTGCAGAGCCCCGAAGGCCGGGCCGTCGGCTAATGTGGCACAAGGCTCACAGGGTGCCAGACCTGCGGCAAAGGCACGTGCTTACTGTATGGGCACTGAGTTGAGTGGGCAGGCTAGCAATGCCATCCACGAGAGCTGTCACATCGCAGGTAATTCTTTAACTGCTTTGATTGACACGGGGGCAACCCACTCATTCATATCTTTGGCATGTGCAAATCGTTTGAGTTTGAATGTTTCTGTTCTTCCTTTTGATTTGAATGTTTTGACTCCTGCTAAGGATTTGGTAGTGAATACTGCATGTTTGCATTGTTTGGTAGTAATCCAGAATAGGGATTTTCTGGTCAATTTGGTGTGTCTACCGCTCTTATCTCTCGAGATCATCCTCGGGATGGATTGGTTGTCGTATCATTATGTGATTCTAGACTGCGCTCGGAAATTGGTTTTCTTTCCCGAGCCAGGTGTGCGAAGGTACTTGTCTGCAAATCGGCTTTCTGTGGTTATGTGTAACGGAGAACCGGAGATAGTCTCACTTGCTAGCTTAGGAGTGATGTCAGAGATCCGAATTGGGGAAATTCGAGTGGTTCAGGATTTCCAAGATGTGTTTCCATCGGAGATTCCAGCTTTTCCTCCGTGTAGAGAGGTGGAATTCTTCATTGACTTGCAACCGGGTACGGGTCCGATTTCAGAATCAGCTTATCGGATGGCTCCAGCCGAGTTGGTAGAGTTGAAAGGTCAGATTGAGGACTTGTTAGGTAAAGGTTTCATAAGGCCTAGTGTGTCGCCTTGGGGAGCACCGGTCTTGTTGGTTAAAAAGAAGGATGGGAAGTCTCGTTTATGTGTGGATTATCGGAAGCTTAATAAGGTGACTATCAAGAACCGATATCCATTGCCGCGTATTGATGATTTGATGGATCAGTTGAGGGGAGCCTCAGTGTTTTCCAAGATTGACTTGAAATCTGGTTATCACCAGATAAGAGTACGAGATGAGGATATTCAGAAAACGGCGTTTAGGACGCGGTATGGGCATTATGAGTTTTTGGTGATGCCGTTTGGAGTGACGAATGCACCTGCTATCTTTATGGCTTACATGAATCGGATATTCAATTCATTTTTGGACAAGTTTGTAGTGGTGTTCATTGATGACATTTTGGTGTATTCGAAAAGTGAAGAAGAGCATGAAGAGCATCTTCGCTTGGTTTTGCAAGTTTTGCGGGAGAAAAGGTTGTATGCTAACCCGTCAAAGTGTGATTTTTGGTTGGAAGAGGTGAATTTCCTTGGCCATGTTATATCAAAAGAGGGAATAGCCGTGGATCCAGCCAAGATTGATACGATACTTTCATGGAAGCAACCTCAAACAGTGACTGATGTGAGAAGTTTTGTTGGTTTGGCCGGTTATTACCGAAGGTTCATTGAAGGTTTCGCTAAGATTGTGGCACCGATGACACAACTTACGCGAAAAGATCAACCTTTTGCGTGGACAGAGAAGTGTGAGTTGAGTTTCCAATTGTTGAAAGAACGGTTGACGACTTCACCAGTTTTGATGTTACCACAGTCGGAGGAACCGTATGAGGTTTATTGTGATGCTTCTCATCAGGGGTTGGGATGTGTGTTGATGCAACACAAGAGAGCCGTGGCTTATGCGTCAAGACAGTTGAAAGTGCATGAAAAGAATTATCCTACGCACGATCTAGAGCTTGCGGCCGTGGTTTTCGCATTGAAGATTTGGAGACATCATCTTTATGGTTGCACTTTTGTCGTGTTTAGTGACCATAAAAGTCTTAAGTATCTGTTCGATCAGAAAGAGCTTAATATGAGGCAGAGGAGATGGATGGAAACCTTGAAAGATTTTGATTTCACTTTAGAATACCATCCTGGAAAGGCTAATGTGGTAGCCGATGCTTTGAGTAGGAAGAGTGTGTCGGTTTGTTCGGCACAAATGGCTAGTCAACAAGAGCTGTTGAGAGAGTTTCGTGACTTGCACCTAGAGGTAGAGTTTGCTTTAGGGAATATGAGACTGGGTATGATTACCATCTCAAACGGTTTGTTGGAAGATATTGCTAATTGTCAAGATGACAAGTTCCTTATGGAGAAAAGGGCTTTGATTGTTCGAGGAACCAACCGAGATTTCAAGGTGGGATCGGACAATATCTTGAGGTGTCAAGGGAGAGTGTGTGTACCCGAAGCTATGGACTTGAGAAACATAATTCTAGGGGAGGCACACAAGAGTAAACTTAGTATACATCCTGGAGCGACAAAGATGTATCAAGACCTGAGGCATGATTTCTGGTGGCCAGGTATGAAAAAGGATGTGGCTGAGTATGTGGCGTCGTGTCTGACTTGTCAGAAGGCGAAGATTGAACATCAGAGACCGGCAGGGATGCTGCAGTCATTAGATATTCCCGAGTGGAAGTGGGATAGCATTTCTATGGATTTCATCACTGGTTTACCTAAGACCAGGAGGAAGCATGATTCCATTTGGGTGATAGTGGATCGTTTGACTAAGTCCGCTCATTTTCTACCGGTAAGAACTACGGATACAGCGGCGAAGTTGACCGATGTTTACATTGCTGAGATTGTGAGGTTACATGGGATTCCGTCAAGTATAGTGTCGGATCGAGACCCAAAGTTTACTTCACACTTTTGGAAGACTTTGCATGAGGCGTTGGGGACGAAACTGAGATTGAGTTCCGCCTACCATCCTCAGACAGATGGGCAGACCGAGAGAACAAATCAATCTTTGAAAGATTTGTTGAGAGCTTGTGTTTTGGATGATCGTGGAAGTTGGGATGATGTATTACCTTTGATAGAATTCACATACAACAACAGTTTCCACGCGAGTATTGGAATGGCACCATACGAGGCTTTGTATGGGAGGAGATGTCAGACTCCTTTGTGTTGGTACCAAGATGGGGAGAGTATGATAGTAGGACCGGAAATGGTACAACAGACGACGGACAAGGTCCGAAAGATAAGGGCAATGATGAAGGTTGCTCAAGATCGACAAAAGAGTTATGCGGATAGGCGTCGGAGGCCTTTAGAGTTTGAGGAGGGAGATCATGTATTTCTCCGTGTTACCCCAACAACTGGTGTTGGAAGGGCTTTGAAAGCGAAAAAGTTGACTCCGAGGTTTATAGGGCCTTATCAGATTACGGAGCGGATTGGGAAGGTAGCATATCGGATCGCGTTGCCACCGGTACTATCTTTGATTCATGACGTGTTCCATGTGTCGCAATTGCGGAAATATACACCGGATCCATCACATGTGATCACACCAGATGACATCCAGTTGAGGGATAATTTGTCATTCGAGGTTCCGCCGATCAAGATTGCGGATAGGAAGATGAAACGCCTGAGGACGAAAGAGATACCTTTGGTGAAGGTAATATGGAACGAAGCTACAGGAGATACTACCTGGGAGCTCGAGAGTAAGATGAAAGAATTATACCCCAGATTGTTTGACGATGTCTAAGTTTCGAGGACGAAACTTCTGTTAGGGGGGTAGTATTGTAAGACCCAAGATTTCATTGTATAGTTGGTTTAAGGAATTATTAGGGTTTCGATGGGTTCGTGTGATGAAACATCGTGTAATTATTAGCTTTTGCTGTAATTGAGCCGGTTTTGTGCTCATGCACTGTAATTGTACAGACTTTGGTTCTGTGATCCTGTTGCTTGAATAAGAAGTTATATGTGGTTGTAGAATAATAAGTTTTGGATTATTCTTGTTTTTGGAAAAACGAGTAGGATTTTACCCGTTGTTGTAAAATCTTATTGCGTCTGTTTTGAGTGAGGTTTCGGATGGAAGTTTTATATATCTGCGCGAGTTAAGATATATTCTGAGATTAATTTTCTGAGGTATGGAAGAAAATTACAGTCGCGGAAAAAGATTCGGCGATAAGTTTTGGAAATGTGAAACGTTAGACGTTCTTTCCGTAGGTTTTCTGTTTTGGTGAGTTTCGTTCGTCGCGGCGTGCGAGAGCTGAACGTGTGAGTATTTTTATGAGGTATTGAGTTTTATCTCAAGTGGATTTGGTTTGGTTTGATCCAATGGCTAGGGTTTTGTCTTGGCATTTTGTCTTTTGATCCAATGGCCATGAGTGAGCAAGAGCATTGGCATAGTAAGGAGGTTTGTTGATTGTGGACTTGAGAAAATCATAAACTTCACTCCTTTCTTTCTCTCTTCCACGTGAAACTCCATTTCTTTTTCTAACCTTCACTAAATTTTCCATTCTTCACCATTTCACTCCATTTCAAGCTTTGGAGCTTTGAAGAAAGTTGTAGAGAATCACTTTCTTGAGGTAACCCTCTCTTCTTATCTCCTAGGTTGGTAGATTTTTAGAGTTGTGAGGTTTTTGGGTTTATGTTCTTAAGAGGGTTTGGTGAGAAAGGTTGTTCTTGCTAGTTCTTGTTTCATGAAAGTTGTTCATGAGAGTTTAGTAAGCATGCTAGGCTTTGTTGTTTCAATTTTTCCATGAGTTTGTGAGAATCTCATGAGAAAAGTTAGGGTTTTGAGTTGGTTATGTATTGATCAATTACATGAGGTTATGTTGTAAGGTTTTGAAAAGAAAAGTTGTCTTTGGACCTTTGAGCAAAAGGGAAATGCGTTGTATGGTTTTGTTTTAGAAAAATCCGATGAAAAATATTTGGTGGTTTATGAAAATATTCCTAAGTGTTTTTGGGTAGTATTTTGGGGTCAAAGTGGTTTGAAACTATTGTGACATGTGGTGTTACTTTTTACCTTGAAAACATGTTTGAAAATGATTACCGGACGGTTAAGGCCCGTAATAAAACTTGTGTTTGGATTTGGTTTTGATTTTGGAAGTGAAAACCAAATAACTTGCACTCGAAGCAACCTACAAGCTTTCGGAAATGAATTGCTTGCTTATGAAAATGGTTTGCTTTTATGACTTGAAAAAGTGTAGGGAACTAATAGAATCAAACTAGGCTTGGGTGGAAAAAGGTGGTGTGAGTTGCTGTCTTTTGCTGTCATGACAGTTGAAACTCGCTGAGCGAGTGGTTACTCGCCAGGGCGAGTGTCACAGGTCATGACAACACGCCAGGGCGAGCTCCAGAGCGAGTAAGACCAGTACTCTCTGCCTCCACTCGCTGCCAACTCGCCAGGGCGAGCTCTGGGACCTAAAATTTTGGATTCTGATTTCTAAACTTGGTTTTTAGCTTTCTAATCTCTTTTTATTAATTTATGGAAGTGTCGGGGATTGGAAACGAGTTTTTCGGGTACTCGGAAAGTACGTAACTTATAACGCAAGAAAACGGCCATTTTGCATTTCAAATTATTTAAGACTTTTGACAATTGTTTTGGGTCCTAAAAATAGTACAAATAACTCATGGTGGTTGATCAATACGATAGATTTTGGTATGGTATCCGAAAGAGTGGATTTTCCTTAGAAACCTTCAAGTTTTTGGGGTTTATGGTTTAGTTTCAATACGATTGGTTGGGAAACAATGTATTGATGGTACGCTGCTTGTTTTAGGAAGCGCGTTGTGTTGTTTGGACGTGTGTTGTTGACGGAAGTTGCCGAGGTAAGGGCTCCACTTTATTTCTGTCTTTAAAACGATTACGACATGCTTTGTTTTGCTGTGTGTGCAATTGCTGTGTGCTTTAGCATGTTTGTACTTATGTATTCTCGTTGATGAGAACGTGTTTATAGAAATGTGTGCAAATTACATATGATTGAGAAAATGTATGTATGCTGAGATGCTTTGTACATAGGCTTAGGGCTATGTGTTTGTTTGCATGAGCATATGTGAATGCGTGCGTCAGATAGGACTACGCGAGGATTGTGTCTTGTGTGACTATCCCGTATATGCCGAAGAGAATATATGCCATGCATTTCATAGTTGCGTGCCTAGGTGTATGTCTTGTGTGACTTGCCTTCGTACCAGGCGGTTGTCTGTGCGACTTCGCCAAATCCCACTGGATTTTATTGAGTTGGTGGTTGTCTTGTGTGACTCACCCGGTGTTATCCCACCGTGATTGTTTTGGTATTGTCTTGTGTGACTCTACCTGGTATTATCCCACCAATAGTAGGAGGTGTTATCCCACCAGAGACCTACGCCTTCTATAGAGAGGTTGAATTCCGGAATTAAAATTCATGCATGTGGCAGCCAGTGATTGGTGTCACGATCATGTAGAGTCTGCATTGGTAGGCTATGTGTGCATTATATATATAAGCCCGTTGGTGGGATTTGCTTTTGTGTTAAAGAGCTTTCTCTTGTGTATGTGGAAATTTGTTATGTGTGCATCTTTCGCACCGGATATATATATATAGAGCTGTCAAATGGGCCAGCCCAGCCCGGCCCGGCCCGGGCCCATAGGGCCAAGACATCTATTGGGCTCAAGTGGCCCGGCCCATTAAGGCCCAAGGCCCGACCCGCTTAGCCCAGCCCAATATGTATGGGCCGATGGGCCGGCCCAGGCCCGACAAATTTTTTAATATTTTTTTTTTATAAAATATTGACAAATTTTTTATAAAAAAAAAAATCAATGGACAATAAAACTACATATGCATCGCACAAAAATTAATATCCATAAAAAAGTGAGTGTCATGATTTCATGAAATAATAAATACTTCAAAATATCCACGCAAAAGTCGAGAGATCTGTGGATGATGATTCATAAAGTGCATCCTCAAAGTTAATAAATTTCAAGCTTACATCAGACACTAAACTTTTAACATAATCATTCAAAATACATAAATTAAATTATAAATTATAAAAAAAAGTAAATTATAAATTAGGTAACTTCTCGGCCTAAGTCTCTTCTTGATCTTGACCACTTGATTTTTCATACAATTGTATCTCCTCTACTTCAGGTATATCTGCAATTCATAATACACGATAATTTGATAAGTCATCAACTAAAAAGCAAATTCAAATTGCAAATAAAACAAAAGGATTATTAATTAAACTTACCAGAAGGTCCGATTTCTTTAAAATCATGCAACCAATTACGTGTACAAATAAGAGCTTGCACAGTTTCTGGGAGTAAGCAATTCCTATACTTATTTAAGATACGACCTCCGATACTAAAAGAAGATTCAGAAGCCACTGTTGTGATTGGAATGCTTAAAATGTCACACGCCATTATTGCAAGTTGAGGAAATCGAACACTATTTAACTTCCAATATTGAAGAATATCCACATCATCATTCGGAAGACATTTTTCATCCAAGTATATTTCAAGTTCAGACTTACCATCATTTGACATTTTTTGTATCATTTCTTGACGGTATTCCTAGAATTCGACAAACAAAAACTATTTAAATTAAGCTTGAATAGAATATAATCAGCCCCATTCATGCAAACAAATAAATGCAAGCAGTACTAAGAGGGAAACACAACAATTATTTGACAACAACAATAGAAATAAGTATAACAGTGGAATTAACTTATATTACCTTATTTTAACTTTTCTAAGGGGACCATATTAACATATTAATGACAGCAACACAATAATTATTTGACACATTTACTACTACTTAGACTTTAATTAAAGAATTAGCACATGCACTATTATTTAAACTTTTATTATTTGACTTACATCAATAGAAATAACTATAAGTACTTTCATAAAAATTTGAAACAATTTATAAATCTTACCTTAAAAAACGATGTATTCTTCAATGATTGACCAACTGAGTGAGATTGAGTGTTTCTTGATGAACTATATAAAGATGAGCTTGTTGGAACCATGTCTTTTTTATATTCATCAAAGAGATCATGCAAACCATCCTTCACTTTTTTTATCTTGTCTTCATAATTATTTGGGTAAAGTTTCTTAAAGCAAAACTTCAAAAATTCTAACTTTGATGTTGGATCAAGAACATTTCCAAGTGAAAGAGTAACCGAATATTCACTCCAATACTTGTCAAACTTATCCTTCATCCTCTTGGTCATATCTTTGATCACTTCATCTTCACTATTCAAATTTTTATTCAAAGCCATCTCTATAAATGCAACTTGCATGAAGTATAAGTTTGAAGTTGTGTAAGATGACCCAGAAATTAAGCATGTAATATTATAAAATGGAGCCAAGATATTACAAATAGTTTGTGCTCTTTCCCACTCCTCAGTGCTTGGACAAATCGTGTAGTTCTTATCATTATCGCTCAAGCTAATGAATGCAGGTCGATACCTAATAGCACTTTCAAGCATCATATATGTGGCATTCCATCTAGTGCAAACATCCAACCTTAAGAATCCACCTTCTACATTATCTAGATGCACTTCTTGGATGCATTTTCTAAACTCCCTCAATCTCCCCTCTGAGGCCTTCACATATTTGACACTCTCTCGAATTTTATGCAAAGCATCACCCGCCGCCTTCAAACCATCTTGAACAATGAGATTCAAGATGTGGGCGCAACAACGGACATGAAAATATTTACCTTTACATAACAACGCATCTTGCAAATTAAGCCTCTGTTTCAATTTTTTTATCATGTTATCATTTGAAGAGGCATTGTCCAATGTGAGTGAAAATATTTTACGATCTATTCCCCAATCCTTAAGAGCACCAAACAATTTTCCAGATAATTCGACCCCTGTATGTGCATTATCCAAGTGACAAAATGAAAGCAATTTACTATTTAACTTCCAATCTTGATCAACATAATGAGCAGTGACAGTCATATAACCTTGTGTTGTTACAGCTGTCCATACATCAGAAGTTAGACAAACTCTACCTGGAATGGATGCTAACACACTCTTTAGCCTTTCCTTTTCACTTGAAAACACAAGCATGCAATCGGTTTTTGCAGTGTTTCTACAAATGGGAACAAAATCAGGATTCAATATCTTGTTTGTAGCCAAAACTGCATCATACTCGGCGTAGCTAAATGGAAGATCATGTCGTATAATGCTTCTAGCAAGTGAATCTCTGTAAGCCTTATCATCAAATTGCCACTTCTTCAATAATGTTTCTTCATCATCCAACATGAGTTCCTCATCATCACTGTTTGGAATTTTATGACATAGCTTTATATGACGCTTTAAGTGAGAAGTGCTTCCACCACATGAAAACATACCCCTACAACCATTACATGTACATTTTTGCCCCCCATCAACTTTACCAATCTTTGTAAAATGTTTCCAAACATTAGATCTCCTTACCCTTTTGTTATTAGTATTTTTTTCAACAGTGTCTCCCTCAATAACATTTTTCGTATTAGCAGCCGGAGGAGATTGTGACATTACCAAATCACCATCTTCATTAATAGTTTGCAAAATTGGATCAACATCTTCCATGACTACATTACAAAGTACAAACACATTAAAATTAAATTGAGCATTTAAATTATATTATAAAAGATAAGCACAAGAAGTACTTATAAGTTATACACAAGAAAGAAACAAGAGGCAATCAAATGTTAAGGAGGTATATAACTATATAAGATGACAATATCTAACATATATAAATCAAGTGTCATGTTTGTTTCTTTCTATCTTGTTGGCTTATAATACACTCAACCGAACATGACAATATCACTATATCAAACATATATAAATCATGGTCAATTTACATTGGACATATAATTATAACATTATGTATATAAGATAAGATGGTCAAATTTTATGTAGCTCATACTGTTCACATAACGAAGCAATCAACACAGACTTAAAACTCTTATAATAAAGTATGAAAGGATTAGAATGTGTAATCTACGTTTTGAAAATATAAATAATGTTTTTTTTAATACAAAAATTCCTTCTTTTGGTATCCTTAAATTTTACGTTTGTATCAAATAGATCCTTTAAATTTTATAAGTATCAGATAAGTCCTTTAAATTTTTTAAGCATCAGATAGGTCTCTTAAGTTTTTTAAGTATCAAATAGGATACTAGTTAGCATATGACCCTTAAAAAAGGTTTTCACGTGTTAAGAACACAAAAGTAGAAATTTGACATTGAAAAAAAAAAAGACTTTTAAAAAATTAAATACACATCTCTTAAGATGATTTTTCTATATTGAGTTCACTAACATGTGCCCCTCTTTAAAAAATTGACTAATTTTTACTTATATTATAGACTATAGTATAATATACATATTGCCCCCACTTCTCAAAATTTTTGGGTTCGTCCCTGAATGAACCGAACCACTAAGTATTAATACATTACCTTACCTCTAGAGCTCTAATGATTCTCTCCCTTGTTAACCAAGTTTGAAGCCAATTATTTGGCTGATTATACTTGCGAGATTTTCAATATTGCGGTATATATTGAATATGTCTTCTAAGAAACCTACTAAAACAAAGTTAAAAATAAAACATACAGTTATAAAATATTCGAGACATATAAATTGACATATAGACATACAAATACCATTATTGAGCAAGAAACTAGTTAGATGAAAAGTAGTAGAAGACATATACCTTGTTGAGAATAGTAGCACTATAATCTATATCTTTGTGCTTTAGATAAGATAAAACTTATAATTTCCTTCTTATACTTCTCTATTTATAATGAATGATTAAGTTGTTATTTTTTTTTTAAATAAAGATAATCATAACAAATTTGGTTTAATAATTATCTCCTAACTAACAAAATCTCATCTTTTTCCTTAAAAAAAAAACAAATCTCATCTTTTGTTACTTACTTTATCTAAAGATTTTATATTAACTAAAATTCCTTATTTTTAGGTAAATTTTTTTTTTAGAATTTTTTTTTTAATTCTTTATTGGGCCGGCCCAAAAGCCCGCTGGCCCAGCCCATGATGGCCCATAGGCCCGACAGCCCAGCCCAATAAGGCCCAATAACATTTTTTGGGAAGCCCAGCCCGGCCCGGCCCGTATAAAACTATAGGGCTACTGGGCCGGCCCGATAGCCCGGCCCATTTTTACAGCTCTATATATATATATATACTTGTATTTTGTGGTGACCCTTTCTTTCATTTGCGGGCTCATCCCACCCAGATGATGGGTTAGGTCGTGGCGACGACGGTGGCTGTTCCAGACCCCAGTGAGCGGTTGGAGTTGTAGCCTAGAATAGTTAGACTATGCACCGGTGTGTTTTGTGCACCGTGTTTTTATGGTTAGCATAGGATTTCTAACTTGTTTGATACTTAGACTTGGATTGTAATTATTCAGGAAATACACTTTGCTTGTCGAAGCACCTTTTGGTAATGAGTTCTTTTGTATATTTGAATGCCGGTTCATTTATAAAACTATTATGCGCACTTTGAGTGTTAGTTGAAAAAGAAAAAAAAAAAAATAATGCCCTTTTTGGCTGTTGAAAAACGGGGTGTTACAGATATATAACCAACAAATAAACGCCAATATTCAAACAGTAGAAAAACATAGCAAAAAGTTTTTATATAATAAAACATGCCAAAAATTGATTTTAAATGAATTAATTTTGTAAAATTACGTTTAGGTCAAAGTGAGTTGACATAAATCTATACACATGTTTAGATACATTTATATTTTAGATAATATTTGAGGGCTAAAAATAAATTTTGACGCAGTTTAAAAACTAGCTTTCTAAGATAGAATTAATTATTTTTTCAAAAAAAGAAAAGATAGAATTAATTATAAAAGCGAAAAATATTCTACTCCATAACATTTGGAAATAATAAAATCAATTATATATACTTGATATTTTTGTTTTTGATATAATACAAGGAAAAACTTCAAAATAGCACTAAGGGAACAAACCCCCCCTTTATTACTGTCAGTTAGCAAGTCTAAACTAGGAGAAGCCTAAACTAACCATACATGTTCCAATCTAGTAGAATGGTCTCTTCTAAACTACTTTTGTTAATCACACCCATAGAGATGTTAATCACATCCACAGAGATGGATTTTGAATTTGTGGTAATGGCATGGGCATTGGCATCACTCTCCATATTGTTTCTATAACAATAGGAATCATGCAATAAATTGGAGCTTGATTGTAGAACATGAGTGGAACTAAACACCAAGCTTGTGAGTATGATCTGAAATTATTTGGCGCTTGATTGAAGAACATGAGTGGAACTGAATACCTTACTTGTGAATATGATCTGAAATTAAAAAGAGAACAATTTAGGGTGTGTATGTTTAAGATTTAAAAAAAAAAAGTGATTTTTTTTTTTTAAAGATTTTTATGTTGAGATTTTGAAGAAAATTTAAAGCTGCTTTGTGTTTGTTTACAATCATAAATTTTTTTTTTTTTTTCTAAATAGGAAATTCCTACACTTAGATTCCTTAGTTTTAAAAAAAATTGATTCTTAAAAAACTATTAGAAATAGCTTTTCATTTTGGGGTTAAAAATATTTTTTTTTAGAAAAAGATTTTTTAACAAATCTATAACAAACACTATTAAAATTATAAAACAAATTTTTTTTTTTAAAAAAATAGATTTTTTCTCAAAAGAATCCAAAACAAACGCACCCTTAATCACGGCTACAAAATTCCTTGGCAAAAATAATAATTTACTTTTAATTTTTAAGTTAACATGTATGACAAAAATTATTATGAAATTTTTTTCAAACTTTTAGTTAATTATCCGTAGAAAACTTTACCTTGCAGACGGTGGGCATTGATTGTAATTCACTTGAGCCTTTTTCGTAGTCATGTCATCAATAATCTGAAAAGATTACAATAAAAGAACTTAGGTCTTGTTTTCTAATGATTTTTAAAAAAATCCATGTAACTATAAATCAATAAAAGAACTTAGGTATTGTAAAAAAAAGTGTAATTCAATAGTGGGGTGTGTTTCAAAAAATAAAATAAAAAAGAAAAATACAAGTAATGTTTAAAGAGCTATAATCAATAAAAAATAATACCTCATAAGAAAAGTATGATTCAGGATGAAAAGAAAGATTTTTCTTTTCTTTAGTAGAAGAAGTTTTAGGGTCCCAACTCCATGGAGTTAGAAAAGAAGCATCTTTCTCAAGAAAGGAAGTGAGTCTTGTTACATCAAACATTGTTTCCTTATTAATATCATAATGATCACTAATAACAACCATATTGTTCAATTCAATTTTCTTGCTCTTCTTGGTTCTTTGTTTTCTAAATGTTGTATGTTTTATTTGATTAAATAAATGGAACTAAGGAGTTCAATTTATAACAAGTTTATCCTTGTGTCACAAGAAAAACAATGTTGGTCCAATAAAGAAAACTGTTGTTAAGATTATTAACGGCACTAAAGATAATTGTGATATCAATAAAGATTTCTAATTTAGTGGTAAAAGATAAGATTTTGTTTACAGAAGTAAAAGATAAGATTTGGTTAATAAAAGATCATGAATTAAATTGTAAACAAAAAATTAAAAATTTGTTGGCATTGGCACTAATTAGTAGAAAAGAAAACACACCCTTATCAAAAAAACATTAGAGTTAAAAAATCTCTTGCATAAAAATATCAACAACAAAAAAAAATGATTTGGTAAATATTTAGAAAAATTTAAAATAAAATACGAAAAAAAGGACTAGAGTTAAAAATATCAATTGAGATAGCATCAAAATATCTTCTTTATTTATAATAATGGATTGGGGCGAGAGTAGTGGATCCCCTCATGTGTATATTGCACCGGAGAGGGAGCAGTGTAAATCACAGCCTTTAAAATTTTATTTTCAAAATTTATAATCTGTAAAAAAAAAAATATGCCTATCTACTAATCTAAATTCTAAACCCTTTTATATAAGAAATGTACTTTCCATGCCCCAAAGGTTTCCTCCCCTGAAATGATCATAGTACGCGCTCACCATCTAAAAAGCGAGCACTTTTCGCACTCTAAGTAGTGAGTGACTGAACGTTTGCATCCCCTATGAATGAAAAAATCATGAAAAAAAGAGTTCGCATTCTTGAGAGCGAACTGAGTTTGCTATCTAGAAAGCGAACTCTTTTTTCATGATTTTTCCATCCATGAGGGGTGCTGACGTTTCAGTTTGAGTATAAAATATTAACACTCGCAACTTAGAGTGTGAACTGAAACATAGTTGGCTACTTAGGGAGCGAACTTAACTAGTGAACCTTATAAAAATGTGGCCACTATCTTATATCATATTTTAATTTGCCATTGGAGCAGTTGTGATATTATCGACTAATCACACAAACCGTAAAAATAGCTATATTAAATTGTTATTTTATTTGATACGACCAAGTTTACATTTATACTTACAATAGACATGTATTAAGGCTACAAGAGTTGATAAGTTTGACAGAAAATAGGTAATTAAGTGAATGAATGGTTCACACTTTAACTTGCAAACTTGTTTCATTTAAAGTTATTTGACGGAAGATGAGAGAATGGTGTAGAGGATAAAAAAATTTGATTTTTATTAGGTTCGCATTCTAGAAAGCGAACTCAGTTTGCAGTTTGCTATCTAGAAAACAAACTTTTTTTACCCTAATTTTTGCTATTTACGCACTCGCAAATGAGGTAAATTGTATATGTCACTTAGTGCGTGTGAGACTCAGAGGTGCGAAAAGAAGGACTCTTTATATAATGGTGTGCTAATTTTATTATGGTAAATAAATAAATAAAAAACTATGCTTTAAACGTGGCATATCCCCTACTTCAAGATTGAAGTAGCTATCTAGTAATTTCTTTTTTAACTCAAAGAACTGGGATGATCTCCTTCACTGTTTGTTTCCTTCCCGCTCTTGTTCCAATTCCAAATGTCTGTTTGAGTGGTGGGACATTGCATTTCATCAACATTCACCAACCTTTGCAAAGGAAAACAAAGAGTACAAGATCAACTCTTCACATGGAATGGAACAAAACAACCAACTTCAGTTCAGGTACTAACCTTCTCTTCAACCCTTAAACTCGTCTCACTTTTTAGTTTAATCACAAAAAAATTTAGTTTTTTTTTTTGGAAAGAAAATAAAAAGATTGGAAATCTGTCAGACAACCATGTGACCAACCCAACCAGACTGTGCTGACTAAGAACGATCCTCTACAGTATCTTATGATGATCTCCGAAGAGCATCACCACAGTACCGTTAATCACGCTCTGATCACATGGTCATAATTCATCCTCCAGATTTAAGTTCCTGTCTCTTTAGAAATCAAAGACACAGTAGTACGATCCTATAGAACAGATCCTGTTCAAGTAAGGTCGTGACTTTTACTCTCTCCGTGTCGTTTATAAACCATTCTTTCATCCTTAACTCTAACGATGTGGGACTATATTTAAAGTTTCTACTACTACTTTCCAAACATTATGTAAACTATTTTATTGTGATAGTATTGTACTATAGGACATATAAAATAAAATCAACTAAACAAATATACATACATAGGAAAGAAAGGTTTCAAATAATCATATGATTATGAGAGATTATCATGCTCAATAACTTGTGCTGCTCTCCATTCTTCACCAGGATTCACAGTCACAGGCACCAATAATGAAGCAGGACAGGTGCATACAAAATAGTCGTTTCCGTATTTCTCCGACATGGAACCAGGACTTGACACATAAATATCCTCAAATCCCATTCTTATCACCCGGTAGAAAATCTCGCGTCCCTGAAAATAAAATAAAAAAACAACTATTCTATAAAAATCGGTTGATTGACTGTGTAAAAAATCTAGTATATAAAAGTGAAACGCGTCGTTCAAACCTGATCGATGATTTCATATTTTGAAGGTAGTGTGTTATAAAAAGCCTTTGATCTTTCTTCTGGAGGTGCAGCGAAAACTCTACTCATCTTATTCTCAAGGAGAGTAATAGGAACACCTTGTTTAGTCCATGAACCTGGTTTCACTTCAGGCTCGGCACCAAATGAAATCAATCTAGGAGACTCTGATTTAATCGCTTCCGATGGAGTCAAGATTTGAAAAGGTGAAATAGGAGGAATGAGTGAGGAGTATGAACAAGTTTGAAGACCTTTAATAGCAGCTCCACCTCTTCTCTTAAATCTAAAATGGCTTAGTATAGCATTGGTTAGAGTTACTGGTTTTGGAGCTTTGTTCTTAACTATAACTGCTGTTGCCATGCTCACAGGATATAGGGACACAATGTAAGTGATGTCAAAAAATCTATTGGTGCTGATCAATTCAACCTGCAGAAAACAGTAGCAAAAACAAGTTTCAGTATTTCACTGTCACACTGCTACCAACAAGAGCCTTGTGCTAAATGGTATAATGTAACTATGGTTTGTTTCCGACCAGAAAATGAGTTCAATGTAAAGTGATTTATGTTTGAATATATTTGCAAATAATTTTATTGTTACAATTAATGTGTTGATTTGATTGTTTGGATTAAAATTGCTTGTGTGTGTGTGTATATGTTTGCCACTTTTCGCCTATGTACGGATTCATGTTTGTACCTCTCGAAATCACGATTGGGTTGGTCGAATGTGATTAAACTATAAATTGTTATGCTTGACTTTCAAATTTGGAATTGATTTCAGGCTAAGATCGGTTCTACTCGCATTTAAAAACTAATATTTCTAGCTTCTGCGATGACGTAGAATCAATATTTAAAGTTATTGACATATTATATATACACACACAAAAGCAATTATGATCTAAATCATCTAAACATAAATCATTAATGTTCAAGTCAATTCCAACCCGAATTAATTTTATAAAATCATTTATGTTTCGGAGTGAGTTTTTTCACTACCAATTACCATTTCACTGTATGGTAACATGAAAACTAAAAAGCTACAAAGTATAGCTTCTGGGTCGGCGTTTACACTCCCTCAACCATGACCAAAACAAACATAGAACCATAGTCACATCCTATAAGCATGGACATTGGAACGTCGACATGGATAATAATTTGAGAAAATGACACAATTTAATATAATTATAAGTATTGGTGTCGATGTCTGACACTGACGCGTGTCCGACACCGGAACACGCCTAATCGAAGGAGTGTCCGTGCTTCACGCTCACAGCAGTTTGAATCAAAAGGCTAAGTAAATATCAATGAAATGGTACCTGGAGAGCATCAATGGAATCATAATCAACATCATTAACAGTCCATTCTAAAGTAGAAGGAAAAAACTCTTTTGCGCCAGGTTGCAACACTTCATTAAAAACCAAACCAATTCCACCTTTGGCTTTATAAAGACCAGTTTCATTGGCAGGAATAGTGTAAAGAAATTCCTCACATCCATCATCTTTCCAAAACACTTTTGGTTTGTAAGATGTAACATGAGCATCAGGTAATCTTAAGCTCAATGAGCTTCCATTTCTAACAGTCAACTCAACAATGGGAATGCTATTAGACTCCAAGAATTTGATACCTTTTCTTCCATATTTCTCATTGAGTGACTCAGCAGTTGTTGATAGAGGTGTTGTAGTTGTAGTAGTAGCAGCTGAAGAGGCTTTTATTAAGTTTAATTTGGGAAGGGATAAGGAAAGAAAAGAAGCCATAGCAATATAAGGTAGTTTTTTAAGAGATTCTAGACAAACAATGTTAATGTAATTCTAACACAACATTTTTTTGGTTCCTCAAAGAAGGAATTGTATGTTGTCAAGTGATTGATTCTGTGTGGAAGGGCATGTTTTCTTTGGACTCATCATGGCTTACTCTTGAATGGATTAATCTAATAGTTTCAAAAAAGGACAAAGAGTGCAACTCAGCACTGCCACATATATATATCCCTTGTTATCCATTTTGGTTCTTTTCCTTAGAGGCTTTTCCTTCTACTACTGAGTGTTAACTATTTTTTCATTCATTAACTAGTCTATTTTGCACTTAAAATAAAAGAATCTTACTATTTTCACATTCAATCTTTTTTTTTATAAAACATTCATTTTCTTATAAATAAATTGTAAACACATTAATCATGGTATTTTACTCTAATTTGTCATTACACTCCCTCTTATGAAATCAAATATCATTTCAACAACAGGTATTAAAAGTTTCTATTTGATAAATCAAATTATTATTACTGTCAAAAGAAAAATCAAATTATTATTAAAAGTTTCTACTTCATAGTTAAATAATTTTGTTTTTTTAATTCTTTAAGCAATAAATTACTTTTGGGGGAAATTCCTCAATTGAAGGTTAAATGTAACAAAACATCTTAGTTTTTAGTAATACCTTTTTTTGCTATTAAAATGTTTAAACTCCTTGAATTGAGCAATAAATTTATATTTTACCTATTTTTTGCTATTAAAAATGTAATTAACTTAGTCGTTCATTGCACAAGAATCTTTGACAAGATTTTGTAGTAAAAAATAAAAATTATCCAAGGCATACAACGAAATTGAGGACCAAAACAGCCACATTTTATATATTTTATTAAATTAAAGGAGACAAAAATAAAATTAAAATGAGTTACTCCACTCCATACCAAGGTCAGATAAGCAAAAAACTAAGAATCAAAAACACCACAACTTTTCCTTTTACTAAAGGAATAGGAAGAAAACTAAAAAACCAGAAAACAAAGAACAAAACACCAATAAAACAAATATCAGCAAATATAACTATCACACTAATCTAACTGCTCTTAGAAGAATCTTCAAATGCTGGGGTGGATCCATTCCTTTCTAACAGCACCTCTGAATTCAACTTTCCTTGTGCTGCTTCTGCAGTAGCTGATTCACTCATCAAGGTTTTTGTATCAAGAGACTTTGGTAATGTAACTGAGCCAAATGTTATATCACTTGCCTTGTTCACCTGTTTTGACCAAAGAAATTTAAAAGTTCAACATTTGTGTTTGGATTATACTTTAGTTTGAGGAATTTTAAGCAACTTTCTAAAAGAACTTTACTAAAAAAATAAAGGCCTATTTAATTTTGGAAAACATTATATTTTTGTTCATTATGATTCACTTTTATTTACAAAACTATCACATTGTGTTATCTTGTTTCTTGTTTTCAAATATTTGTATGGTTTCAAGTACAAATTTTTGAGAACAGAAATGGTCTTCAAAACAAAGTGACAGATTTGCAAATAAATCCAAAACAGAAATTAATATAGTAAATGTTTTCAATTACCAAACAAGCTCTAACATTTTAAATCCCCAACACAAAAAGTGAACCATGGTGAAAATTAATGAAAGAAGCCAGTGAAACAGAAACAAGTCAAATGTGGGAATCTTGTTCTGATAGATTTAAGACAACTGTTACCTGTTTTGGTAACTGCTGCTCTTTATATTTTCTCTCCTGAGTGGTCTTTTCACGGGACTCATAAAAGCCAAAATCATCCAATATGCTTATTTTGCTGGAATGCTCCTTGAAAATTTTGACAATTTGAATACCCTTATCAAACTTAACCTGCAGAACGACATTTAAATAAGCATCTTGTAGAGAGGGAGTTGCTAGTAGAGTAAAAAATTAAACAGGCAACAACTAAGCAAATACCTCCTGAGTATCCCTGCTATTAGTTACAGGTTTGTTTTCGTTGTTTTCTAGTGTTATGTGCCTTAACACGCCATTTGGAATATCCTTAATGACATGCCACTTCACATTAAAGCAACCGGTCCACCTGTCCTGCTGCCAATACTCTACAGATTTATCGAAATCAACCGGACCAGTCATCTCGGCTAAACCAACAAATTGACCACTAGTGTTGACCTGTAGCAAAAAAAAATGAATTAGGGAAACCAAGCAGTTCAATAAAACTGTGAAAACTTTGGAGGTTGGTTACATAGTGAATGCTTCATATGACACTCACCGAAAATAACAAAAATATAGGACAGCCACCAGGCTTCTCCTTGGCTTCCTGGTATGCCGCATCCAGCTTTTTGTTGCCATTTGGAGTACTTGCCCAAACATTATATTTTATGCTCTTATGAACATCGTCCTCGCTATAGGATTTGATGATAAAAAACTTAGCATCAGAATAATTCTCAGACAAATCTTCTCCATTGTATTGTTCTTTACTTGGAACAACAAGAGGCACTACTTCTTTGTCATCACTCTTCACAGTAAGGTTCTGTCCTTTGAGTAATAATGTGACAGCTCCAAGACTTTTGACACTTTTATTATCATAACTCTTGGCACCTCTTGGTCCCTTGTTTAGCTCACTAAAACCGTCCACATTTTTTCTGGAATCATTAGCAAAATAGCCATTAGCTGTGGATCTATACTTGCTATCAAAAGAACCTGTTCTAGATCCATATACAGAAGACCCATAACGAGAATTTGCTCTGAACGTGTTTCCATATTGGCTGAACATACTGTTGCTTGGATAAATCCCGTTCATGAATCCGGGAACTAGTTCCATTCCAGATGGATGCCTGGAACCATTCAAGTTCTGCAAAAGAAAAAGTATGAATTTAACTATGATTTGATTTTAAACAACAAAAAAAAAAACTCAATTATATCAAGCTCGTTTAGTTAGCATGCACAATTGCACCGAGGAAAAGGGTGACCAAACTACCATACCATGAATTGTGGAAGTGGCTGAGAGTGTCGTTGATTCCTTTGAGATGAGAAATCTTTGACATGTGCCGCTTGTGAAGATAAACCAACCTTTCCTCCATGTTTGAACTGTTTATCAGACACCAATGACACATCTGTAGCAATTGCTGATTGTGTACCATGAGTACTCAATCTTGGACCCTGATGTCCTGACAATGGAGCACAAGCTGGCAAGCTAGACCCTTGATAAGAATCCCTTGAATTCAAAGATGTGTGCTGGGAACTTGATATAAATGCCTTTAACCCATTTTGGTTTATACAATCACCATTGACCATGCTAACAGAGTTTCCTTTATTCATAACATTTGAAGGAGTGCGATCCGCATTAACAGCAGTTGACATTTCTCGTTGTGGAACACTGGTTTTGTTCGAAGCAAATGATCCATCAGCAGAAGTTGGAGAGTTGTAATAAGAACAAGGATACTGATACTGTTGCAGTCCATACATCTGACCATCAGGTTGAACTATTGGAGAGGAGGAATTCGGCGAAGCATATGCTCCATATGGTGGGTAGCCATAACCTTGATGATACATATAAGAGCAGTTATCCCCATAAACACTCTGCAAATAGATCCAGCAAAAAAAACATTTATCAAGCTGTTAGAGCCATGGAGCTTCTCATTAAAAAATAAATTATACATCAACACACAAAAATGGTATGAAACAATCAAAATCTAGTAGAACAAAGACATAAAAAACAACAAAAAGAGTTGAAACTTCAAGAACAGTGGGTCAGACTAACTAGATTCACTACTACATCAAAAATTAGAGACGAGAAGAATTTGCAAAATACTTAATAATCATTTAAAAACAAAACAGCTACACTAGACTACCAACTTAAATGGATAAAACAGTCTATAACTCTCAAAGCTAATACAAAACAATTTAAAATGCAGCAAGCACCGGTCTAAAATCCTTAAATTTTGTAGCTAACATATAAAAGGAAATAGCTTCCATCAAATGGATCTTTGGAAGGATCTGAGGCATAAATATATAAAAAGACATACATTCATCACAAGAATGAAAACCAGAGAACAAAATACTTACTTGAGCCATCCCTCCATCAAGGTTCAAATAATTGGGATAAGCGCTCCAATCTCCTTGCCCGTCATAGCCTAAAATAAATCACATCACCAAGTCATTTTTCCGGGGTAATACAAATCGCTCAAATATTAAATCGACAATCTTTGCATTTCTTTTGGGTCATCAGCATGTATTTATTTATATATATCCTTAAAAACCTAAACAGCTTACCTTACCTCCATAATAATATGTAGTCGAAGGATATCCATTAGGAACAAAACTTGGATTCGGATTATATGGCTTGCCCGCTCCCTTAGCTGTACCATTGGAAAAAACAGATCCATTCTGCATATAAATATACAACAAGGATCAGTTAACACAATCCAACAATAAACAGTCTTAAATTTTAGTATGTATTGACATGAGCATTTGCAAACATGATTTTAAATTATCTTCATTACGCAAAAGTAGTTTTTGTGAAAAGTGAGTTTGAAATACAGAGATTTACGTTCTAAACAATCTCATCTCAAAAAGAAGTTTGTATTTAAACTATTAATTCACCCCCAAATCAAAAATTGCATTATTTTTTTAATTATTAGTCTACACTGATTTTAGGAGCAAACACAAACTTGTTTCAAAACAACAAAACATCATTTTTTTTCACAAAAAAGACGAGTTTAGTGGACCTTAAATGAGGTCTGCCTAAACACATTTCAACTTTCAATACCAACTACTACCTTTGTTCCTAAATATAAGAACACGTTTAAGAAATATTTGTCCCTAAATAAACCAATACATATGGCTCGAGTGGTTAATTAACTTCACCAAAGGATGTATCATTCGGGAGATCCCGAGTTCAATTCCTAGGTGGAACAATTTTTTTGCCAGACTTTACTTACCTCTGCGGCCAAACTCCAAATTACTAGGGTACCCTTTCCCCTAGGAACCGGAAAGTTAACACCAAAAAAAATATTATTCCCTAAATATAAATCCTTTTTATTGCTGCTTTTCCAAATAAACCCCTAATTAATATCATTTAGTGCTTTGGAATATAAAAAAAAACAAGATTAATTATATATATTCAAAAGGGTATTTTTGGTACATCAATTAAAATAGACACATATTACACCACAAACTTTTCTTAAAAAATTTGAAATATGAGAATTACCTTCTTGACAGGCTCAGCATCTCCAACAATAGTCTTGGGCTGTGAATCCAGTGTCAAATTCTGCAGTAAACTTGCAGCTTCTATAGCAGTGAAGTAAAGGAAAAAATATATACTTTTTTACACAACTATGTCATAAATAAACACTGAAATTGACACATAAACAGAAAAATTATTAAAAAAAAAATTAAGAAAATTTAAACAACTAAACAATAACATGCACAAAAAAAAATATATAACTAAGAAAACCTATGCTTACACGCCAAAACAATTATTTAAAAAAAAAAATTGATTTTGGCTTTTGGGAATTTACCTAAAAAGAATTAGGTTACAGTTATTATGAAGAACAAATAGTAAAAGCAAAAGCATATAATTTGATTAGGGAGTAAGGGAAAAGAAATTAAAAAACCCTAAGAAATGGATTACAGAGTATGTAACCTAATAATAGTTATGAGTTAAATTGCCACAAAAAAAAATGAAGAAAAAGAAATAACAGAGAGAGAGTGATGTATGGATGAGAAAGAAGGATACTGTCAGGTGAAGGAGCAACAGCTGCCATGATCCAAATGAAGATGGAAGGAAAGTGTCGCCGCCAAGAGCGTGATGTTTGGGTTTAAGAGAAACAAACGAAACAACAGTGAGTGAGTAATAATAATAGAGAAGGGGATTTAAGAGGCGCGGTTATTTATATACCTACCAAAACCAGGGAAAATGAATCAAACGTATCCGGTTAAATTTTGCAGGTAAAAAACTTTTGTTGAACATTCCATACCCATCTTATCTTATTTCCACATACAATTAACCATCGTAATCCTTTTATCGTGATAATTCTAATAGGTTCATAAATAATGTTTAACATAAAAAATTTAATAAACATTATTTGTGCATCTATCGTAATTGTTTACTTTAACAAATATATCGATACACATTTAAATAAATGTTTGGATTGGTGGTAACTGATGGAATGGAAATTAATTATGTTCTATCGTTTCGATTTGTAAAAAATGAATTAAGTGGAATAGAACATAATGAAACCTATTCCATCTCATACCGCCTGATCCTCCTATTTTCCTTCCCCTTCGATTTTGGGATGTATCCAATGGAATGAAATTTAATAATTACTATCTTTTGTCCTAAATATAGGAGAAAAATTATTTTTTAGATTCATTAAAATTTTAATGTATATAGTTTATAATATAGTCTAAATACATATTAATGAATCTAAATAGTAGTTCTTCTCTTATATTTAAAATAGGAGAGAGTAAAATATTACCCTTTTATCCCTGTATTTTTGTTAACTGATGTTGCATATTTCTTTCTCACTTTTTCTATCTATTTTGTTCCGTTTCATTCCACTCTATTTTATTCAATCAATCCAAACCTTAACTTAAGGCTACCCAGAAATAGAAAGTTGACATTTAATGATATAAAATATTTAATGTTTTAAAAGCTAAATGCACAAACCTGATGGTATTGGCTTGGTACATGGGAGTGTGCTTCGTCTCAATATATGTTCTTAGGGCACATGTTAATATTTTGCAAACTTTTATCATCGAATTTCAATTTTTTCCAAAAATTTATTTTAAAGGAGATTATTAACTATTTAAGTTCAATATTTTGGTTAATTAAAGTGTATTTTTATTTCTTTTTTCATCTTAATAGTATTAGTGTTTCAAATAATTTGTTGTCTCAAATAATCTTGCTACTTAAGTGGCTAATAATATTGCATCAAGTATGATTTTCTTTTCATTTTTTTTTCTTAGATGAAGTGGTAATTAACTGAAATTAAACTCACATAATTGTGAGATCCGGGTTCGAACCCGGATCACGACGTCCGGCCTAACAATTTCGGCATATTTTATTAGTTGAGCTAGAACTTATGGAACATCAAGTATGATTTTCTATTACTACCTATTAAATTTATCTTATTGTTGTGTATTATACCAATTTAAGGGGATATTTTTATTTTATTTTTTGCTAAAACAACACATTGGGTTGGGGGCTATTCAAATCAACCTTTGATTTATTCGAACATTTCAATGGGTGGCTTTTCTTTTGTTATACGAGAGAGAAAGAAAAAGAGAATTGCAATGTTAAAAAAAAATACATCGATCTCTTAACAAAGGTGGTGACAAATTATAAGGAAGTTCTTAAAACACAAGAAGAGGATTTAAGTTAATAGCGATCGTTGAGGGATATAATTCTGTCATGTGTGGCTTTTGGTGTGAAAATACTCTAATATAATTATTTATTTAAAAAAAAAAACACATTTTACATGAAATATGACATTTTATGTTTTTCCTTATAAATGTCCAATAATTAAATTTAAATAAAATAAAAAGGACATTGAGTAATTGAATTTTCTTCTAAAACAATAATAATCTAGATAAAAATGGAATTAAAATATGATATGAAGTCCAATATATTCAATATATTTACTAATTTGAAATTTTATTTTCTATTGGGTACAAAATTTATTTATTTTTCTGTTTTGTATTTATATTGTAATATAATGACATAACTTAACATGACTTGTTTTCTACATACGTGCAAGAAATAATCTTCCAAGAAAGATTAAAATATTGAAACAGATGTTTTTGTAATTTTTTGTTTGCTAGATTTTTCTATAGATAATATTTTTCATTATTATGCATAAGCTATTTTTGCTGTTTTCTTTTTTTTTTTTTTGGAACGCAAGAGGATTAAAGTTCATGAAAAGAAAACTACAAAACTACTTCGATGAGGAGTTTGTATTTGCCACATATTAACTAGACAATTTGTGCAATAATTTGTTTTCCGATAAACGTGGCTTATCTTGACCTCCCAGTATGAATAAGCTATTAAAATTGAGACAAAAATATGTGTGTAATCTTTTTTTTTCTTAGATGAAGTGGTAATCTACTGAAATTAAACTCACATAATTGTAAGATCCTGAGTTTAAACTCAAATCACAACGTCCGACCTAACAATTTCGACATTATTTGCTGTTGGAACATTTGTGTGAAGATGGAAAGAAATTGGAAGGTTGGAAGATTAAACACCAAGTAATTAACTTTGATATAATATTGTGTGAATTGAAAAAATAGAGTGTGGGGGTCCCACATAAAATAGATCACACATATTAGTAGTGTTTAAATTGTGATATTTAATTTTAAATACATGATAATGATGAAAATGAATTAATTATTATTTTTTATTCATGGATATCACTTCTCATAATTTTAATTTATGTTTGTTGTGATAAGATTCAGAATCCAACTGAATTTCCTATCTTTTCTTCATTAGTTTGTTTCATCAACTTTTGTGGATTTGTTTTTTTTTATCTTATCCATTAGAGTAACTGTTGCCGCGATTTTTGCTAAAACAGTTACAAAATCTCTATATAAATAGAGGACTCCACTCAGTTCAAAAAATACACCAAAGAGTTTCTATTGAGTTGTCGAGAACTCTTTCTCTCTTCTCCCTCCAGCTTGTGTTGACGAGCTATTCTTCTTCTCATCTCCTTTTTCTGTCCCTTCGAAAATAAGAGTGTTCTTAAGACCTTAGTCCCTATTCGGTATAATGTCCATTTGAAATTAATAAAGGTCTTAAAAACATAGTCCCTTTGATAAAGTATGTCCCTTCAGAATAAAGAGTAACTTTAAGATCATAGTCTCGTTTGAAACAACGATGTCCCGTCGGAATTAAGAATGATCTTAATAATATATCAATATCTTTTAATATTTTTTATTTGAGGAGAAATTAAAAAAGTCGAAATGGTGGTATAACCATATTTGAGTGGTCGTAGTACCATATTGATAGTTTGAGAACTTAAAGTTAGAATGGTGGTAACACCATATTTGAGTGGTCTCAACACCATAACCTAGTGGTAACAATATCATACTAAAGTGGTTTCAGTATTAAAAGAGTGGTCTCTGTACCATATTGAAGGTGTAACTCTCGAACGGTTTTCTACAGTGCAGTAGTTAATCGCACAGTTGTAACTGGGCTTGTTTTATCCTGGAGGCAGCGTGGTTGATAGTCTACCTTGCACAATTTTGGGCAGTGCCACGAAACGTCTTAAAGAGAGCGACCTGGTCGTGACTCAACCTAGTAACAACTTCGGTAGATATTCTCTTTTAAAATAGAATTTGGAAAACCAAAATACAACAGTTTGGAAATACAAAAACAACATTTGCCAATTGTAAACTAGAACTTACGGGTCGTGTGTAATCCTTTAACTTTTGACATTTTTATTTTGGATTATCTTCAATGTTTTGCTTTTTTTCTAAATTGGTCCCATTTTTTTTTTTGATAATTAAAAATTGAATTATAAGGAGTACAAGAGGTACTCAACCCTTACAATTCGAGAAAATCACCTTAGACGCGATGAAAGCAATCTAAAGGATTATTACACCAGTCCTGGAAAGAAAATTCTACACTGATATTTTGTCTACCAATAAACCAGAACCAAGCAAAATAAATAATATGATTTACTAATGAAGGAATATTAACAAGAGCTCCTCTAAATAGAATATTATTACGCTCTCGCCAAATGCAGTAAGTTGTTGCAAGCCAAATAGTATGTCGCAACCTTTTATTTTTCTTTCCTGTGGTTAACTGCCCAAACAGTAGAAAATGTTGGGATATAGAATTATATGCTATGGTATTAACTCCCATCCACCTGAAGATGTTATCCCAAAATGTACCAGACACACTACACTTGAAGAAAGCATGATGTATATCCTCCACCTCATTGTTACAAAACACGCAGCAACTATCCATGGAATTAGTGATAATTCCTTTACGAAACAAAGCCTCACGAGATGGTAACTTGTCGATCAGCAGCCTCCACCCGAATATACCAACTTTTGACGGCACATTTGCTTTCCACGGCTTTTTTAATGCTAGCTTGCTCCATGGAAGGATCAAGCTGTTCCGGACCAGACCTGTGCAACAGATGAGTGTACGTTGATTTTACCGTAAACACGCCTGCTGCATGCGGTATCCACCTCCTCCTATCTGAGTTAGCCATGCCGGGATGGACATGTTCCAACAGCAAAAGTAATTCATGAAAAGTTGTTAATTCATTGTTAGTCAAAGCATCTGACCAACCAAAGTTCCACTTCCAAGCTTCATTCTCCCAAAATCCCATCATTGATATGGAACAATTTTGTTGTGAAGACTTGTCATAGAGTTCAGCATATCTAGTGTGTAACGGTTCAGGTCCAATCCACGTATCCTTCCAAAAATGAATATCAGTACCGTCACCAAGCGTACTAGTGATATTGTGACCGAACCATCCTCCATCATCCTCGCCACCTAGATTCCAAATGTCCCTCCACCAAATAGATGCATGATTAAGACTATTTCTACCATCCCCATATAAAAAGTTAGCAACTAAAGAGCCATACCGGAACTTCAATAGAGCGTGCCAAGTAGCTTCATTATCCACCAAACATCTCCACTTCCACTTACATAAAAGAGACGAATTAAATAGCGCAAGATTCTTAATGCCCAAACCACCTCGATCTTTGGGTTGGCAAATACGATCCCAACTCACCAACACATTTTTTCAGTATCCAACCCTCCTCCCCACAAGAATCTTCTTTGGATACACACCAAATCCTTTAAAACACACACCGGTGCTTTAAAAAAGGAGAAAAAATAAAGTGGGAGACTAGATAATACGAAATTAATTAAAGTTACTCTACCGCCTATGGAAAGATTGCGACCATTCCAAACACTTAATCTCTTTCTCATGGCATCTATAATAGGAGCCCAAGTTCCTTTCCTTCTCGGATTAGCCCCCATCGGAATACCGAGAAACAGGAAGGGTATAGAATCCACTTCACAATGTAAGAAAGACGATGATGCGCTTAAAAAACTATCATCAAGATTAATACCATAAAGTTTACTCTTGTGAAAATTTGTCAGTTAGAAAAAAAATATTTGTTAAAAAACTTGTTTGTCATTTTAATTTCAATAATTCATATAGATATTATCTTAGTTTCGTTCTTTTCACTTCTCCCTTCATTTTTTTTATCCAAAGTTGAAATTTAAATAAACATTTTAAAATCAGGGTGATTAATTTTTTATAATCATATCTTTATTTTGGAGTAAATGTTTGAAGCAATACTAACTAGTGCCCAAAGACGCGAATCCAGTGTGCAACCTGAGGTTGCACCTGCACACTGACTGCATTCTGGCAAGTGCATCAGTCTATCGTCGAGTAATAATTCACACTCTAGGTGTCTAGAATGAGTTCGTATCCACAGGGATCGTGTCAAAGCTTCGTTAGCGTTATTTAAGTTGTTGGTTTTGCATTCGCTTTGGTTTTGAAAAAGGTTTTTATAAAAAGAGCGATATACTTGCAGAAAATAAAGATAAATGATTCAAGAAATATAGAGGATAGGTATGATGGTTGGACTCACTCCCTTCTTCATATTTGGCATGAACGGTGTATAACATAGTTATTCAGATTATTATTCGGCGGTGACTTTTCCCTGTTGTGGTAATACCTTACTATTACCCTATGTATATTAAAGTTTCCCTACGTTAATAACTAAGGTACCTACGAGAGCCTAACCTCAATGTGTCACATACCTTAATTACTAGGTGAGTTGTTCATTATACATGCATTATTACCTTCACTCATTCAATGCCTCTAGGTCCTAGTTTCGGGCTGTTCAGCTTCTAAGTGCTCAGTTCACACCTAGTTCCTGATTCCTCCTCTAATTGCTCAGTTCACAACTAGTTCAGGATGTTACCGTCTCTATTCACCTAGCATATTTACTACTAGTTCCGGACAAATATTAAAGCTTACTCTGATATAAATACTAAAGCTTACCCTAACATCTATTCTATGGGCGCTCCCGCTTTTCCGGCCAGATTACGAGAATGCGTTATTAAAGTGCAAGAAAGTAAATAACAAACATAATACTGAATAACATTTATTATAACTTTGATTCAATCACAGACTCCAAATATTCATAGGGGAGTTCATCTTCTCCACCACAACATAAGGCATCTATTACAAAAGACTTACAGAATTTAAATTACAAGAACCTAAATACAAAAGCCTAAAAAAAACATACCTTGCTGAGATAACTTTCCCGTAAGGGGAGAAAGCTATGCCCTTAGAGCTCCTCCGAACACCTCTAGTATAGTAGAGAATGTTCTACTATTTCTGAATGAAAAATAATGAGGAATTGGAGCTTTATTTATAGTTTTCGTAATGGGCATCAACAAGACATCGTGTTGCGATTGGTCCATCGTAGCACGATGGGAAGATTCAGTTCAGAATTATAACTGATCATGTGCGTTTCATCAGCTTGGTCACCAAGTAATGCCATCGTACCACGATGATGTGTATCGTAGCACGATGAACAGATATTCTCCAGATTTTCTTTTGTTGTTTTCTTGGCCAACAAGCAGCTTCCATCGTGGCACGATGGAAGCCATCGTGGCACGATGAGCAGCACAAATCTTCATATTTTTTGGCTTTTTCTTGTATGTTTGTATTCTATGCTTTGTCTTGATGCTTTTCTTCGATTCTGTAGGTTTTCCTTCGTATTTGAGTCTGTCTTGGTCATTTTATTACTAAAACTAATACTAAAAATACCATATAAATTCCTGTCATCACACACCCTGAAATTTGAGAAAGGACAAAGCATAGATACAGTACCATAGGTACAATTTTTACTATTCTCCAATTATATTTGTACACGTGTTCTATTTTATATTCAATTTTAACACCGTTTGAATTCCAATCACATTCCTTTGTCTCTTACTTTACCCAGTTCTCCATTCTCTCTCCCATTCGTTTTGAAACTGTTGAAAACAAATTTGTGCTGGAGTGGACGTTTATTGTGATGCCGACAACGACTATGATCCATAGCGGTTCTGTGAATCACATCGTGACAGAGGGTTCTCGGGACGAGATTTGCCGGGTCATCGTCGAAAGAATCAATTAAATGTAGATCTAACTTTTTTCCCCATGGCAGTGGATCCAATTTAGTAATACACCAAGTTTCGGTCGCACCGCTGCTGGCATGAAACCGATTTCCCGATAAACAACAACTTTGGTCCTTTAGGAGTAGTTTTCTCTGAAACAACAAAAATCAAGTAGAGTTTTTGGATTTTGTTTTGTTGGATGAAATGGTGAATAATAAAGAATGCTCCATGGTAAAGATGATTTGGGGTGAAAACAAGCACATACAGAGGAGCGAGCATTGCAATGGCGCGGCTGCCTTATTTTTGTCCAGCTATGTGGATACTATTCAACTACGTTTGATTAAACAAACAAAAGGGTCACGACGTTAAAACGGAGAACACGTGTATGGATGTAATTGGAGAATAGTAAAAACATTACCTAGGGTACTGTATCTAAGTTTTGTCCTTTGAGAAATTACATATGATACTGTGTGTTATTTCTACTTTGCACCCCCTCGTATTTTTCTTTTGCACTTTGGATCCAAAGATTTACAAATGTGATGGATGGCTTTGGCATAATGGCGAGCGTGTCGCTCTTTTAATTTAATTTAATTGTTTTATTTGAATTTTTTCAATTATTCATGTAAATAATAAATAAACTACAAAACAAGCCCAAGAGAATATCAAACATAGGTCCTTTCCTTCACATTTCACAACTCGGGCTATTTAGATGAATATTGAAATTTCTTGCAGCATTGATATATATTAAGTGTATGTTTGCTTTTAATTCTAGAGATACCGGAATTGATTTTAGACATGTATAATTGATTTCGACATATTTGATTTCTCTAAAGTAGATAAATATATTCAAACATAAATTACTTTAATCTCAACTTAATTTTAGTCAGAATCAATTTTAGAAAATCAATTCACTCAAAATCAATTTTGTTCACCACGAAATCAAATATTCATTAAACAATCACTTAAGCTAGAGCTAGAAAAAAAATTATATATATTATACACTAAAAAAATTTGCACCCCCTGACGCCCAATATTGGATCCGCCACTGCTAGTGCCCCGGAGCACTAATTAAGAATACCTAATATAGTAAAGTTGTCTTGAAATTTGTGTAATCAATACTATTGAAATGTAGCAAACACGATTTTCAATGCAAAATTGCCACTAGTTAGTATGACACATGTTCAGATTCAAAACTAAAAGTAACGAGTCATTTATCACTAATATAAAGTGTGATGAATGAAGACCTAAATATTGTTCATCTTAGTGAACAAATTTTTTTTTTTTTTGGATAAAACTTACACATGGTTCCTCAGAAACTGTTTGTACTATACTACACACAAAAAAACCCTAATTTGTTGTATATGTGGGTCCCGCAGAAAAGTTTAGGTAGTTATCTCATATTTTATGTGAGAAACAGCATATGTAACGCCCCAACATTTATTCTTGTGTGATTTTATTTGGTTGAGTGTTGGACTTCTTATGCATGTTAGTTACCTTTAAATTAATTAGTTAGACATATTATGAGTTGGGAGTTGGCCCATTTGTATAGAGGTGCAATTAAGAGAAGGCTCATTATGTAGGGGCAGGTTGGTAATTTTCTATATGATTTGATGTTTTAGGGTTTTTATGATAAAGTAGTGAAGTGACATTGAGGTAGTCCTAGAAAGAAGGAAAATGATGTAGAAAGAGAAAAGCTAAGCTAGGGTTTTAGAGTGGAGAAAAAGAGGAGAAGAACACTCATCTGGTGAAGATTTCACTACTCATCTCCAATCTCTCGGGGTAAGGGAAAATTATATTTATAGGTGAATGATTCCTAGAGGCATGGAGTGAGAATTCTCACTTTGTTCCCAAATGCTCTATATCATTCAAAAATGGGTTTGTCTATAACCCATAAGTAGTGATTTTTCATGATTTCTTATGTATCTTCCTTCAAGCATGAATTTATGATTTTCTTGTGATGTTCATGATTTAGTATGTGAACTTGTGTAAAACTCAAATCCATTATTTAAATATTTCTACTTTTAGAAAATATTTTTCGAAATACGCAACGGAAAATAAAAATTGAATTATAAAATATTGGTTTAAGGTATTAATATATTCTTCTTCCAAAATTGAATTAGTAAACTTCACTTATACAAAAAAACCCTTTCTAAAATAATACATCCTAAAATAAAATAAGATAACAAAAAAAAAAGACTCTATATAAAATATATGAACCCTACCTCGTGTCACAATCAGAGCGGAACTTCACCAAATACTCGAACATCGACAAACACATAATCTGAGGATCTGGATCCCAAATCCAACACATACACAAAACAGATGGTTAGATAATATAATCATAACTAGTGACCAAATATATCGAATATCAGACACTAAATAAATAAAATACAGTTGAATGAATTCGACTCAGACAACTCGTATAATAAGCATACTCAAACATGTACCGATAACTAACATATTGCATGTATTTACCATATAACAACATTTTATATCGCATCATCATATTATTATTCGAATACATAAATCAAACAAATAACTAACCACCACTACACATCAACAATTCATCACATAAAATAAGGACGATTCTCACAATGCCAATTACCAATTACAAATCAGACACACGTAATTCATCATTCAACTAATGTCAAATATTCATGTCATGTCACCCTAGACATGATTAAATGCATGTGGTACCATTTTTTTTATCATAGGCTTTGGATACATGATCGTTCTTCTTCACAGGCTTGGATAAATCAAAAAATTCTACATCATAGGCTTTTACTTTCATCACCAACTTGTATGTATGCATGATTATACAAAGAGAAATGATATTTGTACAACTAAATTGGACAACCATATCTCTCATACTCACATTATGAGAGAGAGTAAAAAAATAATGTGAGTATGAGAGAGAGGGTTGTACAAGAAGTTGTCCAATTTGGTTGTACAAATAACATTGCTCTTATACAAATATCAAACATATGATACTAATATCATCTCATCATCATCATAATAAGGATAATATAATCTATTTCATTTCTTCATCATAAGCTTTGGATAACATAATTCATTCTACATCGTAATCCACATCGTATACATTCTACATCATAAATTGTTTCACACAATTATCATCATCTTTCATCAACATATAAGTCATCGTAATTCATTTTAAAGACATTACATATCACACACCAACAATGGTTCATTAATCTCAATTAATTAAACATATAAAGTTACTTTCAAAAAATACTAAAGTATGGTCATATTTTATACAACATCATTATCCAAGCATAATTTCAGAAAACTAATTTCGGAATCGGAATTTATGCGAAAAACAGGTTCTGGGTGCATGAGTCAACAAAAGGTCAAAAAGTCAACGCTGGTCAATGATCAACTGTCAAAGCCAAGGTTTTCAGAACCGGACCGGTCATTAAATCGGTGAACTTACCGGTTCAAGTGGTCGGACCAGGGTCGGACCGTTTTCAATTAAATATATTTTTTTAATTAATATATAAATAAAAATAAATAAATAAATAATGACTCAATATTTTATAGTTTCACACATTAAAAAGATGAAATGTCATAAATTAATATAAAATTAAAACTTTAATATTAGACATAAATTTTTTAATTCAAACCAAATTTCTAATAAACAATAAATCACATAGTTACACATAATAAAAATTAAAGTCCACATAAATGTTATGACCTTTTCTTTACCTTTTTTTTTAAGTAATCACCACCATTTTCTTTTATATATACTGTATATGTTTTATTTTTAAAAAGAAAAATATTAACTGGTATAATAATCTAGTAGTAAAAAAACGTTACAAATTTTTCATAAAAAAGAAAAAACGTTACAAATTATCAAAAAGAAAAGAAAAAAGTTACAAATTATTATTATTCAAAAAAAAGTTACAAATTGACACAATTAGGTGTGCTCGCGGTTCGGTTTGGATCGGTTTTGAGGTAAAAATTCATCCGATCCAAAGTTGATATTACTTGCGATTCGGTTCGGTTTTGGATGACTAATTAAAAAAATCCGATCCAATTTTGTGCAGTTTAATTTGGATCGGGTTTTGGATATCCAAATTACAAATTGAATTTTTTAATTAAATAATAAAATTATAATGACACGGTAAAATAATATATTTGACGTAAAACACAATATATAATATGTTAAAAATTAATATTTTGCAAAGAAAATTATCAATTATATATGAAGTCTATGAAATAGTAAAAAGAAATACATTAAATTGAACTAATAAGTATTATTGAGAAAATAAAAATCAATAATTAATATATTAATGCAATATATCATACTAATAAAAAGTTAAATAAATATTAAAAAATATATACGGGGTTTGATTCGGTTTTGAAAAATCAATCCAAAATCCGATCCGATTCAGCGGTTTTCACAAAAAGAACATTCAACCACATCAAAAAATATTCGGTTTTTTGCAGTTTTCGGTTTTTTGAATTGATTTGCGATTTTTATTTGGATTGGTTTGGATTTGAGCACCCCTAAACACAATACTCCAAGACTCATAATTATTATTATTAAATAAAAAAGATAGTGGTCTCTCTCCAATTTTCAAGACTCATAAAACAGTTGTAGTCCAACTTTAAAGAATACTAGTAATACTAATTAATTAAATAAATTTGTTAAGAAACATTGCATTCAAATCTCTTAAGATGACTATAAAAAAGTTCTCGTTTGTTCCATACATCATACTGACAAATGCTCAGTCTACTCGGAGCAAAAAAAAAAAATGCTCAGTCTACTCCCAAATTACTATTTTCTAGGGAAACGAAAAAGCCGTTCTTTTTATTATACTACTAACTAGCCGCTTTTCGTGGCCGTTTGTATGATCGATATTCTTTTTTTTATTTGCTGTGATTGAAATTCTCTATTGTGAAAATATAAATAACTACTTAATCTTCTTTTTTATTGGACTTAGTTAATTGATAACTAATTAACATACTTTTTTTGTTGTGGCTAGTTATTAAGAAGAAAAAAAATTATTATAAAAAAACTGAAAACATACTTTTATGTGGAAGTTGTGCTTAATTATTAAGAGAAAAAAAATTATTTACTAAAAAAAACTGAAAATCTATTTTTATGTGGAAGATATTTTTCAACATATACAAATATTTAGTTTTTTTTTTTGTAGTTTTTTTAAGGATAAAATAGGTATAATGAAAAAAGTCATCCCAAAAATTTGTATTATCTTTATATCTTTATATATAGTAATAGATAATAATAACAGAAGCAACACCATAACAATAGTGAAACGTGTGTTGAACTGCTTCTGTTTCTTCTTTATCTAACCTCATTTCTTCTTTCTATCTACCATTCAAATTCTCTTCTTCTTGTTTCTATGGTTATAGAAAATTGTTTCTATGGTTATAGAAAATACTAGCTGCATAAACTCAAGAAGAAAAGGCAAAATCATGAGATTCGGAAGTCAAACGACGCTATTTTAGAAGAAAAAAAAGTGGGAAAAAAAAGTTTTCAGACCGCCAAACCAGCCGGTTTACCGGTTTTTTCCAGTTCCGCGCCGGTTGGCATGTTTTTTTCACGGTTCACATGCGCAGCGGTTCTCAGCCCTGACCGTACCGGAACCATGTCTTGTTCCCGGTTCAGTCGGTCCGGTTTTCACAACCTTGGTCAAAGCTGTTTGATTGTCTCGCTGAGCGAGCCCAGCGAGAGCGACCAGAAACAGAATTCCAGTTCTCGGGTTTTCACTTAAAAATCCATAAAATGACCAATTTTCACTCATTTAAACATAAAAATCATAACTTTAAGCATAGAGTTATCTACTTACAATATATTAAAAGAAACTACTATTAAAAATCCAAATTTGTCCTTATCACTTTTAACGGTGTTCCAAGATTTGCGCCCTTAAATGTAATTTTAATTATAAACTAATAAAAAAAATACAAAACAAAAATAGGAAAGGATAAGCATAAAAGAAATTTTACCATAAAAATAGCAACGGAAACCACCTCTAAAAAAAGATATTAACATAAAAAAAATAATTAAAAGAAATTTACACATAAAAATATAAACAAAAATCATGATAAAAGATACGAGCAAAAAATAGTAACTTAGATACGAGCAAAAAATAGTAACTTTTTTTTAATGAAAAAATAGTAGCTCAATCTAACATATAAGTAAAAAATATAAATAGAAGAACCTAATAAAAGAAGATACTTATTTATGAGCTTAAAAATAAAATAAAAAATAGAAACAAATACACAATGAGCCCGCTAAAAATTGACTTATTTATGAGTTTATACGAAATAAGTTATGCAAATAAATAAGCATTTATGTATTATTATAAATTTTTCAAAATAGTTTGTGAAAACAGTTAATAAAGATATAATTTTTGTTAGTGAAAACTTATGAATGAACATGCGTAAAAAAATACTTAAGTTTATTTATAAGCATAAACTATTTTTATAAGCTTAAAAATAAGCCAAATTCAAACGGACCCAATATATTACAAAAGAAATGTATTATTGATGAATACATATTATAATAATTATGGAGTAAATATTTGTCATTATACTTGAAACGTCACGAGACAAGTGTTGATCACTAATTTTGTCAAAAAAGAGAAAGTGTTGAATATCAATACATAAAATATTGATAAATATTGTAGTTTTTTTAAACAAGACAGTTAGTTTTTATTGATAAATTGCTTTAATAAAAAAAAAGTTCATACACGAAATAATAGCTTTAATAAAAAAAAGAATTGAATAAAAAATTCATACACGGGACAATTATTTAAATTAATTTTTTTTATTATACATGGGACAATTGCTTTAATAAAAAAAGAAATTGAATAATAAATATTTGTTATTATTAATTATGATTTATTACACAAAAATCATGCATGGGACAATTGTTTTAATCAAATAAATTATTAATTTAATAAATTTTGACAAGAAAGAACACAATAGTGTCACTTATATTTCAATAATATTTTTTAAATAAAAGTCATTAAACCCGTGCGAATGCACAGGTCTCAAAACTAGTACCAAACATATAAGTACAACAACAAACATAAATTAACATCAAAACATATATGATTCATGAGATTCTTCCAATTTTCATAAAACTCGTAAAACAACACAAAATCATAACAAACATCTATAAATTTCCTATTTTTATCTCCAAAACTCGTATTTTCAAATAGATATAAGTTTAACAAACATCATTAACTCGTAAAGATTTTATTTTTACCTGATAAAATCTCTAACACAAAAGAAAAGAGTGTAGAGAGTTTGGGAATAGAGAACTAGACATTCTCCCCTCTCTATTACTCACTCTAATTATAGGTTAAACTACATATTTGGTCCCTTACGTTTATTTTAGGTTTCAATTTGGTCCTTTACGTTTAAAAAGTTTCAATTTGGTCCCTTACGTTATCAACGTTTGCATTAGTTGGTCCCTTCCGTCAGATTTCACTGTTCCACTGTTTCAATTGGACATGTGTCAACATGTTTAAGTGTCCACGTATCAATCCACGTGTGTAAACCGTCTGCCACGTAAGCAAACCGTCTGCCACATGTGCAAAAAGTGACGGAAGGGGGCAAAGTTATTGTCCATAAGCCAAATCTTTATGGACGGTGCATAAGTGAATAATAGCCATTAGATTAGCCCTCCAAGTGTCATAATCGTAACACAGTTTAACATGCATACCGGAACAATTGAGAAAAAGTGTTCCGGTATGAATATGCATACCGGAACAGTTGAGAAAAAGTGTTCCGGTATGAATATGTATACCGAAACACTTGAGAAAAAGTGTTCCGGTAACCTTATGCACGGTGCATAAGCAATTGCTTATGGACCATAACCGGACCAGACGGAAGGGACCAAATTGAAACCTAAAATAAACATAAGGGACCAAATTGAAACTTTTTAAACGTAAGGGACCAAATTGAAACCTAAAATAAACGTAAGGTACCAAATGTGTAGTTTAGCCCTAATTATATTATCTAATCATCTTACCTTGGATTAGATGAATTCTTTAGTCCACAACTCTCAACCTTCAATTCTATCTATGATTTTTCTATAATTGATCTTCTTCTTTCTTTCTTTTTTTCCAACTTCTCTCTACCTCCACCAATTTCTTTTCCAAAATGAATTCCTCTCTAACTTTCCTCTTTTATATCTAGGTTTACCCAACTCCATAAATTTCCAAAATATCCCCCCACTAATGGGCTTAACTCAACACTTACCCACTTGACTCAATTCTCATAATCCTAAAAATTCACCCTTATTAATGAATATCTATACTAATTATTCACATACCACATATTAAAATAAATGTAATTCACAAATAAACATACAATTAATTAAATAATTAAAACGGGATGTTACAATGTGTATGCTTGTTGTATGTTGAACTTGTGAATGTGTATGTTCATGATATTTGTCATAAGACTATCATTGTTGTTGTTGTTGCATTTTCTTATGAATGATTGAAATGATGAGTAAAATGATGAATTTCTTAAAATGGGTTGTTGTGAAATTGAGAAAATGTGTTTTTGAATATTCTCATGAAAAGATGAACCTTGTGTAAATTAGTGTTGATTATTGATTTTAAAAAGTTAGATTTAAGAACTAAAATCATAAGTGTTGTGTAACAAAAATTTTGGGTATAAAAAGGTTAAACTTGAGTTTTTGGAAGTTTTGAAATTGAATCTCTGTGCAAAAAATACCAATTTCATGCATATTTCTGTAGGCAGAATTTGTCATTAGCTTGCGCATTAGACGCATGAAGCCCTTGGGAACACTGTCGTTTGCGCATCATGCCCATGGAGGTGCGCATCAGGCGCGCCAGGCAGCATAGGGGAGATTTTGTTAAAAAGTCTCACATCGGATATTAGATGACCTTGACAAGTGTTTATAAGCAAGTGACAGTCATCACCTTATAAGCTGGTTTTGCAAGGATGAGTTAGGTTCATACTTATTTCTAATAATTTATAACATTGTATCAGGGCCTCTCCAAGACCCATTGGACTACCCGTTATTTGGGCAACTCGTTATTGTTGAGTCCACGTTCCAGCTTGTACAGTCCTCGACGTGGGGGTGTTAAAAAGCCTCACATCGGGTATGAGATGGCCTTGACAAGTGTTTATTGTTAGACTAAATTCAATTGATCATGAGTTCCTGATAACAAAGAGAACAACAAGATCAATAGACTAAATGCGGAAAATAGAAAATTATGTAATTACCTCCAACTATTGTTATAGTGTTGTGAATCACGGCTCTTTGAGTCTTATAAGCTCAAACTCTCAACTATATAGATGGTGTATATTTTCTGAATAGTTGGTTGGAGCAAGCTTAGGGACCAAAGACTCTTTTATAGCTTGATTCTACCATCAAGAAATCATGAGTCATTACCACCCAAATAATGACCATTAAAATTGAGACCCTCTAAAAGCATAACTCCTAAAACCTATGGACCACTTAATTGTAGTTTTTACTAATAATGAATAAAAAAAGACCGTTATGGTTTTACATTCTCCCACTTGGTCCATAGGATTGGATTAGTTGTTGGTATAAATTGAGTCATTATATACCTTCCTTTAGAAACAAACATTATTAATCATAGCGATAGTTTCTCTTAAACGCGAGTATTATCATCTATGTATTACAACATATTTAATTACTCAAGTATACACTATATATGGTAACAATAAAACTTAATGAATAAACCATACGTTTATTCTTGGTCCAACATGAAATATATTTTTTCAAAACTAAAGTGTGCATGAATATGAGAAAATACTGTAATATATAAGAGTTTTTATTAATGAGCTGAATGCTTACAATCATAAAGAGGAACTAAGTCCCATATTTTCTACATGATCCTTGAATTTTAGTGGTGGCATGCCCTTAGTCAAAGGATCAACGATCACTAAATCAGTGTTGATGTGCTCAATGACCACTATTTTATATTTAACTCTTTCTCTAACGGTTAAGTACTTAATGTCGATGTGTTTACTTCGACTTCCACTTTTGTTATTCTTAGCCATAAAAACAGCAGCTGAATTATCGCAGAAAATTTTCAAAGGCCTAGATATAGAATCCATGATTCTAAGCCCAGAAATAAAACTCTTAAGTCATACACCATGAGAAGTTTCCTCAAAACAGGAGACAAACTCGGCTTCCATGGTAGAAGTAGCAACCAAAGTTTGTTTAGTACTTCTCCATGAAATAGCTCCACCGTCCAACATAAAAAATACAATCTTTAGTTCCTTGAAGGTACCTCAACACCTTCTTTGCAGCTTTCTGGTGATCCATACATGGATTACTCTGATATCTTCCTAAGATTCCAACAGCAAATGCAATGTCGGGTCTTGTGCATACTTGAGCATACATAAGACTTCCAACAACTGAAGCATAAGGAATGTTCTTCATTTGTTCCCGCTCAAAATCATTCTTAGGGCATTGGCTCAAATTAAACTTACCACCTTTCACAATGGGAGAAACACGTGGTAAACAATCTTTCATCTGAAATCTCTCTATAACTTTGTTGATATAGGTTTTTTGAGATAGACCTAGAACTCCTCGAGTTCTATCTCTATGGATCTTGATGCCAATGACATAAGATGCCTCACCCATATCCTTCATATCAAAATTTTTAGAGAGGAATTGTTTCACCTCGTGTAGAAAACTTTTATCATTGGTAGCAAGTAAAATATCATCCATACACAAAATAAGAAAACAAATTTTACTCCCACTAACCTTCTGGTATATGCATTGATCCATGGGATTTTCAACGAATCCAAATGAAGAAATTATCCCATGGAATTTAAGATACCATTAGCGGGATGTTTGTTCAAACCATATATGGATTTCTTAAGCTTGCAAACCAAGTGCTCACCATCATTAGAGAAGAAACCTTCAGGTTGTCTCGTATAAACCACATACTCTAAATCACCATTAAGAAATGCTATTTTCACATCCATTTGGTGCAACTCAAGGTCAAAATGTGCAACTAGTGGCAAGATGATACAGAGAGAATCCTTCTTTAATACAGGAGAAACGGTCTCCGTGTAATCAATTCCCTCCTTCTGAGTGAATTCCTTAGCAACGAGTCTAGCCTTGTATCTCTCAATGTTACCTAATGAATCTTTTTTGGTTTTAAATACCCATTTACAACCAATGGGCTTCATCCCATTAGGTAACTCTACAAGATCCCAAACACAGTTGTTTTTCATGGAATTCATTTCATCAATCATGGCATTGTACCACAAATTTGACTCTTTGCAACTCATGGCTTATGCAAAGTTTTCAGGATCATTCTCAACTCCAATGCTATAGTCAGACTCTTGTAGATACACAATGTAATCACTATGAACAACTAGTTTTCTTGTCCTAGTAGACATTCTTAATGTTGGATCAACATATTCTTGTGGATCATGTTGTTCAACTAATTGTTCATCATTTTCAGACATTTAATGATCAATTTGATCTACTGGAATATCAACATTTTGTGGTATCTCAATGATTGGTGGTTGATCAACATCCATTTGAACTTGAGGGATATTGTGAACAACAATCAATCTGTCACTTGAAACTAAAGGTTGGGTCTCTACATGATCATGCACATAAATTATGTTCTTGATTTGATCACTCCCACTAATCAAGTGATCTTCAAGAAACTTTGCATTTCTTGACTCCACGATCCTAGTTGTGTGAGATGGACAATAAAATATGAAACCTTTAGACCGTTCGGCATATCCAATGAAATACCCACTAATGGTCCTCGGGTCTAGTTTCTTCTCTTGTGGGTTATAAATCCTCACCTCAGACGGACATCCCCAAACGCGCATATGTCTCAAACTCGGTTTCCAACCTTTAAATAATTCAAAAGGTCTCTTTGGGATAGCCTTAGATGGAACCCAGTTGATAATATACACAGCCGTCTTTAGTGCTTCATTCCACAAGGATTTTGGAAGATTGGAGTTGCTAAGCATACTCCGCACCATGTCCAATAAAGTTCGGTTTCTTCTTTCTGCAACACCAATTTGGCTCGGAGAACCGGACATGGTATATTGGGCAACAATCCCATGTTCTTGAAGAAACTTAGCGAATGGACCAGGTGCTTGTCCATTTTCAGTGTATCTACCATAGTATTCACCACCCCGATCAGATTTCACAATTTTTATTTGCTTTCCACATTGGCTCTCAACTTCAACCTTAAAGGCTTTGAAGGCATCCAATGCTTCACTCTTATTATGAAGCAAATAAATATCCATATATCGTGAGTTAGGGCTGGACAAAATAACCGGGACCGGCCCAAACCGAAAAATTCGGTCCAAAGAAAACCGAAACGGGCGGTTAAGGACGGGTTAACGGGTCACATAGGCTCAGCTGACGGCTTCAAGTGGATTTATCTGGGTCGGTTCGCTCCAAATTTCCTAGCCCATCGGTATGCAACTCCGACCGCTCCACATGTCATAAATTATTATTATTCAGCATATTCCAACACAACAAGTCACTTTAACTCTAAAAAGTAAAATCATTTCATCTCTCTCGTCACTTCCAATTCCAACTCCCAAGTCCTCTCTCTATCTTCTCTTTCATTCATCCCATAAACTAACTTTCTCTCTTCTTCATTAGATCTATTTCAATCTTTCATCTCATTCATTCACCATCATCATCCTCATCTCTATTTCCAGGTGCTTAAGCTCTGTCTCTTCTTTGTTTTTTTTTGGTAGAAAAGTTATCTCTCCCTTTGACATAAGGCCCTCTACCATTAAAAAAAAAGGAACAAAGCTATTGGAGGTACAAATCACCATAAGTATTTAGATCTATGTCTTCTACCTCAGATCCAGTCTCCAATGCTTTAGATCTATTCTCTGTAGTAATTTGTTCTTCATTAAACCAAAAAAAAATAAAGATTGTGGTCGTTTAACCAATTTATTATGAAGATCAACTTGAATATTTTTTGTTCATGTTTCTTACTTGTGATGATATTCTGAGCTTTTAAAGGATTTTTCATCTCCAATATCTATCTTTTTCTATTGATTTAGACCCGCTTAACCATCCGTCAAAAACCGCCATCTGACATAACCGTCACCCGACTAAACCATAGAGCTAAACGGACGGATTTGGACAGACTTTTTCCAACCGTGGTTTACTTTGGATTACGATTTTCGGCCCGAGAACCGTCCAAGACCGACCGATGTCCACCCCTATCGTGAGTAATCGTCTATGAAGGTGATAAAATATTTCTGACCATGTGCATCCATATCTTGACAACATATATCTGTATTAATTATTTATAATATGCTTGAACTTCTATTGGCACCCTTCTTAGAAACGTTGGTTTGCTTTCCCTTAATGCAGTCAACAGAAGTTTCAAAGTCAGCAGAATCTAGAGTATTAAGTACCCCATCTTTTACTAACCTATTAATTCTCTCAATGGAGATATGTCATAATCTCTGATGCCATAACATAGAAGAATTTTCGTTAATATTACATCGCTTAATGCCAGTTTGAACATGCATTGAACTATAAATGGATTCATTTTGTAAATTAATACGATAAAGACCATCAAACAATATACCATTACCAACACATTTCGAATCAGAAAATAATTCAAATGACATGTCTTTAAAATGAAAGGAATATCCAAATGGTACAAGTCTAGAAACTTGATACATAAAAGGTCCTTTCTAATTTCAAAACAAAACCATTGTTCAAAATTAAAATGCAAGTTCCAATAGCCTCCACATGTGAGGCCATCATGCTTCCGGATAGGACAGTTTGCTCACTTCCTACTGGCTTTCTTAAGTCTTGCATACCATGCAAGGAGTTTGCTATATGGATTGTTGATCCAGAATCAATCCACCAGGTGTTTATATTAACATCAACCATATTAGATTTATAACTAACAAAAGAGAATGAATTACCTTCGAGCTTAGGAACATTATGTTTGATATCAGAATAAATAACATATCGAGAAGCAGAAAAAATTTCAAAAAGCTCATGTCAAAATCTTGAGGCATATATATTATCTATAATGTATGTATTACCAATGTAAACATATCTAAAAATAAATCTTATAACATAAAATTACCTGCGGGCTAAATTTTAATGTAATAAGATTTATTAAATTTTACAAAAATCAAATTAGACACAAATCTCACTTTATATGTGTAAATAATTTGATTTTCCATCTGAAAATATACTTTATGATAAAACTATCAAATTATATACCAATTCATAATCCATGTGGTAAAATTATGAAAATAATTTGACATTTTATCCTAATTAACCATAAAAATATAATGAAAATTTATGTGGGATAAAATTCATTATATCACGTATAATTAATCACAATATTATATCTAATTCTTTATGTGATCTTAGAAAACTTAAGAATAATTTTAACTAATTAAGGATGTTGTGGCTAATCCAAAACTAATTAAAATTATAAACATCACTAGTTTTGAGACCCGTGCATTTGCACGAGTCTATTGATTTTTATTTATAAAATATTTTTAAAATATAAGTAACAACATTCTGCTATTTCTTGTAAAACTTATTAAATTAAGTAATTTTTTTTATTAAAGCAATTGTCCCGTGTATGATTTTTGTGTAATAAATTATAATTAAGAATAACAAATATTTATTATTCAATTCCTTTTTCATTAAAGCAATTGTCCCGTGTATGATTTTTTTATTATATTCCTTTTATGTATAGTGATAAATATTTTGTCTTGTGTTCTTTTTTTATATATTTATTATTGATGAGAATTCATTTTTGCGTTGTTTAAAATATTTGCCCGTGTTTTATTATATTTATCGATAAGAACTATTTGTCTTGTTTAAAAAAAACTATTTGTTAATTTTTTATATATTAATGACCAACACTTTCTCTTTTTTTTTTTTGACAAAATTATTGATCAACATTTGTCTCGTGACGTTTTAAGTATAACGAGAAATATTTAACCCGTAATTATTATAATATATATTCATCAATAATACACTTCTCCTGTATTTTTTATATTAGAGTTAACTAAAATAGAGTAGAGTTTTTTTATAATAAAATAGAGTATAATTTAACTATTATATAAAAAAATAGTAAATTGAAAAATATAATATTTTTTTTACGAAATAGAAGATTTAAAATATTTTTTAGAATTGATGAGGACAAATTAGAATTTGTAGTAGTAGTAGTATCTTTTAATAAATTGGGCCCGTTTGAACTTGACTTTTTTTAAGTTTTAAGTTTTATGTTTGTATCAGATAGCTCCTTTAAGTTTTTTAAGTATTAGATTTGTCCTTTAAGTTTTTTAAATATCAGATAAGTCATTTAAGTTTTACGTTTGTATCAGATAGGTCCTTTAATTTTAAGTTTGTATCAGATAGATTCTTAAACGTCCTTAAGAAATAGGACCTATTTGATACAAACTTAAAACTTAAAGGACCTATCAGATATTTAAAAAACTTAAAGGACTTATCTGATGCTTAAAAAACTTAAAGGACCTATCTGATACAAACGTAAAATTTAAATGATCTATAGATTCATTTTGCCTATAATTTATAAATATTAAGCCTAACCTTTTATATTAATTCATAAGTTTTTTTTTACGCATTTTAATTCATAAGTTTCCACTAACAAAAATTATATCTTTATAAACTGTTTCCATAAACTACCTTAAAAAACTTATAATAATACATAAAAGCTTATTTATTTGCATAAGTTATTTCGCATAAGCTCATAAATAAGTCAATTCAAACAGGTCCATTGTGTTTTTGTTTCTATTTTTATGTTCTTTTATTTTTAAGCTCATAAATAGGTATCTTCTTTTATTATGTTCTTCTATTTTTATTTTTTATATATAAGTATTTGTATGTGAGATTGAGTTACTATTTTTTCATTAAAAAAAAAGTTACTCCGTACTATTTTTGGCGCATATCTTTTATCGTGACTTTTGTTCCTATTTTTATGCGTAAATTTAATTTTTCCTATCTTTAAAGTTAAAATTGATTGGATTAATATCTGTTTTTTAGAGGTGGTTTCCGTTGCTATTTTTATGGATATATTTCTTTTATGCTTCTTTTTTTTTTTTCCTATTTTTGTTTTGTTTTGTATTTTTTTTGTTTAGATATGTGGTTTCTAATGCTATTTTTATGGGAAGATTTTTTTTTATGGTTATCTTTGTTTTCTATTTTTGTTTTGTATTTTTTTATTAGTTTTGAGTTAAAATTACATTTAAAGGCACAAAACTTGGAACACCGTTAAAAGTGACATGGATAAAATTGGATTTTTAATAGAAGTTTCTTTTAATATATTGTAAGTAGACTTAGACATAACAATTGAATTATATGAGAGAATTAATTATACATATAACAACATAATAAAATTCTCATATACAATTGCATAACTAAAAATAATGAAATTTTCATATGCAATTGTACAACTAAAACAGAATATAATGTATCAGATTCAATTTATGCATAAACTTATTCCAAATAATAAAGGATAATTCTTTATTACTTAATTAATCATAAAACAAAATATTCAAAATATAAAATCTTAATAAGGTAAAATATAGATAGCAATTGTTACCATCCCAAATGGTCAACATGTCGATCTTTTGACACAAAGGACCTGTGTTCGAGTCCTTGAATCTCAATTATGTATTATTTTTCTTTAAAATTGCAAGGCAGCGAATATATATATAAATGCAGGAACTTAATGAAAATGAACACTAAGCCAAATGGTAATAACATGGAACTATGAAATAGGGGACCCGGGTTCAATTCCTTGGTCACGAAAATTGATCCTTTTTTTTAGCGATTCAAATAACAGAAAGCTTAGAAACTCAATGAATTGAAGATTTCTTACACTATTTTGCAATAATAATTCTTTAAACTTAAATAAAAAAGCAATCTTCAAAATTACCAAAATGAAAACCTGGTTCGTTCTATGAGTTTTATACATAATTTTAAGCATTTTAAATCACGGGAAATCCTTAAACAAATGGATTAGGAATTATAAGAATGATTTAGAAATATAATGCTCTAAAACTCAAAACTCAAACAAACCACGAAATACCGAATATGGAAGAACCAATATGAAACAAGGCAGAGGCAGTAGACGAGCTCTGATACCAAATGTTAGACTAAATTTAATTGATCATGAGTTCCTGATAACAAAGAGGACAACAAGATCAATAGACTAAATGCGGAAAATAGAAAATTATGTAATTACCTCTAGCCATTGTTATAGTATTGTGAATCACAAAACTCTCAACTATATAGATGGTGTATATTTTCTGAATAGTTAGTTGGAGCAAGCTTAGGGACCAAAGGCTCTTTTATAACTTGATTCTACCATGAGGAAATCATGACCCATTACCACCCAAATAATGACCATTAAAATTGAGACCCTCTAAAAGCATAACTCCTAAAACCTATGGACCACTTAATTGTAGGTTTTTACTAATAATCAGTGAAAAAAAACCGTTATGGTTTTACATTTATAAGCAAGTGGTCACGGGGGTGAGGACTGCCACTTCCTTAATAACACTTGTCAAGACCATCTCATATCTGATGTGGGACATTTTGACAGATTTCCCTGTATTGTCTTGTGCTATAGTATTCATCTCACAATTCCCTTCTGATCCCAAATCTTTATATTTAGTCTTCCCTCATCATTAGTTGAGTTAAGGGAGTTTAAAATCAACGTTTTCTCAACAACTTAATAAAAATTAAAAGTGTTGTTTTAACTTTCAAGAGAAAACAAAACATATGTTGGAGTGAAATGATTATGCTTATGTGAATAAGTTTTGAATTTATATAGTTATGCATCGGTAGATATTAAAAATAAAAAATTGAGACAAGTATTTGTCGTTGATATAAACAAATAAATAAAATGCGACAAATTTTTGTCACCCATAGTTATATAAAAAAATACGGGATAACTATTTGTCATTGAGAAACATTAATTTGGTTCAAATGTGTCATTTCTTTATTATTTTTTGTATCCAAGAATGATTCATTTTTATACTTTTAAATGCTATTTAATCAATTGTAGTACGTCATCAAGATTTTATAGGCATATAAAATTTGCAACAGGCACGGGAAAATACTTAAACGCCTTCCACCTATAAAATAAATACTTTATAGAAATACTGTATTAACATTGATATTTTAAAATATCACTGAATGATTTTTCTCTGTGTTGTAATAGTACTTAACATCAAGTATAATTTAATAATTATATTTAACTAACACACTTAAAAGTTTAGAAAATTTTAAAATCTGTAAAAATGTTAAATACAATTAAAACCAGGGGACAATTATATGTCATTGATACATAAATAAAAGATGGGATAAATATGTCGTTGAGAAATATAAAAAAATGGGGCAAGTATATCTTTCACCCTTATATAAATGTCAACACAAGATAAATAGTTTTTATTGATAAAAATATACAAGAGATAACAAATCGTACACACATATATAAACATATAAAATAAACAATGGGGTGCAGTGCAAATATTTTAACAAATTTTTGCATATAAAATAAAAATACTTTGTAAAAAATATTAGAGTAATATTGATATTTTTAAAATATTCATAAATTTATAAAATTTTATTATATCAACTTTATGTAACTATTAACAATTAACAGATCACCCGCTGTGCGAATGCAAGGGTGTTTTGCTAGTTTTTATGTTTGTGGATATGTGGGATGAGAATGAGGAAGAATATTCTCCTATGACGAGAAATATGGACGAAGAACAAATTTGGGTGCTAGAACTCCACACCCTGATGATGACAATTGTAGTTGTAACCAATTCAAAGAAATTAAAATAGTGAAAAAAAAAATTGTTTTTAAAATAAAAAGGACTAAAACCTGAAAAAAAATATTTAGAAATAGGACAAAATTACATTTAAGCCTTTTTTTTTAATCATTGTTTTTTATTTTATATTTTGTTGGCACAATTTATTTATTTTGATAAATAATTTTACAATATTAGTCTTTTAGATTGTTCAAACATTTTTAAAATTGTTTGGTTTATTATTGCAATCAATCAACAATGATATAAGAAATCAACAATAACATTGTGTGGCGCGGGGCATACACGATTTATTTTTGAATGATTTAATTCTTGTTTTTTTTCAGCTGGTCCTTTAAGCCCTCTTTTACACAATAAACCAAAATAAATACAAAAATGCTAACGAGTGCCCTCACTTTTTAAGCATTCTATTTAAATAAATCATTTATTTAAAAAGTTAAATATTTTAATTTTTAATGTATTAACTTTACACATTTTTTTATTTTTTTTTGTAAAAATTTACTATTTAATATGCTTAAATAGTGCTTCTGAAACATTCGTTACCCAATAATGAGTTCATATATAAAACGAGTAAGGATTTTTTTTTTTGTGGTTTACTAAGAAACCCTTGTTAAATATTCTCTAAAAAATAATTCTTAACATAAATAGTTCTCTAAAAATATTTTTATGAAAAATATCAATTATAATTGAAAATAATGCATTTAAGTTGAAAATTATGCAACATAAAGTAGAAAAATGAGGCACAAGTTAATACCCCAGATTGCTTAGTGCGCCCTCATATTTTTAGCGCGTCCCCCCCAGATTTCTAGTGCACCCCCAAATTTCTAGCGCACCCTCCAGATTTCTAGTGCACCCCCATATTTCTAGCTCACCCCCCAGATTTATAGCGCACCCCCAGCTTAAAATTTAGGGGGTGTGCTATAAATTTGGGGGTGCGCTAGAAATCTGGGGGTGCGCTAAGTAATTTGCGGGCGTGCTAAACAATTTTCATTATTTATGTATGTGCATAAGGAAAAAGCTTATGCACTATAACCACTCCCGAGAAATGAAACTATACAAAATACAGAGGGATACCTATGATTTTTTTCTTCTTGAAGATGCCAAATGCATATTTGAAGAGAGACCAAGATTTTAACCATACTCAGATCAATCAAATCTTTAAAATCAGGATACATTTTATTTTTGGCGCAAAGACCGGGATACATTGAGATAATTGTGTGTTGACTACACTTGAAAATAAAAATGAGTATGAAAAATCAATATTTATTAGATTTATTATATTATTATTACTAGAACATCTGAACAATCCAAATTAAAATGTTCTAATCAAAACAATTCATTACTTTTTTTATCATAAATATAAATTTTTATAATATTTTGAATTATTATTCTTGCCAGTGAATATGTATTTTGTGCGTAAAACCTAATTCACCTGAAAATTCGGAGACTTTACAATTGTTATGTGAATTTTATAATACATTTACCACTTTGTCTATAGAAATAAGGAAAAACAAAAAGGAAAACTATGTTTGAAAAAATAGGCTGCCATTAACATTTTGAGGCATTTACATAATCAACACATCTGTGACCAATGAATTGAGACAAAATTGTTAAAATTTCAATGCATATTCAATATTTTTAAATTTTAAAAATCAAACCGACCCACTGAACCCAAATCATTTCAACTCAAAGTAGGCGTATTCTCTATTAGTCATGAGCATCCGTCAGAATTATGACCCTTTAAGGCAGATCAATACATTGAAGGTCAAAATTATTTCTATCGCCAGTGAGGAGGCTACCAATTATGTCCTCTTGATAAATGTGGTTATATATATATATATATATATATATATATATATATATATATATATATACACCTTTTCTTGTCAATACTCCCTTCTTAAACAAGCTTATGGTGTTATGGACATAACATTTTCACAACTGATCATTATTTTTTGATAAGGTGAGATTAAAATTTAAATCACTAACCGCGTTTTTAAAATTCCTTTTTTTATAAGGTAAGATCAAAATTTAAACCTAATTTCATTTCAACGATTACCCACGTGAACGCGTCAAAATCTCTTTTATATAAGGTAAGATTAGAATCTAAACCATTCAAATTCAATTCATCGACCATAGCGATTCACTAACCGCGTGAACGCGCCAAAACTCAACCGAATCCATTTTAGCAAAATAAAAAATACACCGTAACAATCTTACTTAAAAACTAAAATTAACAACTTTTCAAAAATAAAAAAAAATAAAATACATTAACAAGTTATTAACAAAATAATATAATAATAATACAATAAAATATGCGTTTGGATATCACATAGCCACATTTGCATGGTGCATATAATCTCACACACACAACAACACTCACACACGTACAACAAACACCAACACCAATAATCACCATTACCGCATCCTCCTCTATTTCTCTCTGGACAAACAAATAAAAATTAAAAAAGAAAAAAAAGAAAAAAGACCGAGATATATAACAAAAACCGAAACAAGGCTAACCCATATCTAACATATCTTCTTCTTCTTCTTCTTCTTCTTCTTCATCTTCCACCATCATCACCACCTAATATACTTCTCAACCGCTCTTTTCTTCTTCTCACAAACCCTAATTTCATTCATCACCATGCTTTCTTCCTCATAGTTTTTTTTTTTGCTTTGTATGTAACATGCGTGTTTTTGTTTTTGGATTATTTTTGTGAATTTTTTTCTCGATCGGTTTCGATTATTGTCACCGATGAGACGGTTATTCACTTTTTTTGATATTTTTTGGTAATTTTTTTTATTGTTTGTGTGATTTTTTTGATGATCGGATTCATGATTGGTGTTATTAGTTTAGTGTTGAATTGAAAATTTGATTTTGCTTCTGTGTTTTTGACGGTGTTGTTTTGATTGAAGCAATCGGTGGAATTTGCTGGTTGTAATTTGTGTATTTTGTTTTGGAGATTGGAGACGAAGGATTAGAATAAGAACTTGTTTGTTTTTGTTTTTCTGTGAAATGGTTTAAACTATTGACTGATTATTATGATATTATAGGAAGTGTGTTAAATTTTGAATGCAGAAAATGACAGATTTATTTGTATGCTTTTAGGTACATTCTTTTTGTTGTGGAGGAGACTATATAATTATATATTGTTGAAAGTAACATTTTTTTTTTCTGTTTGTATTTAATTTTTTTTTCGGTATGCTGCTTTTGTTATGCGTTGTTATCTGATGTCGAACTGAGGATTGTGCCATAGATATTTTCAGGTCTTTTTAGTGTGATGTGTAGATGTAGCTAAATACCTTTTGGAGGTTTCTTGATGAATGTTGTCATCTCATTTGTCTATTTGCTTTGGTTATTTTTGTTGCAGAAACTTTTTTTGCTGTTTTTGAGGGCTATATAGTGGGCTATGATTTGAATGGGGAGAGGATGCCAGAGTTGAGAAGTGGAGCTAGAAGGTCAAAGCGGCTTGGAGATCTTCAGACTGGTCCACTACCTGTTGATCAAGGAGAGAATTGGGCAGAGCCTGCGCAGAATAGAACTAGAAGGAGAGTTGGAGGTGGAAGAGGAAGAGTTGGTAATGCCACAGGTTTAGGTAAAGGGTCTTCACCAGCTGTACCCACAAGACGAACTGCAGCTGGTAGAGGCCGCGGAGCAAGATTGATTGATTTGGATCCTGAACCCTGTGAGGTACTTCCAGAACCTGTTGCATTAAGGGCTCAGGAACCTGTTTACAATCACGTAGAGGTAGTGGCCAATAATAACATTTTGATGGAGGGTGGAAGCGGTGATAAAGCGGCAGCAGCTGAAGAGGAAGCAACCACAACCCCTGTCCCTGATAGGGTATCTTCTTTATTGCGTGTTCTCTTGCATTGCCTTATTGCATTTCAATAGATATTGCTGCAAATTTGTTTTAATGATGTATTATTAGTTGTATTATTTATTACATTTCTTCCCTGCTTTGCTGTTTTCCATCAATGTGTTGAAAATATAATAATCGACTGTTCTGGAGTTTGAGATGGTAATGGACATTTTGGTTTTGCATTTTATTTACATTATGTTGATGTTTTGGTTCACCAGTTCATCCATGAATGAGTTATTCTAGACGGCATTGTGGTTGTTTTATTAACATCCAATTAGTATGGGCTTGGTAGTATCTTATTTTATACGAACAACTCTTATGTATGCATGCAGGTACAAGTTGGTAACTCTCCTGTATATAAGACAGAAAGGAAGTTGGGTAAGGGTGGTTTTGGCCAAGTGTATGTTGGCAGAAGGGTTAGCGGTGGCTCTGATCGAGTAGGTCCTGATGCTATTGAGGTATTACTCAGACATTCAATCTCTCTCTCTCTCTCTCTCTCTCTCTCTCTGATCCAATGAAATATTAATAACGCTGTGTGGGATGATACATTACCTTTTCTCCTATTTAACTCTAGGTTGCACTCAAGTTTGAGCATAGAAACAGTAAAGGTTGTAATTATGGGCCTCCTTATGAGTGGCAAGTTTACAGGTATATACACTGTCCTTATGAGTGGCGGCAAGTTTACCAAGAATACATTTTTTAAGAGTTCTCAAGTGCTTTAATTTTATTATATCCAATTCTCACTTTTGTATTTTTGTCATTGATAAGTACTCTGAATGGCTGTTATGGCATTCCTGGGGTTCATTACAAGGGTCGACAAGGAGATTTCTACATTTTGGTAAGATATGGCTTCAACTTCCCTGTATCAGAATATGTTGACTTGACTAGCTCTTTGTTCTAAAGTAAAACAAATTATTTCAGGTGATGGACATACTTGGACCCAGCCTTTGGGATGTGTGGAATTCTCTTGGTCAATCGTAAGATTTGGACTCTCTTTTTCATTGTATTTGTTCACTTGGTATAACTGCACATTCTTTGAGTTCGTTCCATTCCGACCCCACTGAACTTTTAGCATCTTAACAGGATGTCGCCGAGTATGGCTGCTTGCATTGCAGTGGAGGCAATATCAATTCTTGAGAAGCTCCATTTGAAAGGGTAAATCCTTTTATTAGTTTTTCAGAGTCACCAATAACATTCCCATTTATTATAAATTTATAACTAAAATGGCTGATTACTTTCTATAAATAAATGAAACTTGTATCATTGAATTAGGTTTGTGCACGGAGATGTAAAACCAGAAAACTTTTTGCTTGGTCAACCTGGAACGGCTGATGATAAGTAGTTATATCTTATTGATCTTGGTCAACCAGAAAACTTTTTCCATTAAGTTTAATTTTCTCTCTATCTAACCTCAGGTTTTAGTTATTTGGAGTTATACCATATTTTGATTTTGCATTAATGTCCATACCATGTGCTGTCTTCAGCTTCTAAATGGAAGGATGCATCATCTGGCCAACACGTTGAATATGATCAGAGACCTGATATATTCAGGTTTGTAAATGTTGTGAGTTTAACATATCTTCTGTGTTTATATATTGACGTATTGATAACACGCCTTTATGTGCAGGGGAACAATAAGGTATGCTAGTGTACATGCACATTTAGGTAGGACTGGTAGTCGAAGGGATGATCTTGAGTCACTGGCATATACATTGATATTTCTCATTAAAGGGAGATTGCCGTGGCAGGGTTATCAGGTGTGCCTTGTAGTATCTCATCAATTATAGATTATTGTTTGCTTCTAGAGATTTCATCTTATATGGTGTGATGTCTCTCTTTCCCCCCAATCTACAGGGTGACAATAAAAGTTTTCTTGTTTGTAAGAAAAAAATGTCCACTTCTGCGGAGTTGATGTGCTGTTTTTTTCCTGCTCCATTTAAGCTGTTCCTAGAAGCAGTTACTAACATGAGATTTGATGAGGAGCCAAATTATTCCAAACTTATATCACTCTTTGACAGCTTGATCGAACCATGCACTCCATTAAGACCTATTAGAATTGATGGAGCTTTGAAGGTTATTTTAGCCGTCTTTTCTGCTTATTTGAGTGTGTTAAGTGCTGTGTCTTTTCATTGATTCATATTTCTCTGAAAGCTAAACCTTTTATTATATAGGTCGGTCAAAAGCGAGGAAGGATGCTTATAAATCTGGAAGAAGATGAGCAGCCTAAGAAAAAAGTGCGATTGGGGAGTCCTGCCACTCGGTGGATATCTGTGTATAATGCACGCCGTCCCATGAAGCAAAGGTAATTAATATTTTCTTTGTTGTTATAAGTTTCTTCTCCATGGTTTTGGTTATTGATCATTCAACCTTCATCTTTACTTTCATTTTCTGGCTCCAAAGACTGGGGTGTATCACTGCCATACTAAATTGATGCCCTGAGTTCTCCATCTGCTTTGCCGGATGATGAATCACATTCCTCTCAAAGGATTTGTTTATTTTCCCCATCATTCACAAGAACATAGTTCCCCTGCATCTGCATCAACCAATACAGTATATGCTTAAGTATAGAAATAGAAATGTTAGACTCCCACAAATGAGGCCGTAATACATGATCATTTGTTACCTCCTTCGAGAACACTGCTGTATTCTCCATTTCTTTCCAACAAATCTGGCAGGTTGGATCAATTTTTTAGGAACCAAGGAAAGAGCAATGAGGAACTGATGGAAACAATCAAACAAAATGAATTATTTTATTGATTACAAAGAATACTTTACGAAATTGATTCTCCTTCATGAATTTCCCTTTTACAACTTTGCCACTGTTGTTACGAAGTAACAAAACTGGATCCCTCTCCCTTCTATCCTTAATACTATTAACGCCAAACCATCCATCTCTTAATACTGATTCTAGTGATATGACGGTCTTGTAACTAAGTATTGATATAACATCTACACATTTTCACACTTGTCAACTAGTCAAATTGATGTACCTGATCTTAAATTTATAGATTTTGATTGAACATTGTACTTATCTCCCGACAGTGCTCTCTATAAAAATAATTTAAACAAAGCAGTAATGGCAGTAATGCTTTGTAATTGCTGGTGGGAAGGGATTTGTTTTAAAAGGAGTGTATAGCAAATTGATTGCCCACTGTATTGTATGTGTTGCTTATTCATTAAGTAGTCTCTTTATTTTGCTTGATTTAAGTAACACTTTGGTTGCAGATATCACTATAACGTAGCGGACAATAGGCTCCGGCAGCATGTAGACAAGGGTATTGAGGATGGGCTGTATATAAGCTGTGTGGCCTCTTCAGCAAATTTGTGGGCCCTAATCATGGATGCAGGAACAGGTTTTTCTTCCCAGGTTTATGAGTTATCACCGGCCTTCCTGCACAAGGTTGGTTTCTTTCCTTGGTCTTTATATTGCATCTTTTATCTTTATGAATTGAATAATTTATGCTTTGCTGCTGCTATTTTGGTGATCCCTCAGGATTGGATTATGGAGCAATGGGAGAAAAATTACTATATCAGTTCAATAGCTGGTGCAGTTAATGGCAGTTCCTTGGTTGTCATGTCCAAAGGTTTGATTATTACACCCTTTAGCAACATTTATAGTTTTATAACTTACTTTGTTTTCTCTTCGTATTTTCTATGCCTTTTTATGTTCTATGTATATTATTTAGGAAGGGCCCTACTACATTATTGTACCTTGCCTATCATTGTCAGTCCATTACCATCTTCTTTTCCACCCATTGCCGAGTTGTAGATATTTTTTATGGCATTTGTTTTTTTTAATCTTTTCCGGGTTTGGTGGTATGTCCATATTATGTTTAATTTGTTTGTTTTATGGTTGCTATGTCATTTGAGTTGTCTGTAGAAGCACTTTAAAATGTAAGAGTACACTGCAAGTGTTTGCCATTTTAGATACGAATTTATAAATACTACCTTGTATTAACACGATTTTGACAAGACTCACAGGTGCAATATGGTGTTTATATGGTTCCTTCAAGAAGCCTGACCTAAGTTTTTTCCTATCCCAAAACTAGATTTTGGAGCCTATTTCAGCCTCCTCGGCTTACTTAGACATTGTATATCTTAGAATTGAGGGACTTCTTAACAGTATGCATTTCTATAAATAGTTAGAAAATGATTTAAATAGACAAGTTGATTCTCTCCATGTTCAATTTGCTTCCTATAAACATGATTCAATTTGTACCTAATCAGTCTCCTTAGGTTGATAAATTTCATTCTGGAGACATCATGCAGACTCTTGACATAAACGTATGAGACAACACTTCCTTGAAAACAACTTATTTAGTTATAGAAGCTGGTAAAAAAATTCAAATTGTTTTATTAAGGGGGTTGCTTTTCTCTACTTAGTTTAACTTCTCCGGGGTGATAAAAACGACTATCCTTGGTGTGCAGGAACTCCTTATACACAACAGTCCTACAAAGTGAGCGAATCATTTCCTTTCAAATGGATAAACAAGAAATGGAAAGAAGGGTTCCATGTTACCTCCATGACTACTGCTGGCAGTCGTTGGGGTGTTGTTATGTCCAGAAATGCTGGGTATTCTGATCAGGTATATAATCTTTTTGACATTGATTTTTGGTCATGTTTGAATTTTCTTAACACTAACATTTATGTTTGATTTCGTGATTCAAGGTTGTGGAGCTTGACTTTTTGTATCCAAGTGAAGGAATCCATCGGCGATGGGAGAATAATTACCGAATTACTTCTATGGCTGCTACTAATGATCAGGCAGCCTTCATACTAAGCATACCGAAACGGAAATTAGTTGATGAAACTCAAGAGACTTTGCGGACATCTGCTTTCCCTAGCACCCATGTAAAGGTATGTTTGCATTTATTGTGCCCTATAATAATATGTCGAGATTTATGCAATTTTAGCATGCCTGATGGTGTTTGGAACCCCTGTTTTCATAGCCAGGAAAACGTCCTCAGTCTTCTGTGGTGTTCAACTGCTATTCTCCCCCCTTTCTCTTTTCCGTCTCACAACTTATTGACATTAACATCTAAGTTTATTATTTTTTTCTTTCTCCCTTCCATTATTATTTGATAGTTTAGTGGAGAATTGAAGTTGAGGATCTGATTGCTTATTGTTGAGAATGATCAGTTATATCTCTTTCTGCAATTTGAAATCCTAACTATTTTCAAGGTAAACTATTATCTCTTTTGGGTTTCTTTCCTCACAAAGTATTAATATCCTATGCAATGAATTTTCAGGAAAAATGGTCGAAGAATCTCTACATTGCCTCGATATGTTACGGACGAACTGTTTGCTAGCTTCTGCAGTAAACATTTGCTATATCCTTTTGGAAAGACGGAAGGATTTATGCGATAAAAGTGAGAATGGGGGTAGGTTTGTTTTTACCCCCAAACCCACTCAGTCACTGCCAAAAAAGTCTTCCCATATAAAAATTGCGTTATAATTGTATAAAAAAGAAAAAGGGGAAACAGAAGCGAGCTATGCTGTGTGAGAGCGTGTTCAATGGAAGCAATTATTTGTTGAATTGAATAGTGTAACATGTTGAAGGGGCTGGCTATTTTGGCCATCTTTCATGGTTGTGCTTTTAAAAGATTTACCATTTTGTATGTAATGATAGAAATTCTTACCAACATCATTATAAACATAAAATAATGAATTCTAAGCTATGATAATTTCTAGATTTGAAGACTAATAATTCTCTACGACCTTGACTAGTGGATGTCAGTATTTACTATATGCACCACATCTAATCAACCTTGGGTTGGGCCAGTTGTAATGATTAAAAGGCATTTTCTTTGGTTAATCAGTGCACGATGCTCGTGAAAACGACATGACTATCAGTGCATGAGTCTCTTTGCAGCAGTTTTACTCTTCATTCTCTTTTGATCATTTACCAAGTTCAACTTTTTTGTGCGACTCAACTACGTTCAACATTGGATTGGGTCAATGTGAAAAAATGGCGTAAGACGTTTTGAGTTATTACTCATGATGAGCTGCGCTATTAGACGCCGTCTAACATCTCCATAATGAACACGAATGAATCTTTAATGACTTTTTAAAGTATTTTTTCTTTTCGAAATTAATTTGTAAGATATATAAAAATATTTAGTCCCCATGAATCCAAGACATTGGAGTTTAACAGAAGAGGTTTTCATATCTAGTTCATTTTAGTTACTTGTTACTTTATTAGATTAGATAAATAAATTCATACAGATATTTTGTCAAAAAAAGAAATTAATACAGATATATAAACTTGGAAGAAAAATTCTCTTCTCACCCACACATTTCTTTTCTATCCTTGAAAATTTCATTTTTTCCTTTGAAAAAAATTTTGGAACGCATTTTTGTCTCGAATAAAACTCCCGAATATGTTTTCCGAATTTGAAATCGGAAGATTTTGGAAATTGCATTTTGAAGTTTTTATTCAAGGGTAAAAATGGAATTTACGGGGTAGAAAAGAAACATGAGGTGCAAAGAGAATTTTTCAACTTAGAAAGGATTATGGGTCCTCCACGGCCAATTTGACTCCAAGCAAACTTCCAATTTTCAGTGTCACAAATAAATATCCAAAATTTTGCATGACACCCCTGAAATTTTCAATATTTTTTTTGTTGCATTGTTCTCTACTTCAATAGAGAACTGCGCTAGTTACTTAATTAGCTAACACCCCATATACAGAATTTTTAATATTTTACACATTTGATATTAATGTTCCTTCAGTATTGTTGCAATGTCTGCCTTCACATGAGCACAAGAATATAAAGGAACATCAATATATGAAAAAGCGTAAACAACTTAAGAATACAAATTCGTCTTTGTAAAAGCAGGTCCATGCACTTTCTAGAAGGCGGACATGTAAAATCCTAAAAAATTCATGTCTATGGGGTGCTTGCCAATTAAGTAGTTAATGTGGTTCTCTACTTAAGTGAAGAACAGTGTAAAATTTTGAAATTTTCATGTATAGGGGATGCTAGCTAGTTAAGTAGCGAACTCAGTTCTCTACTTAAGCAGTGAACAAGTAAAATTTTGAAAATTTCATATGTTAAATAACAAAAGCAGTATTTTGATAATTTTAGGAAAAATACGAGAAAACTAAAGAAGCACAAAAAGAAATTATTCTATTTTATCCTTCATCGATGGTATGGAAAAGGATTCCCACCATTATGATTTTCTCATATTTTATTATTACTAAACTCTCCATTGATATAGAGGATCCAATTTTGTGATAGTACATTCAATTCAACACACAAGAGGATGCAACTAAATTTCTATTTTTCGATAAAATATTTTCTTCGATAAATGCAATTTTTTTTTTGTGGTAGAAATGCAACTAAATTTCTATTAAGACATACTAAAGCATAAATAAATATCCAAAAATGAAAATTACACCAATCAAAACAATAAATTTCTAATACTGTGACTTTCTCTATGAACAAACCAAGACCAACTTGTGCAACCAAAGTAATCACATTTGCAATCTATAATTATGAATGAAATGTTATCAACATTTTAAAAATTAATGGAAATTAAATTAAATGCCTAACTCGTTCAAACTTGTCTAATATTTAAAATTAAGAGAGTTTTGCACTATGCACAATTTTTTATTTATTATTGACACAATATATGTATTTGATCTAATAATAATATTAATTGATCCAATTGTAGAAGAGGAGAAATCAAATTACACCAGTGTAACTTTAAAAAAGTTACACTCATTAATATCTATTGATTTTATTTTGATCTAGTGGCTATTAAAGAGTCACTTATCATAGACTCATATGATTCCATAAATTAAAAATTTCCTTTTTTATTTTCTTATCTTCCTTTATTGCTACAATATTATTAGAGTTTTTCTTTTTTTTACAAAACCATATCATTGGAGTTCTTTTTTTTCTTTCTTAAGTGATATTTATGAATAAATTTCGATGATGACCATATTATTGGAATTACTACCACCAAAGAGGTGCCAATATTGATTTATATTATGGTAAAGATTATTATAATTAGGTTGGTTTTGCAAATAGCATAAAATTGAGTTTTTTATATATTCTTTTTCTCAAAGTTTTATTTATATATTTAAGAAATGTTTAGTGCTCTGTATTAGACAATAACCCATGCCATGTCATGTAAATATTTGTAAAAAAATGTTCCTATAAACTGATACAAATTAAAACGATTCATTTTTTTTTGACATAGTTAAAAACAATTCTTAACAATGTACAAAAAAAATTCTTAGCCAAGAGAAAAAACTAAAAGGAAAATGGCAATTTTTTTATTAATAATATGGTGGCAATAAAAGAAAGCAAGAAAAATAAAAAAGGAAATTTTAAATTTATGAAATCATGAGTCTATGATATGTGACTCTTTAATAGCCACTAGATCAAAATAAAATTAATGGATATTAATGAGTTATAGTTTCAATTTCAACCACTATGCAAGAAGTCAAGACTTGCATTGTTGTGATTCACTCAATAAAAATATCCAACCAACTAGATTAAATGAGAGTTATGCTATCATGCGTTCTTACAATACATGTTAAAATATCTATTAAAGTATATTAAAAGAAACTACTGTTAAAGATTCAAGTTTGTCCCTATTACTTTTAATGGTGTTCCAAGTTTTACGCCCTTAAATGTAATTTTAACTCTAACTAATAAAAAAAATACAAAAAAAAGAAAGAAAGATAAGGATAAAAGAAATCTTCCCATAAAAATAGCATCATAAACCACATCTTTAAACAAAAAAAAATAGGAAAAAAAGAAGATAAGCATCAAATAAATCTTCTCACAAAAATCTAATTAAAATAAATTTACACATAAAAATATGAACAAAAATTATTATAAAAGATACGCTTCAAAAATAATAATTTTTTTTTTAATGAAAAAATAGTAACTCAATCAACCCTTTTTTTTTTATAAAAAAAATAGAATAACCTAATACTTATTTATGAGCTTAAAAATAAAAATATAGAAAAATAGAAACAAAAATATAATCGACCCGTTTGGATTGACTTAGCTTCCTTAATTAGTGCCTCGAGAGCACTATTTAGCATTTTTCTATAGTAAAATATGCACCCAAAAATTTGAAATATTCCACGGGTTATTATCCATATAGACCATGAGCAATGGGTATGTTGAAAGGGTGTTGAATGATCATTCAACATAGCAAGTGCCTACAATGAGGGTGTTGAAGATGAGCTGGAGGCAAGAGAAGTTGAAAATCTTCAACTGTGTTGAAACCTGCCAAAGAGGACACATGTCGCGCTCGCAGCGGTTGAAAACAGGTGCGTGTAAGCCACGCGCAGGGAAGGCGTGTTTGGCTGTTCCAACGCGGAGAGAGAAGAAGCATTTGAATAGGAAGGGACACGTGTATGATTTTGATTGGTTGTCCAGATTTTCATCTCATTTTATCTTTGAACTCAATTATTTCATTGCAAATTAATTTTAATTTAATTTGGTCATGGCAAAGCCTTCGATACTTGTGTGTCGTATTTTAATTTCAAGTTAAGATGATTGTATCGTATCAATTATTTAAATAAATTTTGTTTTTATTATAATTGCAATCGGGAGTATAATTTAATTTTTATCGATAATTTTTATTATAATTTTAATCGATGATTTGTATTGTATAATTTGAATTTAAATTTTAATCGATAATTGTATTTTTATGTAATTATAAAAATTTAAATTTAAATAAAAATATGAAATAAAAAAATGGTGGGGTAGAGTGTAAGTGTTGAATGAAAAAATCATTGGAGAGAGTAAAGTGTTGAATAAGTAGGTGGAAGAAAGAGAAGATGATGTGGAGTGTAAAAAGTGGGTGTTGAACCATTGTAGATGGTCTAAAGAGAAGATAGAGCTGTCACGTCACCCACACAAACAAACAACAGCAATAGTGGACACACGGGCATGACTTGGATTCTGTGCACATTTGAGTCACCAAAAACAAAAGAGTTAAGTAAGTGGAAAAAAAAAAAATACAATATCCTAAAACTAGTAATAATCTCAACAGCCCGTTATTCAAATAAAGCAATCCAACAGCTGAAATCCACTACAACACTTTCACGCTAACTGCAGCCGCCACCGTAGTTAAAAAACCTACTTCACTCTCTCTTCTCTGGCAAAGCCCAAACTCAACAAACACCATGGATTTCACTCCTCCGCCAATCGAAGACGGTTACGCGGCGGAGAAACTTTTCAACAGCGGTTTCTCTTACACCTACGATGACCTAATCTTTCTCCCTCATTACATCGATTTCGCCGCCGATGATGTCAACCTCTCCTCCCGTCTCAGCCGTAATATCTCACTTTCAACTCCCTTCGTTGCTTCTCCTATGGATACTGTCTCTGAATCCGCCATGGCTTCTGCTATGGCTGCACTCGGTGGCATCGCTATTGTTCATCCCAACAATACTCCTTCACGTCAAGCTTCCATCGTTCGCGCCGCCAAGTCACGCCGTGTACCTATCCTCTCTGAACCGGTTTTTGCTTCTCCCTCCGATGTAATTGAGTCTGAAGAAGATTTCGCTGCTTCGCCTTTCATTTTAGTAACAGAATCCGGTACTTCCACCGGGAAGTTTCTCGGTTTTGTATCTAAAACTAATTGGTCCAGTCGAAACGATAAGGGCGTTAGGGTTTCTGATTATATGGAGCCTCCACCGTCTGCTCTTCCGTGGAGCTCTGACCTCGCGAAAATTGAGGAAGAATTGGAGAAGAAAAATGGAAATATTGTTGCTTTGGTGAAAGGTGATGAGGTTGTGGATTTAGTGACAAAGGAGGAGGTTGAGAGGGTTAGAGGTTATCCGAAATTGGTGACCGGAGGATCGGTTGGGGCTGACGGGGAGTGGTTGGTGGGGGCCGCGATTGGGACGAGGGAACAAGATAAGGAGAGGTTGGAGCATTTGGTGAAAGCTGGTGTGAATGCTGTTGTTTTGGATAGTTCACAAGGGAATTCTATTTATCAATTGGAGATGATTAAGTATGTGAAAAAAGTTTATCCTGAATTGGATGTTATTGGTGGGAATGTTGTGACTATGTATCAAGCTGAGAATTTAATTCAAGCTGGTGTTGATGGATTGAGAGTTGGTATGGGTTCTGGTTCTATATGCACTACACAAGAGGTTTGTGCTGTCGGGCGTGGTCAGGTATAAAGTCTTGTCTTTGTTGATTCTTAACATCAATGTTTGAATAGTTTGTTTGTTGCTTGTGGACTTCTTATGTGTTTTGAATTGATAAAGAAATGATTTAGTATTATTTAGTTGAATAGGATTGAGACAATGTTTTGCATTGCAATTGCGGTTGTGGCGACTACATTATGGTAACCGGAAACTATTGCATTCAGTTGCAAAGATGTACAAAACTATAATATTGCAGCCACAATGTGGTTGTGACTTCATACAGAAATATTGCATATAATGTTCTCCATTCTTGCTAGTGCTTCTTTGTTGCCATGGTAAACTCTTTGCATGCATGTGTGGTATACCATAACCTTGAAATGGAGCAATATTTCCTTTCTATAATCATTCTTTAAAAATATGCGAGCATGGGATGTTCCATTCTTGCTAGTGGTTCTTTGTTGCCATGATAAGCTCTTCGCAGGGCTTGTGTGGCATATACTGACCTTGAAATGGAGCAATATCTCCTTTTTGAATGAGTGAAATTTTGAGTTGCTACTGCAAATATTTCATATTCTTGCTAACAAGTTGCAGTTTTTGCTCAAGGCATTGATTCTTAATATTGAGTTTATTTCATGTTCTTGCTAACAAGTTCCATCTTTTGCTCAAGCCTCAAGGCATTGATTCTTAATATTGAGTTTATGTTTGTCAGGGAACTGCCGTTTACAAGGTCTCATCCATTGCTTATAAAAGTGGAGTTCCTGTGATTGCTGATGGTGGCATCTCAAACTCTGGTCATATCGTGAAGGCTTTATCGTTGGGGGCATCCACTGTTATGATGGGAAGCTTCTTAGCTGGTAGCCTTGAAGCTCCTGGGGCATATGTATATCAGGTACAAAAGCCTGATGGAATCTTGTGAATTGCGGTAGTTTTTTTCGTAAGATTAAATGCTTGTGTCCTGTGTGTGGATGAAAGTGTTGTAGAGAAAATCTTTTTTAAAATAGAGAACAGCAGAAAAAGACCGTGCATATTTGGTGAAATAGATGGCTAATGAAAAAAGGACTAAATTCTTACCAAGTTGTTTTTTATATGTGGTGTGTGTGGATATGGAAACAACTATAGTATGCAAACGTTCTTACATTGCTCACTCTTCCTTTGGTGTTTCTGTTATTTAGTTTCATAATTTTGTTGGTGCCACTTTCTCTACATGCTTAAGCAAGAATAAATACAGTTGTAATATCCATAACTATTTTTTTCTGCACCAGAATGGCCAACGTGTCAAGAAGTATAGAGGAATGGGTTCTCTTGAAGCTATGACTCAAGGCAGTGATCAAAGGTACCTCGGTGATACAGCAAAGCTTAAAATTGCCCAGGGGGTTGTTGGAGCCGTTAAAGATAAGGGTTCTGTGTTGAAGTTCATTCCATACACCTTGCAAGCAGTAAGGCAAGGGTTTCAAGACATTGGTGCCAACTCTCTGCAGTCTGCACATGACCTTCTTAGATCCAGGGTGTTAAGGCTAGAGGTATGGTTGACCGAGTCTTTTTGTTATTTATTTCTTGCTCTGGTTGTTAGCATTGGTGCTCAAACGCAGCTGCTTCATTTGCATAATCAACATAGTTGTTGTTTGTTGACTAACTGCCGAATCTTTTATTGAGCTCATGTACATAGGTTTTTTTCACTAGAATTTTAAAAGCTGTGTATTGTGTCATTTGAGTACGACAAAATATGGCGGTGTGTCATTTGAACATACTTGACTGGGGATTAGTTCAATTTCTGCAATAAATAAAAATAGTGAGCGGTTGTTTAAAAATTAAAAGTGCTATTTTTGCTTAAATATATTTTAGGTAGGAGTTGATTTGTAACGCGGAAAGGATTAATCCAATGGAAATCAAGACTAAAATATATTTCTGTAGTTAGGTCCTTTAACATTTTTAATTGAAAACAAAAGGAAGAGAAAGCACAGTAATGTCTTGTTGTTTGTCCAAGGGGATTCTCATATTTGTCTTATCATGCAATTTGCTACATCCGAAGCCACATGTGTTTTGTTTGAATACAACTTTGCTTGAGATTTCATATAAACTCTCAAATTGGTATGCAAAAGATCATTAACATCAAATTAATTCTCAAATGATTATCTCTGTTCTTCAAATAATAGCAGTTTAGTCCCACTATCAATAACTTTTGGTGTAGTAAAAAAGTTAATATAATCACTAATTTGGTTTCAAATTCTTTTGAGGACACATTTGAATACTCTAAATTAAATATCTTTCCTCTATCATAATGCATTGACACTCAATTATGTTATCTTAATAATATTTGATCTTTGTTCAGGTTCGTACCGGAGCAGCACAGGTTGAAGGAGGAATTCACGGGCTGGTTTCTTACGAAAAGAAATACTTTTGAAGTATGAAACCATCATAAATGATAAGCTGTGCAGAAGTTGTTGTTGCAGTTAGTATAAAAGAAGGTAGCTCTTCTAAGTTTTGGGGAACTGTAGTTTATAATAGAACATGGTGGAAAAAGATTCCCCAAGGTTCTGTCTAAATTAAGACCCAATGTGATTTCTTAGAATATAAACTGGGGTAAATTTTTCTCTCTAAATTATATGCATTAGACTTTGGTCTTTTTTGATTTATCCTGGATCTTACCATTTGGATTTTTTTTACATTCTCAATGTTTCTTTAAAGGATTGTTTTAAATTTTGGAAGGACTAAAATCATTTTAGATAAATTTGAAGAAATTATTATCAGGGTTTTAATTATAACTCCACAAAAATATAGTAATTTTTCCCCTAGAGTATAGATTATGTAAGATTAACATATGATGTTTAACTCGGTAAGAAAGTGGATTAGATGACATAAAATTAATTATATTTTTTGTTTGATTGAGAATAGGGAAGAGAGAGGAAAATAATGATTTTGTTCATAATCCTCAAATGTGTCTAAAAAGATGGTTCTTCAGATCTCATAAATAAGCAATTTTTTTTTAAGTTTATTGAATCCACACCTAAGCATTAATGGACACAACCAATCACATAATTATAAATCATTAATCTTAATCTTAATATAATAAAACGAGAGTAACTAGAGGCACTCTAAACCCTAACCCTAATATGAATGGTCTAGATTTTGACATTTGGAAAAAAAATTATATCAACGGCTATGATAAAAACTTAAATAATCAATTTTTAAACCAATATTATGTTGCCACATCAATTAATGAATGTGACACGTTATGTGTTTTAAAAAAAATTGAGATCTGCCAAAAAAGAGAAAATGAATAAACATTAATAAAACAAAAATAACTAATAATCAGTTACGAAAATTATGTATAGATGCAAAATTCTTTATTCATCAGCACGTTTATCACACACAATATTCAATTACTGTTTTCCCGTTGCTACAGGTCCTAAATTCCTCCGTTTTTTTTCTTCTATCTTTCTACTTATACCAACGGTTTTAACCGTCACGATGCTTCTTTCACTGTTATTTCCAACGGATTCACACTTCTTAAGGATTTTAATGCTTCATTAAACGCTGATGTTGAAGGTGTTGATACTTTGTTGAAAGAATATGTTATTAACGTTGGTGAGGATCAAAGGCTTGATTTGAGTTTCATTCCAAGTAATGGAAATTCTAATAACTATGTTTTCATCAATGGAATTGAAGTGTTATCCATGCCTAATGATCTCTATTACACACCACCTGAAGATAATGGTTTTTAAACTTTTATTTTAATTAATTTTATTTTATTTTTGTCTTTTTATGTTTATGCATCTTATCTACACACTTCTATTTTTCTTTTTATTTTTTTACAGAAACTTTCTGTTTTTCATTTAAGTTTTTTTTTTTTTTGATTTTTTTTTGGTAACATAGCTTAATGGATTTTTTTTTACTTTATATATACTAGCCGTCAAACGGGCATGTTCCGTGTCCGTTTGTGTGATCGATATTTTTTTTTTTTTTTTTTGTGATCGATATTCTCTATTGTGCAAATATAAATAACTACTTAATCTCCTTTTTTATTGGACTTAGTTAATTGATAACTACTTAACCTCCTTTTTTGTTGTGGCTAATTATTAAGAAGAAAAAAGAATATATATTTTTTTACTATACAAAATACTGAAAACCTACTTTTATGTGGAAGTTGTGCTTAATTTTTATTTTTGTAGTTTTTTTTAAGGGTAAAATAGGAATATTGAAAAAGCCATCCCAAAAATTTGTATCCCCTTTATATATTACTCCATCCGTTCCTTTTTATAAGGAACAATTTGGAAAAAACACACAAACCAAGGAATCTAATTTTTTTTATTAAAAATTCTAAAATTTTATAATTTATTTCAAAACTAACCTTGGTGTAATTAATGCATAGGGAATATGTTATTGTAATTAATGCATAACATTGGAATAGATAAAGGGTAGAAATGTAATTGTTTAATCAATTAAGTATGGATTTAATGATTGTTTCTTATAAAAAGGAACAATTTTTTTTTTCAAATTGTTCCTTATAAAAAGGAACGGAGGGAGTAGTGTATATATATATATATATATATATATATATATATATATATATAATTATATTTTTTAATCATGATTTGATTTTTTAATTTTGTTTTTTGAAATTAAAATCATATTAACATTCTATATAAGTACTTTTTAATTTATATAACTACTTTTTAGTGTACATATCCAAACACAAAAGACTTATTGAGTATAAGAGCTTATGATGTAAGGTCTCATACTATAAGGTCTAATGTTATAAGCACCTGTATAAGTTATTTATCCAAACGGCCCTAAATGCTTATTACTATAAATAATCACACATTATCAACATTTCTATTATATAATTGAATTGAATGATTGAACCCGTGCGAGCACGGATAAAAAGTCTAGTATATTAAAAAATTACAAGTAATTAATAGAGTAGTAATTAAAACCAAGTACCAATCAGATTCTTTTTTTTTTTGACGGATACCAATCAGATTCTTATAGAAGCTTCCTTAATGATAATATAAATTATTATTTGTACAACCATTTGACCTAAATTGTTCTAAGAATAACCTCAAAATGTACAACCATTTGACCTAACTATGCTACCACAAAATGCTCAAGATTTTGACCTAAATGGCCAACATCAACCACAAATTGCACCACCTCCACATATGCAACCATTTGACTTGAATCAACCTGCTATATTGTTCATGATTTCGACCTTAATCTCCCTTCTACACCAAATGAATGATTATATATGTATGTAAATTAAGAATAAGATATTGGTTTGAAATCCAAACATTCATGAATTTTCTTGATTCTTAATTTTAGATTACATATGAATTATCTTTTTTGTACCATTAGCTAGAATGAATAATATTTTGAAGGTGTGGGAAATTTTTTATTTTTTATTTTTGACAAAGGTGTGGGAATTTAATTGGATAATTGCATTTGTGTTGTGTGGAGTCTCAATGTGTGCAATTTAGCATCTTTTCTTTTACTTTGATTTAATAATAATAATAATTAAAGTTATAAGTCAACTAGTGTGTTGAGTGGTAAAACGGGCCGGGCCTGTCGGGCCGACCTGTTTGACCTATAATTTTTGGCGGACTGGGCTGAAGTTTTCGACTCGGTACCTTATGTTGGCCTGCCTAAAAAATGGGGCAGGGTCGGGTTTGCCCGCGGACTTTTTACATTTTTTTTTACTTTGAATGCAAATTGGCTTTGGATTGAGGAGCCCAAATCCCAATCAGTAATATTTTTCTCATGGAATCTATGCCTACGACATCAACCGAAGCTTCATATATTTACGACATAGATGATGATGATGAGTGGTGAAGTGTTTGTCATGGAGCTTTTTGTTAGTGTTTTCAACCTGTGAGGTTGTTTTTGTTTTAGGGTTGGTTTCATTTGCTAAAATAAGCCTTTGGTCCAGATGTGGTGACTGATGTGCACACATATGGGACATGACCTGAACGCCCTAAAATAACGCGCTTTCATTATTTTGCGTGTGATCTTTGAAAAATATTTGTTTTGAAACAAACACATCCACGCTAGCTTGTGCGCCAAGGAACGAGCTGAAAGATTGAAAAAGATTCAGAAAGATTTAAAAGATTGCCAGTTTTACTAGAAGATTTAAAACAAATAAATCTTTTCAAAAGATTGAGTTTGTTTCTTGGAGATCACGAAGGCCAGCTATCAAATCAGGGATCCAAGCCCATGAAGCTTGTTCTATATAAAGGAAGACTGAAGACATGTTTTATTCACTGAAATCGAAATCATTATTTCTAGTCTTTAGGATTTTCAGTCTTTGTCCCTTTGTTTCTTGTTTCCATTGAGACTTGAACTAGGGTTGTATTTAGCTCTTAAGCTTTTAAGCACATAGCTATTTTGTTCCTTTCTTAGGTTCTAGTTTGAATCAAGAATAGGGTTGTATTTTACTCTTAAGCTTTTAAGCAAAGAGTTATTGTGAATCACTTAAAGCTTTGAAGCACGAGTTGGTTCTTTAGGTTAGGAGTGCGTCTCCATCATTGAGTTTGTTATTTAAATCCTTACGGGTTGTAAGGTGGTTATAGGAAGTGACCAGAGGTTGTAATATCTAGGGAGGACCTAGGTAGAATTAGCACGGGTAGTGTCGTGATAAGTTGTAAACTAGGATTGTTTAGCTTTGAATTGAAACTATCATAGTGGATTCATTCATGGATTGGTATCCCCCAGAGTAGGTTGTGAGTTGCGCCGAACTGGGTTAACAAACTCATTGTGTTCTTTATCTTCTGCACTTTATTTTCCTTGTTCATCAAGTTATTGCATGTCTATGATGTTAGCACATTAGGTACCACATCGTATATCTTAATCCTAACGTGCTCCACACCATGCTGCACATCTGTGACTTGCTACCGGAATTTCACTTTTGAAATTTTTTTTCGGCTAGTTTTTTTATGTTTTGTGTCCTTGGATGATTTTTTTTAACTAAATTGTGCTCTTTGGCTTTTTGGTATTGACACAATTATAGTTTTTTGAGTCATGTTTTGGTATGAAACTGTTTTGGTGTGGAACCAAATGCACCACTTATTAGTATTTATCTTTTTATCTTAAATTGTAAAGAACTACTTATTAACTTATATTTATCCTTTTCCTTGTTGTTGCTCTGATCTGTTCGATCTTTACCTTTTCCTGAGTGCTGTTTGGTGTTTGGTTTTATTATTTGTATTATGGTTATTTTGCACCTCTGTCTGTGCTTGTTAGCTTTGTGTCCTTTTTTTTCTTGTCAGTTTTGCTGTTCTGGTGGAGAGCAGCTATGCTCCTTTTCCCTTAGCTCCTTTTCTTCCTTTTCTTCTCACAGATTGAAGACACGTGGCAAAAATAAATTTGATGGCTAGGATTTAAAGTCTATAACTAAATAATAAAAAATTAAAAACAGAACAAAACAAAAGAATCAAAAGGCTGCGTTACTTCTTCTTCACCATGGCTGCCGCAACCACCTCCGCCGCCGCCCCTTTCCGGTCGTCACAACGGCGGCGGTTTCCCTCCCTCCCTCTCAGGGGCGAAGCTATGTACATGCATGGGGTAGCTTTGGCTACCCCAAACAATATTGTTTTCTTTATATAAGTTAGTATATGTAATATTTAGCTACCTCAAAAATTTATAATTAGCTACCTCAAATAAATTTAATTGTCAAAAGTTAGGAGAAACAAGTGTATCAAAAAATTATTACTTGTTTCGTAAATTTATTTAATCTTATTTTATCATTTTCAGTCTCTTTAACAATTATAAAGAGAGTTTTATCGACAAATGTATTAATTGCTTATATAAAAAAAGACAATATAAGTCAATTTGACTCTTTGAAGTGTCATTAAACTCAAAATTTTATGTTATTAAAAATATTGTGAATTTTTTGTTTATAAATTAAATTTAATATATTAGTTTTAGAAAATATTTTATTTGTATATATATTTGGCCCCCTCGTAAATAATGTGCTAGCTTCGCCACTGCTCCCTCTTACATCTTACATCATTGTCGTACACAAAAATTCCTGAATCTTGTTCTATTCCAAAAACATGTTTCTCATTTTTCTCAAACTTCAATCCATAAGATAGATTACTCTCATACTTTAACAAACCAAACTATCCTCAGTTTCTCACAACCGTGTCTGATTCACAAATGAAGGAAGAAAATAATAACAACAATCAATAAAAAAACAAGTCCAAAGTTTCAAATTTTCCAATCAAAATCAACCACCAAAGCTTCAAACCAATAAAAGGTTATGGGGTGCTCCCACAGTAAAAGGGTTTTCAGCAGACAAAAAAAAAAAAAACAATCAATAGTTTTCAATAAACAAAAATACAGCAATAACAACAACCACCACCGCTGTGACTGCTAGAAACGGGCTGCGACGGATGCGACGGAGATATTAAGAGGAGTGTTGGCAGCCATAGGGAAGAAGATGGAAGAACAGAAAAATAGAGAAACACTCACCGATATTCTTTTCTTTATTTTTTAATTAAATCAAATATTTAATTATTGCTATTAAATCTCAACCATTTGATCTATTATTTCCACATGTCATTCATCAATAAAGTGAAAAGGAAGAAAAGGAGCTAAGGAAAAAGGAGCATAGCTGCTCTCGTTTTGGTGTGGACTGGTCTTTTTGACCATGTTTTGTATCTTTGGCCTATTTTGTACCACTTGTACATTATAGTGCTTATTAATAAATAGTTTTGCAGATAATATTTTTTTGGCTTAAACATCATTTTCGTCCTTGTAAGTTCATAAATTTTTGGTTTTAGTCCATGTATCTTATTTTGTTGCAATTTAGTCCTTGCATGTGCAAATCTTTTTTATTTTAGTCCCTAAAGCTAAAATCCGCAGGAAAATCTGCAGGAAAATTTGCTGGTTTCCTACGGATTTTCCTGCGGATTTTAGTTTTAAGGGACTAAAACCAAAAGATTTTAACATACAGGGACTAATTTGCAACAAAAATAGATACAGGGATTAAAACCAAAAAATTGCGAATTATAGGGACGAAAATAATGATTAAACCTATTTTTTTTTAATTAAGCGTAATTGTAAGTAATTACTAATTAACAGAGAATTGTGAAGTTATAATTCAAATTTTTTTTTTAAAAAAAGTATTTGGCGGGCATGCCCGCCAATAAACGGGCGGACTTGAGTTTTGAGCCCGAAAAAAACTAGTGTGTTGACCGTGTTTTTTTTATGCATTTCTTTCTTCTTACTTGCCAAAAAAAAACTTTAACCTTTCACAAATACATCGACTATACATAAATGTAGGATTTACAACCGCAATAAGGAGTGTCTTTCTGGTACCTTTATATTTTCCTAATTTTTCTCTTGTATGTTTTCATTTTATATTTATATATAATATATATATTTATCATTCAAAAAAAAAAACCGCAATAAGGTCCCGTTTGGATTGACTTACTTTTAGCTTATGTGAGCTTATCTACTAATATATGTCGTTATATACTTATATTAGTGATTGGATAAATTAACAAAAAGTGCTTATCACAATTTTATAAGCTATTTATGCCATATTTTAATAAGTTCTCATAATATGCTTATTGCCGGGCTTAACAAGAAGCTTATGAAAAAGGATCCCGCTTCAAATCCTACTTGCTCCATTTTACACAATATTAACATATTTTTATAAATTTATTTTTTGAGTCAATCTTAAACTTATTTTTTTGCTTTTTTACAGTTATTTTTTTTTTCTTCTTCACACTTATCTTTTTAGAAGTATACAATTTTTTTTTTTAAAATCTTTTCGAGTCAATATCAAATTTATTTATTTTTATGCAAAGTCAATCTTAAATTTACAATTGCTTATGTAATGAGGTACATCCAAACACTTCAATTTATGTAAGTATTTTTTAATTAACATCTCCAAATTTTCGTATTTTTCATAGTTGTACTATGGATACAAAGTTGTCTCGTGGTTCAGTGAGTGATACAATTAAACAAATTCTTGTTTTTGTCCTGTCCCTTACTGTCTATCTTGTCCAGTCCCGTAATCAGTTTCTGAATCAAACAATGTACAACAAAAGTTGTTTTGTCCAGTCTTATGTTTTTAGCAGATCAAACGCACGTCGCACTCAAAGTTGTTAATAACTAATTTATCATAAATTCATTATCATCTAAATTTAAATGATAATTATTCAAATAATAACAATTTTTTAAAAAAAAAGAAAAAAAAAAGAGATTAATTGCTATGCACTTTAATAGATTTGTTCCTAAAATATCTCAACAAATACCTATATGTCATGATTTGATTGGATACGTGTAAAGAAATGTTACACTGTGTAACACCCATATTTGTTTATTTTATTTTAATTTGAGTTAGTTAGTCTTTTTATAGTATTTTATTGATGGGTTAGTAATTAATTAGGAATTATGACTATTTTGGGAAAGAGTAGAGCTATTGAATATAATAGGTTTTAATAGAGTTGTAATAATAAGAGTTGGACTTGAGTGTTAATGAGCCTAAGTTAATGAGATGGACATTATAGTCTTTAGTTAAAATTATGTTTAAGATAGAGTTATGAGAATAGAGAGATAGTACTCATAACTTTGAAGAATAGAAAGAGGTAGAAAGAGAAAGTCTTGAAGAGGAGGAAGTAGAGGGGAAGAATAGAGAAAACTCAAGAGAAGAAGGAATCAAAGGAATTCATCATTTCTAAGGTTAGAGAGTAGTTTACCTTTCATGTGAGATGATCAAAGAGGGGAGAGATGTCTATTCTCCACACCCAAACCCTCTCGTCTCTTCTTGGTTGGGGATAGGGATTGAGGGAATGTGTTCCATGCTTTAAACTGTTGTTGTTTGATGTTAACATGTTATTGCATGATTCTATTTTCCATTTCCATGATCAAATTCGTGTGTTATGAGTGATTTGTTGTTGTTGATATTTGAAAATGGGTTTTGAACAAAATGAGGAAAAATCTCTACTTTTCACTTGAAATGATGTTTGATGATGTTAAAGTTTGTACTTCTAAGCTACTATGTGGTATATGTGCTTAAAGGTGATAGTTTTAGGAATTTCTTGTTCAAAAAAAAAAGTTTTAGGAATTTATAACTTGAAAAATGTGATTTTTATGCAATTTCATGCAAAACCCGTGAGCAGAGCACAAATTCTGGGTGTGCTCGCTGGAGCAAACAAGTCCTCGCCAAGCGAAGATTCATGTTCTTGCTCAGCAAACCCAGAATTTGAATGCCCGCTCAACGAGCGATAGCGAGTAGTCCGTCGCCAGGTTTCGCTGAGAGCGATGACAACTCTGTCACTCCGTCGCTGGTTCATCGCTGGAGTTCGCTCAGTGACCAGGACTTGATTTTGAGAATTTTCTTTTAGTTGTATGATGGATATAAGGTTATAACATGAATATAATTGATCTTGTATCATACTATAGACTTGAATTAATTGAATCTTGAGTTATATGGGAATAATATGCTTATGTATGTTTAGTTGATTGGAATTAAGTATAGTGATTTATGAATAACTAAGATGATAAGTGTAGTTGTATCTTGCTTGAATGTATACCTTAATAATGATATGATGATGTGAATTTGATGCAAATTGAGAAGAATTAATAGGGATGAGTAGCCTATTATTCATGAGTAGAAGTAGAGTGTTATCATCATTATTTGGTATGTGAACATTCATGCATCCATGAGTCAACTTGAGCGAGGTCCCCCATGACTTAAAACTGACTTGATGCGATGGATATATGTTTATCCTAATTTGATGCGGGTACCACATGCATTAGATATGTCTAGGGTGACATACATTATGTGTTTGCATTAGTTGCATTAAGAAGTTGTGCACTTTAATTGATACTTGATAATTGTGTTTGGGTTCATTATAATTGTGAATGGTCGGATAACATGAACTTGATAATAATGTCTTGACCAATATTAATGAGTATGATTCTACTATTATGTTGTATATTGCTAGTATGCCCTAGTATGCGTATGATTTAGTTATGATATAATTGCTTACATAATATAAGTGTATACTATGCTTATTATTATGAACTTGAATTGTAACTAACTCTCTATTTTTGTGTATGTGTATGGTTTGGGTCCAGATTCTTCACTTGAGGAGTGAATCCGTGGCTTTGGAGATTAGCTTGTGATAGCTAGCATAGCTTGGTAAGGTGAAGAGTAGGAGGATTCTAGAAGCTTAGAGGTCTAGTATTTGCTCTGATACTTGTAACCTTGCTAGGACTAGTATCTTAGTTTCCGTTTGTTTGAGACTTATGTATGACCTTGCTATTTATCTTACTTATTTTCATTTAATACTTTGGATTATCTTGGATTATGTAGATAGGTCTTCATTGTGGAAGTACCTAATTGAAGTTGTAATATGATTTATGACTTGCATGCTTGGATTTAATTATGTTGAGATATGATTATGATAACTTGATGCTTTCGTTGTTCTTATGTGTATTAAATGCATGCTCGTAATTGGGTTTATAACATGTAATGCCTTGATTGTTTGTATGTTTTATAATTTAAGTTAATTATTACATGCGAATCGATTAGGAGCGTTACACACTGTTGGTACACACAAGTTAAAAAAGAAAGAAATATAAGTATCCAACATTTACTAATTCGTGTATATATATCTCAAATAACAATAATAATAACATAAGTTACATAACAATAACAATAGTGAAAATAAGGAAACTACAATATAGCAAGAACAACAACACATCGTAATATGGTTAGTGTTCTTTTTATTTGTTTTTATCTTTTTTACTAATTATTACTATTGATGATTGTATATGATCAAAATAATGACAATTTATAATGTTGGATAACTTAGACCGCTAAAAAAAAACTTGTTGTACTTTCTTTTTGTCTATTTTTTGTTGTCAATTAAGAACTTGAAATAGTCATCTGAAACAATTAATAAAAATAACACAAGAATATAGATTAACCATGATGCAAAAACCAACAAAGGTGTGGAGATAGATCTCCTACATATGTGTCATTGATAAGTGTATGTTAGTACCTATTTTATAAAATTTATCGGTTTGTATTGATTTAAAAATTTGTTATATCCAAATCAAATTATGAATAACTAAGTGTTAGACCTAAATTAAAAGAGTTTGAGTAAATATGTGTTTGACTAATTTAAATTATCGGTTGAACAATTCGGAATTTTTTTTAAAAATTTAGACTATATTTTCATATTTTGAAAAGCATAAACTAAAATCGTAAACTAACAAAAACATAAAAACTCAATATTAGTATTTTATACCAATATTATTATATCGATTTGAATTGTCAATATGATAATTAATATTTGTTTTATTTTCATGTTGCAGTTGCATTGTTGGCATTTTCCTGAACCAAAACAATATGCTTTAGATGTTGATGCAAGCTCATACGGAGGTCTAGGCATAGCAGGTTGTGGAGGTCTTATTTGAGATGACAAAGGAAATTGGATAAGCGAATTCAGTGGACCTGTTGATTTTGTTGATAGTTTATATGTTGAACTCCAAGCAATCTTGCAAGGATTATTAGTGGCTTGGGAAATCGAAGAAATAGAAAATGTGAGTGTTAGATTAGACTGCAAAAAATATTACAATTGATCAAATCAAGGAGCTTAAATCTACAGATTGGTTCATCTTATTTTTCCACATACATCAAGAAAGTAATCAATGTGCAGACTATATGGCAAGATTAGGTGCGCACGCTATGGATTGCAGGGGAATTTTTTTCGTCCCTCCAATTGGTCTATGTTTTCTACTCACGTCTGATGCCAAAAAAATTGCATACCCACCAAGATGTAGCTTTTTGGCGATGTTGTAATTTGCGTGTGATTCAAGTACGAGTGTATGTATTTACGGGTTTGGTTTATGTCCATCAAATTAATATTGTTTCTCTCTATTTTATTAATATATTTTGCATACCCTAATTTTTGCAGTATTTTTGTCATTTTACTAAATTTTCATTTCAAAAATTAGTAAAATTAATTAACACAAACAATAATGTAAATTTTAAACAAGAAACTAATAATACAACAACCCTTAAAATCAATCATATCAAGCAATGTTGGTTTTAATTAGTACTATCAATTTCTGTTTGTTAAAAGTTTTTCTATTTTAAGAATATGTTTTATTCTTTTAATTATTGTAATTATGCAACTGCATGATATTGGCACTTCAAGCTGATGGTTGTTGTCGGATTAAATAATAAACACATTAATTTAGTTTTTTTTTTTGACAAAACATTAATTTAATATCTAGCATATGGTTATGTTGAGTTTGAATTCTATTTTTCCTGCATAATAAACCCATAATCTACTTTGACCATATTTTTTTATTAATACTTAAAAATAAATGTTAGAATATAAGATGTTGTTCAATCCATTTCGATGAATATTTTTAAAATATAAACTTTTCATATTTTTTTATAATAGATAATTAAAGATACTAGTGATCAAAACTGTACATTAGCATGTGTGGGGTGGTAAAAAACGATACTTAAAAAAGAACATAGGGAGTACAACTTTCAATTACTTTGGATATTTAACATTCATTTACACGTGATATGTGAGTCTTAAAAAGTCATATTTAATATATAAAATGCATTAGTTGGCGGTGTCATCATTTAGTTGCTGTTATTATTTGTGATTGAAATGCATGACTCATTATTAAAACAAGACTCAAATTCATGAGAATGAGAGAATCAATTGTGTATGATCTATCTAATATTTAAAATTAATGATATATTAAGTGTGTTTGTATAATTTTTTTAGTTAATATCATAACATTTAAATTTTTAAATTAAAAGTAAAATTCTTAATTTTAGACAAGTTCAAAATTAAATTATCGATCAAATGAGTATTCAATTTTTATCTGTAATTTGACCAATACTTGTTAGATTTTACTTATCTCTAACCAACGTTTATTTTACACATGCATATGACTTTTCTTATCGGTTAATTATGAAGGGATGCATCAAGAGTTTGTCGAAAAAAAATTGAAAAACATACTTAATATAAACTCATTTTAATCAAACTAGTCAATAGGTATGAAAAAAGAGCTCAAACTAGTAGTGGGTATCATTTAGAATCCAGTTCAATTTTGATGGAGAAAATAGGTTTTGGAAAAATGGTTGAGTTAAATTTTTTCACGTTTTTTAAATGCCAACTTGGGATTGTTGAATTCTTTTTTTTAAACATAAAAATTGAATCAATACATAGTTTTGATTCTTTGCATTGAAATTTTTGAACCAATAATTGTAAAAAAATAAAAAATTATGAATGGTGCTTTTGTTGGCAGCTAATTTCATTCCATTATCAATGAAAAGAAAGTGAATCAATGAAAGAAGTGTATGAGGTTGAATATGTAAATTGATTTTGGGTTTGTTAGTTTTTGGGCTTTAGGAATTTAAAGCCCAAATATGTATTGTAGTAGGTTCAACTTCTAGAGAAATTCATGGAGCTCTCTAGAAGATAAGAATAAGTTGAGACTTTTGTAGAATAGTAGAGAAAATTCTAGAGAGTGGATTATAGTCATTAAATTAAGTTTGTGGTGGCAAAATCATAATCTTTTATTTAGGAATGCCACTAGTATAAATAGAGATGATATAGTTGAGTTTGTATCAAGCCAAAAATTATAAGCACTCAATAATACAAATAGCATTCCCTTTCATAAAGTTTTCTATCCTCTCCCAAAAACTTAAACACTTTTTCAACCTACCCAAAACTTCCTTCCAACAAATAAAAGTAAATGAAAACGATTGCATGCAGAAATTTCAAAGTGAGAGTTGAGAGGGACAAATTCACCTTATAGATTGTAAGATATGACCTATATATACTTGATTTTGAAAATAATTAGTACATTAAAAAAATAGTAGTTGATATGAAAAAAAAAGAAAGAGGCCTACTGTGTTGAGTGAGTTTACTTTTCAAATATGAAAGATGTTGTTATTACAAAAATAAATTTAAATATTTTTTATTAGTCATTTTGGTTGTTAAATGCTTTTTTAGTTAGTTAATTTAATACTCAAATGTATTTTTTATTAGTCCATTTTGATAAAGCTAGATATTTTAGTGACAACATAATATCATATATTTAGAGATTAAAATGACTATTTTAACATTGCAAACCACATACATCAAGAATATAATCAATGTGCAGACTATATGGTAAGATTAGATGTGCACGCTATGGATTGCATGAGAATTTGTTTTCGTCCCTCCAATTGGTCTATCTTCTCTACTCACGTTTGATGCCAAAAAAATTGTATACCCATCAGGACGTAGCTTTTTAGCGATGTTGTAATTTGTGTGTGATTCAAGTACTTGTGTATATATTTGCGGGTTTGGTTTATGTCCCCCATATTAATATTGTTTCTCTCTATTTAATTAATATATTTTGCATACCTTAATTTTTGCCGTCTTTTTATCATCTTACTAAATTTTCATTTCAAAAATTAGTAAGATTAATTAACACAAACAATAATGTAAATTTCAAACAAGACACTAATAATACAACAACCCTTAAAATTAATCATATCAAGCAATGTTGTTTTATGTTGTAATTTTCTTTTTCTGTTTCAAAGTTGATAATTGTGTCGATGGGGCCCTCAGTGTACCCGGCATTATTAACTTTTGTCGTTTGCTTGTATTATTAATTTTGTCGTTTTTATTTACTGGTTGCTTTAGGTAAGAAGCACCTTTTACCGGAACAAATAGTGTTCCATATTTCCCTATAAAAAGGGAATTTGTTTGGAGGAAGTTCCTCACCACTTTGTAGAATAACTCTTTCAAATATATCAGAGAAATAAAACTATTTCCTACTATATACATCGCTGCGACGCACTGTAGCACTTTCGTCTTATTCTAAATATACATTTTGTAACAACCCGTTTTTTTCAAAGGCTAAAAAGGGGCATTATTATTATTTTTTTTTGTACACATCAGAGTTACGCATAAAACATTTTTCAATGAGCCGGCATTCAAATATACAAAAGAGCTCATTACCATAAGGTGCTTCGACAAGCAAAGTGTATTCCTGAATAATTACAATCCAAGTCTAAGTATTCAAATACTTACAACAAAACAAGTTAGAAAACCCTATGCTAACCCAAAAGCACGGTGTACAAAACACACCGGCGCATAGTCTAACTACTCTAAGCTTCAACACAAGCTCACTATGGCCTAGAGCTGCCAACACCATCCTCTCGACCTACATCGTCATCTGGGGTGGGATGAGCCCGCAAATGAAAGAAAGGGTCACCACAAAATAAAAGTGTATATATATATATATATATATAACCAGTGCGAAAGATGTACACATAACAAGTTTCCACATACACAAGAGAAAACTCTTTAACACAAAAGCAATTCCCACCAACGGGCTTAAGATATAATGCACACCGAGCCTAATGCAGACCTCTACAATGAGTGTGGTAGATTCCCCATTACCACATGCATATGAATTCCGGAAGTCAGTAATCATAATCAATAAAACCACAAAGGGTTAGGATGGATCCATTCCCGATAATCGCACCCCGCAGTCCATTCCCGATAACCACTTATTGGACTCAATAATTCCCGTAGGAGTAAGGTGGATCCATTCCCGATAATCGCACCCCGTGATCCATTCCCGATAATCACGTACTATGAATGCATGAACATACGATTCCCCTTATATGCTAATGCAACACATACATATCGTACACGCATATGTAATCACACCACAACAACACATACATATACATCTAATCATATGTATTTAATCACCTGTTCATACACATATTTCACCAAACATATGTAAGACAACGAATCATGTATTTACCACGATCTCATATCGAGAATACATCACAAAAACATGCCAAGCACACCACCAATTGCAACACAACAAATCTAAAGCATGTTTAACAAAACCGTTTGAAAAGACGGAAATAAAGTGGAGCCCTTACCTCGGCAAACACTCACAACAAGCAACGTTCACACAACACTACGTGCTCCCTAAAACAAGCAACGGACAATCAATACATCGTTTCCAAACCCAATGTAATGAAACTACATCAAAACCCCAAAAACTCTAAAGGTTTCTAAGGAAAATTCACTCTTTCGGATACCATACCAAAATCTATCGTATTGATCAACCACCATGAGTTATTTGTACTATTTTTAGGACCCAAAACAATTGTCAAAAGTCTTAAATAATTTGAAATGCAAAATGGCCGTTTTCTTGCGTTACAAGTTACGTACTTTCCGAGTACCCAAAAAACTCGTTTCCAATTCCAACCACTTCCATAAATTAATAAAAAGGGATTAGAAAGTTAAAAACCAAGTTTAGAAATCAGAATCCAAAATTTCAAGTCTCAGAGCTCGCCCTGGCGAGTGAAGGCAGTGAGGACAGGTCTAGCTCGCTCTGGAGCTCGCCCTGGCGTGTTGTCATGACCTGTGACACTCGCCCTGGCGAGTAAACACTCGCCCGGCGAGTTGCACCTGTCATGACAGCAAAAGACAGCAACTCACACCACCTTTTTTCCCAACCAAACCTAGTTTGATCCTATTAGTTCCCAACATCTTTTCAAGGCACAAAAGCAAACCATTTTCATAAGTAAGCAACACATCTCCGAAAGCATGTTGGTTGCTTCGAGTGCAAGTTATTTGATTTTCATTTCCAAAATCAAAACCAAACCCAAGCACAAGTTTTATTACGGGCCTTAACCGACTTGAAATCATTTTCAAACATGTTTTCTAGGCGAAAAACAACACCACATGTCACAAGAGTTTTAAACCACTTGGACCCCAAAATACCACACAAAACACTTAGTAAATATTTTCATAAACTCCAAAATATTTTTCATCGGATTTTCTAAAACAAAACCATACAACGCATTTCCCTTTTGCCCAAAGGTTCAAAGACAACTTTTCTTTTCAAAACCTTACCACTTAACCACATGTTATTGATCAATACATAACCAACTCAAAACCCTAACTTTTCTCATGAGATTTTTCACCAACTCATGGAAAACAAAAATAACAAAGCCTACACATGCTTCTCTAAACCTCATGAACAACATTCATGAAACAAAAACCATGTAAAGTAACATTTCCCAACAAACCCTCATGAGAACATAAACCCAAAAACTCCTAAACTCTATAAGTCTACCAACCTAGGAGATGAGAAGAGAGGGTTACCTTAAGAAAATGATTCTCTACAACTTTCCACTAAGCTTCCAAGCTTGAAATGGAGTGAAATGGCGAGGAAATGAAAATTTGTGATGAAGGTGAGGTAGTAATGGGGTCCACGTGAAAGAGAGAAAGAAAGGAGGGTCTTGTGATGTTTTCCTAAGTCCACAAAGTCACCAAACCTCCTTACTATGTAAAAGCTCTTGGTCACTTATCCACCCTTGGATCAAAAACAAAAGTCCAAGCTTAAACCCTAGCCATTGGATCAAATTGCTTTATGGATCAACACAAGATTAAATCCATTCTTCCAAAACAAGACACGTACTCAGCTCTCGCGCGTCGCGACGAACGTAAATCACAAAAACATAAAAACTACGGAAAGAACGTCCAACGTTAAACATTTCCAAAACTTATCGCCGAATCTTTTTCCGCGACTGTAATTTTCTTCCATACCTTAGAAAATTATTCTCAGAACATAACCTCACTCACGCAGATATATAAAACTCCAATCCGAAACCTCACTTAAAACAGATGCAGTAAGATTTTACATCCGCGGGTAAAAATCCTACTCGTTTTCCCAAAAACAAGAATAATCCAAAACTCGTCATTCTAAAACCACATCAACCTTCTTATACTCAAAAGAAGACTACAACCCAAAAGTCTGTGCCTTTCCAGCGCACGAGCACAAAACAGGCTCCATTTCAGCAAACAACCGTTATGGCGGCAATACTCACAAAACCACTTAACAAAAACCCTAACATTCTTAGTCATTACTTATTTTATTCACGCAAAAGGTACAGAGGAATTACGGGTCTTACACATTTGCTACACACTTGGTATCATCGCCTTTTTGAATCCAGGTAATGGACCTTCTTGGCTAAATCTTTGTTATGGAAGATTAAATATTTAATTAAAATCTGTTAAGTAATATAATTCTTATGAACTATTATCCATTGAATCCAACTTCAATATTTTATTTTAGTCAGGAATGATTTTAATGTTACTCGCTCTTTGTGGCATGTTGAAGGCTAGTTGTGCCGTTATTTTGTGCCTTTGGTGAGCTTGAGTATTTTTGTTTAAGATCATTACTGTATTAAAACAAAATTTTGCAGTTAGATTCTTCGGATAATAGACCATAAGGAAGATATTATTTACAAGATTTTAGTTATAATATTTGATCAACCATAACATGATAGCCAACCTTAATCTTTTTATTTTCCTTATGGAAGATAATAATAATAACATTAAAAATGAAGAACTCATGGAATATCCCATGGATGCTGAAAGGTTAAATAAATGGATTATTCCATATGTACCTTCTAAACAAATTTATAAATTTGGATTCTTTGATATATCTGCAAGATTTGCTGTTAAAACTTTGGAACAAACAGTTCAAGTTTCTGGTAATCACCAGACTATCAAGTTATTGACTAAAAAGGATTTAGAACCTTTTAAAGGATACAATTTTGTTCACATAGGTTTAATACAAATTGCTTTTAAACCTTTAACCTTATTAGGTTTAAATTCTAGTATAATGGCTTATGTTAGAGATAATAGATGTAAAGATTTTAAACAATCTTTGGCTGCAGTCATTGAAACTAGTCTGTGTCATGGACCGGTTTATTTTGATGTCTCTCCAAACTTAAGTTTATCCTTAACTGATAAACACATGGATGATGCTTTACAATTAAACATCCATACCAATGGTTATAATTTTAAACAAGGTAGTGAAGTTATTGCTGTATGTTATAGGATTTATTATAAAGTATTAAATACTTTAAATCCTAGGGTAAAACAAATCAGTTTTTCAGGAACTACAACGCTAGTACAAACAAATTTGTTAACCTCCAACATTGCTACTAATAGAATGATCAGATGGAATGAAATTACATTCCCTGAGTCATGGTCCTTAAATCAGGTTGTAGATCCTGAACCTGTCCTTAATAAGGATATAGACCAAATCATCCAAACCACTGAAGGTGATGTAGAGATAAAATTTAACTCTAGAAGAAGTTTTAGAATACCTAGAACTTTGTCTGAGAGACATTCAGAATCTGAATATTATTCAGCTCATTTTGCTCCTAGTAGGGCATCTACTTCTAGAATTAAAGAAGAGTTTGAGACGGTTGAAAATATTTGTATAAGTGAAAATAAAATTCCACATGGTATTTACCAAAAATCTAATATTGAAGGTAGAAAATCTCCTACCCCTTCGGAGATGAGTTTTCATCTCCAAGAAGATTAGGTTTTATGGATCTAAGACCAAATAGTGCTTGGAGAAAACTCATCAATGATGAGTTTTATCATGAAAGATATACTGATTTTAGAAAATGGCATTTTAAGACTTTTAAACCCTGGGAATTAGCTCAGTTAAAGGAAGACTTTTATACTCATCTAAGTCAAACTCAAGATTATATCCCTTTTGTAAAATGGTTTACAAATTTTTTTGTTGAAAAAATGAAAAAAGAAATTATGGTTTTACAATCTAAATCTTGGATGACTATAGAAGGAAATAATATTATTTCTCCTTTTCCCCCTGAGAAAACTCTAAGTTTGGGAAAAAATGTTGAAGCTACAGCCTATTTAGCTGTACAGAGTAAGATTTTACATCCGCGGGTAAAAATCCTACTCGTTTTTCCAAAAACAAGAATAATCCAAAACTCGTCATTCTAAAACCACATCAACCTTCTTATACTCAAAAGAAGACTACAACCCAAAAGTCTGTGCCTTTCCAGCGCACGAGCACAAAACAGGCTCCATTTCAGCAAACAGCCGTTATGGCGGCAATACTCACAAAACCACTTAACAAAAACCCTAACATTCTTAGTCATTACTTATTTTATTCACGCAAAAGGTACATGGGAATTACGGGTCTTACATTACTACCCTCCAAAAAGAAGTTTCGTCCTCGAAACTAAAGGTAAGAGTAACAACTCAACTAGTTATTACCATCACCAACACAACAAAATCCCTCAGGATTAGGTGTAGCCACACAGATGCTAACACCGGGTGAAGCAACACAGACGCTATCACCACCACACTGGCACGACCGTGCACATATTGCAACCCTCTACATAGTCGCACTGGTTCCAAACTCTAGACACAAAGCTAGACATCGCACAACGAGTTCACTACTCAAAATTAACTTTACTACAAAGGCTCAAACACTCTAGTTCCCCAAGGATCCTAGGTCAACATGAGAAATTCACAAGGTCACCTTTTTCCGCCTCCGCGGCATAGCCCACTCCATTAGTTTCATACGAAGTTGTGAGTGGCTACCCTCCAAAAAGAAACATCAAAAACTCTTTACGCACCACCAAAGCTAGCAAAACTAGTCAATTCCAGTCAACATGATTCCGTCTATTATTAACAAGAGATTAAGGATGATCAGTTCCTCAATTTGTCAATAAACAGTCGACAATCATGATGGTGGTTTAGACCATCTTTACCCAACTTAATGATACTTCATTCAACTTGTGCTCAAGGTCCTCCGAAGCACAATGGTCCAACAATTCCTTCGAGGTCTTCCCTAATATTTTCCCCGATCTCTTACGAACACAAGGTCAAAATCGTAAGACACAACACTCAAACACGTCGCTCAAGCTCTCATGATTCCACTCATGAAACATCTGTTGAAAATCATTCGACAGTAACATAATGCCACCACGGCAATCACCACCAAAACCATTTCATTTCAAACAAGTTGTCTTCTCTATAGAAGATTTTCCCTTTCCCTCTTTTCCATATCCCTCTGCGCCTTGGCATGGGCCTGGGCAGTTAAAGTTGCTGCCATGGTATTCATTGCATAAGCCCTCTGGTTCACATGATTGTCATCAGTCCCAGGAGCTGCAGGTGCCCGTCTTGGAGGCATGTTTTTCCTGCACAAACCACTTTACCAATATCCATCAGTCCGCGACTCCATGGTTATGCCGAACCGTCTGCTCACCTATAAATCTCTTTCCAATCACGACTTAAATAATACCACCCCAACCCCCGGTCGGTGATTACACTCCTCATAGTCTTGGCACTTGCCAAACTGAACCATCTACTTCTCTTGGACTCCCTTATCCAAATCTCCAATTCCCCAGAATCGGTTCCTTATACGTTAACATTACTTCCAAAATGGCATTTAGACGAATCTCGCGTGCCTTAAACAAACGTTTGTCCTCGTCGACGGCCATCGTCGGCGCACATCCTCTTCACAACGTATTCTCATTCTATTCCTGAACTCTCCTGAGTTCCTTTTTTTCTCTTACAATAACATCCTCTCTTACTCAAAAGAGTTGGTCACCCTGACCATTCCTAAACACTCCGAACATCACCACTCTCATCGAGGTACCTACCTTCAAAATAACACTCAGGGCATTCCTCACATTACTATTGTCTAACCATCCTTGTTGACAACATTCGAATCCCTTATACTTACTACCAATTTCCATCATACCACATCTCTTTTCATTGTAACCACTACAATGAACCAAAGCTATACTAATTTCCACCAAACTTTGCCATTAGACAATTGCTTACCCTTTTCATTTCCACATAGAACTCACACACCGCCATGATATCCATTCAGGTGGTGCTCTCAAATCCTTAATATACACGCACAAACATAATTTTCCAAATTATGTGTGAGGTAATTCCTTTCGCCAATCCTCAATTGACATAAGCTACATTCTCATGTGCTTCTCTCTTACTTATTCTCAACACGTATTTCCAATGACTAACTTCCTCATTCAATCCTTTGTACTTTTATTCAAATATGCCACACCCCACTTTCATTGGCATACATTGCTGATGTGGTTCTTAACTCAACCTCGACTCTACACGAGGTACATCATTGCACTCCGTCTTACAATTCCTTTCTCATGCACAACTTGAATTTTGCACAGCGATTTCCATGTTGATGCTACGACCTCTACAAGACTCCAATCAGGTCCTCCTCAACTCTCTAGTAAGTTGCAACTTCCAAGTTCAACAACCGCCTAAAGTTTGTTCCCAAACCACCATGACCAATAACTTGTTAAATCATAACAACATCTTTAATTCGCCTTACACAATCCAAATACTCTCTCATTCCACATAATTTTGAATCACCACAAGCATACCCTTCTCCGTTCGACCAATCTCAAATCTTCATAACCATCTAAAGCTATAGTATTCTCCAATACGAATAAACCACTTCACACATACGTTCGATACGCAAATCAAACTCTTGAATCTCAACATCAAGAACTGAAATTACATACTACACCATCTTAATTCCTCCATTACATCTAAACATTCAACAAAAAGTCCCTCCAATTATCACTCTCGTTGTCTTAGTACTCTTACTAACGAACTCTTTTCTACTCACCCACGACATTTCTAGAAAATCTCCAACAATTATCATCCATAACTTGAATTATTTAAAACTTGCCTACCTCAACTCATATGGTATCATAATTTCAAGCTGCTACTTAGTCCTTCAACCATCTTGGTCGATCAAAATCGTTAACTTATATGCCTATCCACACAGGATCTCTACTCAATCTTGACTAATCTTTTCAAACTACTCAATAAGTTTACTTTCTCTTATGGTTTACCTGCCAATAATTAATAATTATAGCTTACACTACTAAAATTCTCAAGGTATTTCCACACTATACACCTCTAGTGTCACCTACCATTGACATACTACTTATTGCCCAAGGCTGAACTCCTTGTTCTTTACATAAATATCTCCCCAAATCTACCCTTATTCAACAATCAATCACCTTTAGCTCTATCTCACATCAACATTTATACGTACTATCTCCTGAATTACGTATAGATTGTCACTTATCAACGTGATACTTGGTCTCTTACCTTCAATCATCACAAGATTCATCCTTACTAATCTTAGTTTCGAATCTAAATAAATCACACACTTGAATTAAACACTTATGGTACCCATCGTTCGCATAAATGCCGTATAACACCACCAGGTTTCCTCACTCTGGACGTACAATGTCCTTTAATTCCAATTCAAGTTGCCTCAATTATTATCCAATCATCGTACTTAAATCCAACTGACATCTCTGCCTGGTCCACAATTTCCACAGTGGCCGCATCCCCTTGGCAACCGACAGACTTCATCAAGTCCCGCCCTAACTCACCCGACGAACATCCAATACCTTCTTCAAAAGGTCGTCCCAATCTGATCCTTACTTAAAATCCTTTATCAATTGACGTTCCCTCGTCCATAACCAGCACCTCTGAGTGGCAACATCTAACGCCACTTCCCATCCATTATATTACTTTCAAGAATCACTTGTAGTTCTTGTTCGCTCAAGTCCGTCATCTTCGGACTGCCGCAACTAAGGAATTTAGAGACACTTGTCGACTAAATTCGACCAAGGCTTGGGGGTTTCACAATTCCACTTACTGAAGCCTCACTCCCTGCATTACCTCAGTAAGACACAAACCAGTGTCTAGGCATATCCCATGCTAAACACAAAATAACCTACCACATAACCCATAACACAACAAAAACAACCGCTAGAACTAACACAACTCTAGCTATATTCTAACCGACTCTGGACTAACGACTCAAGTATACACTTTCCCTTTGAAGATTTAAAGCCGTGCTCTGATACCAATTGTAACAACCCGTTTTTTTCAAAGGCTAAAAAGGGGCATTATTTTTTTTTTTGTACACATCAGAGTTACGCATAAAACATTTTTCAATGAGCCGGCATTCAAATATACAAAAGAGCTCATTACCATAAGGTGCTTCGACAAGCAAAGTGTATTCCTGAATAATTACAATCCAAGTCTAAGTATTCAAATACTTACAACAAAACAAGTTAGAAAACCCTATGCTAACCCAAAAGCACGGTGTACAAAACACACCGGCGCATAGTCTAACTACTCTAAGCTTCAACACAAGATCACTATGGCCTAGAGCTGCCAACACCATCCTCTCGACCTACATCGTCATCTGGGGTGGGATGAGCCCGCAAATGAAAGAAAGGGTCACCACAAAATAAAAGTATATATATATATATATATATATAACCAGTGCGAAAGATGTACACATAACAAGTTTCCACATACACAAGAGAAAGCTCTTTAACACAAAGGCAATTCCCACCAACGGGCTTAAGATATAATGCACACCGAGCCTAATGCAGATCTCTACAATGAGTGTGGTAGATTCCCCATTACCACATGCATATGAATTCCGGAAGTCAGTAATCATAATCAATAAAACCACAAAGGGTTAGGATGGATCCATTCCCGATAATCGCACCCCGCAGTCCATTCCCGATAACCGCTTATTGGACTCAATAATTCCCGTAGGAGTAAGGTGGATCCATTCCCGATAATCGCACCCCGTGATCCATTCCCGATAATCACGTACTATGAATGCATGAACATACGATTCCCCTTATATGCTAATGCAACACATACATATCGTACACGCATATGTAATCACACCACAACAACACATACATATACATCTAATCATATGTATTTAATCACCTGTTCATACACATATTTCACCAAACATATGTAAGACAACGAATCATGTATTTACCACGATCTCATATCGAGAATACATCACAAAAACATGCCAAGCACACCACCAATTGCAACACAACAAATCTAAAGCATGTTTAACAAAACCGTTTGAAAAGACGGAAATAAAGTGGAGCCCTTACCTCGGCAAACACTCACAACAAGCAACGTTCACACAACACTACGTGCTCCCTAAAACAAGCAACGGACAATCAATACATCGTTTCCAAACCCAATGTAATGAAACTACATCAAAACCCCAAAAACTCTAAAGGTTTCTAAGGAAAATTCACTCTTTCGGATACCATACCAAAATCTATCGTATTGATCAACCACCATGAGTTATTTGTACTATTTTTAGGACCCAAAACAATTGTCAAAAGTCTTAAATAATTTGAAATGCAAAATGGCCGTTTTCTTGCGTTACAAGTTACGTACTTTCCGAGTACCCGAAAAACTCGTTTCCAATTCCAACCACATCCATAAATTAATAAAAAGGGATTAGAAAGTTAAAAACCAAGTTTAGAAATCAGAATCCAAAATTTCAAGTCTCAGAGCTCGCCCTGGCGAGTTGGTGGCGAGTGAAGGCAGTGAGGACAGGTCTAGCTCGCTCTAGAGCTCGCCCTGGCGTGTTGTCATGACCTGTGACACTCGCCCTGGCGAGTAAACACTCGCCCGGCGAGTTGCACCTGTCATGACAGCAAAAGACAGCAACTCACACCACCTTTTTCCCCAACCAAACCTAGTTTGATCCTATTAGTTCCCAACATCTTTTCAAGGCACAAAAGCAAACCATTTTCATAAGCAAGCAACACATCTCCGAAAGCATGTTGGTTGCTTCGAGTGCAAGTTATTTGATTTTCATTTCCAAAATCAAAACCAAACCCAAGCACAAGTTTTATTACGGGCCTTAACCGACTTGAAATCATTTTCAAACATGTTTTCTAGGCGAAAAACAACACCACATGTCACAAGAGTTTTAAATCACTTGGACCCCAAAATACCACACAAAACACTTAGTAAATATTTTCATAAACTCTAAAATATTTTTCATCGGATTTTCTAAAACAAAACCATACAACGCATTTCCCTTTTGCCCAAAGGTTCAAAGACAACTTTTCTTTTCAAAACCTTACCACTTAACCACATGTTATTGATCAATACATAACCAACTCAAAACCCTAACTTTTCTCATGAGATTTTTCACCAACTCATGGAAAACAAAAATAACAAAGCCTACACATGCTTCTCTAAACCTCATGAACAACATTCATGAAACAAAAACCATGTAAAGTAACATTTCCCAACAAACCCTCATGAGAACATAAACCCAAAAACTCCTAAACTCTATAAGTCTACCAACCTAGGAGATGAGAAGAGAGGGTTACCTTAAGAAAGTGATTCTCTACAACTTTCCACTAAGCTTCCAAGCTTGAAATGGAGTGAAATGGTGAGGAAATGAAAATTTGTGATGAAGGTGAGGTAGTAATGGAGTCCACGTGAAAGAGAGAAAGAAAGGAGGGTCTTGTGATGTTTTCCTAAGTCCACAAAGTCACCAAACCTCCTTACTATGTAAAAGCTCTTGGTCACTTATCCACCCTTGGATCAAAAACAAAAGTCCAAGCTTAAACCCTAGCCATTGGATCAAATTGCTTTATGGATCAACACAAGATTAAATCCATTCTTCCAAAACAAGACACGTACTCAGCTCTCGCGCGTCGCGACGAACGTAAATCACAAAAACATAAAAACTACGGAAAGAACGTCCAACGTTAAACATTTCCAAAACTTATCGCCGAATCTTTTTCCGCGACTGTAATTTTCTTCCATACCTTAGAAAATTATTCTCAGAACATAACCTCACTCACGCAGATATATAAAACTCCCATCCGAAACCTCACTTAAAACAGACGCAGTAAGATTTTACATCCGCGGGTAAAAATCCTACTCGTTTTTCCAAAAACAAGAATAATCCAAAACTCGTCATTCTAAAACCACATCAACCTTCTTATACTCAAAAGAAGACTACAACCCAAAAGTCTGTGCCTTTCCAGCGCACGAGCACAAAACAGGCTCCATTTCAACAAACATCCGTTATGGCGGCAATACTCACAAAACCACTTAACAAAAACCCTAACATTCTTAGTCATTACTTATTTTATTCACGCAAAAGGTACATGGGAATTACGGGTCTTACACATTTGCTACACACTTGGTATCATCGCCTTTTTGAATCCAGGTAATGGACCTTCTTGGCTAAATCTTTGTTATGGAAGATTAAATATTTAATTAAAATCTGTTAAGTAATATAATTCTTATGAACTATTATCCATTGAATCCAACTTCAATATTTTATTTTAGTCAGGAATGATTTTAATGTTACTCGCTCTTTGTGGCATGTTGAAGGCTAGTTGTGCCGTTATTTTGTGCCTTTGGTGAGCTTGAGTATTTTTGTTTAAGATCATTACTGTATTAAAACAAAATTTTGCAGTTAGATTCTTCGGATAATAGACCATAAGGAAGATATTATTTACAAGATTTTAGTTATAATATTTGATCAACCATAACATGATAGCCAACCTTAATCTTTTTATTTTCCTTATGGAAGATAATAATAATAACATTAAAAATGAAGAACTCATGGAATATCCCATGGATGCTGAAAGGTTAAATAAATGGATTATTCCATATGTACCTTCTAAACAAATTTATAAATTTGGATTCTTTGATATATCTGCAAGATTTGCTGTTAAAACTTTGGAACAAACAGTTTAAGTTTCTGGTAATCACCAGACTATCAAGTTATTGACTAAAAAGGATTTAGAACCTTTTAAAGGATACAATTTTGTTCACATAGGTTTAATACAAATTGCTTTTAAACCTTTAACCTTATTAGGTTTAAATTCTAGTATAATGGCTTATGTTAGAGATAATAGATGTAAAGATTTTAAACAATCTTTGGCTGCAGTCATTGAAACTAGTCTGTGTCATGGACCGGTTTATTTTGATGTCTCTCCAAACTTAAGTTTATCCTTAACTGATAAACACATGGATGATGCTTTACAATTAAACATCCATACCAATGGTTATAATTTTAAACAAGGTAGTGAAGTTATTGCTGTATGTTATAGGATTTATTATAAAGTATTAAATACTTTAAATCCTAGGGTAAAACAAATCAGTTTTTCAGGAACTACAACGCTAGTACAAACAAATTTGTTAACCTCCAACATTGCTACTAATAGAATGATCAGATGGAATGAAATTACATTCCCTGAGTCATGGTCCTTAAATCAGGTTGTAGATCCTGAACCTGTCCTTAATAAGGATATAGACTAAATCATCCAAACCACTGAAGGTGATGTAGAGATAAAATTTTACTCTAGAAGAAGTTTTAGAATACCTAGAACTTTGTCTGAGAGACATTCAAAATCTGAATATTATTCAGCTCATTTTGCTCCTAGTAGGGCATCTACTTCTAGAATTAAAGAAGAGTTTGAGATGGTTGAAAATATTTGTATAAGTGAAAATAAAATTCCACATGGTATTTACCAAAAATCTAATATTGAAGGTAGAAAATCTCCTACCCCTTCGGAGATGAGTTTTCATCTCCAAGAAGATTAGGTTTTATGGATCTAAGACCAAATAGTGCTTGGAGAAAACTCATCAATGATGAGTTTTATCATGAAAGATATACTGATTTTAGAAAATGGCATTTTAAGACTTTTAAACCCTGGGAATTAGCTCAGTTAAAGGAAGACTTTTATACTCATCTAAGTCAAACTCAAGATTATATTCCTTTTGTAAAATGGTTTACAAATTTTTTTGTTGAAAAAATGAAAAAAGAAATTATGGTTTCACAATCTAAATCTTGGATGACTATAGAAGGAAATAATATTATTTCTCCTTTTCCCCCTGAGAAAACTCTAAGTTTGGGAAAAAATGTTGAAGCTACAGCCTATTTAGCTGTACAGAGTAAAAAGACTGATAATAATATTAGCACTATTCAAGAATTTAATTCGATAATTAAATCACAAAATTATACTAATAGTTTTTTAAATTGTATAGGAGACCAATTAATATATATTGAAAAAGAATTAGTTGATATGAAAAATCTTTTTGAAAAACAGATTTTGCAATACAAACAGAATTCTGAAAGAAAAGATTATGAAAAGGACCATAATGATGTTCCTATTATACAACCTCCTGTTAATATAGAAGGATTTAAAATCCAAAAAGATAGTGATGAATTCATTAGTATATTAGATGAAAAGCTTAAACAATTACGTTTGACTGTCATTGATAAAGACAATAGTTTATCAGAATCTGATGAACCTGTGAATTTAAAAGATGTTGATCAATTAGCAGCTATGTTTGCTAATCAGGATATTAATGAAACTGTGAACATAAATCCTGTTTATGCTCCTAGAGCTTTAGCTAAGCATTATTATAAAAGACCTTCTCCTCAAGATTTACTTTTTGAGGAAACAGAGACTTTCCAGAATTCTTATTCTGGAAAATCCATTTATGAATGGAATATAAATGGATTAAATGATAAGCAAATCATTGATATAATACATAGAATGATTATGTATTCCACTGTCTGTAAACAACAAAATAATTCAGACAGCTCTATAGCCTCCTTTATTACTACGGGTTTTGTCGGTCAACTCAGAGGCTGGTGGGATCATTATCTTAGTGATGCCCAAAAGAAAGAAATTGTAACACCCGTTTTTAAGTTAATTAGAATTATTACCTTTTATAGTATTTTGTGCTAGTTAATTATTTTAATTGTGAGTGGTTGTCCAAAATAGAAAAGAATAGAGAAATTGATTAAGTAGTTAAATGAGTAGTGTTGTGACATAGAAATTTAGTGGGCTTGGCTTAATGGGCTAAGTTAGAGAAGTGAGGGTATTAGGTTTTATGTTAAATTGAGAGAGGGAGTTAGTCACAAAACTCATAAACACAAACCCTAGAAAAGAGAGAAAGTGGGAGAAAGAGAGAAAAGAAGAGAAGAGAAGAGAAAAGAAGAAGGAGGAGTAGAAGGTGAAGAGAAGGAGTAGAGATTTCTTCATCTAAAGGTGAGAGTAGTTATCTTTTCAATTTGAGATGATCCATAGAGAGGGGAGAAGTATTCTTCTCCAATCCCAAACTCTCTCATCTCTTGGGTTAGGGTTTTGGTTTGATGGGAATGTGTTAGATGTTTTGATTGATGTTCATAGATGAATCCTCATGCTTAAATATGTTTGTTGTATGATTTCTTCATGATTAAATTCAATGTTTTTATGCATAAATCATGAATTGTAAAAATGGGTTTTTGATGAAAATGGATTGTTGTTCAAAAAATGGGTTTATGTGATTATCATGAGCTTTGATGAATGAACCTTGTATGATTAATGTTGAAATATTGTTGATAAGATGTTTGTTAAAGTTCAAATAGCATGGATAGTGATTTAAGAACCTTTGAGTTAATGGGTTTCCATTTGTATTTTGGAAAATCAAAGATTTGTGTAGGAAAATCTGTCTTTTAGAAAATCTGAAGAAAGATCGTCATTTTTTACCCCTTTTCACTTCGAATTGGAATTTCTGTTAAACATGAAAGTTGTAGGTCTCGTTCTTAGCTTTCCAACGCATATTCACCCATCTCATTTGGATCAACGTAGCCCAAGTTATGACCGTTTTGGTGAAACAGGATTTTCCTGTGCTGTCGAACTCGCCCTGGCGAGTTCAGAGCGAGCTGGGGGCGAGTGAGCCCAGTAGCTACTGACTTCACTCGCTGTGAGCTCGCCCTGAGCTCGCCCGTCGAGCTTGACAGGCCTGAAACTTGACTTTTCTTTGGAAAAATGATGTTTATGCTTGTACTATGATTATATTATGATCCTGTGATGATTATATGGTATATATGACTTTAAATTGAGTCTCAAATGACGTATTAAGTTAAGATGTTACTTATGATTGATTACCATGATGGTTATGTGAATTAAGATGAAGTTATAAGATAAAATAATGTGACTATTGTTAAATGACATGTATGCTTGTGTGTATGACTATAATGATGATGTAATGAGTTGTGTTGATGAGAACTTGAGGAGGAATACTAGGTTGAGATATCCTATTATTCGTGAGTAAATGTGAAGAGTGTCATCATAAGTTGTATATGTACATACATGCATCCATTAGTCAATGTCCCCCATGACTTAAAACTGACGAGCGAGGTCCCCCATGACTTAAAACTGACGAGAAGTGAATGGATATAATTCTATCCTAATTTGAGCAGGTACCACATGCATTTAGTTGTGTCTAGGGTGACATAACATTGATAATGGCATTAGTTGCATTAGGAAATTGAGCATTCTAATTGATATTTGTTAAATGGTGTGAAGTGCAATATCGATTATTGAGGTCGCTTGTCTAAATGCTTGATTGGATGTTTACTCTTGAATATGTTTTAATATTCATTATGCTTTGAGATGCAAGCAACTAAACGATAATACCGTTTAGTTATACTATGATGTTTATATAATGCGATTATATTTTATTCTTGCATTATGTCATTGAATTGTAACTAACTCTCATTTATGTGTATTTGAATGGTTTGGGACCAGATTCTCAGCTAGGGGACTCGACTCAGGAGTAGGAGTTGTTCGTTTGCTTAGCACTAAGTATAGCTTTTTGGTAAGGTGCTAGTGGAGGACCTTTAGGACTTTGTCTAGTTTTGTAATAGGTTGCTCTGATACAATGTAACATCGGGTTTTAGGTCGTATTTGTTGAACCTCGCTTGTGTGATTTATTTCTTCAGACCTTGCTATCATCGTATTTTGAATATCGTTGATGTTGTAGAGTAGGTTTGACCTACAAGACATACTTAATTTGTAATTTGATTATGTCATGCATATTTTGCCTTAAGCTTGTTGAGTAGCTTATTGGTATTAAAAATGCTTCCGTTGTGATCTAAGATGAAATGTATGCATGTTTATGAAATTTTATTTGACGTAGCACCTTGACATGCTTGTATGTTTTTAATTAAATTCAATTATAGCGTATAAGTGGGTTAGGGTGTTACAATAGTGGTATCAGAGCAAGGTCGATTCGTGTCGGATCAAGTAGGCTTAGATAACCCGTGTGTGCAACATGTGTAAGAAACACTGTTAGTAGCTTAGTCTAATCTTAGTTGGTTGATTGGTTGGTTATCCAGGTCATGACTCAGAGGGCAGTAGCGGATGCATTAACTATGATGGCTAATGCCATGGCACAAGAGGCGGCGGCTAGGACGGCCGATAGGGTGGCTCAAGAGAATCTCAGAGGAAACGAAGATGAACTAAGGTTGGAAAGATTCTTGAAGAGTAACCCACAAGCTTTCATTGGAGGTTACAACCCCGAAGGTGCTCAAAAATGGCTAGAGAGTATGGAGAAGATCTTTGGAGCAATGAGGTGCTCGGAGACTCAAAAAGTAACTTTGGGAACCTATATGCTTCAAGAAGATGCAAACTATTGGTGGAGGAATGCTAGCCAAAGGTTGGGTCATGGTAATGACGTGATCACTTGGGAGATGTTCAAAAGGGAGTTTTTGGTGAAGTACTTTCCGGCGGATGTGAGAAATAGAAAAGTGGTGGAGTTTATGGAATTGAAACAAGGAAACTTGTCGGTTGCGGAGTATGCGGCTAAGTTTGAAGACTTGTGTAGGTATAGTCCTCACTACAACACGGTGGAGGCGGAAGAGGACAAATGTGTTAAGTTTGAGAGTGGTTTACGTCCCGACATCAAGCAACTCATCGGTTTTTCGGAAATCCGAAACTTTGCTACTTTGGTGAACAAAAGCAACATTTGTGATTTGGATGGGAAAGCCAAGGTGAACTACTATAAGGCGGTGAATGACAAGAGAGGCAAGAATCAAGATCGTGGCAAACCCTATGAGGGAAAGGGAAAGAACAAAGTTGGAGGGAGTGGTGAGAAGCGGAGGAATGCAAATGACAAATGCTTTAGGTGTGGTGTTTTGGGTCATCGTTCCTATGATTGCCCAAGAGGAGATAAATGTTTCAAGTGTGGGAAATTCGGACACAAAGCCGATGTGTGTAAAGAGAAGACGGTTTGCTTCAATTGTGGTGATGAAGGTCACAAGAGTCCGATGTGTAAGAAGCCAAAGAAGGCGGTTGGAAAGGTGTTTGCTTTGAGTGGAGAAGGAGCGAACCAAGTGGACAATCTCATTAGAGGTACGTGTTTCATCTATGACACTCCTTTAATTGCGATTGTTGATACCGGAGCAACACATTCTTTTATATCTCTTGATTGTGTGGAACGTCTTAATATTCCCGTTTCTGAAATGTCTGGTTGCATGGAAATAGAAACCCCTGCTAGTGGTTCTGTGACTACTCAGTTAGTGTGTCTTAAGTGTCCCGTTGATGTGTTTGGTAGATCTTTTGGCATGGATTTAGTATGCATTCCACTTAGTAATATAGATGTGATTTTTGGTATGAACTGGTTGATATTCAATCGTGTCCATATTAATTGTTGTGAGAAGATTGTTACATTTTCGAAGTTAGAGGAGAATTCGCTATTGATGAGTGGAAAAGAGATAAAGGAATCTTTGAAGGAACATGGAGAGTTGTTTGTGATGTTCGCATCTTTGAAACTTGAAGGTGGAATTGGAATTGAGGAGTTACCGGTGGTGCAAGAGTTTTCGGATGTATTTCCGGAAGATGTGATGAATGTGCCCCCCGAAAGAGAAGTAGAGTTTACTATTGATTTGGTGCCCGGTACAAGTCCTATTTCTATGGCGCCATATCGGATGTCGGCATCGGAATTGAGCGAATTGAAGAAACAATTGGAGGAATTACTTGAGAAGAAATTCATTTGACCTAGTGTATCACCATGGGGAGCACCGGTTTTGTTGGTAAAGAAGAAAGAAGGGAGTATGAGGTTGTGCATTGATTATCGTCAATTGAACAAGGTAACGATTAAGAATAAGTATCCACTTCCAAGGATAGACGATTTAATGGATCAATTGGTAGGTACTTGTGTGTTTAGCAAGATCGATTTGAGGTCCGGATATCACCAAATTAGAGTGAAGGCGGAGGATATACCGAAGACGGCATTTCGAACAAGATATGGTCATTATGAGTATTCGGTTATGCCATTTGGTGTGACCAATGCACCGGGAGTTTTCATGGAGTATATGAATCGGATCTTTCATCCATACTTGGACAAGTTCGTGGTGGTGTTCATTGATGACATTTTGGTTTACTCTAAGTCCGAAGAAGAACATGTCGAACACTTGAGAATTGTGCTTGAGACATTGCGAGAAAAGAAGCTTTATGCAAAATTGTCGAAATGTGAGTTTTGGTTGAAGGAAGTGAGCTTTCTTGGTCATGTTATATCTAGCGGAGGTATTGCGGTGGATCCTTCTAAGATAGATGCGGTATTGGAGTGGGGAACTCCGGAATCGGTTTTTGAGATAAGAAGTTTTCTTGGTTTGGCCGGTTATTATAGGAGGTTTATTGAAGGATTTTCAAAGTTAGCTTTACCGTTAACCCAATTGACTCGGAAGGGTTAAGCTTTTGTGTGGGATAGTCTTTGTGAGAAGAGTTTTCAAGAATTGAAGAGAAGGTTGACAACGGCACCCGTTTTGGTTTTGCCAAAAGCGAATGAACCATTTGTTGTGTATTGTGATGCTTCTTTAATGGGACTAGGAGGTGTACTCATGCAAAAAGGACAAGTAGTAGCTTATGCATCGAGGCAATTGAAAGTTCATGAGAAAAATTATCCTACCCATGATCTTGAGTTAGCGGCGGTTGTGTTTGTGTTGAAAATATGGCGACATTATTTGTATGGTTCAAGATTTGAAGTGTTTAGTGATCACAAGAGTTTGAAGTATTTGTTTGATCAAAAGGAGTTGAACATGAGACAAAGGAGATGGTTAGAATTCTTGAAGGACTATGATTTTGAGTTAAAATATCATCCCGGAAAAGCTAATGTAGTGGCCGATGCTTTGAGCAGAAAGTCATTACACATGTCCTCACTTATGATGAAAGAGTTGGACTTAATTGAAGAGTTTAGAGATTTGAGTTTAGTTTGTGAAACGACTCCTAGAAGTGTAAAATTGGGAATGATGAAGTTGACTAATGATTTTCTTGAAGATGTGAAGAGAGGTCAAAAGGAAGATTTGAATTTGGTGGATCGGTTGACACCAAAGAAACAAGGGGAACAAGTGGATTTCAACATAGATGAGTTTGGAGTGATAAGATTTCGTGGTAGAGTTTGTGTGCCTGACATACCTGAGATTAAAAAGAGTATCCTTGAGGAAGGACATCGAAGCGGTTTGAGTATTCATCCCGGAGCTACTAAGATGTATCAAGACCTTAAGAAATTGTTTTGGTGGCCTAAGATGAAGAATGAGGTTGCGGAGTTTGTGTATGCGTGTTTGACTTGTCAAAAATCGAAAGTGGAGCATCAAAAGCCATCCGGTTTGTTGCAACCTATGTTTGTACCCGAGTGGAAGTGGGATAGTATTGCTATGGATTTTGTGAGTGGTTTGCCTAGGACTAGGAGAGGAAGTGATTCAATTTGGGTGATTGTGGATAGATTGACCAAGTCCGCACACTTTATTCCTTTGAAGACGGGAACCTTGGTGCCTAAGTTGGCGGAAATTTATGTTAACCAAATTGTAAGACTTCATGGGATACCTTCAAGTATTGTTTCGGATAGAGATCCAAGATTCACTTCGAGGTTTTGGGAAAGTTTGCAAGAAGCGGTTGGTACAAAGTTGAGGATGAGTTCGGCTTATCATCCACAAACGGATGGACAATCGGAAAGGACAATTCAATCTTTAGAGGATTTGTTAAGAGCATGTGTTTTGGAAAATGGAGGTAGTTGGGATGAGTGGTTGTCGTTAATTGAATTCACCTACAACAATAGTTTTCATTCAAGTATTGGTATGGCACCGTTCGAGGCTTTGTTTGGAAGGAGGTGTCGAACACCGTTGTGTTGGTATGAATCGGGAGAGAAAGTAGTCCTTGGACCGGAAATTGTGCAAGAAACGACCGAAAAGATTAGGATGATTCAAGAGAAAATGAAGGCTACACAAAGTAGGCAAAAGAGTTATCATGATAAGAAGAGAAAAGATGTGGAATTCCAAGAGGGAGATCATGTATTTTTGAGAGTTACTTCGACTACGGGTATTGGTCGTGCTTTGAAATCAAGGAAGTTAACATCTAAGTTTATTGGACCTTATCAAATTTTGAAGAGAGTAGGGAGTGTGGCTTATAGAATTGCCTTGCCACCATCATTATCGAACCTACATGATGTGTTTCACGTGTCTCAATTAAGGAAATATGTATCGGATCCTTCACATGTGATTGAGTCAGATGATGTTCAAGTGAGGGACAATTTGACGGTTGAAGCTATGCCCTTGAGGATTGAGGGTAGACAAGTGAAAAAGCTAAGGAATAAGGAAATCGCGTCGGTTAAAGTTGTTTGGGGAGGACCGGCCGGAGAAAATGCCACTTGGGAGCTAGAGAGCAAGATGAGGAGTTCTTATCCGGATTTATTCCCAGGTACATTTTCGAGGACGAAAATTCTTTTAAGAGGGGTAGAGTTGTAACACCCGTTTTTAAGTTAATTAGAATTATTACCTTTTATAGTATTTTGTGCTAGTTAATTATTTTAATTGTGAGTGGTTGTCCAAAATAGAAAAGAATAGAGAAATTGATTAAGTAGTTAAATGAGTAGTGTTGTGACATAGAAATTTAGTGGGCTTGGCTTAATGGGCTAAGTTAGAGAAGTGAGGGTATTAGGTTTTATGTTAAATTGAGAGAGGGAGTTAGTCACAAAACTCATAAACACAAACCCTAGAAAAGAGAGAAAGTGGGAGAAAGAGAGAAAAGAAGAGAAGAGAAGAGAAAAGAAGAAGGAGGAGTAGAAGGTGAAGAGAAGGAGTAGAGATTTCTTCATCTAAAGGTGAGAGTAGTTATCTTTTCAATTTGAGATGATCCATAGAGAGGGGAGAAGTATTCTTCTCCAATCCCAAACTCTCTCATCTCTTGGGTTAGGGTTTTGGTTTGATGGGAATGTGTTAGATGTTTTGATTGATGTTCATAGATGAATCCTCATGCTTAAATATGTTTGTTGTATGATTTCTTCATGATTAAATTCAATGTTTTTATGCATAAATCATGAATTGTAAAAATGGGTTTTTGATGAAAATGGATTGTTGTTCAAAAAATGGGTTTATGTGATTATCATGAGCTTTGATGAATGAACCTTGTATGATTAATGTTGAAATATTGTTGATAAGATGTTTGTTAAAGTTCAAATAGCATGGATAGTGATTTAAGAACCTTTGAGTTAATGGGTTTCCATTTGTATTTTGGAAAATCAAAGATTTGTGTAGGAAAATCTGTCTTTTAGAAAATCTGAAGAAAGATCGTCATTTTTGACCCCTTTTCACTTCGAATTGGAATTTCTGTTAAACATGAAAGTTGTAGGTCTCGTTCTTAGCTTTCCAACGCATATTCACCCATCTCATTTGGATCAACGTAGCCCAAGTTATGACCGTTTTGGTGAAACAGGATTTTCCTGTGCTGTCGCACTCGCCCTGGCGAGTTCAGAGCGAGCTGGGGGCGAGTGAGCCCAGTAGCTACTGACTTCACTCGCTGTGAGCTCGCCCTGAGCTCGCCCGGCGAGCTTGACAGGCCTGAAACTTGACTTTTCTTTGGAAAAATGATGTTTATGCTTATGATTATATTATGATCCTATGATGATTATATGGTATATATGACTTTAAATTGAGTCTCAAATGACGTATTAAGTTAAGATGTTACTTATGATTGATTACCATGATGGTTATGTGAATTAAGATGAAGTTATAAGATAGAATAATGTGACTATTGTTAAATGACATGTATGCTTGTGTGTATGACTATAATGATGATGTAATGAGTTGTGTTGATGAGAACTTGAGGAGGAATACTAGGTTGAGATATCCTATTATTCGTGAGTAAATGTGAAGAGTGTCATCATAAGTTGTATATGTACATACATGCATCCATTAGTCAATGTCCCCCATGACTTAAAACTGACGAGCGAGGTCCCCCATGACTTAAAACTGACGAGAAGTGAATGGATATAATTCTATCCTAATTTGAGCAGGTACCACATGCATTTAGTTGTGTCTAGGGTGACATAACATTGATAATGGCATTAGTTGCATTAGGAAATTGAGCATTCTAATTGATATTTGTTAAATGGTGTGAAGTGCAATATCGATTATTGAGGTCGCTTGTCTAAATGCTTGATTGGATGTTTACTCTTGAATATGTTTTAATATTCATTATGCTTTGAGATGCAAGCAACTAAACGATAATACCGTTTAGTTATACTATGATGTTTATATAATGCGATTATATTTTATTCTTGCATTATGTCATTGAATTGTAACTAACTCTCATTTATGTGTATTTGAATGGTTTGGGACCAGATTCTCAGCTAGGGGACTCGACTCAGGAGTAGGAGTTGTTCGTTTGCTTAGCACTAAGTATAGCTTTTTGGTAAGGTGCTAGTGGAGGACCTTTAGGACTTTGTCTAGTTTTGTAATAGGTTGCTCTGATACAATGTAACATCGGGTTTTAGGTCGTATTTGTTGAACCTCGCTTGTGTGATTTATTTCTTCAGACCTTGCTATCATCGTATTTTGAATATCGTTGATGTTGTAGAGTAGGTTTGACCTACAAGACATACTTAATTTGTAATTTGATTATGTCATGCATATTTTGCCTTAAGCTTGTTGAGTAGCTTATTGGTATTAAAAATGCTTCCGTTGTGATCTAAGATGAAATGTATGCATGTTTATGAAATTTTATTTGACGTAGCACCTTGACATGCTTGTATGTTTTTAATTAAATTCAATTATAGCGTATAAGTGGGTTAGGGTGTTACAGAAATTCTTTCTCATAAAAAAATTATTAAAACAGAAGAATCTAGTAGTTCTATGTTGTTTACCACAGCTATGACTAGTGAAGAAGATGCAGTTTATACACTGTGTCTCTCTATTCTTCAACATTTTGTTGGAACCAATATTCTCATAGCTGAGAAGCTGAATACCCTTCTTCAAAATCTTTGATGTCCATCTTTAACACATTTTAGGTGGTATAAAGACACATTCCTGTCTAGAGTTTTTCAATTAACTAACCCTAATTCAGTTCATTGGAAATCAAAATTTATTGATGGTCTACCACACTTATTTAGTGAAAAGGTAAGGCAATCCCTTCGCAATAAAAATGACGGAGTTAATATAAATTACTCTGATTTGACCTACGGCCAAATTATTAGTGCCTGTGTAAATGAAGGATTAAGTTTATGTAATGACATAAAACTCAAAAACCAGTTGAAAAAACAACGTCTCACAGAGAAACACCAATTAGGAGAGTTTTGTGAACAATTTGCCTTTGACTTAGGGAAACCTCCTTCTAAAGAAAGGAAGAGAGTAAAATTAGTCAAGGAATACAGAAACCCTAGAAAAAATAAGGGTTATACTAAACCTTTTAGGAAAAAAGGGTATAAATACAAAAAAGAAATAGACAACAAACCTTATAAATCTTACCCTAAGAGGAAGAGAAAAGCCAAGAAATTAGGTATCACTTGTCATAAGTGTGGAAAAGTTGGCCATTATGCTAACGAATGTTTGACTAAGAAAGCTCTCAATAATATTGAGGATGAGGATCTTAGGAATCATTTAGAAAAGGTTTTATTACTAAACTCAGATCATGAGTCAGAATAATCTGATTATATGTCATAAATTAATGAGGAATCTGATTATATGTCAAAAGAAAATGAGGAATTAAGCACTGAAGATAGTGATTCAGACAATAAGAATTGTCAATGTAATGAGTTAGATTACTGGAAATCCATTGTTAATATGAATGGATTAAATGTTCTTACCTCAGAACAAGATCAAGCTTTAAAAGTCTTAGAGTCTATTTCAGATAATAATCTGAAAAGGAAAATGATTGAATTTCTTATTAAAGAAAATTCCAGGGAAAAATCTCCTATGATTAATGAAGCTCCCTATCAACTCAGTGAAGTCTTATCTAGATTTCAACAAGTTAATATCAAAGAAATTCCGGTTTCAATAACAGATTTAAAAAGGGAAATTAATCAGTTAAAATCCGAGATTATTCAGATAAAAAATAATAATGATATCCTTAATCATAAGGTTAGTACTTTAGAAAACAATAATATTCTAATAAATAATAGTGATTTAATAAAAAATCCTTCTTATCACTCTGAAGGCTATTTGAATATTATTCAAAGAGTTACTTCTCAAAAGTGGTTTACTAAAATTACTTTGATAGTTAATAAAGTCTTTGTTTTAAAAGATGAGATAACCCTTATTGATAGTGGAGCAGATCTTAATTGTATTCAGGAGGGTATTATCCCTACAAAATATTTTGTCAAAACTACCCAAAGTCTTACCCAGGCTGGTGGAAGTAAACTTCAAGTTAATTTCAAACTTGATAATACTTATATTTGTAAAAATAATATTTGTTTGCCAACTCCATTTATTTTGGTAAAAGATTTAACTCATAGGATTATCTTGGGTACTCCTTTTTTACATATGATAATGCCTTGATCAAAAGGGCATTACAACTATTTTGGAAAACCAAAAAATTACTTTTGATTTTATTTTTGATCCTCAAACTAGAATGCTTAATGAGGTAAGAGATTTACTTTTAAAGAAAAAAGAGAAACAAATATGTTTCCTTAAAGAAGAAATTAATATTTTCAATATTAAAAATCAACTTGATGATGAGAAGATTAAAATTCAAATTAAGAAATTGGAAAGTCAATTTCAAACTGAAGTTTGTAATGACCTTCCTAATGCTTTTTGGAATAGAAAACAACATGTTGTTTCTTTACCCTATGAGGATGACTTTAAAGAGAGTCAAATTCCTACTAAGGCTAGACCAGCCCAAATGAATCAAGAATATCTTGGTTTATGTAAAAATGAAATAGAATCTTTACTTAACAAAATATTTCAAAATATTTCAATTTTTAAATATCTTGGTTTATGTAAAAATTGAAATATTTTGAAATATTTTGTTAAGTAAAGATTCTATTTCATTTTTACATAAACCAAGATATTCTTGATTCATTTGGGCTGGTCTAGCCTTAGTAGGAATTTGACTCTCTTTAAAGTCATCCTCATAGGGTAAAGAAACAACATGTTGTTTTCTATTCCAAAAAGCATTAGGAAGGTCATTACAAACTTCAGTTTGAAATTGACTTTCCAATTTCTTAATTTGAATTTTAATCTTCTCATCATCAAGTTGATTTTTAATATTGAAAATATTAATTTCTTCTTTAAGGAAACATATTTGTTTCTCTTTTTTCTTTAAAAGTAAATCTCTTACCTCATTAAGCATTCTAGTTTGAGGATCAAAAATAAAATCAAAAGTAATTTTTTGGTTTTCCAAAATAGTTGTAATGCCCTTTTGATCAAGGCATTATCATATGTAAAAAAGGAGTACCCAAGATAATCCTATGAGTTAAATCTTTTACCAAAATAAATGGAGTTGGCAAACAAATATTATTTTTACAAATATAAGTATTATCAAGTTTGAAATTAACTTGAAGTTTGCTTCCACCAGCCTGGGTAAGACTTTGGGTAGTTTTGACAAAATATTTTGTAGGGATAATACCCTCCTGAATACAATTAAGATCTGCTCCACTATCAATAAGGGCTATCTCATCTTTTAAAACAAAGACTTTATTAACTATCAAAGTAATTTTAGTAAACCACTTTTGAGAAGTAACTCTTTGAATAATATTCAAATAGCCTTCAGAGTGATAAGAAGGATTTTTTATTAAATCACTATTATTTATTAGAATATTATTGTTTTCTAAAGTACTAACCTTATGATTAAGGATATCATTATTATTTTTTATCTGAATAATCTCGGATTTTAACTGATTAATTTCCCTTTTTAAATCTGTTATTGAAACCGGAATTTCTTTGATATTAACTTGTTGAAATCTAGATAAGACTTCACTGAGTTGATAGGGAGCTTCATTAATCATAGGAGATTTTTCCCTGGAATTTTCTTTAATAAGAAATTCAATCATTTTCCTTTTCAGATTATTATCTGAAATAGACTCTAAGACTTTTAAAGCTTGATCTTGTTCTGAGGTAAGAACATTTAATCCATTCATATTAACAATGGATTTCCAGTAATCTAACTCATTACATTGACAATTCTTATTGTCTGAATCACTATCTTCAGTGCTTAATTCCTCATTTTCTTTTGACATATAATCAGATTCCTCATTAATTTCTGACATATAATCAGATTCTTCTGACTCATGATCTGAGTTTAGTAATAAAACCTTTTCTAAATGATTCCTAAGATCCTCATCCTCAATATTATTGAGAGCTTTCTTAGTCAAACATTCGTTAGCATAATGGCCAACTTTTCCACACCCATGTGATCAATCCTCTTCTCCTTCCCAAATCTCAATCACTTACTCATCTTTGTCTCTTCCAAATCTACAACATGCAATCCAAATCCACCAATAGCAACTCAACATAGTACTATTCTCAATTCCAGTCACGCAGTGAAATCATAATTCTTCATGCATATCCATACAAGACTTTGCCTGTATATACACACATGGACTCACTTTCGAGGTACCAACACAAGCAATGTCTTAGCCTCGCCAATGAGCTATTTCATTGTGCCCGTTCATAGCAAAGCCGATATTGATAAAAATTTGAAAAATTACAGATTTTATGTAATTTTATATGAGAAGATGAATTTTATGTGCCAATGCCCAATATGATTAATATTTGAAAACATGTGGTATTTTTAAAGTACCTGCAATATTGTAGTAAGTTTATCTTACATGTGAAAATCAATTAATTATTTGCACTGCTTTGGTTGCAAATTTTATATAATTATATCTGCAGAAACAAATTTTTATGTTTCAATATAACATAATTTTGAAAAATTGTGACTCATGAGTGCTTTGAAAATATGAAGATTAATGTAGTATTTTACAAGTTACAATGGAGTCCTTTAAGCTACAAGATTTTCACCCAATATATCCTAGCTAAAACCTTTGATCTTGACTCCTTCTTTACCTTTAACAACTTGCGCTCCTTGAAGCTTGATCCAAACATTCAAAGTCTTCAATTGTTCTTCTTTGTGAATTCTTTGGGCAAATTCAACCTTGAATTTCCTTTAATTCAACTACAAAGATCTATCATATTCCCTCAACTTTGATCATGAGAGAAACTCAATCACACCTTGATTGAGAAGATCCACTTATTTTTCTTACCCTTTGATCCTTGATGTTAATCCAAACGATCAAAATTTTCACCTATCAAATAACTCAAAATTCAATGTTAGTTGAATTCCGCACCTTAGAACAACCATTCAAGAGCTTTGGAAGTTTTTCTAAAGATTGACTAGAAAGTGAGAGAGTAATGGTTTTTGAAAGTGTGAGAATTTGTGAATTATGACAAAAAATATTGGTAAGATGTATTTATAGTGTGTGTAAGATGTGTGTCAAAAATAGAGAGACAATAGGTTAATGAAGAGATTCATGAGAAAAAAAAAATTCAAGTGAATGACTCAAATATAGTCGGAAAACCTTAGTTTCCAGTTTTAACATGCATGAATCGATTCAGGAAAACAAAAAAGATGCATGATTAATCAATTCATGTAACACCGAAAACAAGATTTTCCACTTTTACACTGCATGATCCGATTGAAGGACCCAAAGATTAAGCATGAATCGATTCAAGGAACACTAAAATCATGATTTCCAAATTTTGGCCGCATAAATCTATTCAGAGAATTAGAAACGGATCATAAATCGATTGACACAGTGTAGGAATTAATTTAATATTAATCATTAACAGACATGCTCTACAATAAAGATTAAACTTTTAATCATTCTTTAGTGCGGAAGCCAAATAAACATAGAGCATGCATACAAAATAGGATCTATGAGTATGACATGTTGATTCATTAAAGATCAATATTAACACGGCTTGTTTGGTTCTTCCTAAACCGGTACCCTAATATCCTAAAACACGGCTTGTCTAATTCTTCCTAAACCAATACCCTAAGGCTCTGGATTCTCTTTAGATGGGTGTAAAGAAAAACTCGTCTACTTTGCACGAGGTAAAGACCTATTTACCCTATAATTAATAAAGATATTTGTCCACTTAATATTATTAGAATATAATAAAATATTCCAACACACAACACTAGAATTTGAAATTTTGCTTTTCAAGTGTGAAAAGTCCAATTTTATGAAATTTGACATATATATTTGATATGATTCACTTGAATATTCCTATATATGTCTAAAAAGATTCATACTACTATGTAAACATTATATCTCAATTTTTGGACACTAAAAGAATAACATCAAACTCATGAATAATCGTTCTAAAGTTAAGAAACAAAAATGAAAGGAAAAGAGATATCATTAAAACACAAAAAGAAGTGTAGCTACAAGTGTCCCAACTAATGGTAACATGTCAATTGTTGTGTAGAATCCTTGTATCAACAGAGTACAAATTTTCTCGCTATATTGTTTACGGAATTTAATACTCATTAGCATCATATATAACTCATGCACCTATTGAGTTTTCCGTTATTAATTATTGGATTGGATCTTTAGTCATCCCTACTACATTCTTTGTAAACATTTCAAAAATTATTATTGATGATTAAAGGATTTCTCAGGTCAAGGATTTTTAGTATTGAACATGTTTTAGTATTGGATTCATGACATGCATGAGTTTTTTATATTTATGTTTACATTTTTATTTTTAGAGAAATGTTTAGTATTGAAATATGAGATTAATGATAAAAAGCATAATTAAATATTCGTTCGGTTCAATATATCATTTGAACAGAAATTTTTAAAAAAGTAAAAAACTTGTTTTAGACTGAACTAAATTCCATAGCACATGATAGTTACACATGTCCTAAGGTCCATGACAACTCACTCTTATTCCATATTAAGGCACACTGTACTCTATGGTGGGCTGCCATAGCGTATAACCCCTGCATATAATGCACATCCCTCAATTCCCAATTTCACTCACACAGTGCGACCTACAAGGTTGTTAAGCATATCTTCATGCATATCCACTCATACAAATACGCATATGCACTATCTTCAAGGGACATAATTCATCCAGTTTATATACACTTATCTTGAGGTGTTATTGATTTTATTTGAGTGTCGGAGTGTTATCATTTTTGCAGGTACTCTTCTCCATTATGTGTGAAGCTCACAACCACCATCAACAACCACCTTATTTCATCGGAGGAAACCGTATTATTCTGATTGCTCAGATCAAAATATATTTTATAAAATCTAATCAAACCCAAAAATCATACCTTTCACCTCCTTCGTGTGTGTGTTTACGACATGAGAAAGGATCCGCTCAATTTTTTTTCCTCAAGTTTCCTCAATTCTTATATCTTAGCCATTGACCAACTTTTCTTTTTATTTTTCTAATTAAAATATTGTCACATGCTTTTGATCCAATAATTTAGATCCAAACATTATTTCCTCGACATGTACTTTTGACACCCTATGAATTATGAGGCGTGCCCTACAAAATGACCAAAATACCCCTGTCCGTTACTTAAGTAGAGGACACCTCCAAAAACACCCTACAAAATATAATGTCCGCTACTTAAGTAGTGGACAACTTTTTACAAAATTTCTCATTTTCCTACATCCGTTACTTAAGTCATGGAAGAGTATTTTGATCATTTCATAAGGCGCGCGAGTAACTCATACAGGCCCGGCCCAAAGGCAGTGCAACCAGGCCTATAGCACTGGGCCTCAAATTTTTGAGGGCCTCAATATTCTTTTTTGTTCAAATCCATCACTGAAAGTATTGGTTAAGTAGTTATGTGAAGCACAGTTATGTCTAAATGTTAAATAGCCTGGCGGCTGCGTGTTTGATTTAAGTGTCTTGTAGAGTTGTGGCCGTGTGTTCAAACCCCATTGAGGCACTTTTTTTCAATTTATTTTAGGATATTATTGAGACAACTATAAAATTACACAAATTATTTTAAAAATTGTTTTCTTTTAAGTTCTAATTTTTATTAAAAACACTATAAATATTTAATGATTTTTTTATGGGAACTATCAATATTAATGATATTAACTTGAAAATATATTTTGTTATTATTGATTAGAATATGATTATTTTTTATATTATTTACATTTTAAATAAAAGATTTCATTTTTTTAATTAAAACTATTCATTTCATTATATTTATTTTATATTAAAAGGGCCTCTTTTCTTATTTGTTCGGGACCTCCAAATATTCAGAGACGGCCCTGAACTCATAAGGTGACAAAAGTAATTTTCATTTCCTCAATTTTTTTTCAACGAAGAGAATCCATTCTCTTTTTTGGGCAAGGAGACTATGAATAATGATGTAACGATAATAATTAAGATGAACCCTATCTCCCAGCAGGAAACATGAAGGTTGCTTAAAGTCGGCCGACAGGCAAGTATTGACCTGGTCGCTTACGATCCATTCACAAAACCTACCAAGATTCATATCCAAATGTATGAAGATCTATAGATGTTGAAGTACAAAAGTAAGTATAGTTTTATCGTCTCCACAGGGACTGATGTGATATTAAAACCGTTCAACAATTCATACAATTTTAAGTTTGGGTTTTGTAAAGAGTTTTCGATTGCAATTAAGTATAAAAAGCGATGAAATAAAGGTCTGATTTCAGAGAGAAAGAATTGTCGGGATTAGAATTCACTTAATCATTCATATGTATTGATTCAACCAACATATACATGCTTTAGCTATTAGTTCATATTTTCACATATTGCTCATCGAATGTTTCCGTTTCCGGAGTACATCGCGAAATCAATTGTGTCGATTAACAATCCGATCTCTCGACTTATCGATCGACACAATAGCATTAAGATTCAATATTAACATGAATATTAAAACCTAAATCTATATCTAGAGTTTAGAGTTTTAATATGTGATTATCCTAGTTCTAAAGATTTAATTAACATATGTCTATATCAATTAAATCATTGAAATGAAACATGAAAAGCAAGGATAACACAAATATGAATCAATAACTAAAACATATATATTAAGATCAAAATCAACACATATTCATGAGTAGTTACATCTAATCCCAACAATAAATAAGTTTAGCCACCCATTATCATGGTGACAAGCTTACAAAGATGAAGGGAAGAACAAAGGAAGAACATCAACACTTGATGTCTCAAGTTGAATGAATCCACCTTCAATCTCCTTTGATATGATGCTCCTCTGGTTTCTCTGGTTTTTCTTATCTCTCAAAAAATCAGAATGACCCTTATTTTCTCTTTCCAAAAGCTATTTATAATAAGCTGAAAAGTGCCTGGTCGCTCAGCTACGAAGAGGTCGCTCAGCCACCAGACCTTTCTTCATGAGAAGGGTTTGCTTCCTTTGCTGACACGTGTCCCACTCAACCTCTGAGTCACGATTTTAACTTTTTCAACTTTTTGGTCGCTGAGCCACGGATGGTCGCTCCAGGCCACCACTGGTCGCTCCAAGCCAGAACTGGTCGCTCAGCCACAGCCTCAGCCAGCTTCAGCATTATGGTGCTCGCTAGCCATCGCTCCCAGCCACCAGCTGACTGTTTGCAAAACATGATTTCATAGCTTTTCTTTACTTTTTTTCATAGAAACCTATCAAAAGGGTTAGGATTAAGATATACTACATATATTTAACTAAAACAAGTATATACACAATGTCGGGGATTTAAGTACAACTTCTATGCAAATCACATTGATAATTGCCGTATTTGAGTGAAGAAATTAACTATATTTTGGCACTTATCAACTCTCCCCAACTTAAAACTTTGTTTGTCCTCAAACAAAAGTCCAAAATAAACTTTGAAAAACATGGCTTCAACCATCATTAATGCATAATTCATTCAAGCTTTGCAATCAATCAACACTTGGGATGTAAATCATTTCAAGTTTGCATGATTAAATATGTTGCAAGTTCAAAATCAATCATTCATAATCATCAAAGAATCAAAGCATGAATTTGAAATAGTTTCAAAACTCAAGTAAGATTTCAAGCTTTCCAAATTAACAACATAATAAACTAGAATCACAATCCTCACAAGTGTTTCAACTCAAGGGTGTAGTGTATCTCTCAATCCAAACAATGTGTTCACGACAAATCAATTCAAACATACATCTCAACATAATCACAAAATATGTTATCAATCATGGATCACTAAGGACTTTCTTAAGCTTGTAATGGGGCTAGGCTACAAGAAATCATTGTTTTTCTTTGTATTCAAAGAGCCTTAAGGATAAGAGAGCATAAACTTTGAGTATCTTCATTACATAAGCTATTCATCCTCTTTCACTTTCCCCATTCTTTACTTTTGGTGATTCAAGTCATTTGACACAATTTCTATTCATTTCTTTTTCTTTTGTAATACATTTTCTTTGATTTTCAATTGTGTGTCAAATGACTTCCAATATTTTTCTTTTTCTTTTTCAATCACCCTTTTCAACTACTTGTTACTTTTCTCAATTTGATCAAATAACCTCTTTCTCCCCAACTTATTTTCAACCCTACATAAACTCAATGCTCAATCATCCTAAGACAAGGGTCAAATCATTGTTTTTCTTTGTTGTGGTTCAAGGGTTCAATACAAACAAATTTTCAAAATTTTGGCTCAAGGGGGGTAACAAAGGATCACACTATCTCACAAGGTAGGTTATTTTAGGCTTAAGTAGTTGCACTCAAATAGAAACATGGCCTTGATCATTTCCATGACTTCAAACACATCAAGTAATAGCAAGATTCAGTTAAAATCAACAGAGTTAAACACAATTGCCGGCTCTCAAATATATAAACAGTGGAAAGTTCACACAATCTCACCCGGCTGGTCTACGTGATTCATAATTAATCATGTTAAGAAGGAATGAATGAAATCAAATTGAATCAAGCAACTTAGTTCATATTCATCCTATCATTCAAAGATAATCACAAACTTTTGACCTCAACTATAGCAATTCAAAGAAAATCATTCTACTCATGCATTTGCTTTTGATTGATCACAAACCTAGACATTTCAATCCATATGCACATTTAGTAATCACAAGGATTTAAACCATGTTTATTCAGTCAAAATTTGCAATGAAATATAAAACATGAATTCTAATGACTGAAACAATAAAATTTCACTGTCTATGGCGTGCTTTTAGTACTCTGCTTCTGCTACTCCCCCTCCTCAAGAATTGTGGACTGTCCTCAGGCAAAGAAAATGAAGTTATGCCTGCATTTGCAAGGTAAAACACACAGCCCTAGGCTTTTGTTAGATTTTCAGAGGTGACAATGGCAGAAACAAACTTTCAAGTGGAATTCACACCAGTTCAAGGACTTTGTTTTTATAAGAGGCTAAACATGTTCAAAAACTATTATAATATATAAGTAATTAAAAATGCTTTAAATAAAATAAAAGGAAAGAAAATTGGGTTGCCTCCCAACAAGCGCTTCTTTTACGTCACTAGCTTGACGCCTTTTTGGTTAGGGTGGCCAAAATGAGACGGAAATCATATCATCCGTCTTTTTCTTTTGGTTTGGGAGGAACTCCATGAACTTGAGATATAGATATTGCGGAGTCCATATCCTCCCCAATTTCTTCTTGTTGAACAAGGCACAAATTTCATCTATGACCCGATCTATCTCTTCCTTGTTCTCTATCTCCTTCTTTTGTTCATATGTTATTTCCTTGTGAAGTAATCCTTCAATTACCTCTGCATCCATCATCACTTCTTCATTATCAACAATGTTGACCTCTTCAGTACATGGAATTTCTTGAGGAAGTTCAACTTTATGTGATGTGTCCATTTCTTTCACTTTTTTCACTACACCACCTCTTTCAACTACTATTTCTTCCTCATTTTTTTCAACAGCTTCTTTCACACTCTCTCCACATTCCTCATTCTTTGTTAGAGTATTATCTTTTTCTTGAGTGGTTTGAGTGTTGATTTGAACTTCCATGCTTTGCGTATTAGCCATATGTTGGGCTATCTGACTAAGCTGAATTTCCAAATTTTTGGCCCGTGCAAAGCTGTTTTTCAAATATTGCTGCTGCTCTTGGTTTATTTGCTGCTGCATTTCCATGAATTTAATCATGGTCTCCTCCAGTCTACCCTCTGGAGTTTGCCCATAATTATTAAGAGGACACTGTTGATACGACTCATTCTCATATGGAGTATAGAGGTTGCTATAATCACGATCAGTCATGATTTTGTATGTGATGAGGAATCTGAAAAAGGATTTAAACAAACAAGAAAATATTTCTTTGACTAGCAAAGAAGGATTAATGCAAACCACAACTACACAATATAAACAAATATATACAAATACTTAAAAGAATACAAATTGTTGCAATGCTTCAATATCTAAACGCCAGTCCCCGGCAACGGCGCCATTTTGTTGAAGTACAAAAGTAAGTATAGTTTTATCGTCTCCACAGGGACTGATGTGATATTAAAACCGTTCAACAATTCATACAATTTTAAGTTTGGGTTTTGTAAAGAGTTTTCGATTGCAATTAAGTATAAAAAGCGATGAAATAAAGGTCTGATTTCAGAGAGAAAGAATTGTCGGGATTAGAATTCACTTAATCATTCATATGTATTGATTCAACCAACATATACATGCTTTAGCTATTAGTTCATATTTTCACATATTGCTCATCGAATGTTTCCGTTTCCGGAGTACATCGCGAAATCAATTGTGTCGATTAACAATCCGATCTCTCGACTTATCGATCGACACAATAGCATTAAGATTCAATATTAACATGAATATTAAAACCTAAATCTATATCTAGAGTTTAGAGTTTTAATATGTGATTATCCTAGTTCTAAAGATTTAATTAACATATGTCTATATCAATTAAATCATTGAAATGAAACATGAAAAGCAAGGATAACACAAATATGAATCAATAACTAAAACATATATATTAAGATCAAAATCAACACATATTCATGAGTAGTTACATCTAATCCCAACAATAAATAAGTTTAGCCACCCATTATCATGGTGACAAGCTTACAAAGATGAAGGGAAGAACAAAGGAAGAACATCAACACTTGATGTCTCAAGTTGAATGAATCCACCTTCAATCTCCTTTGATATGATGCTCCTCTGGTTTCTCTGGTTTTTCTTATCTCTCAAAAAATCAGAATGACCCTTATTTTCTCTTTCCAAAAGCTATTTATAATAAGCTGAAAAGTGCCTGGTCGCTCAGCTACGAAGAGGTCGCTCAGCCACCAGACCTTTCTTCATGAGAAGGGTTTGCTTCCTTTGCTGACACGTGTCCCACTCAACCTCTGAGTCACGATTTTAACTTTTTCAACTTTTTGGTCGCTGAGCCACGGATGGTCGCTCCAGGCCACCACTGGTCGCTCCAAGCCAGAACTGGTCGCTCAGCCACAGCCTCAGCCAGCTTCAGCATTATGGTGCTCGCTAGCCATCGCTCCCAGCCACCAGCTGACTGTTTGCAAAACATGATTTCATAGCTTTTCTTTACTTTTTTTCATAGAAACCTATCAAAAGGGTTAGGATTAAGATATACTACATATATTTAACTAAAACAAGTATATACACAATGTCGGGGATTTAAGTACAACTTCTATGCAAATCACATTGATAATTGCCGTATTTGAGTGAAGAAATTAACTATATTTTGGCACTTATCAACTCTCCCCAACTTAAAACTTTGTTTGTCCTCAAACAAAAGTCCAAAATAAACTTTGAAAAACATGGCTTCAACCATCATTAATGCATAATTCATTCAAGCTTTGCAATCAATCAACACTTGGGATGTAAATCATTTCAAGTTTGCATGATTAAATATGTTGCAAGTTCAAAATCAATCATTCATAATCATCAAAGAATCAAAGCATGAATTTGAAATAGTTTCAAAACTCAAGTAAGATTTCAAGCTTTCCAAATTAACAACATAATAAACTAGAATCACAATCCTCACAAGTGTTTCAACTCAAGGGTGTAGTGTATCTCTCAATCCAAACAATGTGTTCACGACAAATCAATTCAAACATACATCTCAACATAATCACAAAATATGTTATCAATCATGGATCACTAAGGACTTTCTTAAGCTTGTAATGGGGCTAGGCTACAAGAAATCATTGTTTTTCTTTGTATTCAAAGAGCCTTAAGGATAAGAGAGCATAAACTTTGAGTATCTTCATTACATAAGCTATTCATCCTCTTTCACTTTCCCCATTCTTTACTTTTGGTGATTCAAGTCATTTGACACAATTTCTATTCATTTCTTTTTCTTTTGTAATACATTTTCTTTGATTTTCAATTGTGTGTCAAATGACTTCCAATATTTTTCTTTTTCTTTTTCAATCACCCTTTTCAACTACTTGTTACTTTTCTCAATTTGATCAAATAACCTCTTTCTCCCCAACTTATTTTCAACCCTACATAAACTCAATGCTCAATCATCCTAAGACAAGGGTCAAATCATTGTTTTTCTTTGTTGTGGTTCAAGGGTTCAATACAAACAAATTTTCAAAATTTTGGCTCAAGGGGGGTAACAAAGGATCACACTATCTCACAAGGTAGGTTATTTTAGGCTTAAGTAGTTGCACTCAAATAGAAACATGGCCTTGATCATTTCCATGACTTCAAACACATCAAGTAATAGCAAGATTCAGTTAAAATCAACAGAGTTAAACACAATTGCCGGCTCTCAAATATATAAACAGTGGAAAGTTCACACAATCTCACCCGGCTGGTCTACGTGATTCATAATTAATCATGTTAAGAAGGAATGAATGAAATCAAATTGAATCAAGCAACTTAGTTCATATTCATCCTATCATTCAAAGATAATCACAAACTTTTGACCTCAACTATAGCAATTCAAAGAAAATCATTCTACTCATGCATTTGCTTTTGATTGATCACAAACCTAGACATTTCAATCCATATGCACATTTAGTAATCACAAGGATTTAAACCATGTTTATTCAGTCAAAATTTGCAATGAAATATAAAACATGAATTCTAATGACTGAAACAATAAAATTTCACTGTCTATGGCGTGCTTTTAGTACTCTGCTTCTGCTACTCCCCCTCCTCAAGAATTGTGGACTGTCCTCAGGCAAAGAAAATGAAGTTATGCCTGCATTTGCAAGGTAAAACACACAGCCCTAGGCTTTTGTTAGATTTTCAGAGGTGACAATGGCAGAAACAAACTTTCAAGTGGAATTCACACCAGTTCAAGGACTTTGTTTTTATAAGAGGCTAAACATGTTCAAAAACTATTATAATATATAAGTAATTAAAAATGCTTTAAATAAAATAAAAGGAAAGAAAATTGGGTTGCCTCCCAACAAGCGCTTCTTTTACGTCACTAGCTTGACGCCTTTTTGGTTAGGGTGGCCAAAATGAGACGGAAATCATATCATCCGTCTTTTTCTTTTGGTTTGGGAGGAACTCCATGAACTTGAGATATAGATATTGCGGAGTCCATATCCTCCCCAATTTCTTCTTGTTGAACAAGGCACAAATTTCATCTATGACCCGATCTATCTCTTCCTTGTTCTCTATCTCCTTCTTTTGTTCATATGTTATTTCCTTGTGAAGTAATCCTTCAATTACCTCTGCATCCATCATCACTTCTTCATTATCAACAATGTTGACCTCTTCAGTACATGGAATTTCTTGAGGAAGTTCAACTTTATGTGATGTGTCCATTTCTTTCACTTTTTTCACTACACCACCTCTTTCAACTACTATTTCTTCCTCATTTTTTTCAACAGCTTCTTTCACACTCTCTCCACATTCCTCATTCTTTGTTAGAGTATTATCTTTTTCTTGAGTGGTTTGAGTGTTGATTTGAACTTCCATGCTTTGCGTATTAGCCATATGTTGGGCTATCTGACTAAGCTGAATTTCCAAATTTTTGGCCCGTGCAAAGCTGTTTTTCAAATATTGCTGCTGCTCTTGGTTTATTTGCTGCTGCATTTCCATGAATTTAATCATGGTCTCCTCCAGTCTACCCTCTGGAGTTTGCCCATAATTATTAAGAGGACACTGTTGATACGACTCATTCTCATATGGAGTATAGAGGTTGCTATAATCACGATCAGTCATGATTTTGTATGTGATGAGGAATCTGAAAAAGGATTTAAACAAACAAGAAAATATTTCTTTGACTAGCAAAGAAGGATTAATGCAAACCACAACTACACAATATAAACAAATATATACAAATACTTAAAAGAATACAAATTGTTGCAATGCTTCAATATCTAAACGCCAGTCCCCGGCAACGGCGCCATTTTGTTGAAGTACAAAAGTAAGTATAGTTTTATCGTCTCCACAGGGACTGATGTGATATTAAAACCGTTCAACAATTCATACAATTTTAAGTTTGGGTTTTGTAAAGAGTTTTCGATTGCAATTAAGTATAAAAAGCGATGAAATAAAGGTCTGATTTCAGAGAGAAAGAATTGTCGGGATTAGAATTCACTTAATCATTCATATGTATTGATTCAACCAACATATACATGCTTTAGCTATTAGTTCATATTTTCACATATTGCTCATCGAATGTTTCCGTTTCCGGAGTACATCGCGAAATCAATTGTGTCGATTAACAATCCGATCTCTCGACTTATCGATCGACACAATAGCATTAAGATTCAATATTAACATGAATATTAAAACCTAAATCTATATCTAGAGTTTAGAGTTTTAATATGTGATTATCCTAGTTCTAAAGATTTAATTAACATATGTCTATATCAATTAAATCATTGAAATGAAACATGAAAAGCAAGGATAACACAAATATGAATCAATAACTAAAACATATATATTAAGATCAAAATCAACACATATTCATGAGTAGTTACATCTAATCCCAACAATAAATAAGTTTAGCCACCCATTATCATGGTGACAAGCTTACAAAGATGAAGGGAAGAACAAAGGAAGAACATCAACACTTGATGTCTCAAGTTGAATGAATCCACCTTCAATCTCCTTTGATATGATGCTCCTCTGGTTTCTCTGGTTTTTCTTATCTCTCAAAAAATCAGAATGACCCTTATTTTCTCTTTCCAAAAGCTATTTATAATAAGCTGAAAAGTGCCTGGTCGCTCAGCTACGAAGAGGTCGCTCAGCCACCAGACCTTTCTTCATGAGAAGGGTTTGCTTCCTTTGCTGACACGTGTCCCACTCAACCTCTGAGTCACGATTTTAACTTTTTCAACTTTTTGGTCGCTGAGCCACGGATGGTCGCTCCAGGCCACCACTGGTCGCTCCAAGCCAGAACTGGTCGCTCAGCCACAGCCTCAGCCAGCTTCAGCATTATGGTGCTCGCTAGCCATCGCTCCCAGCCACCAGCTGACTGTTTGCAAAACATGATTTCATAGCTTTTCTTTACTTTTTTTCATAGAAACCTATCAAAAGGGTTAGGATTAAGATATACTACATATATTTAACTAAAACAAGTATATACACAATGTCGGGGATTTAAGTACAACTTCTATGCAAATCACATTGATAATTGCCGTATTTGAGTGAAGAAATTAACTATATTTTGGCACTTATCAATAGATCAGTTCCAGACTCCACATCATCAATCTTACTTATTTGAATTTTCATAGAGAGTCGTCCGTTTTTGAAGTAATCATATGGAACAAAAAGTGCACGTGATGGCGGATATGTGCGGTCCTCGACGTTCACAACTTCAGATTTTAGTTGTAGAATATTACGTTCATGATCTTTCTCTTTTGCTTCTTGACGCAAAACTAACATTTCAAAATTATACTTTGCCTTGGACTTATTGGGTCCAATATGGTAAAGATTCAGCTTTTTCACAATATAGTGAGTCCTACAAGTAATAACAAATAGTTGTCCATCATTTTTCCCTTGAAAAATAGTAGCATCGTCTTTGATGTGCACGAAGGCGGAGAAACTTTCACCGTATGTAAATGGTGGTACGCGAAGTTGATGATTTGTCTTAAAATGCTCTCCTAACACCGTAGTATTGGCGCGAAAGTTGCAATCTGTTTGAGGACACAAGCAAGGAGAAAAACCACATGACTTGATATGTGCATGTCTTTGAGTATGCTTTACCACCTCCTTACAACCATATGGTTCATAGTCACATGCTACTTTCATATATTTTGGTTTGCAAATGATGCATTCACTTGATTTGCTACAGCAAGAGGCACAAAGAAAGTGGCCATTGGTACACTGAATTGAAGACATCAAAAACATAGACTAATGTTAGGTTTTGCATATAATAAATTAAGGATTAATTAGTCAAAAAACCAAATTAAGGAATCACTCAATTATGGAAATAATATACATCAATGCGAATAAGGAAATCATGGTAAATTGCAAATATAAAATATAGCATCAAAGGTAAGTGTACTATACTCTAAATTTGTCATGAATTCCCTAAAAAAAAATTGGTCATGAATTCGTTCGAATCTTTTTTATTTTATTTTTACACGAATTCGTTTGAATCTTAGTCACTTCAATGTTTGAATTAAGTTGATTATTGATGTAAGTTCACATTTTTATTTGATGCAAATCAATGTAATCTTTAGGCTATATCACTATACAATAAATGTGTAATAAACTAACTTGTTAAATATTTTTGAATGCACAAATAATACTCAAATTTAATTTGAATTTCATATTCAAAACAGATGTATGAAAAAATCTGAGAAAATATTGACATATATCATGGTTTTTCTTACATTACAATAAAACGTTCACTTGGTTAGACCGCATTTCATTCAATATAATAGAAGACATACAATTAGATAGATGATAATGATGAATACCAAGATTAAACTGAAATAAAGACACCATAATAATATATGAATATATCTATCTATTTATCTATGGTCTATTATCTATCTATGTTTAATTATTTTTGGTGATTTGATATATATGTTCAACATATATAATTTACCTATTCTCCTAGAAATATTCATTTTGTAATACCAATAGAGATACATTTATTCATATGTTGAACATTTATTCCTAGAAATATTCTATTATCTATCTATGTTGTACTACCAATAGAGATACACAAAATGAAATTAAAAATAGATAATATATATGAGGAAGAAAAAACCTCATCAACAAAGAGACTTGAATACTTTTGACAAAAGTTACATGCAACATCAACTGCTTTAGAATTTTCTCCCATTTGGTGCCTATCCATCGAGTGATGTCTTCCCCTGCTACAAATAAAGAAAAATATGGTGGTCTCTTACACTATAAAAGATATGAAATTTGTAATAAGAAAGGGGTTACTATACATATATATAGTGTAAAATATAATAAAAATAATGACTTTGGTCAAAGAATAAAATAAAAAAGTAATTTAAATATAATAGTATCATTTTGTTTTACTATTGCCCTAAACAAATAATTTTATTAAATATATGAATTATATACCTATTCTAAAATTAATCAATTTTAAATTCATAACATAATTCCTTTTTGCTTTTTCTAGATAATGATTTAGCTGGTTTTGGTCAAAAAGACATATGTTACCTTAAGAACTAATATTTTATTTTATTACCAGTCAAACATATATTTTTTTATATAATTAAATTTTCCTATATTTTATATATGTAGTATGATTGGTGATGGTGTTTAGGTCGTTTGAATTTGGCTTATTTTTAAGCTTATGAAAACATCATATGCAAATAAGTAAATTTTTATGTTAATTCATAAGTTTTACTAAAAAATATTATATCTTTATAAGCTATTTTCTAATAAACTACCTTAAAAAATTTATAATAATACATAAAAGCTTATTTATTTGTATAAGTGATTTCACGTAAGCTTGAAAATAAGTCAATTCAAATATGCCCGTAATACATGAAAGCAGCTTACAAATCGAAAACAAACATATGTACCATTCAGTAATTAAAAAAAAGTGTAATGGGGTGTTGCACTAATAAAAGATTTAAATTTATTTTTGGTCTCTCAATTTTTTTAAAAATGAAACTTTAGTTCCCTTATTTTAAAATTTGGTTTTTTTGTCCCCAATTTAACTATTTCAATTTTTTTATCTCTCATAACTTTTTGGGTCATTTTTTTATGATGTGATTGTATTGTCATAGATATTTTGGGCCTAATGTACAACGGTCATTATTCGACCCATACTATAGTGAAGCATTTAAAAGGAATTTACCCACTCTGATGAGTCCCATTCGTAACAGTCAAGACTCACTCGGATAGACCCAGATGAATATGAGCCACGCTTCATATTAATTAGCTGACTAACCAGATAACCATTTAAAAGGCATGGCCTAAATAATAGTAGGAGGAGGAGGAGGAGGAGTAATGGTGAGAGAGTGGATCTCCTCCACTATTCCTTCAACCACTTCCCTAAACATTTGCAGCATAAAAGGGGCGGTTAAACCTAAAGAAGGGGAGGTTCTCTTCTGACAAAAAAAAAAACACAAAGCTTTTTAAGATCAGTGTCTGGGTACACCACCAAGCTAGTTCCAATAAAATAATTCACGCCAGAACAGTGACATATTCATTTATGACGTGACAATGTTTAGTGGACGAGGGATCTAAATTTAGAAGAAAAATATAAATAAATTGTGGACAAAAAATCAATTTTTAAAATAAGGACCAAAATTGCTTAGGGAATCTTAGTTTTTATCCCTATAAAAAAATCACATGTTTTCTTTCCATAAAATTTTATGTTTAATTTTAATCCCTAGTGGACAAAATTTTGACATGTTTTTGATATTTTTTAAATATAATATGGACTTATATGTGTCTAACATAATATATAAATATAATATAGACACGTCTCAAATATAAAAGGTCATAACATCTTCAAGAAGAAGAAGAAGAAGAAGTTGAAATTTGTAAGGGCGGAATGTAAAGGAGTTTATCGAAAGAATATTCAAGATCAAGATGATGATTGGTTAGGTCCTCCTCCTATGCATTCTTCCATTGAAAAGAGATTTATTTTCCCCTGTATTTTATCAAATTTTGTAATCATCAAAATGTTTTAGCAAAAAGAATTTGTGTGGATAAATACATATAAGAATTTACTAATTGTTCATTAATATTTGAATTTTATTTGATGAATCGTGATTCATCATGAATGCCTCAAGAAACCATTATAGTTACTGTGTAATTTGTGTTAACCTTCCAACAATGAAATTGCAATTAACTTTTATACCAAAGGGAGTAGATCTTTAAAAAAATGGCATAATTACTTTTTTGGTCTCTTAACTAATTTTTTATTTTCGTTTTGGCCCCTTAATTAATAAATATTTCATTTGAGTCCCTTAATTCATTTTTTGCTTTCGTTTTGGCTTCCTAAATATATCTCCGTCAACTAAAGTGGGTATTTTCCGTCAATTTTATTAAAAAAAAACGTTAGTTTCTAGAAAAAGGTGACAATGTTCATCTTCTTCCTTCCATTCTTCTTCAACTTCATCAACATCTTCAACACAAACCCAATTTTTTTTTTAAGAATTCAAAACTCATTTCCACCCTTTCAATCTTCCTTGTCTTCCATTCTTCTTCATCTTCAATTATGGGTTTCAAACATACTAAAGTAAAAGATCTAGGTTTTGAACAAACATTGAGAAGGAGGGTTAAATATGTAGAACAATTTATGCATATGGAATAATTTATATCTCCATTGCAATTTAGGGATTTTGTATTCAAATGAGGGATTTTGTGTTCAAAGGAGGGAGAAAAAAATTAGAAGCTCAAAGAAATTTTCACCTTTAAATAATTGCAATTTTGGGACTTTGGTCATTCAACTTTATAGTGTTAAAGTTAGATTGGGACACTTTTGGCCAATAACAATTCTCTTCTTCAACTATGCTCATTTGTTCTATGCTCTATTTTATTTTTGCTATATTTTTTTCCTCTTGAAATGAATAATAGTTTGTAGATCTTATTTTTTGGATTCATTATATTGAAAAATCCTACATTCACCTACATTTAGTTTATTTTTAAGGACAATATTGTCATTATCACCTATCATATTATCTTTTTTCATTCTCTCTCCTAATATTTTTGTACTAAATGTAAGTGAATGTAGGAATCACTCAGCAAAAAGTAAAGTTTTTTGCTGACGTGGCAGTGAACTTTGCTGACGTGGCAGTTGACTTTTGTCTGCCACGTCAGCAAAAGGGGGTAAATCAAAAAAAAAAAATTTGCAGGGGGGTAATCTCAAGAAAAAAAATTACAGGGGGGTAACGCAAAACTCGCCTACTTTGCAGGGGGGTAAAAGCCTATTAACCCTTTTTTTAATGTAGAGAATCCAAATCCGTTAGATATATTGGCATGCTCTGATTTTAGTTTTTTGTGTCTTTGAATTGAATTTGCTTTTGTTTCTATTAGTTTGATTTGATTGTATATGTTTCATAGACTTTGAGTAAACATGAAATTTAGGTTTGTTGAAAATAGGGAAATGTGAAGTTGTAAATCTGGATTTTTTTAGGTTTATCTAATAAATTTATGAATGAAGATAAAAAAAACAATGTATGGAAGAAGATGAAGAAATAGGAAAAAAATGGTCTAATCATGTTAAGAATACATCAAAGAAAACTTTTCACAATGCTGGCATCTTCAATTTTAAGTTATCTTAAAAGGAGCGGGTTTTAGAGAAGGATTTGCAAAGGGACCTTCGACTAATCCTTTTGCTATTAGCTTATAAGCTGCTTCGGTCAAGTGATTTCCATCCCAATTTATTAGCTTAGAAGGATCGGAGCAAACAGTTGTACCCGGTCCTCCACAAAATTTCTCATCAACATGGTATGGACCACTTCCTCCACAACATGCTTTCATAATCTCAACCTTATCAGAAGTAAAGCCTGCATCATTAATATACATAAAATAATATGTATGTGTTCAAATGAATTTGGCAAGAATAAATCAGTGTAAACTTAAAATGAAATGAAAATAATTGTTTCACTCACCATATTGTTGTGGTTCTTGATATAAGCGTTTGACATTATTGTAGTAGTCAAAATATATTATCTTAGCTTGAGGGTGTTTTTGTTTTAATGTCTCTATAGAATTTTTTAGTTGCTCAATAAAGTATTCGGTGAAAGTATTGTAAGCTATCAAGCATCCAGATTCATCATAGTCTTCTTTCTTCTTACTATTCACAATTCCCAATATAGCAGCATTGCACCCCAATGGAAAGTTCCCCGGAACCACTAGCTCTACCGCCCCTTCTTCGATCAATGCCTGATAAATGGAGATAAATAGATCACTATTAAATTTATCCAAGAATATTATCCATTCATTTATATCTATAACTCAAACTTTGTTATTCTATAGTTGAAGCAAATATTTAGTTATTTAAATTTCAAATAACGTACTGTGGCAGTTTTTGAAATGGATTCAACGATTAAGGGAATTATTTCCCTTAGTTCTCCAACAGTTTTTACTTTGATAAGTGAAAAAACATCATTTCCACCAATCTCTCCCACTATAAATAATGATTGTTTGAAGTAGATATCGCACTCTGTGTCACAATATATAAATAAATAAAAAAGTTATGTTGGCCATATTGAGGAAAATCTATGTAGTTGGCACACAAAAAGTATGCAATGAGTTATGACAAACCTTCTTTGCTATTACACAAGGAGGGTTTTAATTTCTTAAACCAATTAAGTTGCACACTCAATGACATAATTGACGGTGGCAGTTTGACTCCAGTACGAATGAAATACTCCATGTCAAGTGCACTGGAACCAGCGAATGCAAAATTCACTCCCTTCTTTATATCTCCATGGTCTTTGGTGGGATTCAAAAAGGGCGTCAAAAACGGCAACCCATATGCCTCAGCTACAATTAAAATGACCATGAGCTAGTGAGTTTTTCAATCATAAATATATCAATATTAAGTATTATTGATTTTAACTCTATCATTTACAAATTATAAAGAGTATATTAGAATGCTTTTTCTATTTTTTATTTTCTTATTTATCGTTTCTTGATTACAAGAAAAAATTATGTAAGAAATTAAATAATGTGTAAAGTACCTATGAAATCTATGATGAGTCGTCCATTCGACATACGTCCTGATGGATGTTTGAAGTATGTTGAACCATATGGACTATTTTTGTCTAAGGGTGGATAGGAAGCTTTAGCATTTCCGGTGTCACTTATAGAGTCACCAAAGTTAAAGATGGCTTCATACGACAAGGGATTGGCATTTGAAATAACATTTTCGAAAAAACCACATGCGAAGGTGATACTAAATAGAACGTAGATCTTCATTGCTTTAGAATATATAGTAAAGGCTTGATATTGATGTGTGTATGAAAACAAGATTGATCAAATTTATATATACTCACACCCCTAACCAGTCATTAACTATCTTTATACTTTGTTAGATGTAATTGTTTAACCGTATATTCGATGTTATCCAACGTATACATATCAATAAACAACGATTTATTTTGTAAAACATTATTTGTTGTCATTGTTTTTTTTTCTTTCAATTGTTGCGTCCGCTTTCTATTTTTGTTATTTCCAGCTTAACTCTCAAACAGTATTCATATACTAATATTAGATGTCATAACAATTTTATTATACAGTAATAATAGCAGTTTTACAATAACAGTCGAGAGGATATAATTTTCTTTTATGGTTATAAGAATAAGGTAGCAACATATGGACTATTAAAAACTTGTATTCTAAACACCGAAATATTGCTTATCATTTTCGTAAATTCTTATTTTTAAATTTAATTAAAAAAAATCATACTATTTTTAAATAGTCAATGTTAGTAATAGTAATAAGTGTTGTTAATTTTTTATGAGGGTGGAAATCAAATCCCTACCTCGTTATCACTCAAATCACTATGTGACTCTCGTTCACAACCCTCTCGCTGCCATTGTATCTTCAAAACCCTCTCCACCGCTGTCGTCGTTTGTTCCGCAACTTCCCTACTCCTCTTTTGTAAACCAATTATTCTCAACAAAAATGGACACAACAATGGTGGCGGCAGTGGTGGTGTAGGATGAATAAGCAACATTGCTATGAACACTTGGCTGCCACAATGATAAGAAGAGTTGACATCAAATGATCAAAAAGCAATGTTGCTATGAACATTTGGCTACCACAAGGCAGTCAACCTTGTGGTAACTTTTCTGACACTTCTAACTTCAAATTTTGAAGGTCTTAAAGATCGAGAGACCACACTTTCACAGTTTGTATTCGTATTAGAAATCATAATCAAACAAGCTTTTACCTTTTTTATTCCACACACATTTTTTGTTCTCGTTGAGCTCATCTTAGAACACGTGTGTTATCTTTTAACACATATGCCGCCCTAGTCAAACTCTCCACCTGACAATGTTTTCCACCCAAATTAATCAACCGAAGTCGGAATAAGTAAAATAATGTTAAAAGTAGTGGTATTTCACTTTTGTTGTTTCCAACTCCCACTTATCCTATATCTGTCAATTGATTTCATAAAGAGCGGGAGTTCTGTAAGACCCAAGATTCCACTGTACAGTTTTTCTAAGGAACTCTAGTATTGGCTACGAGTTTTAGGGTTTTTGGTGAAGTGTTTTTGTGAGTATTGTCGCGGTAATAGAATTTTGCTGAAATTGAGCTTGTTTTGTGCTCGTGCGCTGGAAAGGGACAGACTTTTGGGTCGTAGTCCTCTTTTAAGTATGAGAAGATTTCTGTGAAGTAAGAAATGCGAGTTTTGGTTTTCTCTTGTTTTTGAAAAAACGAGTAGAAATTTAGATGGGAGTTTTATATATCGGCGTGAGTTAGAATATATCTTCAGATTATTTTTCGAGGGTGAGGAAGAAAATCACAGTCGAGGAAAAGGTTTTAGCGATAATTTTTAGAAGCGGTTTACGACGGACGTTTATTCCGTAGTTTTTCTATTTTTACGATTTTCGTCCATTAGCGAGGTGCGACTGGTTTAAGCGCGAGCGAGGGGACCAAGCGAGCTAGTGGGAGGATAAGATCACATAAGAAATATCTAGATATTTTGTGAAGAGGTGGATGGCTAGGATTTGATCATGATACTTTATACTATGCAATCCAAGGGCTATGACTTTATCAAGGGATCTATATGAAGTAAAGCCATGAGACTTTCCATTCTTTTTCTTTCATCTCACGTGAACCTCTTTCTCTTGATCATCACAAAGACATTTCTTCTTAAGATTAGTATGCTTAAAATCCATTTTGTGGGAGATGTAGAAGGAATTAGGAGAAAAGCTTGGAATCAATATTAATCCTTGTACCTTGGAGGTGCTGTTGGAACAAAGTGGGTCTGACATGAACCTCTAAGATTTTAAGTGGTTTTGATGATAACAAAGTATTAAAATTGCAATTGGTATTACTAATGATTATTCTAGTGTGCAGAATTATAAGTTAAAATTCATTCAGAAGCACTATGAATAACAAGAGAGAAGCCAAGCTTTGAAGCTCTGAAAGCGTATCGCTGTTCATCAGAAGCTTAAATTTTGCGTGCTGAAGATAATGCTTCTGAGGACCAAAGCTAGAATCTGAAGAGTTCAGAAGCTGAAAACCTTAAGAAGCTACGACAACAGTATCTGAAGCAAAAGGAATTTACGTCACTCAAGAACTGACAAAACCAGAATCAATGTTTGAAGAACAATCTACTTCAAGGCTCTGTCACATCCACAAGAAGGAATATTCGTTGGTACAACGTTAATCTTATCCATAAGTGGAGCGCATTTGAGGATTGTACTATCGTACTATTATTACTCAAAATGGATGAGTGATAATTTGAATTGCAAGGTAGTAGAATTGGATTTCTTTGCTAAAGAAGGCAATCTACAGCTAGCAATTGTACGAGCATATTCCAGCTGGCATCTTATCTCTCTACAACGGTCATCATCTTCCTTCAAGTATAAATAGAAGACTCAAATGGAAGAAATGACTACGGTTCTATTACTGCGTTTAAGGCTCTGAAGCATTCTGACATTATTGTTCTATCTGTCATTCAAGTCTTAAAGCAATTTGCGTTGTATTTTGTAAACACCTCTGATAGTATATCAAGTGTTCCTTAACATTCATTCTTATTCTTAAGTTTGTTTGAGAAGTCTCTTGTTAAGTGTAACTTGAGCATTTGAGAAGTCTCTTGTTTAGTGAAACTTGAGCACCTGAGAAGTCTCTTGCAAGTGTGCTTGAGCAATTTGTAATCTTGAGTAGATTATAGTGAAAAGCTCTTGTTAGTAACAAGGGGACTGGAGTACTCTCGAATTGTGAGAGGAACCAGGATAAATTTTGTGTCTTTCTTTCTCTCTCTCAGTACCCTTCCTTATCTTGTGTTTATTTCCGCTGCAAACTTGTTTTTATTTCGAAAAAGTTTTATTTCTAAAAACACAATTAAACCCCCCCTTCTTGTGTTTTTCCACCTTCAATTGGTATCAGGAGCTAGGTCTGTTGCCTAACTCACCTTACAGTGAAACAGTAAAGATCCAGGAGGAAAAACATGTCTGCTGAGAAGAACCTCAATGAAGTTCCTTTTGACTATGACTCAAACTCTCGACAAAGAAGGTCATCTGATAAGGTTCCTTTCTTCAACGGAACTGAGACTAGCTACCCTTTCTGGAAAACCAATATGTATAGCTATATCATGAGTATTGATTGTGATTTATGGGATATGGTAGAAGATGTAGTTAACTTTGAAAATATGGACTTAGAAGGAGTAGTCAGTTCTCAGAACAAGAAATCGTTTACACCTACTTAAAAACTAGAGTACAAGAAGCATCACTCTGTAAAAGGAATGATGACCAATGCTATCTCACATGATGAGTACCTTAAAATTGGAGATAAAAGAACTGCAAAATCTATTTGGGATTCCTTAAAATCCAAGTATGAGGGCAACAAACAGGTTAAAGAGGCAAATGCTAACTTGTTGGTGCATCAGTATGAACTGTTTAAGATGAAGGATGGAGAGGACATTGAAACTATGTTTTCACGGTTTCAAATTCTAGTATCTGGACTTCAAGTATTAGACAAGAGTTATACTGAAGCTGATCATGTGAGAAAGGTACTCAGAAGCCTACCACCAAAATGGAGACCAAAGGTGACTGCTTTTCAAGAGTCTAAGGATTTGGATATTGTATCCCTTGAAAGCTTGATTAGTTCATTGAAGAGTCATGAGATGGAACTAATGACTGATGAATCAACCAAGAAGATGAAAGGGATAGCCTTAAGCTCTAAGAGCTCATCAAAGGCTCTGAAAGCTAAAATTATAGAATCTGAAGATGAGGCTTCTGAAGAGGGTCAAGAAGTTGGGTCTGATGATGAAGAAGAGATGGTGCTGATGGCTGCTAAGGTTTCACAATGGGCAAAACGAAGCAAGAAATATGCAGGCAAATTTGGAGGATCTTCCAAGAGACTTAGTACTGCTAAAGACAAGAAGGAAGATCAAAGCAAGTGTTTCAAATGCAACAAGCCTGGTCATTTCATTGCTGATTGTCCAGAAAACAAAAGTAGATCATCAAAGCAAAGCTCTAGCAAGGAAAGATATAAGAGTAAAGTCAAGAAGAGCTTTCTGGCAACATGGGAAGATCTTGACAAAGACTCAGACTCAGATGGTGATGAGGAAGCAAATCTAGCACTGATGGCAACTACCTCTGACAGAGAAGACTCTGAAGCAGGTTCAGACTCTGAAGATGAGGAAGAGGTAATTGCTAAACTATCTAGAACTGAATTAGTAGATTCTCTTTAAGATGCCTTAAAAATGCTCACTAAAAAGGCAGGTGAATGTAAGGTCTTGAAAAAGGCTTACAATAACCTAACTGAGAAAATGAACATAATAGTTGAAGAAAATGAGTCTCTAAGAAGTAGAAACTCATTTATGGAAACTCATTATATTTATGATGATAAGGTTCCCCAGAGCATGAATTTGCTCTGCAAGAATTTCTTATCAATGGCATGAAGAGAAGTGAGATAGCTTCCTTAATATACCATGTTAGTAGAAACAGAGGTGAAGGTCTTGGATTTTCACGTTTTAAAGATAATCCATTATTTTCTAAACCCTCTAAAAGTGATAATTCAAAACCTAAGGCTGTATTTGTTAAAAGCCAATCAGAAGCAATAGTTATACCAGAACCTGAAAAAATAATTGTGTCAGAGGCTAAGAAGCCTCAGACTCTGAAACCTTCAGAGCCTAAGGTCTCTAAACCTCAGACCAATGTCAAAATAAATAAAACTCTGGTATATTCTAAAGCTAAGCACAAGAGTTATACAAAGCCTAAAAGTTTTTCAAAATGCTTCAATAACTCTAGAGCTCCTGATAGGCCTTATAAACAAAAACAATCTAAGGTAATAAGGACTAACTCTAAAGGACCCATAAAGGTATGGGTACTGTAGCGGGCTGGAAAATCACTTCCATTTTTTATACAATGAAGTCGCCATCGACGTTTATTTATCCCGTGGGGGGAAAGGAAAATATCGCTAAAACCTGGGTTTAGGTTCGGGAGTTGGTTATGCGAGAGAAAGGTATTAGCACCCCTCGCATCCATCGTACTCGATGGGAACCGTTTAGGTGGTTTGGGGTCTGTTTGCGTAGGTTTGAATTAAATTGCCTTTTATCTTATCTAATCTCTACTTCGTTTCCAAAATAAATTAAAAGAAAATAAGGGTTTTTATTAGTTGAGTTTGACGGTTGTAGGAGCCCGCTCCTACGTATTCCCCGGTGCAATGGGAAACTCAAAACTCACGTAGTTCTGGTAAAAAATGTTTGTGTGGTTGGTTGATTTTAAATGGGTATCGTTTATTTCGTATTCCACTGATACAACGACGCTTGTATGCTCAACTTAGAGGCTTAAGCTGTGTGTATCAGAGGAATAGATAAAACGCGTATCCATTGTAAAAAGAGAGTTTGAATAACGGATGTTGCTTTTTTCGAATTCCGCTGATACAACGACGCTTGTGTGCTCTACTTTAGAGGCGTAAGCTGTGTATGTGTCAGAGGAATGGATAAAGCGTATATCCATTGTAAAAAAGAAAGTTTGAATAACGGATGTTGCTTATTTCGCATTCCGCTGATACAACGACGCTTGCATGCTCAACTTAGAGGCTTAAGCTGTGTATGTGTCAGAGGAATGGATAAAACGCGTATCCATTGTAAAAAGAGAGTTTGAATAACGGATGTTGCTTATTTCGCATTCCGCTGATACAACGACGCTTGTGTGCTCTACTTTAGAGGCGTAAGCTGTGTATGTGTCAGAGGAATGGATAAAGCGTATATCCATTGTAAAAAAGAAAGTTTGAATAACGGATGTTGCTTATTTCGCATTCTGCTGATACAACGACGCTTGCATGCTCAACTTAGAGGCTTAAGCTGTGTATGTGTCAGAGGAATGGATAAAACGCGTATCCATTGTAAAAAGAGAGTTTGAATAACGGACTTTGCTTATTTCGCATTCCGCAGATACAACGACGCTTGTGTGCTCTACTTTAGAGGCGTAAGCTGTGTATGTGTCAGAGGAATGGATAAAGCGTATATCCATTGTAAAAAAGAAAGTTTGATTAACGGATGTGGCTTAATTCGCATTCCGCTGATACAACGACGCTTGTATGCTCCACTTGGAGGCTTAAGCTGTGTATGTGTCAGAGGAATGGATAAAGCGTATATCCATTGTTTTCTGAAAAGAAGTTTAAGTGTGTAAGGGTTAACTTTTAACGCTCGTTTTTGGAATGAGAGCAGCTCGAGTAAACTAGTCAGAGGACCGGCTACCGAGGCAACCCGGGGAAGAAAGAAGCAGCGGCCAGATTCTCCCTTTTTCATTCATTATTTGTTATGAAAATCTTTGGTTAAATTTATTCAGAAATAGTGTCTAAAAGAAAAGACGAGTGTTGGTTCGTTTTAATGTTCCTTTTAGAATGAGAGCAGCTTGAGTAAACTAGTCAGAGGACCGGCTACCAAGACAACTCAGGGAAGAATGAAGCAGTGGCCAGATTCTCCCTTTTTCACCCATTAATTATTGCAAAGAGTTTGATTAATTTTATTGAGAAAATAAAGTCAAAAAAGAAAGACGAAGGTTGGTCAGTTTTAATACTGGTTTTAGAATGAGAGCAGCTTGAGTAAGCTAGTCAGAGGACCGGTTACCAAGACAACTCAGGGAAGAAAGAAGCAGTGGCCAGATTCTCCCTTTTTCATCCATTATTTATTATGAAAATCTTTGTTATTTTTATTATGAAAACAAAAGTCCAAAAGAAAAGGGCAAAAGAACCAGAGCAGACAGAATAACGAAACACAAGTAATAATAATAATGAAGCGGATCATAAAATAGGCAAAGTATGAATGCAAATGCATGAATCAAGATGATATAGATGAATAATGCAAATGTGCAATACTAAATAATCATGTTTGAAGCGATAAATTGAATATGGTATAAAAATGAAGTTGCGAGCAATTAAATGAATACATGAGTATGAATAATTAAACTAATAAGCAAACATGGTTGTCATAAGCTAGCTAGAGTTGAACAAAATATTGTGCAAGAGAAAGTGACCCAAAAGTACTTAGAAAAGTAATTTGGATCACTTAAGCACTTATTTAAATAAGCTAAAAGCAGCTTAGGTTAAAAAGGACTTATGAGAATAAGTTAAAAAAAGTTAGACAAGACTCATATACAATAGCTACTGTATTAAAATGGTGTTGTGTGAAAATTAGGGTTAAATAAGCTAATGAGTTTAATAAAACCCTAAATAAGCACTTATGCGCAAAACAGCTTAATTAAGAATCACTTATGAAAATAAGTTGAAAAAAAAGTTGGAAAAAATTGTATACAGTGACTACTGTATATGAATTAATGTTGTGCAAGAATTAGGGTCAAATAAGCTAAAGAGCTTTTTGAAACCCTAAATAAGCACTTATGCACAAAACAACTTAATTGAGAATCACTTATGAAAATAAGTTGAAAAAGTTTGGAAATGATTCGTATACAGTGACTACTGTGTTTAAATCAATGTTGTGCAAAAATTTGGATCAAATAAGCTAAGGAGCTTAATGAAACCCCAAATAAGCACTTATGTACAAAACAACTTAATTGAAAATTACTTATGAAAATAAGTTGAAAAAGTTTGGAGGTGATTTGTATACAGTGACTACTGTGTTTAAATCAATGTTGTGCAAGAATTAGGGTCAAATAAGCTAAAGAGCTCTTTGAAACCCCAAATAAGCACTTATGTACAAAACAACTTAATTGAGAATCACTTATGAAAATAAGTTGAAAAAAGTTGGAAAAAATTGTATACAGTGAATACTGTATATGAATTGATGTTGTGCAAGAATTAGGGTCAAATAAGCTAAAGAGCTTTTTGAAACCCTAAATAAGCACTTGTGCACAAAACAACTTAATTGAAAATTACTTATGAAAATAAGTTGAAAAAGCTTGGAAATGATTTGTATACAGTGACTACTGTGTTTAAATCAAAGTTGTACATGTGTTGAGGTCTAATAAGCTAAAAATCTAAATAGAATCCTCAATAAGCACTTATTCACTTTTAGGTTTAAAATTAATTAACAAAAATAATCACTTAAACAAGATAGAAAAGTTCAAAAATGAAATTATCATAATATAAGCATAAACAGTAACCTAATAAGCTTAAATAAGCCAATAGGTCACATAAGTGCTTTTGCAAATAAGCTAGAAATCACTTATCATCATAAACAGAGGGGGGTGCGAATATTAAAACGTAGCAGAAGGGGGGGTGCAAATATCAATTATGGGCTGAAAAGCCCAGTCAAACAAAAAAAATGGAAAGTCAAAAACAAAAATAATCCTGTGTGGCTCTGGGAAAGGGTGCACCGTACGAGCCAACTTCATCACCGTCAGATCTAAAGATCAACGCACCAAGTAAAATCAGAAGATCAAGCGGTTGAGATTTAAACTTACCTGAAACAAGACCCACCGTGTTCCTTCTTCTCCGTCGAACCTCCTACCGTCGCCGGCGACGGTGGTTTTACCGGAGCTCCAAAACTTCCACGAAAATGACAAGTGGGTAGTCTATCTTGCTCGATTTTTCACAAGGATCAGGAATATCACCTTGGTTTTTATTGGAACAGCCTGAGAAGACAAAAACGAAGCAAAAACAAAAGGGGGATGAAAATAGTAAAACGTGATACAGCTCAAACTAAATCAAATTGGCCATGGATTGAGCTTCTGGGGTCCTGTTCGAACGCGAGGGAGCTGAAATCAAGTCAAATGGTGCTCTGAATCTCTCTACCCATTACCCTTAGTTTCAAGCTTTTTTGAGGTTTGGTTGAGGGGTTTCTGGGTCGTTTTGATTGCGATTTGAAGCTAGTATCACCTACTGGAAGTGTTTGAAAACTATTTTGATCAAGAAATTGAAGGTATGAGGTTTTTTGATTGATTTTGGATTTTGAGAAAAATGGAAAAAATGGAGCTTTTGGGTGAGATTTTAGCTGCGCCGTTTCTGAGGTTCTGGCTCACCTAGGGCTCTGAATTTCATGCTTCTATTTATAGGAATGAATTAGGTTAAAGAAATGGTGATTTGTGAGAGTTGTTGAGGGTAAAATGGAAATTGATTCTTTGATGATTTTTGTACTATCCTTTGTTGATTTTTTTTTTTTGTACCAAGTGATGAGGTGGTGAGAAGGAATGGAACCTTCTATTCCATGATGAGGTGTCAAATGATTGGGGAAATTTGTGTATCTCTTTTGATTTTTTTTTGGAATAAAACAAATTAAAGATAATATATGAAAATAAAATAAATATGTCAAGAAATATGCATGATGAGATATGATTATGTGAAATATTTATGGATCAAGAATGGAAGAAAAAAGAATTGAAAATCGATTTTTAAAAGGTTTCTTGAAATGCAAGTAACTAATTAAAGATAAATAAATAAAGAAAATGTGAGGGCAAAATGGTAAAATTTTATCTCTTATGATCATGCTAAGCCATAATCATGCAAGAAAAAATAGTTCCATGTGTTTTGTGTCAACATTGATTTTTAAATTGAAAAAAAGATTTTGTTGACTTATTTAAAAAAGTGCAAAAATGCCATGGGGGCAAAATTGGAATAAATAAAAAATATGAGGGGCAAAAGGGTAATAAAAATGTATGGGGCAAAATTAGGGTATGACAGCTGCCCCTATTTAATTAGCTTAAACCATAAGAATGCGAATAGCCCTGATATTCGTATTCTTTTGGTGGAAGATAATTAAATACAGAATGCCCTAATTTTGCCAGGAAGTGAATGTTGATGAGATAAGTGGATCGAGTATACCTGTTGTTATTCCTTTTGTGGAAACGAGCAACTCTAAAATAGGACTACTGATACCAACCTTAACCAGCCATCTATGCTGAAAAACTTGGTGATGTTTGAAGAGATTCTATCCAGCCGCTCTCACTGAAGGTCGATCTGTGGTTGTAGAGGTTTTAACCAACTCTCGCTGAAGATTCCCCTGTGTAGATTTTCCTCGCTCTTGCTGAAGATTCATCTGTGTAGATTTTCCTCGCTCTCGCTGAAGATTCATCTGTGTAGATTTTCCTCGCTCTCGCTGAAGATTCATCTGTGTAGATTTTCCTCGCTCTCGCTGAAGATTCATCTGCGTAGATTTTATCCAGCTCTCGCTGACGATCTATCTGTGTAGACTTTACTCAACTCTCGTTGACGATCCATCTGTGTAGACTTTACCCAACTCTCGTTGACGATCCATCTTGTGTAGACTTTACCCAACTCTTGTTGACGATCCATCTTGTGTAGACTTTACCCAACTCTCGTTGACGATCCATCTGTGTAGACTTTACCCAACTCTCGTTGACGATCCATCTGTGTAGACTTTACCCAACTCTCGTTGACGATCCATCTGTGTAGACTTTACCCAACTCTCGTTGACGATCCATCTGTGTAGACTTTACCCAACTCTCGTTGACGATCCATCTGTGTAGACTTTACCCAACTCTCGTTGACGATCCATCTGTGTAGATTTTATCCAGCTCTCGCTGACGATTCATCTGTGTAGACTTTACCCAACTCTCGTTGACGATCCATCTAAAGTTGAGGAGATTTTATCCAGCCGCTCTCACTGAAGGTCCATCTGAAGTTGAGGAGATTTTATCCAGCCGCTCTCACTGAAGGTCAATCTGAAGTTGAGGAGATTTTATCCAGCCGCTCTCACTGAAGGTCCATCTGTAGTTGTTGTAGATTTTATCCAGCCGCTCTCACTGAAGGTCCATCTGTAGTTGAGTAGATTTTATCCAGCCGCTCTCACTGAAGGTCCATCTGTAGTTGTTGTAGATTTTATCCAGCCGCTCTCACTGAAGGTCCATCTGTAGTTGAGTAGATCTGCCTATGCAAACTGCTGTGGTTACCCTGTAGAAGAAAATTTCCAGAAAATTTGCAATTCACTGGGGAGATGATTTTTCAACTAGTCTGCTGGGGAGACAGTTTACCAACCGACTTGCTAGGAAAAAGGCCAGACTGCCTTTCTTGATGATTAGGGGACCAAAAGTTGTATTCTTCGAGGAAAAACTTTCGAGCCTGCTTTATGAATGCATGTTTACTGTGATTATTTATGCATGAAATGAAACACATGATTAATGTATATGATGACACGAAATAATTGTGTGCTATTGGAAATCGGGTTTCAACATGGGTGTTAATGAACACTGGGTTTTATTTGGGTTCCGTTGAATATTGGGTTTTGAGTGGGTGCCAATAATAATTGGTTTTTTGAGTGGGTTTGCCAATAATGATTGGACTTTAAGGGTGTGTCCACAATGATCGGACTTTGAGGGTGTTTGCCAATAATGATTGGACTTTGAAGGTGTGCCAATAATCATTGGACTTTGAGTGGTGTTTGCCAATAATCATTGGACTTTGAAGGTCTGCCAATAATGACTGGACTTTGAGGGTGTGCCAATAATCATTGGGCTTTGAAGGATTGTCAATGCAAGGTTAGGTTCTTGATTGTGGATGTTTGATTTGGCTATTTGATTTTTTGAGTCATTGGTCTTGTGGTATGGGGCATACCTGATGCTTGAATGAAATGACGTGATCAATGCATGCTAATGATTCACATGAATGAAATGACATGACTAATGCATGACGCTTATTTGCATGAATGAAATGACATGACTAATGCATGACAATGACTGATGCATGACGATTATTTGCATGAATGAAATGACATGGCTAATGCATGACAATGATTAGTGCCCCTATGGAGGGAGGGAGTGTTTCAGGTATTAAGGCCTTCTGTGGAATGATGGCTTGTTGTTGACCCCCGACACAAATTCCGGACCTAATGGTTGCAGACATTCACAGGCTTTGCTTGAGTAGCTTGAAGATATAGGGAGAACCTGCCCCTGTGTGTATTGTCTTGCCCCAGTCTGTTGGGCATTTGAAGTGCTTTGCCTTGACTCTCGGCTAACTTACTGATATTGGTTCTCCCTCTCTGAGAGGTATGCCCCTAGATTGAGCCATTCTGAAACATGTTTGGTTGGGCCAACAAGATCCTTATGTGATCTGCCCCTAGTCATCAGAGTTTGCTTTTGATTGGCAGAACCCCAAGGTGGTTTGCCCCTAATCAAGAGTGTCTTGAACTGATTTATTAGGTCCTTGAAATCTGGGTTTCGATACCACTTTTCATGATGCGATCTTAGGACACTCTGTCTGTGCTGAATGACCTTTCTAGGGAATGTGCCCCATGGTTAAATGAAGTTCCGAGACGATTGCCCCAGATTGGTCCAAGGTTCTTCTTGATTGCTCGATATCAACTCAGAGTTGGAACTTCTTTATTGTTAAGCGCAGACTTGCAGATAAACCTGTTTGTTTGGAATAGTAATTCTAATACAGTTTTAATGCAAGTTTTGAGATTGAAGTTGAGATGGTATTTATGTACAATGAATGTATATTGTGGAAGATGGTGTTAGAGTAAGATATTAACAAAAGATTTTTGGGAGTCAGGTTAACGCAACCTTGCTACCGTATGCTTTCAAGCTAAACCTTGCTTCAATTAGGTCTTTTGAAGGTTATAACGTGGCCTGGTTCACGGTTTCTGAATAAAAGGATATAAGGCTCAAAGTTTAATTTTGACCCATCCCATTCTTCGTGATGATCTTCGGCCTTAAGTTCAGATAACTCCACTCATGTGTTCAAGTTCCAAGAGGTTTTTGAGATTGTGATGGTGAGAATATGATGGCTCGGGAACCGAAGATGCGTTTCCCCCTTTTTGTGGCAGTCACATTGGCTTTTGTTTTGGTCACACGATTTTATTTTGTCGTGAATCTTGGTGACCTTTGCTTTTTCTCAATCCCTAACTTTTGCCTAGACTATTCTTTTGTATTTTTAGTCTAGCGGGATACCCTAATTTTTGCCTAAGCCAATTTGAGGTTTTGACTTAGCGGGCTTTTCTTTCTTCTCTTTTTTTTTTTATTTTGTTTGGCGAATTGTGACTGCCTTGGTAATGGGTGATGAGGAACACCTTATTGAGTTTTGCTTTTCTCTTGAAACTCGAACGCATGGTCGAGTTAATTGAACACTACCCTGCCCCGGGTTAAAAATTGCGGTTTTTTCGTATAGAAAGAAACACCAACTTCTAGGCTCAAAGGGGGTGACTACGGATTATCTTCCTTATTTCTCCGGTGTTTGGGGATTTGAAACAATGCCTTACATCATCAGCAAAGTTTGATTCGAAAGCATACTGTAGCCACTTGGTTATTTCATTTTTCATCATCCTCTCTCCAATCTTTGTTCAAACAGAAATGATAAAGAAGGAAATGAAATGAGAAGTATTGATATATATTTTTTGCTTTTGTGAAGAGCAAGAAAGAAAAATGAATGGACATGAAAGAATGGATTCAAAACATGCATTATTATCTCATTAAGATTACTATTGCAAACAAACAAAGTTTAAATGTAAGTAAAACTTAACAAACAAGGAAATTTAAATAGGACAGCCTAAAGATAGTTTCATGGCTTGATTCGATCCTTGAACTCTCGATTAGCATCCACAAATGGGTTTGCATGACCGGACAACAGACTATCCTTCACAATTGGGCTCTCCCTCTTTGAAAGTTAACAGTTTCTGATCCATGAGCTCTTGAACTTTGTATTTGAAAGCCTTGCACTTATCAATAGTATGTCCTTCTGCCCCAAGATGGAAAGCACATTTTGCCTTGGGATCATACCAAGCCGGAAATGACGCGATCGTTGGCTTTAAAGCTTTTGGGGTCAGCGTCCCATTGTGCACCAGATATGATAAAAATTGACTGAATGGCATTGGGATCAGCTCAATGACTTTCTTTTCCCGAATAGCCGTTGGCTGATTCTGCTGTTGTCCCAGGTTCCGTGTGAACTATCTTGACTGAGAATGATTCAAAGACATCTGCATTGTCTGTTGATTTGGAAACCTCTTGGGTTGTTGATGTTGAACAGTTGTTGGGTACTGATGATTGAAGCATGGGGCGCGAGCTGGCACCGTTGAGCGAGAGTGAGGGTGAGGTGGGCTGACATTGTTGGGCAAGAATGATTCCATCATCCTTAGCTTGTCCTCTATTGCCTTGAACCTTTGGTGAGTCTCCTCACTCGGGGATACAACAGATTTCCCCTTAAAGTTATTACCTTGATGGGCGTTCTTAGGGTCCTCTAGATTTTGAGGCATAGCAAACCTGGGTTGGACCTGATGAGTTCTTGACTGGCCAATCAGAAATTCATTGTTGGTCGCCATTGTCTCTTGGGTGACATGAGCAACTGCAGAAGTATGTTCGAAAGATGAGCCGAATGAAGGCCATACCACCTTTGACAATGAGGGGTCAACTGAAGGATTTGCCCCTACGGTTGCGTCATCCACTCTTATAACTTGATGTGAAGGCAAGCCAAGACTAGCTAGCATTTCCAAAACACGGTCCAACTTGTCGGTCACTTGGTCCACATCAACTCTCAAGGCATCAATCTGCTTCTGCATATTTTCCATGGTTTCCTCGAAATGCTTTGAGGCCGGTGTCAGTGTCGGGAATGTAGCCGTTGATGTGAACGGGTGAAGATGAGATAATGTTTTTTGTATGAATGCAAATGCATGGAAAAGTTTTTTATGCTTTATCAATTTTTTATGCAAATGTTATGCAAAAAGGCTTTTGTATGAACTTAGGAATGAATGCATGAGTGCATGGATGCATGGATGTACTTTTGTAGCAGATGCTGTCGCGGTGAAGCAGGGGTTCAATTATCATTTCTGAGGTCAAAAGGCTCAAAGTTACCTGCAACCCACCCCTCTCACATGTTGTTCTAAGTTTGATATGGTTAAATCACGGATTGCCCCTTTGGAAACGATGTCGCTATTGCGGAGCTCACGACAAACGCGTCCAAAAGGAAATCTCCTCTAGGTAAGGTCGTTGAGCAACCTTGACACGGGTTCTAAACAGAGGTCCCTAACAACAAGGTTTGGTTCTAGACCGGATAATAAAAGGTCCCTAGAGTCATGGACCCAACGAGAAAACATCAGAGACACTAGTCAGCAGACCGATGTCCTGACATCTCCAAGAGGATCTACTCTAGGCGAGGTGATTATGCCGGAGTCACTAGTCAGCGGACCGGTTACCCAACATAAAGACCTCTAGCTTAGCCTAAGCTTTTCTCAAGCTCGGGTGTAGAGCTTCTCACAGTAACCACGCCACAAGGGCAAAAGAAAAATAAAAGAAGGAGTAGAAGAAGAGAAACAGCCAATCCAAGCAGATATAATTGACAGAAAAATAAAAGATAAGGCAAGATATTGCAAACCTGGAAATAGCAAACAAACAAACAAATCAACTAAACTGGGCTTAACTCTCAAAAGTCCCCAGTGAAGTCGCCAGCTGTAGCGGGCTGGAAAATCACTTCCATTTTTCATACAATGAAGTCGCCATCGACGTTTATTTATCCCGTGGGGGGAAAGGAAAATATCGCTAAAACCTGGGTTTAGGTTCGGGAGTTGGTTATGCGAGAGGAAGGTATTAGCACCCCTCGCATCCATCGTACTCGATGGGAACCGTTTAGGTGGTTTGGGGTCTGTTTGCGTAGGTTTGAATTAAATTGCCTTTTATCTTATCTAATCTCTACTTCGTTTCCAAAATAAATTAAAAGAAAATAAGGGTTTTTATTAGTTGAGTTTGACGGTTGTAGGAGCCCGCTCCTACGTATTCCCCGGTGCAATGGGAAACTCAAAACTCACGTAGTTCTGGTAAAAAATGTTTGTGTGGTTGGTTGATTTTAAATGGGTATCGTTTATTTCGTATTCCACTGATACAACGACGCTTGTATGCTCAACTTAGAGGCTTAAGCTGTGTGTATCAGAGGAATAGATAAAACGCGTATCCATTGTAAAAAGAGAGTTTGAATAACGGATGTTGCTTATTTCGCATTCCGCTGATACAACGACGCTTGTGTGCTCTACTTTAGAGGCGTAAGCTGTGTATGTGTCAGAGGAATGGATAAAGCGTATATCCATTGTAAAAAAGAAAGTTTGAATAACGGATGTTGCTTATTTCGCATTCCGCTGATACAACGACGCTTGCATGCTCAACTTAGAGGCTTAAGCTGTGTATGTGTCAGAGGAATGGATAAAACGCGTATCCATTGTAAAAAGAGAGTTTGAATAACGGATGTTGCTTTTTTCGCATTCCGCTGATACAACGACGCTTGTGTGCTCTACTTTAGAGGCGTAAGCTGTGTATGTGTCAGAGGAATGGATAAAGCGTATATCCATTGTAAAAAAGAAAGTTTGAATAACGGATGTTGCTTATTTCGCATTCCGCTGATACAACGACGCTTGCATGCTCAACTTAGAGGCTTAAGCTGTGTATGTGTCAGAGGAATGGATAAAACGCGTATCCATTGTAAAAAGAGAGTTTGAATAACGGACGTTGCTTATTTCGCATTCCGCAGATACAACGACGCTTGTGTGCTCTACTTTAGAGGCGTAAGCTGTGTATGTGTCAGAGGAATGGATAAAGCGTATATCCATTGTAAAAAAGAAAGTTTGATTAACGGATGTGGCTTAATTCGCATTCCGCTGATACAACGACGCTTGTATGCTCCACTTGGAGGCTTAAGCTGTGTATGTGTCAGAGGAATGGATAAAGCGTATATCCATTGTTTTCTGAAAAGAAGTTTAAGTGTGTAAGGGTTAACTTTTAACGCTCGTTTTTGGAATGAGAGCAGCTCGAGTAAACTAGTCAGAGGACCGGCTACCGAGGCAACCCGGGGAAGAAAGAAGCAGCGGCCAGATTCTCCCTTTTTCATTCATTATTTGTTATGAAAATCTTTGGTTAAATTTATTCAGAAATAGTGTCTAAAAGAAAAGACGAGTGTTGGTTCGTTTTAATGTTCCTTTTAGAATGAGAGCAGCTTGAGTAAACTAGTCAGAGGACCGGCTACCAAGACAACTCAGGGAGGAAAGAAGCAGTGGCCAGATTCTCCCTTTTTCACCCATTAATTATTGCAAAGAGTTTGATTAATTTTATTGAGAAAATAAAGTCAAAAAAGAAAGACGAAGGTTGGTCAGTTTTAATACTGGTTTTAGAATGAGAGCAGCTTGAGTAAGCTAGTCAGAGGACCGGTTACCAAGACAACTCAGGGAAGAAAGAAGCAGTGGCCAGATTCTCCCTTTTTCATCCATTATTTATTATGAAAATCTTTGTTATTTTTATTATGAAAACAAAAGTCCAAAAGAAAAGGGCAAAAGAACCAGAGCAGACAGAATAACGAAACACAAGTAATAATAATAATGAAGCGGATCATAAAATAGGCAAAGTATGAATGCAAATGCATGAATCAAGATGATATAGATGAATAATGCAAATGTGCAATACTAAATAATCATGTATGAAGCGATAAATTGAATATGGTATAAAAATGAAGTTGCGAGCAATTAAATGAATACATGAGTATGAATAATTAAACTAATAAGCAAACATGGTTGTCATAAGCTAGCTAGAGTTGAACAAAATATTGTGCAAGAGAAAATGACCCAAAAGTACTTAGAAAAGTAATTTGGATCACTTAAGCACTTATTTAAATAAGCTAAAAGCAGCTTACGTTAAAAAGGACTTATGAGAATAAGTTAAAAAAAGTTAGACAAGACTCATATACAATAGCTAATGTATTAAAATGGTGTTGTGTGAAAATTAGGGTTAAATAAGCTAATGAGTTTAATAAAACCCTAAATAAGCACTTATGCGCAAAACAGCTTAATTAAGAATCACTTATGAAAATAAGTTGAAAAAAAAGTTGGAAAAAATTGTATACAGTGACTACTGTATATGAATTAATGTTGTGCAAGAATTAGGGTCAAATAAGCTAAAGAGCTTTTTGAAACCCTAAATAAGCACTTATGCACAAAACAACTTAATTGAGAATCACTTATGAAAATAAGTTGAAAAAGTTTGGAAATGATTTGTATACAGTGACTACTGTGTTTAAATCAATGTTGTGCAAAAATTTGGATCAAATAAGCTAAGGAGCTTAATGAAACCCCAAATAAGCACTTATGTACAAAACAACTTAATTGAAAATTACTTATGAAAATAAGTTGAAAAAGTTTGGAGGTGATTTGTATACAGTGACTACTGTGTTTAAATCAATGTTGTGCAAGAATTAGGGTCAAATAAGCTAAAGAGCTCTTTGAAACCCCAAATAAGCACTTATGTACAAAACAACTTAATTGAGAATCACTTATGAAAATAAGTTGAAAAAAGTTGGAAAAAATTGTATACAGTGAATACTGTATATGAATTGATGTTGTGCAAGAATTAGGGTCAAATAAGCTAAAGAGCTTTTTGAAACCCTAAATAAGCACTTGTGCACAAAACAACTTAATTGAAAATTACTTATGAAAATAAGTTGAAAAAGCTTGGAAATGATTTGTATACAGTGACTACTGTGTTTAAATCAAAGTTGTACATGTGTTGAGGTCTAATAAGCTAAAAATCTAAATAGAATCCTCAATAAGCACTTATTCACTTTTAGGTTTAAAATTAATTAACAAAAATAATCACTTAAACAAGATAGAAAAGTTCAAAAATGAAATTATCATAATATAAGCATAAACAGTAACCTAATAAGCTTAAATAAGCCAATAGGTCACATAAGTGCTTTTGCAAATAAGCTAGAAATCACTTATCATCATAAACAGAGGGGGGTGCGAATATTAAAACGTAGCAGAAGGGGGGGTGCAAATATCAATTCTGGGCTGAAAAGCCCAGTCAAACAAAAAAAAATGGAAAGTCAAAAACAAAAATAATCCTGTGTGGCTCTGGGAAAGGGTGCACCGTACGAGCCAACTTCATCACCGTCAGATCTAAAGATCAACGCACCAAGTAAAATCAGAAGATCAAGCGGTTGAGATTTAAACTTACCTGAAACAAGACCCACCGTGTTCCTTCTTCTCCGTCGAACCTCTACCGTCGCCGGCGACGGTGGTTTTATCGGAGCTCCAAAACTTCCACGAAAATGACAAGTGGGTAGTCTATCTTGCTCGATTTTTCACAAGGATCACGAATATCACCTTGGTTTTTATTGGAACAGCCTGAGAAGACAAAAACGAAGCAAAAACAAAAGGGGGATGAAAATAGTAAAACGTGATACAGCTCAAACTAAATCAAATTGGCCATGGATTGAGCTTCTGGGGTCCTGTTCGAACGCGAGGGAGCTGAAATCAAGTCAAATGTTGCTCTGAATCTCTCTACCCATTACCCTTAGTTTCAAGTTTTTTTGAGGTTTGGTTGAGGGGTTTCTGGGTCGTTTTGATTGCGATTTGAAGCTAGTATCACCTACTGGAAGTGTTTGGAAACTATTTTGATCAAGAAATTGAAGGTATGAGGTTTTTTGATTGATTTTGGATTTTGAGAAAAATGGAAAAAATGGAGCTTTTGGGTGAGATTTTAGCTGCGCCGTTTCTGAGGTTCCTGGCTCACCTAGGGCTCTGAATTTCATGCTTCTATTTATAGGAATGAATTAGGTTAAAGAAATGGTGATTTGTGAGAGTTGTTGAGGGTAAAATGGAAATTGATTCTTTGATGATTTTTGTACTATTCTTTGTTGATTTTTTTTTTTGTACCAAGTGATGAGGTGGTGAGAAGGAATGGAACCTTCTATTCCATGATGAGGTGTCAAATGATTGGGGAAATTTGTGTATCTCTTTTGATTTTTTTTTGGAATAAAACAAATTAAAGATAATATATGAAAATAAAATAAATATGTCAAGAAATATGCATGATGAGATATGATTATGTGAAATATTTATGGATCAAGAATGGAAGAAAAAAGAATTGAAAATCGATTTTTAAAAGGTTTCTTGAAATGCAAGTAACTAATTAAAGATAAATAAATAAAGAAAATGTGAGGGCAAAATGGTAAAATTTTATCTCTTATGATCATGCTAAGCCATAATCATGCAAGAAAAAATAGTTCCATGTGTTTTGTGTCAACATTGATTTTTAAATTGAAAAAAAGATTTTGTTGACTTATTTAAAAAAGTGCAAAAATGCCATGGGGGCAAAATTGGAATAAATAAAAAATATGAGGGGCAAAAGGGTAATAAAAATCTATGGGGCAAAATTAGGGTATGACAGGTACCAAAGTCTGAGATTGTCTTTACAGCAGATCTGCACTCAAAGAAGGCCAGAGCAGCATTCTTGGTACCTGGACAGTGGCTGCTCGCGTCATATGACAGGAGACAAGCATATGTTCCAAACCCTGACTCTGAAAGAGGGAGGAACTGTGGGATTTGGAGGAAACCAAAAAGGGAAGATCACTGGTACGGGTACAGTTGGTAACTCTTCTCTCTCTATTAAAGATGTTTGGTTAGTTGATGGCCTCAAACATAATCTACTGAGCATTAGCCAATTTTGTGATAGTGGATTTGTTGTTAAGTTTAATAAAGATGCATGTACTGTAATCAGAGAGTCTGATGAGTCTGTAGTGTTCAGAGGCTTAAGGAAAGGCAATGTTTATAAAATTAATCTGTCAGAACTCTCAGAGCAAAATATAGTTTGTCTTCTATCTTTGAATGATGAGAAATGGGTCTGGCACCAACGCTTAGGTCATGCTAACTGGAGATTAATCTCTAAGCTTAGCAAACTAAGCTTGGTTAAAGGACTACCCAATCTTAACTATCATTCAGATGCTCTGTGTGGTCCTTGTCAGATTGGAAAGATTTCAAAAACCTCTTTTAAACCTAAAAACATTGTCTCTACCTCAAGACCTCTTGAACTGCTTCACATTGATTTGTTTGGTCCTGTAAGTACAGCCTCAATCAATGGAAAGAAATATGGACTTGTTATTGTTGATGATTACAGTAGATGGACTTGGGTCAAATTTCTTAGAGTGAAAGATGATGCATATGATGTGTTTACCATCTTCTGCACACAAGTGCAAAGTGAGAAGAGTCTCAAGATCTTAAAGATCAGAAGTGATCATGGGGGTGAGTTTGAAAACGAACCCTTTGCAACTTATTGTGAAGACCATGGAATTGTCCATGAGTTCTCAGCTCCTAGAACACCTCAGCAAAATGGTGTTGTAGAGAGAAAGAACAGGTCTTTACACGAGATGGCAAGAACCATGATGCATGAGACTAAACTTGCTAAGCACTTCTGGGCAGAAGCTGTGAACACAGCTTGTTATATTCAAAATAGGATCTATATCAGACCTATATTGAATAAAACAACATATGAACTCTTTAAAGGAAGAAAGCCCAACATCTCTTATTTTCATCAGTTTGGATGTACCTGTTACATTCTGAACAATAAGGCCTACAAAAGAAAATTTGATGCTAAAGCTTGTAAGGGAATCTTTATAGGTTACTCTGAACGCTCAAAGGCATACAGAGTGTATAATTCTGAAACTAACACAGTGGAAGAATCTATACATGTTAGATTTGATGACAAAGAGCCTGACAGTAAAAAGTCAGAGCAAGATGATAGCTATGCAGGTATTCCATATCTATATAACTATCCAGAACCTGAGAAAGCATCAGATGCAAATGAAACTTCAGAAGCTGTATTGGAAGAAGTCTCTGAAGAAGCATCCCCAATAGAAGCATCTGAAGGACATGTTGATATCTCAGAAGATGATACCCAAACAAGTGCTGAAACTAATGAAGCTCCAAAGAGAAAATTCAAATACCGATCATCACATCCAGAGGATCTTATTCTTGGAAACAAAGAGAGTCCAAGAAAAACAAGATCAGATTATCAACAACATGATTCACTTCTAGGACTCATATCTATGATAGAACCTAAGAATGTTGATGAAGCTCTTTCTGATGATGGATGGATTGTAGCAATGCAAGATGAGCTCAATCAGTTTCAAAGAAATGATGTGTGGGATTTGGTACCAAGACCAACACACAAGAACATCATTGGAACCAAGTGGGTATTTAGGAACAAACTGAATGAACAAGGTGAAGTGGTAAGAAACAAAGCTAGACTAGTAGCACAAGGCTACAGTCAGCAAGAAGGCATTGACTTCACTGAAACATTTGCTCCAGTGGCAAGACTGGAAGCAATCAGGTTATTGTTATCATATGCAGTTAATAATGGAATAACCTTATACCAAATGGATGTTAAAAGTGCCTTTCTAAATTGTGTCATTTCTGAAGAAGTATATGTCAAACAACCCCCAGGTTTTGAGGATTTGAAAAACCCTGATTATGTTTATAAACTTAAGAAATCACTCTATGGTCTCAAACAAGCTCCAAGAGCTTGGTATGAAAGACTGAGTAATTTCCTTTTAGAAAATGGTTTTCAAAAAGGTCAGATTGACAATACATTATTCAGAAAGACAACTAAGAAAGACAACTAAGAAAGACATCTTAATTATTCAAATATATGTGGATGATATAATTTTTGGTTCAACTAATGCTTCCTTGTGCAAGAGTTTTTCAAAGCTAATGCAGGATGAATTTGAGATGAGCATGATGGGTGAACTAAAGTTTTTCCTTGGAATTCAAATCAATCAAGGAAAAGATGGCACTTACATTCATCAAAGCAAGTATATAAAAGAGCTTCTGAAGAAGTTTAATCTTGAAGACTGTAAGATAATGTCAACTCCCATGCATCCTACAAGCAGCTTAAGCAAGGAAGAAATTGGAAGCAAAGTAGATCAGAAGCTGTATAGAGGTATGATTGGTTCTTTACTCTATCTAACAGCTTCTAGACCTGATATTTTATATAGTGTATGCTTGTGTGCAAGATTCCAGTCAGATCCTAGAGAACCCCACTTAACTGCTGTTAAGAGGATCTTTAGATATATGAAAGGAACTACCAATCTAGGACTTCTCTATAAAAAAATCCCTAGATAGTAAGCTAGTTGGATTCTGTGATGCTGACTATGCTGGAGACAAGATAGAGAGAAAATCCACTAGTGGAAATTGCCAATTTATTGGTGAAAATCTTATATCTTGGGCCAGCAAGAGACAAACAACTATTGCTTTGTCTACAGCAGAAGCAGAATACATCTCAGCTGCTAAATGCTACACACAGCTTCTCTGGATGAAATATCAGTTAGAGGACTATAACATAGCTGAAAGTAGTATTCCACTATATTGTGATAATACTGCTGCTATTCATTTATCTAAGAATCCAATTTTGCATTCCAGAGCTAAGCATATTGAAATTAAGCATCATTTTATAAGAGATCATGTTCAAAAAGGGACAATAAATATTCAATTCATTGATACGGATCATCAATGGGCTGATATATTTACCAAACCTTTGGCCATTGAACGCTTTGATTTTATTAAAAAGAATTTGAACATGCATTTTATCTCTGAAGAAAACTAGCTCTGAGATGCAAAATAGAATTAGGGTCTGAAGCTCTTTCAGAGCCTCCATAAATTCAGAGTCTCCTTTGGGAAGTTCTGAATAAATGGGTTCTGAAGAGTAACAGGTTCTGATGAGGTGTCAGATATTAATGAGTTTGGCTCTGAACTAGACGGAAACGAAACGTTTAGTACTAGTTAGTGTACTACAGTTGTCTGTACACGCGTCAGCTGAGATTAAGTTTCTCCAACACGTGTCTAGATCCTGATGGGTAGAGAACAGTTAATGATGAAAATGCAGTTATACAATTTAAAATTAATTTTAAACTGTTCGCGCTCCCTCCTTTGTGCTTATTTTCTGAGTGTTTATTCTATTTGATATAAATTGTCACTTCACTCACAAAGCACAACTTTTTCACATAATCACTTCCCACACAAACCCTAAACCTCAGATATTCCCAAATCTCTCTGCTTCTTAATCTTTTGTAATCATGGCTGCTCGACCTTCAAACGAAATTGTTCAACGTCCCTTCAACCCTGTCTTACCACCAGTAATTGATCTTTCGTCTCAAGCAAGACTCGTCTTCAAAGATAATGTAACCGATGCTGGTCCGGAATCGTTTGAGTTCTTTACGGAGAAATTTGTTGATTTTGAGAGTTTCAAAGTAAACGGGATTGACATTCAAAGTTTATTCTACGATCAACAATGGAAGAACTACTTTGAGATGCTAAATGGGTTTGTTTACTATGATATTGTCAAGTACTTCTGGCAAAAAGCAACTATCTTTGACAAGTTCAGTGCCGATGAAGAAGTTAGGAAGATGGTAGAGAAGGATAGGTCTCTGAAAGGAAAAACAAGGAGCCAACTTGGTTTAAGACCTTATAAAGGAAAAGAAATTAGGTCAAACATCATGGGAATCAGTGTTCTTATTACTCAAGAACATATAGCAAAGATTTTGGGTCTGGACAACGAAGGAGAAAACGTGGATGAGTATGGTGAGAAGAGTAAGCATATTGAATCTATTAAGAAGGATTTATTCCTCCCTGGCAGTTCAAACAATGATTTTGGCAAAGCAAAATTCATGAGGCAAAACTTCAACTTTGCGTTCAAAGTGTTTCTTGCCTCCATCATTACTAGAGAAGGAGGATATGATACTATCTCTATACCACACAGGCACTTCATCTGGTTTATGTACAAGAAAGTGAAGATAAATCTGGCAAAGCTTCTATTTGATCATCTATGTTTTACAATATCCAAGAGCAGAACCAAATCACCTTCCATAATCCATCATCCAAGGTTGATTTCAGAAATCATTCATCAAACAAAGCTTATTCAGATTGTCAGTACCAAGGAAAAACTTAGAGTTTTTAATACTGCTAAGTATGATGCAAGTGTTCTGGTAAACATGAAGCTGAAAACAAAAGAAGAGCTGAAGACAGCCAAGAGCCCTCTGGAGGCAGTTTATGAAAAGTACTTCTGGTGTGATGGTTTTCCAACCATATCAGAATTTGATAATGATGATGTCATCAAGAATGTTAGACTACTAGGCTACCACTTAGAAGGGGGGTTGAATAAGTGGCTTCGTTAATCAACGTCAATTTAAAAAATATTTGATTAAAACGAATGCGCGGAAGCACCACCGGATCGGTAGTCTACTTTGCACCTTTTGACCAAAGGAAAGATAGTATAGCCTTGAACGAACTAGGAAAATTATCGGAACGCTTAATGCAAAATATCCAAGTTTAATCGATTAACAAAAACAGTCCCAAGCAAGTTATATGATTCGATATTCAAATTCAATCACAATCAAGATAATAACAATTGAACCTTTGTGTACACTTACGAACACAAAACTTCAATTGACACAAAATATAAGCGAATTGCGTAAAGTAAGAATTTAAAGCAAATCGACACAAAAGAGTTGATTAGGGAGTTCCCCGGATTTCGCGTCGTCCACGCGTTTGTCCGAGTACGTCTCCCCCCAAATAACCAAACGGGTTATTTGAGAGTATTATTGATTAAAAACAGTTTGAACACAAGTGCACAATTTACAATGAATCCAATACACCTATATTGACTCAAAAGTAAAACTATGTTAAACCTCAATCGACGAACGAATCTTCACCCTCTGATTCCAACGATTTTACCCGTGCAACTCCTTGCAACAATCGTCCAGCTGAGTCCTTCAATTCTTCTCGATTGATCCTCAATCGACGAACGAATCTTCACCATCTAATTCCAACGATTTTACCCGTGCAACTCCTTGCAACAATCGTCCAGCTGAGTCCTTCAATTCTTCTCGATTGATCCTTCAAGATATCGAACAATCTTGAATCCCTAGCGAGCAACCAAACCTCCTTCGCAAATCAACCCGATCACGATTCTGATTCACCGCGAATCGTACCGAACGTTATCGACCAAGCGTACAACTTCTATTGGATTGATCCCATACTCAATCTTCAATGATTGCAACTTGATGGAAGATGATGATCTTGTGAAGGATACACTTTGATCCCAATTTTTCACCCAAATTGTATCCAAAGTGTTTCTCTCAAAGCACTCTTGCTTTCTCACTGGTTCTCACTAGATTTTTCTCAGTTGTGTTACTAACAAATGATCACACACATTGCTATTTAAAGTGAAAATAGAATGAGCAAATTTGGGCATAATTTTTCAAACATGTATCGATACAAATGAGCATTTGTATCGATACAAATGCTTTGACCAACGTTAAAAATGAAATTTTTAACCTTTGTATCGATACAAACACGGGTGTGTATCGATACAAATATCAGAATCTTGAAAATCTTGACTGATATGTATCGAAGCATGCAAGCATGATTCGATACATCATCAACATTCTGGATTTTGAGGACATACAGATGTGTATCGATACATGCAAGCATGCTTCGATACACAGGTGATGTTCTGTCTCTGAAAGACCACTTTTGTATCGATACAGACTATGTATGTATCGATACAAAATGCACAAAATCAGATAGAAGTAATTTCAGGACATTTGTATCGATACACCAATGTATGTATCGATACAAAATACCTAAAAGTCAGTTTTTCAAGTTTTAGAAAATAGTTCTTTGTTGTCAAGTCATTTGTAATGTTGCCAAAATATGTTCAATTCTATTTTCATGTGTTTTGACAATTATTAAAACATGAGGATGAACTGGTGCACTTACATTCTCCCCCTTTTTGATAATTGTCAAAACTATGCATAAGCTAACTAAGCCTTTATGCAAATAAAAATAGCAATGTAATACAGACGCAATTAAAAACACCAAGGCTAATCAAATAAGCACGCTCCCCTGAGTTGATGCCATAATGCGTTTTGATCATCTTTAGCTTGTGCATCCAATCTCTCCCCCTTTGACAATATCAAAAAGAAGAAGAGAGCACATTAGAAGTAACAAGTCCAAGCAATTTTTAATCAATGATCACATCATGCACTTACATTTGTCGAAATGTACTTTATGATATAGTTTCCTAATCAATATAAATACATACAAAGATATGCCAAAATATATCAATGACGAATACCAAATATCATGATAAAACATGGAATGTAGAACAACAATCCATAAACCAACTCATGAGTATTGTAACACGTCAACACTTTAAACAAGTAAACATATCAAAATATGGGACGAAATAAACAAAGCAATGCAACAAAATGCATAAACATAAAACCAAATAATCCAAACATACGAAATTATCCAAAATAAAGTCATACATAACCTAAAATAAACGTTGCTCAAAACATGGCAACATTAAAAATATACGTACAACCAAATCGAAAATACGAAGTCATAAGAAATAACATGGTAAATTAGTTTAGAATAAAATTTCTATGACTTCCAAATAACACGTATGTATGAAACACATATAATCACAAAGGTACATGCATATATATGTGAACAAAAACAATATTAACGCACAATATAACATGAGAACACATGTTAAACCACATATGCATGATAAGGTATCCACATAAATCAATCAAAGTACCAAAATTAATCATATGAAAATATATGTCTATGTATGCACACAAAGTCACATATGAAAGTAAAACAACATATACAACCTAATATGAACTTAATATGATATTTGTAATGATCTTTGTCAAATCCCCATTTTAAACATATGAGTCTCAAAAACTTATTAATATTTTTGAGCAAAATTCTTGGAAATGGAGGATTAGACAACTATCAAAATCAATATCATACTAAGATAGAAATTGTATGTATATGAACCAAGATACAAACGCTAAGTAAAACGTATAAAGGTAAAGTTTAAAGAATAGAATCTTCCCTTAAGTGTTAGGTGGAGGAAGTGATCAATTTCCACACCATTGTGTGTGTTGAGTTGAATCTTATCTTGTCACTTTCCTTGTTCATAAGTCTTGAACTCCATTGTTCTCGATGTCTCTTGTCAATGGCTTCAAGACGCTTCCGTACTTACTTAGACATTTGAAATAGGTCCCCAACTCATGTTGGGTCCTAGTTGGTTAGTAGAGACATTATTGTCTAACTTAGGTAACCATTGCAATTTGCCCTTTGGTACTACAATTTTTCGAGCATGACATTTTGCAATCGTATGACCTTTGTTACAACAATAATGACAAACAATATGAGGATTACTTTTCTTATGATCCTTTTCAACAAATTTATACTTTTTATTTCTAGGTTTGAACGATTTGTTGAATTTAGACGGATCAACCGCAAAAGTAATCTCCGGCTTGGATGGTTCTTTTAACTTATCTTGTAGCTTTCGTAAGTCTCTACGTAAGTAAAAGCATCCATCAGATCAGGTATTATTGTTACCACAACTATCATAAGTCACAAGAGATTTTTGAATCAAAGACTCTTTGAGGGCTTTCAACTCATGTTCCGTTTCCGAAACTTTTGCCTCAAGGTATTTATTGACTTGCATTAAACCTTTTAGTCGTTGAAAAGCCTCTTGAGTTTCTTTGTGTAGTTTTTCAAAAGCGACTTGTAATTCATGATATTCCAAAAGAGTATATGAGCTAGAGGGATTTTGGTTTACCTTTTTAGGAGCAAGTTTCTTACGATCGTGGGATGTCAAGCACACATTTGCCAACACATCTTCACCACTTGAGCTAGAGCTTGATGATGAAGAGGAAGATGAGCTTCCGCTCTCCCATGCAACATAGGCTTTCTTTCCCTTATGCTTGCTTCTCTTTTTGAATGAAGGTGACTCTTTCTCCTTTCTCTTGAGCTTGGGACAATCCGGTTTGAAATGACCGATTTGTCCACATTCATAACATGCTCCTTTCTTGGAGTACCTAACATCTTCATTCCTCCGACGGTAACCACTATCTTTCCGATACTTCTTAAGATTGTCATCGGAATGCCTTATCCCATTCTTTCTCATATACCTATTGTAGCGTCGAACGAAGAGCCCCATTTCCTCATCATCGGAATCGTCTTCGCTTGAGCTACTTTCCTCATGCTCTACCTTTTTAGACTTGGTAGACTTGGATGTGGAGGTATTTAGAGCAATGGACCTCTTATCCCTTTCCTTTTCCTTCTCCTTGTCATTGTGCTTTCCCTTTTTATCACTTTTCTCATGCCTTTCTAACAAGTTTAGTACTTGTTCATGTTCCGTAAGCTTGCCAAATAAAGTTGTAAGACTCAAAGTAGTAAGATCATTAGCCTCCTTAATCGCGGTGACCTTTGGTTGCCAACTCCTACTAAGACATCTTAAAATTTTGTTAGTGGCATCTTGATTTGTGATTGGCTTTCCCAAACCGTGTAACTTGTTGGTTATTTTAATAAATCGTTGTTGCATATCCTCGATGGTTTCACCATCTAGCATATGGAACAGCTCAAATTCTTGTGTTAATGTATTAATTTTGGATATCTTTACATCATTGGTACCCTCAAAGTGACTAACCAATGTGTGCCACATTTCCTTAGCCGATTGACAATGTGACACATGATAGAATTGATCAATCCCAAGGGATGATATTAAAATATTTTGTGCCTTTGCATCGTAATTGACCTTTTTCTTTTCCTCTTCCGTCCATTGTGCCATAGGCTTATTGTCGACAATGCCATGAGGATCCGTGATAGTTGGAACAAACAGACCATTCTCAATGGCATTCCACACTTCACCATCAAAAGAATTGATGTGAATACGCATACTACTTTTCCAATAGTCAAAGTGATCGCCATTGAATATAGGAGCCCTATTATACGCCCCTTTCGGTGCAAAAGCCATGTTTTCTAATAATTGGCACAAATTACTCGGTTTAATCGTTTAAAATCGAACCGGGCTCTTGATGCCACTTGTTAGACTACTAGGCTACCACTTAGAAGGGGGGTTGAATAAGTGGCTTCGTTAATCAACGTCAATTTAAAAAATATTTGATTAAAACGAATGCGCGGAAGTACCACCGGATCGGTAGTCTACTTTGCACCTTTTGACCAAAGGAAAGATAGTATAGCCTTGAACGAACTAGAAAAATTATCGGAACGCTTAATGCAAAATATCCAAGTTTAATCGATTAACAAAAACAGTCCCAAGCAAGATATATGATTCGATATTCAAATTCAATCACAATCAAGATAATAACAATTGAACCTTTGTGTACACTTACGAACACAAAACTTCAATTGACACAAAATATAAGCGAATTGCGTAAAGTAAGAATTTAAAGCAAATCGACACAAAAGAGTTGATTAGGGAGTTCCCCGGATTTCGCGTCGTCCACGCGTTTGTCCGAGTACGTCTCCCCCCAAATAATCAAACGGGTAATTTTAGAGTATTATTGATTAAAAACAGTTTGAACACAAGTGCACAATTTACAATGAATCCAATACACCTATATTGACTCAAAAGTAAAACTATGATAAACCTCAATCGACGAACGAATCTTCACCCTCTGATTTCAACGATTTTACCCGTGCAACTCCTTGCAACAATCGTCCAGCTGAGTCCTTCAATTCTTCTCGATTGATCCTCAATCGACGAACGAATCTTCACCCTCTGATTCCAACGATTTTACCCGTGCAACTCCTTGCAACAATCGTCCAGCTGAGTCCTTCAATTCTTCTCGATTGATCCTTCAAGATATCGAACAATCTTGAATCCCTAGCGAGCAACCAAACCTCCTTCGCAAATCAACCCGATCACGATTCTGATTCACCGCGAATCGTACCGAACGTTATCGACCAAGCGTACAACTTCTATTGGATTGATCCCATACTCAATCTTCAATGATTGCAACTTGATGGAAGATGATGATCTTGTGAAGGATACACTTTGATCCCAATTTTTCACCCAAATTGTATCCAAAGTGTTTCTCTCAAAGCACTCTTGCTTTCTCACTGGTTCTCACTAGATTTTTCTCAGTTGTGTTACTAACAAATGATCACACACATTGCTATTTAAAGTGAAAATAGAATGAGCAAATTTGGGCATAATTTTTCAAACATGTATCGATACAAATGAGCATTTGTATCGATACAAATGCTTTGACCAACGTTAAAAATGAAATTTTTGACCTTTGTATCGATACAAACACGGGTGTGTATCGATACAAATATCAGAATCTTGAAAATCTTGACTGATATGTATCGAAGCATGCAAGCATGATTCGATACATCATCAACTTTCTAGATTTTGAGGACATACAGATGTGTATCGATACATGCAAGCATGCTTCGATACACAGGTGATGTTCTGTCTCTGAAAGACCACTTTTGTATCGATACAGACTATGTATGTATCGATACAAAATGCACAAAATCAGATAGAAGTAATTTCAGGACATTTGTATCGATACACCAATGTATGTATCGATACAAAATACCTAAAAGTCAGTTTTTCAAGTTTTAGAAAATAGTTCTTTGTTGTCAAGTCATTTGTAATGTTGCCAAAATATGTTCAATCCTATTTTCATGTGTTTTGACAATTATTAAAACATGAGGATGAACTGGTGCACTTACAAAGAACTTCTTGGAGCTGGTAAGAATAGATTCTGGAGTAAGAGTGCCCAGGAGCATGGTAGTTGGTGTACCTAACTGGGATATTTTCAAAGGCCCAAAGCAGATCACTAAGTCTAAGAGAAAACCTCAACCTGTTGAACAAGAAATTGTTGAGGAAGGCTCCAAAGAACAATCTGGAGATAAGGATGATGCTGCTGATGTTACTGATCAAGTAGATAGTGGTACTGAAAGATTGGCCACTGAAGAGAATGAAGGAGTCACTGATGAGCAAGTGACTAAGATAGCTCAAAGAAAAGCTGTTCAGGAGGAAAGAAGATCCAAGAAGAGGAATGAGAGGCCTGAAGATGCAGAAGAGAATCAACCTTCCAGAGCTCTAAAAAGGAAAAAGACAGTTGTTTCCAAAGGTAAAATAGATGAAGAGGTTCTGGTATTTCCTTCTGATGTAGACGCTGAGATAAGACAAATGGAATACTTGTTCAGCCAATCTTTAAGGATTCTGGGTAACCACTTGAAATCTAAGATTCAAGGAAGAGGAATGACTGCTGTGAGGGATTTGTTTGATATAGCTGAAAGATCACGTGCTCCCCGCCTCACATTCTACAATCATGAAAAAGAACTTGAACGTTTAGCAACTTTGGATGTTGAGTTTAAGAAGCTCTCAAGGAATGCATGTGAAGCTGCTGCAAGGTTGGCTAGAGAAGAAGCTACGTATGAAAATATGGTTTTAGCTACTGAGCAGGCTTGGATAGCTGCTGCAGCAGAGCAAGTTCTGAAAGCTGCTGAGAGAGTAGTTGGAGAAGAGGCATGTTATGCAAGTCTGATGAATGATGCTGATCAGGCTAGAATGGCTGAGTTTGAACATAAGAGGCTAGCTGATCAAGAGGCACTTAAGTTGATGGTAGATATGGCTGTTCACATTGCTGAGGTTGAGACAAATAAGATCAAGGAGAATCTAGCATCTGAAGAGGACTTTGTAATGCTTGATCAGAACCTAAGTGGTGAAGACTCTGACTAGGGTAAGAAGCCTATTGTTGATTCATCTCCTCCCAGATATCCACCAAGACTTGTTCAAGGCTCTTCCTCATCTGCCATACCTTCAGCTATTCAACTGGCTCTAGATGAGATCAAGAGTGATTTAAGAGAAGAGCTGAGAAATGAAATGGATGAGTTTAGGGCGGATATAAGAGAAGATATGAACAGATCTGGTGAAGCTACTAATAAGAAGATAGATGCAATGATGGATCTACTTCTGAAGCTTACTCAACAACAACTCAAACCATAACCTTATGTTTGAGCACTTGCTTGTATTCATGTTTTATGTAATTCGTTTGGATATTTTCTTCATGGTTAATTAAGCTTCTTATTATCCTTACTTGTGTGTGTGTATCTGAATGTGTGTTATTTTTTTTTTACTTTTGTTTTTCAAAATTAAAAATATATTCTCTTCTTATGTCTGATACTCTTGTGGATTCTGAACCTAGTGTAAGGTGTTGGAGAACATCTTGTTTTTAACTTATATAGGATTTTGAAAACCTAAGGTTCCCCCACATCAGTATTCCTGTTTACTCATGAAATAGCTTCTTAGTATTATAGCCTGTTTATAAGCGGGGCAACAATACCGAATGAGGCGTGTCTGGTAACTGGTTTTCTAACGTTTGAAAAGAGTATATAAAAGAAACATGCTCAAAAAGAAAGAAATTTATAGCAGGAACCCTTTATTAAAATTATTGAAGAAATTCTTTATTACATAAGATAATGAGATCCTACTTAGAATCAACGTCAGCAGCCTCTGGCTTATTCTTCTTATGCTTCTCACTAACATAAGAAAGTAGGTCACGCAGGGCTTGCTGAGCTTCAGCTTGATACTCTTCGTACGGCTTGTCATCATCATATGTCCATAAGAATTCTTCCAGGTCAGAGCCTATTTCTTCAAGCTCTGACTCTGTCAGAACCACCTCTCGCTTATTTCTTTCATAGCGATGCCTGTTTTCTTCGCAGCGCCAGGGCTCTGCTTCCTTCTTGATCACTTCTTTAGATCCTGAAGCATCCTTCGTAGCTTGCTTTTCCATTGTGTGTTTCTTATGATGCTCTTTGATTATTCTGTATGAATAAAATGAGAAGAATCATCTCTTTTTATAGTGCTCTCAAGCTTTCTTGTCTACCTGGGAATCAACACAATTCATTTAATGAATATAGTTGTAACCATTTTTTTTTACTTGAATGTCTTGTTTTCTGCGCTTTTTGACTGATGACAAAAGGGGGAGTAAGAACAGCGTTAAAATTAATAATAATTGATTTTTTTTTACTGCTAAAGAACTGAAACTGTTATACTCATATCAATTTCTATCCCTTCTGAACTATCGTTATGTGTTTCATTCTGAACCTTATTGAAAGGGGAGAAAATTTAAGAACCTAAAATTGATTTTCATAGATAATATAAGAGAAGCTTGCAAACCTCCTCTGAACATTATCCGACTCTAAGAAGCAAAGCTTACAAAACTATGCTCCTGAGAGTCAAATATGAAAATTAATGTTAAGTTGATAAATTAACTCTTAAACTGTTTTAATTACTTATGGATAAGACTTAGGGGGAGCTTACAAACCTAACCCTATAGATTATCAGACTCAGGGGGAGATTGCAAACCTTTGAAATCTGAAGTCAACATAAATAATTAAATCAACAACAATTGAATTTTAATGCTTTAGTTTGTCATCATCAAAAAGGGGGAGATTGTTGGAACAAAGTGGGTCTGACATGAACCTCTAAGATTTTAAGTGGTTTTGATGATAACAAAGTATTAAAATTGCAATTGGTATTACTAATGATTATTCTAGTGTGCAGAATTATAAGTTAAAATTCATTCAGAAGCACTATGAATAACAAGAGAGAAGCCATGCTTTGAAGCTCTGAAAGCGTATCGCTGTTCATCAGAAGCTTAAATTTTGCGTGCTGAAGATAATGCTTCTGAGGACCAAAGCTAGAATCTGAAGAGTTCAGAAGCTGAAAACCTTAAGAAGCTACGACAACAGTATCTAAAGCAAAAGGAATTTACGTCACTCAAGAACTGACAGAACCAGAATCAATGTTTGAAGAACAATCTACTTCAAGGCTCTGTCACATCCACAGGAAGGAATATAAGTGGAGCGCATTTGAGGATTGTACTATCGTACTATTATTACTCAAAATGGATGAGTGATAATTTGAATTGCAAGGTAGTGGAATTGGATTTCTTTGCTAAAGAAGGCAATCTACAGCTAGCAACTGTACGAGCATATTCCAGCTGGCATCTTATCTCTCTACAACGGTCATCATCTTCCTTCAAGTATAAATAGAAGACTCAAATGGAAGAAATGACTACGGTTCTATTACTGCGTTTAAGGCTCTGAAGCATTCTGACATTATTGTTCTATCTGTCATTCAAGTCTTAAAGCAATTTGCGTTGTATTTTGTAAACACCTCTGATAGTATATCAAGTGTTCCTTAACATTCATTCTTATTCTTAAGTTTGTTTGAGAAGTCTCTTGTTAAGTGTAACTTGAGCATTTGAGAAGTCTCTTGTTTAGTGAAACTTAAGCACCTGAGAAGTCTCTTGCAAGTGTGCTTGAGCAATTTGTAATCTTGAGTAGATTATAGTGAAAAGCTCTTGTTAGTAACAAGGGGACTGGAGTACTCTCGATTTGTGAGAGGAACCAGGATAAATTTTGTGTCTTTCTTTCTCTCTCTCAGTACCCTTCCTTATCTTGTGTTTATTTCCGCTGCAAACTTGTTTTTATTTCGAAAAAGTTTTATTTCTAAAAACACAATTCAACCCCCCCTCCTTGTGTTTTTCCACCTTCAGGTGCTTATGAGCTAAGTTTTATGGTAAGAAAAATTCTCCTTTCTCATTTTCTCTCTTTGGCCGTGAGGCCTTGTTGATTGTTGGGAGGAAGTTTTAAATTTTTCCTTGGTTAATTTCGTTAGATCCATGAGAGTTAGTAAGTATCCATGCTAATTAGAGATAGATTTCATGTGTGAATGCTACAAGATCCATGAGAGTTAGTAGCTAGGGTTTTTGAGAAAAAAATCTTAATTGATCAAGAACATGAATTTTTGCTTGGTGTTTGTGTTAATGATGTTGTTTTTGAGCTTTTAAGTAAAATGGATATGTGATAAATGGTTTGGTTTTGAGAAACAAGAAAAAAATATTTGTTGTGTTCATGAGAAATTAGGGAAAAACATTTTGATTTATGGATTGTGTTATGAAAATGTTTTGTTCATTCAATTAAGTTATTTTGGGAACTTAATGAATTATTCTATGCTTTTGAAATGAAAGAAAATTGGAACTAGCTATATTGTTGTTGTTTTGGCCGTGGCCTTTATTTGTGGTTGTATCCATGATGTTTCAAATTTTAAGTCCTAGTTGAGAGACAATGATCATGGTTGTGAAGGGTTAATTAATGTGGTTTTGTATGGAAAGAACACTAGTAACTTGTGATTTAATTGCACAAGTGAAAATTTGTAAAGTTTTGAAGGAAAAAAATTGTATTCTTTGATTCAAATGAGTTGGTATGAGAACTTGATCATTCTTGAGAAATTTAGTAATAATTGGAGTGTTTTAAACTATGTTTGTTTTGTGAAAAAACAATGTTTTGGTGAGATCCAAAAATCTGGTCGAAAATATTTAAGGGCCTTTAGGTTATTTTAAAATTGTTTTGTGACCTAGAAACTTAACCATTTGATCCGTCTTTTCGAGACGAAGATTTCGGCATATAACTCATCTCGATCGGATAAAGATTGAATGATTTATGACCATTTTATTTGAAAGGAAAAACTTGTAACTTGTGGCGCAAGTAAACTTTTATTTTTGTGAAAATTTTCAAAGAGTTTTTGGGTTGTTTTCAAATGGTTTTAGTATGTGAAAATTGATTGCCTTGGAGTTAGGAATCAAAGTGTTTCTTAGTTTGTTTTGAAACGAAAATATTTTCGCGTAGCGAGAAATAGTGCAATTAACTTTGGGAATTTTTAATCGCTATAAGGGGGACTCGTAATCACTATCCGAGAGTGTGAGAAAGTACCTTAAACCCCCCTAGTTTTTAGAGAACAAGTTTCGTTTCGATAGGATACGTTGGGAGTAATTTATTGATTGTACGCTGCTTAATTTTAGGAAGCGCGAGTTGTAGAATTATGCGAGAAAAGTTAACGGAAGCTTGCTGAGGTAAGGGCACCTTTCTTTTTGTCTTAATTCCGTAACAGCATGTGTGTATGCTTTGTTTGTGGTGTGTTTTGAGTGCTTGACATGTATGTGTGATGTATTCTCGGGATGAGAAAGTGTTTATAATACATGTGTTGTTTACATATGATTGTGATAATATATGTATGAACATGTGATTGATGTACATATGATTGTGAGAATATATGTATGAACATGTGATTGGTTTACATATGCTTGAGAGGTATGTATCTGTTGCATTAGCATATAAGGGGAATCGTATGCTCATGCATTCATAGCAAGTGGTTATCGGGAATGGACCACGGGGTGCGATTATCGGGAATGGATCCACCTTAATCCTGCGGGATTTATTGAGTCCAATACGTGGTTATCGGGAATGGACCACGGGGTGTGATTATCGGGAATGGATCCACTCTAATCCGTTGGGATTTTATTGATGCCCTGCGGGGTTTAGTAGGTGGGACCTACGACTCTCTGCGGAGAGGTTAAATTCCGGAATTCATGCATGTGGCAGCCAGTGATTGGTGTCACGATCATGTAGAGTCTGCATTGATAGGTTATGTGTGCATTTAATTATATTATGTACGTTGATGTGAAAATGCTATATGTTTACTCGTTTTCCGTATTGTTATTTGTATTATGTGTTACTTGTGGTGACCCTTACAATGAAACATGAACGGGTTATCCCCACCTAGACGATGGTTTTCCGTCTGAGACCGTGGGTCGTGAGGACGGTGGTGGCTTCTTTGGCCCTCAGTGATCGTGTGACGTTGTGGTCACGTAGGTGTTTTGTGTCAGTGGGTCTGTACACTGTGCTTTTTGGTTAGGCTTAGTATTATTCTGACTGTAGTTGGATGACTGTATATTATACTAATATTTGCACTTAAACTGCTTTAGCCGTTTGGCGGTGTGATGCATAGAGTTCATAACATCTTGTGTGTATTTGTTATGAACTAGAACGCTATCTTGTGGGACTGTAATTATTCAGGTACCATACTTTGCTTCTCTGAAGCACTAATGTTTAATTAGTCCTATTGTATGATTAATGTCGGCTCATCACGAAAATTTATGCGCACTCTGTTTGTTTAAAAAAATAAATAATAATGCCCCTTTTAGCCTTTGAAAATCGGGGTGTTACAAGTTCCCCACCTCCGATTCTCAAAATAAGTAAAATAATGTTAAAAACAGTGGTATTTCACTTTCGGTGTTCTAGCTCCCACTTATCATACAACCCTATAGTTTCTGCAGTTGCAAACTGTAGGTTGATCGAGGCACCCAATTCCTATTCTTCAATTGCCACCAGCTAGAAGTTGATCGTCCGCCGCTGCATATGCTTTGATTGTTGTCCTCTTCCGCTGCATATGCTTTGATTGTGATGAGTTAAGCTTTTTGTTATAATAAGCCTGTTGAAAGATCCCCGCCTCCCTGATGAATATATACACTAACCATCCTAGAGATATACTGATATACACAATGTTCATCATCAAGGAGGTAGAAGAGCTCTAAACCAGATTTCACAATTGCTCATCAATCGCCTCGATCCGATTGATCCTTCAATCATAAAGGTACATAATTTATTGTGTTTCAATAATATTATGCCATATAATTGTATCGATGATGTGAGTAAAAAATTATAATGATTGTGTCTATGATTTTGGTTCACTCTATTAAAATTTCCAACAAAACTAACAGAAAAAACTAAACGAAATTATAATAAATATCATCATTTATAGAGAATAATTAAAATAATATCGTCACTTAATATTAATAGCTAAATTATAACAAATATGCATAAAAATTAGAATACAATTAGTCATGTGAGCTTAGCTCACTTGGTTGGGACATTGCATTATATCTATAAGTCGAAGTTCGAACCTCGGTCATCTCACTTATCCAATACATGTTTTATTAAATTCACCGTCAGATTGAAAAGTTATACCATGTAGGTGAGAAGTATAACATTATCCAAATGTTATATATAAGATCAAATTACACTGATGTATAACGTTACATTTGATTAATATTACACGTACCGTTCAATAATGTTTTAATGAAATAAATTTTACAACATTCATCATTAGATTGATAATTTACATCATATAGATCATTAATTTAATTTTTTATAGTAATATAAAATTATGGGTTAATAGGTGCTTACCCCGTGTAATGTGGGCATATTTTGATTTACCCCCTGTAATATTTTTTTTGGATTACCTTATGTAATGTGAAGATTTCATCATTTATCCCTTCATTGAATATGTGAGTTTAAGATTCCATCATTTTGCCACCTGTAATGTTAGCGAATTTTGGTTTACCCTCTCATTGGGCATGTCATGTCATCACTTATATGGAATCTTAAAATATTATAGGGGGTAATAAAAAAAATAATATTACTGGAGGGGTAAATCGAAAAAATAATATTACAGGGGGTAATCAATTTTTCATTACCGGAGTAAAACAAAACATGCCTACTTTGCATGGGATAAAAGTCTATTTATCCTAAAATTATTTGACGTGTTACTGAGAATCACCACGATTAACAATTTATGTATTTTTATTGAACATCGTTAATTTAAATGAGTAATTAAAATAAGTTATTTCAAACTAGCCGCCGTGCCCGTTTGTGTGATCGATATTCTCTTTTTTTTTATTTGCTATGATCGAAATTCTCTATTGTGCAAATACAAATAACTACTTAATCTTTTTTTTTATTGGACTTAGTTAATTGATAACTACTTAACATCCTTTTTTGTTGTGGCTAGTTATTAAGAAGAAAAAAAAATATTTTTGTTTTACTATAAAAAAAACTGAAAACATACTTTTATGTGGAAGTTGTGCTTAGTTATTAAGAGAAAAAAAAATTACTAAAAAAAACTGAAAATCTATTTTTATGTGGAAGTTATTTTTCAACATATACAAATATTTAGTTTTTTTTGGTAGTTTTTTTTAAGGGTAAAATAGGTATAATGAAAAAGTCATCCCAAAAATATGTATCCTTTTTATATATAGTAACTAGTTTTGAGACCCGTGCATTCGCACGGGTCTATTAATTTTTATTTATAAAATATTGTGTTCTTTTTTTGTAAAATTTATTAAATTAATAATTGTTTTGATTAAAGTAATTGTCCCGTGTATAATTTTTGTGTAATAAATTATAATTAATAATAACAAATATTTATTATTCAATTCCTTTTTTATTAAAGTAACTATCCCGTGTATGATTAAATTTTTTTTATTAAAGTAATTGTCTCGTGTATAAATTTTTGATTCAACTCCTTTTATGTATTAGTGATAAATATTTTGTCTTGTGTTTTTTGTTATATTTATTATTGATGAGAATTCATTCTTCTGTTGTTTAAAAAAAAACTATTTGTGAAAGCTCATGTCCATTGACTTTTTTTTTATATTTAAGATCGATATTATACTAACGTAAAAACTTAATTTAGAATAAAATATTTAGAAAAATGTTTAAAATATTATTAAAGTATAAGTGATGTCATTGTGCTCTTTCTTGTAAAATTTATTAAATTAATATTTCTTGATTAAAGCAATTGTCCCGTGTATGATTTTTGTGTAATAAATTAAAATTAATAAATATTTATTATTTAATTCCATTTTTTTTATAAATTCCATTTTTTTATTAAAGTAACTATCCCGTGTATGATTAAATTTTTTTTTATTAAAGTAATTGTCCCGTGTAAATTCGTAAGTTTTTTTTACTCATGTTAATTCATAAGTTTTCACTAACAAAAATTATATCTTTATAAACTTTTTATGTTTATGCCTTTTTTTGTTCAATTTTATTTATTTCATGCTTATTTTTTTTACATTTTTTTTATGTTTATGCCTTTTTTTGTTCAATTTTATTTATTTCATGCTTATCTATTTTTCTTTTTTTTGTACGTATTTTAGTTTTATGTTTATGCATTTTTTTGTTTAATTTGATTTATTTCATACTTATCTATTTTTTTTCCTATTGTTATTGTAGTTTTCAATGCTATTTTTATGGTAGATTGAATTTATACTTATCTTATTAAAGTTAAAATTACATTGAAAGGCATAAAACTTGGACCAACGTTAAAAGTGCAAAGGACAAAATTGATTTTTTAACGTAAGTTTCTTTTAATATATTGTAAGTAGACTAGTTTTGAGACCCGTGCATTCGCACGGGTCTATTAATTTTTATTTATAAAATATTGTGTTCTTTTTTTGTAAAATTTATTAAATTAATAATTGTTTTGATTAAAGTAATTGTCCCGTGTATAATTTTTGTGTAATAAATTATAATTAATAATAACAAATATTTATTATTCAATTCCTTTTTTATTAAAGTAACTATCCCGTGTATGATTAAATTTTTTTTATTAAAGTAATTGTCTCGTGTATAAATTTTTGATTCAACTCCTTTTATGTATTAGTGATAAATATTTTGTCTTGTGTTTTTTGTTATATTTATTATTGATGAGAATTCATTCTTCTGTTGTTTAAAAAAAAACTATTTGTGAAAGCTCATGTCCATTGACTTTTTTTTTATATTTAAGATCGATATTATACTAACGTAAAAACTTAATTTAGAATAAAATATTTAGAAAAATGTTTAAAATATTATTAAAGTATAAGTGATGTCATTGTGCTCTTTCTTGTAAAATTTATTAAATTAATATTTCTTGATTAAAGCAATTGTCCCGTGTATGATTTTTGTGTAATAAATTAAAATTAATAAATATTTATTATTTAATTCCATTTTTTTTATAAATTCCATTTTTTTATTAAAGTAACTATCCCGTGTATGATTAAATTTTTTTTTATTAAAGTAATTGTCCCGTGTAAATTCGTAAGTTTTTTTTACTCATGTTAATTCATAAGTTTTCACTAACAAAAATTATATCTTTATAAACTTTTTATGTTTATGCCTTTTTTTGTTCAATTTTATTTATTTCATGCTTATTTTTTTTACATTTTTTTTATGTTTATGCCTTTTTTTGTTCAATTTTATTTATTTCATGCTTATCTATTTTTCTTTTTTTTGTACGTATTTTAGTTTTATGTTTATGCATTTTTTTGTTTAATTTGATTTATTTCATACTTATCTATTTTTTTTCCTATTGTTATTGTAGTTTTCAATGCTATTTTTATGGTAGATTGAATTTATACTTATCTTATTAAAGTTAAAATTACATTGAAAGGCATAAAACTTGGACCAACGTTAAAAGTGCAAAGGACAAAATTGATTTTTTAACGTAAGTTTCTTTTAATATATTGTAAGTAGACTAGTTTTGAGACCCGTGCATTCGCACGGGTCTATTAATTTTTATTTATAAAATATTGTGTTCTTTTTTTGTAAAATTTATTAAATTAATAATTGTTTTGATTAAAGTAATTGTCCCGTGTATAATTTTTGTGTAATAAATTATAATTAATAATAACAAATATTTATTATTCAATTCCTTTTTTATTAAAGTAACTATCCCGTGTATGATTAAATTTTTTTTATTAAAGTAATTGTCTCGTGTATAAATTTTTGATTCAACTCCTTTTATGTATTAGTGATAAATATTTTGTCTTGTGTTTTTTGTTATATTTATTATTGATGAGAATTCATTCTTCTGTTGTTTAAAAAAAAACTATTTGTGAAAGCTCATGTCCATTGACTTTTTTTTTATATTTAAGATCGATATTATACTAACGTAAAAACTTAATTTAGAATAAAATATTTAGAAAAATGTTTAAAATATTATTAAAGTATAAGTGATGTCATTGTGCTCTTTCTTGTAAAATTTATTAAATTAATATTTCTTGATTAAAGCAATTGTCCCGTGTATGATTTTTGTGTAATAAATTAAAATTAATAAATATTTATTATTTAATTCCATTTTTTTTATAAATTCCATTTTTTTATTAAAGTAACTATCCCGTGTATGATTAAATTTTTTTTTATTAAAGTAATTGTCCCGTGTAAATTCGTAAGTTTTTTTTACTCATGTTAATTCATAAGTTTTCACTAACAAAAATTATATCTTTATAAACTTTTTATGTTTATGCCTTTTTTTGTTCAATTTTATTTATTTCATGCTTATTTTTTTTACATTTTTTTTATGTTTATGCCTTTTTTTGTTCAATTTTATTTATTTCATGCTTATCTATTTTTCTTTTTTTTGTACGTATTTTAGTTTTATGTTTATGCATTTTTTTGTTTAATTTGATTTATTTCATACTTATCTATTTTTTTTCCTATTGTTATTGTAGTTTTCAATGCTATTTTTATGGTAGATTGAATTTATACTTATCTTATTAAAGTTAAAATTACATTGAAAGGCATAAAACTTGGACCAACGTTAAAAGTGCAAAGGACAAAATTAATTTTTTAACGTAAGTTTCTTTTAATATATTGTAAGTAGATAGTAATAGATATGTTACATGGTCTTTTATAAAAAATAATAGACCAAAATTAAAATCTACAATTTAGGAGTTTTTTTTTTTTAATGTTAATCTAAAAATTTAGAGTTGACTAGAGTTCAAATAATTTTTAAAAAATCACTAAAAAAAATTGGATAGACTAAAAATATTAAAATCAGCTTACAAAATTTATATTTATGATTTTATGTGAAAATATCACTTCTCCTTTTTTAATAGTGATATAAAAAAAATAGCGATATCTCCCTGTTGTATAAATATAAAAAAATATTAAAAAAAATATTAAAAAAAAAAAAAAGAAAAAGAAAAAAGAAAAAAAGAGTGATATCTCCCTCACGAAAACAATGATACCAAACCAATCTCAGCCTTACAACGCCATTATCATTTTTGAAGTACCCAATCAGCTTAATGACAATGCAATCGCATCTTCTAGTGGGACCCATCTCAATCGGTGCCCATGCTACTGCCGCTGATTCTAACTACCTCTCCGCCGCGCCTCGCCGCCGGAGATATCTACTCGTCTCAGCAGCCTCATCCTCAGCAATCAACGGCGGTGGCGACCACTACACCTTACTCGGCGTCACCCGTTCTGCTAACGCTGTTGAAATCAAACGTGCTTATCGCCTCCTCGCTCGCAAGGTATTCCAATTATCTTCCTGATTTCTCATTTTCGATGACATGGTTGCAATTTTAGTTATAATTTGCTTTGGAACTGTTTTCAACATTTTTTTGCTCGATGGGGTATTTTGTTTCGTTTAGAATCTACGTTGTAATATGGTGTGCACTTCAACTTGTTGTTACTTGTTTTTAAGCTGCAATGATTAGCAATTCGATGTGAAAAATTAAGTTTAGGAAAGGTGAATTTTAGGTGTCTTTTGATAATTTGTTTTGCTAATTGAGCGTTAAATTTGAACTTATTATTACCATTGTTAGTTGTTACTAACACATGGTAGGACACAATTGGTAGATAACCGGATCACTTAAGTATGTAGTCAGAAATTTGATCTGAGATGTTGTGTATAAAAGAACATATGTTGACAGATGTTAATCTTTTAAATGAATCTCATTATAACTAGGGTTAAACCTCCTATGGTTTAGTGGCATCTTTATGGGTCGGGTTGCTGTCTTCTCCGGTGGTCTGGAAGCTGAAGAGTGTCATTTTCTAAGAATAAGATTAGAAGTGGACCTTAGGTGGTGTCTGTTTTGGTATTTTCATTAGTGTTCCGCTTATATATGGCGCCTTTGTTTTGTTGTCCTTCTTTTACGGGTCTCTGTTCATCTTGTGCAGAGACTTGATTGTTAATAATAATATATTTTCCGTTCAAAAAAAGACCTCCTATGGTTTAGGTCATACCCAAAAGCTTTAACTTTAGTCATTATCCACCACCAAGTATGGATCTTTACTCTATCAACAATCTTCCCCAATGATACTTCCTTTTATCGAAATAATCAGTTATTCCTTTCTTTCTTAATAAACCAATTGCACACCAACTAAATCAATTGATGGAATTTCTAAGCTTTCTTTACATTAGAAAATGAACCACAAAATTGTTGAGCATGAAAATGGGTATTATTAGTTAAAACACTAAAAATCCCCCAACCATTCCAGCAGTAGAGTCCAAATCCTACCGAATATGGGACAATCAAAACATAGATGATTTATGTTTTCCTCAATATTGCAACCTACAAAACAATCAAGAGAATTGGAATTGATTCCCCCATGCGTAAAAAGGCCGTTCTTAGTTGGTAATCAGCTTTTCAACAATTTCCATGGAAAGACCAAGACTTCTAGAGGTGCTAATTTGTTCTGCATGATATCTTTGACATCCTGTAACTCAGGCTCTGAAGATAAAGAATCATGTACAAAGAACTTATACACTCCTTTGAAAGAATAGTGTCATGTTTGATCAAGCCACCAATTCCATCTGTCATCTCTATTAAGCTGCAAAAACACATTAACCAACATCCCTATACATTCCTACAGAGATTCTTCTTCCCAAGCGAATAACCTTCTCCTACATCTCTACCCACCGGCCACCACCCTCCACACCCAACCCTAATCTACACATATCCACAATAGTAATATTTTTATCAACAACCACACTATGAAGGCGCTCAAATCTCCATCTCCACCCACCATCCTCCACACCCCACCCTAATCTACCCTCCAACCGCTGATCACGCCAAAATAAAGTGTTTTCTCAACGTTAAATTGTTAAAATAAAGAGTTTAAGCAAACTCATTTTGCCTATGTGAAATTGACCAGATTTGTACGAGTTTACTTCATATTAAACATATAATATGACATACATACTTATACAATACAATAAATACATCAATAATTTAAAATTTCAACTTAACTATAATGCAAAAAACTTACACGAACGAAACCAAACTAACAAAGAAGAAAATTAACTGAATGTAAAAATTTAGATGAAAATAATAGATAGATCAAAAAGTCTGTTAAAAAATTATCCGTGACTTTACTGAGTTCACTACGAGTCCAGTTGAGTAAACTCGGTTGCATTTCCGAGTTTGCTAATATTCAAATTTATAGTTCAGTCAACTCAAAATTGATTCATAAACTTGCGGAATCATTAACTTGCAATGTTAACAACTCTAGTTTGGTTAACTTAACCGACATTAAAACCTATACTTTGTTATTCGGCTGCTCGACACAATCTCCATTTTCATCTTATGACAACACTAAATGCAGCATAGTAGTAGTATCCGTACCAGCTGCAAGATCTGTTTGGAGTCTTTCGATGCAAACCACGCCATTGAGAGGACTAGCTACTCATTGCTTATTGACTAAGCTTAGGCATAAATACGGAAGAATGATTGTTTTTAAGATTTAGCTCGCTATTTGTTGGTCCTCTTCATGTTCAGTTCAGCTTGAGTGATGGCTTAAACTGGTCCAATTTAGAATTGAATTTAACCATACTGATCTATAAGGGGCAAAGAACCGATACCTGTTCATGTAATTTGGCTTCTTTTCAGTTCAATTAAGTTGTTTGTAATTCAATTTGGTTTTTAAATTTGCTAGTTCACCCATAATTCTACTTCATTTGTGCTACATCATATCCAACTTCTTGCAACATACTAGTACACATTTTGGATTTTCGTGTTTAATTTTTGAATTCTCCATTTTTGTACGTAGAATATATCTTTCAGGAAGAAATTATCTTTGAATTTGGCTGTTTGCTTTAAATAGTAAGTCTCTAATTTATCCCTCAACAGAAAGTTCACGACTATTATTTTGCTGTGATTGCAGTATCATCCTGATGTTAGCAAGGATTCACATGCCTCTGAATTGTTCAAGAGTATCCGTCATGCGTATGAAGTGAGCATTCGTTCGTCAACTTTTCTTACTTTATAGAAATAATTGTCTCGAAACAGGGATTATATTTCATCTTTTGTGGTGACCTTAATGTTTTTTTTTAACAAGGTGGTGACCATGACCTTAATGTTATTTAACAGAGAAAATATTTACATTCTTTTGTGGTGACGTTATTGTTATATTGAAATTTCGCCGTTGAAAGAAAAAAATAATTTACCTATCATTGACTTTTAATGAGTACTTTTGAAAATATACTTACTAATATTATTCTTTATGATATGTATTTCTATATCGTTAAATAGGTACTATCCGATGAAACAACAAGATTTCAGTATGATCGAGAACTTCAATCCAGTCACAAGCCATACCAAGAAAAATGGAGTTACAGCACTGAATTTGAAGACGAGGAGGTAAGAAGATATAGGTGGGCTTACATGAGGAAGAAAATGCGCAGTGAAAGATACTGGGAGCATTACAATATCAATGAGGATTACTACAGCAGTGAAACAGATGAGAAGGAAGATGAAGAAAATTTGAATGAAGAAAGAGGTTCATTTATTGAAGTTATTCGATCAGCATTCTTGTCGCTATTATTATTCCAAACATTAGGATCCCAACTCTCCCTTACATTTAGCAGTCTGACAGCATTGTTTGATAGAAAATTAGACGCCGGCTATAAAGTTGGTTATGTAATTGCGTGGATTTTGGGTGGGAGGGGCGGCGTAATATTAACATTGTTCTTGTCATTTGCAAGTTGGGTTTTTGGGAAAACCAGTAGTAGTGTGGTTGCATTATTTATGGTAGCCATGTGGGTTGGCTCTTCCCTTTCAAGTTATGCACCACTTCCACAGGGTGCTCTGTTAACACTAATCTACATGTCCATTAAGCTGCAATCTGACCAAATATAAAAGGTCATGTCTTTGCTAGCATTTTTTTTTTTCTTTTCTTTTTCTGAATTTGTATGATGTCAATTTTCTTTTCTTTTTTTATTGTGAATATGATTGTATATTATAACACATTTCTGTAAATAAATAAGCCATTTACTGATGATAAATAATAAAGTGTGATATGGTTCTAAGATGGAATATGCAAATTTCAATCATTTCATGTCCTATCTATGCATCTTGCAGCTGCATTGAAGGGGATGGATCTTGAAAATGAGACATAAAAAGACTGAAATTGTTTTTCTAAATTATTAGAATTCTACAAAAGATGTTTAGTCTTTAATAAACCACCAATTAATACCAGAAAAGAAAAAGGAAAATGAAACTCTGATATTTACAAAGTTTCTATCACAAGACATCCATTGGTGAGAGAGAAAAAAAATAAAAGAATTATATGTTACTGCAAACTATGAATTTTTAAGAGCTCTGTGGTTGGACATGATCATTTGAGGACCTCAAATGTTTCCAAAGATACCTTCCACTGGCCATGTCAACGAATACCCAAAATCCATTCTTAATCATCTGAAACCAAAGTAACATTTCTTGTCAGCACAAATAATGAAGTAAACAAGAAAAGGAGAGTATAAAGAAATTGTGGAACTGTGATTACCTCTATGAAACTGAAATGATCCTTATTGGAGGAAGATTTATCGTTGCAGTCGTGATCAGTGAAGTCAATCTCCGGAGCAGTGGAGCTCATGGTGGTCCATGCAAAATAAGCGGCCAAGATGGCGGAGAAGAAGATCAAGATGAACCTAAGAGGACACATTTCTTTCAATTTCAAAGCAACAAATTGATGACAAGCCAAGCACTAGCAGGAAATTCAAAAATTGTATTTTATTTTCTTTGGTGAGCAAGTTCAAGAATTGTATACTATATGTATTGTGAGATGCTAGACATGTTGGGGTTGAGTTGTTTTTATATGATCTATTAAAAGAATAAGTAAAAAAAAGGAGGAAAAGCGCGTTGCCTACTTGCTTTGTACATATCTTTTTGACTTTTCTTTGTGGTTATATTGTTGACCTTAAGAAACATGATGCTTAGTATACATATACATTGTCAAATATGACTATTTCTCTTTGCAAAATGTTGGATTGTGTCCATTGATCTTGATGAAAACTAAATTTAGTCAAAAATATTAAATTGAAGATATCAATTGGTCCATCGCACTAAATAAAAATATAAAAGTGTAACATAAAAATATTGATAAAGTTTTTTTTAATTTGAGTTATGTTAAACAGTGTTCCAAAGCACTAGTCGAAAGTACTAGTTAAATATACTAAAAAAGAAAATAAAAAGACAAAATTAATATTAGAAAGATAACATTTCACTTTTTTTTTAGTTAGTAACATTTATATTTTTAATTTAAAGATAAAGTTTTGGCTAAATTATACTTTTGGTCCCTTAATTTATTTTATGATTTCATTTTGGTCCTTTAATTATTTGTTATTCCATTTTGGTCCTTTAAATTATTTTCGTCCGTCAAATAAATTCTTTTCCGTTAAATTTTGGTAAAACTGTTAATCTCCATCACTGTATTCATAAAATAAAAAGACAAAACTTTGATATTGATAAAGTTTTTTTTTAATTTGAGTTATGTTAAACAGTGTTCCAAAGCACTAGTCGAAAGTACTAGTTAAACATACTAAAAAAGAAAATAAAAAGACAAAATTAATATTAGAAAGATAACATTTCACTTTTTTTTTAGTTAGTAACATTTTACATTTTTAATTTAAAGATAAAGTTTTGGCTAAATTATACTTTTGGTCCCTTAATTTATTTTATGATTTCATTTTGGTCCTTTAATTATTTATTATTCCATTTTGGTCCTTTAAATTATTTTCGTCAGTCAAATAAATTCTTTTCCGTTAAATTTTGGTAAAACTGTTAATCTCCATCACTGTATTCATCACATTCAAACGGATTTGGATCCTCTCCAATTATTCCTCTCATGTTTTGGTCATGTGGTAATCTTAACCATTGATTCAATTTGTTCTCTCACTTCTTAAATATTTTTTTTGCTTTTTATAATTTACCAACCATTGGATGAAGAAAATGAGAGATAACATGAGAGGAATAATTGGAGCCAAATCTCATTCAAACACTAAATCCAGAAACTCATATTCATCACATAAATCACCACAAAAAAAATCCAAAATAAAAAAATAAAAACTAATGACTTTGCTCCCTGTTCCTCTCTGTCTTCTAAGTAGAGCTGTCAATTTAGGGCAAAATAAGTTCATCTTTTTCTTTTGTTTTTTTCTTCTGCTAATCTAACTATTTCTCTCTAAAATTGCAAAATAATTTTTCAGAAGCTTCCTAGTTAACCATTTCAGCCCCATTTCTTTCTCTTCACAACTTCCATTCTTTTTTAACCCACTTCTCTTTCACGTGAAGAATCTTAATCAATCATATGATGGAGGAATTTGGGGTAATTTTCTTGGGAGAATCTGTAAAATCCAGCAGTTGTGATGAATTTATGGGTTTGAATCCAGAAAAAGAATAAACATTGAAGTTTGAAGTTCTAATTTTTTATTTTCTATGTTTTGAACATGATGAATATTTTTGGGTTTTTTTTTTGTCATTGAATGTGATGAATTTGTATGAGTTTTTGGGTTTGGTGTTGAATGTGATGAATATAGTGATCAGATTAACGGTTTTGCCAAATTTTAATGGAAAAGAATTTATTTGATTGACAGGGATAAGTTAAAGGACTAAAATGGAACAACAAATAATTAATGGATCAAAATAAAATCATAAAATAAATTAAAGGACTAAAAGTATAATTTAGTCTAAAATTTATATATTAATATACTTTTGGCCAATCTAATGTTTTAGCATTTTCCTTCTAATTTTTTTATAATATTTTGTAAGACCCGTTCCTAGATCTTGAGCTGGTCTTCTAAAACTGATTTATGTGTGAGGGGAGAGTTTGGAGGGTCGCATCCTAGATCTTAGCCTGGTGTCTAATGGTGGTTGAGATAACCTCACTTTTGCAACCCTTCATGTTTCCTAATGCGCCTTACAATTTTATCAAATATTTCTATCCGTTATTTAGGTAGGGAATACACTTTGTCATTATAATGTATACTATTTAATTAGCGGACGATATCTTTCAAAAATTATTCATCTTTATAACGTCCGCTACTTAAGTAGCGGAAGAGTAGAGCGAAAAATGCGTAAGGCGCGCGAATAACTGGTAGGGTGGCTGAAGTAAGAGTCTGTTGAGATATCTTCATTTCTAGATAAAAATATTATAATTTAATAAATGCTTTTTTAATCTTAATGTTGCGATTAGTATGATATTATTCGATTAACGTTCTATTTAACTACTATTTTTTTAATGATATTAGTAGTAACCATTTTTTTTATACTGGTTTCTCTAACAATTCAGGAATAGTCTAGTCCTCTTGTTCTTTCAGGTAGAGCTGTCAAAACGGGCGGTCCGGCCCGTTTCGGGCCGGCCCATTCGGGCTTCGGACTTTGTCGGGCCGGGCTTAAAAAGCCCGGATAAAAAACGGGCTACAAAATCAAGGCCCGAGCCCGACCCGGTACGGGCTCTCGGGCTTTCGGGCCGGCCCTTTTTAAAAAAAAAAAAACATTTTTAAAGCAATAGATGAAGGATAATGAAAAAAGAATAAATTTAAGTGCCCAATAAATTTGACAATGAGATCACAACATTAATTAATTAAAAATAGGTTGAAATTTATTAGTATTAATGTAAAGTTATTTAAGCTAGTTACAGTTTACGAGTAATTATGTAGAGAAATATTTCACGATCGTGGTTTTATATTTTTAGCATATTTATTTATTTATTTATTTTAATGACACGATAAGTTATTTTTACTTTTAGCTTCTTTTCATTTCCTTATGTATATAATTTGCGTTACTAGTGCATGTATCTAATTTGCGTTACTAGTGCATATTTATTCTCTTAAATGCGCGTTTGATGGAATTGGAAGGTGTGTGTGTTGTGTTGTTGCCGTGTTGTTAACTTATTATGTTTGTGTGGATTTTTAGATTGGTGGTCCAAGTAAAAATATTATAAACATCCTTCCTTGTTTACTCATATTTTTTATTTTTATTTTTATTTATTATAATTAAATCGGGCTTGCGGGCGGCCCGCGGCCCATTCGGGCCGGCCCATATTTTTTGCGGGCTTTATCGGGCCGGGCTAAAAAGCCCGGATGTTAATTCGGGCTAGATTATTAAGGCCCAAGCCCGAAAAAAAATCGGGCTATTCGGGCCGCCCATTCGGGCCGGCCCATTTTGACAGCTCTACTTTCAGGGGAGTTTCACTATAATCAACAAGATTACTTATGCTCAAGAACAAAAAAAATACTTCCCTTTGCTCAAACACTAAGTAAGAGACTTCACATATTCAATCACCAAGAAAGAGATTTCCAAATGCTCAAGTTCACATGATAAGAGACTTCCAATACTGAAACTTTCAGCAAAAGACTTATCACAAACTAACTCAATAAGAATAGTTAGATGTGGATCTGTACTTGATATACAATCAGAGGTACAATCAATACAAAACAGACTCAAGGCTCAAACCTTTAGAATTTCTAAAAAAACAACAATTGATAAGAAATTATAAGTGTCAAATTGTGTTAAGATTTTGACAGAGTTTGGGTATATTCAAAATAGCGCTCAGAGTCTTAATCTTCTTAAAGTCTTCATCTCCTTATACATGTATACATAAGAGAGACGTTGAGAAGACTTTGCACAATCTTGAGTCTTGGAGAAGCTTAAATAAGGATGTTGGAATGTTGTCTCAAATGGATAATGTCGTTGCACAAGACATTTAAAATTCATTGCTAAATAAAGAAGTATTTATTCATTCTTTTTGTCCAAGAAGGTCTGTGTAAATTTTCTCACGTGATCAGAAGAAGACAAACTTGACTCTAACTCTGAAAGTGACAATACACTGACTTCGGATGTTGACGTGCACTTCAAATTTGTCTTCAGGTTTTGAGACCTCAGAGGCCAAGACTTTAGAGTTTGGATACTTTAGAGTTTGATCTCTCCAGACCTCGGATGTTGACGGATTTTAGCTTTATGGACTAAAATAAAAAAGATTTGAACATACAAGGATGAATTCGCAAGAAAAAAGAAACAGGGACTAAAACCAAAAAATCACGAACTTACAGTGACGAAAATGATATTTAAGCCTTAATACTTTGTTATCAACAAAACTCAAGAGTAATTGTTCACAAACCAATTTTGTTCCAACACACTCTCTCTTCTTCTCGGACTAATTTGAAATTTTACAAGGTTGTTTGTTAAGGTTGTTGTTGCTGCAACTGTTCCCTCCCCCTCTCTCTTTCTCTCTCTCTCTCCAACTAGGCTTGAGCATCAGCCAGGTTCAGTTGGATTTGCACCGAAAATCACCAAACCAATAAAAGTTGCAACCATTTAATTTAGACTCAATTCTGACCATCTACATCTTCGGTTTGTTCGCATGTCGGGCCGTGTGGGTGACGACTAGAATGGGTCGGTTATTACATGTTAGATTGAAACCTTGTTTAAAACTAAAAACTCCATTATCCAAAAAATCCTAATTAATTTTCAAATAGTTCAATACCTGGTACACAATATAACAAAGGATATAAAAACTAAATGAGGGTGAGACAATTACTTTGTTTTAAACATGTAGATCTAAAGACAATAATAGATTAAGTAGAAGAGAAATAAAAATTAAAATAGATCTAGAATATATATTAAAATATCTTTCACACTTTCTTCATCAACGTATTATAAACCTGTAAAATATAATATTTTTCTCTTATGTCAAAGGTGGATAAAAATAACAAAGCACGACGATGACCCCCTTGTCATCCAAGTTCAAATCTTAAATTGTGACGTCAAGAGGGTGCTCATAGATTCAGGAAGTTCAACAGACATAATGTACTGGGAGGCCTTTAAAGCAATGCAATTAGCGGGCGAACAGCTCGAGAAATTTTTTCTTTTTACCGGAATAATCTTCATTTGATGGTCACACACATTGAAGCGCATACGAGATTGTGAGTGAGAGAGAGAGGGAGAGAGAGAGAGAGAGAGAGAGAGAGAGAGAGAGAGAGAGGGGAAGAGAAAGAAAAAAATTAATTTACATCTTAACGATTTTTCGGTCGGTTTCAGTTACGAAGAGATCGAATTTTAAAGATTTGCACTCATCTGTATGCAACCGTTCATATCTTATTCTTCACGATTATTGACCCAAGACCCGACCGAATAATTTCAATGTAGCATGGAATTACATTAGCAAATGTCATATATGCATATTATATCCACGTCATCACCACTGACAGTGTAAACAAAAGTATGAGATAATTTGTCAAACAAAACACAAATTTAAGGTCCAAATTTAAAGGATTAATATTTAACATTTCGAACTCAACTTCTACGTATCGACTTCTTTGTGTCTAATTCCTAGACACAACAATCACTCACTTTATTCATTTTGCTTCCCTGTTTTAAAATTGTGTTGGTGGTGGAATCATATGTTTGATTGATTTACTTATATTATTCACTAGACGTTGAGGTTGATAAGTGTGCTACACGTAGAATGCACTCCAATAAGTATAGCCCATATTATTATTATTTTTTAATTAGTCTAGTGATGGATAAGTGGGATGATGATCGGGGTTCGAATTCCGGTCATCTAGATATATAATACAATATCTCTGCCAATTAAGCTAAGCTCACAGGAATAGTGTAGCCCATATTTATGTCAATGGAAAATGTGATGCATGGAACATGATTCTTTTTCTTTTTTCATTTTGTTCTCAAATGATTTTTTCATAAAACCATCCTTATTAATTTTATATTGTAAATATTAATTTATGAAGGTGTATTTTAGCAAATTATAATTAAAAAGTGGTTAAATATATCTAAAAGTGAATGTTGCTAAAACACTCATTGCATATGAATAAAAATCAAACAGATAACAAATTGTGTAATTAATCCTTTCTGTGAAAAAATGTTAAAATAGAGGTTACATAAATAATATAAATACTTTTTAAGATGAACTTAGAGTATCATGATTCATGACTTACAAATTCGTAAAATAAATACAAATTAATTATAAAATAAATAGACACCAAATTTAAAATTTAAACTGAGCACTTAAAATCTTAAGAGGACTTAATTGTGTCATAAGTTATACGAGAGATTTACCATAATGTATTGTAAGTATGACTGTATGGGCCTCAGTTTTCCTCTGTATTTTCTTCTTTTAAATGAAGGAAAAAGGGTGGGGAAAGGTGGGGCTGGGTGACGAAGTTAAAGGAGAAATAGATTAGGATATGACAAGTTCAACAAACACCTCTTTGGAACATTAAATTGGAGTGGTCCAACTTTGGGGTTTAGTAATCTTGAACCTTTTTCTATGATGTCAGGGTTTACCATTAACTTCAAAGTCATGTTAATGAGTGACCTCCGACACTCTTTAAGTATTTTATTTATAAAAATTATTATTCTAAAATGTAACATTTTAATTTTAAGGTGTTAATTTCACTTATTTTTATAAAAACTTTAGAAAAATTAACTATTTAAGATTCTTAAAGAATATCCGGTACCATTTGTTAGCATTTTCCTTAACTAAAACTCGACTCACGAGTAGTATTTCACACTCCACTTGTTTAATAAAGTAGTAGTAACTTTATGCATTAACTTGAATTGACAAAATGTTCTTTTGAAATCAATTGATTAAAAACAAAAAATTAAGGCTCTGTTTAGTAAGCCAAATAAGTTAGCTTTTAGCTTATAAGCTAAAAGCTCTGTTTGGTAATAGTTTTTAAAAAAGAGCTTATAGCTTATTTTACTAGCTTATAGCTTATTTTTCAAACACCATTTCAAATAGATTATAGCTTATTTTACTAGCTTATAGCATATATTTTCTTCCAATTTTAACCCTAATCTTACTTTAATTAAATATTAATTAAACATATCTTTTTTATGTCATTTCATACTTATAAGCTAGTCCAACCGATAATTTTACCAAAAACTACAAATTTAATCAGCTAGCTTATTCGCTATAAGCTCATCCGCTATAAGCTCATCCGCTATAAGCTAGCTTATCAGCTATCCGCTATTTTTTACCAAACAGAGCCTAAAAAGAAAAACTATTCACGAAGAAAAAATGAGCTACGCTCTCGATCCAATGTTTCTTTTTATCACACACTTAAAGAGAGAAATCAATGTGCAGATTATTTTGCTAAACTTAGAGCATCCTCAGATACTGACTTCCTGATCCATGTTTCTCCACCAGAAGGTATTCGTGATCTTATAAGAACTAAAATTTAAAATTGTAATTTTTTTTATTTTTAAAATGTTAAAACTTATTTTAAATCAAAGTTGTTCAATCTCGAAAAAACGACTATAAATTTATATAGATGCAGCAAAAGCTCGACAATATTAGCGGATAGCTGATAAGCTAGCTTATAGCGGATAGCTTATAAGCTAGCTTTTAGCTTATAGCGAATAAGCTAGCTGATTAAATTTGTAGTGTTTGGTAAAATTAGTGGTTGTACTAGCTTATAAGTATGAAATGACATGAAAATGATATGTTTAATTAATATTTAATTCTTTTCAAGTAAGATGATAGGGGTAAAATTGGAAGAAAATATAATAAGCTATAAGCTCATAAGCTACTTGAAATAGCATTTGGAAAATAAGCTATAAGATAGTAAAATAAGCTATAAGCTCTTTTTTAAAAATTGTTACCAAACAGAGCTTTTAGCTTATAAGCTAAAAGCTATAAGCTAGCTTATTTGGTTTAACAAACAGAGCCATTTGGAATCTATTATTTCAAGAAAAAAACTTGTTATATCACAAGTTTGTTTTTGTAATATACTTTTACCATTTAATTTAGGCTTAATTGGTACATAGGTCCCTTAAAGATATTTTTGGTTTCATATTGATCCCTTAAAGAAAAAAAAAATTTAGATCCTTAACTATATGACCGTTAGTCACATTGGTCCTTTCCGTCCAATTTTAACAGAAAATGTAAGTTGTGACATGTAGCAAGAGTCATTTTTCCAAAAAAGAAAAGAAAACAACCGGAAAACCCAAGATCTTCATCATTTTCTTCATCTTCTTCCCTCCTCTTCTTCATCTTCTTCATTCTTCATTATCATTTTAAAAAATTCATCTAACAAAAGTTGATCTTCAAATAAAACTTAGAAGAAGAAATAAAGCTTCAACCCAAAAAATAAAAAATGATCTTATAATTCTTAAAGACTAACAAATTGATATTAAAAAAAAAAAAAAAAGAAGAAGAAGACCCAAACAAATCAAAAACCACACCTGCAGTAAAAAAAATCAGAAACCAACCACCTACTCACCTTCAATGGAGAAGAAACTACAAAACCTTCTCAATCCGATCTTTTTAAAAATGAAAACAAGCCACCCCAATACCTTAAAAGTCTCGTTCAACAAACACTCAACAACCATGAATTCTCTGCTTTTAAAAATCAAATTGTTGGTGTTGTTCATGCTGGTGTTTGATGAATTTTGGATTTGGGTTTTTTATTTTATTTTAATTTTTAGGTTTGATGGTTTGAAAGTGTTTTTTTTTAACGGCTAAATTTTTATTAAAAACGGAACTAAGCGCAAGATGAGCATAGTCCGCAAAGTCAAGTCATACAAAATTCTTCAAAAAGGAAGAATTCCAACACCAATGACATCTAAAACAACAACCTAGAACAATAACAAAAAATGCTCCAAACGGCAAACCAAGACAATTACACCAAATATCATCGCCCACCCATCCTACTTTAATTCCATCTGAAATAAAACGGCAGCCTCGACGCTAAGGAGTGTCCACTCACATCTACTCAAAAAGACCCTCCATCCGACGACGGCACGAGAACTCAACCCGAAACCAAAGCGCAAAACAACTACACAATTGGAACGAAGAGAGAAACTAGCCGCAGAAACAGCCAACAACCTCTAAAAACTACCAAATCCAAAACTAACAATACAACAACGGCGACGTAAAGGGCTAAAATCGTAGATGCGAAAAGCTTTGGAGAAAGGTAGTGGCGCTCCACGGATGTTCCATTGAGAAGGAAAATGGAGATACGCCCAACACAAACAACTCAGACACCGATTCACTCATCACCACCACACCCATCACAGATCCGTCTCAGCCACCCCACCTCATGTTAAATATGTCGCAACCACCACATCCATCTTATATCCATCACATTTACAACCAAGACGGTTTGAAAGTGTTTTAATTTATGTTTTTTGGATTTTAATTTTTTAGGTTGATATGTGTTTTCTAAATTTGTTGAAGATCTTCGTTTAATTTATGTTTTTCTGGGTTTTATTTGAAGATGTGAGTTTTGTTTGAAGATGGTATGAAAATGATGATGAAGGTGAAAAAGAAGTTAGGGAAGAAGATGAAGAAATAGAAAAAACAATTAGTTGATAATGATGCACCGTTAGATACGGTGGACATTCAAAATTCAATGGCTATTTTTTTTCTAGTAAGATCAAACCGCTTAAATTAAAAGATTTAATGAGATCTATGGTAGACCACATTTAATATTGGTCTATCTGATACATTTGGTGTTAAAAACTGACGGAAAGGACCATTGTAACTAATGGTTATATAGTTAAGGGACCAAAATGAAACTTTTTTTCTTTAAGAGACCAATATAAAACCAAAAATATCTTTAGGAGACTTGCGTACTAATTAAGCCTTTAATTTAACACTCTTATTACTTTATTGTTTAACTCTTCGACCTCATAATTCAAATCGATTATCCAATAGTGTTTGAATGGTAGATGTGTCAAATATCCAAGCTTAACTAAAGATAATGAGTTTCTAATATAGTACATTGTAATTAGTACGTACTAAAGATAATGAGTTCCCAGCAAAGTTACATTATTGGTCGCAATCCAATATCATACAATAATTGATTTCAACCGTTAATTTAAATTTAAATGGTCAAAGTCCATAATCAATTTTACACAATAAAACGATTTCAAACATCACAAGCAAAAAGTGGGGAATCCATTATGGTGAGAAGATAACACAACATGAGTTAGAAAATACCATCTTTCTTGGGATTCTAAGTATGGGATTAGAAGTTGATCTCTTTTAGGTGGTTTTGTTTTGGTATTTTCATTGGTGTTTCGTATATATACGTCACCTTTATCTTGTAGCTCCTTTTTTACCAGTCTCTATTCATCTTGTACAGAAATTTGATTTTTCTTATAATAATATATTTGCCGTTCAAAAAAAAAAAAACATCTTTCTTGGAAAACAAAAAACCTATATATACTCCCCTAGTAGTTACCTGTTACACTAATTTGTCTTGGGACAAAGAAGAGTAGTGTGGGAATGAATCTAATTTAAGCTATTAATAGCTTTGTCATATGCAATTACAACACTTTTGGAAAAGATGTCCAAAAACATGTCACGTTTATGTGGGAATCGTGTTGGATTCACGTAATAATTATTTTTTTCTTTCATCACCGGTTTAATCTGGTTCGGAGGTTGTTCTGACATCAAATGGTTTTAGTTTCTTTCGGATTACAATTGCGGAGGATCGAATCATGGTCTTCCTTATCAAATTCGGCGTCAATCACCACCGAACCAAGTAACAATCTGTAGATTCATTTAATAATTAAACAAACCCAAATTAATTTTATACATATATATATATATAGTCACATAGGACATGGTAACCCATATTTTTCCTTTGCTAATTAGTACTCTTTGAAATGATGCTCATAAAGTGTTTGTTGTAATGCTTGAAGGTAAGTTTTCAGAATTCATATATGCTTTCTAGTGTCTAGTTGGTGTTATGAAAGGACTCTAACTAACTACATTTAAGCATCATATTCTACTCTGATTTTTTTTCTGACCAAAAGAATTTTGATTTGGGTCACTTGTGGTTTTTCAGGCATATTTTTTGGTATTTGCAAAATAACAAGGATTTTGCTTTTTTAATTGAATTAGATTCCTTTGTTTGGGAATTCAATTCTTATTCTCTCTTAGTTTTTGAGGGTTCTTAAACCTTGGTTTGGTTGCAGGACTAATTCCATTCACTTGTTTTGCATTATTTTGTTAAGCTTGGTTCAAGATCTCCATCTATATTTCTTGGTATGTTTTCTCAACTCTTGCATTTGTAGTATTTTGTAGCATTAATTATACAATTAACTTGATAATAATGGCTTTATTTTGGATAAACTATGATGACTATCGATACAAAATGCTGACCAAAGTTGAAATAAAGACTTTTTAATGTTAAAAAAATAAATTGTTTTGATTATGTTAATTTTGAAAGATTTGAACCTTAAACATTTTGATTAGGATATTTTTATTTGAAAAATATCTTCCACCTTCATCGTTTTAGCATCACATGTTTTGCATTGAATCTAGAAATGGATGATAAATGGAATGGCTCTGTTGATTTTGAGCTGGGATGCCCTCCAATTTTTTTATATTTGATATAAATAAATAAATATAAAAAATGTGACATTAAATAAATTTAAATCTTTTGTACACACTACAAAATATTTTTAAAAAATAATAATAAAATAAAGAAAATAAAAAAAGTAGAAAAAGTTTCATAATTTTGCGTGTTTTAGCCCCCAAGTTTCAATTGCTTTATTTTAACTCTTTAAGTTTCACAATTGTTCGATTTTAGCCCCCAAGTTTTAATTGCTCGATTTGGCACCCTAAGTTTACATCATTTTGCATTTGCTAGCTCCCGTTGACTTTTATTGACTAAAAATAACTTATATGGCATTTTGAAAAAATAAAATATTTTAAAAATAAATAAATAAATGTTTTAAAATTAACAAATGTTATAAAATCATAATAATATTTGCTTTTATAAAATGTATTGAAAATTGTTTTCTAAGATAAGGTTTAATATTTTTTTAAAAAAATAGTTTACAAAATTTTAAATAAAATAGTTCATAATTTTTTTTTCTTTTTTTTAATAACAAAATTATTTTATAAAACTATATATGATAAAAAATATATTTTATAAGTTATTTAAAAAAATTGTAATTTTTTTAAAATAAATTTACTTTTTTTATTGATTTTTAAATATTTATTTAATTTTAAAATGTCACATAACCAATTTTTAATCAAAATGTCAATGAGGGGCTAGCAAATACAAAAGCGGGTAAACTTTGGAGGCCAAAATCGAGCAATGAAACTGGAGGCTAAAATTGAATAATTGTGAAACTTTAGGGATTAAAATAAAATAACTGAAACTTAAAAAACTAAAATTGCACAATTATGAAACTTGGGAGTCAAAATTACGTTTAATCTTAATTTTTATTAGATTAGATTCGTGGGAAATGATAACAAACTGACGTGTAGTTGAACTGGTTGGATATGTGCAAGGAGGAATGGATAACATAAGCATGAGAAATTAAGAATCACAAACAAACATGGAGGAAATGAGAGATAATTATAGGCAATCTCAACGTTTATACTTATAATTATTCAGAGAGAAGAATGATAATTTTCATTATTTTAGACAAACCATTATAATAATTTACAGTACTACTCTGTATATTTCCATAATATAATTATCCCTCTTGATGTGGGATTCATAATGTTCACGATTATGTGTCATGTGTATTTTGTGTACTCCTTTTATTTTAAAGTGACCGTCACTTTTTATATATATATAAAAAAATTTGAATGTTACTTTAACAAAATATTTGTTTAAAATAAATATCATTTTTATTTTTTAGTGAAAAATTTACTATTGTAGAGACATGAGCGATTTTACACATGGGCAAGTCCGGACAGTTGCCCAAACTTTCGTCAAATTTTTTTGATATTTTTAGGGGTTTGTTTTGGCAAATTAAATAACAACACCCCATTCAAATTAAATAACACTTATTTTAAATCTCAACGCCCCATTTAAATTGCAATTCCCTATGACCATATCGATGAGTACCTTGGAATCATTTTTTACAATTAATCAAGTGACTCCTTGTCTTTCCAATCTTTTGAGTATATCCATATATTCAACAAACATATGAGTTCAGTAGTTAGCCACCGCACCCAGCAACATCTTGAACCTTTTTATAAGTCATGTCACAATTAAGTTTGATCCAACCTTCTGAGGAACATTTACAGGCTATGTTTATGGTGTCCATGCATCCTCCGTAGACCTCTATTAAGGTAGCCGTGCTCATACTTGCTGATATATTTTTCCATCTTGAGGATCACATGAATAGGGTTTTCATGTCTTCGAAAATTGATTTATTTCGCCACTTCCATAAGTACCAACACGCCACCATGCCCTTCTATTTGCACTTCGTACTCATTGTTGTCGAAGTTCTTGAAGAACCAATCCCTGCAATTAAAAGAAAAGAAATTAGTATTATGATCATAAGCTACTAACCTGATCCATATTTGGGTCTCATAGATGCAATCTCTCATGGTGTATGAAAGATTGTTTCATCTCCGTTTTATCCATAGACAAAGTGACAAGAACCAAGTCAAACTCACATAGATTACGTTTCAAATTTGTACCTGAATGAAGATCTAGAGCCTTATATATATTAGATCATATAAACAATTTAATTTATTTTTTTATCAAGTAGTTTAATGGCTAGAAATTCTACCATTGAGGTGGATAAGTGGAATGATCAGAATTCAAACACACCAACTTCTATATATATAATGCAATGTCTTACTAAAGTATTTATTTATTAGTCTTAAGACTTAAAAACTTAAGAAGAGTCTCTTTTACGATGAGATTTTTTCCTACTAATTAATTAATATAGCCTGTATTTTTATTTTTTTAAGAAGTGTAGCCTACATAAATTAAATAAAATTATAATAATAATAATAATAATAATAATAATAATATAATAACGTGACATGAAATCATGATCCGGAGTATATGCCGTGGGAGGTGTATATTTGTAAAATTGAATAATCTATATCCCAAGACATATGTGGCCTCTTATCTTACAATTATGAAGTTATGGATACAATGAACTTAACTCAAACGCAAGAATAGGACTATTTAGCTTTGTTACAGCTTTTTACTCAACAAAAATAAAATAAAATAAAAAAATACTACATGTTGTTCCTTAGTTCCTACCTCACCTGAATCATGCCTCTTCACATAATTTTGTAGCCATTACTATAACCAAATGATCCCACAATTTCCATATGAATACAGATTCCCAACCATTTGAACTTTCTTGATGTTGTACAAAGGTGATTTTCAAAAGATTCTTTTTTTGTTGTATTAGCAAAAATTTTGGCCCTATAGTATCCTATAACGTGTCAAATTTTCAATAAAAATGACATTTTGGTTGTTTAGCTACACATTTCATTCAAAAGCTTTTTAAGGAAAAGTATAATTAAGGTTTATATAATTTCCTGAAATTGTTACACAAAGGAGCATGCTATATATTTCAGTAACAATTTTTCTTCATGAACATTTGAAAGAAGCTAAAACACAAAGCAGGTAACATTGCAATTGCAACTACTATAATTAAATGCATGTCACCACAAAATATAAATACAAATAAATTATATTTAGCCTTATGTATTTTTCTTTTTTTGCTATCATCCTAATCTTTTTATGATTATTTTGGTGACATTGATACACATGGCATGTCAAATTGTTGGCTCTAGCTTATCCATTTTGTTGTATGTGAGATATACCAAACTTTCCTAGTTTATATTTATTGACATTGACTATGGCATTGGCTGCTATTGTGTATTGATATAAATATAGTTTTAAATGTATCTGTTTTCATCTACCAAAAATTTCTATTCTGTAATCTCAATATTAATAAGATTAACACTGCAAGATCTGTTTTCCGCGTCTTGATAAAAGGTTGAATATTGTGTTAGGTTCTTGTAGTTGGCAAAGAGAAAAATGAATGCACTAGCAGCTACCAACAGGAATTTTAAGTTGGCTTCTAGGCTTTTGGGATTGGATTCCAAACTTGAGAAAAGTTTACTCATTCCATTTAGAGAAATCAAGGTAAACAAGCAAAAATGATTCTCTTTGTTCTTGTAAATTTGTTTACTACTCTTGTTTTGTATGTTATGTTTAATGTTATTGTGGTTTTAAATGATGTTGTGATGATATTTCAGGTTGAATGTACCATCCCTAAAGACGACGGCACGTTGCAATCTTATATTGGGTTCAGAGTTCAACATGATAATGCTAGAGGCCCTATGAAAGGAGGAATCAGATACCATCCTGAGGTTATTTATATTCTAACACTAAAAAATCTCACTTACCAAATGGCAGAGTGGTTTTTGCTGCCGCAATCCACTGAGATTCAGTCCTTGTCACTTTGATTCTGACTCTGAATAATTTATTGGACTGATTAGGTTGACCCAGATGAAGTGAATGCTTTAGCACAACTAATGACATGGAAAACGGCTGTAGCAAATATACCATATGGTGGTGCAAAAGGAGGGATAGGATGTAACCCTGGAGAATTAAGTATATCTGAGTTAGAAAGACTTACTAGAGTTTTTACTCAGAAAATTCATGATCTTATTGGAATTCATATGGATGTGCCTGCACCTGATATGGGAACGGGACCACAGGTTAGTACATACTTAGAAATTTCTAAATTGATATTGATATATCTAACTGATAATATAGTTCAGATACATTAGTTATTCAATGAATATGAAAAATTGATTTTTGCTTATATTTGTGGTCGGAGTAGTAATTGACTTTAATATGAACTACTATGATTTTTTGGAATTCAACATTATCTTACTCTGTGCTATGAATGCAGACTATGGCATGGATACTAGATGAATATTCAAAATTTCACGGCTACTCGCCTGCGGTAGTGACTGGAAAACCTATAGTAAGTAGTTTTTTTTTTTTCTAATTTCATTCTAATGGACATTGAATTGAGACCAATTCATACTTACAAAACCATTCACTTTTCTAATTTTTTTTTTTTGTTTCGAACTAGGACCTTGGTGGATCTCTAGGTAGAGATGCAGCCACAGGAAGAGGAGTTCTCTTTGGAACAGAGGCTTTACTTAATGAGTATGGAAAAAGTGTATCAGGACAACGGTTCGTTATTCAGGTATTTTTTCTGCCTTTTTATAAGACGAGACACGCAAATATTTCAAATATGACTCTTATGTTGTGTTTTTGTTCAGGGTTTTGGAAATGTAGGTTCTTGGGCAGCACAATTAATTGATGAGAAAGGTGGAAAAATTGTTGCGGTGAGTGACATAACAGGAGCCATAAAGAATAGCAAAGGTCTTGACATTCCAAGCTTACTCAAGCATACCAAAGAGCACAAAGGAGTAAAAGGATTCAACGGCGGTGATTCTTTTGATCCTAACTCAATATTGCTTGAAGATTGTGATGTTCTAATCCCAGCAGCTCTTGGGGGTGTCATTAATAAGTACTTTTCCCCATTTTGAATTAGTTTTCTATTCTAAAGTTGAATTACAACAAAGGAAAGATCTAAGGCTAATTCCATTTTGATATTCTTTTGGTATGGTTGAAGGGAAAATGCAAATGAAATTAAGGCAAAATTTATAGTTGAAGCAGCCAATCACCCAACTGATCCAGAGGCTGATGAGGTTAGTTTTATATTCATTTTTTTCTTTTTCCTTCTTTTTCTCAAACAAGTTTTAGATTGAAGAAATGAATGCATTTTTTTAACTACCTTCCTAATTTGCAGATTCTAAAGAAAAAAGGTGTTGTGATCCTCCCAGACATATATGCAAATTCAGGAGGTGTTACTGTTAGCTACTTTGAGTGGGTTCAGGTAACCTACGTAGCACCAACACTATTTACTGACAGTGACACAACACTGATACATGTTTTAAATTATTACTAGTGTTTGTGAGTCAATATCAATGTGGTGTCTGGTGTTTGTGTTTTATAACTTATAACTTATAATCTTTGTATTCTTATGTGGTGATTTTTGTGATGCAAAGAACATTCAAGGGTTTATGTGGGATGAGGAGAAAGTGAACAATGAGCTAAAAAACTACATGACAAGGGGTTTCAAAGATGTGAAAGACATGTGCAAAACTCATGAATGTGATCTTCGAATGGGAGCCTTTAGCCTAGGAGTTAACCGTGTGGCAAGGGCTACTGTCCTTAGAGGTTGGGAAGCTTGAGAACTTGTTGCTGCTGCTGCTTTAAATAAAAGAGAGCTTTTAGTCTCAGTTGGCACTTGCACTTATTCTTGCTGTCAAAAAGTTTTTGTTGCTTTCATGTGTTTAGTGAATTGTATTTTCACCTCAAATTTTATCACTGATTAAAGATGAGGGTTCCATCACTTCCATGTACTTTTCTTGGATGAATTATTCCATTTGCTTAGTCTCTAAATTGCTTAAATATTAGGGACTTTGATCCTCTATAGCTATGCAGCTCGGTCCAACCCAAGATCAACCGATTCATAATCCAATTCCATTAATCCATCGATTAATCCATCGGCTGATGTTTGGTTGGCCCGAACTACAATAAGTGTATAGACAAATACAAGTTAGAGATTTTTTTTTTTAACGGCGACAAGTTAGAGATGTCATGGAGGGCACAAAGAGAACAAAGACAAGTTAGAGATGTAGTGAAAAAAAGAAGAAAAAAAGTGCAAATACCTGTTAATAATTCACCCCTTCGGTGTCCTGGAACGAAGCACTAATAATTCAAAATTTTGATAAAAAATTAAGTAAAATTTGATCAATAATTGTTGAACTCGTAAATCAAACTAGAGTTCTTCCCAATAATTTGTCCATTGATAGAGCTCGTTAATCACTTGAATTCAATCACTAGGCCAAAATCACATAATTTAGTATAATTGTGATTTATAAAACTACATTTCTAATTTTTTTTTGTACTTCGATATAATTTTGAATCCTAATAATTAGCCAAAAAAGTAAAATGTGAATAAACTTACATAGTGAATATTCAATTCTACAATCCTTAAACAATGAAATTAAAATTTAACTGTATACCTAAATGCTGATATTTGTAACCAAAAATAGATTGTTTGAGAATGATAAAAAAAAAAACTTTCAAACATGGAGCCTTGGTTGATTTTTAATTCATGTGATATGAACTTGTTAGTTCTCATTTTAGAACTGGTATTATCAATAAAAACTCTTGAGCATAACAGTGTAGCATGGAATTCACTGAATAAGCAGACATGGTTAAAAAACATTAACATGAATCTAAAACCACTAATTGTATTGCATTACTGTCTAATATTAATTAAAGTGGTGTTTAATACAATTTCCAGTGATTTATAATAAAGCACAAATTTATATTAAGTTGCAGATGAAAACAAAATTCAATCTACCCTGCCATGATGATAACATGAGACATCATAAGCAACACTCAAAGTCTCAAATGGAACCGTTCAATTCATAATAAGTTAAATAAAAAGTCAATTCAGCATCAAACTACAATTGTAACACTATGTGATAATCCAAGCAAAATGATTGAAGAAAACAGCTAATATTACATGAAGTTGAAATTCCCTTAGAATCTTCCCCTTCCCCTGAAACCACCACGTCCACCCCTAGGAGGACCTCTTCCACCCCTTGTGGGACCCCTTCCACGAAAACCACCACGGCCACCACCTCTACCAAAACCACCTCCTCGGCCTCCACCTCTACCGCCCGATGCTTGTCCCCTGCAATAATAATCAGTCGGTCATGTTAAATTGAATTGCTTCAAAGTTCAAACCTCTTTAATACCCCCTCAAAGCCACCAAAAAAATAACAAATTGTTCCACATAAAGATGCAACTGCATTCTACAATTAACTCAAGGAAAGGTGGAATGGTATAAAACTTAACAAAATTTCATGACAATGCAAGCTATTATATTCTACAATATCTCAGTATGTATAGCACAGATCAAAAACATTTCTTCATTTCTGAGATAATTATTACTTTTAGGTTATAATAATAGAAGCGTAAAATGTTTATAACGAAGTAAGAAGAGGTTTTAACAAACAGCAAACATGTATTATACTTTGAAGAACAAAAAATGACATATAGATAGCAAACACAACTACAATACACCAATGTACGGATGCAAACAAGCTTGGATATTCAATACAATCAAGCTATAGTTCAAGTGTTAGAAACACAAAACAAACATTGTCAGAAACATGAGCATCAACAAAAATAAGAATTAACTGGGAATCTCCATCTCAATGCTCATTTAAACACAATGTTCATTATCAAAAACATAAACACAATACTCATTGTACTCATGAACAACTGCATAGGAAACTAATTTAACAATACTTAGCGAGGTTAATCTTAAGGCGGCAAGAAGAAATGATAACATACTTTGGTTGCGGAAGAAATCTTGCAAGAGGCAAGAGTTTCCTAGGGTCAATGTAAAACTTGTCACCAGCTGAATATGAAGTAGCAACAATCCCTTCCATCATTTTAATTGAAAAGAACTGCAATTCCAAAACAACAAAAATCACATCAAAATCAAAACCTAGTTCTACAATATATTATGAAAATAAAATCAACCCAAAAATGTTAAAAAGAAACTCACAGATTCATTGATGGGGCCAAATATTTCATCAACTTTACCAATCTGAGTAATGTTTTGGAGATATATAGGAGCATTAAAAAATGGAATCTTTTCATTTGTAAGCTTTGTAACAGCATCTCCTTCACATGCGTGCATGAAAGTTGAAACCTCTGTAAACATCAAATCAAACAAACAACTCAATAAAAATTAAAAATTACTTTTTTTTTCTCAATAAAAAAAAAATAGCTTATAGATAAAGTTAAGTTGGAGCCACGAACCGACAACTTCTGATGGAGGACCTTCATCACGAAATCCACCACCACCACCACGTCCACCACCGCCAAAACGACCACCACCTCTACCACGAAAGCCTCCTCCGTCACGACCACCTCTAAAGCCTCCATCACGGCCGCCTCTGAAACCACCACCACGGCCGCCTCCTCTTGGGGGTCTCATTGTTTTGCAGAGAATGTAGTGTTCTTATCGTGAGCTTCAACAATGGCGGGGGCAAAGCAAAGAAGCTTTTGGGGTTTAGGGTTTTTGGTGATGAATGAATATTAGGGTTGTTATGAGAATAGATAGATAGATTGGGCCACGGTATTTCTTTTGGGCTAAAACCCACAGCCCATTTCAAATTTGGTCTGTCCCTTGGTAGAAAAATTTTCTTTCCACTCCTACAATTAACTCTTCACCTCTACTTCTTTTATGATATTCCAATTTTACCCTTTATTATATTATTTTTTATAAATTTTTTTACGTTATTTGATTCATTTTTTTCAGGATATTTGCACACCCCCTCCATTACAATGTTCTGGTACTCTTAAACTATTTTGATTCGAGTGTTCTGATATGAATGTTCTACCTAAACACTTTGTATGAGTATTTATAAATGAATATTCATACCTAACACTTCGTTCTAATATGAACATTCATACATAACCACTTTGCATTGAGTGTTCCAGTATAAATATTCAATACATAAACATTTCGTTCTAGTTTGAATATTCATGTTTAAACACTTTGTATGAGTGTTATAACATTACTTTTTATAAATTATTTATTTATCAGTGACGATTATCATAGACGGGATGGTAGGATTCAATGATCCGGTAAAATGTATCAAACCGAGGGTGTGCAGAGATCCCAAGAAAGTTGAATAGAATAAAGTAAAAAAAAAAGTTGTAAAAAAATAAAATAATAAAGAATAAAATTGGAATATCATCAAAAAATACAGGGGTGAAGGGTTAATTGTAAGGGTGGAAGGAAAAAAATTTCCCCTTGGCAATATGCTAAGAATTAATTTAGTTCAACCAAAATAATTTACCTTGTATCCTTTTCAATAATAAACAAAAATCTAAAAATATAATATAAAACAAATCTAATATTACGGGCACCTAAAAATAAAGAGGCATGCAAGACTTTCTATCTAAAAATATTAGTATTAAATTTAACTCCATATTTATAAGTTGTTTTGGCAAGTCTAATTTGATGATCCGCCAAGTAAGTGATAAAGCTTATCATAGACTTCAATTTGATATTAAAGCATTAAAAATATATAACAGTGAAGAAACAGGAACATGATTATAGTAAAATCTAGGTAATTGAAATAGCAGCTAAATATTTCAAGCTAATCTCCTATGCACAATTGATAATTGAACACTATCAATCATTATAGGTCCCTTTCTCTCCCTGCCACCTGGCATTGTCATGTCGTATGCACCGAGGAATAACTCCCTATTTATCCCTTAGTATGTTTCCTCGTGTAAGCTCTATCATACTTATCTGTCTATTACTGCATTAATTTATGATCCACTTTTCAATACATTCGTCACACATTGTTGTTATATTAATCATGTCATTGTTTCATGTCCTTACTATTTATTATTAGCAGGGGCGGAGCCACTGTTGGGCTGAACAGGGCCATGACCTGCCCCAGGAAAAAAAATAGGGTAGGAAAAGACTATTATACCCTTGCTTACAAAAAATATTTCCTTTCCCTCTCATTGCAAGACACGCACGCAGCAGAACATGACTTCTGTAACACGCAACGCAAACAAAAGGATCGACCGACCACACCGCCGCCACCACACCGATCGACCACCCCTGCAACCACCACCGCACGGCCCGTCCTCCACCACCGACTCCGCACGGCCTTCCTTCCTCTGTTCTCACTTGTTGTTCTGTTCTCACTTTCTTCTCAGGTTCAGTACCAAATTGCAAAACTTATTCAAATTTTCTCATGCTAAATTGATATAAATATTGTGTTTGGTTTCCTGAATTGAAGTTTGATGTTGATTGTTGTTTGTTGTTTGTTGCTTGCTCTTCCTTTCATTCCTTATTTTGTTACTGAGTTGTTGTTTTTTCAATTTTAGGGTTTTTTATGTTCTGAGTTATTGTTGTTATATACTTTGTTTTATATATTGTGAGTGAAGTATAGAATCAAATTTCTCAAAAGTCTTGTGGTAGAGTTATTTGAATAATGAATTATGGTAGAATCTTGTTATATGCTTCTGCCCTTTTGTTTTCTATGTTAATGTTAGAATGAGTTGTTATATGCTTCTGCCCTTTTGTTTTCTATGTTAATGTTAGAATGAAAAACCTTTGAAAAGTAGCAAAGATTGATTTTTAATCATGACTCTTTTGCAGATGAAGTTTTGGAAAATTGACTCTTTTTTTAAAAAAAGAACTTGTGAAGATGAAAGAGATGAAGAAATCATTACTCCTACAACTATAACTGCGACTGTTAATGATCCAAGAATTGAGGTTGAAGAAATTATAAGTGTTACATCCGAACATGTTAATGTTCCAAGAGTTGAAGAATTGAAAGACACGTTTGAAACGTTGCATTCTTTAGAACGTGATCCTGGAAAGCGTTCTCCAATTTGGCAATATCCACCAAATCAACAAGATGAAATAAGAAGAGCTTATCTAAAATGGGGTCCATATCAAATTCATTTAGAAGACTATCCATTGTCCGGTAAAGAGACTCACCCAAGACGTTTTCAACATTCTTGGTTTAGTTTATTTCCTTCATGGCTAGAATATTCACCTTCAAAAGATGCGGCATATTGCTTACCGTGTTATCTTTTTAGCAAAGGATCGAGTGGACATCCCTATCAAGATGTATTCGTTACCAATGGTTTTAAAGCTTGGAAGAGAGTTAGAGAAGGAAAGCGTTGTTCCTTTCTTAAGCATATAGGAAAGGATCCTTGTTCATCACACAACAATGCAATGAAAGCTTGTCTAGACTTGTTGAATCAAGAGGAAAATATTAGGAATGTTATTGAAGGCCAAAACTCATAACTACAATTGACGCGGTCCGTTGGTTAACATTTCAAGCTTGTGCTTTTAGGGGTCATGACGAAGGTAATGAGTCAAAAAATCAAGGTAATTTTTTTGAGTTGGTAAAATTATTGGCATCGTACAATGTTGAAGTTTCAAAAGTTGTCTTGGAAAATGCTCCAAAGCTTGCTAAATACACTTCACATCAAATTCAAAAAGAACTCTTGAGTATTCTTGCTAGTGGGGTGAGAAAACAAATCCGTGAAGAATTTGGTGACTCCAAATTTTGTATCATTGTTGATGAAGCTTGCGATGAATCAAAAAAGGAACAAATGTCTCTTGTGTTAAGATTTGTTGACAGGGTTGGTTTAATACAAGAACGGTTCTTTGATGTTGCACATGTTAATGCCATTGCATCCTTAACTCTTAAGGAAAAGATATGTGAAATACTTTCTATGCATAATCTTGATGTTTCTAACATTTGTGGTCAAGGGTATGATGGTGCTAGCAACATGAGAGGAGAATGGAACGGTTTACAAGCACTCATCATGAATGATTGTCCTTCCGCATACTATGTCCATTGTTTTGCCCATCGATTGCAACTTGCCTTGGTTTCTGCATCAAGAGAACTCGCACCAATTCATAGATTCTTTGATAAGCTGACTATGATTGTCAATGTTGTTTGTTCTTCTACTAAGCGCCATGATGAGTTACAAGCTGCCCAAGTAACAGAAGTTCGGTATATGACAGATATTGAAAAGATTATGACTCTTAAAGGGGCAAATCAAATCGGAACTTTGAACCGAGCTGGGGATACTCGTTGGGGATCACATTTCAAGTCTATTTGTAGTGTGATAAATATGTATGAAGCAACTTGTCATGTTTTAAAAAAAATTCGAAAAGAGAGTAAAGGTTGGTCAACATCTTCGGATGCCAATAGCTCTTACAATTACTTGAAAGAATTTGATTTTATATTGATCTTGTTCCTGATGAAATCAATTATGGGGATAACTGATGTTCTTTGTCAAGCCTTACAAAAACAAGATCAAGATGTAGTTAATGTCATGGATTTGGTTCGTTCAACAAAGCGTCTTATTCAAGACTTAAGAGATGATGGTTGGCATGAGTTGTTTTCTAATGTGACTTCTTTTTGTCAAAGACATGATATTGAGATTCCCGATCTCGATGATGTTCATTCAACAACAAGATTTGGTCGCTCCCGTTTGGAAGAAAATCAAGTAACAATAGAGCATTAGTTTAGCGTTGTAATATTTTTTAGTGCCATTGGCAAACAATTACAATAGTTGAATAGTAGATTTTGTGAGCAATCAATGGAATTATTAACTCTATGTTGTGCTTTGACTCCTAAGAATAATTACAAAGCTTTTAAGGTTGAAACTATTTGCACTTTAGTTGAAAAATATTATCCCATGGATTTCAATGAACAAGATCAGATTCTTTTGCGCTTACAACTTCGACATTTCATTGTTGATGCTCGTGAAACTTCAAATTTGAAGAACTTATCAACAATTCAAGAATTATGCTCATGTTTGGTTGAAACTGAAAAGGCAAAAATTTACTACTTGATTGATAGATTACTCTGCCTTATTTTGACGCTTCCGGTTTCTACGGCCACAACCGAGAGATCTTTTTCAGCTATGAAAATTATCAAGAATAAGTTGAGAAACAAGATGAAAGCCGGATTTCTAGCGGATAGCATGTCAGTTTATATTGAAAAGGAAATTGCTGCAAATATTAGTTCGGATACTATTATTGATGAATTCAAGGCCCTCGCAACGCGCAATGCATCATTTTAGAGTATTTTAAATTATGTAGTTTAATTTTGTAGATGATCAAGTGTGTAAATGTTCAACGCGTAATGCTTAATACAACTTAATTTTTTGATATATAATATGATTTGCATTTTTAATTTATTAGTTAAGTTTTTTTACGCCCCCCCCTAATTTGTGGCTAGCTCCGCCACTGATTATTAGTGTCTTATCCTTGTTAGATTCATATTTAATGCATGATAATGAGGTAAAATCAATTGTGCATGATTTATTAAATAAATAAAATATATATTTAAATATTTAATACATTGAGAAATTTTGTTGATTGACATGCATGACTCAAGAAGTTATATCTATAACCTTGACACAAAGAACACGGTAAATTACTACTGTAGATTAACATAAGGTGTGCCACGTCGGATTTAGTTGTTAGCCTGTTCCGTTTCTCTTTTGTCTTGTATGTCTTTTGTCCTTTTAGACGTTGTTTAATGTTTTTTAATATGTTTTGTATTGGCATTCACGTTACTTTGCTTTAGGTCTCTGGGAACGGCTGTGAGGTTTTAGCTTAGGGTAGTCAGGTGTTGGTTAGAAGTAGTTAGTTCATTGCATCTGGTCCATTTTTATATATGGCGTGTGTGTTGTTATGTTGAATTTGTTTCATCTGGTGGAGGTTCTAACTGGGTTGGAATTTTCCCTACCAAAATGTGTAAATTGGTTTTTGAATTTCAAATATTGGTTTTATCTCGTGGAGGTTGTATCTGTTTTGTGGTGATCTACAGACTATATATTTGTGATCGTGGTGGCTGATTTCATTGAGGAAAATATATTCTGGTGTTCAAAATGGTGTACAACGAGAGTGCTAAGGTTGGTTCCAAATTCAATGATGTGGCTGATATAGCTCCTTGTATGGATAATTTCCGTATAGAGGTCTTCATATTTATTGCACTAATTAATCTTTTTTCTTTTTTTTTTGGAGACTGTGAGATTGCTTGATACAAATTATTTGAAGTTACATCCCTCTGTATATGGCAATTCAATCTTGTTGTTTCTCTTTCTGGTAAGTAAGTTATGATATTAGAATTTGTTCGGTTGTTTGGTAATTAATTCAATGCTTTATCACTCTCTTATTGATAATTTTAATTGGTGTCATATATGGTGGTTTGTTGGATTGTCCCAATCGTTCTCAACATTCTCATTTAAGTTAGAGTGGATCGGTCTTGATTGATAAACGGGTGAGATTTTTCAACCAATTCTTGCTAACGTAATGATTAAAGTTTTGTCTTTGTTTTTTTTTTATTTTTTTTGGATTCCTATTAGTTTCTTGCAACACCAAATGGTGTTGATTTTGATTCTGATGGTATTATTTTTTTAGTCCAGTTTGTAAAGGGCTCGATTGGTAATACAGTCTCAAGGGTTGGATTGCAAAAATTGTATAGTATTAGATTAAAATGTAATTAATGCCGTTTGTTCTCCTTTATCGCTATTATGTGAATATCATTGAATATTCTTATGTTATCTTACATGTTGGAAAATGATAGATAAGGTTGTCGCTCCAGAAACTAATGTTGTGAGCTTTATTTAGTGTTTTTTTTCCTGATATACAGAATGATGTTAATTACTTAATCGTGTGTTTATTAATGGTTTGTGGTTGCAAATTATTTTACTTAACTAATAGCTTTAATATTGTAGATTTTCAAATTTTAATATATGTATTTATGGTTTTCTAATAAATTTGTGATAACAAAACCAGTGGAACAAACAAAAAATAGTCGGCCGTGCGAAGACACGGGTTAAAAAACTAGTTTAACACATGACAATAAAGGAAAATAATTGATAACAATCTCCACAAATAATCATGTTGAATTAGTTAATGATACACACTTAACTTATGGGTGGAATAATTGGAAAAAAATTGCCTATCAGTTTTACTCTACAGTGTGTTCCTGCAGTTGAGTAACAACTGTAGGTAATCTCAATCCGGATTAACCAAAGTCAGATTCCAAGATCACATGTATAAGAATAAATAATGAACTCTAAATGTGAATGAATCATAACTAAAAGATTAGTCTTTATAGTTGATTTAAAAAGTTGAAATTGTGACGAAAGAAAAAAAAAACTTGGGGAGCCATGGTTTCCAAAGTTTTAAGTGGCCTCTACATGCTTAATTTATTTTTGACCCCAAAAATGACTTGGTGTTTCTACATGCAGCATATAGCTTTTTTCTTTTGGCTTATCAATAAAAGTTTAACTAAAAATTTGATATCATTGTTTCTTGACGGTCTACTTCACCATTAGGTTCGTTGTTAAGTTGGGACATCAACAACGAGTTATTCAATTATATAACATTAATAGATCCTTCCCTCAATCAGATAGATGTTATTATAAACAAGAAAAATGAAAAGTTACTATTGGTTCTATAACTTAAGAGTTTGGTGCTTGGATTCCCCGACCCCGACTATATTATTTAAATTATATATATAATTATATAATTTTATATGTTTTTTTTTTTAAAAAAAATAACAATCATTACGTTATAAAGGTTATTATTATATATGGTGGTAACAAGTTCAATTGAATTTTTTTTTTTGACAAAAAAAGTTATTAGAAAGTGCTTTTGCATTTTTTGTTATTGATGCAAAATGTACTTTTATTTTTAAAAAATGAAAGATACAAAATATGTCTTTTTTTTATAAAATAAAAAGGAAGAATAAACAAGATATTAGTGTCGTGCTTTTGATTAGAATGTTGTTTACACTGAAATTTGATAAACAACCGCTAGTTTAAGTATTTAAACTTACGAGATCAACTAGAAATCTCAGGACAATTTTATGCTTGTTTTATATGAGAAAGTATTTCAATGTTCATCAAATTTTAATAAACATTTGCAGTTCTAAATTTCATAAGGAAATGAAATAAAAGCAAGTTATCTTGAATCGCCTCAAATCAACAGACTTCATGCAAAAGTTAAAAATGAATTGCAGTAAATTGCTGGAAAATAACTTGCATTAATGATAAAATGATTACAAGAAAATATGGTTCACAAAACGTACATGTTCTCTCTTTGAATTCTTTTCTTTCGAATGCTGAATACGTAGAATTTTCAGAGAAACTTTGTAAAAATGGTTTTGCGACCCTGATTCCTTCTAAGGAATTTCTATTTATACTTCGATGCAAACTAACTGCTTCAGATGATCTCAACGCCCTAGATTGAATCTTCGAACCCCACATTCTCCACTCCAAAACTTCCTTTTTCTGGCGCGCTCGAACTTTGGGCCTAATTCTGAACTTTGGGCCAACATTATTTAGCCCATTGCCTATTTGCTTCTTTTCGATAACTGGGCTAAACTCACAATTTCGAAGAGCATCATAGAAAACTGTTAATCGAACTAGCTTGCAATAGCAATGTTCGAAGCAACTATTCGATTCGAACTATTGACATTATCTCACAAAACACCAATTCAAATATATATTTATATATTTGGTATTTTAATCATTTCCATGTTGGACCAAATTTACGTTTAAACTATTAAATAAACATATACGAAATTATGGCTCAACAAATGTATAGCAATTTTGTTAATTTTTTATGTTCGTGGAGTTCCATGGATACTGTGGGGATCCGTGGGGATGGAGATGGAGAAAAATTTTCCCCCGCGGCAGAGATCGGGGACGGGGAAAAGTTTGGGGAGTGGGGCGAAGAACGGGGAAACAGCCTCTGCACATTCCCTGCCCCGTTGACATCCCTACCCTAAGTCAATATATGGTATAGAAAAAGAGCATGGATTTGATGGCATTGATATATATATGGTCTAGAAAAAGAGCATGGATTTGATGGCATTGATGAAACCCGTATCATGCTGTCACAACTAGACTAATTTCAATATATCAATAATGAAGTTATTGACTGCATTGGATGTTTTAGGAATTAGATTTTCTGCTCTAACTATGTCATGCAATTACAACTCTCAGCCGTCCGATTTAAATTGACGACTGTGATTATTTTACTGATGATTTGATAATCAATATTGCAAGGGGCGAGTCACACACAAAAAATTATAGGGGAGAAAACCACAACTCGCCCACATTGCAGGAGGTATTAACTTATTTACCCTTTCTTTATATATATTTATCGATAATAACTGATTATCTTGTTTAAAAAACCTTCTATTTGTTGATTTTTTATATATTAGTGATCAACACTTTCTTTCTTTTTTGACAAAGTTATTGAACACTTGTCTCGTGACGTTTTTTTTTAAGTATAATTTTTAAGTATAATGACAAATATCTACTCTCTAATTATCTCTATTATATACATTTGGAGATTTCCACAGAGCTCTCTCGTGCATTCTCAATAGAAATTGCTTAGGTGTCATTCAATTAGAACTTCTCTAATATTATACTTATGCGGAGTTTCTAGCTTAAGGTGTGTTGTTCGAATCTCACCGACGACAATAGTTGAATTTTAATAATATTTTATGAAAAACTACCTTATTTTTTGTTTCTATCCCAATTAGAGCATCTCAAATATATATTTTTTTTGGAAACTCTTTCAAATATATTTTTTGTTTGGAAACCCTCAATTTTTTTTTTTTGTGAAAACTCTCTCAAATATATATATTTTTGTAGAAACTCTTTTTTTTTTTTATTATTTTAGAAACTCTCACAAATATTATATTTTTTAAGAAACTCTCAAATATTATATATATATATATATATATATATATATATATATTAGTTTCATTTTCGGTAAACCAAAGATATCCCCCGCGCGCAACTGTAGAGACTAATCCCCTCGAGGTAACTGAGATTCATTTAAGGGGTTGACCTCTCCCAAGAAATGATTCTCCATACGCACTGGTCAGAGATCGAACTTAGGACCAAATGGTTAAGGGGCCCAAATATCTACCACTTGTACGACACTATCTTGTGACATTTTTAATATTTTAATTTTCTAAAATAAAGGAACACTTATATTTAGATTACTATGAAATAAATTGAAATAAGAAAGTACACTAATTTTTCCATGGATAAGATCACTTAAAGTATTGAACCCAAAAAATAGTTTATGACATATTTGTACACTTATATTTTCTTTTTACGTAAAAACATTCTATTTTATTTTGAAGAAAAAATTATGTTCATTAGGGACAAGAACAAAATAGAAGATTTTGAGAGAGAGAGAGAGAGAAAAAAAAAATCTCTCAGTGTTGGAGAATGAGAAACGGTGAGTACTTTCCATTCACTGTTAAAAATATATATTGACAAATTAAAACTTGAATTACAAACTGCGGGAGTTATCCTTGTTTTCATATTTTATCATGGGGAAAACTTATTCAAAATTTTATCTAGCACGAAGAAACCCCCATGATGAAAAGTATTTGTACACTTATATTTTCTTTTTACGTAAAAACATTCTATTTTATTTTGAAGAAAAAATTATGTTCATTAGGGACAAGAACAAAATAGAAGATTTTGAGAGAGAGAGAGAGAGAGAGAGAGAGAAAAATTTCTCAGTGTTGAAGAATGAGAAATGGTCACTGTTAAAAATACATATTGACAAATTAAAACTTGAATTACAAACTGCGGGAGTTATCCTTATTTTCATATTTTATTATGGGGAAAACTTATTCAAAATTTTATCTAGCACGAAGAAACCTCCATGATGAAAAGTATAAGTAGATCATAGTGAGAACTAAGCACGAAAATTTAATTGATATTCATTAAAAAAAATTATAGAATTAACAACTATTTTTTGTTGATGAATCCCCTATAGAGCCATGTAACGGAGACGGGAGATAGAAATAGAGAGAGAGGGAAAGAATTTCTCAGTGGTGTAGAATGGAAAACGATGAACACTTTTCACCCGACTATTAAAAATACACATTGACTAATTAAAATTTGAATTTTGACTATGGGGGTTATCCATATTTTCATATTTTATCACGGAGATCACTTAATCAAAATTTTATTTAGCACGATCATGAAAAGTGATCCCCCATGATGAAAAGTGTATGTAGAAGATAGTTATAACTTAGCACGAGAATTTTATTGATATGCATTAAAAAAATAATATAAAATTAGCAACTATTTTATTGTTGATGGAGCCCTTATAGAGTCATGCAACGAAGACGGGAGAGAGAGAGAGAGAGGGAATCTCTAGGTGGTATATAAAGGGAAACGGGTAACACTTTCCACCCCACTATTAGAAATAGAGATTGACTAATTAAAATTTGAATTTCGACTACAACAGTTTTTCCATATTTTGTCTCATTACACTTTCATTAGATTACATTTGGCTGATGAAATTTATGGGAAATCTAAAATAAATTAATATAATTTTATTTTTTATAATTTATGCTATTTTTTTATAATTCAAATTTTAAACTTTCCATAAACCTTCGTTCGAACTTTTTTAGGAATATAAATTTATCAATGTTAGTGGACATTCACACATAGGTTTTCCCATTTGATGCTCACGCGTGAAGATTGCTTCTTTGTGGTACGGTGACAAGAAAAAATTTCAGAATAGGAACAAGGTCAAAGTATGTTAATAATCATTTAAAAAATATTATAGAATTTACAATTATTTTTTGTTGATAAAGTCCCTACAGAGTCTTGGGTTTAAACATATATCATACTTTCATACTCAAATAAATTAAAAGAAATCAATCTCATAGACAATTGAAAAAACGTAGATAGCCTTATAAATAATATAAAATGAAAAAAGACATAGATAACCTTAAAAAAAATTACATATGAATATAAATATTATTAAAAAAATAAAAATTATCTCATGTTTGACAATGAACCTAATGTAGATTTTCGATAAAGAGTCAGCTGGAGATGAAAAATAAAAAAATCATGGTATATTTTTATTTTATGAGTACGCTCCCAAAAAATCTTAAGGCCATGAAAAATCGGAGTATATTTTTATTTGAGAATGAAGTTTAAAATTATTTTATATTTATATGATCACTATATAGTTTCGGGAATGAAGACGAGATAAAGAATTAATCTCATAATAGTGTAAAATGGGAAGCGAAGTAATACTCTTCATCTTGCTTTATTCTGTAACATCGTTAAATCTATATCATGCAAAATCTATCTCAATTTAATCGTAGAATTTTAAACCAAATTACTCAAATAATATATCAAAATAAATACAAAAATAATATTAAAAAAGAAAATAATCCCGTGCATGGCACGGGCTAACATACTAGTTATAATATATATTCATCAATGATACACTTCTCCTGTATTTTTTATATAAGAGTAAACAAAAATAGAGTAGATTTTATTTTATAATAAAAATGTAGTAGAATTTAACTATTATATAAAAAAAATAGTAAATTGGAACATATACAATGGGCCCATTGTGTTTTTGTTTCTATTTTTATGTTCTTTTATTTTTAAGCTCATAAATAAGTATCTTCTTTTATTAGGTTCTTCTATTTTTATTTTTTACATATAAGTTTTGATACGTTAGATTGAATTATTATTTTTTCATTAAAAAAAGTTAGTACAGTACTATTTTTGGCGCGTATTTTTTATCGTGATTTTTGTTCATATTTTTGAAGTAAAAATAGATTGGATTAATATATTTTTTTAGAGGTGGTTTCCGTTGCTATTTTATGGGAATATTTCTTTTATGCTTATCTTCTTTTTTTCTATTTTTGTTTTGTATTTTTTTTTTGTTTAGAGATGTTGTTTGAGATGCTATTTTTAGGGAAGATTTCTTTTTTCTTTCCTGTTTTTGTTTTGTATTTCCTTTTTATTAGTTTCGAGTTAAAATTACATTTAAGGACCGCAAAATTTGGAACACCATTAAAAGTGATTAGGACAAATTTGAATTTTTAATAGTAGTTTCTTTTAATATATTGTAAGTAGATTAGTAAAGTTACAAACTCATGATAAGGAACTTAAGATAAAGATAACAACCACTTTCATAGAAATAAGAGTATGGTGAATGAGTTGTCGAAGAGAAGTAGAAAAATCAAGGGAAGAAGAAAAGGTTTAAGAAATAGAACAGAGATGAGAAAATGTAATTACATTATTAATGTATTCCATTTCATTGGATACACCCCAAATTAAGTGGAATGAAATATTGAAAGAATGAGTGATATTGGATGAAATGAGTTTCACCATACTCCATTCCATTCATTTTTTTTTACAAAAACAAACAACGAAATATGTTTATATCCCACTCCATCTCATTCCATCACTTTCCACAAATCCAAACATAGAGGAAGGAGGCGTTGGTAATGTGGAGTTTGACTGCAAGGTAAGTAGCGTGACCAAAAACTTGGTCTCAAATAGAGAGTTTTTAAAAAAAGGAACAATTTTTTCTTTCTCAAAAGGATGTTATATTTTTTTGTAGTAACTCCCTTTGTCCCAAAATATAAAGGAAAACTGGTCAAAGAAAATTGATGTATTTGATTAAAAATTCGGGCTAAATACATCATCAACTTTATAGACAATGAATTTGGACTAAAAATTGGAGTATTCCTTTTGATAATAAATAACAACTCTTTAAATTCTTTGAATAATTAACACTTGATATATTAATATTGACCAAATACATTAAAAAGATGAATTGTCTCATATGAAGTATTACTTACTCTCTAAATACAACACCCTCTTGAGATTTTTCTTTGTTCCATTTTTTTTGGGTAAGTTCTTTGTCCCATTTTATAATATAAAATCTCTTTCATATTTCTAAGGGAATTAAATATCTATTACCAACATATCTTTAATTATAGTGCATCTTTATCTATAATTTGTAACAAATATATTTAAAAAACATTAACAAATTTTTTCACTTAAAAGATAAAATTATAAAAATAATATAATCAACTTTTTTAATCTAGGCGCTATTCTCAAAGAGATCTTATATTTAAGGACGAAAATAGTATAATTTTTTTAACCCTCTGATTTAGAGGGAATGAGCCCGATAAATTAGAATTCAGTCGTAAGATAATAAAATCTGAGAAAAAAATGTTCACGCTAAGAATCAAACTCATGTTCAATCGTACAATTATACCTACTCCTCTTTTCTCATATATAAACAACTTTTCACTTTTTAGATTCATTTAATAATATACTCCCTCCGGTTTTTTTTAATTGTCTTTTATTATCATATTTAGCGTTTCTATTTAATTGTCTTTTTTGTATTTTATGGGTATGATTTGTCAATTATACCCTTTGTCAATTGCTCTTATCTTTTTCCATAAAACCAATTAATGCTATATATTTGGAAAACTAAATTTATTTATTTTAAAATTTTTTTTGTTGGTACATAACATATTAAATTTTTTATTTTTTTTTTGAAAGAGAAAATGTGAGCACAAAAATAGGAATTTATTGGGTGATTAAAACGTGGGTATAATAGGAAGATAAGTGCAAAAATACACTTCCTTAATTTGGTGTTATAATTTTAAAAAGACAATTAAAAAGAAACGAAGGGAGTATGTATTTAGTCTATAATACTAGCTAGATTCATCAGTTATTGAATGAACTTAAAAAGTGAAAAGTTGCTTTTATACATATATAAGAACAGAGGGAGTATGAGAAGGGATCAGGATTTACTGCTGTATGTCCACACAGTTTCACACAGTAATTGATCTCGACCGTAGAGATTTAATCAGACAGTCCAGATTTCTTCGATGTTGATTTGACAGTGTAACTCAATATTCAATCTTGACCGCTTATTCTTAATCCAAATCCGTTTGAGAAGTAATATACTAGTACTCCTTTATAGTTAAGCTTACTAATAAAAAAACTTTTTCTTGTAATTTGTGCATTCAATGCCTCGAAATTGTAAAAAAATCATCTTTTCAACATTAACTTTTACTTTATTTTCCTTTTTAGGTATGCTTAACAAGTGCCCGGGAGCACTGTTTAGCATGACCCTTTATTAAATAGTGATTTTTGTAATAAATTTTGTGAAGAAAAAATGAGTGTGGAGGGTAGGAGTCCTATTGGTAGACTAGAAGAAGGGCAGTCAATGAATGAAGCAAAAGAAAAAAAGAGCCATTGAGAAGACAAAGTACCGCTTGGTCCGTGAGGATCTATTTTCAAGAGAGAAACACACAAACTGTGTATGTCCAGATTCATTCATTGATTTTCTCAAACTATTCATTACATTACCATAACCGACACGAAATAACTGACCAATTTTCAAACAAACAAACAAACCCATGAAATGAAAATTAAACCCGCTTTCAATGCCTTCACATTCGCCATTTCCATTTCCATAACACATTCCATCATCATGACATGTCATCACACTCACCACTAATAAACCAAACCATACCATCATACCTCCCTCCTCTCAGATTCATTCAGACACCCCCCAAAATTTCTTCCTCCTTGGTATGTATCTTCTCACTCATTTTCTGCCTCTTTTTAGCATAATGGGTTTTGATTATTTTATTATTATTATTATTATTATTACTTGTGCAACTAATCAAAATTCTGATGAAATTACTATTATTATTATTATTATTAGTTTGATTAGATGAGATTTCACATTGTGATTTCATCTGTGCATGTAATGAAATAATAATCAGAAATTACAAGGGAAAAATAGGGTTGTTGATGATGATCAGTAAATTGAATTTGTCTTTAGAATGGTGGGTGGATCTTTTCATACTTGAAAAAATGCCATGCAATATTTCAGTTTTCATATAAGAAAAGTAAAGGTTAATATTGAGGGATCCACCATTGGTTTCATAATCAAATTTATCATAAAGTTTTGTTTGTTGCTTGCTGCATAATTGACTGCGATTAACGCGTTTGTTTTTGTGTTTAAGAAATTGTAAAAGGGTCCCATAAGCAATCTGGTTATTTGAAACTTGAGTGTGGTTTTTGTTGCATATTGACTTGGATGCCTTCATTTTCTTCGATATTAAGATTAAGATATAGTTGTTTATAAAGGTGTAATTTTGATCACGAATCATGATTAAAATTGTGTCTTTATATACTCAAGAGAACCATAGTTCATCTTATTTTTCATAAACAAAGGAATAAGGATCCAAATCGGCACATCCCGTATGTTATGTCCAACATATTTCCTTGATTTTAGCCTTAAAATATTTCATCCTGATTTTTATGCCAAAACTTTTACAAGTACAATGTATCTAGACGCTGATTATGCAAAACATGTCATATTTGTTATTTGTTAATTGATACAAACAAGTGAGTGTGATGAGATCACAATTCCACTAACTATCTATAATTGGTGTATTGTGACATGCTTTCAACTGTGTAGCACTGCTGTAATGCTTGCTCTTATGAAGCACTTGCAAACGTCTTGATTAGTTGTATTATTATCATGCTCATCTATTCTAAGATTCTCTATTCTTATGTTTTGATTCTGCAGGAATCGATGATGAAATGCTATTGATTTCTTAATATCCATACATAGATAAAACTAGTGAAACTGTTTCAATGTCAACTCTGAGCAATGCTACAAATATCTTTTGGCAAGATTGTCAACTAGGAAAGCCTGAGAGGCAGAAGTTACTCAACCAAAAGGGTTGTGTTGTATGGATTACTGGACTCAGTGGATCAGGTTCGTATCGTTAGGCTTATTCAATACCTTTTTCAGCATTGGCCCCGAACATCCTTTTATTTTTTTGTCACGGGAAACACATTCTTGTCGTTTGTGTTGTTTATGCTTTTTATTATTAGCTGGTCCCCGAATTTAACAGTCCTCTTTAAGTTGACTTGATCGACAGGATACTATTGCACGGTAATGGTAATTTTCCATGTGTTTTCAGTTCTATATTTTGTTTCATTCTGAATGAAAGCGTTAAATTAACTACACAAACAAAACAAGCTTTGCAAGTGTTCCATCTAGGCTGGTCCAATCCAACAAAAGGTTTTATGTTGCACCGGACATTTCCATGTACTGATAATGTTGGTGGCAAATGACAATTTATCCCTGTCATAGATGAAAGGATATTAAATTACACATAATTTTACTATTTTCAACATTATTCAGATTTAAGATATAAATTTGGATAAAGCAGATTTTCAATTCTAGTGCTTGCATATTTTCTGAAACCTTGTTTTCATTTTGAATTACAAAATTGCCACTCTATTTTCAATAAATTATGTGTTTTCATGTTTTGTAATTAAAAATGAAAACGGGCTATGAAAAAAAAGTTGTCAAAAGTAAGCAGACCCTTAAATAAAATTGTTTTTCTCTATTTGATTCCTGCAATCGACCTCTGCACTGCACTGATTGCAAAAAGAATAGAGAAGCATGGAAGATTGAAGAAAACCTTAAACTACAACGTACAGATGCGCTATGGTTTATTCATTATTTGTGCTTGGTTTTACTTGTCCTTAACTATGATCAAATGTAAGGTTTAAAAAGGTCCAAACTCTTCATTACATTTAACGTCACATTTATGACATACTGCATTCTTGCTCTTTTGCAAGTGACTTTTGTTGTGAATGTTAGGAATTTAGGATACCAGAAACTGATGCATAGTCTTCGAAATTCCTTTGAATGAGTGTATGTGTAATGTGGTTCCCGCATGATGTGCTGATTGTATTCTCAAACTGTTCAGGAAAAAGCACATTGGCATGTTCACTAAGCAGTGAGCTGCACTCAAGGGGAAAATTATCTTATATCCTTGATGGAGACAACCTTCGGCATGGACTTAACAAGGATCTTGGTTTTAAACCTGAAGACCGCACTGAAAATATTCGCAGAACTGGTAAACTTTCTCCAAAAACAAATTGTTTAAGAGAATAAATAAGAGGACAAAACTTGATTATCAGTTTTAACTTGTTAATTATTTGGTTATCTTATCTGCCAAGTAGAGTGATATCAAGATTCAACAGTCTAGACTAGCTCGCGTGATAAATATTAAATCTCTTGTTGCCACTTCTAACAGCATAGTAGTAGTAGTTGTGGATGCTTTTTTGTTATCCAAACAAGTATAATTGAATTGTTGTATCAAATTTAAAAGGATGAAAGGTCTTGCATGATGTACTGTGGCTTTTTTGGTGCATTGTTTTTGAAAAGTTGAAATGTGGAAAATTAATATCTATTGTGCTGTATTTAACTCAAGTAGATGTTTTAGTAATATAGGTGTTTTTGGCTGTTTGCAATAGGAATCATAGGTAATTAATTGTTCATATTAGAGTGGAAGCTATGAAGCACGAACACTCCTCGGATTAGGTGCGTCCTGGTGTCGAACACAAGTCAGTTTCCGACACCAACACAACACTGATCCATAATATTACATTGAATTGTGTCATTTTTGCAAATTATTATTGGTGTCGGCGTGTCAATGTCTATGTCCGTGCTTCATAGAGTGGAAGTCTTTTACCAAGTCCAAAACCTATATTTCTGTAATAAAACTGTGATGTCTACCTACCTAAATATGATCCATATATATCATTGAAATTGATGTATATGCATTTTCTAAGGCAACAATACTTTGGTTGTTGCAGTTTATATGGATAGCTGGTGTGTATTCAAAGGTCTGATGGATATAAATTTTCCAATGTTTTACTGATCAAAAATATATTTAATTCAGGTGAAGTGGCAAAACTCTTTGCTGATGCTGGTCTAATATGTGTGGCCAGTCTGATATCTCCTTATCGAAGAGATCGGGATACTTGTCGTGCCATGTTGCCTGATGCCAATTTTATTGAGGTATGGGTCCTTTAGACATTTCCTGTCATTTGTGCAAGTTAGTCTGCATGATATTTGATATGAAATTGTAATCACAGGTCTACATGAACATGCCTCTATCATTGTGTGAGGCACGAGATCCAAAAGGCCTCTATAAGCTTGCTCGTGCCGGAAAGATCAAAGGTATGCTTCTGTAATGCGTTTTACTAGAGGAAGCTTCATAAATCTATAGCTAACTTTGCCTTCAGGTCATGGTAACGGGCATCAACTGAATTTCGCAATTAACTGCCAAGATGTTTTACGCCATTAATGTGATAAATGTTTCAAATCCTAATATACATTGTTAACATAGTTCAGAGCCTACGATGCATCTTAGGTTGAATAGTGAAATATTCGATCTTGTATTGCCTAGTAATGGATAATGTTCCTTCAAATTCAAACATGTCTAAAAATTGATTAAGCCCTGTTTGGTAAACATTTTTCAAAAAGAGCTTATAACTTACTCCCTCCGTTTCTTTTTAATTGTCTTTTTAGAATGATAACACCAAATTAAGGAAGTATATTTTTGCACGTTATCTTCCTATTATACCCTCGTTTTAATCCCCAATAAATTCCTATTATTTTGCTCACACTTTCTCTTTCCAATAAATTTAATATATTATATACAAAAAAAATAAAATTTTATATGTTATGTACCAACAAAAATAAAAAAAGATTTAGTTTTCCAAATATATAGCATTAATTGGTTTTATGGAAAAAGATAAGAGCAATTAACAAAGGGTATAATTGACAAATCATACCCATAAAATACAAAAAGGACAATTAAATAGAAACGGTAAACATGATAATAAAAGACAATTAAAAAGAAACGGAGGGAGTATTTTACTAGCTTATAGCTTATTTTTGAAACGCTATTTCAAGTAGCTTATGAGCTTATAGCTTATCATTTTTAATTCCAATTTTACCCCTACCATCTTACTTGTAAAAAATTAAATATTAATTAAACATATTTTTTTTATGTCATTTCATACTGAGCTAGCTTATTCGCTATAAGCTCATCCGCTATAAGCTAGCTTATCAGCTATCCGCTATTTTTTACCAAACAGAGTCTTAGAATAACTTATCGAATTCTAACTGCTTAAGCTATTTTTCATATTTGAGTTCTACCATCTCCCATTTTTTGTACTAATTGTGAAATTGCATAGGTTTTACCGGCATCGATGATCCTTATGAACCACCTTTAAATTGTGAGGTATATTATGTTTAACAGGGCTACTGAAATTCTTACAAATACCTTTTTGTGTCTGATATTTAGATGGATATATGTTTTAACATGATTCACTTATTTTCAGATTGAAATTAAGGAGGATAGTGGAATTTGTCCAACACCAAATGTGATGGCAGGACAAGTTGTTTCTTACTTGGAAGAGAAAGGATATCTTGAATGTTAAGGAAATATTATTCATATATCTAATGTTTGATTTTGTAATGTCTGCCAATATGTTCTCTAGTTATAATGTTTCTTCTAGTTGAAGTTGAAATCCTAGAAAGTTTGGTAGTAGGAGGCAGTGGTGAGAGGATGAGTGGACTTGTAAAGTTTATCAACTATAAATAATTTTTAGTTGCAGATATATTTTATTGATGAAAGATTAAATTCAAGATGTTTTTCAAGGTATGATATTAGTTTTCTTTGCGATGTTCAAGACTTTTGATTGACATGCTTTAATTTTAGGAATGATAATAAACGATTTTCTGACGGAGATTAGTCATTGTTAATCGGTGGCGGGGCGGACCTGTTCAAGGCTTGGTGTGGCTAAAGCCACACCAGCCCGACCCAAATATATTTTTTTTCAAAATAAATATATTTTAATAAATTATTTTTAGTTATTTTGTATACATATTCATACAAATATTAATGTAAATATGTTTAAGTTTTATTTTTGATGACCGTAAGTCTCTTGATTCACATATTACTTTAAATATTAGTGCAAATATTAGTTCATAGTCATTGAAGATTTCAAGTCTTATGTTATAGTACAATTTTATTTTAAGATAGTTTAATTTTATAATAATTAACTTTGATTTTGTTTTTAAAAAATAGTGTATTACTAATTGAATATGTAGTATCGGGTAAAATTAGCAATTTAACTAACATATAAATATGAAATGTTAAAAAATGTATAATTGATATGCATGATTTAATAGATATTCAATAAGTTATGAGGAGGGATATATTGACTCCAAAAGTAATTCATTAGAATTACTCCAAATCTTATTCCTTGATCTTAATATCAATTAGTGGTTAGGATTGTTTAATAATAATTATTAGAGTGAGACTCATTTCTTTTATGCACATGATTCCAAAAATTATTGCTCCACAACATACTTTAAATAGAATGACTTAATTATAGCAACTTTTTTTTTTATCATAAACAGATTCTTTGCTTTAACAACAGACTTTTTTTTTGAACAAAAAACATATATAGAGTATATTAAAAATACATATATACTTTTAAAAATTATAAAAAATAAAAATAAAACATATATACTTTACATGTATACTAGTATTTACTAATTTAATGACCTTTTCCCCCTATATATTATGCCATTATAACAACCATACAATATATAAATGGACTTGAGTATATATTATATCAGATTTTTATTATATATAACCAGGTATTAAACCCGTGCGTTGCACAGTTTGATTAAATTTTTTATTTTATAATTTGTTTATTAAAAAAATAATATGATATTCAATTTTTTAAAATTTAATATGCACATTAATAAATAATTAGTTTTTGGTTCTTAAATCTTGAATTATAGTTTAAAGTTGTGTCTAATCTTACTTTTTTATGATTTAAAAGCTACCCGAATAGCGTAAGAAATCAATAAAGTGCAATAGAAATCAATAGAAGCTACTTCAAAAGCTACTTTTTTAAGACTTAAAATTTATTACTCATGTGTACGTATAGAAATCGATAGAATTGCCGCGGAATAGAGTATTACATTAAAAATTTGTTTTATTAGTTTTGTTTTCTTCTTCTGGGTTTGATTTATATCTCTTCAAATTAGTCTAATTTTTTTATTTTAATATAGTTTTAGTTTTTGTGGGAAAAAATAGTGGATTATTTTAATGTATTCTCTACATCTCTATCATTTTTTGTATTTATCAATTCTCAATTCTCAATTCTCGATCTCTATCTTTATTATATTCTGATCTCTTTATTAATATTTTACTTGAAAAAATGGTAGATACTTGTTTTGACCAGAATAAGAGGACATGTTAATTAATCGTAAATTCTTCTAAATGAGTAATTTTTTTATATTTCAAAGAGTCTTTTTATAATAGAAGTAAATATATTAGACTAAATATTCAAAGACTTTTCAAAACAACTTTGTCATGCATGTGTAAGTAGTATTTTATACAGTTAAATATATTCATAATCCCTTTAAATATATTTCAAATTAAAATGATGTTTAGCAAAAACCAATATATATATATATATATATATATATATGTTAAAAAAAAATGTTAAACAAAGATTTAATCTTCATACCAAAGTCACAATATTATCAAAATAAATCATTGCCATTGTGCTTGAAGACATAAATTGGATGAGGCCCAAATATTCACATGATAATAAGCATTAATTGGACTAAATAGAAAACAATTAATTAAGTCTCATTTTCTTTATTTTATATGCAATATAATTTTCGTTCTTTTCTATGGATAGATTTTTATCACCATGATATTGCGACTCAAAAATAGCATTAGTCAAAATGAAATTACAATACATACTTTTGGTGCCAATTTTCTCATTCATTATATATAACATATTTATATTGCAACATAACGATTAAATAGTATAATAGATAAGACTTGATAATTTTCACTACTAATCTTCGATAAATATATTGCAAAAATATTAACAGACACTTACACAAATTAAAATAGTCAAAGGAGACTAAAAATATCAACCTCTTATAATAAAGATAAACCATACATATAATCTCCACCACTTGTAAGAAATAAGTTTTAATAGTTTTCACCGCTAATCTTCTATGGATATATTACAATACTTGTACCACCATGGAATATTTGGAAAATGAATCAAAGGTAATTTCCATAGTATTATTACTCATGAAAGAAAAATCACACAAATTGTTGGTTCATATATAGAGTGAGTAGAAAGAAGAATTGTTCAACAAAAAATGGAAATTTGGAGTAGGTGTTTAGAATAAAAAATTGAGAAAATATGTAATTGAAGGGAGGACCATAAGACATTTATAATTGATGGAAAAGAAACAAAGAGACAATATATTGTAAAGAAGTATACAAAAAACCATCATTAAAAGGGGTGATCTTTCATCTTTCATAACATTTTTTTATAAGTTATTCAATTAATTCGTAGGCAAGATATTGTAAAGAACTATACAAAAAACCATCATTAAAAGGGGTGATCTTTCACCTTTCATAATATTTTTTTTATAAGTTACTCAATTAATTAGTAGGTGAAGAAAACAAAATGAATGCACACAATATATATATATATATATATATATATATATATATGAGTTAGGATCAAATGACACCAAGGTGTCAAACTTAGTAACATGACACATCCGAGAATTCTTTACCAGATAATCGTATTATGAAATCCACCGTTGGATTCAAAGCTATTATTATATAGATCATGTCTATGAAATTTAACATCAATCGGAAATCATTTGATGGGTTAAAGAGAAGTATCAAAATTAACGGTTTTGACGAAGTTTTGTAAGACGTTGGTTTTTAGGCTTCTCGTTGACATATCAAATGATTTCCGATCGATGTTAAATTTTATAGACATGATCTATATGATAATAGCTTTGAATCCAACGGTGGATTTTGTAATGCGATTATCTGGTAAAGAATTATCGGAGGTGTCATGTTACTAAGTTTGACACCTTGGTGTCATTTGATCCTAACCCTATATATATATATATATATATATATATATATATATATATTGAGTTTTGTAGAAATGATACATAAATAAAAGAGGTTTATAAAGATGCCACATAGAATAAATGTAGTTTGCTAATTTTAAGGTACTTTTGATATCTTGACAAAAAATGGTACTTTTGAAAAACCAAGTGATACTAATCATAACCTATTTTTTTATGGTTTCAAATTTTTATGTGAGCCAAACTTTTCTAATCATAACCTATTTTCTTCTTTTCACTCTATTTTATTCTATATATTCTATCTATATTAATGTAATTAAGATCAAGTTACAAATTTTTTTTTGGTACAAACACCCTTTCTCATTCTATTAGAATATTTAAATTGCAACTTAAAAGAAATAGTAAGATATTTGTAAGAATAAGATGACATGTACGGTATATATAACGGGATTGATTAAATTTTTTATTCTATAATTTGCTTATTGAAGAAAATAATATGATATTCAATTTTTAAAAATTTAATTGGTACATTGATAGATAATCATTTTTTTCTTAAATTTTGAAGTATAGTTTAAAGTTGTGTTTAATCCTATTTTTTTAAGTTTTAAAAGCTAATAATAATTGAATCCTAATTTTTTAAGTTAATAAATTGAAAAATATTACGTAGTTTAAAGGTTGGTATGAGAAAATCATTGTATAACAAAATTATAATAATTGTAGTTAATGAGAAAATTTTGCTATCATCAATTTATTAATCAAGTAGTAGTTCAAATATATATATATATATATATATATATATATATATATATATATATAATATTTATTGATACATATATGTGTAAGTAATATTTTATATTAGATCCAATCTTTTAAAAAATAATTATCCATATGAAAAAGGTCGTATCTATATTAAGAATTAAAGAAAATAAAAAAGAAAGTTGAAAAATATTAGCGTTAAAGATATATATATATATATATATATATATATATATATATATATATATATATATATATATATATATATATATATATATATATACTCACACAAACTATATACATCATTTTTTATAGACTTTTTGAATAGCAAGGATGCATCAAAAGTGAAAATAGAAGTCTCATTTATCCTCTTCTCCTAATTGACACGAAAATGATCATATCAATATTAAAGATTAAAGAAAATAAGAAAGTTAGAAAAGTATCATAACAAAGGTCTTGTTGTAGCAATTAAAAAAGAATGGCTAATTATGTTGTCCAATTTATATAATAGATCAACTTAAGTTCCGATCGATCATGTCATAGTAACCAATGAAGAGTCAAGACATAAGACATGGGCAAGAAAGAGAGAAAAAACTACCATACAAGATTGAAAATGTATCACTCAAGAAAGTGACAGACCCAACATCGAAAATATAGTAGTTGTAAATAAAATCATATATTTATACATACAACAGTTAAAGATAGAAGAAAAAAAAAGTAGTTCAAAGGTTGGTATGATAAAGTTATTTTAAAATAAAATATAATAATTGGACAATAAAAATTAATTAAAATTGCAGCTATTCAACTTGCAAATTAAAACTTTGCATCAATATATAATGAGTGGGTGAATAATCAAAGAATAAGAGTTAAGAGTTAAGAGTTAAGGAATATAAAAAAAATAGTATTGCAAAGGTTTGTGGGTTATTTTTTAAAAATCCATCTCTTATAATAATTAAATATCAAAATCTTGAGTTAATAATACGTAATTATGATTCATATTGCCTCTTTATTTTCTTCTTTTAGTATTCTCTTCTAATTATATAGAATCAAAATTAGCATGATTCCAAGTATGACATTTAAATAATTAAGAAAAAATATGAGAAAACTATTGTTACATATTGGAGTCCTAAATGAGTCTCAATCATTATATATTGAATGATTTGGGTCATGGCATTTCAATTAATTATAACAACCTAATAAATAATATACTTTATGCTTTTTTTTTCTTTTTATCCATTACATACATATTTTTGCAACAAATATTATACAATATATAAAATAAAATACAATCCAAGCCAATTGAAACATCTATACAATCATAAAGGTCATAACTCAATTCAATAGGATTGAAAATTTTGATTATATATTGACACGGCACATATTTAATAACTCTATATATATGGGACCATTATTTTGGAAGATGAATAAATACACAAATAATAAATTGTAAAAAACTGTTTTATTTTTGTATTCAAAGAGTTATATTTGATCTTCATAAATGCTTTTTTCTTTTGCGTTCATATGATGACATGTTTGGCCTAACTTATTAAAAGATGACGTACACATCATCACAATAATATAATATATGACATAACACCAACTATTGCTTAGAAAAAAGGAAAAAGGAAAAAGGAGAGGAGCTCTCTTAGGTTGACAACACATAAACAAATTAGAAGTCTGCTTTACAGTAGTATATATATATATTATAGATAGATAGAAGATTCATAATATAAATTTACTAATTTGTACTTGGTCTTGCCTTTAAATCCAATTGTGTACCTCATTATATTTAATTCATTGATTCCTACCACTTCCCTTTAATATATTTTCAATCATCTCTAATTAGTATTACTCTATTGATTAAAGTCGAGATGCTTCATTCCACTTCTTAAAAAATTTCGTCCACAAAATTCATACTTCCCATGTTATAAGGATAAGGATTACAATTTTTTTATTTTTTTTTTTCCGGAAAGGTGCTTATAGCATTTCATTAATTAAAAGGTGTTCAATACAATTTGGTACATCAACCAAAATCTGGAAACTAGTTGACAATGTGGCCGCCTTAGCTAGATTGTGGGCAACCTCATTTGCTTGTCTCCGCACAAACTCTACACTAGAGTTACTATAAAAATTTGAGAACATAAGTTTACATTGGTTCAAGATAACACCAAACTCAGTAAAGTCTTGATTCGACGAATGGAAGCTATCCACTACTCTTTTAGAATCCAATTCGAACTCCACTGGTCCTAAATTAAGTTCATGAACCCAATTGAGCGCCGAGAGAAAACCGAGTGCCTCGCCAAGATGCACCTCACATTTTGGAGTAAACCATTCAGTCTTAGAGAGAATAAACACACCTTGGTCGTCTCTGATACAAATGCCAATACCTACTCTGTTTGAGCCGGGCGGAAAGGATGCGTCTATATTACATTTAACCTTTCCAGCCACTGGTCTACACCACAAATTTCTCGCAGAAGCCTGCTGAACAGAATTTGGTTTTGCAGCAACAACACGAACAGCTTTCCAGTCCTGTAACATGTTAATAGCACGAGAAAAAACAAAGTTTTGAGCATCAGTTACATTATTCCAAATTTGGTTGTTCCGTTGCTTCCAAATACTCCAAAGGATACAAGCAAAGACAGCTTTATCCTCCTTAGACAGCTGCTGTAATATATTGAAAATGGCTGTATGAGCCTCGGCTGCATTGTCAACAACATTAGAAACAACCTGAGAAAAGGAAGTCATGCTCCACACATTTTTACTACTTGGACATTTTAAGAACAAATGCATGTTGTCCTCTTCGTCACAGTTGCAAAGAGCACATATTTGCTGACAGTCAACACCTTTGTCACGCAATCGAACATGAGTCGGAACACACCGTCGACAAATACGCCACAAATTTTTTTTGACCTTAGGTGGTGCTTGTAGTGTCCAAATCAGATTCCAGCAACCATTAACACGTAGATGAGAAGTGTCAATTAACTCGTTAACACAAATACGGTAAGCGCTTTTGACAGAGTAGTCCCTGTTGGAACAAAAGAGGTTCTGACATGACTCAATTAAGTTTTGATGATAACAAAGGTATTAATATACAATAGGGTATACTAATTATCCACTCTAGTGTGCAGATAAATATTAAGTTAAAATTTCATATTTGCTATAAGTACACTGGAGGCTCTGAAATGGGAAGCAAATTCTGACCAGAACATGCTCATCAGAGGATACTAGATGAAGTCTCGTCAGAAGCTAGATATCAGAGGATACGTCATCAGAAGCTGTGTATAATTACATCAGGTTCTGATACTTGCAGTGAAGGCCGTTTTGTCAGAAGAACATTCTCTGCTACAATGATTAATTTTCATCATCATCTGACAACTCAAAAGCTGGAGAATCAACCTTATCCACAGAATAGTAACGTTAATGCGAATGTACGAACCTTTTACCCCAAATGGACGAATCTTCATTACCAAGTTTGATCGTACACAAAGGTTACCGGATATGGTTCAAAATAGTACTATTACCAGCTGGCGAAATCTCCTGCAACAGATTCAAATTCAAGACGCTCCCTCCTCATCTATAAATAGGAGTGGTAGTGAAGTTTTTGTGTACAACAACATTGAACAATTTTGAAAGAGCTGTTACTCTGCAAAAATCATCCTGTGCATAAAAACAACTTGAATACAACTTGAACTCATTTGATTATCCAAGACTCAAGCTTTAGCTTCTGATTTATACAGTTGTTAAGCCTTAGATTTCTATTGTTAGGATTCTAAGTTTAGTCTTGTTATTGAGTTGTATTTTACTTATTCCTTTGAACATTGATTTGTTTATCAGTGTTTATTTACTCTGTTTTATTGTAAAAGTTGTTTGAAGTCTCTTGCTTGTGTGCTTGAGCAAAGGAAGTCTCTTGTAAGTGTTACTTGAGCATTGGAAGTCTCTTGCCTGCGTGCTTGAGCAATTGTAATCTTGTTTGATTATAGTGAACTCTCTTGGAAGTACAAGAGGACTGGACTACTCTCGGTTTGTGAGAGGAACCAGTATAAAATCTCTGTCTCTATCTTTCTCTCCTTATCTTTCTCTCTTTAAAGTCTGATTGTTTGTGTTTTGTTTTCTAAACCGCTGCAAACTCTGACAAGTTATTTATAACTTTGAAGAAATTTTCAAACTACCAAAACACAATTCAACCCCCCCCCCCTTCTTGTGTTTTTCACACCTTCAATTGGCATCAAGAGCCTGGTTCTGTTTTTATCACCTAACAGTGAGACAGTTTCTTGTTGAAAAACACCATGACTGAATCATCTGGAAGTGGTAGCTTGAAAGCAGTTTCTTATGACTATGATGTTGAAGATAAGACAAACAACAAAGCACCAAAGTTCAATGGAGATGCATCTACTTTTTCCTGGTGGAAAGATAGAATCTACAGTCATCTTATTGGTTTAGATGATGAGCTTTGGGACTTAGTTGAAGAAGGGGTAACTTTTCAAGGACTTGATGAAAAGGGAAAGTTATCTGTTGAAGAAAGAAAGAAGTTCACTCCTACAGACAAGAAGGCTTACAAGAAACACCACAAGGTCAAGGATCTCCTTATTGGTTGTATATCTCATGATGAATATCTCAAGATCACTGACAAATCCACTGCCAAAAGTATTTATGACTCCTTGTGTTCCACATATGAAGGAAACAAACAGGTTCAAGAGGCAAAGGCTACTCTTTTGATCCAACAGTATGAACTCTTTAGAATGAAGGATGATGAGAATATTGAATCTATGTACTCTAGGTTCAACATTCTAGTGGCTGGTCTCCAAGTTCTGAAGAGAAGTTATACAACTTCTGATCATGTAAGAAAGATTTTGAGAAGCTTACCTTCAAGGTGGAGGCCTAAGGTAACAGCTATTCAGGAAGCTAAAGATTTGGACAAACTTAGCTTGGAGGAATTGATAAGTTCACTCATGAGTCATGAGATTGAACTATCTTCTGATGAGCCTCAGAAGAAACTAAAATCTGTGGCCTTACCATCTATTTAAGTTTCATCTAAGGCTCTGAAAGCCAAAGTTGTAGAATCTGAAGCAGAGGAATCTTTCATAGATGACCAAGAAGATGGATCAGATGATGATATCTTTGCACTCTTGACCAAGAAGTTTCAAAAGTGGTCAGTAAGGAAAGGCAAAAATTTCCCAAGCAGAGGATTTGGGTCAAGGAACAACACTAGCAAAGAGAAGAAGGATGACACAAAAAATTGTTTCAATTGTCATAAGCCTGGACACTTTATGGCTGATTGTCCTGAACTCAACTCCGAGGGTAAAGGAAGAAAAAGTACAATCAAGAACAAAGCCAAGAAGAGTCTGATGGCAACATGGGAGGATATTAATGAACTATCAGAGGATGAAGACTCTGAGGAAGCAAACCTAGCGCTTATGGCCACTGGTGAGTCAGACGATGAAAATGATTCAGAGTCTGACACAGACGATATTGAAGAGGTAATTTCTAAAATGTCTAACACTCAAATGACCAAAGCTTTGAAAGATGTAATGGTGAAGTACATGGAAAAGTTGAGTGAGCTAGATTTTTCTAAACAAAAATTGAAGCTGCTAAACGAAAATCTCAGCCAGACTCAAGCAAACTATCAAAAATCTCTTAAAACAATTAAAGTGCTTGAGACCCTATGATGAGTATGAAATTTCTCTTCAAGAGTTTGTTCACCATAACATTGACAAAACTAGGATAACTTCCATAATTCATGGTGGACTTAGCAACTATCATAAAAGACAAGAACTTGGTTCTCTTACATCTTCTGATGTGGGGAAATCAAACAACCCTGTCTTATTAAGCAAGTCACCCTCTGAATCTTATTCAAACTTTACTAAGGGTACTTCAGAACCTCTGACTGTGTCTGGTACTCTTGTGACCTTGGAACCACAAGATAAGGTATCAGAAGATGACTCATCCTCTGAACCTAAGTCTTTTAAAACCCAGGTTCCCCTCACTTCAGTACCCATGTCTACTCAAGTTAAAGCTATCAGAGTACCAAAGCCTGTTGATAAGCGGGGCACTAGTACTTCTAAAGCAAACTTGGTAACTGGTTCTCTGACACACTCAAGAGGAAAGTCTCAGAGACAACATAAGCCTAAATCTTTTTCTAAAGGCTCTGTTGACTCCAGATCTTCTGAATACTCAAACAAGAAGAATAAGATTCTCAAAACTAACCAAAAAGGACCCATCAGAGTATGGGTACCAAAATCTGAAATAGTGTATGCTGCAGGTATGCACCCAAAGAAGAAAAGAAAGCTCTTGGTATCTAGACAGTGGTTGCTCACGTCACATGACAGGAGACAAGCTCTTATTCCACACCCTGAATCAACAAGAGGGAGGAACAGTAGGGTTTGGTGCAACCAGAAGGGAAAGATAGTTGGTATAGGTACAGTTGGTAATTCTTCTTTGTCAATTTCTGATGTTTGGTTAGTAGATGGACTACATCATAATTTACTTAGCATAAGTCAATTGTGTGATAGTAATTATAATGTCATGTTTAATAAGGATTCATGTACTGTAATCAGAAACTCTGATCAATCTATTGTTTTTAAGGGAAGTAGAAAAGGAAATGTTTACAAAGTAAATTTTTCTGATTTAAAGGAACAACAAGTGCTTTGTCTCTTGACACTGAGTGATGAAAAATGGGTCTGGCACAAAAGATTGGGTCATGCTAACTGGAGGTTAATCTCTAAGCTTAGTAAGGACAATCTTGTCAGAGGCCTTCCAAAAATTAAATATCACTCAGACTCACTTTGTGGTTCCTGTCAAAAAGGGAAAATTGTCAAAAGTTCTTTTAAGAACAAGAACATTGTCTCTTCTACCAGACCCTTAGAACTCTTACACATTGATCTTTTTGGACCAGTTAGTACTGCTTCAATCAATGGTAAGAAATATGGATTAGTCATTGTAGATGATTATAGTAGATGGACTTGGGTTAAATTTCTGAGAACTAAAGATGACACATATGAGGTGTTTAGCATCTTCTGCACTCAAATTCAAAATGAAAAGGATTCCAAGATTTTGAAAGTGAGAAGTGATCATGGTGGTGAATTTGAAAATGAACCTTTTGAAAAATTTTGTGAAGAACATGGAATTCTCCATGAATTCTCTTCTCCTAGAACTCCACAACAAAATGGAGTTGTAGAAAGAAAGAATAGGTCTTTACAAGAAATGGCACGCACCATGATGCATGAAAATAATTTGGCAAAATTCTTTTGGGCAGAAGCTGTTAACACTGCTTGTTATATTCAAAATAGAATCTATATAAGACCTATTTTGAACAAAACAACATATGAATTCTTTAAGGGAAGGAAACCCAATATTTCTTATTTTCATCAATTTGGTTGTACTTGTTACATTCTGAATAATAAAGTCCATCTTAAGAAATTTGACTCTAAAGCCTGTAAGGGTATCTTCATTGGATACTCTGAACGCTCTAAGTCATACAGAGTGTATAATTCTGAAACTAATACAGTTGAAGAATCAATGCACGTAAAGTTTGATGACAAAGAGCCTGATGATAAAAAGTCAGAGCCTGTTAGAGACATTTCAGGATCTGATGACTCAGAAGATGAAGCTCCAGATTATAATGACCATTCAGAACCTATTGTAGACTCTGGATCTAATGAAGCTCAACCTTCTGATATATCTCAAGATCATCAAACTTCTGACATCAACTCTGAAGCAGCTGATATTCCAAGGAACACTTTTAAGTACAAATCTTCACATCCTGAAGAGCTTATTCTAGGAAACAAAGATAGTCCCAGAAAAACAAGATCAAACTTCAGAAATGAAGAATCTCTTTTTGGACTAGTTTCCCTGATTGAACCTAAGACAACAAATGAAGCTCTATCAGATGATGCTTGGATAGTTGCTATGGAAGAAGAGTTAAATCAATTCAAGAGAAATGATGTATGGGATCTGGTACCCAAACCAAAGCACAAGAACATTATTGGAACAAAATGGGTATACAGAAACAAGCTGAATGAGCAAGGAGAAGTAACAAGAAATAAAGCAAGACTTGTTGCACAAGGATACAGTCAACAAGAGGGTATTGACTTTACTGAAACATATGCTCCAGTAGCTAGACTGGAAGCTATCAGGTTACTTCTATCCTATGTAGTTAACAATGGTATCACCTTGTATCAAATGAATGTGAAAAGTGCATTTCTAAATGGTGTCATTTCTGAAGAAGTGTATGTCAAACATCCTCCTAGTTTTGAAGATTTAACAAATCCAGACCATGTGTTTAGACTAAAGAAATCACTCAATGGACTCAAACAAGCTCCCAGAGCATGGTATGAGAGACTGAGTACTTTCTTGGTTGACAATGGTTTTGAAAAAGGACAAGTTGACAACACACTTTTCAAAAAGACCCTTAAGAAAGACATTTTGATCATTCAAATATATGTTGATGATATCATTTTTGGATCAACTAATGCCACTTTGTGCAAGAACTTTTCTAAGCTTATGCAGGATGAATTTGAAATGAGTATGATGGGAGAATTGAAGTTCTTTCTGGGCATTCAAATAAATCAAACAAAGAAAGGAACATTCATTCATCAGTCAAAATATATAAAGGATCTTCTGAAGAAGTTCAACTTAGAAGACTGCAAACCCATGAATACTCCAATGCATCCTACATCAAGTCTAGGCAAAGAAGAATCTGAAGGCAAAGTTGATCAGAAGCTGTATCGAGGTATGATTGGATCTCTTCTCTATCTAACTGCATCAAGACCTGATATTTTATTTAGTGTATGTTTGTGTGCAAGATTTCAATCAGATCCTAGAGAATCTCATCTCACTGCTGTGAAGAGAATCTTTAGATATTTGAAAGCTACTTGTAACATTGGATTACTGTATCAGAAATCCAATGATTACAAGCTGATTGGATTCTGTGATGCTGACTATGCTGGTGATAAAATTGAAAGAAAATCCACCAGTGGAAACTGTCAATTCATTGGTGAGAATTTGATTTCATGGGCCAGTAAAAGGCAAACCACCATAGCTATGTCAACAGCAGAAGCAGAGTACATATCAGCAGCTAAATGTTGTACACAACTACTATGGATGAAATATCAATTAGAAGATTATCAAATAAGCAGTAACAATATTCCTTTATATTGTGACAATACTGCAGCCATTCACCTTTCCAAAAACCTTATTTTACATTCAAGAGCTAAGCATATTGAGATTAAACATCATTTCATAAGAGACTATGTTCAAAAGGGTGTAATTGATCTTAAGTTCATTGAAACAGAAAATCAATGGGCTGATATCTTTACAAAACCCTTGGCTGTTGAACGTTTTGTTTTTATCAAAAAGAATTTGAATATGATGGAAATCCCTGAATAGCTGAAGCTCTGATGAAAAATTGGTTTTTGTAAGAATCTAATAGTCATCAGAAGCTGATACCATCAGAACCTTCTGTATCAGAAGTTGTGATGAAATCATCTTCTAATGTACTATCAGACTCTGTAAAGAGATGGCTCTGACGTGTATGGTAAAATCTTTTATAAAAACGGTTCGTTTTCTCGTAAACTTACGTGTCAGTTATTTAATAAACTTTTAATACACGTGTTCTGATGCATGTGGACAGAGAAGTTGGTTTATGATGATTAACATTCTAATCCCTATTTGTAATAGGTAAAAGACTCTGCTACCCCTATGTGTTTGTTCTTTGTTTTTGCGCGAAACTTTCTATTTAAACACAATATTGTACACATTCACACTTTTTGCACTCTCACAACCCACACTTTCATTCTTCTAAAACTCAAGCAATATTTCTTTCTCTCTCAATACTAGCAAACCCTAACCCTTAAACTTCATCAAATGGCCGCACTCAGTAATAATGGTTGTATCGTTGATCTTGAGAAATCTATTCCTGATAAGTTCGCAAAGGATCAACGTCCATACAAGTTTGAGGATCTGAACTTTGCTATGGAAAGTCCTGTTGATTTTGAAAGTTTGGGAGTAAATGGGTTTCCTGAAATCAAGACTCGTTTTGAAAGACAAGGCATGTTGTATTATTTTGATATACTAAATGGACCAACATACAATGAGCTTGTGAAAGAATTTTGGATGAAAGCAACGGTTATTACTAAAGCTAAGTACCAAGAGAGACTGAAGGAGTTGATTGCAGAGAAACCAGAGTTGTATGGTAAAACACCTGCTGAGATGGGTTTGAGACCGTTTGTATCTACAGAAATTGAATCATATGTCTCTGGATTCAGAGTTGCCATTAGATTAGATCATATCTATGAAGCTCTGAAATTAACAGAAGGTGGGTTATTCATTAAAACTACAGACTCTGTTGAACCAGAGGTTGAGGAATTCATTTTCAAACCAAAAGTAAACCTTGGAGACAAGATTGAGTGGAAGAATATGAGCAAGATTATCTACAGGATCCCTATCAATAGTATTATCACCAAGATAGGAAGCACTGATCAAATCTCATCTGTTCAGAAGCTGTTTACCTACCATGTTGGCAAAGGGAACTTTGTTGATATTGGTAAACTCATCTTTATCCACCTTGCTGATTCTATTACTAATAAGCAACCTATCATTCGTCATGGGAGACTACTGAGTCACATGTTTGCTCAGTGTGGATTGTTGGATGCACTCAGACCTTTCTTCCCTGGGTATGGTACCTTCTTGCTTAGTTCTAAAATTATTAATAGCACTACTTTGAGGTATCTAAAACTGCTCGATGGAAAGAAAGCTGTCTACCCAACAAACCCTCTGTTAATCAGAGATTCTGAGAAAGGCATTGGTGAATGTAGGCTCATACATATGAGTGATAGAGGTGCTAGAAGTATAGCTGAAGCACATGCTGGATTTTTGAAGAGTTTAGGTGCTGAGGTTGGAAGTGGAGAAACGGAGAATCTGACTGTGAGACAAGAAAGAATTTTGGCTCAACCTACACAAGTTATTGCAAAGAGGAAAGCTGTGAAAAGTCTTGCAGTTTTGGAAGGCAAAAAGGTTGCTAAAACTAAGAAAAATACTGGACCAAGGGCCACTAGAAAACCAAGGAAATTGATTCTAGAAGCAACTGATGAAGAGAAGGAAGAAGCTCTGAAGGATGATGCTGTTGCAAAGGTTGAGGCTCTGTTAAAAAAGGAAGAGACTCTGAAAGATGGTTATGAATGTGGTATAGATGCATCAGAATTTGATGATATGTATTCAAAGTTGAATCTTCCTGAAAGAGATGCTCTTAGGAAAGCATCAAGCTCAGTTGGAATGTATGGATTAACTGATGGTAAGACTTTTACTTTTATTGGCAATAGCTCAGCTTTTAGAGATTATTTCAGAAGGCTCCAATTTCCTTCTGAAATCAAAGTTAAACATGCTTTTGATAAAATTTTCAAAGGAGTTAATTCTAAGAAAGATCTCACTCTTTCTGAGAATCAACCACAAACAGAGCAGTTTAACCCTCTTCAAACTAACCCATCAGAATCTCAAGTTAATTCTATATATAATGATGCAGCACAAGCTACTACAAGTACTGCACCAGTCATTCACTCAGTGAATGAAAATGAAGATTCTGATAACACACCCTCACCACCTCCTCAAAAATCCCCCTCGAACAAAGAAATCTCAATTCTGGATCCTACACCAGAATCTGAAAAACCACAACCAGAAAATGACCAAGACAAACCACAATCACCACAACCAGAAAATGACCAAGACAAACCACAATCACCACAACCAGAGAATAACCAAGACAATCCTCCACTACCTCCTCCTGTATCTGAACAAACCCTGCCTACCTCAGATTCTCACAAATCACCTGGACCAAATGACATCATTAATCCAAACTCTGAGGCTTCTCATAAAATAGACTCTCCAATAATCAATGTTGAGAAATCCCCACATCATGTGGTGGACAACACTGTTACTGAAGAGCTACCAAACAACCAACAACCACCTCCTAATCACATCATCAACCCTGACACTCTAATGCAGACTCTGTCAAATGATTGTTTTTTTGTCCCTCTTTTCTTACCCTCTAGAATCCTGAATGAACCTATGGATGAAACCAAAGAGGATATCTCTAAAATGCTGAAAGCTGTTGACAAAAATATTAGGAGAATCCAAAATGCTATTCCTACAAGATCCATTGAGTCAGCTGAGATTGATAAGGAATGTGAGTTTATGGAAGTTGGTCTGCAAAATATGATAAGAGCCATCAGTGTCTCTTACAAGAAAGATTTGGAGTTTCGTAATGAGATGGCTAGAATCAAGGCAGAACAGGAAAGAAAAGAAGCTGAAGAGCGTGAGAGGAAAAGGTTGGAAGAAGAAAGACTGGAGAAAGAAAGGTTAGAGGCTCTGGCTAGAGAACAAGCCAGGTTAGCAGAGGAAGCAAGAGTTGCTGCTGAACAAGCAAGGCTTGAAGAGATTGCTAAGAATGCACCAGAGTATGCTCAGTACATCAGAGAAAAACAAGATATTATGCAGAGAAAGATTGATGAGCATTCAAATGTGTTAGCAAGCATCCTTACTACTCTTCAGAGCATCAATGAAAGATTACCCCCTCAACCTCAACCCTAGAACTCTTGCACTTTATTTTATGATATTTTGTTTTAAGTTTATTCAGAATATGTGTTATGTTTTGTATGGAACATATTTTATTATTTTATCAAGTATTTATGTGGATATTTATGCTGTTCTTATTTATTTTATGTTATCTATGCTTTCACAAATGAATTTAAGACAAATATCAAATAAGACTTCAAAAAATAAATCATGAGTTTTATTCAAAAGAAATTGTTGATTACATAAGTTCTAATCCAACTTTTCACTTGGATTCTACATCAGAAACAGCTAGTTCTAAATCTAGCTGATGAGAATCAGAAGGTGAGGACGGGAATTCTTCCCTGGGTGGAACATATGTCCTCAGGAATTCTTTCCAATCAGAATCCCATTCAGATTCTGATTCAGAAGAAGACTCTGGCTGTTTAGTCTTGGACCTTGTTTGATAATTGGCTCTGACAGGAGCAGAAGTTGAAGCCTTCATCTTCTGAGGATTCTTCTTAGACTCTGAGTCTTGTTGAACCTTCATCGTCTTCTTCTTCTTCTCCTGTGACTTCTTACTTTTGATCACTCTTCTATCCTTATCCATCGTTGTTTTTCAACCTGAAATGGAAGTGTTGAGTGAAATGACAAAGGTTGATGGTCTTTATATAGGATTTCAAAACAGACAAGTTTGTGATTTTACTACAAGTCATTTAATTGATTTGGTTGTAACTGTTTTCTCAAACTTTGACTGTCTTGAAACTCTTCTTTGACCATGTGTTTTTCAAACTTGTCATTTAATTCTTGTCAGTTTTATCTTTTTGTTTAATAACAAAAGGGGGAGTAAGAGTATATTAATTTGTGGAATGCTAAACCTGAAGCCAAAATGCCATATTTAAAATTGCCATTTAAATTATTATTTCATTAAGGGAAATTTCTATTTGAAATCTGAACTTATTATACATGGTACATATAAGAGAAAAGTGCAATTTTCTTTTATAAGTATCAGACTTAGGGGGAGAGCTTGCAAACCTAGTCTCTGAGAGTCTAGTGTATAAGTATAGTTCAAAATTCAAATAAAAACTTTTAAACTGATTTAATTAATCATTGTTAAACTCAGGGGGAGCTTGCAAAACTCATAAACCTGAGGGAAACATGATGTAATTAATCAACAACCATTGTAAATTAATACTTGGTTTGTCATCAATCAAAAAGGGGGAGATTGTTGGAACAAAAGAGGTTCTGACATGACTCAATTAAGTTTTGATGATAACAAATATATTAATATACAATAGGGTATACTAATTATCCACTCTAGCGTGCAGATAAATATTAAGTTAAAATTTCATATTTGCTATAAGTACACTGGAGGCTCTGAAATGGGAAGCAAATTCTGACCAGAACATGCTCATCAGAGGATACGTCATCAGAAGCTGTGTTTAATTACATCAGGTTCTGATACTTGCAGTGAAGGCCGTTTTGTCATAAGAACATTCTCTGCTACAATGATTAATTTTCATCATCATCTGACAACTTAAAAGCTGGAGAATCAACCTTATCCACAGAATAGTAACGTTAATGCGAATGTACGAACCTTTTACCCCAAATGGACGAATCTTCATTACCAAGTTTGATCGTACACAAAGGTTACCAGATATGGTTCAAAATAGTACTATTACCAGCTGGCGAAATCTCCTGCAACGGATTCAAATTCAAGACGCTCCCTCCTCATCTATAAATAGGAGTGGTAGTGAAGTTTTTGTGTACAACAACATTGAACAATTTTGAAAGAGCTGTTACTCTGCAAAAATCATCCTGTGCACAAAAACAACTTGAATACAACTTGAACTCATTTGATTATCCAAGACTCAAGCTTTAGCTTCTGATTTATACAGTTGTTAAGCCTTAGATTTCTATTGTTAGGATTCTAAGTTTAGTCTTGTTATTGAGTTGTATTTTACTTATTCCTTTGAACATTGATTTGTTTATCAGTGTTTATTTACTCTGTTTTATTGTAAAAGTTGTTTGAAGTCTCTTGCTTGTGTGCTTGAGCAAAGGAAGTCTCTTGTAAGTGTTACTTGAGCATTGGAAGTCTCTTGCCTGCGTGCTTGAGCAATTGTAATCTTGTTTGATTATAGTGAACTCTCTTGGAAGTACAAGAGGACTGGACTACTCTCGGTTTGTGAGAGGAACCAGTATAAAATCTCTGTCTCTATCTTTCTCTCCTTATCATTCTCTCTTTAAAGTCTGATTGTTTGTGTTTTGTTTTCTAAACCGTTGCAAACTCTGACAAGTTATTTATAACTTTGAAGAAATTTTCAAACTACCAAAACACAATTCAACCCCCCCCCCTTCTTGTGTTTTTCACACCTTCGGTCCCCATTACTTTCACCACGCCATATTCTTCTATCATCTGTCACCATAGGGTAAAGCGGAGTAGCGAGAATTCTCGCCGCTGTGGTGTGATCAAACATGGACAAGACTCGGAGAACGTTCCACTCTTTGGCATCATTCTCTAGTAAGTCGGAGACATTAAAACCAGCATAGAGTAGATCATTATTATTATTAGAGACAAGGGGTGATGCATCAGCAAGCCAATTTTCATTCCATAAAGGAATATTATTTCCATCACCTATTCTCCATCTACATCCTGATCTGATGATGAATTTGGAATTACAAATGCTTCTCCAGACAAAACGTGGATTATGCCCAATGTTAGATTCCAAAAAACCACAATTAGGGAAGTATTTTGCCTTGTATAACTTAGAAATTAAGAGCTCAGGATTGGTCAAAATACGCCAACCTTGTTTACCTAGCATAGCTTGATTAAAAGCAGAGAGATTTTTGAAACTCATGCCGCCAACACTTTTATGCATAGATAATTTGTCCCAAGAGAGCCAATGAATACCTTTATTTTGAGCTCCGGAGTGACCCCACCAAAATGCATTAAGCATCTTCTCAATCTCATCACACAAGGAGAAAGGTAATGTGAAGATGCTCATAAAATAAGTTGGGATGGATTGTAGAACAGATTTTATGAGTACCTCACGCCCCGCTTTCGATAAACACTTGCTGCTCCATGAATTAATCTTCTTCCATATTCTATCCTTGATAAAATTGAAAGTTGATTTTTTGCTTCGTCCGATTAATGATGGCAATCCTAAATATTTACCTGTACCAAGAACAGTTTGAACACCAAGAGTATCAGAAATATTATGCTGCTCGACTTGGATTACATTGTGGCTGCAGAAAATCTCTGATTTTTGGAAGTTAATAGCTTGCCCAGACGCCGCTTCATAGGTAGCAAGAATATTTTTCATAGCTGTCGCTTCATTCACATTAGCTTTGAAGAAAAGAAAATAGTCATCGGCGAAAAGAAGATGAGATTTAATTGGAGCATTCCTGCAAATTTTGACCCCGTGAATATCCCCTCTAGCTTCTGCTTTTTTTATAAGGGCAGTTAAACCTTCGGCACAAATAATAAACAAATAGGGTGATAGCGGGTCTCCTTGACGCAGTCCACGGCCTGGTTTAATAGTATCCGTCACATTATCGTTAACGAGAACGGTGTAATCGACCGTTTCAACACATGGCATGATCCATTTCACCCATTCATCCGAGAAACCCATTTTACTCATAATGCCTCTGAGATAGCTCCAGTCAATCCTGTCATAAGCTTTACTGATATCAAGCTTGAGAGCAACTTCACCTAGTTTACCTTTAGTCTTAGCCTTCATGTGATGAATAACTTCAATAGCAACCATAGCATTATCTAGAATAGATCTACAAGGGACAAAAGCTGATTGACTATCTGAAATGCATTTATCAAGGACTGACTTTAATCTATTGGCTAACACTTTCGCCACCAATTTATAGATAACATTACAAAGGGAGATGGGGCGCCAGCTTTCATGGTCACTTGATTATCCCCTTTTGGTATAAGTGCAATGTTGGTCATATTCAAACTAGGTGGAAAAGTACCTGTAGCTAGCCAGGAGCAGCACTGCTGAAAGATTTCTTGTCCACAAATGGGCCAAAAATGCTGAAAATATCCCGGGTTAAAACCATCTGGACCTGGGCATTTATATGGTTTCATAGAGAAAATAGCTTCTTTGAACTCTGCTATTGTAAAAGGAGTTGTAAGTTGTGCATTGTCAGTCAGCGTGATAGTAGGAGTAATTAAGTCAATAACATGAGAAGTGATGCTATTCTGACATTGGAAAATATCAACAAAGTAATTACGTGCCACTTCACAAAGTTCAATGCTGTTAGTTACTAGAGAATCAGAAGGATCTTTCAAAGAGGTAATTCTATTCACCTTGCGTCTGGAGGTCGCTGAAGCATGGAAGAATTTGGTATTGAGATCACCATCACGGATCCAATGAGTATTAGCGCGTTGACGCCAAAAGGTATCTTCCTGAACCAATAGAAAAGATAATCGCTTCCGAAGGGCATTAAAAAGATTAACATTGTTTGAGTCAACATTAACTCTCACCCTTTCCATTCGTCTTCTGCACTTGTCAATTTCTCGTCGGATATGGTGGAAGTGGGATTTACTCCAATGGGAGAGGTCTGAAGCACAAGAATTAAGCTTCTGGACAATCTCCTAAGATCCATAAGAGCTCCATTGTTCATTAACAAAGGTGCTGCATTCAGGATCAATAAGCCAAGCATTTTCAAATTTAAATCTATTATGACTTCGTCGTCGACGGGTCCCAGGTTCGCAAACCAACATTATAGGAGAATGATCGGAAGCAGGTGCAGATAAGTTTTCTAGGACAGCATGAGGAAACAAATTGTGCCAGTTTTCCGTTGCGAGAGCACGGTCAAGTTTTTCCTCTACCGCTCTAGTTGTGCCAAGGCTCTTGAACCAAGTAAAAGGGTATCCTTCCATGTGAATATCAGTTAATCCACAATCCAAGACTGCTGAACGAAAACCATTAATTAACCAGGGGGCTCGATCATTCCTTCCTTTCTTCTCTGATGGTGCTAGAATATCATTAAAGTCACCAAATATACACCACGGCAGAACAGAAGTCTGTGACAAGTGTTTTAAGAAATTCCAAGCAGCCCTTCTTCGCCCCCCCTCCGGAAATCCATAATAACATGTCAGTCTCCAATTACCATGGCCAGAATCAACAACTTCGACATCGATATGATTTTGAGAGTAATTAATAACAGAACAATTAAAAGTAGAATTCCAATAAAAAGCTAAACCACCCCCTCTTCCTTCTCGATTAACAGTAAAACAACAATCATAACCCAACACATAACGAAGTTCTTCTGTTTTATTAGAGTGACATAAAGTCTCACATAGGAATAAGGCATCCGGTTTATAAACACGGACTAGGTATTTCAAGTTAGGAACTGTGCTCGGGCTACCTATACCTCGACAGTTCCAACCTATTATACTCATTTATACTGGCGGGTCTGGTTACCAGTACCCGCCTTTACAATTTTAGCATCAAATAAAGGGTTTGTATACAAAATATCCCCAAAAACAGCAGCACCATTGATTTCTTCACTACTTTTGTCAACCTTCATAGCTTCAGCCTCTTGCTCCATATTCGCCTCTTCATTTTTTGTGCATCTTTTTCAATCCTTATTCTCTTTTTAGGGGCTGATGCAGCTTTGTCACCTGTTTCAGCAATAACATGACCCAGCACCTGTGTTTGAATCACAACAGCCTTACTTGCAGAACTGGATCCTGCATCCTTAATCAGCAAACTGGGATTGGATACACCATCACTGGTTCTCACAGCAACTGCAGAGACAATGTTTGTATCAACTACAGCAGCCTGTAGCCTAGTTATTGCAGCACTAGGTGTCAGCATATCGGCGCTACGCTCTAGTATCAACTGCTGCCCCATAGTAGAGTTGATGAGGGGCCTAGTCAGAGTATCCAAATTGATTTCAAAGGGAACCCATTGAACTTCATTTGCATAATTGTTGATTAGGCTTGTGGGACTTGCAACTGCAGTGTGGAAAATAAAGCCTCTGCGATGTCCACCACGTAACACTTTGACCCTACCAAAGATAGCATGTTGGACCGGCTTTCCGATATTAACACCAACATCATCTGTCACTGTTGCAGCATCGTTGTTGTTAGCCTCTCCCGTACCATTACTACTACCGGTACGGCCGCCAAGATTCTGACTTTTTCCATTACGTAACCACTTGTTAGGATTTTTTTTAGCTCTTATTTTAGATCGAGTGATTCTATAATATTAGGATTTTGTCAAAATAAAATGTGAAATGCTATTTTCATAAGGAATATTTCATCATGAGTTGTATTGAACTTTTATCGAAGTATTTTGATTTGGTTGTGTTGGACTATTTTATCCTTGCAAATTGTTTACTTATTTGAATTGTAATATTGACTTTTATTAGAATTTCTTTTATTTTCTTTTTGAAAGTTCATTAAACTTATAAATTTAATTAACTGATATATTTATTTGACATCAGAGCGCGCAGCGGAAATATGATGTTTTATTCTTAAAATGTATTATCTTGTTTTAACTATTTAGAGGATTATACCTTCCACGAATTTATATTATTTTTTGTGAGTACCTTACATAATTTTTCAATCTTTGGAACATCACAATAAAATAGTTTTTCTTTTTGATATAGAAAACAATAAAATAGTTTTTCAACAGTGAGTTTAAAGCGTTGAATGATTTTATTTATATAAGGTGTTTTTGAAAGTCCTACTCTTATTTCTTCTTTCTATTATTAGTTTCGGGGACGAAACTATTTTTTGGTGGGTAGAATGTAAGATCCGAGAATTTTATATTTAATATATAGACCAATATTTTAGTCTATTTACATGTTAGAATATTTTTAACTCTATCTTTTAAAAAGTATATGATTTTATTCAGTGAGAGAATTCTATCTTTATCTTTTATTTTTTAGTTTCGAGGACGAAACTATTTTAAGTGGGTAAGTGTAACATCCCAATATTTTATATATGTCTTTTTAGCAATTTTCTTAATTTATGATTTATTCATCGGTTTATTTTATGTGTAAAGAGTTTAAGAAAATTATAGCACCTTCAGTTTTATTGAATTTGGGAGACTTATTTCTATTTATTCCATATATTTATATTTAGTTTATCAATTTGGTGTGGAATTATATGATAGTATTATTTTCTTGATTAATTATTTGAGAAATAAATTCTATAGTAATTATTTTATATTCAATGTTATATATCTTAGTTTTAATATTCATAAGAGAATGGTTATTTCAATGGGAGAGTGACAAATTAATTTTGACTAAGTCAAAATTGAAATGTTTTAGCCTTTAGCCAAATATTTCCACACGTATCATGTAACAGAATCTCCCATAATTTAGCCACTTGATCAATGCTTCTCCATGTGGCCTTAAATTTAGCATTCATACTTAGTGGAACAAAACCGTAATCACTTGTCTTTGACAAAAGCAACTACTATACATACATATACATATGCATTATTTAGATAAATAAATGTGTATATCCCTTCTATTTCTCTAGTTCTCTTCCCATCACTAATCAACAATGCTATTTACCCTCCCTCGTGTATATGTCAGTTCTCCATCTTCACTATCAAATTGATTCTTATTGGTCTCGTAGCTTTGTCGGACAAACCACTCTCTAGGCATAATGTACAAATATATCTATGCCAGCTTGCTTCCACACCTATCGGTTCTCATTAACCTCATCACTAGCACCCATCAAATATATGTATTCTTGAATCTATTCTCCTCATCGTGTTCTTCTTTATGATTTCTAGAGGTAACATTGATTCTAATCTTGTGTCCATTATTTTTCTAGTCCGATCATCATTTTGTCTCTAATATTAGAATTTCCTTCTTTAAAGGTTTAGATAGTTATTTGCGCGAGTAACTCGTTTGACTTCAAGAATATTATGCTAGGAAGTAAAGCGTCTAAGGTAAGGGCTTTTTCCCCATACACTCATGCACTTAGGGTTTATGTTATAGATTAGTAATGGAATAGTTAACTGATAAGGAGGAATGATGATAGAAGGAATGATAGAATCATTTTTATTACATTTTATATTATTTTAATATACTGTAAGTGGTGTGTGTGGCTGATTGTTGTTGTTGTTGGTATTGTGGTTGTTGACTGTTGTTGTTGGTATTGTGGTTGTGGATTATCTTATGACTTCTTGTTGTTAATGTTTATGGTTATAACTTAAATGACTAAATTAGGTGGTATTTACGATTGGTACCAGTTGTTACCAAAGGTGTTAATCTTGTCTCTTCATCAGGTGGATTTAGAGAGGTTTCGATTTAGTTGGATATTCCCTTAGAGAATATCTATATTATGCATAGCATGACATATAGCGGTTTGATAGGTTGGTTTGGAATAATACTCAGGTGGGGTACCGAACCTTAATACTCAGGTGGGGTATTGTGTCCAGGTGGGACACTGTCCAGGTGGGACACTGTCCAGGTGGGACATTTTATTTTGCTCTGCGGAGTGGTGATATCCGGATCATATTGGTTGCATTTCATGCATTATTAATTGATATAAGGTGTCATTAAAAATAATGTCTGACGTCGATTTTATTTTGATTTCTTCTTATGGCCAAACATTTTATTATTATTTTATGACATTTACCTTCCGTTCGGCATGATTCAATTTGGATAAGGAAATTGACCCTTACATTAAACATGGTTGTAGGTACCAAAGAAATATGAAGTTGATGTGTTGCTTGTACGTGCGCGGAGATAAATAAAAAGGGTTTTACTAGTATATAATTGTAAATTGAATAAGGCTTCTCAACAATTTTATTAGTCTATATTTGTAAATTTAAGATACTTTGAAGTTGATGACTTGTAGTATTTTTGGATTTAATAAGGTTCTTAATTATTTACAATAATTGAATATTTTTGAGAAAATTCTGCTATGATTCGTTTTGAAATAATTACAAAAAAAAGTGTAGATACTTTCCTATTAATTAAGAGAATTAGTGATAATGTCTCGGGTAAAAAAAATCCGGGATGTTACAGTTGGTATCAGAGCATGGTCCTCGGACAATTTTTGGGGTGGGAGCGATTTTGTTTGACACATATTTGATTGATGTGTGACTTTATAGACTTTTATATTATTATATAATATATGCTGTTGATTTTAATGGTAATGAATATTTTAATTTGGCGTGAAGCGTATTGTTTTAGTCCTGGCTTATGTTGTGGTTCCTTCACCAAGGGAGTGTTAAACTTTGGTCAGTTTGGAGTTTCTTGCTTGCAGCTTGTATCATGGGGTTAGTTTTGGATTGTGTTGTGCTCTTTCATTGGGGTGTTGGTTTGAATTGTGAGCCTTTTACCATCTTGGTTGTAGCCTTTTCTTTGTGGAGTATTTTGTTCCCTTTTCTTCATGTTGAATCATAGTTTGCAAGCTGGTTGTTTTCTTGTCATTGTATGGTGTTTCTTATCTGATTCTTTTACGATGATTGTATGATTTCTTTTGTTTAATAGAAATGATTTGATGAATGTTAGAAGTTATGCTTTCTTTGTTAATTTTCTATTGAATAATCTTTATATTCTTCCATTCGAAAGTAATGCTTTTTTTTATGACAACTCTATGTTGTAAACTATTTTTATGAGTGAAGTAATTTTGAATAATTATGTGGTCTTTAATTTTGAATAATTATATGGAGTCAATATATCCCTCCTCATAAGTTATTGTCCTTTTTATTCGAATAAAAATTGTGGTTTTTTTAATTTGGTTTGTTGGTTTCTCTTTTTGAATAGAAATTTTCTTGTTTATTTGTTTGTCATTGTTCTTTTTTGGCTAGAGATGTTGTATTGGTAGTAATCTCATACATTGTTTGTTGTTTAACTGAATTATCAAAATGAGAAAAAAAAATTCCGATAGTATATAAAACTTTTAGCCCCACTGAATTTTTTTGTCCAGGTCCGCCCCTGATTGGTGGTGGAAATTTTATGCTTATATTATGATATTATGATTACAATTTTTTTATTAATTAATCTGTGGTGAAAATTTTATACTTATATTATTGATAACAATTTTATTTTATATAAATTCATAAATGGAATGCAACAAAATAACAGGTCATTGGACATGAACTTAATTAACCTCATAGTATGCTGCCTCTCACTTTTATTCTACTTTCTTTCTCATTCATCGGAGAGGGTGATTATTGGAATTGGATTTCATGCTGTCAGAAGTCACGCAGTAATGCATCAGAATCGTCCGATCACGATTTGACGGATGTGATTTGTTTAGTATTTATTTTTGTATATTTAATTTGAGACGTCTGATCAGAAATCAACAGTCAATATTGTCAACAGCGTGAAACCGCGTGATTTATTGATAGCAGGCAATCTGAATCCGTGATTATTTTGGTTTCATCAATTTTTTTTTCTTTTTATCAAAATAAATAGTTGATTCAAAAACAAAAAATAAATAAATAAATAGTTTTCATATAAATTTAGTCTATTTTTTAATTGTGATTTTGTTCTATGAATGTGGAGTTTTCTTCGTTGTCTTAGTGTGATGTTTAATCTTTCCATTTATTACAATGTTTGTTTGATTTTAATTCATAGAGTGACTTTGTTTGATTAGAAGTTTATTCGCATACTTATCATTTTCAGTTTTAAGAATATTGAATTTTTTGTATTATATAGTTATAAATAAAGAAATAAATAAAAATGCAAAAAGTATTAGCATCACTCTCTCCTATTATGGTATCATGAAATAAACACACAGCCAATTCTGAAACATTTCAAACATAGAGATAAAAAATAAAGGTTTAATTCAACATTTGATTCTCTGCGTTTATTTTAGGTTTTAACTTGGTTCTTTATGTTTTAAAAGTTTTAATTTGGTCCTTTATGTTTCCACTGTTTGTATAAGTTGGTTCTTTCCGTTAAATTTGTCATTAACACCGTTTAATTTGGACATGTGTCCAAGTGTCAAGGTGTCCACGTGTCTATCCACGTATACAAACTGTCTGCCACATGTGACAAAACTGACGGAAAGGACCAAATTGAAACCTAAAATAAACATAAGGGACCAAATTGAAACTTTTAAAACATAAGGGATCAAGTTGAAACCTAAAATAAACATAAGAAATCAAATGTTGAATTAAGCCAAAAATAAATGACATATTGAGACTGTCTAATTTACATAGCAATTTATTTTTTATAAAGTACACAAATGCATTTTTCATTATTAAATTATTAAGCTTATTTTACTAGCTTATAGCTTATTTTCTAAACGCTATTTCAAGTAGTTTATGAGCTTATAGCTTATTATCTTTTCTTTCAATTTTACCCCTATCATCTTACTTGAAAAAAAATTAAATATTAATTAAACATATCTTTTTTATGTCATTTCATACCCATAAGCTAGTTTAACCGCTAATTTTACCAAACACTACAAATTCAATCAGCTAACTCGCTATAAGCTAAAAGCTAGCTTATAAGCTATCCGCTATAATCTAGGTTATCAGCTATCCGCTATTTTTTACCAAACAGAGCCTAAATCGCATGATATCATATTTGATTTGTTAATCTAATAGTAAAAATTAACTTATACATGATGAAGTACATGTCTCACAATTCTATTTCTTATGTGATGAAAATCGATTAGATGCGATCAAAATCATTGCAGTCACTAATGATCTTTTATCTTATTTATTTGTAACACTTTGGTCCTTTATCTTTTATTTGTAACATATAAGTCCTTTATTTTATTTATTTGTAACACTTTAATCCTTTATCTTTTATTTGTAGCATATAGGTCCTTTATCTTTTATATTTTGCTCATATAAACCCTTGTCTCGTTTTTTTTAATTAAAAAAATGTTGATATTTATTTCTTAAAAGTATTTTATTTATTAAAAATTTAAAAATCCAGAAAAATGAAGAACACCCTCATCTTTTTCATCATTTTTCATGAATCTTCATCATCTTCCTTCAATCAAAAAAATGTTTACTCAAATTTACCTCCAAATATCATAAATCTATGCTATGTTTATTTCAATCTTCTTATAAACACAAAAATTAAAATCCCCAAATCCTCAATAAACCCTAAATAAAAGGAAAATTCTCTAGATCGGAAGAACTTCAATCATAAATTTCTCCTAGATTAATCAATTTCTCAAAGGACAAGGGTACCGAAGAAAGAACAAACAAGGAACATTGCAAGGAAAATACACCCACTGCCACACTAGAGTAACAGATAAAAACCCAACAAACACCAGAAACACAACACTAAAACATACCTAAAAAACCGCTACTAAAGAAACAGAAACTGAAAACCACCACAACTCAAAAAATCGACCCAAAATAGAAAATACACTTCAGAACTGCCCCAGCAATATAGAGAACAATAAAAGGGGTGATTCATGTTCTGGTATTAATCTGGGAGGATTTGGGGGTTTTGATTTTTAGGTTTATAAAAAGATTGAAATAAATATAACATTGATTTATGATATTTGAAGGTAAATTGGAGTAAACATTTTTTTTTTATTTAAGGAAGATGATGAAGATTCGTGAAAAATGATGAAGAAGATGAAAGTGTTCTTCATTTTTGTGAATTTTTAAATTTTGAATAAATAAAATATTTTAAAAAAATAAAAAATAAATATCAGCATTTTTTTAATTAAAAAAAAAGAGACAAAGGTTTATATGAGCAAAATATAAAAGATAAAGGATCTATATGTTACAAATAAAAGATAAAGGATTAAAGTGTTACAAATAAATTAGATAAAGTACCTATATGTTACAAATAAAAGATAAAGGACCAAAGTGTTACAAATAAATACGATAAAGGACCATTAGTGTAATTTTGTCTAAATTTATTGTTATTATTGATCAAGACCGAACGATTCAAATCTTAATGTACTCCCTCCGTTCTTTTTTAAGTGTCCGTTTTAAATAGTAACACCAAATTAAGAAAGTGTATTTTTGCATCATATCTTCCAAATATACCCTAATTTTAATCCACCAATAAATTTCTAATTTTTGCACACATTTTCTCTTTCCAATAAATTTAATATATTATGTACAAAAAAAAATTAATATGTTATGTATCAAAAAAAAAATTAAAAAAAATTAATTTTCCAAATATATAACATTAATAAGTTTGATTGAAAAAGATATGAGTAATTGACAAAGGGTAATTATACCCTTAAAACACTAAATGGACACTTAAATAGGAACGCTAAATCTGACGTTTTTGGACACTAAAAAAAAAACGGAGGGAGTAGTTTTTTAAACCGATAACCTCGATCTAACAAGACTACATACTCGCCCTAATTGCACATGATTCTTTATTTGATATATATATCAACATTTTTTTTATTGTAATTATCTCTTTTTATGATATTTTTTCTCTTATCTTAACCAAGACATTAAAATTAGGTGGTTAATGAGCTCATCTGAAGACGGATTATTTGTAAGAATCTGAGTTCAATGTTCAATTTTCACATAACAATTCTTAACTAAACTTTTTTAACATTACAGTCTATGAAGCCCCGATACGTGATATGATACTGATACGATACCGATATGTTGATACGAGGAAATTTTTAAAAATCCATATCCGATACTGCCACAATACGTATTTAAAAATTAAATTTAAAATTAAATATATAAATGCACAATATATAACATGACTAAAATGAATAATATTAATAATGATAATTTTTTTTGAAAGACAAAAAATTATTATTATTATTATTATTATTATTATTATTATTATTATTATTATTATTATTATTATTATTATTATTATTAGGAGTACAAACAAGCCAATAACCTTCCACAAGAGCAAAACAGTTTGAGACTCAACATACAAGGGCTTCTCAGTCCTAACTAAACACATAATAGCTCAAAAAACACATAATAGTCATGACATCAAGCCTATTCAACAAACTCATCTTGTAATAGCAGACAATTATATAGCTCTTGCACCTGACCAATTAAAAGCATAAATAATCCATTCTTATACAAGAATTTTGGAACAAGCTCAAATGCTTAACAACCTGTTATATAGTAGGACACCACAGTGACTTCAAAACAGTGACAAAGACAAAAAAATACTATTGATAATAAATTAACATCATTAATACTAAGTTAAGTATTTGAGCTTCATTAATATTGTCCCAGAAAATAATGATCATCAGTACATCCTAAGTTATACATATTAAGTTAAGTATTATACAAAAATGATATCATTAGTACTATTCCAAAAAACATCACCAGTAAAATCCAAAAAAAGACATAGTTAGTTATCTGTGTAACAACATAATAGTTTGACATTCACTAAAAAACCCGGATTGTATCGGATATTATTTTTTATTTAAAAATAAAGATTTAACCGATACTTTTCCGATACGAGTATCGGGACGTATCGGACGCGTATCAGATATAATTTTTTTATTTAAAAATAAAAATTTAACCGATACTTTTCCGATACAAGTATCAGAATGTATCGAACGAGTATCAGTATCGAGTACATATCTAATACGATATATCACCGTTTTTAGAGTACCGAGACTTCATATATTACGGTTAAACTATGAATTACTACAGTCAATTTCCAAGAGAAATAAATGTTACTCATTTTGAAAATACTATAGTTTTGATTGGACCACCAAACAAACATACAAAACACAACACAACACGTTTCCATTTAAGTTTAGATCTAACAAGAACATCAAGCGAGGACAGAGAGTACAGGAGCGGAAGCAAGTGGACGCAGATCGCAAAACGACGACGTAGAAGAAGAAGAAGGATGGTACTGAACAGCGGCGTGGTGATGAGGGTGGCGCACGTGTCTGCTAGGTTATGTCAATACATAGCGTGCAACCCTGAAAGATTGAGCAGCGACGCCGTTTTGGGTCTCATCTTCTGTCTTCCTTTCCAACGTTTCATCTTCTCCCTTTCCTCCTACCTTGGTTATTCTACTCCACACTCTGATTGAATTTTAAATCCAAATAATCATTATTGTATATATTAATTAATATTATACATCTTAGGTTTTTGCTTTTTTTTTTTGTCGTTTAATTTGTTTGTCAAAGAACGTTTGTGTTTGTCTCCTCCTATGTATTTATTTATCCACATTTGATACTTTCTCCTGTAGCATATAGTACATGGATTTAAATTGGAAGCACAAGGTGAAAACGATTTTTATTTTATTTCTTCCATGACCTAAATTTGCAAGCATATCTGCACATATGTTAGGCTCACAACTGGTAAAACATGTTTGATCTCACACTTTCAAATATCTTGTCCATAAGTGTTTGTGCCTCTTGAAGAAGAGGTTGTTAAGATTTTCACATTGAGATGATCTGAACAAGAGTTTATAAATAGGGACAATTTCTATTTTACAAGTTGATTTTGTAGGATTAAATTAGATAGAACTCTCGGTTTTAAGATGATATCACCCTTATCAAAGATCCTACAATTTACTATCAAATTTCTACTTACAAATGTTATAGGTAAATACAAGAGCGTGCTAATCCTATGTTGTGCGGAGCCGAGCATCTTCTATTCCCTAAACAAGACATTTGCAAGTTGAGATACCATAATGCCCAATAAAGGAACCATTAATGTTCAACTTGAGGTCTGTGGTAAGAGGTAGATTCCACTTCCACTCATATTAATCTCATGAGATTTGCATTCGATAAAAGAAGGAGGGAGAGGGAGCTTGAGAGATCACGATTAGGGGTGTCAATAAAATCCGTTTATCCATTATCCATCCAATCCATTTAAAAATTTATCCATCCAATCCATCCATTAGTAAAAATGTTGGTTAATGGATTGGATTGGATCCATCCATTTAATTAAATGGATGGATCCAATCCATCCACTTAAATTTTAAAATCCAATGGATAATTGATCATTATTAATTTCAAATCCAATGGATTGTCACTTTTTTTAAAAAATAATAAAATTCTATAGTACAATGAATTTATGTAAAAATAAAACTTAAATAATTGATTGTCAAAAATTATATAAAAGTTGGAAACAAACCAATAAAAAACTTAATAAAAACTGTTTTTTTTTTAAATTAATAACAAAAAAAAAACAGAAAATAAAACTTAGCCTAAAAAAAAATGAAGAAAAAATTAATAAAAAAGGAATTTTTTAAGACAATTCCAGTTTTTTTTTTTACTTTAAAAATCCAGATTTTATATTAATATAAATATAATATAATTTAATAATCTAATAAAAATATATTAAAATAAAATTGATGAAGTCAACGCCGGAGCCACCGGTCAACGACGGAGCTCCGCCACCGGACCACCGGACCACCGACCGCCGCCGCCGGACCACCGTGAGTCGCCGGGAAATATGTGTCCCGCCGCCGTCCGCCGCCACCGTGCCGGAGCTCCGCCGCCGTCCGGTGGTGGTCCGGCCATCCACCACCACCACCTAATTTTATTATTAAATTATTTATTAAAATATTATTATTTAGTTTGTTTGGAGAAAGTTAAAAAAACTGTTTGGGCTTAGGGAGGAAAAAAATCTGTTTGGGCTCACTAAAAAAAATCTGTTTGGGCTCACTAATAAAAATCTGTTTTTACACTATTTCAAAAAATAAATCTATTTTATTAATTATTTAAAATGCTTTTAGAAAATAAAAAAATTAATTTAATTTAGTTGATGGATTGGATGGATATCCATCCATTTAAAATCTCATAATGGATGGATTGGATTGAATTTTATCTCTAACGGATGGATTGGATTAGATTCTTTTGATAAAATTTTGATGGATTCTTAATGGATAAATGGATTATTTTGATCCATCCATTAACAATTCAATCCAAATCCATCCAATCCATCCATTTTGACACCTCTAATCACGATTCATGTACAACCGGCAACCCATATCATATTGCAGAACAAAATACTAGTATTCACCTATTGAGACAAATTCATATCTATAATTAAACTCCGGCGATCATTTTCCATCAGAATCAATATATTGTTGTCTATCAAAGCATGCATAATAGTTTCAAGAGCTTTAAAGCAACACACGGTTTCCTTTTAGCATAGTTTACCATGGCTAATTTTTCACAAGAAGGTTTGAATTCTAGCATGCATAACAACTTAAAATTTGGAGATGAACAATAATAGATTCTCCGACAAATAAAGCTTGATAAACCATTTCATTTAGGAAAATAATCAAGCCCCAACTTTACTTAGTATCTCTTAGTCGAACTATGGATTATTGGAGTTTCTTTTTATTGAGATATAATTAGTTGTTTTAGTTAGTACTTAGTTAGTTTAGTTAGTTAGCCTATATATAGGTTTTGCTATAGTCATTTGTATTCAACTTTCTCATATTGTAATAGGGGAGGGATCAAATTACACCGGTGTAACATTTGAGTAATGTTACACCGCTTAATAACGCATTAACGAATACAAATTTTACAAAATCCACCGTTGGATTGAAAGTTTATATTATGTAGATCATTCATGTTAAATTTTATAAAAATCTAAAATCATTTGATATGTTATTGAGACTCGTCAAGATTAACGGTTTATGCGTTTTTATTGAATACCGTTAATCTAGATTGGTCTTACTAACATATCAAACAATTTTAGATTTTTATAAAATTTAACATTAATGATCTACATGTTATAAACTTTCGATCCAGCGGTGGATTTTGTAAAATTTGTATTCGTTAATGCGTTATTAAGCGGTGTAACATTACTCAAATGTTACACCGGTGTAATTTGATCCCTCCCCATTGTAATATTTTAATGGCAAAATTACATCTTTGGTCCTTTATCTTATTTTTTTGTAACATTTTGGTCATTTATCTTTTATTTGTAACACTTTGGTCATTTATCTTATATATTTGTAACACTTCAATCCTTTATCTTTTATTTGTAACACTTTAGTCCTATTTTTTTTATAACATTCACATATAAACCCTTTTTTCATATTTCTTTTTATTAAAAAAATGTTGAATTTAAATTGTTAAGATACATTTTTATTAAAATTAAATAAAACTCATAATTTTGATGAATATGTTCATCATCTTCATCAATTCTTTCACATCTTTATGTTTTTTAAAGGACCAAAGTGTTACAAATAAAAGATAAAGAACCAAAGTGTTACAAAAAGATAAGATAAAAGATCAAAATGTTACAAATGAAAGATAAAAGATCAAAGTGTTACAAAAAAATAAGATAAAGGACCAAATGTGTAATTTTACCTATTTTAATTTGATCAATACAAAGAATTTATAGTTTTTCTCTCATTTCTTTTATGGATGCCATGTTTCTTAATATGGTATCAGAGCCTGATTGGTATCCACCTTGAACAAAAATTTTCCGCTGCATTTTCTAGAGAAAATCTAATTTTCTCAACCTTCATTTTATTTTCTCTTCCATTACTTTTTCTTTCAATATTTTCCCGAGAAAATTTCATAGTCTCCATTCTCATGTTCTGTGTTCTTCATTTCTGTATGTTCTTTCAGTGATTCTGTTTACATCGTTTCCATTTCTCAATCTCTATTCGGATTCCGATTCATGATCCAATTTCTTGTTTGAGTTCTTGATCGAACAAAATTGCCAGTCTATGAATCTTTCAATCTCTTGTTGAATTTGTTCTTGTTCTCGCAATTGTGATTACTATTTTGTTTTCATCGCATTTTCCACCAATTTCTAGGGTTCAGATTCAATCCTAATTTTCTGTATACATTTCGTATACGTTTCTTGCAATTCCGATTGCAATTCCTGTTCTAGATCCGACTTCTTGATTTCTCTTCGATTTGATTTTTGTTCCGTGTTCGATTGTGATTCTGTATTAATTGTAATTCTAATTCGTCATTTCCCCCAAATTCTAGGGTTTTAGATTTTATTTTGATTGAATTTCAGTTTATTTTCATTTTTGCTTCCGATCGCATATCATCGGGACTCTGTTTCTGGTACTGTGTGTTTTTCGATAATGATTCAAGGCGAAGAAGATGAGAATTTCAATCTCTTCGTCCAGATTATTGCTTCTTGGAAGCATCCATTGGTTGCTGAAGTTGTTTTGGGGTTGTGAACCATCAAATTTGTTATCACCATCAGTTTGCTTCTTGAACATGTAATTGGCTTATTTGTGGAGTTTGGAAGATGGAATGTTAATTTTCCCTTTGAATTTTACATTGAAGCTGCTCTGGTATAGTTCATGCTCATATCTCTTGGCATTTTTGTCTCTTTTCTTCATCTGGTGTTATGTTAGTTTGTGATGCAAATTTCCGTATCCATTCTTGTCAATTCAGCTTTGTTCATGATATTAATAAATCTGCAATTGTAATAACTGCTCTCATTGTTATGGATTTTTGCAAGTTCATGCATTGTATAAGAGTTGTTTTGGGAGGAGCTATTGAAATTAATATTATACATTAGGATATTGCTTCATTATGATTCAGACCTTTATCACTTATCATGGATATCAGTTTTATGGACTTTAATGAATTTGTCTTGATTTTGAGAGTTTGGAGAATTTCTTGTGTTTATCCACAAGCACCATTATTGTGTGAAAATTGAAGACAAATTTGGATGTCATGCATTGATTATTTTGTTACTGGTTGCACTTGATATGGATTGTTCATAAGAAGCTTTGTAAAGGTCTCACCATTGATGAAAGTGTTCACATACTGGTAGTTCATTGGATATATATGTTGGTTTCTTTGAAGATGGGAAAATTGATCAGTTGTTTCTGCATTATGCTGCAACTTGTTTTCTGATTTCCTTGGAGCTATTCCTTGTGTGAAGATTGAAGCACATTTGCTTCCATGCTTTAGTTGCTATAGTTGATACATCTCTTGATGGCTTCAGACTCATTTTTGGGAGCCTCAGTTTAAGGGTGTACTTGCTATTGGTTTTGCCGTTTGTGAAGCTTGAAGACACTTTTTTAGTTCATTGAATTCTTCTGTCTATTGTTGAATTCTTATTAGCCTATTTGGCTTTGATCCTTGTTTTTAGCTTCTGTTTATGATGGTTAAGCATGATGCTTCTATCATATATGGTTAAGCATTGATATTTGCTTCTATCTTGAGTGTATTGTACTCTTGATGGTTAAGCCTTTGGCCCTATGGCCTTGTTTGTTGTGCTTCTACCTTATGGTGGTTAAGCCTTGTTAGCTTCTGTTAAGTGGTTAAGCCTTGAGTTATGGCTTGTGCTTAATGGTTAAGCGTCTTGCCTTATGGCTTTGATTTTGGCCGATCTATTTCCGGCATCTCTCATTGTTTTTCCTTTGGTTCGATGTACTTTTGTATTCCTTATCCCAAGCTAGAAGTGTTGTGAACACCTTCTAGCTTGCGGGAGGCTATTGAGATATAATTAGTTGTTTTAGTTAGTACTTAGTTAGTTTAGTTAGTTAGCCTATATATAGGCTTTGCTATAGTTATTTGTATTCAGCTTTCTCATATTGTAATATTTTAATTTGATCAATACAAAGAGTTTATGGCTTTTCTCTCATTTCTTTCATGGATGCCATGTTTCTTAACACTTCTTTAAAAATTAGATTAAAAGGCTAAAAATAAGTAAATATAGAACATTTGAAATAAAATAAAGGTTAAATATATCAATAGGTCTTTTAAGTTTTACGTTTGTAACAAATAGGTCTTTAAGTTTTTTAAGTAACAAATAAGTCCTTTAAGTTTTTTAAGTAACAAATAGATCCTTTAAGTTTGTAATTTGTAACATTTATGTCCTATTTTTTAAGCAATTGAGGGATCTAATTTGTTACAAACATAAAACTTAAAGGACCTATGAATGAATTTTGCGTAAAATAAATATAAAGCAGCAAAAGCCTAGTTACTTTTTCTACATAAATTGTTCCCTTGAGTTTAACTTAGTTGGTAGATATTGCATTATATCACAAACACCTGATTTATTCACCTTAGAAATAAAATTTCTAATTATTAGACCACTTAGGGCATCTCCAATGCAAGGTTCTTATCGGTCCCTTATATGTTAAGCTCCGTCCCTTATTTACTTTTACCATTGGAGTATGATGACTAGGCAGGTGAGATTGCTTAAAAATAGGTTCTGGAGCTTCCTCAAGCAACCCTCTCTCTCCCAGAGCTTAACAATTAAAAATAATATTTTAACATTCAATCTTAATTTTTGTAAAAAAAAAAAAAAACACTCAAACTTAATTGGTGGGGTCAAATGTAAATAAAAAAATATTAATCGGTGAGTTCAAATATGGATTGCTTATTATAATTGCCATTGGAGTGAAATTTGTCAAAATTGTTTATGAATTGCTTAAATGCAATGTGGCAATTTGGGCCCACAAAAAACAACTTAAGCAACCATCTAAGTTCTCCCCGTTGGAGATGCCCTTAACAATTTCTTTTTTTACAAAAGCCTACTACACGTCATAAAACCTTTTTTTAGTGAAAAATATGAACAATATAAATGCACTTTTGCTCTTCTTATATTACTCCATCCGTCCCAAAATTTTAGTCTTTTGAGAGTTTTGAAGGCAAATTAAAAAACAATAAAGATTGATATGTTAAGTGATTTTTACCCATACTTTATTAAGAAATAAAAAATATATTTAATTAATGCTTTAACTTTAGTATGGGTACAAATGGTAAAATATTACTTATTGTGCATTGGTTTCTTAAAAGACCAAAGATTTGGCACAAAACTAAAATGCTAAAAGGACCAAAGATTTGGGACGTAGAAAATACTATTTACTCATGGTTTTAATTGCTTTGTTTTAAATTATTGTGCTTCCATTGTCTCCCTCGTTAATCGCCTTAAGATGAAAGATTGACAAATTTAAATCTCTCATATATACAGGATCGATCCGGACAAACTAGACCGCCGACTAAATTGTAGCCTTACAGGATATGCTCTCTCTAAATCTCTATTATTCTTTTTCATTCTCCTTCAAATTATGTTAACTTTTCATGGCAGGATGTTTGCCAATATATTTTTTAATCGTCGTGTTTATTTGTAATTTGGCCTAACAACCTTCCTTTTATGAAAGAAAAATAAAATAAAGTTCTCCATTTAAAAAAAAAAATTGTAGAATCTTTTCTCAACACTAAATTTGGAATTTAATGAATTGCGTAAGTCACGAGGTGATGCGGGAATGTATATGTTGATCAAATTTTATTATTTTATTTTTTATATAGTTAAGGTTAAAAAATTCACTTAAAAAATCATTATAAAAAAATTAAATTCACTTAAAAAAAAGGAAAAAAAAAAGTATATTTGGAATTTTCTTTTTGACTCACATACCATACATTTTTAGACTAAAAATAAAATAAAAAATTGTACAAAACCAATAAAAAAAAAAGTAAGTAGCTCATGAAATAAAAAACAAAAAAAAATTGACAAAGAACAAAATAGATTAGAAGAAAGAAATTTTTTGGTGCCGTAGTTGTTGTAGTGTTCCGCAAGATGAAGACTATGGTGACGCCATTGACAAGGGTCGCTACATTTTTTCGCCCAAATTCCCATAATGCCCTTCCTTTCTCCCCCAAACCACGCAACTCTCCGTTACCAAACTCATTCACCTTCACTTCTCCTACTCCCTCTCTTTCAATGGCCGCTTCTTCCCAATCCACTGCTCCGGTACCTTCAAAATTCGTAATTTGTACAAAATTACTTGAATTTGTTTATTTATTTCAATGATGATCAATATTCATGAATTAATTAATGTGATTTCTGGTTTATGAATCAGGTTGCGTCATCTGGTGATGTTAACATAAAAAAAGACGATGTTTTTCAGTTAATTCAAGCTCATCAGGTATTTTGACTTTTGAGCCATTTTAATTGATTCTCTGGAAGCACTTATCTAGAAGCACTTATAGAAAAAATAATTAATTAGTGTGATTAAAAGATTAATACTTTATAGTATAAGCTTAATTTCTTAAATTCGTCTTCATCTATGAAGCCCCGATAGTCTAAAATTGGTGAAGTATCGTGTCCGATACGCACCCGATACCGATACTCTTCCGATACGTCCCGATACTTGTATCGGAAAAGTATCGGTTAAATCTTTATTTTTAAATAAAAAAATAATATCCGATACGCGTCTGATACTTCCAGATACTCGTATCGGAAAAGTATCGGTTAAATATTTGTTTTTAAATTGTTACACGGGTAACTAACTATGTCTTTTTTTGGATGGTACTAATGATGCTCTTTTTGTATAATACTTAACTTAAGATGTATAACTTAAAATGTACTGATGATCATTATTTTTTAGGACAATATTAATGAAACACAAATACTTAACTTAGTATTAATGATCTTAATTTATTATAATTAGTATTTTTTGTCTTTGTCACTGTTCTGAAGTCACTATGATGTCCTACTATATAACAGTTTGTTAAGTATTTGGGCTTGTCCCAAAATTCTAGTATAAGAATGAATGTTTTATGCTTTTAATTGGTCAGCTGCAGGACCTATATAATTGTCTGATATTGCTACAAGATGGACTTGTTGAAGAGGTTTGATGTCATGACTATTATATGTTTTTTGAGCTATTATATGTCTTTAGTTAGGACTGAGGAGCCTTTGTATGTTGAGCCTCAAACTGTTTTGCTCTTGTGCAAGCTAATTGACTTGTGTGTACTCTTTGTACAATGAACTATTGTCGTTTATAATAATAATAATTATTATAATAATTTTTTGTCTTTCAAAAAAAATTATCATTATTAATATTATTGATTTTAGTCATGTTTATATATTGTGCATTTATATATTTAATTTTAAAATTAATTTTTAAATAACGTATCGCGCCAGTATCGGATATGAATCTTTTAAAATTTTCACGTATCGGTATCGTATCGTATCCGTATCGTGTCGCGTATCGGGGCTTCATAGGTCTTCATCAATTTTTGTAGAAGCTCACTTTTATTTAACTTTTCCATTAGTTTCTGACTTTCTGTCAATTTAGAAGCTATCTCATTAACATCTGTATGATATGAATATCTACAAGCTTATAAAAAAGTTTCTGCAAGTGTAGAATTATATGTTTTTTTTTTTATAATTGTGAAACTACTATAAACTAGTTATGTTTGCTATCACGGTTGATATGTCAGAATCACGGTGACTCACCTGATTTTACAGCAGCTGTAGAGTGTAGCTTTTGGGAAATCACGGTGGATCACCGTGATTCTGACATATCTACGGTGATACCAAACATGTGTGTCCTTTTAGGAAGATTGATTGTATTCTGCATTTCTGCTAATGGGGATATTGTGGCAGGAAAAAGCTGCTAGACTTCCACCAATTGAAGAAATTCGAACTGTCCTTGATCGGAGTGTGCGTGGTACGCTTTCCACATTCTCGAAGGTAACTGACTGTTTTTGCAATTGTCTTTTTTATTTATTTATGGTAGCATATGGCTATTAACTTTCCTGGTCCGAGATAGATTTCACTAGGCAAAAACGACGAAAGTATCTTTAAGCATTACAAATGCTGGGATTGGTCAATAAGAGAGACATGGAGAGATAGAAATTTGTTTGTTTCTTGGCCCAATTTTCAGGTTCTCGTGGTATTGCAAGCACCCTTCCCTCTGAGCAACAATAACTACAAACAAAATAGTAAAATCCATGCTCGATAGAGCCATTAAATTGAAATATTCTCTGGCTGCCTTTATGATCATATCTTTGGCATATAATTTGTTTTAGTATTTATTGTTAGACAACTTGATTACCTTTTTCTCATTTAGTTTTTTGATTTTTGACACGCAGAAGTATGACGGTTATCCATCAGGATCCATGGTTGACTTTGCATGTGATGCAGATGGATGTCCTATATTAGCAGTGAGCGACTTGGCAGTTCATTCGAAGGTTTTGTTTCTTCATTTTCTTTTTCTCATCTTAAAACTTCTTATTGTTTAGAAAATGATAGATATAAAATAATTTAAAGTTTTGTGAGAAATAGGATTTGACATCAAATTTGTGAACATGTATAAATTGCCATCCAGCACACAGCATCGAATTTGGCTTGTCAAAGGCCACAAATTCAATTTCAAATCCCATTATGTCCAGGATAAGATAATAATTACATCTGAACAATAGGTAGACGGGCAACAAGCTGCGCCGCTAAACCTTTCTGTATAGCAAAACCCAATCTCTGAAAAGGATAATAAGGCCATACGAGCACACAGTCATTTTACAATGTAATTCATAGAACACCTTTTTCTCCACAAACCAATTAAAAGATTGCTTCCATTGCTAAAGAATATTTTTCTCTGCACTTTGCAGGACTTAGCTGCTAATCCTAAATGTTCAGTGCTTCTGGCTAGAGATCCTGAAGATAGGACTGATTTGGTGATCACTTTACATGGTGACGCTGTCTTTGTATGTTACTATCTTCTGTTCATTTCCCATTAGCTATATATTGTTTCTTTTTTGTATTTTCATTTCCTTTTACTATTGTTTATTAATATTAATCATCGGATTACATAGTTATTAAATACTGTAACAGCATCAATATATGAAGGGGAAAATTTAAATGTCGTCCTGAAATTATATTCAGGTACCTGAAAAGGATAATAAGGCCATACGAGCTGCATATTTGGCAAGACATCCCAATGCATTTTGGGTAACTTTATTCATCATTCTTCCTTGCAACTTATTTTTTTTTCCTTCTGCTTGTTCTAGAATTAACAACTATTCATATTGAAGGTTGATTTTGGAGACTTCCGATTTGTACGCATTGAACCAAAAGTTGTACGATTTGTGTCAGGTGTTGCCACAACTTTGTTAGGATCAGGAGGTTTGTTAACTCGCTAATCTTGCCAGTTTATTTTGCTGTAAATGCTGGAATATGTTTGGAGGGGAAGGACAGTTAACATTTCATATTACTACCTCTAGTCCTTATTATAAGAAGTAGTTTACTTTTAGATGCATAGAATGTTTGATGTATCTGGTCCATATTATAGTCTAGATACATTAAACATTCTATGAACCTAAAAAGTAAAAATTTTCTTATAATAAGGACCGGAGGTAGTATTAAACATTTCCCATATCCATTCGAGGAATAAAATAAAATATTGTCATGTTAACCTAGGATTAGAACCAGATGGGTTGTAGGACTATTCATTATAGTTGATACCTTGGAGGATATAATTTTTTTGTGTTGCTATAAAGTATGACAACTTTTCTTATTTGAGCTTCTCTTCAAGTGAGCAAGAGTGTATAAAGTATAAACGTCAAAATCAAAACATAACCAAAACAATGAGATCATTTTTATCTTTAAGCTGGGGATTTCTTGATGCTAGCGTGGTGTGTTCTGCATCATACCACATTATATAAACTGTCTTTCAAGTCAATTGCTTTGATTGAGAACTGTACTTGTTATCTGGTTTTAGAATAGCATGCATTAAAACAAATATATAAGGAATCCTTGCATTTTAAAGTGATTAAAATATTTTTAATCGGTGAACACCAAAATATATTCCCATGGCAATTGGTAGCTTCATGAGTGAGCGCATGCATCATCACTGTCCCATTTGTGAATTTCTTGTGTGTTTTCTGTATTATCTATTAGAAACAATATTATTGCGCTTATTTTTTTTACTTCAACTTCAGAGTTTAATGGAGATGAGTACAAATCTGCAAAAGTTGATCCCATAGCTCAGTTTTCCAAGCCAGTAGCGGTAATGATCTCTAACTGATATCATGTATAATGTATTACATACATGTCTACAATTTATTTCTTAAACCACCATTTTTTTCTCTTTTAATGTAAATATTGCTGTTTGACAGTCACATATGAACAAAGATCATGGTGAAGATACTAAAGCGATTGTGCAGCACTGGACCTCAGTTCCTGTATGTCACCTTGCCCGTTATACAATATACAGTGTCAGCAAGAAAAGCGACTCTATTTCAACTGTTAATATCATGGAAATTTTCTTTGTTAAGCCTGTGTTTAATATGATATCAAGAAAATCTATATGGATGACTTTCTGATTATCATGTATATTACATTACTGTTTTATTTATGATATCAATGCTTGGGAAATATGATGTTGAAAAGGTCAATTTAAATAAAATAGTTTGGTCTGGAAAAAATTTATGGTACCAAATTATATTCTGCTATGCAAGGGACTGATGATCTTTGGCTTCATCTGCAGGTGGACTTTGCTGACATACTAGATTTGGATCGTCTAGGATTCAATGTTAAGGTATTGCTGCTCTAATTTTTTTAATATCAGTTGTTCTTTCATCATATTTTCTCCTTATTCTGCGGTCATATCGAATATTTGATCTTTTACTTTTTTTTTAGCTTTGAATTTGTACCTTTTAAATAATTAATTTTTTTGTAGGCTGGTTATCAGGGAGACACTTTCAAGCTCCGTGTACCTTTTCCTCGTCCTGCAGAAGATAGAAAGTAAGACATCATATTTTATATAACACATCTGAATTAATTAGATTAATTTGGTGCTGTTAAGTGTCAGATAACAATTTCCTCTGTTGTCATCTTTTTGGGGAGTTTCTCATTGTCATCGGTTTGCACCATGTTAGTTGCTTTTATAAAAGAAATTCTGCAGATAAGTAACTGTTAACTGCTTTCCTTTTAGGGATGTTAAGACTCTCATTGTTGAGATGCTCCAAGCTGCTAGGCCTCAAGTTTGATTGATCACTACACAGATCAAAGATGGATAGGTACTCATCCAAAACTCATCAAGTACTTGAACTCAATTATGGACTTATTGTCTCCAAGATTCGCCATTTTTCATCATTTAGAAATTAATCTCCTATAAATTATATTCAAAGTAACAAACTCAGTCTTGGATTGTAATAACGTTTGCTAGATGTCAAAAACGTAGTGAAGGAGCCTCTTAAAATATGGGATTGTATGTGATGTTATCTCTGTTTTAATCCCATTTTCTATTTGAAATGTTACAGCTTCCTACCAGTCATCCTTCTGCTGGGGCCTGGGGAGGACAAGTTGTGTGCCTTGAGAAATAGACAAGTAAACAATATAGTTATATATATACAATGACAAGTCAAATAGTTTACTTTGTATATTTTCGCGTATTAGCGATTTGTTGTGGGGTAACACTCATAAAATGCAGACATTAAAATGGTGTAAGATTAATTGTCTCTCAAAGACACATATCTTTGTACAGAATGCTCATAAGACCTTCCTCCAGGTCCTTTGTTGAATAAGAATTGAGACAGTTTATGAATAATCCTTTAAGAAATGACATGAATTTTTTACTTGGCCAAAGCTGGATATTGTGCCAATATTTCTTTTATTTATGTATGAACAATATATATATATATAAATTATATAGGTATTTTCTTATGCTATCATCATGTAACTCTATTCATAAAAAAACTATTAATTTTAAGTTTTTGTTTTATCTTTTCCTGCAAATACCCCAAATGGGAGATATTTATTTTTTGACATAGAGGGGATAGTTGATTACTGCGCATGATGAAAGATCATTGCGTTGAAAATTATGTCATTTTTGTACAGCACGTTTTCAAAAAGCTAGCAAATTGAAAATGGCACCTTCAATGTGGAAACACACGTTTTGTATAGCTGTATTCAGTGTCAACAAAAGTCTTTTTTATTATTATTATTTTATTCTATGAAATTATTTACTCTGATAATAATTTTATGATCAGTAATTTGTTTTGTTTAAGTAGGCAACGTATAATTTTTCCAATGTGAAAAAGGTCAATTTTTGTATTTAGTAGTGTAAAGTGATAAACAATAATTTATTTGTCCATTTTTTTTATCCAACAAAGAACTTGAGTGGTTGAAAACAAAAGCCAACCAAAACCAAAAAGAAAATATTGGCTTCCCTTGTTATCAATTTATGGTGCTGGTGATGCCTGAAGTACTTTATCTAGATGATTGAACAAATCACAACCGTCTATTTCTTATTCATTTTCCTAATGCTCAAAAGAAATATAAATGTACAGAAAAATAGACTTTTAATTTCATCACCTTTCACATGTTGCAACTAACTTTAATGAAAGGCTTTTGCAGATATTGTGCATGCTAACTGCAGTATGATGGATCATTGAAAGTTTGGTGGCAAATTCTTGTGCCTTTGTTGCTTACACACTGATTTTATTCACATTCAAACTTAGCATATGTTTGATTTGCGTTGAAGTTAACATTGTCGCGGCGGGTGTGCGGCCATGCCATTCGATCACTTGATCTGATGGTCTAAATTGCGCAACCACGACGAATGTATGAAGCCTTCCATTCTAGAAAACCAAAACCTCAATAAACACTTTTTTATGGCAAAAGTAAAAATGGAATTGAACTCCTTCATTGGTTTGATTTGAAATTTTGAAATAAATAAATTTCCAAAAGGTAAATCAAATATTTATTTGCTCATTATTATGTATAATAAAATAAAATAATATTAAATTTAAGATCAGCAAAATCTTGACTATTTAATAACACATGTAAGCTACTTTGTAAATTTCAACCTAAAGCTAAAAATAGCAATTGGTAGAAGAGATTTCGTGTGCAAAATAATCTCTATATATAAAATCTAGACACCCACATGGTCTAAGTTCAGTGATACACACACACACACCCCATTTATTTTTTATCAAAATCTCTCTTACACTAGTGTTTAGATAGATTGATAGTAGAAACAACAAAATCATTGAGATTCCAAGTACACCATGATCCATGCTTTATTTGGCCTCATACTACCTTTGCCGAAATTATGGGATACATTTACCTGCTTGAGGCTTACATTAATCTTCAATATATTTTCTTTCCCTTATTAGTTTTTCTTTTCTTTTTCATACCCTATCTCTTTAATTGTTTTCTGACAGTCAAAAACCATATGATTTATTACATTAAATCCAAAGGTGGGTCATAGCATATTCATTCATTTAGGCCTCTCTTCTTGAAATATACTAGTATTAAAAAGTTATAGAAAAAGCAAAAATCATGAAGAGGATTGCTGAAATCTGAAGGTAAGTTTGATTATTAATGTGTGCACACTAGAGAGAAATAAAACAAAACTTGGTGGGAATGGAATAGTATCTTTACTCATCAATTCAATCATCATAAAGCAAGATTAGAGAGAGAGAGATAAGTGATTAAGTGAGAAAATAATTTCCTTCATTGATAGAAATTGATCAAGATCAGATCAGATCTTACTTGTTTACAAAAACATTGAGAGGGGAGCATATAAAAGCCTTTCCCTACTTGTGAAAACAAATTTAAATAAACTTGAATCATCATCATCATCATCATCATCTTCCAAAATATTTAACTTTGTGTATGCTTGGTGTAGATCCTCCCTTCAAATTTTTGCATCATTCATCATAATCATTCAGAATCACTTTCCACACTCCCCATAGCCTTCAATCCTCTTGGCCTCTGCACATCCAAAACCCAAAATTAATTATTTTTTTAAATAAAATAAAATAAAAGATAAGATAAAAAGGTTTAAACTTTAAACTTCATTCAAACACAAACACAAAAACACAACACCAACAACTACTTACCTTCTTGTTACTTTTCTTCTCCCTAACTTCATATCTCTCTTGACACATATCAGTCAACCATGCTCCAGGACTCACCAACTGTAAACCAACACCAAACAAAGTGGACAAAGATTAGGTAATAAGAATTAACAAGATCCAAACCCAAATCACAATTAAAAAAATAATAATCATCAAAATAACCACCACCCAATTTTCCCTTTTACCACAATACAAAAAAACAAAAACCAATGAAACTTACCAATAAGCTTCTTTGGATGATTTTGGCTCTCTTTTTAGGTCTCTGAGGAAGCTTACAACCTTTCATGGCAAGAAAATCTTCTTCTTTTTCTTTGCTAGAAAGAGTGATGTAAAGCTTAGGCCAAACAAGTGCTCTTTCTTCTCCATTGTTAACATCACCGGTTCCTTTACCGTTATCCTCCGCTGACCCTCTTGTTGTATAGTACCGATCTTCTTTCTCCGGCGACGCCGATTTTCTTTTATCTCCGGCCGCCGGCCGTAGAATAGCACCGTCAGAATTCCTGCACACAAAATTTTCCATCAAAATCATACAAAAAAAAAACCAAAAAAACAAAATTTCAGACATTTTCATAGAAATCACAGATCTAATGCCCTTCTGAAAAACAAAATCCAACAAAGAATAATTACATGTTTATCGCAACTGGGTATGCAAAAAAACTCAATTTTGACATCATTAAATCATTCAAAATCTCATTTTTCTTCTTCTGAGAAACAGAACGGAAAAAAAAAAAAAAAAGGAATTTGTTTTCTCTTCCACTGTGAAAATTTCTCATTAGCCAACCAAATGAAAACAGCAACGTTACATTTTATCAACAAAAACAAAAAACCCCATTTCTTCTTTTCACTGAAAATCAATCAAGGAATGAGAAAAGTGGAATTTTTTTTTCTTTTTAGCAACCAACAAGGAAAACCCAAATCCCAGTTTTTCTCTTCAGAGAAATCAAACAGAGAAAGAAGGTATAAGAAGAAGGAATCTGAGAAGATGAATTTATTATTTGTTATTGTTGTTGTAAACAACCTTGTGAGACGATTGGGTTGTTGTTGATGATGAAGAAGATTTGAAGTTTCTTTCTCAGAAAAAGTAACACCAGAACGATTATTATTATCAATTCCAGAATTAAGCTTTCTTCTGATTCCACCACCACCGTTGAGTCTAGTTGAAATCCGAGGATCTTTCACCCTAACACATCTCAGACGTTTCCTGTTTCCCCACTGCAAGAAGAACTCTGGTTCTGTTGTCTTACATGTTCTCTGGTTCCTCTCTTCTGTCTCCATTTCTGTAACACAAAAGGTTTAAATGTTGAATTTCTGTTCAAGGGTCTCAAACAGATTCAGATAAGGATTGAAGGAAATTTTGAAAACATACCAAAGTCTTAAAATTTAAGATCTATGCCTCAAAAGAAAACAACCTTTGCAGAAGAAACTTATCTGTAACACAAAAACAGAAAAGGGTCAGAACTCAGAACTCAGAACACAGAACAAGAACAAATGAAGAGAACAGATATATTAACAAAAGACTTACAATGATACAAATTTGGATTGAGAGAAGAAAAGTATGTGTGAAACAACAAGATCTTCTTCTATGTTGTTAGATTTGTAAAGTTTGTTCTGAGAATGTTTGTATTGATTCTCTCTCAGAAACGTTTCTGTATGTAGTTTGAAGAAAAACTGAAACAGAGTTTTGAGGGTTATTGTTCTTTCTCTTCTCTGTTTCTCTCTATTGTTTTCTCTTTGTGTAATGTAACTCTTTGTCATGTGTTTGTGTATTTATCCTTCTTGTGAAGTGATGAGAAAATTAGAGAGAATTAGAGCCGTTGGATTGCCAAGAGAAGGGTTAGGTGATTGATGATCTGAGTTTTTAGTTTTGAGGGTCCCTTATTCTTGTTTCCTTTTTCACCCTTTTCCTAATAATTGACAAAAATAAAATAAAAGAAAAAACAAACTGTTGTTATCGTTTTCTTATGGGCTTTACCTGCCACATCCATGGGCTTGGGTTGAGAGATTCTTTTCACACCCCCGTGCCACTTACGCACCCCCTGACCTTCCCAAATTACCCATCTCGCTATTTAGGATGCGAGTGTGTAAAATTACAAAAACTGAAACACCGTAGTTCGCTCTCTAGAATGCGAACTGGTTCACCTTGTAAAAATCAACATTTATCCCAGGCGGTAATATTATGAATTAAATTGTATTAATATTGAGAGATTACATGTACATATATATATAGTAAAACCGACTTTAATCTTGTGGGGGCATATTAAATGATATTTATTATTTAGAGAATATTGTAATTATTATGTAGATAGGAAATAGTCACAGCCAACTATAATACAGTCACACAACTATGTTATTATTGTCATTATAAGATTGAGATCAATCCTCCTAAATTATATGATCTTTTGCGTTTATAAAAAAAAATGATCTTTTGCATCATTTCTAGAAACATCTCCCGAGAAATGGTTAACAATTTTTAGTAAGATTTTGAATGGTCAATAAATGGAGTTTAATACTACATTGTCGACAAAAAAATACTTTACATTTAATTTGCATGATCTACTCAAATGACCATTGCACTGCAAACTGATCGCACTCTAAATAGGGAGATGTATATCAGTTCGCATTCTAAATAGCGAGTGATAATATTTTATACTCAAACTCAACGTCTTCACCCCCAAGAATGAAAAATTCACGAAAAAAATAGTTCACTGCGAAAAGTGCTCGTTTTTTAGATAGCGAGAAGGTTATTATAGTAATTTTAGGAGGTGGACAACGAATTCTAGGGGGCGCGAAAAGTACATCTCGCTTGGGTTTATTATTGGGCCTATTGTTTGGGCCTTAACTTATTTCAAGGGCCAACTTTTATTTGACTCATAGCATACCCATCTTACAATAATTTTTTTTTTGCTTTTTTTTCTCTTCTCCCCCTGTTTCTTCTAGCCCCCTGAAATTCTATTTTTTTCCTCCTAGCTATCGAAAAATGTTTTCCAAAATTCATATTGTGTCGGAATATATTTTTCGAAATAGACTTAAAATGTAGATTTTAGATTTATTTTTTTTCCTTTGATATTCGAGGTTCTATTTTTCCAAAAAGTTAAATTTTTCGAGAATGTTTTTCGAAAATTCAAATATTTCGAACGCAAAATCCAAAATTGTTTTTCGAAATTCTATTATATGTGATCAGAACCGCAAATTTGTTGTTCTAACATAATTTTTCATCAGTCTCAATCATTTTTATCCTATTTTTAACACTAATCAGTATCCAAACATAATACAAAATATAATTATGTTGATAGATGTGAGATATAAACATCTCACGACGACTCTATATGATTTATAATATATCTTTAATATTAATATTCTGAACAATTTTGCTTAAATAACTTTTCAATTGCTATAAAAATCAAGGTAAAATATTTTGGATTATGTTTGGATACTGATTAGTGTTAAATATAGGGTAAACAATGATTGAGACTATGAAAAATCAGGTTAGAACAACAAATTTGTGGTTTTTATGACACATAACAGAAATTTGGAAAATGTTTTTCAAAGCAATTTTTTATTATGCTTTCCGAAATATTTGAATTTTCGAAAAACTTTTTGTGAAAAAGTTAAATTTAAAAACTACTTTTAAAATATATTTCAGATACTACTTTTAAATATATTCCAAAAAAATGTCTTTTGAAAAATGTTTTTGAAAAACTATTTATAAGGACAAAATTGAAATTTGGGGGGGGGGGGGGGGGGGTGGGGGTGTGGGTGCGGGAGGGTGGAAGAAATATGGGGGAGAAGAGAAAAATTCTGTTTTTTTAATATCCAAAAATAATGGAATCAGCCTTTTTTTCTTCTCACAATAGCCTCTCATAGACATTGATTGTGTCAAATTTATTGGGTGCTTAGCCAGCAGGGATGATGACAATGTATATAGGGAACCATAGTACCATTTTTATATAGTTTGAAACTTATCCATACCTATATTTATTTCCGGATAGATAACAATTTTTGCACCTGTTTTTATATTTTGTGGGTATCTAAGTACATATTATCTGCATTTTAGTTAAAAAGAAATTGATAAATTATAAAATATTATATAATTTTAATAGAATTAAAAAAAATTCAAAAATTTTAAGGTTGACTTATGAAACTAATAATCACATACTAAAGTTCTTATTTATGATACGTATCCATATTATGTTTGCATTTTGTTATAAATAAATATTTTTATTAAAAATGTATAATAGTTTAATAATGATGTATTTTTTTTAAATTGATACACATATAGTATTATATAACAATATAAATAAAATAAGGTACCAAGATACCAAAATCCGCACCTATACCCTTTCTAGACGTTCACTAAATATGGATCCAATTATCATTCCTATTAGCTACTAAGATTGTGCTAGTTCTTTAGCATCACACATTTGGGAATTAAAGGTTCATTGATTCCACGTATCATCCTACAATATTTTTCTCATTGAGATTGATTGTGTGTGAAGTCTATATTGAGTTGGATATCAGTAGCGACCAAGATGGTTCTAGTGAATGTGGAATTTAAGCAGCGGTGAAGCTAGCCATATTTCTACAAAGTAGTAAAATATAAAAAAAGTAAAAAATTAATAGTATTGTTGGATATTTGGTTGTTGACATAATTTTGCTAAAACAAATATACAAGCAAGATGTTGGATACAATGTTTCAACACTGTATACCTGTTCAGTATGCCTTGTCTGCGCGTTGATCTCGCGCCATGTGTACGCGTTTTTTTTTTCTTTTTGAATCCTACTATTTTTGGTATCTTCAAATATTTTCTTGAGGACCAAGACGTTGGTTTCTCTCTCTGTTTACTGAAGATTTTATGAAGATTATTTATTTCCTTAAGATGTGATATCACTACTAGAAAAAGTTGAAATACCGACGGAATTAGAGACAGAAAAAACAGTTAGAGACAGATATATTTATTTTAGAGACAGATATTTTCATTTTAGAGATAAATTTTGTCCGTCTATAATAGTTCAGAGACGAGGAAATTACCGACGGCATCAAATCTGTCTCTAGCATGCTTAGTGGCAGAATGTTTGCATTTTAGAGACAGATTTTGTCCATCAGTATTTAAAATTTTTCTAGTAGTGTATGTTTAAGGAAAGATTATATTTGGTTCAAAAATACTTTTGAGCTGGATCTTACACGTTTTTCTAGCTGTATTTGAAGCCCGATTTGCTCAGGAAGCCCATGCTAACTCGTGGCTATTTAAAGAAAGGAGCTAAACCTAGTTTCTTCACCGAAACCAATATATCAAAATGTAGACTTTTAGGGTTTCGTGTCTTTGTAAGCCTTGTGCTTTATTTGTGAGTCTCTCTAGTATCATCTTGATGCTTTTGTAGGACTGTGTTTTTGAGTTGTAACTTTGTATTTTCTCCAAAGCTTTTAGGTAAGAGTGGTCTAGTTTCTAGAAGTGTGTCTCCACCAATTGAGTCGGGTTAATGATCAATAGAGTTGTCTGTACTATTGTGGAGGAAGTGACCAGAGGTTGTCATATCTAGGAGTTTCTAGGTAGAATTAGCACGGGTAGTGATTAAGTGAGAAGTTGTAAACGGGGGAGTTTAGCTTCGAATTGATACTATCATAGTGGATTCCTTCCTAGATTGGTATCCCCAGACATAGGTGAGTTGTGCCGAACTGGGTTAACAAATCACTGTGTGTTATTTACCTTCCTGCTATTTATTGTTGATATTGTCCATTATGTTTTACGTTGGCACGATGTTGAAACATCATATACCACATTTGTGACCAGCGTGCCAGAATTTAAGTATAATTAACCCAATAAGCAAAAATATAAACAATATCTTTTACATAAAAAATGTATTTAAGTGTCCCATGAGTTTATCTTAGTTAGTAGGGATATCACATCTTATATGTAGGACCGAGGTTTGAACCTCAGATACCTCACTTATCCACCTTAAGAGTGAAATTTCTAGTCATTATAGGCTACCTAACCCAAAAAAAATGTACTTAAGCAACCAACAAAAGTTGTACAAAAAAAATGCAACTAGATTTGGATAATATGCATAAGGGTTGTAGGTTCAAATAAAAATTGAACCAAAAAAACAAAAAAAGGAAATAAAAAAATGGGCTTATATATAAAATGTACTAAAGCATCAACAAAAGTTGTACCAAAAAAATAACAAAGAAAATGAAAAGTGGTAATAAGTATTTATGTAAATCGAACTCGACAATTCGTCAAAGATTCAAATTCATCCATAATTGAATCTGAGCTAAACTAATTATCGATGTCATTTTTAATGTAAACTACCAAGCTATTTTCAAGAAAATCGTCATCCAATTTGTTCCATAGTCTTGTCTTGACAATTTTCAATGTTGAGAAAACTCTTTATATAGTTGTTTTGGAGACTAAAAGTCTCAAAATAAGACAAATCAATCTATCACTTCAATGATAATTTTTGACTTTTCTGTTTCTGCTAATTTTTGCACAACTCAGAAAGTGTTGTTATCTTTTGAAAAGAGTAAGGTTGATGTATATCAAACATGTGATGTCTTAATTGCAATCTCAGAGGAATTATTTATTGCTAAGTAAAATCGTGATAATAGAAAGTCTTTTCTAACATACAATACAATATAATTAATGTAACACATTAGTCAATTCATTTGAAGTTTGAACTCTTTTCTAGTAAACTAAGTCATGAGAATAAAAACAAGATGCATTACATTTAAAATGTCTTGAGAGTGTGATTGCGATGCTTGACAAATAATATTAGCGATTACCATAATCTCAAACATCAAAGTGTAGTATGAAAAATAATTCAAATGATGACAAAGATTTTACTAGCGGCAGAAGCATCATGTAAGGAAAAAGAACAGATACAACTCATTTATCAAGGTCATTGCACTAGTATCAGTAACATGGATAATATCAAAGAATCATTTTTGAACAAAACTATTAACATCAACAAACCTCAAGAAGATAGCCATTTACTCCTTTCTCGACTCATCTCGGGATTCACTGATAAGAATACAAAATTTAGTCTTTCATATCTCCCTTTTGATTGAATTTCTCACTATACTAGCCAAAATATTCAAACGGTGGAGCATTATGTAAGATAACTCTATCCAGTCTAGGATTGTTATTTCCTAGAAATCTTAACAACTTCAATGAAATTCTCTCTATTAATAGAGGTTCCACTTTCATCATGACCTATAAAAGCACAAGCTTGAAAAGTTAACCATCTCATACAATCAACGTTGACTTTGAGTTTAAGTCGATTCTTCTCAATTTCTTCTTGAATAAGTCATTTAATATATTGTGGTCTTGACAACAAACCCACATAAGATTGAGAAGTCTGTTTATTTCCAATATAGTAATAATATAAACTAGAACAAAGTCACCAACTAGAAAATGGAAAATAGAAAATAAAAACATAAAAAAATAAGTTTCAATTCACTATTTGTGTGGGTGAAACGGTGTGTAGGTTCAATATGAGACGGTATTTTGAGTTTGTATTTGAGTTAGTTAAGTCACCAATTTTGTTTTTTGTGTTTCTTGTGTTGTGTCGCAAAAAGTATAAACGTGTGAGAAGTTTGTAGGTCTGCTTATCTTAGCTATGCTTGGTCAACAAGTTTCATAAAGTAAAGACTAATAATAATGGATTATGGGCCTTTATCTATGTGGGTTAATAATAGACCAACAAATTTAGGAAAAAAATTTCTTCCACCCCTACAAACCCCTCACCATTACATTTTTTATCATATTTTCAATTTTACTTTTTTTTTTTATATTATTTTTTACAGTTTGTTTTTTTACTTTATTCTATTCAACATTTTCGGAATCTCTGCACACCCCCTCCATTATAGTGTTCCGGTATGCTTAAACTGTTTCGATTTGATACATTTTATCGGATCATTGAAATTTACCATTTCGTCCTCTGATAATCGTCACTGATAAATAAATAAAATTAAAAAAGTAATACGAGAACGGATTCGATGAGTGTTTAGAATGAATATTCATATCGAAACACTTTGTATGAGCGTTATGGTATTACTTTTTTAAATTATTTATTTATCAATGACGATTATCAGAGGATGAGATGGTAGAATTCAATAATCTGGTAAAATGTATCAAATCGGAACAGTTTAAGCTATCAACACACTGTAGTGGAGAGGGTGTGCAGAGATTCAATGTTGAATAGAATAAAGTAAAAAATAATAGTAAAAATAATATAATAAATGGTAAAATTGGAATATCATAAAAAATGTAGGGGTGAAGGTTAATATGTAGGGGTGGAAGGAAAAATTTCACAAATTTATCGTTCTTGTTAAACCAATAACTCACTATTAGAAAAATCTTAAATATCGGCGGACAAAATCTGTCTCTAAAATGCAAATATTCTGTCACTAAGCAGGCTAAAGACGGATTTGATTCTGTCAGTAATTTCCTCGTCTCTGAACTATTAGAGACGGACAAAATCTATCTATAAAATGAAAATATATGTCTCTAAAATAAATATATATGTCTCTATCTGCTTTTTCTGTCTCAAATTCCATCTCTATTAGAGAAGAAATATATTCCATCTCTAAATTCCGTCGGTATTTCAACTTTTTCTAGTAGTGACTTGACCGTCAATTTTGTAACCTCTAAGGAACGCAAGAAGAATTACTAGCACTTTGAATAGTTAGATATGAAAAATGCTTTTGCTTAAAAAATACATAACCAAAAGAATGAAATTGACTCAAACTTGATAGAGAGATTGTTTTGTAATACGCATATGTGAATTTTAAGTTTCATATTACATAGAAAAGTGAAGATTGTATAACATATAAGTGAGAAATATCGTAAAGTTTCATATCTTAAAGTTCTGAATAAAGATGTGACTTTAAATTATTATTTTTTGTTGACAAAGACTTTAAATTCTTTTTATACATATGTTTTTGGCCTAATGTGAATATTCTCTTGGACTTCCCTCATGACCAACACTTTGAGCCTACTTTTTTTTATTAAGTATTTAGTTTTTTCTTTCTTTCTAATAGTATATCTTTCAAGTTTTTAAATGTGTACATCTTTAACTTTTTATTTTATTTTATTTTTTTTAATAAAAAAAGTGTGGCTTTCTTTAAACCAAAATAACTCTCTACCCTTTCATTTTCTCTATGTCCTTTTTTAGTATATGACTATTCAAAATGTTATATGCATTAATAATTTATTTACAAAAATACTCCTATCAATTTATCATTAGTAAACATAAACTATTTTATTTCTTCTGTGACATCAATAATTATAGAGCTGAATGTAAAAATAACACTTTCTTAACACATTTAAATTATTATTTGAACCACTTTTAAATACCCGGAAATTTTGCTAAAAAGTCTTATAATAAAAGACAGAAAATATTAAGATAAAGACAACTTTTTTATTCTATTAGTTGTTTTAAATAGAGCATGGCTAATAGTTCCACCTTTAGAGCATCTCAAATGAGTTTTTTTTATTAAATTGTTACACAACAAAGTGTGTCCTTTAACAATTGCACGATTGAAATATTTGGTACTTCTCAAAATAAATACAAATAATATATTGATAATATGCGAGGTATAAGTTGTAAAAATTGAAGCTAGAATCACATCGGAAACAATAAACAACATATAAATGTACATATAAATAAAGAATAACATAACAAATGAAAATAATTATATCATAGAAACTATTCTTCATTGACATCGACAACCGCCAAGTAAAGGAATACCTACAAAATAGTAAACCATAAAATAATACCTGAGGCGTATTGATCGCACTACCCTTAAGAATTTATCCGTCTTATAAGCGCAAATCCTTAGGATTCGACGTGTCTTTCTCAACGAGGTAACAAAACTAGTAAGAATTAATTTAGAACAGGTTGATGTTAAACTCAGAGACTCAATATGTGAGAGGAGAGAAAATGAAACAGTGGAAACTGATTTTGTGAGTGTGAGAATATTTGTTCTGCATAATTTTCCGTGTTACTCTATGATGCTTTACTGATATGCATACATATATATGGTCATGTAGAATAAAAGAAACCGAACGTCGAGGTCCTTTAGACTTTTGAAATACATAATAATAATAATAATAATAATAATAATAATAATAATAATAATAATAATAATAATAATAATAATAATAATAATAATATCACAACAATATGTTGTGAGCACATCATAAGGTCTTAAGATTTGCACTATTAAAACAAAAATTAAATAAGTGGTTTTAAAATATGTCACATGATAGAACCCACATAAACCACTCATAAGTTTCTGAAAATGGACTGTCTCAATTGTTTGGTTGGTATGATAGGATTAGGTGCTCATATATAATACTTGTTTGTATATAACTTTTGTAATGCTTGTTGATCTTGATGTACATTTTCTCCCTATCTAGGTCTAGTATATTTGGTCCAAAAGAAAAGGTAATTAGTATATATATAATGATAATGATTGCATATTCAAGTTCTCTTCAAACTTTTAAAGATGGAGAGAGTGATCACTTATGATGCTGAACTGATTGAGTCTAAGTAACTTGAATCTAAGATTCACATTAGAAGCAAACTAGCACAAGTTGTGCATAGCTGCCAGAGTGCACGATTAATTGCCCCGTTCCTACCAAATTGGGCCTATTTCTTTTCCCACCCCCCGGTTTGCTTTTTCACCCCCTGTGCTGCCTTTTATGCCCCTGGAAAAAAAGTTCTGCTTACGCGAGCAGAACTTTTGCTTAATTTAAACCCCCCAAACTTTTTTTAGTGTAAAATTTACACTAAAAAAAAGTTCTGCTTACGTAAACCGAACTTTTCAAAAAGTTCTGCTCGCATAAACCGAACTTTTGAGGGGTAAAATTGAATTTTAGGGGGGTGAAAAAGAGTTACGGGGGGTGGGAAGAGAAATCCTCTTACAATTTCAAAAATATTAAGTTTGGGGGCGATGGCCCTCTACCAATCAAAAATTTCTTTTCTCACCCCCACGTTTCTTTTTCACCCCCCTAATTTCCATTTATGCTTTTAAAACTATTTTATTTTGAAAAATTCGGAAAATATTTACCGATTTTTTTTTGTTTTTTGAAAAATAAATGGTTGAAACACCTGTTTCTATATCGCAAAATTTCAGTAAATAAAAACCGAAGTTGTTAAAATTTCAATTCGTATTTATTGAAGTTTTGAGGGGTAAAATTAGATTTTTGGCGGTGAAAAAGAAAGGTGGGGGTCAGAAAAGAAATTTTCTACCAATCTGCTGCTTCATCCATTCTAAGAGCCATTTATATTTTAGAGGTATCAATAAAAACTTTTAGAAATCTTATCATTATTGGTTTTTATCGTTGGAATTTTATCTCTTTCGACAAAAAAAAAGGAAAAATTATATTCTTGAGAGACTAAATGAAGAAGAGAATATTACTTGTGAGACTAAAATTGGAAGTTTACAAAGACATTGAACTCAAGCGGTTAATGAGCTTCCTATAAGACAGATCATTAGGGAGAATCCTATTTTAATTTTGATGGAAACAACTCTAGTCTTTACTTACTTTGTGGTCAAACTCTGAATTACCGGAGGTCCTAGAGGGTTAATTCAAAAAACAAAATAAAAAGAATTTGAAAGTTTACTCCATAATGATATTTCAATAGAACATTTAAGATACTAAAGCAAAAAATTCCCACATAATTAATAGTTGAAAACTAAAAACATAAAATAGGTATTTTATTACTTTGTCTTGTCAACGAATAAACACGAGTGAATCGGATTTGGATTCTCTCATGCTCTTTTCGTGTTGTCCTCTCTCATTTTTTTCATTTAAGGGTGACGATTCATAAAGAAGAAGAAAAAAATAGTTTATAAGAGAAAGAAAAAATGAATGAACGAATGATTAAGATTAGTGCTGAATAGAAGTATGAGAAAAAGAGAATGAGAAGATCCAAATCCGAATGAATCTACAAAACAATAAACTGTTAAATAAAATATAAGGTGTCTGCAAGACCACATTTATTAAGGATTTATGTGTCAAGGTGAACACAAATCTCCTATAACACAAAAGGTTACTCCCCAACATAGTGGAGGTAACATAACATAACAACAAGAATGAATTTTGAAACAGGACATGTAACCCCAAAATGGTAACAAAGAAGGATGGAGTGAATTTTCAAAGTGCCTTGTAAGTGGGTAATTAAGAGAGTATTTATATGTTCATCAAAAGACTATTTAAAGATGGGTCATGCTAAACGGTATCCCCGAGATATTTGTTAAGCATACTTAAAAAGGAAAATAAAGTAAAAGTTAATGTTGAAAAAATGATTTTCTACAATTTCGATGCATTGAATGCACAAATTACCAGAAAAAAGTTTCTTTATTAGTAAGCTTAACTAGTGCCCGTGGGCACTGTTTAACATTTTCCTTTAAACATAAGATCAAATCCGAGTAATGGAAATAGAATGATGTTCTGCGGGTGAAAGAAGGAGGGTCGACATTATATGAATGTTAGAGCATCTTCAATAAGGGTATTAAAGAGAGTATCATAGACTAATGATACGTACCTTATTTTTTTATCATTGGAGTTCTATGACGTGGCACAGAGGGTATCAAAATTGATGATACCGATACCTTATTTAAGGTACCGTATCATCAATTTAATATTACTTTTTTTTGTATATAAAATTAAATAAAAGTAAAAACTTGTTAATAATGTATGATACATAGAGTGATATCATCATTGGAGCAAAATATGTATGAGTTGCATAAATATTACATAACATTGTAGGGACCACTTTTTAGTAATATATGATACTCAAAGTGGTATCATCATTGGAGATGCTCTTAATGGAGCGAAAATTAAGTGGAGGATACTTTGCTATTTCTTGCTCTACTATTTAATTTTTTTTCCATGTCTTCAATTCCCGCTTTGAGGAGTACTCTTCCTGCATCCTCATTCCCACGGATCTCTACTGTTTTCGCGGAGTTCATCAACCTTAAAAAAAGTATCAAATTTTTATTATTTTCAATCAAACTAATCGTAAAAAACTAATAAAACTATAGTTTAATTATAAAACAAATAAAAAATTAAAATATTATTGCGACTCTTATAAACATCATATATAAACAAATGTATACACAGATTGTGTGAAAATATAATTAAAAATAATTTATGAAGTAGTTAATTATACATTTATAGATGTTATTTTAATAAATTTTTCGGGACGGAGTCTTCGCATGGTGGAAGATTAAACCCGTCCCCATCCCCAACCTCAAACCTCTTTCGGGGAGACTTTCTCATTCATCCCCGTCCCCACGGGGAAAAATTCTCCATCATTGCAGGTTTGTTTCGATCCAAATTCAGTGCAGATTCAATGAATTTAGCATCATCAACGTTGCAGATCCGGATACATGATTATTCCAGACATTTGAAGTTTGTCATATCAATTGTAGGCTTTGTCATATACATTAGACCGTTTTATACTATTAACTCGGATGCTGTGAGTCTGTTTGCAGATTCATTCTTATTAGTTTTTAGCGACATTAAATATGCAATGATTTCGATTGATGTATTCCTTATGAATTTGAATGAATAAATATCATTGTTTTTAGTAAAAGAAAAAGTAGTATATTGAATTTAACATATTATTGGTTGATAGAGTCTCTCTATTAATATATATTGAGACCTATATATATTTGACAATTCCCTTATAAAGTACATTCACACACATGAAACTAGCTAGATTTTTTAGTCTTGTACTTGTGGTAATTATATGATTTCACCTTTAGACTCGAGAGGACAATTAATTAGACAAAGACCACAAAGTTGGAGGAACATTGGCAAGTTTGGAAGCAAGTTAGGGGACCATGTCCATGCGTCTGTATGAAGTTTACTCCCCAAAAATAATGTAGTATGAACTGTACTTGAAGGTTATGTTGTTTCTATTTGTTATTTGTTTATAGCTATTGAATAGGGTCACTTGAAATTTATAGCCAACAATTTGTCCTCATTTTGAATAATAGAGAGTACTTGTAAATTGTCATAATTTTTGTTTGAATTTGGCAATTGAGAGTACTCAAACGATGGATTAATAAGGAATATTGAAAGAATTCTAAGGTATCATTTGACTCAGTTTTTTTTTTTTATTTTTTTTATTTTTTTTTTATGTGTAGAAGTTATTTTAACTATAAAGTTAGAAGTAAGAATTTTTAAAACTAAAGATAAAGTTGTTTGGTAAATCTTACTTCTTTTATTTTAAAAAGTGTTAAAAGTTGTTTTTTTTTTTATTATAATAGGGTTAAAAGATATTTAATATAATAAGATAAAGTTGTTTTTTTTATAAACAAGAACTTATTTAAAGATGGAGTAAAAAAAAACTTAGTTAAAGATATTAATAAGGTAAATAATAGTAGTAAAATTGTTGCAAAGTAACTATTATCACTTTATTTTGAAACTTCTTTATTAGTATTTTTCTTTGAAATATAGAAGATATTTTTCTTACTAGAGCTTTTAGAACTATTGTTTGGCCTAGCTTCTTACTTCTAAGAAAAAAGAAGAGAAAAAAAAAATTAGATCAAATGGTACCTAAATAATAGGTTCAATGTCAAATTCTAAATAAACATATTAGTCTGCATCAATTTTCGACATTATTGTACAATATAATTTAAATAAAATGTTATATAAGTTTGTATTCTCTAAAACTTCGTCTAAGATATCAAATAGAATTTGATCTTATTGATCTATGTATAAGACTTTCAAAAATTTATATAAGACATGTGATTTAAAATAGGGCTATGCTAAACAAAAGATATTGAATATAACTTTTTGCATTTTAAAAATATTGAATATATAATTATTTATTAATATATTTCACCAGTATTCCAATATACTATTTAACATTCCATTTTGGAACATGGGTTTCTTTTCCATCCCCAACATGTGTTTATGTGTTTTGAAGTAATAGGTACTTATATGACATAAGTAATAGATATTTTAATTCAGTCTTAATTATTTGGTTCGGTTTAATTTTCAAAAATTGTGATGAAAATTCATTCGTACATTGATATCTGAATTTGTTGCTGGTGAATTCATTTGTCATGTTGGCGTTGCTATATCAATTTGCTATACGCTTATGAATGTGAGGTTCCTATGCAAGGCTCACAATCAGAGGCGTAAAATTCATTTGTACTTGTATATTATTTTATGATGATTATTTTTTGTTGAAATATTATTTTATGATCTGATTTATATACTGTGTTTCTTTAGAAAAAAATATAGAAATCAATTTAAATATATGTTTTGACAAATTTATATACCTTTTTTTTTTTGACAACTTATATACCCATTTTAAATCAATTATATATAACCTTTATAAAAAAACTAATAGTTGTGTACTTTTATATAACAAAAAAAAAACAATTTTTGTCCATTTATTTTTAAAACCAAATTTTGTTTTAACTGTCCATTTCTTTTATTTTGTAAAATGGAAATTTACGTTCAACAGAAAACTTTGCTCTGAAAGACATAATCCTAAGTTCACCTAATTAATCAATTATTTTTTATAAAAAAAATCTTGTAAAAAATATTTAAAAAGTTAATAATAAATTAGAAAGTATTGAATAAAAATTTATACTTTTTTAAATTAAACTTATATTTTTATAGAAAATATTAAATTCAGCTTATTATTAGATCTTTTTATGTGATGTAACAAAAATAAAATTGAAAAAATAAAATAATTGCGGTGAGCGTGGATCGAACACGCGACCTTCAGATCTTCAGTCTGACGCTCTCCCAACTGAGCTATCCCCGCATTATATTATTGAATTGTGATTTGTTGATGTAATTAATACATGTAGTGACACACAATTTTTAATCTCAATCGTCAAATATTAGATTGGACGACTTAGATTGAAAACTGTATTTTTTTATTAAAACAATCTCGGCCATTAAATTGAAATCAAACAACCCATATGTATTATTGCAGCATATTGTTATAGCAGGAAAATCTAAATCCTTGTATCATATTCATTAAAGCCATCTTGAAAAGCGTTGTGTTACAAATTACAAAAAGTTTTCTTCTTCTTCTTAATCTATTCGAGAGGCGTGGTTTAAAGTTAATTTTTGCATAGAATCACCCTTTTAAAATATAAGTGATTTTACATATATTTAATTTTACTTTTGTATTTGTATTTTTCTGATATTATCGTCATAATAACGTTGTTTATTTTGATTTACCATATTGGTGTGATGTTTTTTCCTAGTCGTGGTGTGGTGCTCATTTAATTCAAGTTGAAATATTAGTTTTGATCAAATGTTGATCAAGTCAACGGCACTAGCGTTGTTTATATTACAAATTTGGAGGCATGAGTATACTTCTAGGTGTACGTGAATATAGTCTATTTGTAGGTTCATGCATTTCTCCGTTTTATGTTGTTAGCACGTGTGTTGTGAGTTTGTTTGCAAGTTCATCTTTTTTACTTTAGCGACTTGAATTTGTGTTATATCAATTTACTCTATTAATTTGATTGAATATGAATATCATTTATTTATTTTAAAATACATAGAGATATAATATTATTAACTTGGGATGAAAATAGACATTCTCTCACTTCTCTTATGCATGTTCATTGTGGGCTTATATTTTATCTTCTTGTCCTGGACACTTGAACATACATTAGAAATATCGATTGTTCTTTTAATACTTTGTTATCATTAAAACTTTTAGAGAGATTAACAAAACCAATTTTGTTCTTACAAATCTGACTGTGTTGGAAGTCGATTCATTCACCGTTTCACTCCTTAGCAAATGCTCAAACACCTTTTTTTCTTGCTATTTGGTTTCACGCTCGTACGCGTGTGCGCTAGATTATGTCCAATGAGTTGGTGTTTCTTTTGATCATTTTCTTACCTGTTAGGGTTGATTCTAATACCACCTTTAGTTGAATGTAATTGTATTACCTTTAATTGCTAAATTTTTGTGTGGTTTTAACTGGGTAAGGTTGATGTCTCCCAATTTTTTGTAATGTTTCTATTTTATTTTAATCTATTTGGCATGATGCATAGAGTTTCTTTCTGCCTCCTTTTGCTTAAAAAGAAATAAGAAAATATTAAATAATTTGTGTCTTAAAAGTAGATGGAAAGCGGACCTCATCTTCATTTTGTGCTCTTGGGTTGTAGTATCATTTGCGCGACCAGGGATGGATCTAGAACTTTTGAGTGATGGGGGCATTATATATATAATTTTTTTTCTATTAAATATATATAACAATTTGTTCTAAAAAGCAAAAATGCACATCGCAATTATTCTATGCAGTTTTTTATATTCTGATACTAATATTTAATGTTTTTTTTTCAATGTCAATAAAAATATTATTCTATATAAATAACTAAACAATCACGAGAATGAAGATATATAATTGTCGTGAAACATTTTTTTATGCGTGGAAAATTTAGTTAATTAATCAAATTATCTCTATTGTGTTTATTAAGCTAATGTTACAGTGGACCATTTTCATAAGTGGTCCATTATGGATTGGTGTTTAATATTATTTGAAATTTCAAAGACTGTCGATGATATTCTTTAAAAGTAAAAAATCATGGCTTTTCTAATTTTTACAGCTAAAAAAATTATATTATTGGTTTCAGTTTCATACGAGTCACATTTTTATTTTCATTGTTTCAATCAAACTGATATCAATTAAGTCATTATTTCATCTGTAAAATCGATATCAATTCAGTTGTTTTTATTGATGACTTGTGCATATGATGGAAGACTTGATCAAATCCTTCACCATAGACTTGACCTTAAAGGGATCTGGATTTGCTGCTGTCAATCATTGACGCAGTTTAACGCTGTAGTCAATCTTAATTAATAATTTTAAATCGGACAGTTCAAATTTAAAATACAGTTTTATAAAACAAAACAATCTCGACTGTTGATTAGAAATTGTACGGACAGAATTTTCAACAACAAGAAAATTTGATAGTGACCTTAAAGGGTCGAATGAAAAAAAGGAAAGAGAAGCATCCGAGAATAAGTTAACAAGATTAATCAGTTACTTCTCCATACCTAGAAATTATCAATGTGGAAATTGTATTATATGATACAAACAATAAGAAGAATCAAAGGAAATTGTAAGAGCAACTCCAGCGGCAGTTTTTCAACTGTGACCGCCAGCATGGAGTACTTTATTTTCAATGTTCACTATTGGAGAATTGCAAGGTGGCACTACATTAGCTTCACGTGGCATGACCGTTGCTGCAGAGTGCAACAGCATTTTGAGAGTAATTTTGATTAAAATATGCATATAATTGTTACTTTTGGCAGTACCCTTTGCAATAAAATTAAATATAATTATAATATTAACATATGAGGTAAAGTTATGGGACCCAAAATGAGTTTTTTAAAATTGTACCATTAGAGTAAAAAAAGAGTGAGTTGCTTCAAAATGATGTGGCACTAATGGGACCCACAAAATACCTTGGTCAAGAGTTCATCATTGGAAGTGCTCTAATAATCCAGATAACAAAAGTCTCAAACCAGCTCAACAGTACTCACCACCACCCCACGACTTTGGTAAGTCATCAAACACACAACACAAAGCAATTCATCACTTTATACCAATTAAGCAGTAATCCAAATTATTGGCCAACCAAACCATGACACAACCCAAAGACACCAACTATTTTCCTTTAAACCGTTGGAGACAGCTGTATACCACCAAGAATTTTCAATAAAGACATGCTTTCCAACAAAACGGGCAGAAATATTTCTGCCCGTTAACCTCAAAATTCTCGAAAACAAAAAAAGTTCGGTCAGCCTGCCCGTAATTTTTCTCTGCCCCTAACTATATAAAATCAACCATAGCCGCATAATGTTTTCCACAACCCACTAATCTTTTTTGTCTCAAAATTTTCTCTTTTTTTAATTTGAAAACAATGGAGGCATCAAAGATGAATTTTTTGGTGGCAGTTATGGTTGCTATGTTGATGATAGCAACAACAAGTGGTGTTTCAGCTGCTGATGCACCAGCTCCAAGTCCAGCTTCTGATGCTACTACACTTTTTGTTCCAACTGCTTTTGCTTCTCTGATAGCTCTTGCATTTGGATTTCTCTTTTGATATGTGAAATTTCATTTGTGCATAGGATGTTTATGTTTTTTTTTTCTCACTTCATTGCAGTTTGTTGTGAGGAAGTGAAAATGAAGACATGGGTTATTTAGTTTGGTTTGAAAAATGAATTATTACTTACTAATAATTTATTATTATCATTCATATAATGATATATTCTTATGTAACACATTCATTTATCATTGTACTAGTACTTTTTTGTTGGTTTGACATATTGTAATATTATTGTGATTTGTTTGGTTTCACTCATTTATTTGACTTAAACTTCATGTTTTTTTGATAGGACAATTTCTTGTTTTTTTGATAGGACAATTTCTTGTTTTTTTTTTTTTTTGGGTAATCAAGCTAGCACAAATAATAATATATAAAATAAGGAAAATGCTAACTAGTGTCATCGGGACATTACTTAAGGATACTCAATATAGTAAAAATATATTGGAATTTGTGTATTTTTTATTTATAAAATATAAATAATGTTGTTTTCAATATGCAAACTTATTTTTATTGTATCCTTAACTAGTGCCCTGGAGTGCCCCCAGGGCACTAGTTAGCATGACCCTAAAAATAATTACTTGATTGATAGATTTATTTGTCTTGCTTTAAAATAGAAAAATAAAATATGTTGTAAGTATTTTTAATACATATTCAATTAACTATAAAAATAAAGGCTCGGTTAGGAAGACAAATAAGCTAGCTTATAACTTATAAATTAAAAATTATGTTTGGTACCAGTTGTTTCGTTATGAGCTTATAGTTTATTTTAGGCAAAATGCATTTAGAGGTCCTTTAAATTTTACGTTTGTAACAGATAAGTCCTTTAAGTTTTTTATGTAACAAATAAGTCCTTTAAGTTTTTTAAATAACAAATAGGTCCTTTAAGTTTATAATTTGTAACATCTAGGTCCTATTTTTTAAGTAATTGGAGGACCTAAATGTTACAAATTACAAAATTAAAGGACCTATTTGTTATTTAAAAAACTTAAAGGACTTATTTGTTACTTAAAAAACTTAAAGGATCAATCTGTTACAAACGTAAAACTTAAAGGACCTATAAATGCATTTTGCCTTTATTTTACTAGTTTATAGTTTACTTTTCATACTTTATTTCAAGTTGCTTATTCTTTTATAACTTATTATTTTTTTCTTCCAATTTTACCCCTAACATTATATTTGAAAAAATTTATTATTAATTGAACATATCTTTTTTATATCATTTCATAATTATAAGTTAGTTAAAACGCTAATTTTACCAAACACTACAAATTCAATAAATTACCCTATTCGTTATAAACTAAAAGCTGACTTATAAACTATTCGTTATAAGCTCATTTGCTATAAACTACCGTATCTCCTAGTTTTTACCAAGCATGGCCGAAGTCTTAAGTACATTGATTTAATTTTCTACATTCAATTCTTATTTTCTTTATTACTACTGTGTTAATTAATTTACATTTCATGCAAGTACAGATTATTGTGATTTTTCTGCTTGGTTAAGTTTATGATTAAATATATTTTAAATCTCTACAAAATTTATGATTTTTATTTTAGTTTCTAAAATTTGATTTATTTTAATTCTTATTTTAATTTTATAGAGATTAAATGTAGGACTAAAAAAACTAATTTTTGTAAGAATTAATAAAAGAGACACAAAAATGGAATAAATTTTTTGTGGGGATTAAATATAAAAAGTTGAGATAAAAAATACATTTGACCCTTAAACTTGATACGTCAATTTTCTTCAAAAAATAAAAATAAAAATTGGCCCTTCGTATAAATTAAGTTAGCTTCTCAGTTGTTCGAAGCTACATGAGACCAAGAATTGTGATATTTGAGCCACGAAAGTTCAATTTGTAGCCAATAAAAAAATCTTCTGCTTGAGATTGAATAGTCTTGATCTCATTAGTAATAGCAAAAGAAGTATGATTAAAGACAAAATCATTCCCCGTAGACATTAAAACATTAACATCTACAACAAATATAACAAATCAGATATGATGAACAACAATTTAAATTGTCCAAAGTTTAGTCTTTAATACTCTCTCCGTCCCATTTTAAATGACATTTTTTTGACTTAGTGTACTATTCATTCGACCTGCTTTGACCTTATTTTTTTATTAATATATATATATGAAAATATTAGCATATGAGATGTTGTTTGATTTATCTCGACGAGTACTTTCAAAATATGCCATTTTTATAAATTTTAATAATAGATAATTAGAGATATTAACGATTAAAATTGTGCATTGGCAAACGTGTCAGTGGTCAAACAGGTCATTTATTTTGGGACAAAGGGAGTATTATTAGTATAAAGACACTCTGATTAAGGCCTTCACCAATCTTTTGTCAAATAGGAGAGAAGCTTATCGATAATCTCACATGGCACGAAAAATAGTTTCGTGTTCATTAAAACCAAGGCTGACTATGTGGATGTGTAGATCAACCAACACACAAGGTTTAATTTTTTATTTTTTATATTATATATAAGTCTATTAAAATTTAACTTAATGATATATGTTATACATTAAAACCAAATTTAAACTAGGTCAACCTTTTTTTGGGACCAAACTACTAATTTAGTATGGTTTATTTTGGGTCATGCTAATTAATGTACCTGGATGCCGCTAAGACACTAGTTAAAGAATCCAAAATGGTAAAATTTGCTTTGAAAATAACTTTGTTCATATTTTAAACATATTGATTATACAAGTTCTAAAGTATTATACTGTTTACCGTGAAATTTAGTAAACAACGCTAGTTTGATTATTACAAGAGAGATCAACTAGTAAATCTCGGGACATAGTGCTTTTGTTCATATTTCCAAAGTAATTAGTGTTCATTATTGTTCTTATGTATTTAAAGTTGTTTTTTACGTTACTTGAAATGCAAGAAAGAATGTTTATTCTAATGAACAAACAGAATGGAAGAAAGAGTCGAAATAAAGATTGATTGGGATAGAAATAAAAGACTGTAAATTTGCATTTAAAGGTAAATGATTACAGAAAAAGTAATGGTGCACATAACATACATTTTCCCTTTCGAACTCGTTTCTCTCGTTAGCATGGGTACTTTGAGTTTTGTAAGGATTTTGTATAATGATTGTGACCTTTTGCTCGATCACAGAACTAGACTATTTATAGACACTAATTCCTAACTGCTAATAACGTTTACGTTAACTGAAGAGAGGACGCGTGTCTTGACACGTATTTTGAATTTGAATTCTCCTTTATCCTTTGATCTAGCCGTTGTATCCATCGAAGTCGAAACAGCAATGCTTCTCCTGAATAATTTGCTAAGTCCACACTTTTCTTCTTCACAGCCAGCGCTTCGACCGTATGGACGTTTCGACTAAGTCGAAAGAAACCTGAAGAAAACAACTTTAAGATTAATGCTCCAGATAGAGCATTTGATGACATGTTCATACATGAATATTCATTAAATTTATTGGCTCTAAAAACCAAACTTATTTAATGACTCTTTAAAATAGTGAAATAATCAAATGCAATTATGTTCATTATTTTAATCATGTCTTTTAGAACATATTTTTCACTTGGTGAAAATATGGGCTAACAAATTGCCCCCAAAATGCCTGTTTCGATCGAGTGATTCGAACGAGAATAGAAAAAGACATTTTAATCCCACGTGCTTGGCACTCTTAATAATGACGGCGCTAGCGTAATGTACAGTAATAACTGTCACCTTGATTCCCACAATCCATCATTTCTCATAGATTTTAGACATAGTGGATGACGTGGCGCTCATAGAAGTTGAAAAGAAACTGCTTGAATTTCTTTTTGATTTATTTTTTAAACCTGGACACGTTTCCCTATAAATAGCAGTGGAAAACAAAGAAACACTTTTTACCAACTTCCATTCTCTGAGCTTCTTTTGCGAAAGCAACAGCTTTGATTTTCTGCGACATTACCCTTCAATCCTAAAAAACCAGTGATTCCGCACCATTTAAACGATTCTTACAGTGATTGCGCTTTGATCCTTCACTGATTTCCCCAGAAAAATTTCAACTTTTCCTTAGGTTTTACCCAGAAATCGCTCTTTAAACCTTTTCAAGTTCATCGCTGTTCATCAATGGCTTCAAATCAAGATTTTGAAATACCATCTGCTGGGAAGTGGAAAGATTTGCTGGTCTTAAAGGACGGTGAGGAAGTTATTCCTGAGCCAGTTGGGAGTGAACAAGAAAGGAAGATCTGGACTACTCAGCTGATGTTTCCTTTCTCTTTGAAGAAGGAGAACTATGCCTTTTGTGGCCCTTATCCACCACGCACAAAAATTCTTTCGAACGAGGTAAACGGTCTCTTTCCTAAATATGTGACCTGTGGACCTAGGATATTCGAAGTAGAACCTTACAATTTTGGGTATTTTAAGAATCCCCTTAAAGTGTTTCGAGCGGCCCCTTATACTGCACATAAGGATTATATCCCTTGGTTGGATAGGGTGGAAAAAGATTTTAAAGGTTTTTGGGAGAATTATGGGATTTACCCTCTGATTCAATTTAGTCGAACTGGTCCCAAATACAAACCTGAACTTCTAGTAGCAGCCCTTCACTTTTATGAGAAGTCTACTAATACTTTCCAATTTAAGTGCGGAATGTTAACTCCCACTCTTCTGGATGTTGCTGCTATCACAGGCCTTAGGCCTACTGGTGATCACTTCGATCCAACCAAAACTGGAGATAAGATCGAACTTACCTATAGGGAGAACACTTTCTCCAAATACATTGCTGAGAATATGGGTAAAGAGGGAGAAGAGGTGTCACATGAGGAACATGTGGCCTTCTTGACACTATGGTTATCCCATTTTGTCTTCTGTTCGAAGTCCCTTCAAGTTGCAAGGATGTTCATTCCAATGGCTCAACAGATTCATGAGGGTAGAATCTTTAGCTTGGGGCGTCTGTTGCTGGCAACCCTTTGTGAAGCCATGGGAAATGCAAGTGATGCTATTAAAGCATCGAAGGATGGATCCACAGTTGGGATTTCTGGACCAATGTGGCTACTACAATTGTGGTTAAATGCCACTTTTGAGACTGAACTTGGATTGATAGTCCCTTCTGACTATCAGAAAGAAGTAGATGAAAGAGAGATCGAGGGACAAAGGTTAGTAAGGTTAGCCCCTCGTTCATTAGATCAGGACACCAGGAGACTTTTCATGAGGCACATGAAAATGTTCTTGACCTTTGATAAATTCCTACCACGTCATGCTCCTTTTGTTGAGCGTAAATATGGCGCTGCATGGTTCATTGAAGAATTTCCTGCGTTCAATCCAGATGATGAGGAAGAAGTTGATGAAGTGTGGCGGGCTTACTTAGAACAAACCGTGCTATCCTGCAGGATTGGGGATAAGTCGAACCAGTTTGGCTTGGTCGGGTATCAGCCTAACTGCGTTGCTAGGCAATTTGGCATGTCTCAAATTAGACCCAAAAGCTTGTTTGAGACGCCAGATCGAATGGTATTGGGCACGGGGATCACTGAGAAGATTTACAAGAAGTACATGAGGATGATCGCCAACTACGAGTATACCTTCAAACCCTTCGAGTTCAAACCCTCCTTCTATTGCACTGATGGCTTCAGCGCTTGGTGGAATGAATATTACTCACGCTTTTCTGTTGGCAGCGCGGAGCATGTGTTGGGCATGGTGGATAGTGGTTTCATCATGCCATCTCTTACAAAGAAGGCTGGTGCCTCAGGTCGAGGTACAAGAAAACTTAACTTCCATTTCTTTAGGTTATTACGATAATTTGTATTAATGAAATAACCACCAGATCCTTACTTCATATCATCTTCAGGCAAGGCCATAAAAAAGGATGCTGGGTCTTCTAAGACTTCGACTGAAGTGCAGAAACCCGCTGGGTCAAATATCAAGGCTGAGGTTGAAACCTCAAAACTTAAGGTAAAAACTTTTCACCTTCAAATTTCTTTTCGACCCTTATTAGCAACAACTGAATTTTAACTTGCTATTTTATTTTCAGAGCCGGAAAAGACATGCAGGTGCTGAAACTGCGTCTACTGCTTCGAAGAGATCGAGGCAGACTGTTGAGATAAATACCGAGGTAAGTATTAATGTCCTGACGCACATCTTTAGTTCGAGCATATAAATCCCAATCACTCATCTTTTATTTTCCTTTACTTTTCAGGATGATGAAGAAGAAGAGGCAATCCCTTTTGAAAGAAAAAGGAAACAGCCAGCTGTTTCGACTTCACATGAAGGTGAAAGGGAAAAAACCACTGATGACGCATCAGAGGAGAAAAGGGAGGAACCAGAGTCCAATGAGGACCGGGAAATCCCACTTGCTAAAAAGAAGAAGGATAAGGCAGGGCTTAAGATTCAAGGAAATCCATCGAAGGATCAGGGTAAAAAAGATGAGAAGAAGAAGAAAAAGAAAAATGAAGGAAAAAGGCCTGAAGTTACTGTGAGGGAAAAGTCAGCCATCAAGAAAACCAAAGTGCCCAAGGCACTTAAGATTCACACCTCCAGTGACTCTGGTGAAGCTCCTAAACCCACTGAAACTCCTGCGCAAGAGAAGGAAATATTGGTCGAAGACCAAAATGCTGCAAACCAGGGGATGCAAGATAATGTGCAGCAGGATGGCACAACTCTTATGCAGGATACACCCAATGTTGGGCAACATGATTCCCTTGCTGACCCTGAGGTTAAAGATACAGAGGTAAATTTTATTTTCTTCTAAAAACGAAAACTCCATCTTCTCTTTGAATTCCCGTTTTGCTTTATTTCACCTTTCTTTTGTACTTGTAGGACAAATCAGAAGAAAATACTCCACAAGAACACAACCAACAAAGTCCACAGGAAGTACTAAACGAAGATAAAACTGATGCTGATAAGGTCGAACCCGGAAACTCCAATGGTGGACCAAAAGACGGGGAAGGTCCCAACATGGGTGCTGATGGTGATAGCACTAAGGTTTTGCCGACCAACTCAAGCATCCACTACACTATCCCCAGCACTTCCTCGAAATCTGGACAAGCCAGCTCGACCCAGGAATCTCAGCATGATTCTGAATACATGCCTGAAGCTGAGGCTGGTGGTCCAGATTTAGAATCAGTTTCTTCGACCTCAATGCTCTCTGCAAGTCTTGGAGTGCAAGAAGAAGAATTTGCCAATATGCACAAGTCTGACCCTGCAGGAACCCTTCGACTTCTGCTTTCTAAGAAACAGAGCCAAACTGCACCTCCAGTGAGCGCACAACCAGTGATTCTGCTCCCTCAACTGCTGATGTAAGTTTACAAGTGCGCCAAGATTCATTGCTCCTGAGACTTACCACTGATTTCACGCAGCGGGATGTGTTAGCGCAACTCGAGGCGAATCCTGCTTGTGCCTACAGTCATTTGGCCTTTTTGAAAAAGTTACACAATCCTTTGACTGATGAAATCACTTTGGGTAAAGTCATCCAGCTTGGTTCGATCATTGATCAATTTGCCAAAGCTGTGCAGAAAATGAATGATAACTACACAAGGTTAGCTACTCAACAACAAGCTCAAGCTATGTTTTTTGAGAGAGCTCAGAAAGCACAAGCTGAGGTCGACAGGCTCTCCTTACAGTTGAAGGGAGGTAACCCAGGGGTCGAAAGTTGTGATAAGAATATTGCTCATTATAAGCAGCAAATCAAAGTCCTGGAGGAGCAAATTGTGAGTTATAGGCGCAAAATCATTGAAGAAGAGACTGAGAAAGCTCGACTCGAACGGGAGGCCAAGGCTGCAACTCAAGAGCAGATTGATGCATATGGCAGGGAAGGAATTCAAGCTTTTAGTTCAGCAGAGGTTATTGCTGAAGAAATTACGGCTCTTGAGAGTTCGAAGCTTGTGGTCGATAAGGAGTTGACCACCTTAAAGAAAATTTATGCTGAGTGCACTAAGAATTTGTAGTTTTCCTAGCTTATTGTCCTTTCGAACAATTTGATATTTTTTCTTAGGTTTGGATTTGACTTGTATCTTTTGAACAAAATCCACATTTTGTGGCAACCTATAATCTTTTATTGTCATTTTACTTTAATGTTTTAAGCATCATCCTGCACTTATTTTCACTTCGAATAAAGTAGGCTTATATTTTTTCAAATATTTTCATCAATACCCATAGCACGTGCCATCAAGTATTTAGTTCTAAATGGGCTAAGACACAGAAAACCAAACAGTCAAAGCTCCATATCAAGGCAGTCAAGTCAAAAGGTGATGACAACTAAATTCATTAAATGAAGTGTATCTATTGACCATTCTGACAAAAAGGCTTGATGGCCCTATAAAATAGGGATAATTCTTCTCATTTTACTCATTTAGAGTGATCAAGTGACATCAAAACAGAAAATCATACCATGAAAAGACAGGTTACCAAGGATGCTTCGAGCTCAGAAGACAAAAGCAAGAAAGGAACGGAGCCCTGGCGTTGTGAAGAAAACAGGTTACGCTATGAGAGAAACAAGGAAGAACTAATTTTAACAGAGTCAGAAGAGGAAGAATTAGGCTCTGATCTGGAGGAGTTTTTATGGACATATGAAGATAATCTAGCAGATTATCCAACTGAAGTTCAGAAGCTTGCTGACGAAGCATTATCTCTTCTCAAGGAGAAACTGAAGAGTGGAGAATCAGAGGCCTCCAAATCTACGCCTTAGTCTAGGCAGAATTACGTTATCATACGTAATAAAGAACTTTCCTTATAAAAATAAAGTTATTCCTACTACATATTCCTCTTTTCAAACTTGCCTTCTTTTCGAGCAATTTCAATTTTGTTATTAGTTTGGACTTGGTTTTGAACAAAGTCCATAATTTATGGCAAGTTTCCATTGCTGCCATTTTGATTTCATGTTCAAGTATTATTCTGCACTTATGTTTACTTCGAGTAAAGCAGGTTTATATTTTTTCAAATACTTTCCATTAATACCCAAAGCACGTTTTTCAGGAGTTAATTCCTCGATTTCATAAGCACCATTAGAATATACCTGGACAACTTTGAATGGTCCTTCCCAATTTGGGGACCATTTGCCTAAGACTCTATCTTTCTTGTCCATAGGCAGGATTACTTTCCAAACCAAATCTCCTAGGCTGAAAGACTTGGACTTAACCTTTTTATTATATGCTCTAGCAACTTTTTCTTTTTGCCTTGCTAAAACTTCTAAAGCACTAAGTCTTTCTTCGTCCAGATCAACTAATTCATCTGACATCATTTGGTAGTAATGGTCTAAAGGTATTTCCATTTGTCTTTGAACTCTCGCTGATTGCAAATGTATTTCAACTGGCAACACAGCATCATGCCCATAAGTTAGTCGAAAAGGGGTGGTGTTAGTTGATTCCTTAGGAGAATTTCTACAAGCCCATAACACTTGATCCAAGGTTTTATGCCAATTCCTTGGTTTTTGGGCTATGTGTTTCTTTATTAAATTAATGATAATTTTATTGGCTGCTTCAACCTGTCCATTTGCTTGTGCATAATATGGTGTTGAAGTTAGAAGTCTAAAGCCAATTTCTTGAGCAAATTCCTGCATCTTTCGTCCAGTGAAAACTGAACCTTGATCAGTTGTAATTGTTTCAGGAATTCCAAATCTATAAATTATATGATTTTGTATGAAACTAATTACTGCCTCTTGATCAACATTTGGTAAAGGAATAGCTTCTATCCATTTTGTGAAATAATCTATTCCCACTAGAATATAACGTTGATTTTTTTATGAAGCAGGCTTAATTTCACCAATAAGGTCTAGAGCCCAACCCCTAAAGGGCCATGGTTTCACTATTGAATGAAGCTCACTTGCAGGCACATGCTGAATTCCTGAATGCCTTTGGCATTCTTGGCAGCCTTTGGCATATTCTATGCAGCCTTTTAGCATAGAAGGCCAATACAAGCCTTGTCGAAACAAAAGCCATTTCATTTTGTGTCCTGCTTGATGGGAACCACAGGTACCACTGTGAACATCAGAGATTGCTACATATGCTTCTGTTTCATTTAGACATTTTAATAAGATTCCTTCAGAAGTCTTTTTGAAAAGGTCATTTTCAAAAATTATATAGCTTAAGGCTCTATATTTTATCTTTCGATCCACATTTCCTGTTGGGTTCCTAAGATATTCCACAATGGGCTTTCTCCAATCATTATCTGACAGATTGTCAATGGCAAAAATTTCAAAATTTTCCTCCTGGGGAATTTTCACTTCATCATTATCTGCCCCCACAAGTTTTGGCATTGACAATTGCTCAGAAATTGGTTCTTGCAAAACCCTTTTTTCTTTGATTTCGATTAATTGTGTCAACTTTTCTTTCGACACTTTGTATCCTGAAGCAATTTGAGCTAAGTCATTTGCCTCTTGGTTTTCTAATCGAGATACATGTTCAATATCTATATGATCGAAACCATTTAATAAAGAACTAGCTATCACAAAGTATTTTGTTAAATGTTCTCTAACACATTTATACTCTTGAGTTAGTTGTTTCAATACTAATTCAGAATCACCTCTTATCTTAATGTTCTTTGCCCCCAAGTCTTTTAATATTTCCAAGCCTGTGATTAAAGCTTCATATTCAGCTTCATTATTCGAGCAAAGTCCCTTGATCTTATATTTAAACTTAGTTGGAACTTTGGTTGGTGAAATGATTAGAATCCCAATCCCAGTTCCATGTTTATGCTTGGATCCATCAAAATAAAGGATCCATGGCTGGATATCCACATACTCTTGTGGCATTTCGACCAAAGAATGATCCACTATGAAATCAGCCACAATTTGACCTTTAACAGCTTTCAAAGGTTTGTATGTGAGTGAATACTCAGTTAATGCTAAAGCCCATTTTCCAATTCTACTATGAAGTATTGGTTTAGTTAACATATGTTTAATGACATCAAAGTGAGAATAGACATAAACATCAACAGGCTTTATATAATGCTTAAGTTTAGTACAAGAGAAATATAAACAAAGACAAAGTTTTTCTATGGCAGTATATCTAGTTTCCGCATCATTTAGAACTCTGCTAAGGTAATAAACTGCATTTTCTATGCCATTATCATCTTCTTGAGCCAACATGCTCCCTATTGTCTTTTCAGACGCAGCAATATACAACTTCATAGCTTTGTTTCTGCTAGGAGGTGTTGAAATACAAAAGTAAGTATAGATTTATCGTCTCCACAGGGACTGGTGCGATATCGATGCCGTTCAACAATCAATATAATTCTAAGTAAAGTGATTTGAAAATATTTGTTATGAAAACTTGTGAAAATAAAGTAGTAAGTGCAATAAAAGGAATTGTTATCAGAGAGAAAAGTTTGGTGGGATTAGATTTCACCGACCCAATCGCATGTATCATTCGAATCAGTTACACAGGTTCTAGCTATCAGTCAATTCTATCACATATCACTCACGTACGTGTCCGTTTCCAGAGCACGATGAGAATCCCGCTATATTCATTAACCCTCGATGTCTCGAGTGATCGATCAATATACCGGCTATATCGTATTGCTCAAACTCCGATGTCTCGGACAATTTAACCAACACAATAGCATTAAGTTTTGATAATCTGAGTGAATATTAAACCTAAATCTATGTCTAGAGTTTAATAGATGATTGTTCTAGGTCTCGGATTCAAAAAGCATACGTCTATACCATTTCAAAACCTAGAATTAAAACATACAATTCAAGAACAACATCAAAATTGATAAATAAACTAAAACCATATATAATACCATGATCAAATTAGATACATATTCATAGAGTTGCTTACACCTAATCCCAACAAAGAGAGATTAGCTACTCATTTTCATGGTAGCTTTGCAAAGATTAAGAAGAAACGAAATGAACAAACTTATCAATGATGATTTCTCAACTATTGTAGTGAATCCACCTTCAAATCCTCTTGAATCTGTCTCCTAGGGTTTCCCTCTGCTTCTGCTACTCTATTACAAGTTATCTCACAAGTCTCTCCTCTAGAAAAATGACAGCAAGCTCTATTTATACTATTTCTGAAAATTAGAACTCGCTGAGCGAGCTCCAGCTCGCCATGGCGAGTTCACCTTTCTTCACCAGAGGGTTACTTCCACGTCATTAATGAGTTTTAAGCCGCCTTCACTCGCTCTGGCGAGTTGTTACTCGCCCTGGCGAGTTGCTGCTCGCTCTGGCGAGTGCATCAGTTATCCAATTTGATGCTCTCTGCCTCTACTCGCCCTGCACTCGCTCTGAGCTCGCCCTGGCGAGTTAACTTGCAATTTTTCTTCAAATTTCTGCACAAATGTTGAGATTTAGGGAAACTTAGTTGAAAGAAATGACTTAAACAAATATGTACATTTAAGTGAGGAAAAACTAAAGAATATCTTACAAAATAGTTAATAAGTGCTTAAACTATATATGTAATTTTAGCTACTTTTTGGCACTTATCAACTCTCCCCAACTTAAAACTTTGTTTGTCCTCAAACAAAAGTCCAAAATAAACTTTGAAAACATGGCTCAATCATCATTAGTGCACATTCAAGCTTTGTAATCAATCAAAAACTTTATATGTAAATCACTTCAAGTTTGCATGATTCAATGTGTTTGCAAGTTCAAAATCACTCATTCATAAACATCAAAGAATCAAAGCATGAATTTGAAATAGTTTCAAAACTCAAGTAAGATTTCAAACTTTCCAAACCAACAAAATAATCAACTAGAATCACAATTCTCACAAGTGTTTCAACTCAAGGGTGAAGTGTTTCTCTCAATGCAAACAATGTGTTCACAACAAATCAATTCAAACATACATCTTAACATAATCACAAAACATATTATCAATCATGGATCATTAAGGACTTTCTTAAGCTTGTAATGGGACTAGGCTACAAGAAATCATTGTTTTTCTTTGGATTCAAAGAGCCTAAAGGATAAGAGAGCATAAGCTTTGAGTATCTTCATTACATAAGCTATTCACCTCTTTCACTTTCCCCATTCTTTACTCTTGGTGATTCTTTTGTTTTGACACAATTTACATTCATTTATTTTTCTTTGATTTTCAATTGTGTGTCAAATGACTTTCAATATTTTTCTTTTTCTTTTTCAATCACCATTTTCAACTACTTGTTACTTTTCTCAATTTGATCAAATAACCTCTTTCTCCCCAACTTGTTTTCAACCTTACATAAACTCAATGCTCAATCATCCTAAGACAAGGGTCAAGTCATTGTTTTCCTTATTTGTGTTTCAAGGGTTCAAACAAACAAATTTTCAATATTTTGGCTCAAGGGGGGTAGCAAAGGATCACACTCTCACAAGGTAGGTTATTTTAGGCTTAAGTAGTTGCACTCAAATAGAAACATGGCCTTGATCATTTCCATGACTTCAAACACATCAAGTAATAGCAAGATTCAGTTAAAATCAACAGAGTTAAACACAATTGCCGGCTCTCAAATATATAAACAGTGGAAGGTTTACACAATCTCACCCGGCTGGTCTACGTGATTCATAATTAATCAATCATGTTAAGAAGGAATAAATGAAATCAAATTGAATCAAGCAACTTAGTTCAAATTCATCCTGTCATTCAAAGATAATCACAAAAAAAATTGACCTCAACTATAGCAATTCAAAGAAAATTCATTCTAATCATGCATTTGTTTTTGATTAATCACAAACCTAGACATTTCATTTCATATGCACATTTAGCTATCACAAAGATGTAAACCATGTTTATTCAGTCAAAAATTGCAATGAAACATAAAACATGAATTCTAATGACTGAAATAAAATTTCACTGTATATGGCGTGCTTTTAGTACTCTGCTTCTGCTACTCCCCAAGAAGTGTGGACTGTCCTCAGGCCAATAAATGAAGTTATGCCTGCAATTACATAATGTAAAACCTACAACCCTAGGCTTTTGTCAGAATTTTCAAAAGCTCTGATACAACTCGCTTAGCGAGCAAAATCTCGCTTAGCGATGATAGCAGAAAACAGAAATTCAAGTGAAATTCACACTAGTTCAAGGACTTTGTTTGCATAAGAGGCTAAACATGTTCAAAACTATTATAACATATAAGTAATTAAAAATGCTTTAAATAAAAGAAAAGGAAAGAAAATTGGGTTGCCTCCCAACAAGCGCTTCTTTTACGTCATTAGCTTGACGCCTTTTTGGTTAGGGTGGCCAAAATGAGACGGAAACCACATCATCTGTCTTTTTCCTTCTGCTTGGGAGGAATTCCATGAACTTGAGAAATAAATGTTGTGGAGTCCATATCCTCCCCAATTCGTTCTTGTGGAACAAGGCACATATTTCATCTATGACCCGATCAATCTCCGCCTTGTTCTCTATCTCCTTCTTTTGTTCACATGATTCTTCCTTGTCAAATAATCCATCATTCTCCTTTGTATCCATCACCACTTTTTCACTATCAACAGTGTTAACCTTTTCAATACATGGAATTTCTTGAGGAAGTTCAACTTCATGTGGTGTGTCCATTTCTTTCACTTTTTTCACTACACCACTTCTTTCAACTATTCTTTCTTCCTCATTTTTCTCAACAACTTCTTCCACACTCTCTCCACATTCCTCATTCTTTTTTAGAATATTATCTTTCTCATGAGTGGTTTGAGTGTTGGTTTGAACTTCCATGCTTTGCTTATTAGCCATTTGCTTGATCATCTGGTCAAACTGCACATCAGTCATCGGAGGACAATGACCAGTGGGATGGTCTCCATTGCAAAGCTCACAGTATGCAACTTGTTTAGCTTTAATTGACTCTTCCTGTAGACTAATCAAATTAGAAATTTGTTTTGAAAGTTCTTCCAATTGTTGAGTCAAAAAAATCTCTTCATGTGTTGGAGTCCTATGAAACTGTTGATATGATTCATACTCATCCGGAGTATAAAAGTTGTTATAACCACGATCAGTCATGGTTTTGTTTGTGATGGTGAATCTGAAAAAGGATTGAACTAACAAGAAAAAATTCTCTGACTAGCAAAGAAGGATTAGTGCAGACCACAACTACATAATATAACAAATATATATAAATACTTAAAAGAATACAAATTGTTGCAATGTTACAATATCTAAACGCCAGTCCCCGGCAACGGCGCCATTTTGTTGAAATACAAAAGTAAGTATAGATTTATCGTCTCCACAGGGACTGGTGCGATATCGATGCCGTTCAACAATCAATATAATTCTAAGTAAAGTGATTTGAAAATATTTGTTATGAAAACTTGTGAAAATAAAGTAGTAAGTGCAATAAAAGGAATTGTTATCAGAGAGAAAAGTTTGGTGGGATTAGATTTCACCGACCCAATCGCATGTATCATTCGAATCAGTTACACAGGTTCTAGCTATCAGTCAATTCTATCACATATCACTCACGTACGTGTCCGTTTCCAGAGCACGATGAGAATCCCGCTATATTCATTAACCCTCGATGTCTCGAGTGATCGATCAATATACCGGCTATATCGTATTGCTCAAACTCCGATGTCTCGGACAATTTAACCAACACAATAGCATTAAGTTTTGATAATCTGAGTGAATATTAAACCTAAATCTATGTCTAGAGTTTAGAGTTTAATAGATGATTGTTCTAGGTCTCGGATTCAAAAAGCATACGTCTATACCATTTCAAAACCTAGAATTAAAACATGCAATTCAAGAACAACATCAAAATTGATAAATAAACTAAAACCATATATAATACCATGATCAAATTAGATACATATTCATAGAGTTGCTTACACCTAATCCCAACAAAGAGAGATTAGCTACTCATTTTCATGGTAGCTTTGCAAAGATTAAGAAGAAAAGAAATGAACAAACTTATCAATGATGATTTCTCAACTATTGTAGTGAATCCACCTTCAAATCCTCTTGAATCTGTCTCCTAGGGTTTCCCTATGCTTCTGCTACTCTATTACAAGTTATCTCACAAGTCTCTCCTCTAGAAAAATGACAGCAAGCTCTATTTATACTATTTCTGAAAATTAGAACTCGCTGAGCGAGCTCCAGCTCGCCATGGCGAGTTCACCTTTCTTCACCAGAGGGTTACTTCCACGTCATTAATGAGTTTTAAGCCGCCTTCACTCGCTCTGGCGAGTTGTTACTCGCCCTGGCGAGTTGCTGCTCGCTCTGGCGAGTGCATCAGTTATCCAATTTGATGCTCTCTGCCTCTACTCGCCCTGCACTCGCTCTGAGCTCGCCCTGGCGAGTTAACTTGCAATTTTTCTTCAAATTTCTGCACAAATGTTGAGATTTAGGGAAACTTAATTGAAAGAAATGACTTAAACAAATATGTACATTTAAGTGAGGAAAAACTAAAGAATATCTTACAAAATAGTTAATAAGTGCTTAAACTATATATGTAATTTTAGCTACTTTTTGGCACTTATCAGGAGGCATTAAAACTGGAGGCTTTATCAAGTAATCTTTAATATCGTCAAAAGCCTTTTGATGCTCTTCATTCCATTTGAATGGATCATCTTTCTTGAGTCGAAGTAGTGGAGAGAATGCTTGAGCTTTTCCACTCAGATTCGAAATGAATCTCCTCAAAAAGTTGATTTTACCTAACAGAGATTGAAGTTGCTTTTTAGTCGAAGGAGGCTTTGTCTCTAAAATGGCCTTTGTCTTGTTTTGGTTTATTTCAATGCCTTTTTTATGCACCACAAAACCAAGGAAATCTCCTGCATGCACACAGAAAGCACATTTTAATGGATTCATTTTTAATCCATGTCTCCTCATTCTTTCAAAAGATTGCCTAAGATATAGTAAATGGCTATCTTCAGAAGAGGATTTAATGATGATATCATCAATATAAACTTGCATGAAGGTATCTATAAAATCATGAAACATAGAATTCATGGCCCTTTGATAAGTGGCACCAGCATTTTTTAAACCAAAAGGCATAACAACCCATTCATAAGTGCCCAAAGCACCAGGGCATCTAAATGCTGTTTTAGATACGTCTTCTTCAGCAATAAATATTTGGTTATATCCAGAATAACCATCTAACATGCTTAAAAACTCGAAACCTGCTGCTGAATCCACTAACATTTCTGCCACAGGCATGGCATATTCATCTTTAGGCGTAGCATTATTTAAATCCCTAAAATCTATGCATACTCTAAGTGTACCATTCTTTTTAATGACAGGAACTATATTTGCTAACCATTCAACATACCTGGCAGTTCTGATGAATTTACTCTTCAGCAGCCTTTCGATCTCTTCCTTGATCTTGGACATAATTTCTGGTGCAAACCTTCTTGGTAATTGTTTCACTGGTTTTTTACCTGCCTTGATTGGTAGTTTGAGTTCGACCATTTCTCTACTGAGCCCAGGCATTTCATTATAATCCCAAGCAAAACAATCACTGAATTCCTTGAGCAGCTGCACCAATTTTTCTTTCAAATCAGGACTAATATTGGCACTAATGTAAGTTGGCCTTTTCACTGAGCCATTTCCAATGTCAATTTCCTCCAAAGGATCTTGAGCCTGCATCTTAGGAGTTTCATTTATAGGATCTCTTTCGAACCCCAAGGGTTCATCATCATAGATGCAGTCAAGCCTTTGATTTGGTGACATATTGGTGCCATCTTTTTCGACCTTGGCTTCAACAGCCAAATTTTGTTGAACCTCAGCTTCCAAAGCCGTATTTAATCTACTTTCGGCCATATAAGCCGTTATTCTGGCCCATGCATTGGACTCAGTCATAGTAATCTTCGTAGATGTTCCACCCAGTTGGGCGTATGACTCCATCTTCTGAGGATGCAGCATCTATTTCCTCTCTTTCCCATATAAAACCATGGGTTGGGTGGAGTTTGACAGAATGAATCACATTGTCAGAAGGTGTGAATGCATTCTCTCTATCATAACATGGCGCAATGTTCGCCAAATTTTTGTCAAAGGTTTGTTGGTTTATAGTATCTACCTCCGACATATAGAAACTCTGATCCGCTTCTATATTTTCTACATAACCATCTTCCCTCCAAAGAATCAATTTTTGGTGAAGGGTAGAAGGAACAGCTCCCACTCCATGAATCCACTCCCTTCCTAGGAGCAAATTGAAGTTTGCCTTGGATTCCACTACCAAGAACAAGGTGGGTCGAACTATGCTGCCTACTGCAACATCCACTTGAATTGCCCCCTGGAATATCTTGTTTTGCCTTCATAGTTCGACAAAACGATATTGTGGGCTGACAAATCACAGTCATATTTGCCAATCTTTGGCAGCATTGATAAGGGCATTAGGTTCACAGCAGCACCCCCATCTATCAGTACTTTATTAATTCCAACCCCTTCGACCTTTGCCCTGATGAAGAGTGGTTTGAGGTGGTTTTTCATGCCCAAGTCTGGCCTTTCGAATGTAGCCTGTTGCTCTTCGATGCAGCCATTATTCAAGACATAATAACATTTTGGCTTTGGATCAGCCATGCTTAACTGGTCGAAGTCAGTTTCGAGCTCAGTTACTTCTGATTGAACATCATACTCCGATGGTAATATGGAAACAACACATATCACATCAAAGTCTGGTTCTGAATCCAGCAAATCATCTTCCTCCATTTTGTTCTCATTTATTGGCGGAAGGATTCTTTCTTTTGCTGGCCTTCTAGCCACTTCTTTGTATTGGCTTGGTTGAGAATTTTCTGCAGCCATTCTCTTTTGGCGTTGAAACCTACGCCATTGAGTCCTAGTCATTGGATGTTTACCCTTATAGTTGTTTTTGTAAGAGTACTTGTTAACATCCTCTGCATAGCTCATTTTGGTACCACTGGGACCACCAACTTCGATTGCACCTTTATTGAACTTCATTGTTCCCTTGTGCACCCAGCGTTCTATTGGGATCGAACCAGATGGTCGAAAGGTAGGCCTTCGATCGTATTGAGCAGGATTGTTTGGTCGAGTCATGATACCTTTTCCTTTTTCTTGGTGAGGCTTTGGGTTTGCCCCCAGCCTACTTGCCACAGGTTGAAACTTCATGAGGCCTGCAGTAGCCTCTTTGTCGCATACAGCACTACAACGGGCACAAAGCATTACTTTTTTATTCTCTAGCTTGCACCTGTTCAGAAAGTCAATTAAATCCTCTTCAGCACGAGGGTAAACCACTTTCATTTTCTCCATGTACTCTTCTTCAGAGATCTTTTCTGTCTGGCCCTCTGTAACCTCCATGGCTTCGACCATCATGATTTCTTGTGGTTCAGCATAGAGAGTATCAGTACTTTGCAGAGGCTCAGCATCAATCTGCATGGCTTTGGGTTTTTCACCAAACTTAAGTCTTCCCTCATTCAGCGCCTTCTGGACTAAATCCCTGAAAAGTACACATTGTGAGGTTCTATGTCCAAGGAAATTATGATATTTACAATAACCTCTTTTCTTTCTCATGTCTAATGGAGGTATTTTAACACCTTTTGGAACCACAATTTGGCCATCAGTAACCAATAAATCAAAAATCTCATCACATTTTGTTATATCAAAAGTGTAAGTTTTTGACACAAATCTATCATTCTTTGGTTCAACAGGGTTTTTTCCATTAGATGGTTTCAAAAGTTTACAAGTATAAGGGGGACCAGGTTTCAATTCTGCTAGGTCTATCTCCCCTTGCTCAACATCTTCATAAGACATTTCATATTCTTGGTCACTATCCTGTGTTTCCACATAAGCAACATTTTCCTTCTTATGATATTTAGAATTTCTGGCCTTTTCTGCTTTCAAGCGTTCGACCTGTCGAACTCTATCAGCCAATTGGGCCATATCCTTTAGATGTTGAGTGTCTAATTTCTTTCTAATCGAATAATCAAGGCCACCAGCAGCCATTTCGACCAATTCTTGTTCAGGCACCTGAGTAAAACATCTAGCTTTGAGTAAACGGAATCTATTCAAATAATCATCTACAGACTCAGGAGTTTTGCGCCTAACGCTTGCCAATTCTTTGAGACTTATTTTAGATTGTCCCATATAGAATTGTTCATGGAAAACCCTCTCCAATTGATTCCAATTAAAGATTGAATGTGGAGGGAGAGTGGTAAACCAAGTGAAAGCATTTTTCGTTAGAGAATTAGGGAAATACTTCATCCTTAAATTCTCATTGTTTGCTAGGTCCCCTGCCTCAGTTAGATATCTTGCTATGTGTTCGACTGTTGATTCACTAGTATCACCAGCGAACTTAGTGAATTTTGGGATCTTCCATCCCCTAGGTAACTCAGTCTGAAGCACATATTCTGACAAGGCAGAAACAAAATGAGGCCTATGCATGCCTACGTTTAAACCATTTTGTGCCAAAATTGTTTCGACCAAATTTGCTATGTTATTTTGTCCAGCAAAATTATTGTTCTGGACATTTCTAACTACATCATCAGCATTTTGGTTCCTGTTTACCGAGACAATTCCAGGATTTTGTTCAATCTGAGGCACACCCTGTGGCTGAGCCTGCAATTGTACTTGTGGTTCGACCACTGGTATAGGTTGTTGGACTTGGTTTATAGGATTTGCTACATGGTTTTGTGCAGGCACAATGGCGTTATTTGGTGCTTGTGCAACTTGCAAAGGCACAACGTTTTGGATTTGGGGAACTTGTTGATTAGGGACTTGAGGAGCCCCAAAGAAATCAGCAATTCTACCCATTTGATTGGCCAGTAATTGGTAACTTTGATTAGTATTTTGTATCAATGGGTTAAACACTGTACCAATTTGTTGTGTTAACATATTGACCATATCATGATTACTCTTATCCATTTGTTGCCTCAAGGAATTCATGGCAGTGTTAGTCAATGAAGGAAAGGCATTTCGAGTAGCAGAACCAGAGACTATTTGATTGTTGGGAACAAACACGCCTGGTGCTGTCTCTGTGAACAATGATGCACTAGTCTGCAAACCTTGCATCATGCTGGTAGGCATGCCATAAGGGTAATTTCTACTAGCGCCTTGACCCATGTATTGGGAAAAGGGTAATGAAAACGTGGATGAACTAGCGCCACCCCCATTAGTATTTGACCTATTTGGGGAAAAATTTCCCTCCATAGCATGAGACAAAGTCAAAATGGGTTCTGTAGTGGTCGAAGGCATTGTAGTAGATATTGGCATTGCCATGGTTGCAGTTACTACGGAAGATGTTGGGGCAGAAACTGTTGTCCCTGTCACATTAGGCATAACCTCACTAATTATAGGAGAGATTATGGTGTCTGAGACACTCGTAACGGTTGATGGATTCGAACCGTTATTAGGATTGCTTCCATTAGGATTTTCCATGTTTTGTCTAGGGTTATTTCTGGGTGGTGGTCTAACCATTTCAGGGAGTGATTTCCCGTTTCTCAGAAGCATACACTATGCACAAAACTTTTTGGAAACAAAATCACACAAAGAACGAAATAAAAATACTAAAATTTGAGAAAATTTACACACAAAGCACACTGTCCCACTGGGCGTGCCAATTTGTTTACCGTGAAATTTAGTAAACAACGCTAGTTTGATTATTACAAGAGATATCAACTAGTAAATCTCGGGACATAGTGCTTTTGTTCATATTTCCAAAGTAATTAGTGTTCATTATTGTTCTTATGTATTTAAAGTTGTTTTTTACATTACTTGAAATGCAAGAAAGACTGTTTATTCTAATGAACAAACAGAATGGAAGAAAGAGTCGAAATAAAGATTGATTGGGATAGAAATAAAAGACTGTAAATTTGCATTTAAAGGTAAATGATTACAGAAAAAGTAATGGTGCACATAACATACATTTTCCCTTTCGAACTCGTTTCTCTCGTTAGCATGGGTACTTTGAGTTTTGTAAGGATTTTGTATAATGATTGTGACCTTTTGCTCGATCACAGAACTAGACTATTTATAGACACTAATTCCTAACTGCTAATAACGTTTACGTTAACTGAAGAGAGGACGCGTGTCTTGACACGTATTTTGAATTTGAATTCTCCTTTATCCTTTGATCTAGCCGTTGTATCCATCGAAGTCGAAACAGCAATGCTTCTCCTGAATAATTTGCTAAGTCCACACTTTTCTTCTTCACAGCCAGCGCTTCGACCGTATGGACGTTTCGACTAAGTCGAAAGAAACTTGAAGAAAACAACTTTAAGATTAATGCTCCAGATAGAGCATTTGATGACATGTTCATACATGAATATTCATTAAATTTATTGGCATTAAAAACCAAACTTATTTAATGACTCTTTAAAATAGTGAAATAATCAAATGCAATTATGTTCATTATTTTAATCATGTCTTTTAGAACATATTTTTCACTTGGTGAAAATATGGGCTAACATATACTATATTTTATATTCTTAACTAGTGTCTTAGGGTTCTGTAAAAAAAATAAAAAAACTAGTGTCTTAGGGGTATTAGTCAACATTTTCATTTATTTTTATAGACTTTTTTTTTGAAGTATTTTTTTATAGACTTATTATATCTCATGTGCGCAAATCATGTACTAGCTAGTTATGTTGAGAAGATTTCTTTCCCCACCCCCCACGTTTCGTTTTCACCCCATTGGTTTCCATTTATGCCCATAAAACCGTTTCTTTTGAAAAATTTGGAAAACATTAACCGGAGTTTTTGGGGTTTTTTGAAAAATAAATGATTTAAACACCTGTTTTTCTATATCGGAAAATTTCGATAAATAAAAACCGAAGTTTTCAAAAATTCAGTTCGTATTTATCAAAGTTTTGGGGATAAAATTGAATTTTCGGGGGGTTAAAAAGATACACGGGGGTAGGGAAAGAAATCTTCTTATGTTGAGCCTTTCATTGGGCTCTTTATGGCCCATTTATTGTGGGAGCTATTAAATTGGAAAATTTTACATCTTACCCCCAATTTGTATTCATACTCTACAAAACTTTCAAAATTCCAAAGTCACCCCTGATATTTTTTAAATTTAATAAAACTCTTCCACCCCACATTCAGGAGATTCCAGTAAAATTAAATTTAAAATTTCCAAAATATTTTTTATCTTTTGAAAAGCATAAAATATCTAGGATATAAAACTAAATCTAAAATTTTGAAATTTTCATTTTAAAAATTATTAGCCACGGTTAAATATGGATGAATCATGGATGCCTAAAGATGGATGATAATAGTCTACTAAGAAAACGTAATATTTTTCGACATCTATATGTAGGCCACACAAATTATTAAGATGTGTGTGAGTTAAGGGTGATCATACCCGAGCCAATCCAAAAGTAAAACCACAAATCGAACCAATCCAAACCGAAAACCGCAAAAAACCGCATTTAGTGTAAACCGCACGAATCATTTTCCTTCTAAATCGTACGGGTTGGTTTGGTTTGCGGTTTTCATTTTAAAAAACTGAACCAAACCGAAATACTTAAATTAACTCTATCAAATCAATCTATTACCTAGTCCAACTTAGCAAGTCCAACCAAAATGATTCTATAAAACAGTAGGTTGTCAAAACATATTATTTTACGCGATCTAGGACTATATTACTGATATTAAAAATAAGTTCTTATGTAGTATATGCATATTATATCATGTAAACAATAAATTAAATTAAAATTTCCTATGTTTATTTTTTAACAAGTTGGTAATATTGTCATATTTTTTATATCGCGATAAACCGCACAAACCGAACCAACCCTAACCGCATTGGTTTGGTTTGGTTTGGATGACTTTTTAAAAACCAACCGAACCAAACCGAACCGCATGCAACTTTATCTCGCGGTTAGGATGACTTTTATGCTCAAAACCGAACCAAACCGCACCGCGACCACCCCTTGTGTGAGTATATATAGATACTAATCCTTTCGAAATAACTGAGATCCAAATATTTTTCCATACACAGTGCCTAGGATTGAACCAAGGATCAAATGGTAAAGGGGTCAAAATATCTACCACTTATTAAACATATATAAATTCATATTATGTTCAAAAAATATCAAATTTTGTTAATTAGGGACGAAAAACAAAATTCGCTAATTTTAGAAACCCTTAAAAAATCACTTTACATTGTTGTACACAAACAACCTGAAAAAAAAATTATGAAAAAAAGTGTATTACAATAAATAAACACAAAGTGGATTCTACTATTATATAAAATCTTTAAAAATTAATCTCTAAATTATTGAATGTCATAATCATTTTTTTTGTTACCCTTATGTAAGTACAAAATTTTTACTGCCGTTAACGATGACTAATCTCTGTTAGAGAATCTTCGGTGGAAACAAGTTGAATTATTTTCTTCTAACCCAAATTATTTCCATATAAATAAATGAGTCTGAAATCGAACACTTTCCACATGTTTAAGAGATCCAAAACTTTTACAGTTTAGACCAATTCATTGTTAATAATTTCTCTTTAATAATGAGTCATGCTAAACAGTATATTCGGTGCACTTGTTAAACATACTAAAAAAAATTAATGTTAAAGTTAATGTTAAAAATATAACTTTTCAATTGGCCATAAGTATATATAATGGTGGCATTTAGCATGTGGAACTAAAGTATTTTTCCACCATGGTCAAGTTGTATTTTTACCATTGGATCAATATGACACTATAGATTCTATCATGCATCACATACACAATATTACTTCTTCCCTGTCTCACCTTGCTCAATAACACCACCAGCAAGTTGGCAGTGACGGATCCAGAAATTTTGGTCGATGGGGGCAAGATTATGTACGATCAAAATTATATAAGGAAACTTATATTTTGAAAACATACCACTATTAAGATCTTAATATATTATTATTTTAATTATTTAACTATTTAATCTATATTTTAACAAAAGTTCGAAGAAAATTTGTATAGGGACTAAAAATGAAATTTTGTATATTTAGAGGACAAAAAACATATTTAACCCTATTTTTATAGTAGAAAAGTGGTAGGATTTTATTTACTTTTTCACTTTTAACACTATAAAAAATATCAATCTCTATGTTTGTGATTAGAATAATCATTTAAAAATCCATCACTCTTATGGTTTTGCATTTGATTAATTACGAACAAAAAATTTATGAAAAAAAACTTGTTTCATTTCATGGTTTGCATTTGTATATAGTGGGGGCAGTATACTCATTCATGTGGAGGCAACAGTAAAAATAATTAACAATATGCATCAAAATATAAGAAAGTAGTGGGGGCAGGTGACCCCAATTTGTTTGCCATAGATCCGTGCCAGCAAGCCACTGTCTTCCAATCCTTAAGCTTAATAACATTTCTATTTGTTTTTATCTTTTGACTATTGTATTATGATTGTGCTGCCATTGAAACCCAAACTAGCAACAACTTGTACCTTCTTTATTTATTATTATAATCACAACCCATGCTTGTTTTTCCTCCATTGGGGTTTTTCTAGTTTGAATGCTACCACTTTTAACGCATAAACAAAACACAAGAAATCCAGAAAAATTAAAATCATTAACTGTGTCAAATATAAAAGTTATATAAATCTTATATGATATTGGACCAAAAACAATTCAACTTATTAGATATGGAATTGATACCCATATAAATCTAGGACCTTTGAGTGAAATAAGATTATTATAAGTTTTTGATGAAAATATGAAATTTTAGACAAACTTAGATTTGCTCAATTGTAATTTGTATTTAATGTAATTATTAAAAGATATTTTTTTATTTTGTTTTTTGGGGTCGAATCAAATTACATTTATTTTAGGAGAATGTGAAAAAATTTCTTACTTAGATATAAAAGACATCCATTAAAGCTTGGAATTTGATTTATGAATTTTTTTTTTATGGCAATGGGTTGCTGGTAGTGGTGGGGCGAGCAAGGTGGATGAGAGAAGAAGAAGAAGAAGAAGAAGAAGAAGAAGAAGTCCTATGGTGTGGGTTGCTGGCGGTGTTGTCGTGGAGCAAGGTGAGAGAGTGAAGAAGTGATATGGTGTATGTGATGTATGATAAAATCTATAGTATTATGGCGCCTTCTAGTATGGGTAAGTATTATAGGTCTTCCACCGTGGGTAAGTGAAAAAATAGCAAGCACACCGTATACTTATCCACACCTTATCAATTTTTCTTCTCTCTCCTCTCTGACCCATTCTTCCTTCTTCTGGCCTCACTCTCTCATTCTTGCTGCAACAACACAACTCCAATGGAGTAAAACCCTTACAAACTTCAATGATTTTTAAGCAAACTTTAAATGGATATGTGATTGAAGATTTCTCTTTCTTTAATTAAAAACCGCAGATTTTGATTTTTCATAAAATGTAGATTTTGAATTTGCTTGTAAATGGATGCTTTGCAAACAACTATAAATAGCTGACAAATCTGTAAACTACCTACAAAAGAATAAAGGGTATTAGAATTAAGGGAAATGTTAACTTGTGCCCTTAAAGGCATATGTTAAGGAGTTTAATATAGAAATATTTTTCTTGATACTTAAGTAATACACCTTTTGGACATTAATTTCTTTGGATTATTTAATGCTAACTTTCTTTATTTAGGTAGTTATCATGTGCCCTTAGCTCATGAAGGGTATTAACCTAATATTATTCCCAAATTATTTTGAATCAACCAAATAATGTCTCACATATAAAATCACAATATGATTAAGATGACAAATTTAGATATTTCTTGTCACTAATTGCTACAAATCTGGGATGTTGGGTGAGAAAAGAAAGACCAAGATCTTCAACAATGATATATTAGTCTAGAGGATAGAGAAAGTGAAAATGAACTAAAAAATATATTCAGTGTTACTATTGTATGATAACAACCATAAAGCTTCATTATCCAATGGCTAAAAATAATCCTTTTAACTTGCCCATGGTGGAAGACCTATTATACTCTCTCATGCTAAACTGAGCCTAGTATCATATGATCCATGGTAAAAATATAACTTGACCATGATGGGAAAATAGTTTAGTTCCCTATGCTAAATGCCACCATATATAATATAGGCAAAATTACACTAACGGTCCTTTATCTTATTTATTTGTAACATTTTAGTCCTTTATCTATTTTTTGTCACGTTTAAGTCCTTTATCTTTTATAATGTGCACATATACATCCTTTTTAAGAAAAAATCTGGAAAATGTATGAAGATATGAATATCTTCATCACCATCTTCATATCTTCATCTTCATCATCATCTTCTTCCTTAAATCAAAACCAATTTCCACTCAAATAAACCTCCAAATAGCATAAATCTCTATTTTATATTCTCCTTAATCTCTTTTTAAACTCAAAAATCAAAATCCCCAAATTTTCAAAAAATCCTAAATCCTGTCTCAGCAGGTATCATTCAGTTAAAGGCTTGTCAGGAAATCCATCTCCGTACCTCATTTCTAGATTACGAAAATATGAAGCTCTCCACAAAAAATGTGGACCATATACTGCATCCTACAATAAGACGGTGAAAGATCTAAGGAAATTGTTAAAATATAATTTCTAGATTAGAAATTGATAAAATAATTAAATAATTTTTCAAGTCGGCATACTTACAACTATTTAGGGTTTATTGAAAATTTGGGTATTTTGATTTTTGAGTTTAGAACGAGATTAAGGAGAACATAAAATAAAGATTTATGCTACTCTTAGGTGTATTTGAGTGGAAATTAATTTTGATTTAAGAAAAAAGATGATAATGAAGATGAAGATATGAAGATGGTGATGAAGATATTCATATCTTCATACATTTTCTAGATTTTTTCTTTAAAAGGATGTATATGTGCACATTATAAAAGATAAAGGACTTAAACGTGACAAAGAAAAGATAAAGGATCGAAATGTTACAAATAAATAAGATAAATGATCATTAGTGTAATTTTGCCTATAATATAATCTATAGCTAACCAAAAGTATACATACCTATAAAAATGAAAATTTTGGGACTTTCAGCTGGCCATGACTCTCCCCAGTCAATGAGTAGCTTCGCCCCAAATAATAGGTAAATTGGATTCTCTCATTCCCAAATCTCTACATCACTCTTCTTTCTCTTCATCTCTCCCTTAATTTCATTCTCTCTCTCTGCCTCTCTCTCCCCCCCTCCCTCTCTCTATTTGTTTATCATTGTTTATTGATAATATATATTGAAATTAAGAGAGAGACATATAGGAAAGAGAAAGATGTAAACAATTTGGGAAGATGATTCAAGTCCAATAATAAGGGTAGCTATATACAAAGCTTAGGTCAGTATCAATGGCGGTACTACGGGTGAGCTGAGGAGGGCCCGCACCTCAAAAAAAAAATTTAGTGTAAATAGTAGTTCATAATCTATTACTATTATTGATTTAAAGTCATTCAATATACATAGAATATTATTTTGAGGTATAAAATTCAATTTTAGTATAATCTACTTGATTTTGTTTGACAAAAAATAGTAGATAATTGGTTGAATTTGTACTATTGGATAAAATTGGCAATTGAACTAGTATAATAAATCATAAAAATGTTAGCATATGTTTCTTTTTTCTTTTCAATATAAACTATAAACTATACATTTAAAATTTTATATTGTCAAATAGAGTCTTTGTATTTTTTACGACTTATATTTTTATATGCAATATAATTTTAATATTTAATTTTTATATTATGATATTTTTAGTGGCCCATCTAAACAATTTTGTCTAGTTCTATCATCCATCGGTATTGTATATAATGTTTAAAATGAGTAAGAAATTTAAAATTAGACATATCTTAATAATATTTGTTTTTGCACCATCAATTTAATCTGGTTTGGAGGTCAGTTTTGGTATCAAGTCCTCCCTACCAAGTTCAGCGCCAATCACAACTGAACCAATTAATGATTGGTGACATATCTTAATAATTGAGGATGCGAGAGTACTCCTGACCCGGCTAAAAGTCCACTCCATAATACTAGTACATGTGGGCTCTGTTTGGAAAAAAATAGCGGACATCTGATAAGCTAGCTTATAGCAAATAACTTATAAGCTAGCTTTTAGCTTATAGCGAATAAGGTAGCTGATTGAATTTGTAGTATTTGGTAAAATTAGCGGTTGAACTAGTTTATAAATATGAAATGACATAAAAAAGATATGTTTAACTAATATTTAATTTTTTTTCAAGTAAGATGATAAGGGTGAAATTGGAAGAAAAGATGATAAGTTATAAGCTACTTGAAATAACATTTGAAAAATAAGCTCAAAGCTAATAAAATAAGTTATAAGCTCTTTTTTAAAAATTGTTACCAAACAAAATTTTTAGCTTATAAACTAAAAACTATAAGCTAGCTTCTTTGCATTCCCAAATAGAGTCATGATGTCCAATATTTTCCACCAATAAATAAGGAGAAGATTTCCATGAGATGGTGAAATAGTATAGAAATCACCAACGAAGTTTCAAATTTATTATTGCTTTCCGGTAAACTATTGTTGAGCAGTACCTCATCCGTAACAAAATATAAGTACTTTTGAGAAAAAAAAATTGTTCCAAATTATAAGTCGCTTTACATTATTAATGAAGCATTTATTGCTCTTTTTCTTATTATATCCTTAGCTATTTATTTCTCTTTCTTGTTTCAATTCTTCAATTTTTCTTTCCCAAACAATTAATGAATGACAAGTTTGTAAACTAACTCAGAATTTCTCGTTTCCATACAACATTAATTACATTTCTTAATTTGTGTAATATGGTCAAAATGACTTATTTTTTGGTACGGAGAAAGTATCAATTAAGCATAGTAACAAAGATTCCCTCTATTGATATTCCAATTTTCCAACATTTTTTTTATCTATATATGTTGGGTCGAGAGAGGGATTTTCAACGGATTGAATCTGCACATTAGACATTGAACAACTTTATAAATGACTATAACATCATATATATCTTCAGCTAAAATTTTAAGACATTGTATGTTTGTTTTGAGGGGAAAAAAAAGGGGGAAAAGAAAATTACGAAAATCGATGAATGAATTTGGATTAACTTTAGTCCAAATTCATTTATTGATTTTCCGTAATTTTCTTCCCCCTCTCTTTATTTCCTTCAAACCAAACACACCTTAAATTTATAGATCTACTCACATATAAAGTGTTCAATCTTTCCTCTTCCGACTAATCCTCATTTATTGGAATCCATCGGTGCCCCACATGGCACATGGTTAACAACTACCAATATGGTCGCATCCTTACAAATACGTGGTATCAAACACATAATTCCGATTGGGACCATCACATCATTTCAATTTCTCATATTTATGTAAACTATAGCACACCAATGCATGTCACAGATTTTGACATTAACCAATGAACTCCGTGTTCCATTTGTGCTCGTTCTTAGTCTCATTTTCTCACTAAATTTCCACTTTGTTTAGATAGTTTGGTTGTTTAATCAGTCACATTCTCTCCTCTTATGGTGACTTGATTCTTCCCACAAATATCTAATTTTAATGGAGAAATTTCATCCGTTTATCCCTTGAATCCTTCCAACAAGTCATTTGTGTCAAGTTTAAATTAAAAGTCTCATTAAATAAAAATGTATACATTCATTTATTTAATGCCTTAAAATTTTACATAAAAATAAAGTGTTCGATTTCACTTACAAGCTAATATGACCATTCCGATATTTTAGGCAGCCCTCGTGTCCAAACAATTTTTTCGAATAGCATAAATTAACTAGAGATAACAAACTAGAACCAAGGTACCTATATACAGGGACAAGATTTGATGCTGTAATAATAATCCATACAGTTTTACGCTTTTTTAATCAGAACTGTCCGATCTGAAATTAATAGTTGAAATTATTTTGTACTGATTTTATCAAGATTCAATCTGAGCCGACCGATTTAAAATCCGCCTACAGGTTATACATAGGTCTTACTTCTCAAGATAATACTACTCATGTAAGTGGAGATTGGAGGCAAATATGGTCAATGCAAGTTCCCCAAAATTGAAGCACTTTTGTTGGAGAATGCTACGTAATTGTCTTCCAACAAGATTGAACCTTCACCGCTGAGGAGTACCATGTCAACTTGACTGTGTATTGTGTAGCAACGAGGTTGAAGACAAAATGCACTTGTTTTTAGATTGTGATCAAGCAGTTCATTGTTGGAAGGAAGCTAATTTATGGCATAAAGTGGAGCATCATCAAAGACAAAGTGGTAGTTTCTCAACTATCATCTTCTCCATTCTCACAAGCTTGGGTGAAGTCTCTTGTGCTCATTTTGTTGTTGTTTTATGGAGTATATTGCGGGCTCAAAATGAGTACCTTTGGGAACACAAACAGGTCATTCCAACTACCATTTGTAGACTTGCAATGAGCATCATTAGAGACTATAATTGGTGTTGTAACTCGCTAGGTACGAACATACACCCATCCCTGTGGTTGTTTGGGAAAAATCGAAAGAGAATTGCCTAAAATGTAACGGTGCAATTTTTTTTTTGTAGAAGGAAAGTTTGGTATTGGTATTTGTTTCCACGACAGTTCGGGTTCTCTTATTCAAGCTCACACGTAGGGATGACAATTTACCCATACCCAATGGGTACCCACAAAAAATACCCACAACGGGTAGCTAGGGTAAAAACCCGCATTTTGGGTACGGGCATGAGTATGAGTAATTACCAACAAAATTGAGCGGGTATGGGTGCGGGTACGGGTGTACCTTAGTACCCACCCCATACCCACATAGTATATATATATATTTTAATTATATTATTATTATATAATATATGTAAATCAATTCTAAAAAATACAACATTATTATATTATTATACATTTTTAATAAAATATAAATTTATAACATAATGCAAATATGTCAACTGAGAAATGAACTTTATCATGATATTACTAATAATTTTGTTTATAATTTTTATGAGTCAACATTAAAATCTTTGAAATTTTTTTAATTCTATTAAAATGATATGATATTTTATAATTGATCAATTATTTTTTAGCAAAAATGCGGGTAATAGGTACGGATACTTAGGTTCTCATAGGGTATGGGCACGGGGACAAAGATTGTCACCCACGTGGATATGAGGATGGGTACGAGTATTTTTTCAAACCACGGGTATGGGGATGAGGACTATAGTACCCTACCCATACCCTACCCATTGTGATCCCTACTCACACTATGGTGTTCCCTTTCATAGCTCTATCAACTAAATGTGAGGCCACTGCATTGCAGCATACTCTCTTGATAGTTATACCTTGTGGTTTCGAGCGTGTCAAGTTCGAAAGCGATTTTGAATGCAGTAAATAATGGTTGTATTTATCTGAACTAGCTTGAATCCTTATTATATTGTCTACTTGTAGGTCACTTATCTCATCTAATGCTAGTTACAACCTAACTTTTGTCCGGCGCAAGCCAATAGAGTCGCTCATAGTCTTGCTAGAGCGTCTGTATTTCAGTCTAGCCTCAGTATTTTTCATGTTCCTCCAAGTTGTATTTCCACTATTATATTTGATGAAATAAATGAGTTTTTATTGCTTAAAAAAAGTATGCTTCCATCTTTTCGAATGTATAGATCTCGAAGAGAATCTTTTCGCACCTTAAAGAAAAATCACACCATACCTTATGAAAAGAAAAATCGCACCCAAACAGTTTTACTAAGGCTTTGTTCTTTTGAATGTGGTTGTAAATTTGTAATGAATCTCTTTCCCATTTATTCTTTGAGTGTGATTATTTTTTTTCAAGGAGTGGTGCAGCATTTTACAGTGGTTAGAAGTAAGTAGTGCTTTTTCTAACTCGGCATTTGGTCATGCACATCAGTTCATTGGTCTTTAGGTTTGATAGTTGAAGTTTAGTGTTTTTCATTTATTTGGTGAGCATAGTTTGGTTGTTATGGAAAACTCATAATGTGATGGTGGTTTAAGGCAATTTTTTTTTGTTATGTTGTCTAATGGCTAGGTTTAAGGCAAATTTAAAAGGTTTTCTTTGTATGTTTCATTTATGTTGTGGTTAAAGCCTTTGTGCTATATTAGATTGGAAGATGTGTAATATTTTAAGCTTATATTTGGTATTACGGTGAGTATGTCAAATCACGATGATTTATTGTGATTCTAATATATCCACCGTGATACCAAATACACACTAAATAGTAAATAGTTTTGATCTTAATTTCCTATATAGGCAGAGTAAAAAATAGAAATTAATCTTGACAAAAAAATTAGATATTAGAAATTCACCAAAAAAATGAAGAATTATAAATTAAAAATGTTTTTTATCAAGGAAAATTAAGAAAAGTTAAAACAAGAGTAACATGATTTAGAATTATTTTTCCAAAAGATAAAGATGAATATGATTGCTGTCACGTTACACTCAATTCTGCCTATTTTTGCCAATATTTGGTGTAGCATAGCTAACAACTTCTATTACATTTGCCTTAATAATTCTATAATTTGGGGAGGGAAAACTATCATACAAACTTTTTAACCTTTCAATTCCCAAACCAAAAAAAGGGCACCTAATCCGTAACTTAATTAACATAAAACCATCCCTCATTTTTTTTATATACACTGATTAAACTATATGATAGAACCACAATAGAAGATTGTGCACATAGCTTGTTGACTCATTGTAGCATCCAAAAGTTTCATCAATGGCTCAAACACCATCATAGTGACCACCATAAGTTATGTGAGCTCTGCTTAGTGGAACACCCCTAGCTGCTGCAAATACTTCATTCAATTTTGTTGCATGGTCTACCACTTGCTTAATCCTCTGCAATTACAATTAAGGGTCATTTCAATTTATTCACAATATTCAAGCATCATAATTAGTCATTTGAAATTAATCCATTTTTTTTAGTCATTAAATTAATCCATTTTAACTATTCAATAATAAAAAAATGCACACTTATCCAAAATGTACAAATCCCCTTTTTTCCATAACATTATTACAAATAAAATGACTGGATTGACACCAATCTTTAATTAGTTTAGTGATGATTGATCCTGAATTTGGTAGGGAGAATCACAGTTCGATCCCTTGCAGCGGTGATCGGAAGGGAGCTGAAACCACTTGATGCTAATGATTGACTCTTCCATCACTATCCTATACTTTTTAATTAAATATGTCCTAAAACTAAAATTGTTTTTAATAGCGTCTTTAGACTAGTCAATAATTTATAATTAAGTCACTATACTAATTTTTTAATTGAGTCATTAAACTTTTGAATAATTTTTAATTAGACCACTCATACATAATTTTTCATTAAAAAATAGATCCCTCATAGTTTTTTTCAATAATTTATAATTAAGTCCTTAACTTTTTAAACAACTTGAAATTGGGTCTCTAAATTGAAAGACATAACTACAACAAATTATTTAAATTTTAAGAACTCAATTAAAAATTCTTTAGTTAGGGACCTAGCTAGTTACAAAATAATAAAAATTTCAAAAGACTCAAAATTACAAATAATTTTTTTAATATATAAATAATTTTTTTAAGTTTATTAAATAATTGATGTATCTAATGCATAATCAAGTTATTCAATAAATCTGAAAAATGAATATTTATTTTCATATGAGACAGAAGAAAGGATTAATGAAACAAGCTTGTAATATAATAAACAATATAAAAAAATAAAATTGTTTGAGACATTTGCTAACCTTGTCATCAGTGTAGATCTGGAACCTAATCTTTTGATCAAGCTGAAGTTTGTTGTTCTTTTGGTGACTTCCAAAGAACAAGACACAGATTGTGGCAGCAGCAACACCAAAAGAACATATAGCTCCAACACCTGTCAAACTCCACTTCCAAAAGTTAAAACCACCATTCATGTCATGATCTCCTTCTAATTTCTCATCATCATCATAGTACATAACCTTATTTTCTTTCTCCAAGTTCTTCATTCTAGGTGATGTCATAATCTCCATTTCAGCATCAAGTGGAGAAAAAAATCCTCTACCACTACTAGTACTAGACTTTGGTGACTCCAATTTCATGTCAACGAATTTGTTTTCTTTCATATGAAAGAAAACTTGTGAAACACTGTCTTGATCAGGCTCCTCTATCTGAGGAGCTTTGATTTTGTCAGTGTTTTCTTTCACAAACTCTTCATTTGGAAACTTTTCAAATTTGGGTTCAAGTTGAATTGGAACATGGACAAATAGTTTTGGAACTTTTGGTGATTCAATATCAACGGTTTTTGATGAGTTTGGGGAGGTGCAAAAGTAATCTTTGTCAAAGACACTAATTGAGTCTGAGAATGAGTTTCTTTTTCCTGAGAAAATCTGTTTCTCATCACCATAAAAAAGGCTATCATCAGAAAGGATAACCCACTCATTAATATCCATCTTCACAAGGATTCTTTAGGATCTGAATCTTGATCTGTAAGAGTGATCAAAAGAAAAGATGGTTTATATAGGGAGGTACTAATAGCAACAAAAAAAAAAGAGAAAAGCTTTTTGAATACTAAGTGTTGATTTGTGAATCAAAATTGGTGGCTTTTTTGTGTTGAATTATAAGAGCAAGATCTAAGTCATCATTAAGGTGTTGTTTTTGTTGGCATTGTAACGTGGAGACTAAATTCTTGTGTCGTTTGTACATTGTTTGAGTGTGTGTTAATCCATCTTAAAGATGACAAATTGAGGAATCAATTTAGTGGGTTCCACCCACCTAGCTAGTAGGATAACCTCTACGCTAGGAATTAGGAATCTTCTTGTAGGTTTTTTATTTCTTTTATTGGTGATTTTATATTATTAAAGTGTTAATTTAATAATCAATTATGAATCTTGTTAGCTTTGGATAAAGCTCGGTACTCAATAACGTTTAGATCAAATGGTGTGAATTTTTTATAGTTCAATTGAAGTTTTAAGTTCGATTACTGAATTTGGTATGCAACAACGTTAAAATTTTGTTATTTATTTGAGTTTTAGCAAAACTTGAGAAATTAGTTTTTATAATTACGTGCAAAAGATACATAAGTTTATTTTAAGATTAAAAAATGGGTGAATTTTGAGTTGATGGTAAGTGAATATGGGATTGGGATGAGATGAGTTATGATCAAGTTTTCTAAGCTAAAGGGGAAAAAAGAACAAGAGTATTGGTCAAGCTAACAAAAAGATTATATCTAATCTTTTTATATGTTATTGGTATATATCATGCTATGGTGATTTTTTAATTGGAGGAGGGTGGTTTTCTTTCACTACTAAAGAAAAGAAAAGAAAAGATTCTTCTGTTTACTTTTAAGTTTTAAATCAATCTGTTTACTGAGTAGAGATGGGAGGATGGAGAGATTGTCGGTTGATTGTATGGTCTAGATGATATTGATGGGTTGTGAGCTATGAAACACCGATACGGGACACGATACGGATATGGATACGATACGATACCGATACACCGATACGTGAAAATTTTTAAAATTTCAAATCCGATACTGCCGCGATACGTTATTTAAAAATTAAAGTTAAAATTAAATATATAAATACACAATATATAAACATACATAAAATCAATAATATTAATAATTAAAAGCAGAAAACATCTATTCTTATACTAAAATTTTGGGACAAGTTCAAACGTTTAACTACCTATTACAGTATATAGTAGGATACCATAGTTTTTTTTTTTTTTTGAAAAGTAAAAAATTATATTAACAAAGGAAAAACACAAAAAGTGCTAAAGATATAAACAAGCATGTCTGATACAGGAGCATCATAATAACTCAAAGTCAATTAATACTGGAAACTCCCAAGGTCTGATACATGAGAACATCTTAAGTTAGTCCCCAGAACATAATGATTACTGATACATCTTAAGCTATACGTCTTATTGTAGTGTATTATACAAAAAGAACACCATTAAAACTATCCAAACAAAATCACAAACACTATCCAAAAAATAATATTTGTATCGGACACATATCAGATATTATTTGTTTATTTAAAAATAATGATATAACCGATACTTTTCTGATACGTGTATCGGGACGTATCGGACACGTGTATCGGGTATTATTTTTTATTTAAAAATAATGATTTAATCGATACTCTTCCGATACGAGTATCGGGACGTATCGAAAGAGTATCGATATCGAGGACGTATCGGACACGATTCGTCACCATTTTTTGAGTATCGGGACTTCATAGGTTGTGAGGTGTTGTAGAACTAAAGACTATACAAGAAAGGACCTCTCCAAACACAAGTGTCCATAATTGGTATAATTGAGGATGCCCTCTTTTTACACTCTCATTTATGGGATACTTTTGATTTGGATTAACTTATTTTTTAGCTTATGCAAAATAACTTATATAAATAAATTATATTTTATTTATTATTATAAGTTTTTTAAGGTAGTTTATGAAAAAAAAGTTTATAAAGATATAATTTTTACTAATAAATTGGTCTCATGATAAATATAAACCATGTGAATGTCCCGGTAGCTCCAAAAGGTCTTTGACTTTTCTCATAATATTTCAACCTATGATACTTCTAAATTCTTCATTCAAAATACCTCTTGCAAGTGCTAATGAATCTTCTTGAAATCTCAAATGGGTGATACTCAATCAGCGAGCAATATGGATGGAATGAGTAGCTCAACTGATTTTGAGCTAAGGATTAATGTGTTGGAGGCTCCAATTCAAATATTAATAAGAAGAAAAAAAAACTACCATAACATATACAGTAACATACTAACATTTTGTCGTTAAAAATAATAAAAAATGGACCAGCCACATGAAGGCCCTCATATAAGCCTCAAACCTATCATCTATCATATAATCTAGCTTACTTTGAATTGAGACAGATTCTTTAATAGTTACTCTAGCTTTTAAAAATTCAGTTATGGTTCCTTGGCAGCTAAGAAATTATGGGTTTCTTGGTCGGACCTTACTTACCACGCGACCGAACTCTGGACTACTAGGGTCTCAATCCCTTAGAGTGTGTTTGGATGGAGCATTCTAGAAATTCAAGGAATTTTAAATATTAGGCAATTCAATTGATTCAATTGAATTCTCTTGATTTTCAAATTTCATTCTTTGGATAAAGTGATAAAATTCCATCAATTGTAAAATTCTTTGATTGGGTAATATAATTGAATTTCCTTCATTTGAATTTTTTCGAAAAAGATTGGAAACTTCTTTTCCGAAAAAAATCAAAAAAATTTCCAAAAAATAATCGGAAACTTTTTTTTTTCAAAGAAATCGACAATTTTCCCAAAAAAACGAAAACATTTTTTCGAAAAAAACAGAGAACTTTTTTCCCGAAAAAAATCGGGAACTTTTTTAGCCGATTTTAGGTTTTTTAGCTATTTTAGGGTTCAAGTCGGGTTTATTGTCGATTTGAGGTTTTTCGACTGATTTTAGGGTTTAACGCCGATTTTAGAGTTTTTTTGCCGATTTTAGGATTTATGTTGTGTTTAAGGTCGATTTTAGGTTTTTTGATCAATTTTTAATTTTAAAAAGTGTATAGAGAGATTGCGTAAAAAAAGTTTATAGAGAAGAAGGAATTTCAAATTCCTTGCTTTTAGGTGTCATTTGAATTTCAAATTCCTTGCTTTTAGATGTCATTTGAAATTCATTAAATTTAGTTTTGACAAAATACTCCACAAATTCCTTTCATTTCAAAAGTTCTCCAAATTATTTGTCTAAACAAGAAATTTTGGCAAAAACATTTGAATTCCCTCAAAAAATTATATTATCTCAAAACATTCCCTCATCCAAACACACTCTTGGTAACCAAAAGGTTAAAAATTAAAAAAAATGTTTGGTTTCCCGAAATATAAATTTTGTTAATCTTCCCTTTGGAGCACTACACTCTTTTTTTCTTCACCAAGCTTTTCTGTTAAGATTTTACAGGTAAGATTTTTAATAAAGTAGCTATATTATATATGCTCCGATTTGAGTTTTGGTCTAAGTCCCCCAAGATTTTACATCTTAAGATTTTATAGGTAAGGTTTTGATACCCCTTATATTTTTTCATCTTTTTAATATATCTAAGAGTTAACTTGTGTTGGATGGATAAAGGGGTATCAACCTAGTTGAGATGTCTTTACCTATTTCAACCTAGCTTTTTTTTTTTTTGCCAAAAGAAAATTCCAACACAGTAACTCTTAATGGAAAATTTTAGAGTCACCAAATGCAACCCACTTCTCTGACCAATGACAATGATCTAGCAAAAGAGAAAACAAGGGATTATCTTATATGAAGCATCTATTATTAACATTACATATGATATGACATTAAGCAGCACAATATTTTTAAGTTTGTGGTCATATATAGCTGAAACAAGTTTTTCACCATATATAAAGTTATTTTTACTATTGAATCATTGAGTTTCACCATTAAAATAAATGACATGTGATACAACATATTGCACTACTAGAAACTTACGGTTTTCCTATGGATTTGGACAAAAAAATCTGCAGAAAACACATTTCCTGCGGAATTTCATGCAGATTCGGTTTTCCTGCGGAATTTTGAATCCGCAGGAAATTTTCCTGCGGAATTTTCTGCCGAAAATAAGATCAAATCCACAGAAAATTTTGCTGCTAACAATCCGCAGGTAATTCCACAGAAATACCTGCAGGAAAATTCCCATGAAACGTTTTTCCGTAGATAAATTCGCAGGAAATTCCATAGGAAACAATATTCTGCAGAAAAATTTGCAGGAACTTCACCTAGATTTCTTTTGAAGTGATTACTATTTTTACATTCAGTATACAAAAAAATCATATTGATTTATTTGATTGCTGATAAAAATAAAATGATATAGAAATAATATTAAAATTTAGAATGAATTAAAGTCTTTTTATTGAGTGCAATCGTTCATCAAAACTCATTCACAAGTGCAATCATTCATCAAAACTCATTCACAAACATTGAAAAATATAAACCAAAGCTACTTCCAAAGTTTAAACTACTTTTACAACCAAGTTACAAATAAAATAAAAAATACAAGAATATGAGAAGATTCTGCAAAAACCAAGAGCAGATCCTGCAAAAACCAATAAATATCCACATCAAAACCAATGACATTCAAGAAAGAGACACTATCTAAAATGAAGTCTAATGCCAATCCACTTGTTTGCATTAATTTTTATACTTCAACAAAATGAAATCTAATGCCAATCGACTTGTTTGCATTAATTTTTATACATATATATGAGCCATTAATAATTTGCAGGAACTTCACCTAGATTTCTTTTGAAGTGATTACTATTTTTACATTCAGTATACAAAAAAATCATATTGATTTATTTGATTGCTGATAAAAATAAAATGATATAGAAATAATATTAAAATTTAGAATGAATTAAAGTCTTTTTATTGAGTGCAATCGTTCATCAAAACTCATTCACAAGTGCAATCATTCATCAAAACTCATTCACAAACATTGAAAAATATAAACCAAAGCTACTTCCAAAGTTTAAACTACTTTTACAACCAAGTTACAAATAAAATAAAAATACAAGAATATGAGAAGATTCTGCAAAAACCAAGAGCAGATCCTGCAAAAACCAATAAATATCCACATCAAAACCAATGACATTCAAGAAAGAGACACTATCTAAAATGAAGTCTAATGCCAATCCACTTGTTTGCATTAATTTTTATACTTCAACAAAATGAAATCTAATGCCAATCGACTTGTTTGCATTAATTTTTATACATATATATGAGCCATTAATAATCTTGGAAAGAGACACAATATATGCATATAATATAGCACTTCATCACAAATATAATTGAGATTCAACTTTCCTTAAGGCAGCATGGCAACAGGATTATATACCTTTGGTAACAGTAGGCATATGGAGGATACCTTTGGTAACAATTTCAATTTACCAAAGGTCATGAAATTAAATCAACAGAAGAGTAAAATTTTCCATAAAACCTAGATTCAAATATTGAAATGCTTGCTTTCAGGAAGCTTGAATTTCAGATTGTTTAACTTTTAGAAGTAGAAAACCATTAAATATAGTCAGATTTATGTATACCACCAACAACAAAACTAATCAAAGTAATAACATAACATTTTCTTTGAGAAAAGGTACCAACAGGAAAGGTTTTAGAGACATATAATCGTGAGATGGATCAGTTCAACAGTGGATCCAAACAGTGACATAGTTATTCAATGAGAGGCATTTTCACATCTGTCAAAGCGAGAGAAAAGGTTTCTTAGACAAATACAAATTAGGTCCCAGTAAACATGAAGGAACGGGTGTACCTCAATTTCAGCAATGGCACTGTAGAGAACACATTTGACATCTTGAGCCAAGAATAAGATCACCCTTCTCTTAAGCAAATTGTTCTTGGTTGGGAGTCACACTCTTCCAAAAGCTACCAAACACACAATTTTTTTAAACTGATATGGCACATGTTTATGAGAAGAGATATTAACCATATAAAAGAACTATATACAAGATATTAACACATTTGACACCTTCAACCGTGCCACCATGAATACAAACATGGGGCTATGTTATTAAAAAGTAGATTCTAAAGCAATATCATGATTCAATGTAGATTCTAAATCAATTAAACAATAATGCACTAATGGTGATTCCTTAGAAGATAGGCTTCCTACATTTGAGAGAAATCAGAACGATGCATTATGCATAATTGGATTATGAATCACTATTCATTAAAAGCATCTCAAAACTATGCTACATACTTTGAATATTTCTGTTTTTTCTACAGTTTAGTAATTCCATCTGTCTAATATATTTTTATCAAACATATTTATCGGCCAAAAACATGTCTCAAAACCCATCAGTCAGCTATGAATTGGAGAAACCTATGAATCCAATTACAATCCAAAGAATGACTAGAGACAGATGAACATGTATTATTTAGCAAAGCCGGTCTCATGTATGATTCCTTGAGTTCATCATGCTTATCTTTTCTTGCTTCACTAATCCTTAAAACCTAACATCTAAAACCCAAATCTATTCCACCTAATATTAGAGCCAACTACTCATAGCAACAAACATGGAAGCCAAATTCCATCATCAATTCAGACAAAACAAAGAAAATAACTGAAACAACGAAAAGAACACAGCAAATAAATATAATTAACTGAAAACAAACATCTCAACTTACATTTTTGTCCATTGAAGCATTGACCATCGTAAACATAATCTTGATTTCACTTATTTCTGTGGACATCATAGGGGAGAATATTAATATATGATATATGTTTTACAAAACATTAGCCTAATATACACCTACATACTAATATAGTAGCTCAAGCATTGGAGTACAACTAATTCAACAAAAGGTTGTAAAACTGCTTCCAATAGATTCTAAAATTCTAAAAAGATCCGCAGGAGATTGTTTTCCTTTCGCCTTTAGGTGCTAAATTCTAAAATTCAAAACCTGAAACATTCATCATACTTTCAATATCAATCAAATTCACTATAAAACAAACTATACCTTATATGTAGCAATCACCAACAAATTAAGAATATGCTTCAAATAATCGAAATTTACCAAGCAGAAATAAACACATATCAACTTGAAAAATCCAACCAAACTCAAAGCAGATCCAAAATTAGTGAACATTTCATGAAATTTAGAATAAAAAGAGTGCAAGGACAAAAATTCACGAATCAAAACTTCTGATGATAAGGAATCAAAGTCAAAATCCTAAATATTACAACAAAAAATTCAGAACAACGTTAAAAGAAGCCTCTGTTTGAACCTAAATTGCAAAGATCGAAGCACATACAAAATAGATCTGAGGTTCTAAATAGAGCTGAATCTGAATCGATGATCTATGATCCTAGATTGCAACAATCAATCACAAATTAACAACACTTAACGAGATCGAAAACTTATCGAGTGAAAATGAACAGCCAGTTAACGACGGAGAAAGCTCGCAGAGAAAGCTCGATGGAGAAGAATCTTAACGGAGATGGTTCAGTTAACGACGATGAAGACGCGAGGATAAAACGGCAGTGCCGGTGGCCATGGAAACGGTGGCGGTGGTTCGCAGAGAGAGCGAGAGTGATTTCGATTTTAGGTTTCCAGAAAGAGGAAAAAACACAAGAATCAGATATATCTCAATTATTAAAAATAAATTTTAAAACAAAAAAAAGTTACAAAAAAATTGACAAAAAAAAAAGTAATCAAAATCCGCAGAAAAATCCTTGGGAATATCTGCGGATTTTCCTGAAAATGCAAGATCCGCAGGAAATTACTTCTTTGAGGCGAAATCGGCAGGAAAATCCTTAGAAATACCTGCGGATTTTCCTGAAAACCTCAAATACGCAGGAAAGGACTCTTTAGTGCAAAATCCGCAGGAAAATCTTTAAGAATACCTGCGAATTTTTTTCTGATAAAATTCAGTTTGTACATGATGCAATAGTTATCTCACTTGTGCATATTAGACAAAATTTTGTTTAATATGTACAAACAAAAATATCTTGCACCATGAATAAATGTGTTTTACACCATTGAATTAATAAGTCATCATATTTTATTTTGTTCAATCGTATAATTTATTGATCAAATTATAAAAATTAACTTCTGCATGATATAATTAAGATATGTATCACTTGTGCACCATAGTCTTGATTGTTAGACAAAGTCTATTTTGCCATCGCAAAGAGTCGTGCTATGTTTATCCTCTTTTAATTGCATTCATAGTTAAAAGTAAAAGGAAAATTATATTATAAAATCATTCAAAATTATCAAATACAATTTGATAAATAAATTCACTTATTTCTAATTATAAGCCTCATTTAAATGATTTTATTATCCCTAAATATAAATGTATCTCTAAAAAAATGTGTATCTCTACATAAGTCCCTATATATTTTATTATTTTTTAAATATACCCTTTATTAACACTAAATTTATCTCAGGAGTATCAATTATCCTTTGATTACTTTTCACTCATGTACAACATGCAAATATATCATTTTAAATATAAGAAGCATATATACATAGCATAGCACACCACATTAATACAGTTAGCTTGCAAGGAATTTGAATTTCCACATCAGAATTTTAAATGTGTCAATTTACACGAAACAAGAATCTAAAATTTACCCTTTGATGTTCTCAACTTTCATACACACATGATTCAATGAATATTAACATACATCAGCTGGTTTCTTACCGAATGGGGTGTTAGCAACTTAGGTATGAGGTGGAGTACAATGATTAGTAGTAATTTTATTTGTAGTTTGTGCGTGAACGTTAATTAAGATTGATTTTGTTGAGTGTGGAGCACATAAACATCATACATGCACTTGCACTCTTCTTGCAAGCTATTTCCTTCTTATGTCTCCATTATTACTATTAGTAAAACTATATTCATATTTCTTGTTTAAATTTTGAAAAAGAATTTAACTTTATATGCAAAAAATAAAAAAACGAGAATGTATTCTGAATATTCTAAAAAACTTATTGGTGTAAACATATTATTTTTACATAAGAAAAGAATAATGGGTAAACACCCCATTTATATGCAGGCTAGAAAAAAAACAGACTAGAGAGACTACAAAGAGGCCTAACAAGACTATAAAGGCCCAAACTAAAATAAAAGCCCATTAATAAACTAATAACTAACATTACTATATTTTATGCTATTATTTTGAGGAAAAATACTTTTGCCACCCCACGGATTCTGGGGCGCGCCCTACGAAATGACCAAAATACCCTTGTTCGTGACTTATGCCACGGACACCGTTTGTGCCTTATAACGCGGATGTCTAAAAAATGGGGGCTTTTCCCACGCATCAGGAAAATAAACCCCCAAAGACACTCTACATTATTTCACATCTGTTACATAACCCACAAATGTGTATTTGACAGTAAAAAAAAATTACATTAAATTAATTCACATAAAAAAAACAATTCATTCAATTAATATTATTACATTACATTTCAAAGAAAATATAACGCCCCAACTAAAATATCTAGAATATTTAGTCAAGACATAAATAAATGGATCTGAGTACATTAAATTAAACGAGATAAACAACTGAATTACAAGAATTCCTTACATCAATTGATGAACTAAAACAATACTGCGGAATTGGAATAAGCCTTTAAGATATACAGATAAAACTAAAACAAGGGGAAGACTAAAGTCTTCTAGTCCGATGATCCAAGCTCATCTCCAATCATCAACTCCCACCTAGTCCTTGCTTCAATTAACCTGTTTACCTAAAAAAATTGTTTTGGAGTGGGGTGAGACTACTAAGCCTCAGTGAGTCCTACTACCCTCCTAGAGGTGACTACACCGGGGGTTCTTAAATCAATCATAGCATAATAACATTGATAACATAACATATTAACATAAATAAAGGTGTAACACAGATAAACAAACTCTTATTCATTTTAACCGCAAGGACACTCTGAGGTGAGCATGTCTCAGAGGCCTGCCTTGTCCGACAAGCATGCAGGTCACGGCATGCAGCTCACAAAACATATCCTGATGAATACTCCCATTGGAAGTCCATAAAGCGACATAAATCATCGCACAAAATTGACTGATACTAACTAATTCTGAGAGTTATAACTACCATAGTTTCCCAAACTCGGGGAGCATACAACTTATTTAATTTCCTAAGTTATACCCTAAGATTCCAATTGTATCTGACCTCCTGTGCAAACATTATATTAATTACACAATTGCAAAACATCTGAAATAATAGAGGATATAAAACGAGTGATGAATTTTAGGAAAAATTGAAAGTATGAGTTAATTCTGCCCCAGCTCGCCGTGGCGAGCAAACTGCTCGCCATGGCGAGTAAACAGATCCTGGCCTAAATCAACTCGCGCGGCGAGCAAACGCTCGCCGTGGCGAGTTTCATCAGCCCAGAAGTTGTTAACTCACCATGAATGCTCGCTACGGCGAGTTCCTGCAGAAAACACTCTGTTTTGCGAATTTTGATAATTTTGCAATGAAATCACTTACAATCCTCTTTTAAAACAGTACAATCATATAATGGACATAATATATGCCAGAATGGAGGGAAAATTAGGAGTTATTTCCCCTCATACAATATTTTCCTTAAATCCTATGTTACAATGCAAAGTTCATAAATTGGGGAATCTGACTACCTAGCCTAAGAACCCACCTGAAAAAAATAGAGGCTTTAACACTATCTTTAAGCTCAGCAACAGCCATGAACAGAAACTCCAAAACTGACTCTTTGTACAAAACTCCAAATTCATGAATTTCTTTCATTTCTTGGCTTCCCACCACACTTGCAGCACCATGAATTAATTATTATACACATGCAAAACAGGTCCAGGTTGTGGTTAGAATGGAGCAGCACGAATAGGGATTAAAGAAGGAAATCAATGCTTGTGACTTACCCATTTGTGATACCAAGAGGTTGGAGAAGGTAGTAATTGTCTTGCATGTTGATTATAGAACATGAACTGGATTAGGATGATGGTGATGATGCTGAGATTTCTTTAAGAAAGGGTGAAGGAGTTAAGCTTGATCTCTAAAGCTTACCTTTAAGTAAGGTTGATTCTCATTGCAAGTTTCCAAGATGAAGGAAATGGGTGATTTTGGTTAAGATAGAAGAGTTGTGATGTTGTTGTTGTTGTTTGGGCGTAAAAGAGAGGGAAGAGGAAAGTGAAATTCTGGTTTTCCTTGGCTTGCATGTGTTATATAGAGAAAGTGGAAGGTGTTGGGGGTTTAGAGAGTAATGGAGAGGGGGCGCGGTGAGAGAATAGAGTTAGTGGAGGAAATTGTTTTGTTTTGATACTCTTATACCTTGGTAATATAGTAATCTAATTGGTAGGATTGGTTTGGTCAAAGAAGAGTGATTTTTTTTTCCTAAGTTATGTTTCACCACTTAATTAAATAAGTACTACTCTATTTGATTGTGTGGGATGTTACAATCTACCCCCCTTAAAGAATTTCGTCCTCGAAATTCAAGCTTCTACAATCCTCTTCAGGGTAGTACGTCCACATCCACATCCACATCCACATCCAAATCTAAGCTTCACCTATTCTCCGGTCAATTACATTCAATTCCTTGGAATAAAACTTTCCTCTCTCAGGGTTATTGGCTAAAAGTCGGTCAATTAATCCACACTTACAACTGGTCTCACGATTCGCACTCTGATTTGAATACTTATTGTCACCTTCTGACAGCGTCACTACCATCTTAGTCTATAATTCCTGAGCAGACTCATGCATCAATCTTGTCTTATTCACCTCTACTTCTTTTACTACGATTAAACTTCTCCCATTGTTACCGGTATTATTCCATCACTTCACTAACTTGGGAGGTCGGTATCAGGCATGGGTAGATACGCATCAAAACTGGTGACTAAGACCGACGTTAACTAATTATCTGAAGGGTATAAGCATGAGTATTCCTATTGGCATCTCCAAAATCTTCCTTCCCAAAGTCGTTTCTTTTTCGAGCATTACCTAAGCATGACATGTCAATTGTACCCCTGTGCCACGTGTTGTCTAAATACTCCAGAATCGATTGAAATATAAAACGAGTGGAAAATTGTCTAAATATTACAAATTCCTTTGCCAACGAGTTAGACTCATCCGCAGGCGAACCCATAGTTATCTGATAAAATCCCACCTACAATTTTAATCCATTCTGGCACGACACGATGATCGAGTTGTACATTGAACATGTAGACGCACTTAGGTTCAGATTATTTCTTTAAGGTTAATGGTTAAGCTTGTTTGAATCCTTCACCGGTACTAACGTATGGAAACTTGGCTAAGGTAATCAGATTCTCAACTTGGCTGGGCGTACATGTAAGGTTCGAACTTGTAGAGCTGAGGCTGAATCGAATTGCTTGGCTTAAGATAACTTACTGAACTAACTAACGGATCACTAAGGTTAAGGGGTGGTTTCCAATAAGGATGAAACATTAATTAACTCTTTCACTTAAATGATCTGGTTAATGATAACTAAATTTGGAGTTAAAATATTCTGGTTAAGATATTCGGGTTAGTACTTGTTCTCACAAGGTTACATGAATGAATTTCTTGAATGTTGAAACGTTCGGCAGAGCTACTCAAGGTTAACACACTGATCTTACATGGTTAAGGACACGGAGCTAGAAGGTTTGAATCCTCAACACTGATTTCACTTGTAGAGCTTAATTCCACTGAATTGGAAATGATTTCGAACTTAATTCTGAATTCGGATGATAAGGCTACGAGGAGATGAATAACTAATTATATTGAAGGACTGATTACCAGATTCGGGTGCACGAAGTTTAACTGATTTGCTGATACTGAGCTAAGTCAATTGTATCGGAACAGCTGGGGATGTTGATTAACAGATTAACCAACGAGCGAGAAATTGAATTTGAAACTATCTGTGGTTTCTCAAGAGTGACTGACTTCCACGAATATGATGGAGTTACTAACGACATAACTGAAAGACTGAAGGCATTGAGTAAGGTTACTTAGGTGTAACGTTCTACACAATCTGTGTGACTGACTGGCGTCGATGAATTTGGAAAGTGGTATCCTAACTGATTTTGTGCGTAGTACTTGACTGACAAGTATTTAAAACACGAGGAGAGTTACTCGTCTGAGACGTATTCAGACAAGTTGGAGAGTACACACGTTCATGGTGTTCCAAGACTTATGAACGTAGAATTGAACATCGTTCGATTCGACGAGTTGGCTGAAAGAGGAGGATCCAGAACGAATGAAAGGTAATTGAAGATTAGTCTCCTATTGGGTCCAGACTGATGTTCCACAATTCTACTTCTTCTAGTTCTCTCAGGTTAGGACAACTAAGTCTTCACTCAAGTTTATTGCTGACAGGCTCTTACGGGAAGGTTTAACTGATTCAATTAGTATCCGGCTGAGAGGTCTGAATAAGGAGAAGTGTCGGGTGGCCGGCTGATGCTAAGGTCAACCTTAGTTACTTGCTTCCGGGTAGTTAACATATATCTAACAGATTGGTCTAAGTGGTTGGTGCTACTGATATTGTCTCTTGTTTGTTAACCTTATCAAGTTGTGTCTTCTACTGTCTGGCTTAAGGTTGGTTTCGCACTGAAACGTTGACTCTATGTCGTTGGCATCTAGTATTAATGTCTTAGGCGGTAATATAGCTTGGTTGGCATCAGGTGAGTGATAGAATATGGTAGTTTAAATCTAATCTTCAAACCGGGTCGCTAATTGGTCCATAATACAGAATTACTAGTCTAACGGTAACTGAATGGTAACTCTCAATGTACGGTTTAACTAATCCTACTGATTTCTTAATCAACTGGTTTAAATGTATAAATGCGTATATTGGATGGTCGACCTAACATGGAACTGAGTTACCGGTCTCTAAACTATCTAAAGACAAGGCAACTACGGATCGACTTTGGCGACTGCTCGTGCTAACAGTGATTATTAACTGATATTTAATCAAGGATTAGCCTACGATGGCTCGGTGCAATTTCCCGTTATTGAGTAATAGACTAATCCTATTTATTGGCATCTAGAGGTGGTGTCATAATTGTTAACTTATTAGGTTTGCGGTAATCGAATGTTAAGGTATGAGTGCTAGGATTCCACTATTCTTATTGAGGCAATTAATTGGTCTGAAATGCTGAGTTACTAGTTTTTGGATACTTAATTTAACGGTATTGCTAAGGGAGAATTTAGTTTTGATGTGGGGCAAGGTTAAACTTATGTGGCAAGGTCCTATTGTTGGCTTCTAATTATTCGATGATAGTGTTCTATAAACTAGCTTAGGTGACTCATGGTGTTACAAGTGATTTCTAACTGCTAATCTAGTCAATGTTTGGTTTCTAAGAGCTGGCCGGGTTTATTGCTAAAGACTGGTATAATAAAAAGGAAATTCTTAATTGTTGTACTAAATGAAACTTGACTCTTAATAGTGAATTAGGAATTGGATTAGGATGATGGTGATGATGCTGAGATTTCTTTAAGAAAGGGTGATGGAGTTAAGCTTGATCTCTAAAGGTTACCTTTAAGTAAGGTTGATTCTCATTGCAAGCTTCCAAGATGAAGGAAAGGGTGATTTTGGTTAAGAGAGCAGAGTTGTGATGTTGTTGTTGCTGTTTGGGCGTAAAAGAGAGGGAAGAGGAAAGTGAAATTCTGATTTTCCTTGGCTTGCATGGTTTATATAGACAAAGTGGAGGTGTTGGGGGTTTAGAGAGTAATGGAGAGGGGGCGCGGTGAGAGAATAGAGTTAGTGGAGGAAATTGTTTTGTTTTGATACTCTTATACCTTGGTAATATAGTAATCTAATTGGTAGGATTGGTTTGGTCAAAGAAGAGTGATTTTTTTTTCCTAAGTTATATTTCACCACTTAATTAAATAAGTACTACTCTATTTGATTGTGTGGGATGTTACAGAAAATTATATTAAATTATTATTACATTTCAAAGAAAATTACATAAACTAAAAGTCTATTCTATTAGATTGATCACAGTGATCAATCTTCTAGTGCTGGTGGGAGAAACACAAGGACCTCCATAACCACCATCTCGTCCATATCCACCACCCTTTTCTCCTTAGGGGAAAAAACAAAACAGGTATTGTAACACCCCGTTTCCCAAAAATCGCAACGGAAAGATAAATCAGAGTAACATCAAAAAAACGGAGTATTACGCTACTATTTCATTCAAGTAATAAATAGGAAATTTTTTATTTATTTAAATCAATCCTGTCAACAATATTCACTGAAATCGCGGCGGAAATATAACAATATTTATTCAACAATTGTTCCATCAAAGTTTGGCACTAAGGTCTCAACTTGATTCATAGTAGTAATTAAAATCAACATAATTGTTTTTCAACATAAAATCATAAAACTAATACGTAACAAGGAAACTCCAATAATCAAAGCCCGCCCCGTTACGTATCAGAGCACCTAGACACGTGAGGAGTCCACTCACATCAACAGCTAGTCCTGGAAATCTGCACTTGCCCACAAGGCGGCAATTCCAACAGAAGGGGTGAGATCACAATTCAATAATTAAAAGCATAATAAATCATGCAACATATAAATCAACTTAACAACATAATCATCATCTCATCAATAATTCATAATTCATTATTCAACAAAATCATAAAAAATAGTTTTAAGCTTCATCATATTATCCTTCATTAAATCCATCTTCTCATCTCATGACACGACTCGACTCGACTCAACAAATGCAACGACACGACTCGACTATACAAGACTCTTACGTATGTGGTACCAAACGGAGCATCAAGCCCCCAACTTCCAATGCCTTAATTCGGCTACAGGGCATCAAACCCCCATCTTAAAAACGGAGCATCAAGCCCCCATCTTAGAATATGGAGCATCAAGCCCCCAACGTCCAATATGCGACACGACGACTAACAACAACATCTCAATGCTCAAAACTAGGCCAACGTGGTTTACAACATAGACAACAATGTCTTACGACTCGATGACCTTTACGTTGACAAGGACTTCTCTCCACAATATTCTCAATTCGTCACATAACTTCATAAATTCATATAAAATTACTCGCAAGGTATTTTTGTGTCAAACCAACGCCATTGGAAAGACAATTCAACTATCTACAACTTTCGCGTTTTCAACTAAGGCCAATTCTGTACCGATCAATACCAGTTTTTATTTCAAATTCGGGTACAGAAAGAAATTTCACTGTGACCTACGTGTAGTAATTTGACCATAACTCAAGTTCTAAGAATGATTTTGAAGTCAAACCAAAGCCAATAAAAAGCTAACACAATTATCTACAACTTTCATGTTTACACCAAAACCCAGTTCAAAACAGAAAACGTGTGAAAAAGCGCAAGAACATGAAACAGGAGATGCTGTCACTGTGCAGCTCTCGGGAAAAGTGACATTTTCCACCCAAAAACTTCGTTTTAACTTCGATTTTCACCAAACTTGACCCTATAGTTCACTCTTACATAACCTAACTTAATACAACACAAAACACAACAATCCAACTCCAATTCATGCACAATTCATTAGTTCTATTCATCATCAATTATTCTTTTTACCAACAACTCTATTCTTTCTAAACTCTATCATTCTCAACAATTCTGACACCAATCACTACAGAATAATCAAGCAGCATTTCATACATTAAAATTAACAGTAACAACATACAATTCATCAGTTTTCATGGGAATTCAAAAATTAAACCCTAAACTCATTTCTACCCATTTTCTCATGAACCACTAATCAAACATGAAGAATTAAGCCCTTAATTAGAGAAGTGAAACCCCACCCTTACCTGGTTTGATTGAATTACAAAGGTCCTAGCTCCTCTTGCCTCTTCTCTCTTGCTCTTGGTTTTTCCCCTTTTTCTCAAACTTCTCTGTTTTCACGTAAAAAATGATTTTTCTTTTCTCTGACTATCCTTTTCTTAACCTCCTTCATTCTAATTAATTTTAATTAATTCCCACTAATTTCTTTTGTTTCCTCTTAATTACACCTCTGCCCCCTTAATTCTAAAATATTCTAATTCCTATCTTATTCTTACTAACTATTAATAAAACCATTTAATTAAATAAACAAATCACATAATCACATAAATCAATTAAATAGGACTATAAACTCTACCAAAAATGAAATAAACGGGCGTTACAGGTATGACTCATTCCGATTAATCATAATGATCTTAAGAGTGCTCAAAAAGTCCCTCCCCGATTAACGTAATGATCTCAATCGCCATCACCAAATAACGGGCCTAAGATCATTATGATTATTCGGCGACGGAAATTGAGCCCGTTTACGCCTAACACTAACAAAAAACTACAAACAAACTAGAAACTAAAAACAACAAAAACTAGATAAGGTGAGAGAATGAGAAGAATAAGATGAATGAAAATGTGTAAGAAATGTGGACAATTTATAGAATCTTCTGCGTGAATACTTGATGACAAGAATTTCTATGGTATTTTAGGTAGTATATTTAGTAGTAAAATGACCAAGACATGCCCAAATACGAAGAAAAACCTACAAAATCCAAGAAAAGCATCAAGACAGAGTCAAGAATGCAAAAAGACAAGAAAAAGCCAAAAAAGTGAAGATTTGTGCTGTTCATCGTGCCACGATGGCTTCCATCGTGCCACGATGGAAGCTGCTTGTTGGCCAAGAAATCAATAGAGAAAATCTGAAGAAAATCTACTCATCGTGCTACGATGCCCCTCATCGTGGTACGATGACCTTACTTGGCAACCAAGCTGATGAAACGCACATGATTAGTTATAATTCTGAACTAAATCTTCCCATCGTGCTGCGATGGACCTATCGCAGCACGATGGCTTGCTGAGGCCCATTACGAAAACTATAAATAGAGCCCTCCACTCATTGTTTAAATCATTCAGATATAGTAGAACACTCTCTACTATAAAGGAGGTGTTCGGAGGAGCTCTAAGGGCATAGTTTTCTCCCCTTACGGGAAAACTAACTCAGCAAGATATGTTTTCTTTAGGCTTTTGTATTTAGGTTATGATTTCTTTTGTAATTTAAATATGTAGTCTTTTGTATTAGATGCTTTAGGTTGTGGTGGAGAAGATGAACTCCCCTATGAATATTTGGAGTCTGTGATTGAGTCAAAGTTATAATAAATGTTATTCAGTATTATGTTTGTTATTTACTTTCTTGCACTTTAATAACGTATCTCGTAATCTGGCCGGATAAGCGGGAGCGCCCATAGAATTGATATTAGGTATTAACTTAATATGGTCCGGAACTAGTAGTAAATAATGCTAGGTGTATAGAGACGGTAACATCCTGAACTAGTCGTGAACTGAGCGGTTAGAGGAGGAATCAGGAACAAGGTGTGAACTGAGCACTTAGAAGCTGAACAGCCCGATACTAGGACCTAGAGGCAATTGGTGAAGATAATAATGCATGTGTAATGAATAACTCACCTAGTAATTAGGGTATGTGACACATCGAGGTTAGGCTCTCGTAGGTACATTAGTTGTTAGCGTAGGGAAACGTCAATATACATAGTGTAACAGTAAGGTGTTACTACAATGAAGGAAAAGTCACCACCGAACAATAATCTGAATAACTATGTTATACACCCTTCATGCCAAATAGGAAGAAGAGAGTGAGTCCAACCACCATACCTAGCCTCTATATTTCTTGAATCATTTATCTTTATTTTCTGCAACCATATCGCTACTTTTATAAAACCTTTTTTCCAAAACCAAAGCGAATGCAAAACCAACAATTTAAATAACGCTAACGAAGCTTTGGCACGATCTTTGTGGATACGAACTCATTCTAGACACCTAGAGTGTGAATTATTACTCAACGACAGACTGGTACACTTGGCAGAACGTAGTCAATACTATTGAGTGGAGGAAGAAACCGTCATTGGCCACCGTTCTTGACTGTTGACTGTTACCAAAATTCTGCAAACCGTCCATCTGTGACTTACGTCACGCACGTCTATTCAACAGCTGCATTCCTTGAATCAAACACCTTCAACGTCTTGATCATTGACTGCTGCAAAGACCAGATACCACCGTCCATCCGTGGCGTAGGTCTCAGACACCATGCGTAGGGTGTCCGTAGCATATGTAACAGATGTGGATTGTTGGGGTTGATTGCATTGTAAGTCCCGTATTGCTAAGGAAGGAAAAAAAAAGTCAAGAAAATTATGTTGAAGAAGTCCCACATTGCTTAGAGAAGTGAAGATTGGAGGAGCTCCATGCTTTATATAGAGACCTCAAGTTCCTTGTTTCAACATACCAAATAGTAGCACTTGTAAACACTTTAAGTTTATATTTGTGTTTGTTTCTTTTTCTCTTATGCTCTTGTTTTAGAGTATTTGAGATGTAGTCCAAATATTTACTTTGGAGAGTGTGGGTGTACTGGGGTCATGGGGTGGTTGAGAGTGAAGTCTATATGTTGTAACAATTTTCATATAGTGTTTATTCTTTGGTTGTCGGTTTAGACAACGTCCGTGGTTTTTTCTTCGGTTTTGGAGTTTCCATGTTATATTCTTGTGTTGTTGATTATATTCTTTTATATTCTCTATATTCCCGGGAATATCACTCGCATGAGGTTGACTCTGCGGCTAGCTGATAAATCCATCACACACCCTTCCAGAATGGCAGAAGACGTGCTTGTCAAATTCGACAAATTCATGTTTCCAATAGATTTTGTGGTGATGGATATCGAAGAAGATGACGATGTTTCATTGATCTTGGGAAGGGGTTTCATGAAAACAGCACGGATGATGATAGATATTGATGATGGAATAATGAAAGTCAGAGTTCAAGACGAGGAGGTCAACTTCAATCTATGGGAAGCAATGAAGTACTCAAAAGATAAAGGAGCCTGTTTTAAAATGGATGCTACAGAAGTTGCTATCATGGATGTACGGAAACAATTGTATAACCCTTCACCTCTTGAAGAAGCCTTAACAAATGCTCTCAACAACATTGATTTTGAAGAAGAGCAAGAAATTAAAGAATGCTTGAAGGAACTTGATGATTTGAAAGAGGTGTCTCCTCTTGAAGCAAGAATAGAAGAGTTGAACGATGAATCAAAGTCGGCTGAGGTTAAACTTGAATTGAAAACATTGCCCTCACATTTGAAATATGTGTTTCTTGAAGAAGGTAACAACAAGCCGGTAATAATAAGCAGTTCATTATCAACTAGTAAAGAGAATAGTTTGATTCAAGTCCTGAAAGCAAACAAGGAAGCGATCGGATGGGTGTTATCTGATTTGAAGGGTATCAGCCCGTCTTATTGTATGCACAATATCATGATGGAGGAGGATTACAAGGTTGTGGTGCAACCTCAGCGTCGTTTGAATCCAACCATGAAAGAGGTTGTGAGAAAAGAAGTGGTGAAACTACTTGAAGCTGGTATGATTTATCCGATTTCAGACAGTGCCTGGGTGAGTCCAGTCCAGGTAGTGCCAAAGAAGGGAGGAATGACGGTGATCACCAATGATAAGAATAAATTGATTCCGTCAAGAACAGTAACAGGGTGGAGAATGTGCATTGATTATCGGAGACTTAACAAAGCCACCAAGAAAGATCATTTTCCATTAACGTTCATGGATCAGATGCTTGAGCGATTGTCAGGCCAGGAATTCTATTGTTTCTTAGATGGTTACTCGGGGTATAATCAAATCACTTTCAATCCCGAAAATCATGAGAAGACAGCATTCGCATGTCCCTTTGGCGTCTTTGCTTATAGAAGGATGCCTTTTGGTTTATGTAATGCTCCAGCAACATTTCAACGTTGTATGCAAGCCATCTTTTCTAATTTGATTGAAAAATGCATTGAAGTGTTCATGAACGACTTCTCAGTTTTTGGTCCATCATTTGATCACTGTCTGAATAATCTGGACACCGTACTGAAGCGGTGTGTTGAAACGAATCTGGTTCTGAATTGGGAGAAGTGTCACTTCATGGTGACTGGAGGTATAGTACTTGGTCACAAGATCTCCTCAAAAGGCATTGAAGTGGATAAGGCGAAGATTGAAGTTATTGAGAAGCTACCACCACCAGTCAATGTCAAAGGAATCAGAAGCTTTCTTCGTCATGCCGGATTCTACAGGCGATTCATCAAAGATTTCTCCAAGATCGCCAAACCGTTAAGCAATCTGCTTAACAAAGATAAGCCATTTCACTTTGATAATACTTGTTTTATTGCTTTTAATGCTTTAAAAGAAAAACTGACAACTGCACCTATAATCATTGCACCTGATTGGACACTTGATTTTGAAGTAATGTGTGATGCAGTAGGTGCAGTTCCAGGTCATAGAAAGAATAAAAATTTTCATGCTATACACTATGCAAGCAAAGTGTTGAATGAAGCTCAAATCAATTATGCAACAACAGAAAAAGAATTGCTTGCAATAGTGTATGCACTTGAAAAATTTCGTTCTTATTTAATTGGTACAAAGATTGTTGTGTACACTGACCATGCAACTATCAAATACTTGATCACAAAGTCAGATTCTAAACCAAGACTCATAAGATGGATGCTCTTATTGCAAGAGTTTGATCTTGAGATAAAAGATAAGAAAGGAACCGAGAATTTGGTGGCTGGTCATTTATCTAGATTGGTGAACAATGAGGTGACCGAACATGAACGAGAAGTCCTTGAAGAGTTTCCTGATGAGAAATTGCTTATGGTGCAAGAAAGGCCATGGTTTGCTGATATGGCTAATTACAAAGTATCCGGATTAATACCGGATGATTTTAATTGGCACCAGAAAAAGAGATTTGTCCGTGAAGCAAACCGTTATGTTTGTGATGATCCGTATCTATTCAAGATAGGAGCTGATCATTTGTTGAGAAGATGTGTGACTAAAGAGGAAGCCACGAGCATACTATGGCATTGTCACAGCTCGCCATATGGTGGTCATTACAATGGAGAAAGAACTGCGGCCAAAGTCTTACAATCGGGATTCTATTGGCCAACTATGTTCAAAGATGCCTATGAACATGCGCAAAGATGTGATAACTGTCAAAAGACCGGAGGAATTTCCAAACGTAATGAGATGTTGTTGCAAAGTATCCTTGAAGTAGAAGTATTTGATTGTTGGGGCATTGATTTCGTCGGTCCATTTCCTTCGTCATTTTCAAATGAATATATCTTGGTGGCAGTGGATTATGTGTCCAAATGGGTGGAAGCAATTGCATCACCAAAAGCCGATGGCAAAACGGTGATCAAATTCCTCAAAAAGAACATCTTCGCTCGTTTTGGAACTCCAAGAGTGTTGATAAGTGATGGAGGATCACATTTTTGTAACTCACAACTAGCAAAGGCACTTGAACACTATGGAGTTAAGCACAAGGTTGCATCACCATATCATCCGCAAACCAATGGACAAGCTGAAGTTTCAAATCGGGAGATCAGGATAATTCTCGAGAAAACAGTTTCCACATTAAGGAAAGATTGATCATTGAAACTTGATGAAGCTTTGTGGGCTTATCGGACAGCTTTCAAATCTCCGATAGGCCTTACTCCTTTTCAGATGGTTTATGGTAAGTCATGTCATCTTCCCGTTGAGTTAGAACATAGAGCCTATTGGGCTTTGAAACTTCTGAATTTTGATTAAACTCAAGCGGGAGAGAAAAGAAAGTTTCAAATGCACGAGTTGGAAGAAATGAGGTTTCATGCTTATGAATCTTCAAAATTGTACAAGGAGAAAGTTAAGAAATATCATGACAAGCGGATCATTAACAGAGACTTTCATCCGGGACAAAAGGTTCTATTGTTCAATTCAAAACTAAAGCTTTTTCCTAGAAAACTAAAATCCAAGTGGTCCGGCCCTTTCATAATAAAAGAGGTGAAACCTTATAGCGCAATTGAAATTGAAGATGTTGATTTGCAGCGCAGCTGGACTGTCAATAGACAGAGATTAAAACCTTACTTTGGTGGTGAGATTGATCGGCTTGCTACAAAAGCTTCACTTTCCGATCCTTAATTCAAAAGAAAAAGCGTCAAGCTAATGACATAAAACAAGCGCTTGTTGGGAGACAACCCAATTTTGTAAGTATTTTTACTGTTTATTAGTAGTATAGGTTCATGAGCATAAATAAATCATTGAAAAACCAAAACAAAGCTCATTTTGAAAATTTCTGCAACTGTCAAACTCGCTTAGCGCGAATTTACTCGCCACAACGCGTGTTACAGGCCTTTGACTTGCGCTGACTACCAAACAACTCGCCACAGCGTGTAAACCTGCGTTGCAGCGAGTTCAGCAGATCTGACAGTTACTTTTTCAAATTTAATTTTATTTACTACCCCCCACCTACCCATTTCCTCTTCACACGTTTTTTACCCTCTTTCCTCACAATCAACAATTTTCATCACTTTTCACTACTCTCTCAAACCCTAAAAAAATTTCTTACCCTCTCAAGGAAAATCAAATCAATCTTTGCATTCATCTTTCCATTCATCATCAAAGTAACAGGTTTGATTCCTTTCCTTACACTTTTAATTGTTCTTGAATTAAATTGTTAAGATTAGGGTTTGAAAAATTGTTGAGCAAATAATCAAAATTGAATATAATTATGCACATGTTGTTCACAATGTAAAATATGATAAGAAATCACCCTTTTGAAATTCACCCATTGTGTAAATACTAGGAAAAACCACCCTTTTGAAATTCACCCATTGTGTAAATCATGAAATAAATGTGGGTTTTGTGGTTAATCTTAGCAAAGTTGTGATTTTACATCATTTTTACATCATTAATTCTTGAATTAAGTTGTGGTTAACTCGCCACAGCGCATGGTCACACGCCATGGCGAGTTGAATCTGTCCAAACCCTGTTTTTACTGCATCACTCGTTGCAGCGTGTTTTCACTCGCTACAACGTGTTTGACAGGACCATATTTTAATTTTTTCTTTCTCATGTCTTGTCTATTGTGTGCTTATTCCTAAATGCTTTAACTAACAAGAATAGAGCTTTGCTTGGAATTGTCTGATTGTTTTGTAGGAATGGCACCAAAAGTGAAATCCACCCAAGGAACCAAGCGAAAAAGTGGTACTTCACAACCTAAGAAACCTAGTCGTCCTATTCCCTTTGACAACACTCGATTTCTTAGTGCTGCCCACCAGGAAAGGTTCAATGAGCTGTGTACCCGTACATTTTGGCACGATAAACAATTTCAACTCTCACCCACGAGGGATTATAAGGGGCTTCTAGACAATTTTGAGAAAAGGAAATGGGGAAAGCTCCTTGACCCTCACGTCCAAATTAATGCTGATATTGTGAGGGAATTTTATGCCAATGTCCTTCCGATGGATGAGGAAGGTGAACCAAGTGAGGGACATTTCACTTTCACAACTAGAGTGAGGGGCCGATCACTCTCATTTGATCGGGAAACTATCAATACCTATCTAGGGAACCCCATACCCTTAAAATCCCCAGATATTTATCGGAAACAAAACCAAGGGAATTGGGACCATGACCTAATCCAAAAATCCATCTTGATGGAGGGTCGATTCTATGAGGTAAGCCGGGCGGGGAGACCTTACCGAGCATTAACGGGAGACATGACTACTCCCGCTCAAGTTGTTTTAAAACTCATCCTCCATAACATCCGCCCCAAGAGCCATGTGTATTCCACACCGGTTGAAAATACTCCTCTCATCTATTCCATTTTAACCGGTACTCCAGTGGATGTCACCCGAATCATAGCCCATGAGCTGAAGATCATAGCTCTCAATGGGGTATTTGGCCCAAATGTCCCTTAGCTTTCCCTGGCCTAATTATGGGATTGGTCTTGGGTGCTCGGATTACAATCCCGGCTCAGCTGCATGAAACCATAACCCATCCCATCGATGATGCCTTCATTGCTCGGAATTTGGATAAGAAAGTGAAGGAAAGTACACAAGCCTCCAGACCTTCATCTTCTTGTGCACCACGTGCACCTCAAACAACTCCAACAACTCAACCATTGGATTTCTCGGATTTTGACCCTAGACTCCAAGCTTGCTATTCATACACATGGGATCAAAATGATGCAAGCTATCGAGCCATGGCCGCTCTCCAAAACTCCATGTACCGAATGTAAATGCATTCTGGGATGCATGACGATGAAGCTTTGCGAGTTATGGCTCCAGATGCGTATCAGACAATGTGGAAAGATGTCCCTGATGAAAGAAGTTGTGAGGAAAGAGGTTGTGAAGTTACTTGAAGCTGGTATGATCTATCCGATTTCAGACAGTGCCTGGGTGAGTCCTGTCCAGGTAGTTCCAAAGAAAGGAGGCATGACAGTTATCACAAATGACAAGAATGAGTTGATTCCATCAAGAACAGTAACAGGCTGGAGGATGTGTATAGATTACAGGCAATTGAACAAAGCCACCCGAAAGGACCATTTTCCATTGCCATTCATAGACCAAATGCTTGAAAGGTTGTCAGGTCAGGAGTTTTACTGCTTTCTAGATGGTTATTCGGGTTATAATCAGATCACTGTCAACCCCGAAGACCATGAGAAGACACCATTTACTTGTCCCTTTGGTGTCTTTGCTTATAGACGGATGTCTTTCGGATTATGTAATGCTCCAGCAACATTTCAACGATGTATGCAAGCTATCTTTTCTGATTTGATTGAGCAACGCATCGAAGTATTCATGGATGACTTTTCGGTATTTGGCCCCTCCTTTGATTGGTGTTTGAAAAACTTGGACATCGTACTGAAGCGGTGTGTTGAAACTAATCTGATTCTGAATTGGGAGAAGTGTCACTTCATGGTAACGGAAGGCATAGTACTTGGGCACAAAATATCTTCCAAGGGTATTGAAGTTGACAAAACAAAGGTAGAAGTCATTGAGAAGCTTCCACCTCCAGTCAATGTCAAAGGAATCAGAAGTTTTCTCGGGCATGCCGGATTCTACAGGCGATTCATCAAAGACTTTTCAAAAATCGTCAAACCGTTAAGCAACCTTCTTAACAAAGATAAGTCTTTTAACTTTGATAGTTCTTGTTTAATTTCTTTTGAAGAATTGAAACAAAGATTGATAACTGCACCCGTAATCATCGCACCTGATTGGACACTTGATTTTGAACTAATGTGTGATGCGAGTGATTACGCGGTAGGTGCAGTTCTTGGACAAAGAAAGAACAAAATTTTCCATGCCATACATTATGCAAGTAAAGTTTTAAATGATGCGCAAGTTAATTATGCTACCACAGAGAAAGTATTACTTGCAATAGTGTATGCGCTTGAGAAATTTCGTTCTTATTACAAGAGTTTGATCTTGAAATCAAATACAAGAAAGGAACAAAAAACTTGGTAGCTGATCACTTGTCAAGATTGGTAAATAATGAGGTGACCAAAAATGAACATGAAGTGCTCGAAGAATTCCCTGATGAGAAACTACTAATGGTGCAAGAGAGGCCATGGTTTGCTGACATGACCAATTACAAAGCATCTGGATTAATACCAGATGATTTCAACTAGCACCAGAAAAAGAAGTTTCTCCGTGAAGCCAATCAGTATGTTTGGGATGATCCTTATCTGTTCAAAATTGGATTTAAGGATATTTTGGTCATTTTAGGTGTAATAGTTTTTGAGTTCACTAGAAACTAGAAATTGTCAATGATATTTGGTAACAGTGCAAAATACTCCTGTAAATTTACTAAGACCAAAGAAATATATATACTATAGTTATTTTCATTCAATATTCCTATAAATTTAAATTTATTCCATGAATACCCTATTTAATCACACTTACTTCCACTGACTTACTTTTAATATTCTTTCTCATAATAAATAATGGTAGAAATGAAATTAAACATCTAATACATTTTAAAAATGGTCAAAATTTCTTATAAAAATGACAAAAAAACATTTTCACTACATAGGGAGTATTATCAAAACACAGATTGCAAGGACATACTAACTAACAAATTGGAAATGACTAATGATGCCATTCCTTTGTTTAAACAACAGAAAAACTTAAACTGATTTCAAATAATTACTTTTCAGATTAATACACAATTCATATTATCATATCTATTTCTTTTCCTTCAAAATATTTAAAGTTAAATGTAATAACATATACAATTACATAGTCTGTGTGCAAAATTCCATTGTTCAAACCACCATTTCAATGAGGTTCTCAACTATAATATGCATCCTTCGACCACTTAGTCGCGCGTTCCAGAATCTCAGTAGTCAAAATTGCTCAAGAAAACATAAGGTTGGCAACAATCCAGCAAAAGGTGTATGTCAGTGGCATCTACACCTTTTGGACATCAATGGTTTACAAAATACCAAGGACATGCCCCTTACAAAAACTGTCATCACCGAAAGCCACGAAGCTACCTCCATAAACTAGTAGCCGGACATAATCTAATGCGCATTGATCTGGTCCAACATATAAATGCCGATTAAAATAATATATTTCCGACTTAAATTTATCAAGGAAAGAAAAGAGCATATTTTTGCGATAATTATAGCCAGAACTGAATGATTTTGTCTTGCAGGATTCTTTTACGAGGGTTGCAAGGACACTAGCTCATGCAACTACATCATGTTTCATAACAAGATTTTGATGCAAGACAGTTTAACTGTACATGAGATTAGCAGTTTCATCGAACTAAAACTCTTTCTAGGCAGAAAGCAGAATCATTACATTATTGCAAGGTAACCAGATCAACTTTATTACTATATATTATTGCATGGGAAATGAGGAGTGAATATCTAATAACACCTTTTCTTTCTAAATGTAAATTCTTTTTTTTCTTTCTTTCTATTCATACATGATTGATGATTCTTTCGTAAAAGATAAATACAATTTTTGCTTACATTCAGATCAACAATGGAGACAGTAATAGAGGATTACATGAAATCATGGGGCAAAATCAAATGTGCACATAATAATGAATGATAAATCATCCAACAGGATCAAGCACAAAATGGAAATATATTTAAATAGCTATAATCTTAATTACCTGTTTACAAGAGGCCTGATCAAGAACTTAATTTTGCGTAGCATAAAACTGAGGAGCCAGTTCGGGTAACCATAGGGAGTCAACTCTGGTTAAATTACGGATATACTTGTTATTAGTTTGAATCAGTTCGTTAAATATTATGCAGTCTGGTTTTTTCCGGAACAATACAGAAGAAGGGTGGATCTGCACCACCTGACCGCTTGCCGAAGCCCTGTTGTGTGAAGAAGCAAGCAGTATATCATAAGATTGTATATTGATATAAGGGTTCCAATTACCAAGTCATAATACCAATAAAGAACTTCAAAACTAAACAACATTTTCGTGAGTGGAGTATGTATGACTTTGCTACATAGGGAATAGAGATAGCAAGCAGAATCTTTTGGATACCTGTAGGTTCCATCTGGCTCCTCCGTAGCTGCATTGAGGAAAAAGGAAGCAACAAGGCATCATCGAAATTGAACCATATCATCTCCACAAGAAGCAAGATTCAGACCCATTTGTTGAACATGTCCTCGAATCTGCCTGCAAAAGGTGTTTCAAAAATGAGAATGCATAAAATGTCTCGAGTATATATACTATAGATACCTCAAAATAAAGCTTAAGCACAATAAAACAACCTGTGAATGTCTCGAGCATGTCTAAGAGAACGGCTATTGATAAAATTTTCGTTACACCATTTTCCCAAAACCTTTTCACTTTTTGTTCTATTCATTTCCATAGTTCTCTTCTCTAAAAAATCAGCAGCTGCTCTATACACATTAATCAAAGTGATGTGATCTCCCTCTGGACTTGCGAAGCACTTAGCTGCAGCTCTTGCCTGGCCATAAATCGGAGAAGCACAATAAGTTAGTATAGACAAGAAAGACAAGTTGACGTCAAGTAAAGACTAGAATCATCCTACGGTCATTACCAATAGCATATATTTAAGCCATCCATATGATATTTTTAAAATATTTTGTTAAATGGTCAATATACCAATAGAGTGACATAGTACATAATCATTGATTCGTGTTCGTATTTAAATTTCACCAAAATAGAATAATAGAATATGACAGGGAAGGATTACAATCAGAATTTACTCTTCAAACCTCTTCATTCTTGTCGCGCGGAGTATAAAATATGGATTCCACAGAAAGCATTGCAACAGTTATCAACATCTCTTCCAAGCATTTAAACTGACTAGCTAAAATAAGAGCTTTGGCATAATCAGGGTCCAAGGGCAGTCGAGCCATTTGACGTCCAACCGGATCAGATAGTTGACATTCATCTGTTAAAGCACCTAATAAATATAGCTGCTCCAATGATTTTATAATAGCTGTCCTGTTCAAACATGTGACAGGTACAAGTTTGAGTAATATATTGCCCTGTAGTATACTTTCCGAAAATAAAGAAAGAAATGGAAAACCCTTAAAAATGTTAATTTAATTCTGGAGTACAAATATTTGAACTCACTACTACCTGATGCAGAGGAATAGATCTCTACATCCTTTATGCACCAGTAAGTCGAAAATAAGTGTTTATAAACTCAGGTACTAAATATAAATTTCACTGACGCACACTTTTAAAAAAAAATTAGTTTTCAGGTACATAGAAGTTTATCTTTATCTGTATAGATACATTTTAAGGTGCAAGTTATGATCCAAGCAAGGTTATATTAGGTGTTTTCTAAGTATTCTTCTTAGTTTCTTCATCAGTATACACATATTCCTATAAGTATTATGCATTAATAATATATATGGCATTTTTTATTGATTTTTGGTTATTTTTTCAATAGAAATGTCATTTCATTCTTATTCTTTCTGCATACAAATAAAATATAGTCAATCCTAAACAATTTTTGTTTTCATGACCGAAAACTTGAATTAAAACACCTAATATTCAATTGGAATTTTATCTCCAGTTTAGATCACATTACAACAAAAAGAAATCAAAGGTTAATGAAAGGACCTATATAGATTGAAGGAATCATCTAGATAATAGTGAAGGTGGAAAAACACAAGAAGGGGGGGGTTGAATTGTGTTTTAAAAATTAAAACTTTTTTCTTAATAGCGACTAAGTATGCAGCGGATGAAAACACAAATTAACTAGAGGATGCTGAGAGAGAGAAAGAAAGACACAGAATTTATCCTGGTTCCCCTCACAAATCGAGAGTACTCCAGTCCCCTTGTTACTAACAAGAGATTTTCACTATAATCTACTAAAGATTACAAATTGCTCAAGCACACTTGCAAGAGACTTCTCAGATGCTCAAGTTTCACTAAACAAGAGACTTCTCAAATGCTCAAGTTAAACTTAACAAGAGACTTCTCAAACAAACTTAAGAATAAGAATGAATGTTAAGGAACACTTGATATACTATCAGAGGTGTTTACAAAATACAACTCAATTTGTTCTAAGACTTAGAATGACAGATTTAAAATATGATGTCAGAATGCTTCTTAGTCTTTGAACGCAGTAATAGAACAGTAGTAGGAACAGTGGTCATTTCTTCCATTTGAGTCTTCTATTTATACTTGGAGGAAGATGATGACCGTTGCAGAGAGAGAGGTGCCAGCTGGAATTTACTCGTACAATTGATAGCTGTATATTGCCTTCTTTGGTAAGGAATTCCAATTCCACTACCTAGCTATTCAATTTATCACTCATCCATTTTGAGTAATAATAGTACGATAGTACAATCCTCAAATGCGCTCCACTTATGGATAAGGTTAACGTTGTACCAACGAATATTCCTTCCTGTGGATGTGACAGAGCCTTGAAGTGGATTGTTCTTCAATCATTGGTTCTATATAGGTCAGCTCTTGAGTGACGTAAATTCCTTTTGCTTCTGATGCTGTTGCCATAGCTTCTTGAGGTCTTTTAGCTTCTGAGTCCTTCAGAGCCTTGTTTTATCCTCAGAGTCACTTTCTTCAGCATTCAAAATTCAAGCTTCTGACGAACAGTGTCGTGCTTTCAGAGCTTGTTTTGACTGGCTTCTCTGCTACTATTCATAGTGCTTCTGAATGAATTTTTGACTTATAATTCTGCACACTAGAATAATCATTAGTAATACCAATTGCAATTTTAATACTTTGTTATCATCAAAACTACTTAAAAACATTAGAGGTTCATGTCAGACCCACTTTGTTCCAACAATCTCCCCCTTTTTGATGATGACAAACCAAAGCATTAAAATTCAATTGTTGTTGATTTAATTATGATGACTTCAGGTTTCAAAGGTTTGCAATCTCCCCCTGAGTCTGATAATCCATAAGGGTAGGTTTGTAAGCTCCCCCTAAGTTTTATCCATAATTAATTAAAACAGTTTAAGAGTTGATTTATTAACTTAAAATAAATGTTCATATTTAACTCAATGAAGCATAGTTTTGCAAGCTTTGCTTCTTAGAGTTTGATAATGCTCAGAAGCGGTTTGCAAGCTCTTCTGACATTGTCTATGAATTTTATTTTAGGTTCTTAAATTTTCTCCCCTTTCAATAATCGTTCAGAATGAGAAAGAATCATAAGAGATAAATATTGATTCATAATGTATTTAACATAACAGTTTCAGATTGAGCAGTATATGAATGAATCAACATTAATTTTAACGCTACTCTTACTCCCCCTTTTGGCATCAGTCAAAAAGACACAGAAAACCAAGCAGTCAAATGCGTCATAACAAGGCAGTCAAGTCAAAAGGTTATGACAACTAAATTCATTTAATGAATTGTGTTGAAAACCGTCCTGACAAGAGAGCTGGATGACACTATAAAAAGGGATGATTCCTCTCATTTTACTCACCCAGAGTAATCAAGGAACATCAAAAGAAAAACATACAATGGAAAGGCAGGTTACCAAGGATGCTTCAGGCTCAAAAGAAGAGAGCAAGAAGGGAGCAGAGCCCTGGCGCTGCGAAGAAAACAGGCTACGATATGAGAGAAACAAGGAAGAACTTATTTTAACAGAGTCAGAGGAGGAAGAATTGGGCTCTGATCTGGAAGAGTTCTTATGGACATATGAAGATAATCTAGCAGATTATCCAGCTGAGGTTCAGAAGCTTGCTGATGAAGCACTATCTCTTCTCAAGGAGAAACTGAAGAGTATAGAATCAGAGGCTTCTAAATCTAAGCCTTAGGCTAGATGCAATCATATGTAATAAAGAATCTTTTTATTAATAATAAAAGTTGTTCCTCTACCTATCTCTCTCCTTTTTAAGCTTGCTTTCTTTTTATATACCACATAAGTATTGTCAGAACACCAGTTACCAGACACGCCTCATTCGGTATTGGTGCCCCGCTGTTAAACAGGCTTTAATACTAAGAAGCTATTTCATGAGTAAACAGGAGTACTGATGAGAGGGACTCTTAGGTTTTGAAAATCCTAGGCTTATTAGTTTAAATACTAAGATGCTCTTCAGCATCTTTCACTAGAGTCAGAATTCTCAAGAGTACCAGACAATATTATGGTATATAGAAAAGTTAACTTTTGAAAAACAAAGATAAAACAATCATATAAGCAAATAACAAACACACACATATGGATAAAATAGATATGATTTAAAAGAAAATTATCCAAAAAATACACAAGAACTTAACAATACAACAAGTGCTCAAACATAAGGGTTAAGGTTTGGGTTGCTGTTGAGTAAGCTTCAGAAGAAGTTCCATCATTGCATCTATCTTCTTGTTTGTAGCTTCACCAGATCTGTTCATGTCTTCTCTGATATCGGCCCTGAATTCATCCATTTCATTTCTTAGTTCCTCTCTTATGTCATGCTTGATTACATCCAGAGCTTCTTGCATAACAGAGGGTATAGCAGATGAAGAAGAACCTTGGACAAGTACTGGTGGAAATCTTGGAGGAGATGAAGCAACAATGGGAGCTTTTCCTTTATCAGAATCTGGTTTACCAAGGTTCTGATCATTCATAACAGTATCTTCTGTAGCTCCTTGATTCTCAAGAATCTTATTAGTCTCAATGGTAGCAATGTGAACAGCTCTCTCAATCAATAAGTTTAAGGCTTCTTGTTCAGCAAGCCTCTGACGTTCCATTTCAGCAGCTATCCTAGCCTGCTCTTCATCAAAAGATCTTATCATACTTTCATCAACAGCAGCTAAAAAGGCTAACCTCTGACATTCTTCTTCATGGTTGAAGAATGTGAGCCTTGGAGCACATGTTCTCTCAGCAATCTCAAATAGTTCACGTACCGTGTTTGCTCCTCTACCCTTAATCTTACCCTTCAGATGAGTACTGAGAATTCTTAAGGATTTACCAAACAAGTACTCTAATTCCCTGACATCAGCATCCAGATCAGAGGGAAAGATAAGAGCTTCTTCCTCTCTTTGTTTGAACCTCTTAAGTCTAATACCTATAGCATTATTTAGCAGCTCAAGATTTGGTTCAGAGTCAGAATTGAAAAAGGATAAGGATGGGTCAAAGGGAATGGTTGGTTCAGGTTCCTTTCTTTTGAGTTCAATGATTTTGATGTTGCTGAGATTTGGAGGTATGATATCATCATCAAGATTGATGGAATCCTTGAATATTTGATGTTCAGCTTTAGTTAGGTGTTGGTAAAGCTCAAGAACCTCTTCTAAAACTAGAGGTCTGTTGAGTGGGTCAGGGACAGGTTGTGGTGATTGATGTTGTTGTTCAGTCATGACATTGATTGGTGATGAGTGAGGTGATTTTTGTTGTTCTTCAGAATGAGCAATTGGCTCATTCTGAACAGGGGTGAATGTAGGTGGATTTACTCGTGAGATGTGATCAAGTGAGGGAGGGGGTGTGTGAATGACCTGTGTGTTTTGTGTTTTATGGACGGGTGAATCATGTGTGAGATTCATGGATGGAAATTGATTTGGTGAATTTGGATTTGAGTTGGTAAATGCAACACCACACATGTGTTGTTCAAGATGCTCTATGACAGAACCTTGATTTGTGGATTGATTGAGAGTGGTGGTGTCTACATTAATGGTAGGTTCTTCATCAGAGGAAAGATGAATGGGCTTTATGGTTATCTTCTTTGTGGTTTTCTTGAAAGAGGTTCTCTTTGGTGTAAGAGTTTTCTTTTGTTTTGGGTTAGATTCTCTGATGAGTGTAGCAATTAACTCATCCGAGGCAGTGCTGGTATCTGATGAAGATGATGATGATATAGCTTTATGATCAGGTAAGACTACACTAATGGGTACAGTGAAGTCTATGGGTTGAGGTTGATTTGTAGATGATGGAGGTTGAGAAATAGATGGTTTAGCAATAGAGGGTTGAGGTTCAGAACCAATAACCTGAGCTACAGGAATGCTAGAAGTATTAGATTCAGAGATCTTACCTTTTGGTTTAGAAGCTCTGGTCTTTAATCTCTTTGCAGATTTAGCAGGGTTCTGATCTTCCTCAGAAGCTGAAGGCCTATCATGCCTTTTCTTTGTCCGTTTTTCCTTCTGAACAGCTTCAGTCATCATACCTTCAGCACCTTCTTCAGTCTCATCAGCACTAGCATGTCCTTGATCATCAGAGCCTTCATCAATCATTTCTTGCTCAGTAGTTCTTGGCTTTCTTCTATTCCTTGTAATATCTCTTGGTCCCTTGAAGATATCCCAATTGGGAACACTTACAACCATTTTCCTGGGCACACTAACCCCAGTATCTCTTCTTACTGATTCAAGAAAGTTCTTGATGACCTCCTCATTATCATGTTCTGATATGGTGGGAAACCCATCACACCAGAAGTACTTTTCGTACACTTGCTGCAGAGGTGTTTTCACTTGAATGATTTCTTCCTTGGTTTTTCTCTTCATGTTGACCAGAACTGATGCATCATACTTAGCAGTTTGGAAAACTCTAAGTTTTTCTTTGGCACTCACAATGTCTGTGAGTTTGGTTTGCCTTATCAGTTCTGAGATTAACCTAGGGTGATGAATGACTGATGGTATTTTGGTTCTACCCTCATTGATAGTGAGACACATGTGATCAAAAAGAATCTTAGCCAAATTAACTTTTACCCTCTTATATAAGAACCAGATGAGATGTTTGTGTGGAATGGAGATGGTATCCAATCCACCTTTTCTGGTGAAGATAGTAGATAAACACATTCTGAAAGCAAATTCAAATGAATTCTTCATGTGCATTACTTTTCCAAAATCCTTTTGTGTGCATCCAGATTTAAAGAGGTCCTGATGAATTGAATCCAAATGCTTGCTTTTCTTATCATACACTTCTATATCTTCTCCTTTGTTGTCTAAACCCAGGATCTTAGCAATGTGTGCTTGAGTTATCACAACATTGATTCCCAAAATATTTGACCTAATTTCCCTTTCTCTATAAGGTTTAAGGCCAAGTTCCTTTCTTGTTTTCCCTCGTAATTCCTGGTTCTTTTCAACCAAATCCTTGTATTCTTTATCAGCACTTGCTCTATCGTACACTTTAGCCTTCTGCCAGAAATACTTCACTATGTCGTAGTATACGAAACCATTAAGCATCTCAAAATAATTTTGCCATTGTTGGTTGTAGAACAAGTATTGAATGTCAATCCCATTCGCTTTCAAACTTTCAAAATCTACGAACTTCTCAGTGAAGAAATCATAAGCATCTGGTCCAGCGTCAGTTTGATGATGTTCGTAGACTAGATTATCTTTTGAATTAAGATCGATGATGGGTGGTAATGTAGGGTTAAAGGGTTCTTGAACGATTACGTTTGATGAACGAGCAGCCATTGTTTCAGAAAATTGAGAAGATGAAGATTGGGAATTTTCTGTAAAGCCTAGGGTTGTGTAGGTAGTGATTTTGTGTAAAAAGTTGTGCAAGTGAGTGAAGTGACTTATAAATAGTAACTAGCACACATACACAGAGAAAGTAAACATTGGGAGGGAGCGCGAGCAGTTTTAAAAATTAAATAATAAACTTAACTGCCATAATCATCATTAACTGTTCTCTGCCCGTCAGGATCTAGACACGTGTTGAAAGAGTTTAATCATAGCTGACGCGTGTATAGACAACTGTTGTACACTTACACGTACTGAACGTTTCATTTCTAAAAGGTTCAGAGCCTCACTCATTTGTATCTGACACCTCATCAGAACCTGTTACTCTTCAGAGCCTAAATTATTCAGAGCTTCCCAAGGGATACTCTAAGTTATAAGAGGTTCTGATAGAGCTTCAGATGCTAATTCTATTCTACTTCTCAGAGCTAATTTTCTTCAGAGATATAGTGCATGTTCAAATTCTTTTTGATAAAATCAAATCTTTCAATAGCTAAAGGTTTAGTAAATATATCAGCCCATTGATGTTCAGTATCAATGAATTGAATATCTATTGTACCTTTCTGAACATGATCCCTTATAAAATGATGTTTTATTTCAATATGTTTAGCTCTTGAGTGTAGAATAGGGTTCTTAGACAAATGAATAGCAGCAGTATTGTCACAATATAGTGGAATACTGCTTTCAGCTATGTTATAATCTTCCAACTGATATTTCATCCAGAGAAGCTGTGTGCAGCATTTAGCAGCTGAGATGTATTCTGCTTCTGCTGTAGACAAAGCAATAGTTGTTTGTCTCTTACTGGCCCAAGATATGAGATTTTCACCAATGAATTGGCAATTTCCACTAGTGGATTTCCTCTCAATCTTATCACCAGCATAGTCAGCATCACAGAATCCAACTAGCTTACTATCTAGGGATTTTTTATAAAGAAGTCCTAGATTAGTAGTTCCTTTCAGATATCTAAAGATCCTCTTAACAGCAGTTAAGTGAGGTTCTCTAGGATCTGACTGGAATCTTGCACACAAGCATACACTATATAGAATATCAGGTCTAGATGCTGTCAGGTAGAGTAAAGAACCAATCATACCTCGATACAGCTTCTGATCTACTTTGCTTCCTTTCTCTTCTTTGCTTAAGCTGCTGGTAGGATGCATGGGTGTAGACATTATCTTGCAGTCATCAAGGTTGAACTTCTTCAGAAGCTCTTTTGTATACTTGCTTTGATGAATGTAAGTGCCATCTTTTCCTTGATTAATTTGGATTCCAAGGAAGAACTTCAATTCACCCATCATACTCATTTCAAATTCATCCTGCATAAGCTTAGAGAAATTCTTGCAAAGAGAAGCATTAGTTGAACCAAAAATTATATCATCTACATAAATTTGAATGATTAAGATATCTTTCTTAGATGTCTTTCTGAATAATGTATTGTCAATTTGACCTTTTTGAAAACCATTTTCTAAAAGAAAATTACTCAGTCTTTCATACCAAGCTCTTGGAGCTTGTTTGAGACCATAGAGTGATTTCTTAAGTTTATAAACATAATTAGGATTTTTCAAATCCTCAAAACCTGGGGGTTGTTTGACATATACTTCTTCAGAAATAACACCATTTAGAAAGGCACTCTTAACATCCATTTGGTATAAGGTTATTCCATTGTTAACTGCATATGATAATAATAACCTGATTGCTTCCAGTCTTGCTACTGGAGCAAATGTTTCAGTGAAGTCTATACCTTCTTGCTGACTGTAGCCTTGTGCTACCAGTCTAGCTTTATTTCTTACCACTTCACCTTGTTCATTCATCTTGTTTCTAAATACCCACTTAGTTCCAATGATGTTCTTATGTGCTGGTCTTGGCACTAAGTCCCATACATCATTTCTTTGAAACTGATTGAGCTCATCCTGCATAGCTACAATCCATCCATCGTCCGTAAGTGCTTCATCAACATTCTTTGGTTCTATCATTGAGATTAGTCCCAGAAGAGAATCAAGTTGTTGATAGTCTGATCTTGTCTTTCTTGGACTTTCTTTGTTTCCAAGAATTAAGTCTTCTGGATGTGATGATCTATATTTGAACTTCCTTCTTGGAACTTCATCAACGTCAGCACTTGGTTGAGTGTCTTCTTCTGAAGTGTCATCATGTTCTTGTGATGCTTCTAATTGAGATGCTTCTTCAGCATCTTCTTCCAATACAGCTTCTGAAGCTTCAACAGCTTCTGATGCTTTTTCAGGTTCTGTATTGGTGTATTGGTATGGAATACCTGCATAACTATTATCTTGCTCTGACATTTTACTGTCAGGCTCTTTATCATCAAATCTAACATGTATAGATTCTTCCACTGTGTTAGTTTCAGAATTATACACTCTGTATGCCTTTGAGCGTTCAGAGTAACCTATAAAGATTCCCTTACAAGCTTTGGCATCAAATTTTCTTTTGTAGGCCTTGTTGTTTAGAATGTAACATGTACATCCAAACTGATGAAAGTAAGAGATGTTGGGCTTTCTTCCTTTGAAGAGTTCATATGTTGTTAGATTCAATAGAGGTCTTATATAGATCCTATTTTGAATATAACAAGCTGTGTTTACAGCTTCTGCCCAGAAGTGCTTAGCAAGTTTTGTCTCATGCATCATGGTTCTTGCCATTTCTTGTAAAGACCTGTTCTTTCTCTCTACAACACCATTTTGTTGTGGTGTTCTAGGAGCAGAGAACTCATGAACAATGCCATGATCTTCACAAAAAGTTGCAAATGATTCATTTTCAAATTCACCACCATGATCACTTCTAACTTTTAAGATTTTGAGACTTTTCTCATTTTGCACTTGAGTGCAGAAGATGCTGAACACATCATATGCATCATCTTTCACTCTTAAAAACTTTACCCAAGTCCATCTACTGTAATCATCAACAATAACTAATCCATATTTCTTCCCATTGATTGAGGCAGTACTTACTGGACCAAACAAATCAATGTGAAGTAGTTCTAAGGGTCTTGAGGTAGAGACAATGTTTTTAGGTTTAAAAGAAGTTTTTGAAATTTTGCCAATCTGACAAGGACCACACAGAGCATCTGAATGATATTTAAGATTTGGCAGGCCTTTAACCAACTTTAGTTTGCTAAGCTTAGAGATTAATCTCCAGTTAGCATGACCTAAGCGTTGGTGCCAGACCCACTTTTCATCATTCAGAGATAGAAGACAAACTATCTTCTGCTCAGTGAGTTCTGACAGATTCACCTTATAAACATTACCTCTTCTTAATCCTTTAAACAATATGGACTTGTCAGAATCATTGATTACTGTACATGCCTCTTTATCAAATTTAACAATAAATCCGCTATCACAAAATTGACTAATGCTAAGCAGATTATGTTTGAGGCCATCAACTAACCAAACATTTTTAATTGAAAGAGAAGAGTTACCAACTATACCTGTACCAATGATCTTCCCTTTTTGGTTTCCTCCAAACCCCACAGTACCTCCCTCTTTCAGAGTCAGGGTTTGGAACATATGCCTTTCTCCCGTCATATGTCGTGAGCAGCCACTGTCCAGGTACCAGCATTGCTGCTTTGGCCTTCTTAGTGTGCAAACCTGAAGCAAATATTATTTGAGATTTTGGTACCCATATCTTTATGGGTCCTTTTGTGTTAGTCTTTACAGGTCCAGGTGGTCTTTGTTTGAAGGACCTATCAGAGCTTCTAGAGTTAACTACCCTTGTTGAAAAGTTTTTGGGTTTAGTATAGCTCTTGAGCTTTGTTCTTGAATGTGTCAGAGCTTCTTTAGATTTAACATTAGCTTGAGGCTTAACAATCTTAGGTTCTGAGGTTTTATCCTTCAGAGTCTTTGATTTTTGAGCCTCTGGCTTTGATGTTCTATTAGAAGCTGACTCATTTAGAACTTCTGATTGACTCTTTACAAAGACAACCTTAGGTTTTGATTTATCTATATTAGAGGACTTTGAAAATAATGGATTATCTTTAAAACGTGAGAATCCAAGACCTTCTCCTCTATTTCTACTTACATGATAAATCAAAGAGGCTATTTTACTTCTTTTCATTCCATTGATAAGGAATTCCTGAAGAGCAAATTCATGTTCTGGAGGAACCTTATCATCAAGAACATAATGAGTTTCCATAAATTCATTTCTTGATTTTAGAGACTCATTTTGTTCAATTATTTCATTTGCCTTTTCGGTCAGGTTGTTATAGGCCTTTTTAAGGACCTTACACTCACCTGCCTTTTTGGTTAAAAGTTTTAAGGCATCTTTTAATGAATCTATTAATTCAGAACGAGAAAGTTTAGCAAGTACCTCATCTTCATCTTCTGAATCTGAGTCATCTTCATGCTCAGAGTTCTCTTGGTCAGAAGCGGTTGCCATCAAGGCTAGGTTTGCTTCTTCTTCCCCATCAGAATCTGATTCCTGATCCAAATCATCCCAAGTGGCAAGGAACCCCTTTTTGAGCTTACTTTTGTATCTTTCTTTGTTAGAGGTTCTCTTGGATGATTTACTCAGGTTCTCTGGGCAGTCAGCAATGAAGTGTCCTGGTTTGTTGCACTTAAAGCATTTGTTTTGTTCTTCCTTTTTATCCTTAGAAGTACCACCCTTCTTGGAAGAACCTCCAAACTTACCAGCATACTTCTTGCTTCTCTTAGCCCATTGCGATACTCTTGCAGCCATCAGAACCATTTCTTCTTCTTCATCAGAGTCCATCTCGTGACCTTCTTCAGAAGCTTCTTCATCAGATACTATAGCCTTCGCCTTCAGAGCCTTAGAGGAACTCTTGGTGCTTAGTGCTATCCCTTTTAGCTTCTTAGTCGATTCATCAGTCATGAGTTCCATCTCATGACTCTTTAAAGAACTAACCAAGCTTTCAAGAGACACAGTATCTAAATCCTTAGATTCCTGAAACGCTGTCACTTTTGGTCTCCACTTTGGCGGCAAGCTTCTGAGTACTTTCCTTACATGATCAGCCTCAGTATAGCTCTTATCTAAAACTTGAAGTCCAGAAACAAGAATTTGAAACCTAGAGAACATTGTCTCAATGTCCTCTCCGTCCTTCATTTTAAATAATTCATACTGATGTACTAACAAGTTGGCCTTAGCCTCCTTAACTTGTTTATTTCCTTCATACTTGGATTTAAGAGAATCCCAGATAGACTTAGCCGTTCTCTTATCTCCAATTTTCAAGTACTCATCATGAGAGATGGCATTTGTCATCATCCCTTTTACACTGTGGTGCTTCTTATATTCCAGCTTTTGAGTGGGTGTAAAAGCCTTCCTGTCTTTAGAGCTAACAACGCCTTCTAGGTCCATATTTTCAAAGTTCACTCCATCTTCTACCAAATCCCACAGATCACAATCAATCGCCATGATGTGACTGTACATCTTGGTTTTCCAGAATGGATAACCAGTCTCAGTTCCATTGAAAAAGGGAATTTTGTCAGAAGACCTTCTGTCTTTAGAATTAGAATCATAGTCAAATGGAACTTCATTGAGATTCTTCTCAGCAGACATGTTTTTCCTCCCTGAATCTTAACTGTTTCACTGATAGGTGAGAGTTAGGCAACAGCCCAGCTCCTGATACCAATTGAAGGTGGAAAAACACAAGAAGGGGGGGGTTGAATTGTGTTTTAAAAATTAAAACTTTTTTCTTAATAGCGACTAAGTATGCAGCGGATGAAAACACAAATTAACTAGAGGATGCTGAGAGAGAGAAAGAAAGACACAGAATTTATCCTGGTTCCCCTCACAAATCGAGAGTACTCCAGTCCCCTTGTTACTAACAAGAGATTTTCACTATAATCTACTAAAGATTACAAATTGCTCAAGCACACTTGCAAGAGACTTCTCAGATGCTCAAGTTTCACTAAACAAGAGACTTCTCAAATGCTCAAGTTAAACTTAACAAGAGACTTCTCAAACAAACTTAAGAATAAGAATGAATGTTAAGGAACACTTGATATACTATCAGAGGTGTTTACAAAATACAACTCAATTTGTTCTAAGACTTAGAATGACAGATTTAAAATATGATGTCAGAATGCTTCTTAGTCTTTGAACGCAGTAATAGAACAGTAGTAGGAACAGTGGTCATTTCTTCCATTTGAGTCTTCTATTTATACTTGGAGGAAGATGATGACCGTTGCAGAGAGAGAGGTGCCAGCTGGAATTTACTCGTACAATTGATAGCTGTATATTGCCTTCTTTGGTAAGGAATTCCAATTCCACTACCTAGCTATTCAATTTATCACTCATCCATTTTGAGTAATAATAGTACGATAGTACAATCCTCAAATGCGCTCCACTTATGGATAAGGTTAACGTTGTACCAACGAATATTCCTTCCTGTGGATGTGACAGAGCCTTGAAGTGGATTGTTCTTCAATCATTGGTTCTATATAGGTCAGCTCTTGAGTGACGTAAATTCCTTTTGCTTCTGATGCTGTTGCCATAGCTTCTTGAGGTCTTTTAGCTTCTGAGTCCTTCAGAGCCTTGTTTTATCCTCAGAGTCACTTTCTTCAGCATTCAAAATTCAAGCTTCTGACGAACAGTGTCGTGCTTTCAGAGCTTGTTTTGACTGGCTTCTCTGCTACTATTCATAGTGCTTCTGAATGAATTTTTGACTTATAATTCTGCACACTAGAATAATCATTAGTAATACCAATTGCAATTTTAATACTTTGTTATCATCAAAACTACTTAAAAACATTAGAGGTTCATGTCAGACCCACTTTGTTCCAACAAATAGCATCTTTCCAAGTGACTTAAAACTCCTTCTAAAATTACACTAGACATTAGAGGTAAAAAAAGCTTTTGGAACATGCACATTTTAAATAGGTTTTATTAGTCTTTAGATCCCTATAGTTTCATGAATTTTCAAATAGGTTCTTATAGTTTAGACAAATTTAAAAGATCCCCACTCCCTAATGGCTGTTAAGTTTTGCAAAATTATAAGGACCCATTTGAAAATTAAGATGAAGTACAGGGACCTTTTTATATAAGCTTTCAAATTGGTCCTCATAATTAAGAAAAAGCTTGCAGAGTCTTAATAGTACTCTGTAGTTGGCACTCATTCAAAAGAAATTTGAATAAAATTTTTAATTTTTTTTCAATTAAATATATTTAAGATAATTACACTTTAATGAAAGGTAAACGGGCAACAAGCTGCGCCGCTAACCCTTTTTGGATGGCAAAACCAATCCTTTTAAATACAACATCTTGAGACCTAGGAGACACCACATTACTATGCATGATTGCAATTGAATTTTTTTTTTGAATCATAGACACCAATTGAAAAAATTTGAAGCGTAGGAACCTATTTAAAAACAAAGAGAAACTTTAAGAATCTAAAATATAATTTAGCCTTAAAACTATAAGAGATAAGAACTTATCCACAAATAGGCATAGTTAGGGAAGTTGTCAAGCCAAAATTTTGAAAAGGTCCTCACCTTGAAGGTTTCTCAATGAAATCAAACCCTAATATGTCATCAACTCCTAAAGCCTTAAGCTGCAAAATGACATTCGAAAGGTTGCAACGCTTAATTTCCGGCATTGTAGAATCCTCAAGTTTCTCAAATTCATTTTCTGGATATAGCCGAAAGCATTTTCCAGGTCCTTCACGCCCTGCACGCCCACTGTTACCAAAATGTAGATAATCAATTTGCACTGTACTTCTAGCAAAATCAAATATATTGCTTTCATAGATAAACTTAACTAGATATGTAACATAACAATGATTATAACCAAAATATGATTTAAAAACACAAGATAAACATAAATTACAGTTCAAGAAAAGCTATATTTGAACCCTTGTTTTTTTTTAGTTCTACATGTGTTTCCTTAACATATATAAGAGACAATGTCATGTGTGCAATGTGCATGCTCCCTGTAGATAGTAGATGCTATAGTTTTGGTTGGTGAGATTGATAGAAGGAATAAATGAAAATTTAAAAATAAGGAGACAAGCTTAGGAAACGCAGGACTTTGGCCAAAGTATGAGTAAAACAGAATATATGGAATGCATGCTACTCAAAGAAAAGGAAAGTGTAATCGTACAACTATAAAACCTGCAATATTGTATGGGGATAAATGTTTGGTGATGAAGGTTAAACGAGAAAGTAAACTTAGTGTCACATAACGACACTATGAAGGAAAGTTTGATAGATAAAGGATAGTCCAATGATAGAGGTAGAGGGAGACCATGAAAACTATAGGCCATACCATCAAGAGAGATTTAGAGGTAGGGAATCTAGTTATGAACTTGTCACTTTATAGGGAATTATGGCAACATTTGATTAATATAGCTAACCCCAACGAGTGGGATAAACAAGGTTTTGATTATTGTTGTTTTTATGCCTGGGCGTGTGTAACAAAAATGGAGTTCTAGAAATAATGATGCTAGATTCACATTTCAAAAGTCTTTGTTAAAAAAATACATGTTTTTGTAAAAAAATTGAAGGTTTTATTTATTTATTTATTTATTATTATGGTGTCATTTAATTCATATAGCCGACCCCAACAGGTGGAATAAGGTTTTGATTATTGTTGTTGTTATGCCTTAGCATGTGTAACAAAAAAACAAGTACTATAAATAATGGTGTTGGATTACATTTCAAAAGTCTTTGTTACAAAAATACATGTTTTTGAAGAAAATCAAAGGAAGTCATCCTCGGTTAAACTGAAGTAAACTTGCTTCATTTTCATTACATTAACTAAACTAATTCATCCAACAATTGTAGCAACAATTAAACATCAAAAAGGATCAAATATTAAACAGATTGAAACATAATCCAGCACCATACCTTCTTTGCAGTGCTTGGGACTTGGACGTAGGTACTACGATCAAAGATTCCATGCCTTTTCCAGGGTCATATGAACGCGCTTTTACAAGTCCAGGATCAATTACATACTTGATTCCAGGAATTGTTATTGATGTCTCAGCAATATTAGTTGCCAATATCACCTAAAAACAACAAAGTGCCAAGTTGAATACAATTTTAGATTACCTGCTATGATAAATATCAGAGGTTACTTTGAATATACATAAGCTCACATTAAAGGCTTTATTGGTATAATTGTTATACACAAGCTCTAATTAAATAGGTGATGTTCAAGTGTGGAAAAAAATTTATGGTCCTAGTAGCCACTGTTTTGTATATCCGTGTTTTTATAGGGATTATTGCCAGTTCAAATGGCAAAGTTCATAAAGCAACAGTGTTGGTCGAGTGCAATAAAACATCAGAGGTAGTATAGGTGATGAACAAAACAGTAGAATACAAAGGTAATCATGGAAGAAAAAAATAATACAGAAACTAAAAACACTATAGGAAGAAAATGAACAAAACAGTAAATAAATGAAAAGGACAATAAAGTGGAGAAAGAACATACTGTTTTTAATGTCGATTCGGGAAAATAGTTCTGCTACCGAGCTATACAATGCCCAATAAGATTCAAATTAATTCCACCAACAGTCTTCATCTTCAGCAACTGATTAAATTCCCATTGGATATGTTTATTCCATATATGATGAAAGGCTCTGATTTGGCAAATGTGGTACTCCAGAGATTTGGTAAAAACCAGATGGAGCAGAGGTATAACTATTGATCAGAGTCATAAACTTCCTATTACAAACTTGTAAACTTTGAACAAAATAGTATTCCAAATTTCTAGTGTTAATATGATTGTTCAAAAACTGGACCATTTTTCCTTTTGGCAGGAACATTGTTGTGGATAGTAACCACAAATTATATAGTTCTAGATAAGACATCCTCCCATCGGCATCCAGACAAAAGTAATCATGCTTTTGATATCAGTTCATACAGGAAATCTATTGGCTACAATTATATTGGTTGAAGAATCACTATAGCAAAGGAAGATTATAAAACCGAACCTATGTTCGTAATTCTATTTAATTGATCGTGATATAAAAGTCATTGATAAAATTCAACCTATACAAAACTCAGACTAAATATCAGGAGACAGCTGTTGCACTGGATATTATTTATTATTTAAAAAAAAATAAAAATTGCACCATTCTACCATCAGGCATCAGCTATTACCCAGAAAAATAAATACAACTGAACATTTCCGAATGCATTCAGTTAAGGAACAGCAGGAACAGGAACAATTCCCAGTGTTCTGCGAACATCCTCCAAATCTTCATGAAAATGCTGCTCATAATATACACACATGAGATCAGTGCACTGTGCACCAGCACGAACAGCCCAGGGGAAGTAGTGCTGATAAAACAATTTTCTCTGTTTTTCGGTGAATCTTGCGGTGCCCCCTACAACAGACATCATGCACATAGGAAGATACATCTGTTGAAACTCGATTACCTTCAGTGCTGACTCCCCAATCAAGTTAGTAGGAAGGTCGAAAAGGGTATGCCAGAAGTCATGGACTTCGCGAGCTCGCATGGCAACATAGGCTAGCTCATCAGTATCCATGAAGCGCACAGGAGGTCGATCATCTGGGGAAAAGTTCCTAGATCCCATAAATCTAGCATAGGCAGCACCGAATGTATTTTCTGGCAGGTCCCAAGCATGTCCTACATTTGCAGATATAACACGCGGGCGCTCCAACAGTACAGCCTATTAAACAAGATTATGAAAGAAAATGCATTGGTATTAACTGTTTAACAGAAAATGCATATTTATTTCAGAGATAGTAACGAGAATCATGTTTAGCGACAACTATTTATAACCCCTTCAATCTGAAGAGGCCTTTAATTAATGCAGAAATTAAAATTTGTCAAAAGTGCATTAACTGCACATTGGTTGGGATAATATTGAAGCATGCATATGTAAGCCACAAATTATAAAATCATTATAAATATAATTTGTTTGGTCACTGCAGAACAATGGGGATGATTCAATAAAAGACAAGAACTTCATCCCTATCAGTAATACTAATAGACCTGGTGAGGGATTTCATTATAAATTAACACAAAACATAATAAAACAATGTGCATAGATAAGAAAAACATAAGATGTTTATAGTAGGAAGACATTTCTTGTCCTTGAGCTCCATAAACAGTTAAAACAATAGTCACTCAATATCAATTGAGCATAATTCCAAAATGATCCTAACAAGAAATAAAATAAAAAGGGGAATCTAACCGCAGTCGTAATTCTGAATCAAACAGACATTCATCCATTCATGAAATGAAGCAATAATCATCCTTACATCCACTCTAGAATTTCGAAAAACTAGTTACACCGTATAACATTCCAAAAAAAACCACAACTCCATCCCCCGGGTTGTCTTTTCACAATCACATTCACAATTACAAAACATTGCTACTTGCTGACACGAGTTGGTTCACCGGGTCAACTCCTCCCTTCAGCACAACAATTATGGGTTATTGTTTGCAAATTTCAAAATTCTAGATTTTATGTGACCCCCAAGATATAAACCATCGTTAATAAATAATCGAAGGGGACTCAATAGTTAAAATCAACAAAAACAAGATGTCTAAAAATTTGGGTTAGGTCTAACTCAACTCTGCGATATGAGATATTAAGCTGAATAATACCTTACTTATAAACACATTTGATCCAATTCGAGACTCTTAACACAATCTCTTACGCCTAAAGATCCAACTCAAATTTCGTCTAGACTCTGATACCATCTTAAAATGTTAAACCTAACTCAACAATCTCCCACTAATGAACTCATATCTCTGAACATACTAACAAAGAGAACAAATTTGTGAATTGAAAGAAAAAAAGAACATGAAATGATTACTGACCCTGCCTTGAGGTGAAGATTTCATCCTTTGAAGAACCCTTTGAAAGGCAGGTTTTCCAGTTGTTTCACCAAGAGCAGCTATCAAATCGGCTCTCCGTGGATCCAAAAGTGCTCCGACTGCCGAACCTAATGCCACTGCCGCCTGCTGCCATGTCTTTAACTTTATTATACCGCCTCCGCCGCCGCCCACCATTTTAGGCTGTTTGATTGCACGCTCGTTCAACTGCTCAAAATCAATTCTTCCATTCAAAATCAATTCCAATTGGTAGCTTCTACATAAAAGAGAATCGATTTTGCTTATCGTTTCGAGTATTCAGTTTGTTCTCACTAACGTGATGATATTTATTTCACAAGAAAATATTAGATCTTGCTTAAAAAAATGTAGTAATATCTTTGTTTGATATACTCCTTCCGTGCTATGAAAAAAACAATTAGATTGATTAAAAAAAAATATTACTTTAGAATACTTTGATTGTTTAACAAATGTAAAAACCAATTTTTTTCATACATATATAGGACTATAGTTTAGAGGGAGTATTCTAGTAGTGCACCAACAATTTTTTATTCATTTTAGTCCGTGGAATTATGCCTCATTTTAAAAATAGTCTGTGTAAAAAAAATTCATTTTGTCTCTGTAAAATCTCAAAACTTTTAAATTAATCCATGAGCAGGATTTTCTGATGACATATCACAATTTTTTGACGTGGCAGATGCTGACTAGGATTTAGAGTTGACGTGTTCAATTTTTGCTAACATGGTTTAATATAGGGGTGGCAAAGTGGGCATGCCCGACCCGTTTAGGTCCGCCCCATTTAAGCCCGCTTAAAAGTGGGGCAGAGCGGGGCGGGCCAACTTAGGTGTTCGGGCTCAAAACTCAAGCCCGCCCGTTAATTGATGCGGAGGCGGGTTCGCGGGCATGCCCGCCTAATTTTTTTATTTTTTTTTTTACAATTTGAATTATAACTTCACATTTAAATTTGTCCAACCATATAAATTTGGACTTCAAAAATTTACCCAACTAAATTTCTTAACAATAATATATACTAAATCTTCTATAATGATATATCAAGGTATTCAAATTAGAAAAGAATTGTAAGTGCATAAGGCTTATTTAATTTCGTTTGATGTTTTTGTGGCTTAGTTTGTTTTAGAATGATACTGCACATGAAACTCTAAAATAAGCAAACAACACAGACTTATTATAAGGCAGATGAAACTCACATGAAACTTTAAAAAACTTTTCTTTTGGTACTGCAAATAGATTTATTATAAGGCACTTCATAGTACAAGTAGTACTAGGAAGCCAAAAAAATATACAATATGACGGTCCACGTAGAGTACACAGCATGTTGTAGCACACACGGCGGGAAGAAGATGCATATAGAGTCACAAGAAATAAACAAATGGAACCCTAGTATTAAAGGAAGAATGAACTTTTTAAAGGAAATAAAGTAATAATAAACAATCAGATTTTTTTTTTTTATCAAAAACAAGAAGAAAAAAATATACTGGATTGAGTTTAAGATGACAAATTTTCATGTTAAAAAAATAAAAAACTAAATATAACAAAGCCCGCGGGCATGCCCGGCCCGACCCGCCCCCAACCCATTTTTTAAGCGGGCTAGACGGTGCGGGCCAACTTAGACTACTGGGCTGAAAACCTCAGCCCGGCCCGCCCTAAATGGCGGGCCAAACGGGTCGCCCCCGCGGGATCGGCCCGTTTTGCCACCCCTAGTTTAATACAATCATTTTTTAAAAAAATTAGAAAATTAAAAAAATCGTGACATGCTCAAGGGCTATTTTAAAAGTTTTGAAATTTTACAGGGACTAAAATAAAACTTTTTTTACATGGCTGTTTTCAAAATGAGGCATAATTGCAGGGACTGAAATCATATTTAAGCCATTTTTTTATTAGTTGTTAGAAATTTTATTTTAAAGTCGATAAATAAGATAATCGGAGTTGTCTTGGTGGCAGATAGAAAGTTGGTTCTTACCGGTTAGATTAAACTTTGTTGCTACATGTAAATCTAAAACTCCGTTAATATAAAAATTTCTATTATTCAAATAGTTTATACCATGTGCACAAAGTAAAAAAGGATATAAGAATTAAGTAAACAACAATGTAATTTATTTTGTTTCAAATTTGTATATCTAAAGACAATAAAAAAAAGTATAAGAGAAGTAGAAATTAAAATAGATCTAGAATATTAAATATTTTTTACACCTTCTTCATCAAACATAGCAAGCTTCTCCACCTAAAAAAAATATTGCAAGCTTCTAAGATATAATTTTTTTCTCTCCTATATCAAAGATGGGTAAACACAATAAAGTGAAGAAGAAACAAATTAATATGCATTTTAATGGATGTTTAGTCGGTTTCGGTTATCTTGAGATAGCTTTTTGGAGACTCGTATTCGCTCGTATGCAATCGTTCATGATCAATATTTTACAACTTTTGACCTGAGACCCGACTCACACTCGATGGAATGCTTTGATGTATTGTTAGTTATATCAGTTTTGAATCGGGCTGCGGATCATGCTCAGCCCTACACATAACCAAACACACACCCAATTGAATGATGTGCCCACACGCCTCATTTGACAATGCTAAAACTATTTTTCTTAATTCTTATGCTGTTGTAAAAAAAAACCATATTTTAGGACTGAGATAGTGACTAATAATTAAGTTCATAATGAAAAGAAAAAAATGTTTGGCAATAGTTTTTTCTCAATAGCTTATCCAAAAAATTGGTCTCAAATATAAACAAAACTTACTAAAAGTAACTTTATTTGATATTATTCTTTTAAAAGTACCTTTATTAATTGTTTTACATTTTGACATGATTACATAGTTCCAATGCAAATTTAATATATTGTAAGAAGTAATTTAGTAAAAAATAACAAATTTCTTAATATGTGTAAAACAAGATAATCATCTTTTATTACCTAATAAAAGGAAGCTCCTATATTATTCTTATGCCTCCATTGTGCATATGTGACATATCTATATGAGCTCCAATTCTTGATTAAAAAAAGCTCAAATTCTTCATTGTTTTTATCCCACAATTTATTGTATTTGTCTATTCATTCTCCAAAGTCATGGTTATGTCTTTTGGTTGAAGAGTGATTAAACCTCATGATCGTTGAAATTCTTTCCAATCAATATATTCAATAATGATAAAAGAAATAGAAATTGTAACCATCTATATTCTTTATAAGCAATACTCACTAACCACTGCCTCTACGCACGAGCCGGATTAGTCGTTCACCTTTGGTGGGTCGGAACCGGTGCGAAAGCAAAAAAAAAAAATACTCACTAACCACAACCACAACTTTTTATCCATACTCTCTCATTTTCATAGTTTTGTTCTTTTGCATGTTTTCTATATACCAATTTTACACTTTTAGCAATTAGCAAACCATGTTTATTCTCAACAAGTAAGTCAACTATTATTTTATCTTTTCAAGTATAAATATTAGTCTAATTTTAATGTCTATTTTTCTTACTTTTTTAGGGATCAAATTGTCCAAGATGATAAAGGAACATATGTTGGAACGAACATGTTGAGTTAGCAATATGTCATTTTAATTATATGTAGGTTTTATTTATACTTAATTTATGGATTTGTATGTTATGTAAAATAAACTATCGTATGTCTTTGATTTAGCAACACGTTATTTGGTTCTAATTTTCTTTCAAAATATCGTATGTCTTTCAAAATTCTAACCCATATATATATATATATAGAAGAGAAGAGTAAAAAAAAATCCTCAAAAAAAAAAGTGAATTTGTTTATATATTGACATTTTTGCTTCTATGTGTAGACTGAAGTTTGAGTATGTCAAACTTTAGTAATAAAAAATAAAAGGAAGCTCCTACGTCATTCTTATGTCTCCATTTTGCTTATGTGACATATCTAAATTAACTCCAATTCTTGATTAAAAAAAGATCAAATTCTTCATTGTTTTTATCCCACGATTTACTGTATTTGTCTATTCATTCTCCAAAGTTATGGTTATGTCTTTTGGTTGAAGAGTAGTTAAACCTCATGGTCGTTGAAATTCTTTCCAATCAATATATTCAATAATGAATTAAGAAAAAATTATCTTTCTGATGTTACATTTCTTATTAATTAATTACTATTCTCCTAATATTTTTTTAAAACTAGTGTGTGAGCCCGTGCCAAGCATGGGGAATAAAATAATTATAAAAATACGTATAAAAGCAGGGAAAATAAAATAACTATAAAATTTTAATGTAAAAAAATAATTTAAGGTCAATTTATAGAAATTAAAATATATTTACGTTTTTGACATATAAATTAGCATAAATTTATAATAAATTCAAAATAAACACCAAAGTTAATAGGAATATTTAATATTTTAAAAATCAAACAGATCCACCGATTGAATGAATAATCAGCCTTGACAATTTAAAAAAATCGGAGGGAGTGGGTAGTAATTGTGTTAAATTTAAATAATATTTAATATGACAAAAAGCGTTGATTTGATATGTTTGAAATCTTAATGTGAGTTCAACAAAAATATACTCTATATATATATAGTACCACGTATAAATTACTAAAATAATATGTTATGTATTAATATGAGTAAAAGAAAAAAAGGCTCCTCTATTAATATATGATACAGGTCGCCATATAAATTACAAAAAAATTCCACATAACAATATATTAAATATTAATATATGAATAAAATATATGTCCACGTACATATAAATTACAAAGAAATAGGCCACATATTAATTTATGAGTATAAATATAGGTCTCATGTAAGTTTTTTTTTAAAAAAAGACCCCATATATCAACATATGAGTATAAATATATGTCCCTTTAGCAATTAAAAAAAAAAGAGTATAAATTACAAAAGAGAATCCACCAAATTAATATATGGAAATAAATATATAGGCCTCGTATAAATTGCAAAAAATACAGGTCTCATATTAATATATGAGTATAAATATAGGTCTCGTATAAATTATAAAAATATAGGCTCATTTATTAATACATGAATATAAATATAGATCCCCGTAAAAATGACAAATAAAAATAGTCTTATACTAATATATGAGTATAAATATGACTTCCGTAAGTAATATGAGCATAAATAAGACCTTATATTCATATATGACTACAAATATAGGTCTCATATAAATTACAATAAAATTAAATAGGTTTTTGTATAATATGACTAAAAATATAGGCGCCGTATAAATATAAGTCCTCGTATTAATATATGAGTATAAGTATATGTCTTGTTTTAATTAAAAACTAAAATATCGTCCCTTATTAATATGAGTATAAATATAGTCCCCATATAAATTATACAAAAAATAGGCTTTCGTATTAATGGTAATATATGAGTGTAAGGTCGTATAAATTACAAACAAAAAATTCCAAAAATAGTTGTTTTGGGGGTAAGACCAAATAGATACGCACAAATTTACCACTTCACAAAAGTCCAATAATAGTTCGTTTGGGGTAAAAACCCCAAATACCGTATCATCATGAATTGATTGACTTCCGGTTATCACAATTATATATGGAATAATGATTGTTTTATTATACATCATTCTATAGAAAATCATACATCAAACAAATTTGTTATTAGCTCTATATTATAATATAAAAAATATATATAGAATGATATATTTAAAATATATTTTTCATTAAGATTCAATGCATCAATAGCTTGAAAATAATTTTGACGGGTTGGATGGTGCACAAAATTGTTTCGTCATTTAAATGAAATTTAATAAGTTAATAGAAAAAAAATTGATAGGGGAATAAGTTAAATAACTTAAAAACATAAACTGCATAACAATGTGGCACTTTTCAAAATTAAAAAACATCTCTTCTAAATTTTTACTTTGACAATCAAAACATTAAAAACTTGACGGGACGGCACAAATCATTAAATTGATCAACATACTTGCCAAGTGGTATACATTGAAAGCATAATCTATTTGAATAAAAGATTTTGCATGTTGCATAAATAAAAAATAATATTATTAAAAGTTTGAATAAAACAAAGTATAACATGTTAAAGAAGAAGAAAAAATAAGCCAACCTTATATAACACTTGTTTAAGAAAAAAATGTATTATTGCTTAATTAATATTACATGTATATTAGAAAGATACGGATCTTTATAATTCATATTCATGTACCAAAAAGCGTGAAGTAAAATATAAGTGTACAATAAAATTATCATAAAGAACTCAAGAAACTTACCGACTAAGTACTTGTAGTCATAATTATTAGCAAATCATAATGTTTTAGGATAGTCAAACTGAAAAAAGTTATAGATAATCTCAAGAAACTTACCGACTAATTAAGTACTTGTGGTTCAGCTTGATAGTAATAGAATTATAGGTAAGTGTGATCACATGTTTATTTGGTGAGTCGTTCAAGAATGTATATTTTGTTAATTGTTTTTGCTAGTACTTTACTTGTTATATTTACTTGATGAAATGTTATATTAATTTAAAAATTATATAATTGTTCAAAAAAAAATGAAAAATTATATAGCTCTCTAATATTATAGTCAAAAAAAATTGGCCCCTCACAAAAAGCATGTAGGATACATTAGTCTTGACAAAAAAATGATCATCTTTAGTTCGGATTTATTTTTCAAAGGACTAAAAGTTTTTATTTATTTATTTTTATATGAGAGTAATATGATATTTTAAGAATTAATTTGTACAAATAAAATATACACATGTGGATCAATATTAATAGGGATCTAATGATTCAAATTTACCGATAATTCTATTACTATCAAGCTGAACCATATCATTACATGGGATCCTTCTATTGTGTCTCATCTTCTTACTTTTAGAAAAATATTCCTTACTACATGATGAATCATTACTTTAAATGTTCTTCCTCAATATTTCAAAAAATAAAATCAATCATAAAAAAGGATGTAAAACATAATATCTTTCAATAATTTTATTTGAATTGAGACGCGATAATAAGATTGTTGCAAGCTCGCATCTTTGGAGTGAACATCAAACACAAAAATAGAAATAGAGGCGATGCATACTAAAGATGGCTCTCACGTGATAAGTTTTAAGGGGATAATCAAAACCTTTTGGACTTGAAAAAATGAGTGAATTGACCGTTTATCAATGAATTCGACTCATCATATAATTAAGTTTGCTTTTAAAAATATAATAATTAATTAAAATAAGAAATTTAAAAAAAATTAGATCTAATTTATTTCTAAATTAAGAATGCACAATTAATTTGTATTATTATTTAGCTTTAATAACAATCATAAAATTAAGAATCCTATTTAAAATAAAGAAATGCATTTAATTTTTTAAGAAATGGAAACACAATTAATGATGATGTAAGTTTTCTTGTGATAGAAACACAATTAAGATGGTAAAAATCACCATTTTATCATAAAAATCTAGAAAAAGTTGGTGTCATAGTTATAAATAGTACAATATAGTATACACAATTGATGAAAAAAACACTTTTTATAGTTGGGAAAGAAATAATTTTTTAGTAAAGGTTGCATTTTTCTAAAACCCACTTAAGATCAACTGTATAAAAAAGTCTCAATTAAGTTGACGTTGATCAAAATATGTAGTAATTACTAATTGTGAGAACTAAATATAATCAAATGTAACAAATCTACCTACTTCTTTTACATATAATATAAACAAAATTGATCGATTACATATGATATTTAATCAATACAAAGCAAAAAAAAGGGGGTCATACCAAACTTTCTTACAATTAGGTAATGCATATTAACTTTAAAAAGTACAAATAATATAACGCTAATCCATGATAACCAAAATCAATTGCTTATATCTTTGTCTTAATAATGTTTATGTCATATTCCTTTTTTTTTTGACACGTGTCATATTCCTTTTACACCTGCCAAATAGATAATAAAAATATATTGAGATACTCAGGAGCTTTGATAGTTTTGCTTTTATACCTTTTAAGGGAGAAGGAGGAAAGAGGAAAGAAAATACTGGACAGAAATAAGTATGTATGTTTGGAAAGAACATCTTATGACTTATGTTGATTGTTATGCATTCTCCTTGTAGTTGATTTAACATATTTCTTTTTGTAGTTATGATAAAAAATGACTATGATTGATTCCTCAATCTGACATTAAAGACTCTCACTTGAAATTTTCACATGCGCTTGTACATACCTCGAATCTTTCTATTCGAATTTACATTTATAATTTCATTTATATTTCTAACAGGTTAGGTTTGATGATTGTTGGGGGCATAATATTAACATCCTTCATGACATACGCCTCTGAACATCTAGCTATGAAATCATTTCTGAAAGGCATTGAAGAGAGGGATATTGCACGAAATGGGAACTTCTGTTTCTCATGATTATTTTTTTGAAGTGGTGTAAACTATGATACATTGTTGTTCCATTTACCTTTATTTTCATTAAATTCTGCATCATTGATCCATTTAAGTATTCACTTAAGGAGTTAAGGTTCCATTCACAGCCCTTATATTTGATCCAGGCTTCAACTGGATAAGCAAAGATTAGCGGCAACAAAGCATGACATTAGGCCAAAGATAACTTAAGCCAATATTTGATTCTTGTAGGTTAACCCATAGGCAGAGTTTTGCAGGTAGTTGTTATTGTATTCAACTAACTTGTGGCATTTATCTAGTGGCAAATGTAATTAATTATTTTTTTGTTTATCACGCATATTGTAATTTTTCAAGTTTTTACATTAACATTATTATTAGTTTTAAAGGAGTTGCTCCATTGAAATAACATTTTGTCGTACCCTAATTTTGTCCCATTTCATTTTCACATTTTTTTTTATCTAGCCATTATTTTGCATTTTTTAGAAAAATCAACTTTTGCAAAACAGTTTTCTTTGCATAATTTGCATGACATGATTTATTTACCCTTTTGCCCTTATCTCTTTTAATTAATTACTTTTTTTCATTTATTTTGATTTTGTTACTTGTAATCCAAGAAACCTCATTTCATTATCAAATGCACTCCATTTTTCAATTCAAATCCAATTCTATTTCATTCTCACTTCATTTTAAAATTATTGCATCATTTAAAAATTTAAAATTGCATTGTTGCATCATGCGTAATTATTTATTTTTTTGGTCCAAACACACTTTTTTGTTAGCCCAAATCCAAACAACAAAAATCATCCAAAAATGACACCACATCATCACCTCACTAGAAGCTTCTATTCTCCTCCACCTCATCACAAAAAAAAATGTTAACCAAAGCACAATCAAAAACCTCATAAAAATATCCCAAATCAATTTCTCTAAAATGCCCTTTCTTCTTCACCAATCATGATCCACCTTACCCTAATTCCCATCTATAAATAAGCCCCATCATACCAAGGCAAAAGGTTCCAATTTTCACTCACAAAACCCCCATTCCCGTGCACTATTCATCACCACCCAAAAAACCCAAATCTCAAACTATCACTCAAAACTCGAAAATTCTTAAGCAAACACATTCCATTCACTTCCAGTAGTTGAAATCCATAAGAAACAGCAAGAAAAACAACTCATAAACGCCATAACCGCAGCTCTCAAAACTTGAAAAATCAAGGTAATTGCTAGGACGTTTCAGAGCTCCATTTCAGTTCATTTCTGTTGGATTGTGATCGTTTAAACGTAAGGAAGCTTTTCTGTTAATTAATTTTACATTTCTGTGCTTATTTTGAGTTTTTGAGTTCGAACTTGTCGTTCAATTTTCTCTCTGTATGAGCATCCATTGAGAAATCTAATGTTAGATTCATGATCAGTGCGACAAAACGAACAAAACAGTATACTCATTCGTGAAAATCGAGGTCCGTTTGGACCTCCGGTGGTTGAACCACCGTGACCTTGTTTCCGCTCGTGCTAGAGGAAGAAGATGAAGTCTTCTTCTTTGACTTTCATCATCTTTGCCACGTGGCAGAATCTGGTTGGTCTTGGATTTTTAAATCCTGGCCACCAGATGGATCATAGGGTCGTGATTTAAAATGCTTACCATGTACCCTGTTTGTATGCCACACTAGATCTTTTTTATTTGACTTTTATTTTTTTTGTTTGACTGGGTTTTGTTGGGCCGGACTGCTATTCACACCCATCTGTCTTTACTTTCTGCACCCCCTCTGAACTTAACTTTAATTAATTTTTCAGCTTATTTTCAAAAGCACTTAAGTGGTTAATAGCTTATTTAAGCTACTTTAATCTCTTTGTTATGCTTAAATCTTTTTTTCCAATTATTTTAGCGTTATATTAGCTTTTTAACTTATTTTCTAGTTTTTTAGCTTATTTTCATAAGCACTTATTTGGTGCTTAAGCGTTTTAGCTTACTGGACCATTTTGTTATGCTTAGATCATGTTTGATCTCTGATTGTCTCATTTGAGCTTTTATTTTTGCTTTCTAGCATTTAGCTTAGCTTTTTAGCTTATTTAATCACTTTTTGGCTTATCTTCATAAGCACTTATTTGGTGCTTAAGCTTTTTAGCTTACTGGACCATTTTGTTATGCTTAGATCATGTTTGATCTCTGATTGTCTCATTTGAGCTTTTATCTTTGCTTTCTAGCATTTATTTTAGCTTTTAGCTTATTTAATCACTTTTTAGCTTATTTTCATAAGCACTTATTTGGTGCTTAAGCTTTTTAGCTTACTGGACCATTTTGCTTTGCTTAAATTATGTTTGACTTCAGATCTTGCTTTTGCTTCTCTTAGCTTATTATTTAATCTCTTTTCTAGTGTGTAGCTTATTTATTTAAGTGCTTAATTATAATTAATTGCTTATTTCTATTTTTATTCATCCATTTTTATGCTTGTCCTCAGCTCTTTAGCTTCACCCCAATTCATTCTAGCTCATCTCATTTACTTTGATTTAATTTTGCATTGTTATGTTTAATTAATTCGTTGTACGCTACTTTTAGTTTATGCGTTTTTATTTAATTATGCATCATATCTATTCACTTTTGTTGCATTCATGCACTTTATTTACCTAATTGCATTCATGCATATTTATCATTATTTATTCATTTGTCATGCTTTATATTTGTTATGTCACTTATATTGATGTAATCTCTCAACTTCTATACTTCTCATCTATTCTTCTATTATTGGACTGCTTGGTTTAATTCTTTATTCGCCACACCAAAACATTTTCAATGAATGAAAAAGGGGGAGTCTGACGTATGACTTTCTCACCCCCGGATGGTTTGGGCTCCTGACGTATGACTCGTGGCACCAAATCGTCCTCATTCTAATAAACTTAATTGAACTTTTTCATAATAATTAAACGATGAAAAAGGGGGAGTCTGACGTATGACTTTCTCACCCCCTGGATGGTTTAGGCCCCTGACGTATGACTCGTGGCACTGAATCATCCTCATCATAGCGCTAAAATAAATCCAACACACTTAAACCTTTTTTTTCCAGAAAAACATGGATATACGCTTTATCTATTCCTCTGACACATACACGCTTAAGCCTCTCTTAAGAGCATACAAGCAATGTTGTATCAGCGGAATGCGAAATAAGCAACATCCGTTAATCAACTCTTTCTGCAATGGATACACGTTTTATCTACTCCTCTGATACATACACTGCTTAAGCCTCTGATTAGAGCATATAAGCGTCGTTGTATCAGCGGAATACGAAATAAACGTTACCCGTTAAAATCAACCAACCACACAAACTTTTTTATCAGAACTACGTGAGTTTTGAATTTCCCATTGCACCAGGGAATACGTAGGAGCGGGCTCCTACAACCGTCAAACTCAATAAATAAAAAACCTTTTTCTGTTTTAATTGGAAATGAAGTAGAAACTAGCTAGCGATATAGCATATTAATTCGAAATCGTGCAGACAAACTCTAACTTTTAAATGGTTCCCATCGAGTACGATGGATGCGAGGGGTGCTAACACCTTCCCCTCGCGTAACCAACTCCCGAACCCGCCATGGTTCTTTAACCATGTCAACCTCAAGGTTTTTTCGATATTTTCCTTTCCCTCTCTTTGGGATAAATAAAAATCGGTGGCGACTTCATTGCATTACATGGAATTTTCCAGCCTGCTACAGCTGATGACTTCACCGGGGACTCTTGAAAGTTAAGCCTAATTTAGGGGTTTATTGTTTGTCTGCCATTCCAGGTTTGCTTTATCTGCTCTATCTTTTTATCTTTATCGCTTATTTGGATATTATCTACTGGCTGCTTCTTCTACTTCTACTCTTTCTTTTTTCTTTTTCCTTTGTGGCTTGGTTACTGTGTGAAGCTCTACACCCGAGCTTGAGGAAAACTTAAGCTAAGTTAGGGGTTTTTCATGCTGGCCTCCCTGACGCATGACTCGTGAGAGTTGGCATGAAAACCCCGCCTAAGGTAGACCCTCTTGGAAATGTCGGCCTTCCTGACGTATGACTCGTAAGAGTCGATGTTTCCTTGTTGGATCCGTGACCTTAGGGACCTTTTTGACCAGTCTAGAACCTGGAAACATGTTACTAGGAACCTCTGCTTAGAACCTGAGTCGAGGTTGCGTTGCGTTGACCCCCCTGATTGACGCCGTGACTCCACCTAAATGAGATTTTCTTTTGGAGACATTTGCCGTGAGCTTTTGCAGCAGTGACATTGTTTCCAAAGGGAAATCCGTGATTTTAGGCACCTCATCAAACCTAGAACAACATGTGAGAGGGATGGGTTGCAGGTAACTTTGAGCCTTTTGACCTCAGAAATGATAATTAAACCTCTGCTTCGCCGTGACAGAATCTTCTACAAAAGTGCATTCATGCATCCATGCACTCATGCATTTATTAAAAAAAAAAAAAATTTGCATAACATTTCCAAGAAATAATAAAGCATAAAAGTTTTTCATGCATTTGCATTCATACAAAAAATCATTATCTCATCCTTACCCGTTCACATAAACAGCTTCATTCCCGACACTGATACCGGACTCAAAGCTTCTCAAGAGAATTATGGAAAACATGCAGAAGCAAATTGATGCCTTAAGAGGTGATGTGGACCAAGTGACTGACAAGTTGGACCGTGTTTTGGAAATACTAGCTAGTCTTAGTCTGCCTTCAAGAGTGTGAAGGTGGAAAAACACAAGAAGGGGGGGTTGAATTGTGTTTTTAGAATTAAAACTTTTTCGAAATAAAACCAAGTTTGCAGCGGATAAAACACAAAATAAAAGAGGATGCTGAGAGAGAGAAAGAAAGACACAGAATTTATCCTGGTTCCCCTCACAAATCGAGAGTACTCCAGTCCCCTTGTTACTAACAAGAGATTTTCACTATAATCTACTTAAGATTACAAACTGCTCAAGCACACTTGCAAGAGACTTATCCGATGCTCAAGTTTCACTAAACAAGAGACTTCTCAAATGCTCAAGTTAAACTTAACAAGAGACTTCTCAAACAAACTTAAGAATAAGAATGAATGTTAAGGAACACTTGATATACTATCAGAGGTGTTTACAAAATACAACTCAAATTGTTCTAAGACTTTGAATGACAGATAAAACGATAATGTCAGAATGCTTCAGAGTCTTAAACGTGGTGATAGAACAGTAACAGTAGTCATTTCTTCCATTTGAGTCTTCTATTTATACTTGGAAGAAGATGATGACCGTTGTAGAGAGCTTTGTGCCAGCTGGAATTTACTCGTACAATTGATAGATGTATATTGCCTTCTTTGGTAAGGAATTCCAATTCCACTACCTAGCTATTCAATTTATCACTCATCCATTTTGAGTAATAATAGTACAATTGTACAATCCTCAAATACGCTCCACTTATGGATAAGGTTAACGTTGTACCAACGAATATTCCTTCCTGTAGATGTGACAGAACCTTGAAGTAGGTAGTTCTTCAATCATTGAATCTGATTCTGTCAGTTCTTGAGTGATGTAAATTCTTTTTGCTTCTGATGCTGTTGCCATAGCTTCTTGAGGTCTTTTAGCTTCTGAGTCCTTCAGAGCCTTGTTTTATCCTCAGAGTCACTTTCTTCAGCATTCAAAATTCAAGCTTCTGACGAACAGTGTCGTGCTTTCAGAGCTTGTTTTAACTGGCTTCTCTGCTACTATTCATAGTGCTTCTGAATGAATTTTAACTTGTAATTCTGCACACTAGAATAATCATTAGTAATACCAATTGTAATTTTAATACTTTGTTATCATCAAAACTATTTAAAAAACTTAGAGGTTCATGTCAGACCCACTTTGTTCCAACAATCTCCCCCTTTTTGATGATGACAAACCAAAGCATTAAAATTCAATTGTTGTTGATTTAATTTAATTATGATGACTTCAGGTTTCAAAGGTTTGCAATCTCCCCCTGAGTCTGATAATCCATAAGGGTAGGTTTGTAAGCTCCCCCTAAGTTTTATCCATAATTAATTAAGACAGTTTAAGAGACAATCTTATTAACTTAAAATAAATTTTCATATTTGTCTCTCAGAAGCAGAGGTTTGTAAGCTCTTCTTCTCAGAGTCTGATAATGCTCAGAAGAGGTTTGCAAGCTCTTCTGACATTGTCTATGAGATTTATTTTAGGTTCTTAAGTTTTCTCCCCTTTCAATAATCGTTCAGAATGAGAAAGAATCATAAGAGATAAATATTGATTCATAATGCATTTAACATTACAGTTTCAGATTGAGCAGTATATGAATGAATCAACATTAATTTTAACGCTACTCTTACTCCCCCTTTTGGCATCAGTCAAAAAGACACAGAAAACCAAGCAGTCAAATGCGTCATAACAAGGCAGTCAAGTCAAGAAGTGATGACAACTAAATTCATTTAATGAATTGTGTTGAAAACCTTCCTGATAAGAGAGCTTGATGACACTATAAAAAGGGATGATTCCTCTCATTTTACTCATCCAGAGTAATCAAGTAACATCAAAAGAAAAACATACAATGGAAAGGCAGGTTACCAAGGATGCTTCAGGCTCAAAAGGAGAAAGCAAGAAGGAAGCAGAGCCCTGGCGCTGCGAAGAAAACAGGCTTCGTTATGAGCGAAACAAGCAAGAACTTAGATTGACAGAAGCAGAGAGAGAAGAGTTGGGCTCTGATCTGGAGGAATTCTTATGGACATACGATGATGATACTTCATACGAAGATTATAGAGCTGAGGTTTAGAAGGCTACTGAAGAATTGCTCGCAGTTCTTAGGAAGAAATATAAGAGACTGGATGCAGAGGCTTCTGAGTCCAAGTCTAAATCTAAGTAGAGTTTCACTATCTTATGTAATAAAGTTTCCTCTTAATTATAATAATAAAAAATGTTCCTGCTATAAATTTCTTTCTTTTGGAGCATGTTTCTTTTATATACTCTTGTCAAACGTCAGAAAACCAGTTACCAGACACGCCTCATACGGTATTGTTGCCCCGCTTATAAACAGGCTATAATACTAAGAAGCTATTTCATGAGTAAACAGGAATACTGATGTGGGGGAACCTTAGGTTTTCAAAATCCTATATAAGTTTAAAAATAAGATGTTCTCCAACATCTTACACTAGGTTCAGAATCCACAAAAGTATCAGACATTATCAGAGTATATGATTTTCATTTTGAAAAACAAAATAAAATAAACACGCCAGCACAAGCACATATAAGAGGATAATAAGAAGCTTAATTAACATAAAAGAAAATTATCCAAAAGATTTACATAAACATGATTACAAATAAGTGCTCAGACATAAGGGTTAAGGTTTGGGTTGCTGTTGAGTAAGCTTCAGAAGAAGTTCCATCATTGCATCTATCTTCTTGTTAGTAGCTTCACCAGATCTGTTCATGTCTTCTCTTATATCGGCCCTGAACTCATCCATTTCATTTCTTAGTTCATCTCTTAAGTCATTCTTGATTACATCCAGAGCTTCTTGCATAACAGAAGGTATAGCAGATGAAGAAGAGCCTTGGACAAGTACAGGTGGAGATCTAGGAGGAGATGAAGCAACAATGGGAGCTTTACCTTTATCAGAATTTGGTTCTCTAAGATTCTGATCATTCATGACAAAATCTTCTGCAGCTCCTTGATTCTCAATAATCTTATTAGTCTCAATGACAGCAATGTGAACAGCTCTATCAACCAATAACTTGAAGGCTTCTTGTTCAGCAAGCCTCTGACGTTCCATTTCAGCAGCTATCTTAGCCTGCTCTTCATCCAGAGATCTTTTCATACTTTCATTTACAGCAGCTAAAAATGCTAACCTCTGACATTCTTCTTCATGGTTGAAAAAAGTAAGTCTCAGAGCATGAGAGCGTTCAGCAGCATTCATAATCTGAGACAGAGCTTCCATTCCTCTTCCCTCAATCCTTCTTTTTACATAGCCTCCCAACAACCTCAGAGACTGACTGAACTTCTCCTCTAATTCCCTGATCTTAGCATCAATATCTGAGGGAAATATCAGTACTTCTTCTTCCATGCTTTTAAAGTTCCTTAGACTAAGATTAATAGCACTTTCTAGAAGCTCAAGGTTTGGTTCAGAGTTGTAGTTGAAGAAGGGCTGGTTTTTATTGAAAGGAATGGTGGGTTCAGGCCTTTTTCTTTTGAGGGGAATTATTTTGATTCTTTTGATTTTGTCAAAGGGATCAATGGTTATGATATCATCATCAACATTAATTTCTGCTTTTAGCTGATCCTCCAGAATTGGTAGGGCAAAGTCAATGGGTAGACAGAGTTCTTCTATGGTTAAGGGTTTGTAAACTGGGTCATAGATGGGTTCTGATGAGGTTGTTTGTGGTTCTGGTGTTGGTTCAGGAGTGGAAAGTTCAGGTTGTGGTGTGGGTGGTTTAGTAGTGATATGATCAGAATGAGTCATGACTTCATCATGGGCTGGTGTGAATGTGGGTGGATTTTCTTATTCTATGTCAGCAAGAGAGGAGGGTGGAGATTGAATTTATGGTTCTGGAAGAGGTGGATCACTAGGTAAATTAGAAGTAGTATTTACAAAGTGAAAATGGTCAGGTGATGCTGTGTTGGAGTGAGTGAAGGCATCACCAGATAGGTGAGTGGATAGATGATCAAGAATGGTGGGTGATTTTATTGTTGTTGTGTTGGTAGGTTGGTCAAGGATGGAAGTATCAATGATAGTGGGGGATTCTTCATCAGAAACGATGAGGATGGGTTTTTTAGTGATTCTTTTGGTAGGTTTATGTACAGGTTTCTCTTTCTCTAATTTGTCAAGTTCAGCAATTAACTCAGTAGAGTCAATGCTGGAGTCAGAAAGAGTTTCTTCAGATGATGATGATTTAGGAGAAGGTTGGATCATTCGAATAGGCTGTGTATAGTCTATGGGAGGTGATTGGGTAGAGGGATGAGCACTAGCAGTACTATCAATATTAGGCATAGAATGTTTACCTGAATCTGCAGCCTTTTGTTTGGATACAACTGACTTCTTTCTTTTTGTGGCTCTGACAGGTTGTTCCTCCTCAGCATCTGCAGGCCTATCCTGCCTTTTCTTTGTTCTTCTTTCTTTCTGAGCAGCCTTTCTCTGAGCAATCTTAGCTACTTGCTCCTTACTGACTTCTTCTGTTTCTTCAGTGGTTATTCTTTCAGCACCATCAACCCTTTCTTCAGATTGTTCTTCCTCAACAATATCTTGTTCAATTGGTTGAGGTTTTCTTTTAGACCTTGTGATTTGCTTGGGTCCTTTGAAGATGTCCCAGTTTGGTACACCAACCACCATACTCCTGGGCACACTTACACCAGAGTCCAATCTAACCAACTCCAAGAAGTTCTTGATAACCTCATCATTATCAAATTCTGATATGGTTGGGAAACCGTCACACCAGAAGTACTTCTCATAAACTTGCTCCAGAGGGCTCTTGGCTGACTTCAGCTCCTCTTTTGTCTTCAGATGCATGTTTACCAAAACACTTGCATCATACTTAGCCGTGTTGAAAACCCTTAGTTTTTCTTTGGTACTGATAATTTGAGTAAGCTTCGTCTGTCGAATGATTTCAGAAATCAACCTTGGATGATGAATCATTGAAGGTGATTTGGATCTGCTTTTGGATATAGTAAAGCATAGGTGATCAAACAGAAGCTTTGCCAAATTTATCTTCACCTTCTTGTACAGAAACCAGATGAAGTGACGATGTGGTAGAGAAATAGTATCATATCCTCCTTCTCTAGTGATAATGGAGGCCAGAAACACTTTGAAGGCAAAACTAAAATTTTGCTTCATGAATTTAGCTTTTCCAAAGTCATTGTTGGCACAGCCAGGCAGGAATAAATCCTTCTTAATGGATTCAATGTGTTTGCTCTTCTCACCATATTCATCCACATTCTCACCTTCATTGTCCAGACCCAGAATTTTGGCAATATGTTCTTGAGTGATAAGAACATTGATACCCATGATATTTGATCTTATCTCCTTTCCTCTAAAGGGTCTTAAGCCAAGTTGAGTTCTAGTTTTACCTTTAAGAGAACCATCCTTCTCTACCATCTTTCTAAGCTCTTCATCAGCATTGAACTTGTCAAAGATGGTAGCTTTCTGCCAGAAGTATTTCACAATGTCATAATAGACAAACCCATTCAGCATCTCGAAATAATTCTTCCATTGTTGATCGTAGAATAAACTCTGAATGTCGATTCCATTCACCTTCAAACTCTCAAAATCAACAAACTTTTCCGTTATAAACTCAAAGGATTCTGGACCAGCGACGGTTTCGTTATCTTTGAATACAAGTTTTTCTTGAGACTTGAGATCAATAACGGGTGGTAATACCGGGTTGAACGGACGTTGAACGATTTCGTTTGACGATCTAGCAGCCATGATTTCAACGCAGAGCAATTTGGGAATTTCTGAGTTTTAGGTTTGTGTGGGAAGTGATTATGTGTAAAAGTTGTGCAAAGTGAGTGAAGTGACTTATAAATAGTAACTAGCACACATACACAGAGAAAGCAAACATTGGGAGGGAGCGTGAGTAGTTTTAAAATTAATTTTAAATTGCATAACTGCATTTTCATCATTAACTGTTCTCTACCCATCAGGATCTAGACACGTGCAGGAGAGGCTTAATCAAGCTGACATGTGTACAAACAACTGTTGTACACTAACTAGTACTAAACGTTTCATTTCCGTTTAGTTCAGAGCCAAACTCATTTGTATCTTTCACCTCATCAGAATCTGTTACTTTTCAGAACCCGTTTTATTCAGAGCTTCCCAAAGGAGACTCTAAATTACCAGAGGTTCTGAAGGAGCTTCAGATGCTAAATCTAATTTACATCTCAGAGCTAATTTTCTTCAGAGATATAGTGCATGTTCAAATTCTTTTTAATAAAATCAAATCTTTCAATAGCTAAAGGCTTAGTAAATATATCAGCCCATTGATGTTCAGTATCAATGAATTGAATATCTATTGTTCCTTTTTGAACATGATCTCTTATAAAATGATGTTTTATTTCAATGTGTTTAGCTCTGGAATGCAAAATTGGGTTCTTAGATAAATGAATAGCAGCAGTATTGTCACAGTATAGTGGAATACTACTCTCAGCTATATTATAATCCTCTAACTGATATTTCATCCAGAGAAGCTGTGTGCAACATTTAGCAGCTGAGATGTATTCTGCTTCTGCTGTAGACAAAGCAATAGTTGTTTGTCTTTTACTGGCCCAAGATATGAGATTCTCACCAATAAATTGGCAGTTTCCACTAGTGGATTTTCTCTCTATCTTGTCTCCAGCATAGTCAGCATCACAGAATCCAACTAGCTTACTATCTAGGGATTTTTTATAAAGAAGTCCTAGATTAGTAGTTCCTTTCAGATATCTAAAGATCCTCTTAACTGCAGTTAAGTGAGGTTCTCTAGGATCTGACTGGAATCTTGCACACAAGCATACACTATATAAAATATCAGGTCTAGAAGCTGTTAGGTAGAGTAAAGAACCAATCATACCTCTATATAGCTTCTGATCCACTTTGCTTCCAATTTCTTCCTTACTTAGGCTGCTTGAAGGATGCATGGGTGTTGACATTATCTTACAGTCTTCAAGATTAAACTTCTTCAGAAGCTCTTTTGTATATTTGCTTTGATGAATGTAAGTGCCATCTTTTCCTTGATTAATTTGGATTCCAAGGAAGAACTTCAATTCACCCATCATACTCATCTCGAATTCATCCTGCATCAGCTTTGAAAAACTCTTGCACAAGGAAGCATTAGTAGAACCAAAAATAATATCATCAACGTATATTTGAATGATTAAGATATCTTTCTTAGATGTCTTTCTGAATAATGTATTGTCAATTTGACCTTTTTGAAAACCATTTTCTAAAAGGAAATTACTCAGTCTTTCATACCAAGCTCTTGGAGCTTGTTTGAGACCATAGAGTGATTTCTTAAGTTTATAAACATAATCAGGATTTTTCAAATCCTCAAAACCTGGGGGTTGTTTGACATATACTTCTTCAGAAATAACACCATTAAGAAAGGCGCTCTTAACATCCATTTGGTACAATGTGATTCCATTGTTAACAGCATATGAAAGAAGTAACCTGATTGCTTCCAGTCTTGCTACTGGAGCAAATGTTTCAGTGAAGTCTATACCTTCTTGCTGACTGTAGCCTTGTGCTACCAGTCTAGCTTTATTTCTTACCACTTCACCTTGTTCATTCATCTTGTTTCTAAATACCCACTTAGTTCCAATGATGTTCTTATGTGCTGGTCTTGGCACTAAATCCCATACATCATTTCTTTGAAACTGATTGAGCTCATCTTGCATAGCTACAATCCATCCATCGTCAGTAAGTGCTTCATCAACATTCTTTGGTTCTATCATTGAGATTAGTCCCAGAAGTGAATCAAGTTGTTGATAGTCTGATCTTGTCCTTCTTGGACTTTCTTTGTTTCCAAGAATTAGATCTTCTGGATGTGATGATCTATATTTGAACTTCCTTCTTGGAGCTTCATCAACATCAGCACTTGGTTGAGTGTCTTCTTCTGAAGTGTCATCATGTTCTTGTGATGCTTCTAATTGAGATGCTTCTTCAGCATCTTCTTCCAATACAGCTTCTGAAGCTTCAACAGCTTCTGATGCTTTTTCAGGTTCTGTATTGGTGTATTGGTATGGAACACCTGCATAACTATTATCTTGCTCTGACATTTTACTGTCAGGCTCTTTATCATCAAATCTAACATGTATAGATTCTTCCACTGTGTTAGTTTCAGAATTATACACTCTGTATGCCTTTGAGCGTTCAGAGTAACCTATAAAGATTCCCTTACAAGCTTTGGCATCAAATTTTCTTTTGTAGGCCTTGTTGTTTAGAATGTAACAAGTACATCCAAACTGATGAAAATAAGAAATATTGGGCTTTCTTCCTTTGAAAAGTTCATATGTTGTTATATTCAATAGAGGTCTAATATAGATTCTGTTTTGAATATAACAAGCTGTGTTTACAGCTTCTGCCCAGAAGTGCTTAGCAAGTTTTGTCTCATGCATCATGGTTCTTGCCATCTCTTGTAAAGACCTGTTCTTTCTCTCTACCACACCATTTTGTTGTGGTGTTCTAGGAGCAGAGAACTCATGGACAATGCCATGATCTTCACAAAAGGTTGCAAATGGTTCGTTTTCAAACTCACCACCATGGTCACTTCTTACCTTTAAGATTTTGAGACCTTTCTCGTTTTGCACTTGAGTGCAGAAGATGCTGAACACATCATATGCATCATCTTTTACTCTTAGAAACTTTACCCAAGTCCATCTACTGTAATCATCAACAATGACTAATCCATATTTCTTCCCATTGATTGAGGCAGTACTTACTGGACCAAACAAATCAATGTGAAGCAGTTCTAAAGGTCTTGAGGTGGAGACAACATTTTTAGGTTTAAAAGATGTTTTTGAAATCTTACCAATTTGACAAGGACCACACAGAGCATCTGAATGATAGTTGAGATTTGGTAAGCCTTTAACCAGGTTTAGTTTGCTAAGCTTAGAGATTAATCTCCAGTTAGCATGTCCTAAACGTTGGTGCCAGACCCATTTCTCATCATTAACAGATAAAAGACACACTATCTTTTGCTCTGTGAGTTCTGACAGATTGATTTTATAAACGTTGCCTTTCCTTAGACCTCTGAACACTATGGACTTGTCAGAATCTCTGATTACAGTACATGCTTCTTTATCAAATTTAACAACAAATCCACTATCACAAAATTGACTAATGCTAAGTAGATTGTGTTTAAGGCCATCAACTAACCAGACATTATTAATTGAAAGAGAAGAATTACCAACTGTACCAGTACCAGTGATCTTCCCTTTTTGATTGCCTCCAAATCCCACAGTACCTCCCTCTTTCAGAGTCAGGGTTTGGAACATACGCCTTTCTCCCGTCATATGTCGTGAGCAGCCACTGTCCAGGTACCAGCATTGCTGCTTTGGCCTTCTTGGTGTGCAGACCTGAAGCAAATATTATTTGAGATTTTGGTACCCATATCTTTATGGGTCCTTTTGTGTTAGTCTTTACAGGTCCAGGTGGTCTTTGTTTGAAAGACCTATCAGAGCCTCTAGAGTTAACCACCCTTGTTGAAAAGTTTTTGGGTTTAGTATAGCTCTTGAGCTTTGTTCTTGAATGTGTCAGAGCTTCTTTAGATTTAACATTAGCTTGAGGCTTAAAAATCTTAGGTTCTGAGGTTTTATCCTTCAGAGTCTTTGACTTTTGAGCCTCTGGCTTTGATGTTCTATTAGAGGCTGACTCATTTGGAACTTCTGATTGACTCTTTACAAAGACAACCTTAGGTTTTGATTTATCTATATTAGAGGACTTTGAAGATAATGGATTATCTTTAAAACGTGAGAATCCAAGACCTTCTCCTCTATTTCTACTTACATGATAAATCAAAGAGGCTATTTTACTTCTTTTCATTCCATTGATAAGGAATTCCTGAAGAGCAAATTCATGTTCTGGAGGAACCTTATCATCAAGAACATAATGAGTTTCCATAAATTCATTTCTTGATTTTAGAGACTCATTTTGTTCAATTATTTCATTTGCCTTTTCGGTCAGGTTGTTATAGGCCTTTTTAAGGACCTTACACTCACCTGCCTTTTTGGTTAAAAGTTTTAAGGCATCTTTTAAGGAATCTATTAATTCAGAACGAGAAAGTTTAGCAAGTACCTCATCTTCATCTTCTGAATCTGAGTCAGCTTCGTGCTCAGAGTTCTCTTGGTCAGAAGCGGTTGCCATCAAGGCTAGGTTTGCTTCTTCTTCCCCATCAGAATCTGATTCCTGATCCAAATCATCCCAAGTGGCAAGGAACCCCTTCTTGAGCTTACTTTTGTATCTTTCTTTGTTAGAGGTTCTCTTGGATGTTTTACTCAGGTTCTCTGGGCAGTCAGCAATGAAGTGTCCTGGTTTGTTGCACTTAAAGCATTTGTTTTGTTCTTCCTTTTTATCCTTAGAAGCACCAACCTTCTTGGAAGAACCTCCAAACTTACCAGCATACTTCTTGCTTCTCTTAGCCCATTGCGATACTCTTGCAGCCATCAGAACCATTTCTTCTTCTTCATCAGAGTCCATCTCGTGACCTTCTTCAGAAGCTTCTTCATCAGATACTATAACCTTCGCCTTCAGAGCCTTAGAGGAACTCTTGGTGCTCAGGGCTATCCCTTTTAGCTTCTTAGTCGATTCATCAGTCATAAGTTCCATCTCATGACTCTTTAGAGAACTAACCAAGCTTTCAAGAGACACAGTATCTAAATCCTTAGATTCCTGAAACGCTGTCACTTTTGGTCTCCACTTTGGCGGCAAGCTTCTGAGTACTTTCCTAACATGATCAGCCTCAGTATAGCTCTTATCTAAAACTTGAAGTCCAGAAACAAGAATTTGAAACCTAGAGAACATTGTCTCAATGTCCTCTCCGTCCTTCATTTTAAATAATTCATACTGATGTACTAACAAGTTGGCCTTAGCCTCCTTAACTTGTTTATTTCCTTCATATTTGGATTTAAGAGAATCCCAGATAGACTTAGCCGTTCTCTTATCTCCAATTTTCAAGTACTCATCATGAGAGATGGCATTTGTCATCATCCCTTTTACACTATGATGCTTCTTATACTCCAGCTTTTGAGTAGGTGTAAAAGCCTTTCTGTCTTTAGAGCTAACAACGCCTTCTAAGTCCATATTTTCAAAGTTCACTCCATCTTCTACCAAGTCCCACAGATCACAATCAATCGCCATGATGTGACTGTACATCTTGGTTTTCCAGAATGGATAACCAGTCTCAGTTCCATTGAAAAAGGGAATTTTGTCAGAAGACCTTCTGTCTTTAGAATTAGAATCATAGTCAAATGGAACTTCATTGAGATTCTTCTCAGCAGACATGTTTTTCCTCCCTGAATCTTAACTGTTTCATTGATAGGTGAGAGTTAGGCAACAGCCCAGCTCCTGATACCAATTGAAGGTGAAAAAACACAAGAAGGGGGGGTTGAATTGTGTTTTTAGAATTAAAACTTTTTCGAAATAAAACCAAGTTTGCAGCGGATAAAACACAAAATAAAAGAGGATGCTGAGAGAGAGAAAGAAAGACACAGAATTTATCCTGGTTCCCCTCACAAATCGAGAGTACTCCAGTCCCCTTGTTACTAACAAGAGATTTTCACTATAATCTACTTAAGATTACAAACTGCTCAAGCACACTTGCAAGAGACTTCTCCGATGCTCAAGTTTCACTAAACAAGAGACTTCTCAAATGCTCAAGTTAAACTTAACAAGAGACTTCTCAAACAAACTTAAGAATAAGAATGAATGTTAAGGAACACTTGATATACTATCAGAGGTGTTTACAAAATACAACTCAAATTGTTCTAAGACTTTGAATGACAGATAAAACGATAATGTCAGAATGCTTCAGAGTCTTAAACGTGGTGATAGAACAGTAACAGTAGTCATTTCTTCCATTTGAGTCTTCTATTTATACTTGGAAGAAGATGATGACCGTTGTAGAGAGCTTTGTGCCAGCTGGAATTTACTCGTACAATTGATAGCTGTATATTGCCTTCTTTGGTAAGGAATTCCAATTCCACTACCTAGCTATTCAATTTATCACTCATCCATTTTGAGTAATAATAGTACAATTGTACAATCCTCAAATACGCTCCACTTATGGATAAGGTTAACGTTGTACCAACGAATATTCCTTCCTGTAGATGTGACAGAACCTTGAAGTAGGTAGTTCTTCAATCATTGAATCTGATTCTGTCAGTTCTTGAGTGATGTAAATTCTTTTTGCTTCTGATGCTGTTGCCATAGCTTCTTGAGGTCTTTTAGCTTCTGAGTCCTTCAGAGCCTTGTTTTATCCTCAGAGTCACTTTCTTCAGCATTCAAAATTCAAGCTTCTGACGAACAGTGTCGTGCTTTCAGAGCTTGTTTTGACTGGCTTCTCTGCTACTATTCATAGTGCTTCTGAATGAATTTTAACTTGTAATTCTGCACACTAGAATAATCATTAGTAATACCAATTGTAATTTTAATACTTTGTTATCATCAAAACTATTTAAAAAACTTAGAGGTTCATGTCAGACCCACTTTGTTCCAACAGAGTGGACGTTGCAACAGTAGGGGCAAATCCTTTAATTGGTTCCCCGTTGTCAAAAGTGGTGTGGCCTTCATTCGGTTCATCATCCGGATATACTTCTGCAGCTGCTCAAGTCACCCAAGAGCCAATGGGTACCAACACTGAATTCATGGTTGGCCAGCGAAGAACTCATCAGGTTCAACCCAAGTTCGCTCATCAAGATGATAACTTTAAGGGAAAGTCTGTTGTATCCCCGAGTGAGGAGACTCGTCAAAGGCTTAAGGCAATAGAGGACAAGCTAAGGATGATGGAATCATTCTTGCCCAACAATGTCTGCCCACCTCACTCTCACTCTCGCTCAACGGTGCCTGCTCGCACCCCATGCTTCAAGCATCAGTATTCAGCAGTTGTTCATCACCAACAACCTCAGGGGCACACTTTCCAAATGCCAGTGAATCCTGTGCCACAAAGGGCTCAGCAGCGAGTTAAAAAGGTCTTTGATCCGATTCTCGTATCATATGGAGAGCTGCTTCCCTATTTGGTGAACAATGGGATGGTGGTGCCAATAGCTTCGTTACCAAGGAATCCACCTTTCCCTGCTTGGTATGACCCTAAGGCCAAATGTGCATACCATGCTGATGCCGAAGGTCACTCTACGGACAATTGTAGGGCATTCAAAAACAAGGTTCAAGAGCTCATTGAGCAGAAACTGTTAACTTTTCAAGAGGGAGAGCCCAACTGTGAAGGATAGTCTGTTGTCCGGTCGTGCAGACCCATCTGTGGTGCTAGTTGAAGAGTTCAAGGATTGAATCAAACCATGAAACTATCTTTAGGCTGTCCTGTTTTAATTTCCTTGTTTGTTAAGTTTTATTAGCATTTTAACTTTGTTTGTTTGCAATAGTAATCTTAATGAAATAATAATGCATGTTTTGAATTCATTCTTTCATGTCCATTCAATTTTCTCTCTTCTACTTCACAAAAGCAAAAAAATATATATCAATACTTCTCATTTCATTTCTTTCTTTATCATTTCTGTTTGAACGAAGATTGGAGAGAGGATGATGAAAAACGAAATAACCAAGTTGCTACAGTATGCTTTCGGATAAAACTTTACTGATGATGTAAGGCATTGTTTCAAATCCCAAATACCGAAGAGATAAGGAAGATAATCCGTAGTCACCCCCTTTGAGCCTAGAAGTTGGTGTTTCTTTCTATACGAAAAAACCCGCGATCTTAACCTGGGGTAGGGTAGTGTTCAATTAATTCGACCATGCGTTCGAGTTTCAAGAGAAAAACAAAAAAAATCAATAAGGTGTTCCTCATCACTCATTACCAAGGCAGTCACAATTCGCAAAACAAGATACAAAAAAAGAAGAAAGAGCCCGCTAAGTCAAAACTTCAAAATGGCTTAGGCAAAAAATTAGGGTATCCCGCTAGACTAAAAACACAAAAGTGTAGTCTAGGCAAAAGTTAGGGATTGAAAAAAAAATGCAAAAAGCGAATGTCACCAAGATTCACGACAAAACAAAATCATGTGACCAAAACAAAAAGGCCAATGTGACTGCCATACCAAAAGGGACACACATCCTTGGTTCCCGAGCCATCATAACCTCACCATCAAAATTCAAAAAAAAAAAAAAAATCAAACTCTTGGGACTTGAATTCGTGAGTTGAGTTAATTGAACGTAGGGCTGAAGATCATCACGAAGAATGGGGTGGGTTAAAATTAAACTTTGAGCCTTATGTCCTTTTATTCAGAAACTGTGAACCAGACCACGTTACAACCCTCAAAAGACCTAATTGAAGCAAGGTTTATGTTTGAAAGCATACGGTAGCAAGGTTGCGTTAACCTGACTCCCAAAAATCTTTTGTTAATATCATACTCTCACACCATCTTCCAAAAAATACATCCAATGTACATAAATACCATCTCAATTTCAATTTCAAAACTTGCATTAAAATTGCATTAGAATTACTATTTCAAACAAACAGGTTTATCTGCAAGTCAGTACTTGACGATAAGGAAGTTCCAACTTTGAGCTGTTACCGAGCAATCAAGAAGAACCTTGGACTAATCTGGGGCAACTATCTCGGGACTTCATTTAATCATGGGGCACATCCCTTAGAAAGGTCATTCAGCATGGACATAGTGCCTTAAGATCACATCATGTAAAGCGGTATCGAAACCCAGGTGTCAATGACCTAGCAAATCAGTTCAGGACACTCATGTTTATGGGCAAATCACCTTGGGAATTCACCCAATCAAACATGTTTCAAGAATGGGTCAATCCAGGGTCAAACCACTCAGAGAGGGAGAGCCAATATCGGTAAGTTGGCCAAAAGTCAAGGAAAAGAGGCAAAACAATTCAAATGCCCAACAGATTGCGGCAAAACAATATACACAGGGGCATGTTCATCTTCAAGCTACTCAAGCAAAGACTGGTAAATATCTGCAACCATTAAGTCCGGAACTGGTGTCGGGGATCAACATCAGACCATCACTCCACAAAAAGCCTTGATACCATAAACACTCATCACCCACCATAGGAGCATTAATCATCGTCATGCATTAATCATGTCATTTCACTCATGAAAATCATCAGCATGCATTAATCATGTCATTTTACTCATGTAAATCATCGTCATGCATTAATCATGTCATTTCACTCATGAAAATCATCAGCATGCATTAATCATGTCATTTTACTTATGTAAATCATCACCAATGATTAATCATGTCATTTCATTCCAATATCTGGTATGCCCCATACCACAAATCCAATAACCTCATAACCAAGAAGCCAAATCAAACATCCACAATCAAGAACCTAACCTTGCATTGACAAAGTCGAAGTCCAATCATTATTGGCACACCTTCAAAGTCCAATCGTTATTGGCAAACACCTTCGAAGTCCAATCATTATTGGCACCCACTCAAAGTCCAATCATTATTGGCAAACCCACTCAAAGTCCAATCATTATTGGCACACCCTCAAAGTCCAATCATTATTGGCGAACCCCCTCAAAGTCCAATCATTATTGGCAAACCAACTCAAAGTCCAATCATTATTGGCACACCTTCAAAGTCCAATCATTATTGGCAAACACCTTTAAAATCCAATAATTATTGGCAAAGACCCTCAAAGTCCAATCACTATTGGCACACCCTCAAAGTCCAATGATTATTGGCACACCCTCAAAGTCCAATCATTATTGGCAGACCCTCAAAGTCCAATCATTATTGGCACACCCTCAAAGTCCAATCATTATTGGCAGACCCTCAAAGTCCAATCATTATTGACACACCCTCAAAGTCCAATCATTATTGGCACACCTTCAAAGTCCAATCATTATTGGCAGACCCTCAAAGTCCAATCATTATTGGCACCTCCTCAAAATCCAATATTCATGGGAACCCAAAAAAAAAAACCCAGTGTTCATTAACACCCATGTTGAAACTCGACTTCCAATAGCACACAGTCATTTCATGTCATCATATACATTAATCATGCATGTCATTTCATGCATAAACAATCATGGTAAACATGCATTCATAAAACAGGTTTAAAGGTAACTCCTCGCATAATACAACTTTTGGTCACTTAATCACAAGAAGGGCAGTTGGCCCTTTCACTCAGAAATTCGGTTGGTAAAACCGTCTCCTCAGCAAAATTAGTTAATTAACTGTGTTCACAGCAAACTTATCAAGAAAAGACCGGGCATCCGCTTCTTCCCCAGTGAATTGCAAATTTTCTGAAAAAAAAATTTCTTCTACAAGATAATCACAACAGCTTATATAAGCACATCATCACAGCAACTTCTGATTGAGTTTCAGTGCAAGTGGATAGATAAGGTTTACTCAACTCCACTGATGACCGCAAAAGTATCTACAACTCTGTCCGGTTCCTCAACAGGAATGACAACATTTGTCCGGTTCCCCAATAGGAATGACAATAGTTTGTCCGGTTCCCCAATAGGAATGACAACAAATATATTCAACTTTGTCCGGTTCCTCAATAGGAATGACAACAGATATCTTCAACTTTGTCTGGTTCCCCAACAGAAATGACAGCAGCTTGTCCGGTTCCCCAATAGGAATGACAGCAGATATCTTCAACCTTGTCCGGTTCCCCAACAGGAATGACAACAGCTTGTCCGGTTCCCCAAGAGGAATGACAGCAGATATCTTCAACTTTGTCCGGTTCCTCAACAGGAATGACAACCTTTGTCGGTTCCTCAATAGGAATGACAACAAGTATCTTCAACTTTGTCCGGTTCCCCAACAGGAATGACAGCAGCTTGTCCGGTTCCCCAATAGGAATGACAAAAGATATATTCAACTTTGTCCGGTTCCTCAAACAGGAATGACAACAATTTGTCCGGTTCCTCAATAGGAATGACAACAAGTATCTTCAACTTTGTCCGGTTTCTCAAACAGGAATGACAACATTTGTCCGGTTCCCCAATAGGAATGACAACAAATATATTCATCTTTGTCCGGTTCCTCAACAGGAATGACATCATTTGTCCGATTCACCAACAAGAATGACATCAATTAGTCCGGTTCCCCAAAAGGAATGACAACAGGTATACTCGTTCCTCTCATCATTATCATTCATGCTTCTGCAAAATTAGGGCATTCTATATTTAATTACCTTTTACCAAAAGAATACGAATACTGAGGTCATTTGCATTCTTAAGGTTCAAGCTAATTAAATAGGGGCAGCTGTCATACCCTAATTTTGCCCCATTTCATTTTCACATTTTTTTCCATCCAGCCATTATTTTGCATTTTTTAGAAAAGTCAACTTTTGCAAAACAGTTTTCTTTGCATAATTTGCATGACATGATTTATTTACCCTTTTGCCCTTATCTCTTTTAATTAATTACTTTTTTTCATTTATTTTGATTTTGTTACTTGTAATCCAAGAAACCTCATTTCATTATCAAATGCACTCCATTTTTCAATTCAAATCCAATTATATTTCATTCTCACTTCATTTCAAAATTATTGCATCATTTAAAAATTCAAAATTGCATTGTTGCATAATGCGTAATTATTTATTTTTTTGGTCCAAACACACTTTTTTGTTAGCCCAAATCCAAACAACAAAAATCATCAAAAAATGACACCACATCATCACCTCACTAGAAGCTTTAATTCTCCTCCACCTCACCACAAAAAAATGCTAACCAAAGCACAATCAAAAACCTCATAAAAATATCCCAAATCAATTTCTCTAAAATGCCTTTTCTTCTTCACCAATCCATCATCCACCTTACCCTAATTCCCATCTATAAATAAGCCTCATCATACCAAGGCAAAAGGTTCCAATTTTCACTCACAAAACCCCCATTCCCGTGCACTATTCATCACCACCCAAAAAAACCCAAATCTCAAACTATCACTCAAAACTCGAAAATTCTTAAGCAAACGCATTCCATTCACTTCCAGTAGTTGAAATCCATAAGAAACAGCAAGAAAAACAACTCATAAACGCCATAACCGCAGCTCTCAAAACTTGAAAAATCAAGGTAATTGCTAGGACGTTTCAGAGCTCCATTTCAGTTCATTTCTGTTGGATTGTGATCGTTTAAACGTAAGGAAGCTTTTCTGTTAATTAATTTTACATTTCTGTGCTTATTTTGAGTTTTTGAGTTCGAACTTGTCGTTCAATTTTCTCTCTGTATGAGCATCCATTGAGAAATCTAATGTTAGATTCATGATCAGTGCGACAAAACGAACAAAACAGTATACTCATTCGTGAAAATCGAGGTCCGTTTGGACCTCCGGTGGTTGAACCACCGTGACCTTGTTTCCGCTCGTGCTAGAGGAAGAAGATGAAGTCTTCTTCTTTGACTTTCATCATCTTTGCCACGTGGCAGAATCTGGTTGGTCTTGGATTTTTAAATCCTGGCCACCAGATGGATCATAGGGTCGTGATTTAAAATGCTTACCATGTACCCTGTTTGTATGCAACACTAGATCTTTTTTATTTGACTTTTATTTTTTTTGTTTGACTGGGTTTTGTTGGGCCGGACTGCTATTCACACCCATCTTTCTTTACTTTCTGCACCCCCCCTGAACTTAACTTTAATTAATTTTTCAGCTTATTTTCAAAAGCACTTAAGTGGTTAATAGCTTATTTAAGCTACTTTAATCACTTTGTTATGCTTAAATCTTTGTTTCCAATTATTTTAGCATTATATTAGCTTTTTAGCTTATTTTCTAGCTTTTTAGCTTATTTTCTAGCTTTTTAGCTTATTATCATAAGCACTTATTTGGTGCTTAAACTTTTTAGCTTACTGGACCATTTTGTTATGCTTAGATCATGTTTGATCTCTGATTGTCTCATTTGAGCTTTTATTTTTGCTTTCTAGCATTTAGCTTAGCTTTTTAGCTTATTTAATCACTTTTTGGCTTATCTTCATAAGCACTTATTTGGTGCTTAAGCTTTTTAGCTTACTGGACCATTTTGTTATGCTTAGATCATGTTTGATCTCTGGTTGTCTCACTTAAGCTTTTATCTTTGCTTTCTAGCATTTATTTTAGCTTTTAGCTTATTTAATCACTTTTTAGCTTATTTTCATAAGCACTTATTTGGTGCTTAAGCTTTTTAGCTTACTGGACCATTTTGCTTTGCTTAAATTATGTTTGACTTCAGATCTTGCTTTTGCTTCTCTTAGCTTATTATTTAATCTCTTTTCTAGTGTGTAGCTTATTTATTTAAGTGCTTAATTATAATTAATTGCTTATTTCTATTTTTATTCATCCATTTTTATGCTTGTCCTCAGCTCTTTAGCTTCACCCCAATTCATTCTAACTCATCTCATTTACTTTGATTTAATTTTGCATTGTTATGTTTAATTAATTCGTTGTACGCTACTTTTAGTTTATGCGTTTTTATTTAATTATGCATCATATCTATTCACTTTTGTTGCATTCATGCACTTTATTTACCTAATTGCATTCATGCATATTTATCATTATTTATTCATCTGATTAGAGCATACAAGCGTCGTTGTATCAGCGAAATACGAAATAAACTTACCCGTTAAAATCAACCAACCACACAAACTTTTTTATCAGAACTACGTGAGTTTTGAATTTCCCATTGCACCAGGGAATACGTAGGAGCGGGCTCCTACAACCGTCAAACTCAATAAATAAAAAACTTTTTCTGTTTTAATTGGAAATGAAGTAGAAACTAGCTAGCGATAGAGCATATTAATTCGAAACCGTGCAGACAAACTCTAACCTTTAAATGGTTCCCATCGAGTACGATGGATGCGAGGGGTGCTAACACCTTCCCCTCGCGTAACCAACTCCCGAACCCGCCATGGTTCTTTAACCATGTCAACCTCAAGGTTTTTTTCGATATTTTCCTTTCCCTCTCTTTGGGATAAATAAAAATCGGTGGCGACTTCATTGCATTACATGGAATTTTCCAGCCCGCTACACATTTGAGTGACTGAGATTTTTTATTTTAGTTTTTTTAGAATTGATGTTAAAATAATTTAAAAGTAACAACTTTACTGATAAGCAATAACAAAGTAGTAGTTGAATTTATTAACTCATTTATTGGAAAGAAATAGGCTAAATCTAATTTTATTCATACAAATCTTGATGTTTTGATGTTTTTGAATAATTTGAATAACTTATTTGGTATTTTTTATGTTTAATTATTTGTTTTAACAATATACTTCTATTATTTTATTTATATAATTATATTAAAAAAATATTTATTGACGTACCCGTACCTTGATTTTTCTAAAAATGTCGTACCTCGTACCAGTACCGATACATAGATAGGTCTTGTTTGATAATATTATTATGGACAATGCATTTAATACATTAATAATACCAATTGCTATATATTTTTTTAGAGTTAGGATCAAATGACACCAAGGTGTCAAATTAAATTTGACACCAAATCCTAACCATCTATTATAATTCAATCAAAGGTGAAGAATTACTTAGTGTACCTAGTCTTTTATTTCCTTTTTTGGAAAAGTAAAACAAATCTTTTTTATGATTGCCATATCATACCTTACCAAACCTTCCATCTATTGCAACCCATTAATCTTGGCCTTCTTTTGGAGATTGGAACAATGGAACTCATCGATTTTTCATGTAATAGTAAGTTATATTATGATGGTGCTTGTGTCATGGATCTTCATGAGACAATTGTTTTATAATGAAAAAGTTTTTTATTGACAAATTATAATGAAAAAGTTGAAAAACAAGTATATATGACATGCAATCAAGATAAAGCTCTTACAATTCATTGTATTTGTTCCTGGTGCAGAAATTAATATTTATAAAATTGTAAAAATGGGATATTTGGTTCATCAAGTTCCACAAGAAAATTAGTCAAAAAAAAAAATTCCACAAAGAAAAGTGATCGGAAAAAGGATCGATCGATTATTATTAAAACAAAAAGACATCAAATTAATAAAAAAAATGGTTGCAATGAAGCTTAAGGAGATTAAAAAAGTTGGAAAAAAAGATTTGTTTTGCTCTTATGGTATGATATGGTAATTAAGGAAAAATATTTGTTTTGCTTTTTCAAAAAAGGAAATAGAGACTAGGTACACCAAGTAATTTTTGGCCTTAGATTAAATTATTATAGATGGTTAGGATTTGGTGTCAAATTTAATTTGACACCTTGGTGTCATTTGATCATAACTCATTTTTTTATGCTTTTACTTGTTCATTATTTAACTTTTGCCTAATTAAAATTATGCAGTTCATATGAACTTAACTCAATTAGTAGGAACATCACATCATATTTACAGGAATCAGGTTCGAACTGTATACACTACACCTATTCACCTTAATAGTGAAATTTTAACCACTAGACTACTTGACAAAATTATACAGTTTTCGTGTGATTGAAGAACACAAACCACCCTCCTTATGGACTTTATTTTAATCATTTAGCTTCCATTTAATTTTGTACTCTTCCAAAGATAGTAAAATTTGTTCATGCAAAGTTTATTTGTTGTTTACACAAGATTTGGTGTCCCAATTGAGTTATCTTGTTAGTTCGATCTTGAGTTTCTTTGATCAATGAGAGTGATGCCAGTGGCTAGAGTTATTTTTGGCGGAACAAAATCAGTTCAAAGATGACACTGTTATTCTGTTAATGCTTTGTTACATGAATAAAGTGCTAGCTTATTTAAAATAAATGCTTTGACTAAACAATGAGTGGTGAGCGTTGGTTATAAGCCAAAACCTTGTATTTGTTTTTTTTAATATATACTCACTCCGGTTTTATATATAAAAAACAAATGACTTTTTAGATACATTGATTAATTAATGTATCCAGTCTAGAATATAGACCAAATACATTAATTTTTCAATGTATCTAAAAAGTCACTTGTCTCTTATATATAAGACCGGAGGGAGTATATCCATATATCTTGGACAATATAAAAATGAAAGTGATATACCATTGACAGACCATCACCGACTTGCCGTCAAAAACAATTTCTATACCATTGTTGGAAGCGGCAACAATTTCTCGCTTGAGAACCCCTCCACTCCATGTTCTTTTCTTCAACATTTTGGAACAACAGAGTTTGGATCCTCTCCTGTGTGTTGTCTACTGTGATTCCTCTTGTCCACAATTTCAGCCGTTGGATTAATCTGACCGTTTTGAAGGAAACACGCAAAAAATAACAAAGCTTATTTTCGATTTTCACGAAACGCTTCCTATGCCTCACTCACTCATTCTCATCGTTTGCTACAAAACCCTCTCTCTTTGCTCTCAAATCTAATTTCTCTTGAGTCTTGACTCTGTTATCATCCTCTGTGCACATATGGAGGGAAGTTTAGAAATTTCCCAAAGATTTTCAATTCATTATATTTTGCAGATTCTGAAAGAACGAGCATAAAAAATTAGGTCTCAAGAAAATTTGAAACAATTATAATTGATATTTTTATCAACAATTATTATAGCATAATTTGAAACAAAAAATTGTTCTCAGAAAAATAAATAAAACAAGGTAGGAAAACCATTAATTGTCCGATAGGGTTTTGCTTAGAATGTAATTAGTTCTTCCTCGGAAAGCATCTGGATCCCGAAGCCCATGCCGTCGCCTCTGTGAACTCGCCGCCGCCGCCGCCGCCGCCGCCGCCGCCGCAAAACGTGGATTCGAAGATTGTGTGAGATTTTCTATCCATGTCAGTTTCTTTACTATTTTTCTCTCAGTCGTCTGATAAATCCAAGAGCTGCAGATAGCACAGTAGAGAAAACAGGAGGAAATAAAACCGGAGAGGATCCAGATCCATAATGACTTTGGGAAACAAAACGTGAAAGTCAGAATCGCTTCAGGCAAACGCAGAATTTGGAATAAAATCGATTTACATTGACGCCAAGCCAAACATAAAGAAATTCACCACCTATTTCCTATGCTTCACACTCTCCACACTGTGTCTTCAGGGCACACACCCACTTCATTCTTCAAATTCAAACCTTCAATTGCCTTTCACATGGACCAACCTCATCTTCTATCTTTCAAGCCAAAACACTCTCATCAAACCCACCTCACTTCTCAACCATCATCACAACAACAACAACAACACTCTGCAAATGCCGTTTCTCCAAGGTTCAATTTTGCATTTTTATTAATTGGGTTTGTTTTATATTTGTTTTTAGAAAAACCCTTTTTAGCTTTTGTATTCAAGGTTGATTTTTTTTTTTTTTTTGCATTTTTATTAATGGGTTTGTTTAAAACTTGTTTTCAGAACAACCCTTTTTAGTTTTTTTATTCTACTTATCATATATCAATGTAATGATATTTATAGTCTTAATGTTGTTTGTGTAGGAATGAAGAATCATGTGTTCATGGACCATCTGAAACTATTGTTGGTGTTTTAGGTGGAGGTCAACTTGGTCGCATGCTTTGTCAAGCTGCTTCTGAGATGGCTATTAAGGTTATTGTTTTAGATCCTCAAGAGAATTGTCCGGCTAGTTCTTTGGCCTATCAACATATGGTTGGAAGCTTTGATGATAGCACCACAGTACAAGAATTTGCAAAGAGGTTCATGCTTTTTTTGTTTGTAATACATGTTACTTTGAATTATGTATGCGTCGCTTATTCGAAATAATGCGTGTGTGTTGGTTTGAAATGGTGTTCAGGTGTGGAGTTTTAACATTTGAAATTGAACATGTTGATGCTGCTACACTGGAAAAACTTGAGAAACAAGGAGTTGACTGCCAACCAAAAGCCTCTACTGTACGGATTATTCAGGTACTATATCGGTGGAGTTTTTCGGTTTTTTACTTGTGTAGTTAGCTGAGAAAATGAACAACTTGATGTTTGTTTATTTAGCCTTTATAGTGAAATCAATTTGCACCGTGCATAGACTTTCTAGTTTTAATATTTTTTTAAGGTAAGAATAATTAAGATGTCGGACTCTGAATCATTTCCTTGATATATGACTATTCAACATATTACAGGATAAGTATCAGCAGAAGGTTCACTTCTCTCAGCATGACATTCCACTTCCTGAATTTACGCGGGTTTGTACCGTTTTTCTCATTTGCAATAGTGTATTTTGAAAATTCATCTTTATGATTCTAAATGAATGCTTGAAAAATATGTTGAACAGATAGATGATCTTGAAGGTGCTAAGAAAGTAGGGGAACGTTTTGGCTATCCTCTTATGATCAAGAGTAGGAGATTAGCTTATGACGGACGGGGAAATGCGGTTGCAAAAAGTGAAGAAGAACTACCTTATGCTGTGGATGGTAATTAGTTTTTAACAAATGTATGTTTATTCTTTCTTTGAAAAAGTGAGAACCGGAAAAACTTATCTTCAAGTTCATTCTTGTTGTCTTTCATTAGCCCAAAGTAGCAGAAAAGGCCTTCTGTCTGTTTGATATGTGCAAGTTAGTTATAATTTTTTCTTCTTTAACTTCCCCCCAAACTATGCAGCTCTTGGAGGATTCGTTCGTGGTTTATATGCTGAAAAATGGGCACCTTTTGTTAAGGTCAGTATCTAAATCACATCGTCGATTGCTGATGGTGATTTTCTAGTTCATGATTCACAAATTGTATGATGTAAAACAATATTTCTGCCGTTAAGCCAAGACATTTTGAATTTATGTGTTGTGACCAATTTATTAAGTTTTGTAAAACAATTGTTTCTACTAAAAGACTAATAGTGAATTAGTGATGACTATAGTTCTCAATCAGATAACCGTGCCTTCTTTTTTATCCTTTAAGCTCTAGTGTTTGCCTCCTATTATAGTTTGTCTTTAAACAAACTAGTGGGCCAAACGGGCGCGTTCTGTGCCCGTTTGTGTGATTTCACTTTTTCAAACTTTTAATGATAATGACATATTTGTGTCGAGCCGTGTCGTATTAGGTGTCCTCTAGCTGTCTCAATGCTTCATATAGGTTTTAAGAGAGACTAAAAAATTCATAAAATTAGAGACATAAACTATAAATATAAGTAATAGGGGAAAAGGAAAAAAATAATTGAAAAAGGATAAGTAATTGATTAATAACTTGGGAATCATTACACAATGTAAGTGCAAATTTTTATAAGAAAACTAATTAAAAGATGAAGTATGGCTGATATGTATTCCCTCCTTAATTCAGGACTATTAGAACCTTTTACATGCGCTCAAGATTACCACCACTTTCTTCCCTTTTCTCATCTTTGGTTTGCAGTGAAGTAAGACCAGAACTACGTTGGAAACGCTGCTTTGATCAAAATTGGAAAACACATTGTTCTTGATTAAACAAACTAACAATGAATCTAAAGTTGAACTACCAAAAAGCAGATGAGGCGTGAAATCAACACTCTCAACAACAAAAATAATAAAATATAAGATGACCAAACAAACATATATATCAAGAAACTGTAAGCAAAGAGAGAAATATATATATATATATATATATATATATATATATATATATATATATATATATATATTCGTTTACTTTTAAGCATTTTAAATCCTTTGTGCTTTCACTTACAGATATATATTGGTGTATCTATGAATCGAAAATGAAAAATAATGATCAATAATGAAATGAAATTATAAGAAGATAATGAAGTGATGTAAATTCCAAACTTTATTCCATGTTGAGAAGTAGATGACCGAGGGAATCATGAGAAAATTATTAAAGGTAATGGATTGAAAAAGTGGATAATAATGGGGAGAAATGGTAGAAGATATGAGTGCAGCTTCTAAAGGATGTGTTTTAGAAGCAATGTTTAAGAGAATAATCTATTGCGCAGCATCTGCAAGTTTGTCGATAATGAAACTTTGCAAAATAAATTATGGCATTACAGTTACACTGTGTTCTTTAGGAAAAATTACAACATGTGAAATTAAGAAGGGTATTGTGGTATTTATGTTGGTTCTGGAAGTTAAGAAGGGTATTGTGGTATTTAAAAGAAAGGCTACACCAAAAGTGAGTTTTCCCTTTATTTATTAGTATAGATATAAATTATTTTAGGATGTAACTTATTTAAATGCTATAATACCATGCTTGCACCACTTGCTGAATGCTCTCACGATTAAATTTCCTCGGCCCCAAAGAATCTTAATTACATTTCCTAGTACTTTCATGCAACTTGCTTATTTTAAAGCATGCGTTTTTACTCAAAAAGATGTTTCCTGTCTGTAAAAAAATAAATCCAAATTTGTTCATGTTCTTAAATGATTTGATGTATTTTCTTGCATTTTTGCTCTTAAATTAATGGCAGGAACTAGCTGTCATTGTGGCGAGAGGGAGAGACAATACAATTTCATGCTATCCAGTAGTTGAAACTATTCACAGGTACATGTTATTAACATGGAGTACTAAAAAAAACAGAGAATCAAAATCAAAACTTAGATTGGAGTAAATTAATCGGTAATGTACCATTTTAGCTTCCTTAACATCTGCTGAAGGATTTATTTTTTTATTCTAGGGACAACATATGTCACATAGTTAAGGCTCCAGCAAATGTAAAATGGAAGATTAGGGAGCGTGCCACTGAAGTTGCTTTCAATGCTGTTAACTCTTTAGAAGGTGCTGGTGTATTTGCTGTTGAGTTATTCTTGACTGCGGACGGACAGGTTGTGGATTTATTTCTTCATCAACTCTGGACTTGTCTCATTATTTTATTATTATAGAATTCTACATTAGCTTCTTTATTTTCTACCAATAAATTTTATGCTCCCGTAAATACATTATGTGGTTTGTTAATCCAACCAATGACATCGATTGTGCTTGTGTTTCTCGACAGATTTTATTAAATGAAGTCGCACCTAGACCTCACAATAGTGGGCACCACACTATTGAATCTTGCTACACCTCACAATATGAGCAACATTTGCGGGCTGTTGTTGGTCTTCCTCTTGGCGATCCATCAATGAAAACTCCAGCTGCTATCATGTACAATATATTAGGTGAAGAAGAGGTATTATTAGCATATAAATTTTATCCAGTTTCCTTTCCGTTTTACCTTCACTGTTGTAAATTTAATAAAGGTTTGGATTTCTCCTATCCCTGTAAGTGACGCTATTATGTTAACTTGGGATTATTTATGTTTCATCATCATCACTAGGTGCATCATTGGAAGGGAGTGTTACAATTATGAATACACTCTTTATTATCATTATTATATGCTGAAAATGTTAGAAATAAATGAATAGTAGTTTAGTTAATTTTGTTATATTCATGTTAAGATGATAACACAGTAGGCAATTAAACGTGCTTGTTAGAATGTATGAACATCAAATTAGATGTAAAATCTTCGTGCAAGAACCCAAAGGAAAATGGTCGACTTTTTTCTTTCTTTCCTGTTTTCTTTTCGTTAATAGTGGATGATAGTTATATTCTGAAAAGCTATCGAGTGCTTTGAATAAAATCATTCTATGCTGTTGTAATTTAAGACTCTAGTCCATCTAATCTTCTTAATGATTTTAGGGGGAGCTTGGTTTTCAATTGGCTCATCAATTGATGAAGAGGGCATTGACCATCCCTGGTGCTTCTGTTCATTGGTACGATAAGCCAGGTAAACTTCCGGTTAAGCAGCAATTTTAGATTGCTTTGTTCTCTTTGATTTGTTGCTGTTTGATAACCTGTATGCTAAGTATATAACACCATTGCCATGAAAATGTGTCAGAGATGAGAAAACAACGGAAGATGGGCCATATAACAATTGTTGGGTCTTCCCTAAGCAATCTTGAAGGCAATCTTGCAACAATAATAGAAGAGAAAGCATCAGATGACAAGACTGCAGGTTCTTGACACAATCTTCTCTTCTATTCACTCATATTTTATCTTTGTTGTTATTGATTATATGCAACTTATGTTACTAGAGTTTTTGTAGTTAAAATCTTGTTATTCCTACGCGTAATTATCTTTTCTTTTGTTTATTGAAATGTAGTTGCTCCACGTGTGGGGATCATAATGGGCTCTGATTCAGATTTGCCTGTTATGAAAAGTGCTGCTGAGATCTTGGAGATGTTTGGTGTGCCTCATGAGGTAAGATTGTTGAAATTTATCATAGGGTGGGGACTGTCCTGTGACATGTTGTTTATCCTAACCTAGACGTACACATCAAATTTCAGGTAAGAATAGTTTCAGCACATCGGACTCCGGAACTGATGTTTTCTTATGCCTCGTCTGCTCATGAACGAGGCATACAAGTTATTATTGCTGGTGCTGGTGGTGCAGCTCACCTGCCTGGTAAATTACTTCAATTGTGCTTGGTATAATTTCTGCAAAGATCACCAGTCTTATTGGCATTAATTGTTGATTAAGCTTTCAAATCTCAGGTATGGTGGCTGCTATTACTCCGTTACCTGTAGTCGGTGTTCCTGTGCGTGGTTCTTCCCTGGATGGAGTTGATTCACTCTTGTCGATTGTCCAGGTACAGTTTTCACAGATATACATATTCGATACTTATTTTGTGTGCTTAGCATAATTGCTTTTTCTAGTGAAGATAATATAAGTATTCTGTTGTGAATCTGATATTATTGTTTCTTTTTAGTTTTACTATCAATATTGTTTTGAATCAGGATTCCTTGTGACCGAAGGATTTTATTTTCGTCTTTTGTTGGTTGACAAAAGGACTATAAATGAAATTTGTATTACGATTCCTTCTAAAAATTATATCTATCTATATTTCAAAGTCTCTTCCATTATCTAGAACTTGGCCTCACTAAGTTAGAAGTCTGATAGTTTTATGAATGTTAGTATTTTGGAAGATATTGTATGTACATGAGACATAAATGTTTTCTTTGAAAAAATCCATGCCTGTGTTTTCAAAAACAGTTTCAAGGATTTAGCTATTGATGAATTTGGCAATGCCTGATTCCTGAAGTACTTGAGAAAGGCAGTTATCCTACATTTTAAAGGCAGTTTGTCAATCATTACAGTTAACCTACCATTTTAAAGGCAGATTTTCAATCATAACACTTATTAAATGCTGAAAACCGACCGCCAACACTTATCTCCGTGTTTCCTTTGCACCCCTTTTCGTACACAGTTTTTTCCCTAGTTAATGGTGCATATATATATATATATTCACATTTCTTATGACAGTATTCTCTTGCACTTCTATGAATCAGCCTCATTGGATAATATAGCTACTTTAGGTTTCCTTGTTTCTTTTCAAAACTGCCCTTGTTTTGCCTTGCACTATTTATGTGCATTCTTTGAGCAAGTGATTACATGACATAAATGAACCAAAGTGAAATCATTGCCAGATAGACTTATAAAATATTCTAGCAGACTAATCATGATTATGTTGATTATGTCTACTATAGGAATAGCCGAATAGGAACCTTCCCAATTACTTAAGTTTATACATTGCGTTACATGCAGCCGTTTCTTACAAACGAATATGATTGTTGTGTGTGCAGATGCCAAAAGGTGTCCCAGTTGCCACTGTTGCAGTTAACAATGCAACTAATGCTGGGCTGTTGGCAGTAAGAATGTTAGGTGTTGCCGATGATAATCTCTTGTCAAGGTTTGCCCCTCTCTTCCTCTATAATTTGCGATGTAAAATTTGTATACTTTACAAAAAGAAATTGAAGAATTATCTCGTTTTCCACTTATGTTGACGTGACATTTACAACGTGCAGGATGAGCCAATATCAAGAGGACCAAAAAGAAAGCGTCTTAAAGAAAGGAGATAGGTTAGAAAAACTTGGTTGGGAATCCTACTTAAATACTAGTAATTAGTTGAACCCATTAATTTGGCGATTATTTTTGGTCTATCATTTTTGGACAACTACAAAATTTTGGTATCAACAAGTAGATTGAGAACATACAAGAAAATGTGTTATGTAAGCACATGTTACTACTAACATGTAGTAGGGAGAGGAGAAAAACATAGTCTAGCAGAAAATTGTATCACGTTTAATACCAACAATATGGAAATGTATTCCAGATGTGGGATTGATTTTGTAACGCTTCAAATTTTATAAACTAGTATTTTCTTAATATTATTGATGGTGGCTTTTAAGGCGAGGGTTCAATAACCATCAAATCTAATCAATGGTTTGATTTGATAGAAATTGAAATAAGAACTTCTAGACATATGACTCTATGTCTTCTCCATATGAAATTATGAATCATCTTCAACTCAAAATCTGCAGAAAGTTATATGCCCACACCGATCAATAAGAATTTTTAGAAAAAAACTAAAATTATTTGGTAATTGTTTTTTTTAGCTTCAAAAGTCTTTTATCTATTACTATATATAAAGAGAATACAAATTTTTGGGATGATTTTTTTATTATACCTATTTTACCCTTAAAAAAAACTAAAAAAAAAAAACTAAATATTTGTATATGTTGGAAAATAACTTCTACATAAAAATAGATTTTCAGTTTTTTATAGTAAAAAAAAAATGAGATTTTAACAACAAAAAAATGATGTTAAGTAGTTATCAATTAACTAAGTCCGATAAAAAATGAGATTAAGTAGTTATTTATATTTGCACAATAGAGAATTTCGATCACAACAAATAAAAAAAAAATATCGATCACACAAACGGGCACGGAATGACGGCTAGTCTATATAATGCATTATACTCATAAAAATTAAACAACTTTTTTCCATCAAAAACTAGTTGAGAATTTATTTGGCCTAATTTCTCCTTTTATTAAGTAAAAAAGTTTAAAATAAGTTAGGCCAAATAGTATCTAACACTCTAACTTCATTATTGAAAAAAAAATAGCCTAACTTCAATTGCGCAACTAAAAAAAAAAACTTAACTTACACTTGATTATTTTAAGCTAAATTTGCGCAAATTGGTTAAAATAGTAATTTGAGTTGTCTTTTAATTTTTATGTGTGTATATCCACAGATTTATTTTTTTGGTTTGACCGAGTAAACATTATTTTAGAGAAGAGTTTGAATGTGCCACTTATCATTCTGTTACCTAATATTTAGGATTTGTATATAAGATAAATGACTAGAAGATAAGGTAAAACAAAAATTTAAGATTAACTCTATCAGTTATCTAAAGTTTGTTGAATTTGACTACAACTATGACTCTTGTTAGTTATAAATAGTCAAGCACACACTCATAATTTGTATTGAAAGTCATCTTCCATTTAATTTTATTGCGAAATAAAATTACAATGGATTGTGGAATAGAGTTCCTTTACCCCAATGAAAGAGAACTATATGAAATCTTGGTGATCAAACTTTCAAGAGATCCAATGGAGTCAATGAAACTTCTTGCATTGTGGTTATGGTTGGAAGAGGTTGGATATGGTAACGTGGTTCACAAGATATATTCTTCATCATCATATACTATTATCAATGAACTTGTAGATGAAGGTGTTACTTGCCTTAATTGTATCAACACAAATATGATACATTTATCATTTGAATTTAATGAAGATGACATTCCTCAAATGTGTTGTCTTATGGACAAAGAAACATCTCTCAAGATGTTATATGAAAATAAGGTTTTGGCTAAACAAGGAGTGGATATGATGTTAAAGAATGTGTGCATGGTGGCATTGGGAGATATCATGGATCAAGTTAATATGAAGATTATTGGTGATGAGAAGTATAACAATGTCAATCAAATCTCTACTATAGTTTGATTTCTTTTTTTTTTTTAGTTAGTTTGTTATTGATTATTTGCTTAGAATCTTTTGGATAGTTGTCACAAATTATTGTCTAATTGAGATATTTCGAATTTCAAGTGTGATGATATTTTTCATTGTTGGTAATTTATTTGATCTTGAACTTGTGTGTTTCATCGTTTGTATTATCTTTGACCTTATTCATACGGCTTGTTATAATTATTGTGTTGCTCAATTCGTTGGTAAAGTGAGGTACTCCCTCCGTCCCATAATATATGGAAAAAAAATCACTTTTATTGTCCCAAATTATAAAGCAAAAGTAACAAATTTTTATTATTTTCAAGATTTACTTTTACTTATTCTCATGAAATTTAATATAAATTACATTTAATTTACTTTTTCCTTCTTTTCCCCATAATCAATGACCAATACAAACGCTTATAAAATAAAGACCAATACAAACTTCTTTTACATTTTCCCATAAAACTTATTTCAAGAAAAACAAAAAAAATCATATTTCATATTATTCTCATTCTGGGCTGGGGGTCCTTTTACTTGCTTTATCCTAATCCTAATCCTAATCCTAAATTTAATAAAAGATAGATTTTTTAACTCAAACCTAACTCTTGCTCCCAAGTAAATTTGATGATCTGCACATCTAAATTTGATGATGTACATGTTAAATTAGAGTTTAAGCATTACGTTATCAGTTTGACTCTAGTGATGGTAGGAGTTCAAAATTACGTGATCTTTGTTTTTTCCTGTCACTTTTTTCTTTGGTATAATCCCGATCGTCCATTTTATTTTTGGACAGTGATTTACATAATAAAATAATTAAATAAAAGGTGGATGATAGCACTTCACCCCCTCGTCCTGTGAGTTTATATCAATTGATAGGACATTGCATTATATATGTAGGGGATCGAGTTCAAACTTCTATCATCCCACTTATCCACCTTAAAGATAGAATTTCTTAGTCATTAGACTACTCAACCAAAAAAAAAGAAAAAATAGCACTGCGCCCGCTCCATTGATATTTCCACGGGATACAATATAAATCCGTTGTTTATAAACTCAACTTTTTAAATGTAAATTATGAAGGATTGTAAGAAAACAATTGAAGAACGTGGAGTTTTGTAGCTGAAAGAGGGGTGGGGGAAGCATTCCCTAGAAAATAATTAAACCTATTGGGCTATATCAAATAGAAAGTCATAAGCCCAAGTCTAACATAACATCAACTTTTCAATTTTTTCACACTATGCAACTTATACTGCAGGCAATCGTGATATGTATTAGCTTTGGTTGACATAGTCTATCCCTTTGACAAATAAAAACGTATGAAAAACTTTGGAAAGTGTTTGAACATGAAATTAACAATCACAGTTGAAAGACTCATTCAACTTATGAGTAGTAATTCAAAGGAAGTTTTGTAAGAGTGTTTAATCTCAATATTCAAGACGTGTGAGTTTTCAGTCAAGCAAATATCCAACGACTTAAATAATACCTTACTTTATCTAACATACTATATAAACTCTTCTTCACATATCTTCAATGTCACATTAATTTTCCTTATATAATTTTAACATTTTGGCTTTAATTCTTTTGTATCTTGACAATATTCTTTATTGTTTTGTTTTTGCTACCTCATCACAAATAATGGGTTACTACATGAAAATGTTAGTATTCACAACATTGATTATGCTATTTGGTTCACAACAAATAAGGGCAATAAGGCCATTATTAATAGAGAAGGAATTCTTATTTTTGCAAAAGAATATAGCAATACAATCACTACAAAGAGGTCCTGTGCAAGATTCCCAAAAAAACCCGTGCTCCACCGTTCCCGGCCGCAGTGAGGGAAGTTGCACCTTAGCCATTATGAATGTCGCCGGTCATGCTGATCATTCAATTCCACCACCACCACCCTTTCCAGTTTAGATATAAATTTTGGATTTTGGAAAGTTTTCCATTAAAGCTTTATTCATTTAATCATATACAGTATAGTTTATATGTGTATATAAATTTGTAGACAAATTCAACTAAAGAGCCAATTTGTTCTTTTCTTTTTTAAAATATAAAACTTTGATTAGATTTGTTGAATGTATTTTCCCTTCATTTTTGTTTGTATAATAGTCATCATTTACATATTCTCAAATTTGGGGGATGTCATGCATGGATGATTTGTTCATTATAAATACATTGAACAAATCCCGTTGTAAATGTCAACTTTTGACCACAAAAAAAATGTCATTTTAATATTTCAACATTCCACTGTATTTTAATATTAGGTCACATTTTTAGGTCAAATATTTTTATTCTAAACATTTCGTGTGGGAGCAAAGATAAATACAACAAATGTAATATTTATTGAAGTGCTCTAGGTGAAAATTCAAGAGTGCTATGCAATTGACTAAGATTAAATTGACTATGAAATTGACTAAGTGCTATGAAAATTCTAGGTGATATTTATTATTAAATTTATTTTGCTCTAAAATGAATTGATCCTATTTACCTTCTTAGAGTCGTCTTTTATAGTCATCAAAATGTTCAAGCTTAGCTAGACACATTGCATGGTGTAATAGTGGCCACATGGTATATGGTGATCTATACCAGTTCACAATCCACTAAGCGTCAAATATATGAAATTGTAGTTATTTGTTCTTCATCGCATTGTGTCCTACCCTAATTTTGCCTCACTTCATTTTCACATTTTTTTTCCATCTAGCCACTATTTTGCATTTTTTTTAAAAAGTCAACAAAAAGTCAACTGTTGACCCAAAAAGTCAAAATTTGACCCAAAAGGTCAACTCATGCATAAAAACTTTATTTTTGAGTTTTTTTTACCCTTTTGCCCTTATCTTTTTAATTTATTTTAATTTTGTTACTTGCAATCCAAGAAACCTCATTCAATTATCAAATGCACTCATTTTTCAATTCAAATCCAATTCTATTTCATTCTCACTTCATTTCAAAATTATTGCATCATTTAAAATTCAAAATTTGCATTGTTGCATCATGGTTAATTAATTTTTTTTTGGTCCAAACACATTTTGTTAGTCCAAATCCAAACAATAAAAAACCATCTCATTCCACTAACATCTCTAGAACCTTCACCATGTTCCACCTCATCATCAATTAATCAAAGAAAACCCAAAACTACCCCATAATCAAAAACCACAATTACCCTCAATTCCACCCCCTTAAACCCTAGTTTTTTTATCTATAAATAGAGCCTCACATCAAAGCAAAAAAGAATCATCAATCATAGTAAAGAAACTCTGTCAAAATCATAACTCAACAATACTCATTTTTCTCCATCTTCATTAAAAAACCAAAAACCTCAAAAACTTCATCAAAACTCAAAAACAAACCATCAATCATCTTCATTCAACTTCCAGAAGCAAGAATTCGCGCAAGAACGAACGAAAAACACTTCCCTAAGCTCAGATTCAGGCCACGGTGGCCAAAAGGAATTCAAGAAGATCTGGACCTAAAACGAGCCTAAATAATGTAATTAATTTAATATTCTGACTCACTACGGGAAGCTTTTTCGTAGCTAAATCCCGTAGCTAATTCGTAGCAAACTATGAATGTCGTAGCAAACTACGAGTAAATACTTATTTAAGCTATTTTAGTCATTTTGCTGTGCTTAAATTTTCCTCTTCATCATATGAGCTTTTATTCTTGCATTTTAGCATTTAGTTTAGCTTTTAGCTTATTTAATCACTTTTTAGCTTATTTTCATAAGCACTTATTTGGATCCTAAGTTCATGATAACTTCTGGAACCATTTTGTTATGAGAAAGGAGGAATAGAAGTATTCTAGATATGGCCAGAAGCATGGTAAAGCAGAAGAATCTTCCTACGAGATTCTGGGGTGAAGCAGTTGCTACAGTTGTTTACATTATAAATAGAAGTCCAACCAAGAAGCTGAATGATAAGGTACCTGAAGAGGTATGGTTTAAGAGTAAACCAAGTGTGAGTCACTTGAAGGTGTTTGGCAGCTTGTGCTACAAACATGTACTTGATGCTAAGAGAAAGAAGTTGGAAGACAGAAGTGTTCCTACGATATTTGTTGGATATCATAGAACTGGTGCCTATAGACTGTATAATCCTACAAGTGACAAAGTAGAGATTAGCAGAGATGTGAAGGTACTAGAGAATGAAAGTTGGGATTGGGGTCAGAAGCTCTCATCTAAGAAAACTTATGCAGTAGACTTAGGTGGTGAAGCAAGCAATATCATTGACACTTCTACTTTTGTGAATCAGAATCAAGGTACTACAAGTGATAAAGACATGCATACTTCAAGTGATGATGATGGTGTTGTGCCACCAAGACCTCAGAGAAACACTCAATTTCCAAGAAGGCTAGTTGACTGTGAGATTGTATCAGACAATGCAGTAGACAATGAAGGAGAAATTGTGTATTATGCAATGCTTGCAGATACTGAACCTTTAGATACCAAAGTTGCACTGAAGAGTAAAGTTTGGATGGAGGAAATGATTGATGAGTTGAAGTCTATAGAGAAGAACAAGACATGGGACTTGTGTGAATTGCCCTCAGACAAAAGAGCAATTGATGTAAAATGGGTGTACAAAGTGAAACAAAATCCTGAAGGCAAGACTTGTAGCCAAAGGATTTCTGCAGAAGCAAGGCTTAGACTATGATGAAGTATTCTCTCCAGTGGCAAGACATGAAACTATAAGGCTAGTGATTGCATTAGCTTGTAGTAGAAGATGGCCTTTATTTCATTTAGATGTGAAGTCAGCATTTCTAAATGGACCTTTAGAGGAAGATGTGTATGTGAAGCAGCCTCCAGGGTTTGAATTAAAGGGCAAAGAAATCAAAGTGCTGGAGTTAAATAAAGTCTTGTATGGTCTGAAGCAAGCTCCAAGAGCTTGGAACAAAAGAATTAATCAATTCTTTGTTATGCAAGGATTTAAGAAGTGCAGTGTAGAGTATGGTGTGTATGTGAAGTGTAGTGATGACAAACATATGTTAATCATATGTTTGTATGTTGATGACCTGTTGGTAACATGTAGCTCATCTATAGAGATAGAGAAGTTCAAATCACAAATAAAGTGTGAGTTTGAAATGACTGACCTAGGGAAGTTAACTTACTTTCTAGGAATGGAGCTCTTAGAAACTCCAAAAGGGATGATATTGCATCAAGCTAAGTATGCCACTGAGATTCTGAGAAAGTTTGAAATGCTTGATTGCAATTCATCAGTCACACCTGCTGATACAAGAGCCAAGATTGAAGAAGATACAAGTGGTGATGCAGTGGACTCTACTATGTTCAGACAACTAATAGGTTCACTGAGCTATATGTGTCAAACTAGGCCTGATATCAGTTATGAAGCTGGCTATGTAAGCAGGTTTATGAGTAAACCATTGAAGCCTCACTTATTGGCAGCTAAGAGGATACTTAGATACATCAATGGCACAATCCACTTTGGTGTGTTATTTCCATATTCTAAGGAAAATGGAAAACTTGAGTTAAGTGGATTTTCTGGTGCAGATTGGTGTGGTGATAAGGTGGATAAGAGGAGTACCAGTAGTTACTTGTTTAAATTTCAAAATGCACCAGTATCTTGGTGCTCCAAGAAGCAGTCAGTCATAGCACTCTCCAGCTGTGAAGCAGAATATGTTGCAGGTTCTCTAGCTGCATGTCAAGCAAATTGGTTACAATCACTTCTCAGTGAGATGAACATCATTGCAGACATTACAGTTGTGCTGAAGATTGACAACAAATCAGCAATCAACTTGGCTAAGAACCCCGTTAGTTATGGCAAGAGCAAACACATTGAGACAAGGTTTCACTTCCTTAGAGATCAAGTCACTAAAGGAAAGTTGAAGTTGGAGTATTGTTCTACTGACAATCAACAAGCTGATATCCTAACTAAGGCTGTGAAGAGAGATCAATTTCTCAAGCTCAGAAGAGAAATGGGAGTTGTAAGTTTTGACAGCTTGAATTAAGGAGGAGTATTGGTTTTGTAATTCAAGCTCTGCTGGTTCAAGAACCTCTTGTTCAGATTCTGACCCTCTCAAAATCTCTTAACCAGATTCTGACTCGTCTAGCTTCTAATGCTCACAAGACTCTGAAGCAGATTCTTATACAACAGCTTCTGAACAAGCTAGCATAGCTTCTGATACTTTCACAGGTTCTGAACCTCTGGTTCAGTTATGTTTTCTGTTTTGACAGTTAGATTAGTTTGTTATGTACAGCTGTATTTTTTGTTAGTTAGTTAGAGAGGTTATATGATTGTTAGTTGGTTTGTTTCATAAGCTACCTCTCTCACCTATTGTACATTCACCTATAAGTAGGTGCTTTTGTGATTAATAAAAATAACCCATTCCCTTTAATTCATTCTCTTCAATTTTCAATTCATAGTTTTCTATTCTCTATTCTTTCTTAGTTTTCTGTGTTGTTCATCTTTGTGGGAGTTATCCCCAACAGGTTCAAACCGCCGCTAAGTGCTTAATGCGGCGGTTGGCAAGCGTCGAGAAATGAGGCGTCACTATGGTATTTTGCGAAGGTTCTAGATGTTTTGTGGTGGTTTTTTGTTGAAATTTTTTTTAAAAAATATATTGAACTTATAGCGGCGGTTTGAAACCGCCGCGAAAATTCTTTTTTTAATAAAAAAATATAAGTTATATTGTGGCAGTCCTAAACCGCCACAAAATGTTAAATTGTTTTAAAAAAAAAATCCCATCAATAGATTGAGTATTTACTCAATTCTCATTAACTAAATGAGTCTTACTTCACTACTAGAAAAATTAATAACCCAATGTAGTGGAAATTAAAGTTCCTCCTATCATTTACTAGAAAATGAAAAACCATAATATCAATGACAAATTTTACCTTTTGAGGCAAAAATCAATTATATATAAACAAGATCAAATAAACAAAAAAGCCAAGAGGCTATAATCAATTATATATGAATAAGATCAAATATACAACACAGCCAAGAGGCTATTATCAAATACAATAATGGGATAATAATCTACAACCAAGCTAAGAAGCCATGATACTCAAATATAAAAATATAAGATAAAAAACAGTAGTGCTTGTAAACATTTTGTCAAATTCAAAAGGGTTATCAAATTTGTCATCTGTATTACCTTTGCAAGAAATGAATTTGAGCAGGAGTTAACAAGAGTTAAAGGCTGCTAAGAGTTACTAGGTTTGCCAATTGTTTGACACCAAAAATTATTAACTTGAAAATCACTCTCCATCTTCACTATAAACTACCTGAACTCTGGTGCAGGAAATTTTTCTTGATGATCAAAGTGGTTATCAAGCTCCTAAACGATGAAATAACAAAAAGAGTTACAAAAGATCAGTAGTGGGAAACAAACTATAATTGGACAAACAAATATGGTAGCAAGCTTACCAAATTATCATCATCGGTCATCCATGGGTCAGAGCTCAATAGATTTCAATAATATATTAAATAATTTCCAATTTTTCTAAAAATTTGTATGGATGATCTATATGATACAAACTTTCAATCCAACGGTGAATTTTGTAAAATTTGTATTCGTTATAATAGTAATGATCACTTGTCCACGGTGGACCACTTGTGAAGGTGGTCTACCGTAGCATTAGCCATAATAATATAGAAAAAGATGGTTTGTATTCTAAGGCCATTAATTATTTTATTTTAAATAAAAATAAATTATAAAGGTTAAAAGTGGATTTTAGTTACAATTATAAGGGTAAAAGTCAAAGAAAAAAGGGTAAATAGGTTGATACCCCCTGTAATATGGGCGAGTTTTGTTTTTCCCTCCTGTAATTTTTTTTTTTGACTCGCCCCTTGCAATGTTGAAGTTTTTGGACTCGCCCCTTGGATGCACTTTTTAAATCGGTTATTTTGTTCAAACTGATTTAAAAAGTGTTACTTTTTAAAGCGGTTAATCTATTCAACCGATTTAAAAAGTGCAAATTCCTTGGACCCAAGGGGGGAAACCAAAAAAATTTACTTTGCAAGGGGCGAATCAAAAGAAAAAAAATTACACGGGGGAAAAAAAAACTCGCCCACATTACAGGGGAGTATCAACCTATTTACCCAAGAAAAAATGATAAACTGTAAGCTTATAAGCTGCTTGAAATAGCTTAAGAAAAATAAGCAATAAGTCAGTAAAATAAGCTATAAGCTCGTGATGAAAAAACTGTTACCAAACAAGTCTTTTAGCTTATAAGCTATAAGCTAACTTTTTGTACTTGCAAAACACTTTATTTTTATTAGTCCCTTAACTTATTTTATAGTTTCACTTTGGTCCCTTAATTATTTGTTGTTCCGTTTTGAACCTTTAACTTTATTTTTATTAGTCATTTTAGTTCCAGTTTTCAAATCATGAACGTTGAATATGAGAGACACACGGTAGACTTGTAACATCTGATAATTTTCATTTTGTGCAAAAAAAAAATTCTCCCTGCACACTTATCTGTCCAATGACTAATAAAAATAAGTTAAATGACCAAATCGGAACAACAAATCATTAAGGGACAAAAATGAAACCATAAAATAAATTAAGGGACTAAAAATAACATTCGTAGACCTATGTGACACAACATTACTATGAATCGTTCTTTGAACTCTTTGCAAAAGATTCATATTCTCTTGTGTGAGCAAGCCAAAATGGTCAAACACAAATAGTATAAAAACATGTTGATTCTTAGAATAGGTTTCTCATATTTGTGTTTGACCATTTTGGTTAGAATAGGTTTCTCATATTTGACCACTTTTGCTTGAAGCGGCTTTAAGGCCTCTTTGTCCCACAATAAAAGCTTCGGTTTTCAATCCCACAAGTGGAGAAACTCCAATAAACCCACACAAATATGTTTCACTCATATCTATCCATACACCAGAACATTTTTCAGCCTAATTGTCAATCTCCCCTCATGTAAATTAGTCAAAAAGTTCATTGACATTTCTTTTTTCACATATACTTCCTAGCACCTAATACATCATCAAGCTTCGTTGAGAAACAATACATACCATTAAAGATAATATTCCCTCTAGTCCTTTATATAAGAAAATTTTTACTTTTTAGATTGATTGAATGATTTATGTATTTGGTTTATCTTTTAGTCCAAATACATCAATCAATCATTCCATGAATCTAAAAAGTCAAATTTATATTAAGGACCGTATGAAGTATATTTTAAAAAGTTGAATACAAAATATGAATGTTGCTTACAGCAAAAGAAACAAGTTTCATAATAATTATCTAAAACTAGAACAAAAGTAGAGAGATAGCTTAGATATCTTGCAAATTTTGTCCATGTACTAGAGCTGATGCGGAACCCAGATCCAAAATATTTACTAACCAACAAGTCTGCAATGAATCACCACCCAAAGCAATGGCTGACCTCAGTTTGTTCTTTATCAAAGTCACTGGATGTAGGTATGAGCTCTAATGACATTGTTATTGTTTATCTATTTTTAAGTTTTTTTATTGGAGTAATAATGCAGTTATGGTGTTTGATGAAAAGCTTGGAACAATATTTTGTCTTAAGTTAATGAATGCTTCAAATGTAGTATGTGGCAATTATAGTTGTAGTGGGACACTGGGAGTTCTAATCTTCCTATTGTACTACAAAATTTGCCAACAAGATGGTCCATTTCAAAGTACAGAATTGCATGGCCAAAATGATTCTGGTTGCTGATTCTTTAAAATGATCATCTTCAATAATAGATACCATACCAATAGATTCTGTTATGAATATGTTGCCTAGGTGCGTACGGGTACCGGTATGGGATACGACATTTTTAGACAAACTAATATACGTGTATGAGCATAAATTAAGGTACGGATGGATATGTACTCAATATTAGTACGGGTACGTACCCGTGCCGTGCATCTTACGATTATTTTTCTGATATTATTACTGATTTTGATAGGAGGGCTAAGAGCATGGCAAAAAAATAAGCAATTACCTTCCACTATGCCACATCATGCACATTTTATTATAAGGGTATAATTTTAAAATAATTATTGAGCAATTCACCTGTTTATACTTGTACTTTTTATTTGTATTCAACCCTTATTATGGAATATTTCTTATTTCGTAACCAACCCCAAATTGGAATATTTCTTAATCCAATGGTGCAATATAATAAAGAACCATTATAATATTTGTCCACTAATGATGCTTAAAGTGGGAGAGAAAAAAACAAAAATTCATCACTAATTTTCAGTAAGCATACAAGAAAGCACTGTAATAAATCAATGATTGCAAAAATAAGGCAACATATCACTTTAATTATTCTCATCCCTGTTAGTTTTTTAATCCTAATTTAACAGCTGTAACTGTTGATCAATTATTATGAGAGTGTTACCCTCTCAGTGAAGTAATAAATAGTATATCTCTTCTTTCAAAAAATAACAAGTCTCATATTTTTCTATTAAGCATACAACTAAGGCTGTTTAGAGATATTTTTCAATTAAGCACACAACTAATACTTTTAAGATAGTTAATTATGATGAATTTAGATATTTCAGGAATGAATTAGAAGAAGAAGAAGAAATATATCTTGGTGTCTCTTTGATGTGCCATGAGTCATGACATGAAATGAAATAACAACAAACAAGACAATATATGTATGCACCCACAGGAAAGTTAGAGAAGCATGGTCCCTATCAACCCCACCACATATTACTTATTAGTACTAATCAACAAAACTTTGTCATTAATTTTAATTGTTAATCAACTGTTAAATTAATTAAAAGCATATAATCTTTTGACTTTTTTAGCCTTCACTTATTGAGAGTTTCTGTCATCATCATATTATAAACTTCAAAGACAGAAATTAAATATCAGATTCTTCTTTTGCTGATTTTTTTAACTCTCCTTCCTCCTTCTTGTAATTTTATTTGTAGCATAGAGAAGATGAGAGAGATAATAAGTATTCATATTGGACAAGCTGGAATTCAAGTGGGAAATTCATGTTGGGAGCTTTATTGTCTTGAACATGGAATTCAACCTGATGGCTTGATGCCTAGGTACACTTTTTTTTATATGATCAAATGTTATTTTCAGGTATTGTTTACATGAATTTTGTAGTGGATTGTGTTTGTGTATTATTATGAAATTGGTTCGACTCTTTTAGTCTTCTGCTGCTGGTTTTATTTATTTCAGAATCAATTTGTTGCCTTTGAATATAAGAAAGCTCAATTTAGTTGATTTTCAATTTGAATATCTTGTTTTGTTAGATGCAATCCTAAAAGTTTTTATATTTCCTTATAGTTCTTTCTTGGATTTTTCTATTTTTGGTGTTTTCATTTGTGGGGTGTTTAGTTGATTTTTCTATTTTTGGATATTTCCTAAAAGTTTGTGGGGTGTTTTGAAAGCTTTTGGCTTGAATAAAAAATATGAAATTTGATCATATTCTATATTCATTTCTTAATTAATACGTTTCCTCCATTTTTATTATCATGCACTCATGGTTGTTGAGAATTATATTAACATGCAAAAAATAGTTCATATATAGTTCACATATGTGATTGATCTTAAGTTAACAATTCAAATTGAGATAAGGGATTTCATGAACTCCCTCTTTTCATTAATGAAAAATAAGATTGACTTGAAATTTTGACCAGATTAACAGAATTATGGAGTTTCTATGCTACTTTTCTCGATAGTGTATACACTTATTAACTCATAAGATTGATTACTCACAAATCATGTTGATTTCTCTGTCTACTTGAATTGCAGTGATACCTCACCTGGTGTAGCACGCGATGCATTCAACACCTTCTTCAGTGAGACCGGATCTGGCAAGCATGTGCCAAGAGCCATATTTGTTGACCTGGAACCTACTGTTATTGATGAAGTAAGAACTGGTCCTTACAGACAACTCTTTCACCCTGAGCAATTAATTTCTGGCAAGGAGGATGCTGCGAATAATTTTGCAAGGGGACACTACACCAGTAAGCCAATTTCTAATGCAGTTCAAATAATCTATTGTTCTTCTTCACTTTTTAGTTTGACAGTGGCCATTTATTGTGTAACTGTTATGTAGTTGGAAGAGAAATTGTTGAACTATGCCTTGATCGTATCCGAAAATTAGCAGACAGTTGCACTGGATTGCAAGGATTCTTGGTATTCAATGCTGTTGGTGGAGGTACTGGTTCTGGTTTGGGATCATTACTTTTGGAAAGGTTGTCTGTAGATTATGGCAAAAAGTCTAAACTCGGCTTTACCATCTATCCTTCTCCTCAGGTATTAAAAACAAAGACTATATGAACTGTTTTTGAAGCATCAAACATTTGTTCCTATCTCATTAATTTGTTGCTTTACATTATTCTTTGATTTCTTGGTTCAAGTTTTATGTTTTTCTTATTAACTGTTTTTAACATGCAGGTATCTACTGCAGTTGTTGAACCTTACAACAGTGTTCTTTCCACGCATTCGCTTCTTGAGCACACTGATGTGGTTGTACTTTTGGACAATGAAGCAATATATGATATATGCAAAAAATCATTAGATATAGAAAGGCCAACTTACACCAACTTGAACCGTTTGATTTCTCAAACCATCTCTTCCCTGACCACTTCCTTGAGATTTGACGGTGCAATTAACGTGGATATTACTGAGTTCCAGACTAACCTTGTTCCATATCCTCGTATTCATTTCATGCTTTCGTCTTATGCTCCTGTAATATCCTCTGCAAAGGCCTACCATGAGCAGATATCAGTTCCTGAGATCACCAACTCGGTTTTTGAACCGTCAAGTATGATGGCTAAGTGTGATCCTAGACATGGAAAGTACATGGCGTGCTGCCTTATGTATCGCGGAGATGTTGTGCCTAAAGATGTAAATGCAGCAGTTTCAAATATCAAAACAAAGAGAACAGTTCAGTTTGTTGACTGGTAATTAGACTTAGACTACATGGAATATCCAATTTTGAGTGATAATTTTAGATTATGTTCCTTGCAAATGATTTAATTAAACTTACCTAGAATGAACAAAGTGCTAAAATTATGCAATTTTGCATGACAATATAATTTCTCTATTCCCATAGGGGACATACCATATTCTATGTAATATGATTGAGCTGTGTGATGAGAACATAGTGAACTATTTTTTCACCTTTTACTAAAAAAAATATGATTGATTCATTTTGGCGACTAATTTCAGGTGTCCAACTGGTTTCAAGTGTGGTATAAATTACCAGCCTCCAACAGTAGTACCAGGAGGTGATCTTGCCAAGGTGATGCGCGCAGTTTGTATGATAAGCAACAACACAGCTGTTGCCGAGGTTTTCTCTCGCATTGATCATAAATTTGATCTCATGTATGCTAAAAGGGCATTTGTACATTGGTATGTTGGTGAAGGAATGGAAGAAGGTGAATTTTCAGAAGCCAGAGAGGATCTCGCTGCTCTTGAAAAGGACTACGAAGAAGTTGGAGCTGATGGCGGAGCTGGTGATGATGATGATGATGTTGATGACTACTGAAACCTATCATCAATCCATCATCATCAACTCTCTTGTTTTTTCTGTCTCTTGTATCTCTGGCTGTGTACTAAGTATTACTCATGTCCATTATTTTTTAGCATCTTTCTGTTGTGTGCTAGTTCTGTACTTGTGAATGTTTCAAGTTAAAAAAAGGTTGAAACAAATTTTTTCATCATGAACTTTATTGTTATTTTGAATCACTTGTTTTGTACTGAGAAAAATAAATGAAGAGTTAATTATATTTTTAGTACCTATAAAATTTACATTTTTGTTCGTAGTCCTTGTACCAACTTTTTAGTCCCTAAAATTTATATTTTTGAGATTTGAGAGATAAATTGGCTAGGCTGTTATTCTCCCAAGGAAGGGTAGTTAGACCTAGGATAGAGTTTGGAGATAAACTATTATAAGGTCTATCTTTGAATCTTTCAATATATAGCAATCACAGGTATGTGCTTCAACAAAACCATAGATGGTAGTGCTGTCCAACTAATTATATGTAACTCAATTCATTTGTCTTTTGCTTGAGATCGCTGAGAATGGTTGGTGGAAATTGAATAGGGAAAAAATGGTAATGTATTCACCACATTTGAGTGATTGCAAATTTGCATATCTAAGCAGAATTGGAGGATGCCAGCTTTTAACCTAAACCAACTTTAGAACTTGCCAACTTTGAATAGGATCAAAAGCCTTTCATTGTTCATATTAAGTTTAACTTAAAAAATGAGAAACATTATTACTGTCTAGGTAAAATTTCCCACCACTTGTATTGAACATCAGTAAAAACTACAAAATGTGCAATACCATGAATTTTATAATACTAATGTTAATATGTTATATAGAATGAAATGAAACAAATTTCTTGTATGGTAAAAATGAATATTGAGTCATCTTTCATTGCTTGTTCTCCCTAAGAGTTACATTAAATTTGTTAGAACAACAACTCCGATTCAAAAGAGTATAGATAAATGAAAATAGAGAAACACACGATGTCTCGTAACGAAGTTCGGCCAACTGTGCTTACATCTTCGACTGAAGAGCAGCGGCAATTCCCTTTCTATTATTTCAAGCTTAAGGTTTACAGTGTACAATTTATATTTAAATATTACAATCCAAATTACAATATTACCCCTGAACTGTACCGTAGGGGTCTTCACCCACTGCACCCCCCAGTCGCAACCCAAAAAATGTTTGAGTCTCGCCAAAAGGGCAGGTCTCTCTCGCTTGGCTTGATCAACATGACCACTTATTAGAACCATACTCAAACAAAATCTATATAGTTATCGAAGACCACACGGTGATAAGATGTGACTTGTGTTACCGATTTCCATGTGCAAGTTGGGCTTCATGAACCCAATTTGGTGTCCCACATCGGAAGTCATGAATCCAGTGTGAGGGTTTATATAGGATTGAGCAATCCTCCCCTTTGAACCATGGTTTTGAAGTGAGGTTAGGTTCAATCCGTATCAACTTGTCTGCACTCTTATTGTTCTTTAGTTGTTATATACATTTGATCTCTTCATTCAAATTTTTCCCTCATTAAAAATGCCTATTCTTAACTGTAAATTAACATTTATACTTTCCTTTTGTATGTATTGTGCTGAATTATTCCATGTATGTAAGCATGCCTTTAAGAAATTTATATTTATTCTTTAGTTATCTGTTATGATTATGAGTGTTGAGTTTGATTTCTTCACATCATTTATTATATTTCTAATGAAATTTGTTTCTTCTTGTAAACCATGAGATACAAAAGGCCACTATCTAGCTTTAGTCCTTACTTCAAATTTTAGCAATTGGTAATATCTAGTTGGTTGTTTTTAGTACCATTTTTTATACCTAAGTCTCAATGTAGTCTTCATGAGCCATATTGAAGAGAAGAGATAGGATAAGGATGAAGAAAGAGAAGAATATTAATTAAAGAGTGAGTTTCTAGGTCCACAAGACATGTGACATGAAAGTGATGTCTTTGAACTTTGAGCAAAATGTTACCATATCCTTGGATGTAATAAGTAATTTAATCTCAGATTTTCACTGCTATCACTTAATCTCCAAGTAAACTAAGGATTTTGGAATTAATCATTTCTGTTATGTAGCCATATATTTGATTGAGATATCATGGTTAATGCAGATGACCAAAAGCCATCATGAATTATGCAGAAACATTGGACCAAAATCTTATAAGATATGGTAGTCTTTTTTTATTAATTAATAATAAAGAAAGCATAATATTTGTCTCTTGCATGAAGTAAATTTAAGTGTAATTTTATGGTTTATCCATTCATGTAACGCGGCGTGAATAGTCATTTTGATTTTGGCTGTTAGGTCCAAGATTCCAGCTTCCTTATTTTGTCACATTGGCCTTGATTGCAATCAATGTTTGCATGTCTCCGCAATAGCAACAAAATCATGATTGAGGCTGCATCGAACATATTTGACCGTGATTCTCTGCAATACCAAAGATTGTAATGTAACTGCGATAAGGAGTTAAGGACCGCAAATTAAAATCTTGCTTATAGGTCTAGATTTTCACATAACTTTGTAAGGAAAACATAATTATATCTCTATGTTATTGTAATGGTTCAATCAGTCTTACATTCAACACACTTCCCTTAAGTTTTCAATAATAGTAAGAAGAAAAGAAAAATGCTGCAATAATATTTAGAATCATTAATTAGACTTCATAAGTTTAACAGAACAATGAGCACAAAGGTGGAAGATCCCATAAGGCTTCATTGGATTCATGAACAGTTTCCATGTACTCATGCACTCCATTAATAGCATAAAGTGAAGCTGATATCTGTCTTTCAACTTTCATTCTTTCAAATTCTGAAAGTTCCAAGTTAGATTCATCATTCATGCCATTAGTCTTAGATATATCTAATAATTGAGCAAAAGGAAAATGATCAAAAACAGGTCCGAAACCCCACGAAATGTTGGATTTCGAACCTGACTCAAAATCCTCCTTGAAATTGCTCAAATCGGGTTTATAAACATTCTCAAAAAGTTCTGTTTTCTGAGTATCTTCACTTGAAAGAGCACTTTCCTTGTTATCATCATTGCTTGTAATTACATTAGTATTACTAATAGTGCTAGCATTACTAGTATTGCTGTTACTTGTAGAAGAAGCAACAGCATCTTCCTTTTTTTTGTCGCCTTTTCTGTTGTTAAGAAGATTTCTTATCCTAGAAGCAAGAGGAGAATCCAATGAGACATGAGTAATGAAGTTGGTTCGAGTGTTAGAACCTCGAAGAAGACACGCGGCTTCATCGTAAGCTCGAGCAGCTTCCTCAGCTGTCTCAAATGTTCCAAGCCACATTCTTATCTTCTGGGTTGTGTCTTTGATCTCAGCAACCCATCTACCTGATGGCCTTTGTCTAACACCAACAAATTTGTTCGTGTTATTGCTGTTTCTGTTTCTTCCTTTGAACTTTCCTCCTTTGTTTGTTACAGAAATTCCTGATTTCTGATTCTGCATGTTTGGTTGCTGAAATTGAATTTCCATCACAAAGTTTTTTCAAGAAAATTAGTATTTGAGATAAGAACAAAATATGATTTAGCTATTACTTAATTTTCATGTTGTAGGTTGCAAGCTATGAGATTATATATAGTTGTTGAGCTTATGAGCAAGCAAGTTGGATTAATATATTAATTACATGCACAAATGTATTGGAATTTGTATAATAATTTTTTTTAAAGAATATTTTAAAAAATTTGGTATATGATATTGACAATGTACCTTTGAAATTCAATTGGTAATGCCATTAAATTTTCAACTGAATGACCACTCCTATAGCTGTCGTTTGGGAGCAGACAAGCTTTCAATTTGGATGTATATGCCTAAAACAAAATCAACTATTAATATTTTTGAGACCTACATTCTTAATTCTAACAATATACTGTCCCTAACTTCTAAAATGGCTCAATCTTTTTTTTATGGATTCTTGAATTTTTCTCATGAGTAAAGTACTACTCCTATAAGCAAAAAATAATTGTATAAATTTATTGAGTAAAATATGTATTTAGAGCATTTTATAGTCTAAATACATGTTTTATTCAATAAATCTAAAATGTTATTTTTGTTTATATTCAGAACGGAGTATAAACCATATATCAAGTATTGTTTACCGATTTTTAGATATTATATATCCCACCACAAGAATGTATAAATTGCATCAAATTTTTTTTATTTTGGATTTAAAATAATAGAATCTCCGATTGATAATTTGAGGACAAATTTAGCATGTGAATAGTGTAAATGAATAAAATAAAAAATAATTTTGTACAAGTCTATAGAATTTAAATTCTTTGTAATTGTCTAATTAATCAACAATATACTCTCAGTCGCTGAATTAAGATACAATATAAATTTAATTGTTAATATTTTATTGGAAAAATTTAAATTGTTGTGGAATCCTAGCAACCCTACCTCTAGAAAAAGCCATAAAATTACACCTTTTGTTCAATATCCAAATCAGCAAATGATTTATAATCTTAAAGCCACGCTAAAAGAATATTATAGAATCACCAAATCACTTAGACTAACAAAAAAAAAAAAACATTAGGGTAAGATAGAGTTTAGGGTACCTAGTCCTTGTCCCCTTTCTTCCCCTCTTTTTTTTAAGTCAAACAGTTGAAAGGATTATTGTGAAGGCATGAATGGCTGCCACTTGGAGGTTCCTAAATGATCCTAAGATGCACCCATAAATAAAGAGACTAATGCCATTTAATTTTTTTAATGAATTTTTTTTTTAGAAAAAAAAGAAGAGACTAATGTCATGCTTGGCACTAAGATGAATAGTCATCCGCAACGCAACTGAGCAATTTTGCAAGCTCAAATTAAAAATATTCAGCACACAAATGAATTTTTTTTTAAAGAGGAATAAATTTAGTCGTATCGTTAAAACTTTTTTTTGTTTAGTTTTATTCATTTGTATGTTAAAATATTTTTAGTTTGAGGTTGTGCTCGAGCAAGTATTTTTTTTTAGGCCACTTTGACTATATGTCAATAGGGATGAGCATCTTGGACAATCTAAAATAACCGTCCATAACCAATTCATAACAATTTGTTATAATTGGACATTAAAACCAAATGTCGTAACCGGTTATAAAACTGGTTATATCCATAACCACTTTTATAACCGGTTTTTGCTTTTTTAAACCGGTTTTTGGTTTAATAACTGTTTTTTTTTTTGCAAAACCGGTTTTTGGTTTAATAATTAGTTTTTTTTCCAAAAAATAAATAATAATAATAACACTAAAATAAATAAAAAACAAACAATCGGCCGAAAACCCAAAAAAACCAAAAATCGGCCGAAAACACAAAAAATCGGCCGAAAACACGAAAATCGGGCGAAAAATCGAAAATCGGCCGAAAACACAAAAATCGGCCGAAAAACCGAAAATCGGCCGAAAAATCCAAAAATCAGCCGAAAACGCAAAAATCGGCCGAAAACTCAAAAAATCGGCCGAAAACCCAAAAATCGGCTGAAAAACCGGAATCGGCTGAAAACCCAAAATATCGGCCGAAAACACAAAAAATCGGCCGAAAAACCGAAAATTGGCCGAAAACCCAAAAATCGGCCGAACAACCGAAAATCGGCCGAAAACCCAAAAAACACCCGAAAACCCAAAAATCGGCCTAAAAACCTAAAATCAGTTTTTCGGCCGTTTTTAGGTTTGTTGGCCAATTTTTTGTAATTTCGGCCGATTTTTTTGTTTTCGGCCGTTTTTTGGGTTTTCGGCCGTTTTTTGGATTTTCGGTTTTTCGGCCTATTTTTGTGTTTTCGGCCAATTTTTGTGTTTTTGGCCGATTTTTTGAGTTTTCGGCCGATTTTCGGTTTTTCGACCGATTTTTGGGTTTTCGGCCGATTTTTGTGTTTTCGGCCGATTTTTGGGTTTTCGGCCGATTTTTTGAGTTTTCGGCCGATTTTTCGGTTTTTCGGCCGATTTTTTGTTTTTCGGCCGATTTGTGGATTTTCGGGTGTTTTTTGGGTTTTCGGCCGATTTTCAGTTTTTCGGCCAATTTTTTGAATTTTCGGCTGATTTTAGGATTTGCTATTTAATTTGACGGAACTGGGTGATGAATTTGGAATTTGACGGAGAGAGGATTTTGAGAGAGAGAATGGATTTGGGGATTAGGGTTCATCTTTTCAATTTAGAAATAAAAAATTTGGTTATGGATAAAATTTGGACATTGAGTAATTTAATCATAAAATTTGGTTTTGGTCATGGTTATGGATATCTAAATAAAAAACTAATTGTTTTGGTTATAAAACCCAAATATAAATAACTGGTTTTTAAAATTGGATATGAATTTGGTTATGGTTAATCCATGATAACCGGTTAAAATGCTCATCCCTATATGTCAATAGTAACAATTTTGATAATAAAAAAAAAAGTTGAATGTAACGGAATTAATTTGGCTCTTATGTGTTTGAGTTATTTGAAATGAAAGAAATCAACGATTATTCAAAAATTCAGATCAGTCCTTATCTCAACTGCTGGACAAGCTCAAGCTTTATTCTTATTGGTGGTTTAAGACAACAAATGTCAGCTTAGTCTCTAACTACCACAGCAGTAATTTGATCCCTCCCATAATAATAATAATAATAATAATAATAATAATAATAATAATAATAATCATCATCTAAATATATTCCCAAATATATGTGCTAGCTACTTTTGTTGGGAGTTGTAGCCCTCTTCTCACGTCACCACCGAAACTCTTTGTTAATTCTCATTTAATCATTATTGTATTTGTTAATAGATTCTTCTTCGCCCTCTTTCAACCAGTCCCAAATTTTTAATTTGTGTGACATTGTCATTATTTTCTTTGTTAATTGATTGACATAGTATAATTGGCTAATATTGTATATAATAGTTATGTTATTTGAACATCAAAATACTAATATTGTATATAATATTATATATTTATCTATCTTTTTTTTTTCTTTTTTTTTACTTTTATAATTTACACACTTTTAAAAAATACACAAAAATATTTGACACTATATTTAACAAAAACAATTAATAGCCAAACATCATTTCCATTTAAAATTAACAATAATTTTGATATTCCCACACTAAAAAACAACAAGTTTGAGATTAAATATTGCATGCCACTAAAGCTCACGATGGATCTCACGTTAGACAAGAATGAAGATATGGAGAAAAGGACACAAGTTTATATATCAAATTAAATTAGCAATCCAACACAGTACGTAGTGTTATCTTTAAAATCTTTTCGAGATTCAAGTATTTTTTTTATGTTAGAAATGACCATATATTAATTAATTTGTTAATTGATAATGTAATTTGTACAATAATTGCATGGCTTAACGAAGCTTATGACATGAATAGCCGATCTAAAAAGTTTAAAAAATTAAAAAAAATAAATTTAGTGATAAGATCAAATATTTGTGTAAATGAAATCAAATAATTGATAAATAAAATATTCATAATTAATTATCGACAAAAATTATAAGTTTCAATGTATAGAATTAGAAACAAATTTCATATTTTTACGTCTCTAATTTTTTATCGCTAATTCAACTTTTTCGTTCTCGCTATAAAATATAATTTCTAGTTATTGTCCCGAATTGCAATTCACATAATCACAAATTTCTTTTCAAAAAATCATAGTCACAAATTAAAGTGAAATAAACCCACAAAAAAAAAAAGGAAAAGATCCATTTCATGTACCTTGTGTCCTTTTTAGTGAACATTTTGATTTTCAAATCTTAATGTAGAAGATAATATTAAGGAAATTGTGATGTTATGCTTCAACTACTAATGGGATAAAAGGAACCTTTATGATTTTCAATGAGAATCTTTCTCCCCTAGAAAAAACAAAGACTCTGCCTGCCTTGTTATTTTTTATTTTATTTTATTATGAATCATTATCCTTTTGCGTACCACTTGTAGCCTTTAGTTGTCTTTTAAAGTTAATTAACTCATTTAAAAATGATCTAATTGTAATAATGTACTACATTTAGGGCCAAAATGAATTGTAATTCAAACCCATGCTTACAAAGTCAAATAAAAGCACCTATATACTTCTCTTGGGACCTACTACAACCAATACTTCTAGGCTCGTATATTGATTGGAATTTGGAAGAGTAGTTTGTGTAAAGAGTGGAAAGACAGATAAATAAATGAAATTTGATTTAGCCCTATGATATGATATAGAAATACTTTTTTATGCTATTTTTATCATTTTTGTCAACACATACCATAAAAGTATACTAACAAGTATATAATTTCCTTTGAAAAAAAAAAGTATATAATTTCCTTTGACAATGATGAAATGTTGTATATTATCAATCACTTTTTTTTTATATGTATCAATAATTAATTGAATCAAAATAGTATTGAGCTTCTTAAATAGGTGTTAAGAGATTTGATTTTTGACTCCTATGTCCTATGTCACAGTGGCGGTATTGTGACATCGGCATAGATTTTTATTTCATAATATTAACTTATAAGCTACTCTCTCCATCCCAAATTATAAAGGAAAAAAATTCAATTTCTTTGTTCCAAATTATAAGAGAGAAAAAAAACTAAAATTTCTCTTTTCAAGAATTATTTTTACTTATTCTCATAAAATTAGATGCAAATTGTATTTAATTTTCTCTCTCTCCACTTTTATCAATATAAGCAATAACCAATGAAAATTATTTGTACATTTTCCCAGGAAACTTATTTCAAGAAAAATACAAAACACATACTACAAATTTGGGACGGAGGGAGTATAAGTTTAAAATTTGAAATTGTCGAATAGTACTTTTGTACTTTTTACGACATATATTTTTATATGTAATATAATTTTCGTATTTAATTTATATATTAAAAAAAATTATGGTCCCCAAACTATTTTTTCTGGTGCCGCCATAATATACGGAAATATTTGGTTGGGAGAGGAGAGTTTTCCTTATATGCCCTACAGATACTCCAATAGAGATTAATCATTATTAACTACCGGTGAAACTTTTATATCTATATCATGATAATCCAAAAAATATAAAACAGTGCTATCAAAATTGGATTAATTAAACAATCTACCCATAATAGTGCTTGTTAGCATGACATAGGTACGAAGTGTTTACTGTCTTTAGCGATAACTAATTAATCTCTATTGGGGAACTTGTAGATATATAAAATGAGTTTTTTCCTTCCAACTAAATTATTTTAATATGCATGAGCTAGAAATCAAAGTCCTAACAACCTACTTAAAGAGTCTAAACTTATGTTTGATATCACGGTGGTGTAAGAAATTTTGGGTCACACATGTAATATTGGATGTGTTAAGGTCGTTATATTAATTAGTCAAATTCAAGTGATCTATTTAGTATATAGTTATGACTAAGAATATAATTGTCATGAAAATTATTGTGTAGATACTATAAGTATTATTTCTACTTTTATAATGGGCAAAATTAGAAATACTAATTGATGTTCAAAAAAATAAAGGCTTAAATGCGGTTTTAGCCCTCCAAGTTTCACAATTGTGCGATTTTGACCCCCCAAGTTTTAATTGTGCGATTTTAACCCCCCAAGTTTCACAATTGTTTGATTTTAGCCCCCCAAGTTTTAATTGTGCAATTTTGGCCCTCCAAGTTTACCCCATTTTGCATTTGTTAGCCCCCCATTGACATTTTTTGACTAAAAATTGATTATGTGTCATTTTAAAATTTTGAAAAAATATTTTTAAAACAAATTAAAAATAAATTAAAAATATTTGTTTTTAAAGATGTATTAAAAACTTTTTTTAATAAAAGATTTAATAATTATTGTTTTAAAAATAAATTAAAAAAATAGTTCATAAAAAAATTTGTAAATTATTTTTTATAACAAAATTATTTCATCAACTACATATAACAAAAAAAACTTATGCCATAAGTTTTTTTTTTTTTAAAAATAATTTATTGACGCAAAAGGGGGTAAATTGATTTTTAATGTTAATTTGTTTTAAAAATATTTTTTAAAACAATTTTTAGTTTTAATTTGTTTTAAACTTTTTTTTATTTTTATTTGTTTTAAAAATATTCTTTAAATTATTTTAAATTTTAATTTATTTTAAAAATATTTTTTAAAATGCCACATAATCAAATTTTAGTCAAAAAAGTCAATGGGGGGCTAACAAAATGCAAAAGGGGATAAACTTGGGGGGCCAAAATTGCACAATTAAAACTTGGGGGGCCAAAATTGCACAATTGTGAAACTTGGGGGGTTAAAATCGCACAATTGAAACTTGGGAGCCAAAATCGCACAATTGTGAAACTTGGGGGGCCAAAACTGCATTTAAGCCAAAAATAAATTAGAAATACTAATAATCATGAGTCATGTCTCTTCATGAGTCAGGTCTTTTCATGAAAGGACATAATCATGAGCCATGTTTCTTCATGAAAGAGCATGTTACTCTTATAAATAAAGGTTATGGTCCCCGATTGTAGACAATGAAATTACAATTATCTTTATCTCATTGAGAGAGAAAATAAAGTTTAAAGAATCTACAATTGGAAACAACTTCATAAATTTAGACGTCATCAAGGATTCATGGATTCTTTAGGTACGCTTCCGCATTCATCATCTTGAATTGACATTGGTTTAGTGCAATACTTTAGTATGATAAACATGTTTCTTGTTAATATTAATATGATTTATATGATATATATATATATATATATATATATATATATATTCTAACAAGTAGGAATGTAACAATCACAGTGATCTACCGCGATTTTTTAAAAGCTACTCTGTAACTTCAAACCAGCTCTTAAACTTTCAAACTCCGTTATTAAATAGTGTGCAACATGTTAACAATAATCATCCACATTGAGTCAATATATAAAATAAAATTAAAAAATATATAAAGAAAGGAGTTGTGGTGGCCTAAACTTTGTATTCAAAAATAAAAAAAATACTATTCATGGATACCACTGCCCACTATCCTTCTCCACAACTGAATTTGCAACTATTATTCATACTTATCTTACATATTTATAATTGCATTTAAAATTACAAGCAGCAGATTAATTAAAATCATTTGTATGCACTAGACAACCGAAAACTTAACATTACAATACAAATGTGTACAAAATATACGTCATTCAGTATCTTCAAATTATTATATAGTTGACCTACACAAAACTACACAAGTAAAAAAAAAATTGAGGTATATAGGAAAATCAACAAAACGATGATTGAGCTGAGAATATTTTACCGCTTCATTCCCATCATATAACATACTCTTCATTTCCGTCCTCATTTCCCACTTCAAAAATAGTCTTCCTCATCCCCATCACCACGGACCACCATAATTCCCATGAGGATCCATCAAAGATTAAAAAAAAATTAAATTTTTATCATTTTCAATCAAATATATTGTAAAAAAAATAAAGCCTACTCATAAAACAAATAAACAATTGAGACATATTTTGAATCTTGTAACTAATAAAATCACATATAAACAAATCCATACGAAAAATCAAGGCCGGCCCAAGCCCAAAGCTAGTAAAGCTAGGGCTTTATGCCCCAAATCTTTGGGCTTTTATAAAGGCCTCAAAATAGATAATATATATATTTGAAGTTTGCTATTTAGGCCCCCTACTATTACTCGCAGGCCCCCCGTCGTGACCAAAATGCCCTTATAAGCATTTGTATCCTAGGAAACGAAGGAAACAAATTTCGTCACCAAGAAGACGAAATTATGTTAAAACATAGTAGGCCTGCATTTGTCGCGCACATCTGGGCACAAAACACGCAATTTCGTCTCGTAGTTACCGAAACACCAATTTTTTGAAATTTTGTCTCCTAGAAGACGAAATTGTGTGTTTTGTCACTTAGAAGACGAAATTTTGGTTAAACGTAGTAGGTTTTCCTTGTCGTGCATATCTGGGCACAAAACATACAATTTCGTCTCGTAGTTACCGAAAAATCCATTTTTTGAAATTTTGTCGCCTAGAAGACGAAATTGTTTGTTTTGTCACCTAGAAGACGAAATTTTGATTTTCTGCGATTTCGTTTCCTAGAAACCAAAGTATCCTGGGTGCAAAAGTGGGGGTATTTTGGGATTTTTGGGGGGCCCAAGATCAACATGGGGGGTGTTGAGACAAAATCCTATTTTGATGTTTTAAAGATAACAAAACATCCTTAATTAAGTTTTAATTATATTCTGATCATTATGTGATCTAACAAGTGCTTTTGAGTGATTTAATATAAGACAAATGCAAAGGATTCAAATCACTATGTTTTTCTGTCAGAGAATGATCTCTGAACGGTCTCCCAGACTCACGTATTCATTGGATAAACACTTATTTAAGTCAACTTCATATGAGACAAGGATGAACTTTATACAAGGCTTAAATATAGTATCACCACATTTTGGAATAAGTCATTTAAGGCAAGGAATAATTTTGATCCTTGAGCTTACTCATTTAAGTGCTTTTAAGGAAGTAAAAGCTCACAAATTATTGACAAGGCCTTATGTTCTCCAAGAACATCATTAAAGAAATGATCTAGACCATTGAGAAGTAGACAAAGCATGCAGTCAAGGACTTAAATTCTGATGCAAGTACAAGCTAAGGAAAGAGAAGCAACTCATCTCCATACAAGTGTCCAAATCTTTACTCTTCACCTGTCCTTTGCAAGTACCCTTGAATAGTTGCTATGCTAGTCTTTGAAGAGTGTCTTACAACTGTCATACAACTTGCAAACACTAGAAGAATCTGTTTGCTTCCTTTCTTACATAAGAAGTATGGTCTCCAACAGATAGGAGAATGGTCTCTAGCAGACAGGAGAATGGTCTCCCAGATTTTGGCTACAAGCTACATTCTTATCCAAAAGATATTTCCACACATGGGCTATTATTTTACAACGGATATATCATCAGAAACAGCTCATTACAGTTGGCAAAAAGAATATCTCTGATATTCCTACAGATCCATTTATCAGAGACCATAAGAAGAATGGTCTCCAGGCTCACTTAAAAGGACAGATTTTGAATGGACTATTTTGCCCATTTGACAACGGCTATTTCACACTCCCAACAGTCATATTTGAAGTTCAAATATCAGAGGAACTTCTTCATCTATAAATAGCATGTTTGGCAACAATGAAGAGCAAGAATTTTCAAGCAATCTAAAACATTGATTCACATTTCACTTAGCAATCTAAAAGCTCTTCTTTTTCACTCATACTCCAAAGCTTTCTAGCATCTAGGATCAGAATCCATTGAGTATCTTGAGTGTAATTTATTTTAAGCATATACAACTAGTTTAGGTCGTTATAAACTTGTAAGATCCAAAACCATTTCATATATTTTGAGAGATCTAACTCAAGTCAATTAGTAAAGAATTGATTGAGTGAAAATCAGTTGGTGATAACTGATTTGGTTACTTAGCCTTGGTCAAGGTTAAGGGGAGAAATGATTGTAATCTTGGTCTAGATTATAGTGGACAATCTCACGCAAGTGAGGACTGGAGTAGCTCATACTATTAAGGGGTGAACCAAGATAAAATCTTTGTGTTTGTTTCTCTCTTTCCCTTCTCTTTACTTTAAGCAAACACCAATCACACATATCACATTTAATTCTGTTTTAATAACTTAGGTGATTGTTCTCCAACATATTGTGTGATTTCATTTTGTTACTTATCCTTTGTTAAGTACTGCAGCAAAAAATTTAAAGAGTCACAATTCAAACCCCCCTTTCTTGTGACAAACCTTGTTACTTCAGGGGGCCTAGATAGCAACTTTCTATATATTTAGTTACAAGACCCAGGCAAGGAATGTTGCGTACTGCAGTGGTTAAGGCCCCGAAATTTAAGTGAAGTACCTAGGATCAAATCCCATGTTTTGTATTTTTTTCCCTTTTCCTCCATAAAATCAAATACTCTCAATTATCACAAATGTAATTATTTATTTTCCTGAGAGCCACACCACGCACGCTATTGAATTAATATTAGTAAAACAAAAATAGAAGCTATAGAATTAATAATAAAGTTCGTTTTCTTTAAGTTATATTTTCTTTACTGTTTGTTTTTAAGATGATCTACAATAATAAACTAAGACATTGAGCTCGCGTGGCTAATGATCCCCTTAGGAGGAATTGTTTAGGGGAGTCTTCGATTATTGGTGGGAACAATTCTGGAAAAGGTTGCGGCCGAATCCCAAATTATCGGGGCACTTTTTTCTTAGGAATCAGAAGATTAATACAAAAAAACAATCTACAATAAATTATAGTCTAAAATAAAATTATGATCTAAAATAAAATATAAAAATTCATAATAACAAAGAAATATACCCTCTCTATTTCATAATAACTGTTATAGTTTAATATTTTATACTTATATTTATTAGGAAAAGAAAATATCTTAAAAGAAAAAGAAAATTGTCATTTTACTAATTTATCCTTATTTATTATTAATATATTTTCATTATTATAATAAAAAGTACAAAATTATATGACAATTAAAAAGAAATTATATTAAAAACTAAAAGTGGCACTTTTTAAGATTTTTTTTTAAGCATAGATGATTTTCTTAACTAATGTAACATTTATAATTACAAAATTATATTTTAAAAGGCCACAATTAAATTTTCGCTTTAGGCCTCAACATACATCGGGCCCGCCCTGCGAAAAATACAAAAAATATAATATATAAATTATTTTAATATACACATATAAATATTATTTTAATAAAATATTCGGAGACAGAGACTCCACGAAGCGGGTGATAAAATTTCATCCTCATCATCTCTGTGAATAAAGTTCCCCGCTTCCGGATTCCCAAAGAGAACAAGAATTGTAAGAAATTCCCCACCGAAGATCCCACCGTAAGAGTTATTAATATTAATCATGGCCATTAAATAATATTAAGATCAAATGCTAATAATTGGAGTAAGTATACGGACTTACTCTTAGAGTCAATTGATCCCTCCTCATATATATCTATAACAATATACAAAAAGGATATGTATTCTTGGAATGACTTTTTTATTATTTCAATTTTATCCTTTAAAAACTGTCACTTACTACAAAATAATACTGTATTATATTATAGTAACCAACTTTCCTCAAATAACTCACATTGACTTTTGCAATTTAGAAGCTGGTAGCCAACTTTCCTCAAATCTATAACAAAACAATATATAAAAAATATATGTGTTTTTGGGATGACTTTTTTTCTATAACAATATATAAAAAGGATATGTGTTTTTGGGATGACTTTTTTATTATTCCAATTTTATCCTTTAAAAATTGTCACTTACTAAAAAATAATACTCCGTATTACTCCCTCTGTTTCTTTTTAAGTGTCCGTTTTGAATAGTAACAGCAAATTAAGAAAGTTTACTTTTGCACCTTATTTTCCTATTATACCTTCATTTTAATTCACCAATAAAATCTTATTTTTTTGCACACACTTTCTCTTTCCAATAAATTTAATATATTATGCACACAAAAAAAAAACAAAATTTAATATATTATGTACCAAAAAAAATAAAAAAGATAAAAAGATTCAATTTTTCAAATATATAGCATTTTATTGAAAAAGATATGAGTAATTGACAAAGGGTGTAATTGACAAATTGTACCCTTAAAACACCAAATTGATAGTTAAATAGAAACGTTAAATTCGACGTTTATGGACACTTAAAAAGAAACGGAGAGAGTATATTATAGTAACCAACTTTCCTCAAATAACTCACACTGACTTTTGCAATTTAGAAGGTAGTAACCAACTTTCCTCAAATCTATAACAAAACAATATATAAAGAGGATATGTGTTTTTGGGATTGTATAGTGTCCTTTGGAGTTTTTATTATCATGACAAAGAGGGTTGGCAACGTTTTCAAGATGTTACTTTTTTTTCAAGGTATTACTTTAACTATAGTGTGGACCAATGCACGTAAATTGCAATTTTTATTTTGAAAAAAACTAAAAATACACAAATTAATTTAAATAAAAATCAAATTTATAATAAATCACTGTTTACAATTTATATACGTTAGCATAATAAAAAACACGGATCACACGTGCCCGTTTGACCCGCTAGTATATGATAAATAAAACTTGTTTATACTATAGTCAATTTTGTAGTGTATATAAATTAAATTCATAATTAATCAAAAAAAAAAAAATTAAATTCATAAAACTTTTACTGTGACCAAAAGAGAGTTACGACACTTGCATTATCAGTGACTAACTTTGCAACGCTCCCAAAACTAACTTTTCTCTTTCAAAATGGTAGAAATCTTGAACTTGATACCAAAACTCCAACATACTACGTACCATGAGAGAGAGTAAAGAACAATCGGTGTAAAGTTCTATTTTACCTACAACTTATTTCAATTAGTCAAGACTTAAAGTTGTAATTGGTTGTTAGTGTGAACTAATTTTACATTTACAGTATATATCTTTCAATCTCATGTATCATAATTTTATTTGTGCTTGCTTGCATGCAAAAATCCTTATTGCTCATTTTGAAATCTCCCCAACCACTTGGGATTTGGAGTTTGGTTTAACAACACAACGAAAAAATGAGGAAAAACAGCAAGGGCATAATAAACCATCAGATATACAAATAAATCAATGACATTCCAACCATCCAAGAAAATGATTCTCAAAACTGTTACAACCCTAAAAATACAAAAGAATGCTATGCAGCTTACTGTATCAAACATGACTCGGGGTAACACCTCGTCCCCATCATCCACAAACAGGATCGAGTCACGACGTCGTTCGTTCCTTCTACACGAAAAAATTGCTTTTAACTATAATAACACTTCAATGTACCTACACATTCGACACCAAAACTGCTTTTCAATCTAACCAACCCAACACCTAGCTGTAACAAAGCCATACCTCACGAGTCATGGAGTGGATACTTGGATTATCAAATATGGTTCAGCAATCAAGAAACAAATTTGACCAGTTGTAACCTCACAAGCCCTACCTAGCTGTAACCAGTTGCTGCTGTTGGTCTGAAAAAGTCACTACAATGCTAAAAGGAACAAATTTGACCCGACAAAGCAGCTTCACAAAGGAGAACTATGACAAAAGACGCACAACTTCTGAAGGTAATGGACACAAGAATCCAAAATAACTAGGATGATAGGATGGACTGAAGTGCAAGCTGTTGCTGAGGGTGCAAAGATGACCAGGTTGAAGCAAGGGTAGAAGGCGGCAAAGTCTGTTGAAGTTGCCTCAATAAATTAATCATCCGACTCACGGTTTGTTCAGTTGCCAGATCAGTCCCCGCACATAATATCTACATCATAGTGGATAAAGAATGCCAAACAAACATAAGTTTATATTGGAAGTGTAAATAGAATAAAAATAACTAACGACAGTAACTAAAAACTGGCATCGGTAGAAGGTTGTACCTCAGCAAAAATTACAATAATCTTAGGAAGATACTGATTGTTTTGACCTATAAGTTCTCTATCAGATCTGAAATTGAATGATTGTACAGAACATATTAAAATTGTTAGGCACCGGGAAGTAGAAACAGCAAATTAAGTACATAGCATTTAATCAAAACATGTTCTGGATCAGAATTCTACCTTTCCACCATTGAACAAAGTAGGTCATGCACAACTTTAGCCTCAATTAAATCACCTTTTATAGGCAAACAACTTAGCCAGGCCGGAACAACCTGCAACCAAGAAAAAATCAATAAAGTAATTCAAAACACACAAGCAGAGGAGTCTTACTCTAAATCTCATTTCTAAGAGGAAAACAATTGGCATGCATAATAGTGCTAAACTTGTGTCATCAACTAGTGTTACAAAAATAGTAAGTGATCTATGATATCGTTAAGTTTTCCTGTGTGGAAGTGGGACCATAATCCATAAATATCTTATAGTAGTATCATGCTTCTAAGATAATATCGGCAAAAGCTGAAATGACAACCGTCCATATTGCCAACACTGGATTTGGATAAAGGCAAGTAAAAATCATAGCTGTAATGATCAGAAGATCATTACAAGATGTAGTTTTAGAACAGCTAACTCAAGAAGTGTGACTAGCAACTTGTACTTGTTCAAGTGATATTATGATCACTAAGACATCAAAAACATGTATGATGTACCTGTGCTGCATTTATGCTATCACGGTGGAACTGGCATATTTTTCCAAGGGCTGAAACAGCATTATCATATGCCATTACATTATCAGAATCCCGTGCATTTGGATGTGTTATCACAGCATTTAACCTTGAAAGTGCCTCTGTAGAAGAAAAAAACTGATTTTAACAATGATGCAAGACACAGATAAAATGAGAAATAAGAACTGATATGAGTAACTGACCTCCAACAAGGGGTTTGAAAACAGATCCACCAAACTCGGCACAAACACCAACACCATAAACAGCTGCCTGATAAGATATTTGATTTTTGGTTTGAGAAAAATACAACTACCTCAATTATATAACAAAACTATAAAACATTAATATAAAGTAAACCAGAGGTGGGAACCTGTCGAACATCAGAACATTCATCATTGCATGCTTCAAGCAAGAATGGAAGAAATGAAACATAATATCTGTAACAACAACATAAAGAATTTAATATACAGAACAAACCATTCCAAATAACAGGAACAAATAATGTTGTGCGTGAACTTATAGAGAATTCTCAAGGAATAAAAGAAAGGGGGGAGTGCTTTTTTCTTGTGAGGGAAGGGGATTTCTTACTTAAGAGCTGATTCGCGACAGTGCTCAGCAACATCATCGAATATACAAATGGCAATTCTCCTTTCTTCTGAGGTTTTGTCTTTACCCTGATAATTAGTTGTCAACAAGGAAAATTTTTGATTCAGAAGGGTATATGACTTGTGTCTCTAAATGAAGCTATAGGCATTGGGACAAACATGAAACACATCATTCACAAACCACAAGAGGGGGTGGGATGATGAAGACACAACAAGACATGAGTGGAAGGGAACTTACAAACATAGGTGTTAGGTATGACGAAAGCTCATCAAAGAAAGGCAAAAAAGATGCCCTGAATGTTTTTATCAACGTCCCCAAACAATCGCCGATCTAGCACACAAAAAGATTCAACATATGAGCTAGGAAAGCATGCATAAAGAATGCAATTAATGAGATGAATCAGATGACAAACATATGTTATTCATACTTGATCAAAAAGTTCTTCCTCTTGCTCATTTTCTTCATTGAGTAGTTCTCTTTCTTCAGCATCAAAGTCCTCTTCTTTGGCTCTCTCTGCTCTTTCATGCTTTCTGGATGAACTGGCCATGATGACTTGTCTAATCTCGTCAACAATGCTCCTTACTTGTTTTTCATCTAGATGTGGTCCTGAGACCTAGAGAAATAAACCCCAGCTAACTTCAGGTTTCAGCAACATAACGGAGAATTGATGGCTTCAAAAATACAATAAGCAAAACCAAGAATACTGTAGCATAAAATATTACAATTCCTATCATAGGTGGAGAATGTGTGTGTGTGTGTGTGTATGTGTGAATATATATATATATATATATATATATATATATATATATATATATATATATATATATTTTTACAAATGCCACCTTAATTATTCTATAGCCTAAACTACCAATTCTTTTTTAATACTAGAAAGGTATTGGGCGGACAATTGGCATGGGATATGAATCACATGCTCTCTACTCTAATACTACCTTCAAAACCTCTATTGCTTGCACAACTACAAAATCTGGGTCTTATCCATTGTCATCTTATCCAAACTTAAATAAATTAAAGATGGTCCCAAGTCTTTGATAGTTGCATCCCTTGGAGTGTGAATCATGTCAGCTTGGTAGACAAGTTTGAGCTACTTTTACAAAGAAAAGTTCTTCATCAAGCAAATTTTCCTTTTGATCTTGCCCATTCAGATGTGTGGGGTCCAAGTTGTGTCTTCAACAAGGGAAAATTATAAGAGGCTTTTAATGTTACCTCTTCCTATTGCAGAAACAGTTTCTTAATTTTTAATTCATGCTATATATTTCATATGACAAATCCTTCCAAGATACAGTACCACACAAGAAGAGCAACAACAAATCAATTGGCTATCAATTTCTCCTTCACCCAGTTATTTGAAAAAAGGTAAAAAAGATTGCATGTCATGGAATAGTAATTTATTTCCAATAACACAAAATTCACACTCAGATGAATGTTACAAACCTGTATGCATTCATTCAGTGCGTCCAACATGCTTGCACAAATTTCTACCTCTGGCTCCTGGAAGGCAGCTAAAATACATTGATACAAGCACCAAAACTAAAAATTAGAACCAAAAGATCAGAAGAATAGGCAGCATTTTAACCTTATGTAAAGCTTCCACCAAATTTGGAATTATATAATCAGACAATTGTTTTAGGTAAGCTGCATCACGGCCTTGTGACTGCCCCTTCTCTATTGCTAATTTTGCTGAAGACAACAGTTCTGGCATAGCTATTAACAAAGCAGGCAGGTTGCATTAAAAACTCAGTAAGGATTACTAGAAATAGAAATACTAGAAGTTAGGTTGTGACAGAATAAAGAGTATACCTGAAGCTGCTGCCTTCCTAACTTCTTCATGGAAGTAAAATTTAAGAAGAGGAACCAATGTGGAAGCAACCTATATGATTGATCCATCAAAGTTAGCAAATAAAGATTTTAGTCAGAGAAATGGCAATAAAATAAAAAACAATGCCAACCTGGTCAATCCAAGGAAAAAATCCTTCCTTCAACTCGTCAGCATAGCAACATAACATGTTACATGCTGTAGCCTTCTCCTCCAGGACACTGGTCTTAATGCCTATTCTTTTATCCCCCAGAGTAATGGTTTCAATGCTACAACACAAACAGCCAGAAGCCGAGTAGTCAAAAGCAAGTTAAATATCCATTAATTTAGTCAATATCTCTTTATTTTCAGTCTTGAAAAATGTAACAACTTTTTGCTATGCTTATTCCTTTTGTTAATAGTTAATACAATAAAGTATTTATTGACAAAAGAAAGGACTGCATATTGAAGTGAAATAATAGAGAATAAAATGGATCCAGAAACAAATTACATCATGTGATAACATGGATATCAATCTTGTGACCCAAAATACAATAACCGGAACTGAAAAGACACCTGTCATCATCTTCATCAAATTCAGCATCAGAATCTGTTGATGTAATTGACACGTCAGGCTTAAGTTGTGCAGACTGGAGCAAGGGAGGCATGACAAAACCCATGTATGGGAGAAAATCTTGTCCGAGACACTTGCAAAGTCGTGCCCATGCCTGAGAACATAAAGGCCAAGTGAAAACTTGAGGTATAACTACGTATTTTAATTATAATGATAAAAAAAAATATATGTTCCAAAAAAAAAATCATACTTGTAACATGTAACTCGCAGTTGGATCATCAGCATCCAGTTGAGATTGTTGCAGTGACATCAAGACATCCATGACCTAGTAAAAGAAGAATGAAAATCATACATTAGCACATAAAACGTGAACAACAATCAGATTGTATGAAATAATAAATATAAACTCTATTTCCATCAGAAACATGACTATCTGAATAAAAAAGAGACACAACAAATAACATGCTATAAAATGAATTAAAAATCACCTGTTTGGCATCATCCCTGAACTTGGCCTTTCCAACAGCCATTCCTACCAAACTAATACACTCCATTGCTTTGGCCCGAAGCATACGATTGGATTTCTCATTTGCATTCAACAAAATGGCTTTTAGGTATGGAATCACAACGTCATAATACTTCTCAAATTTCTCCTGTTAACAAGAGATTTTTAATTTATTAAGTACGAGACTTAAAAACAATGTGATTACTATATAAAGAATAATGGTTATATAGAGCACCTGTGAAGAATCAGCAACTGATGCTAAAGCTGTCAAAGCGCCTTCTTGAACCATTTGCTTTCCACCCTACAATCCATGCATGAAAAGAGATGGAAATCAAACTTCCATATTTATCATCCCAAATGTATAAAATATAAAGCAACATAAAACCTTTTGATTATATAACATTTTGCAACATTTGATAAAATAAACTGACATTATATACGACAATACTCACACAATCATGAAAGAAATTTTTTAACAAATTAGAAACCTAGATGAGTAAAAAATAGAGTAAATGCAGGTTTCCTCGGTTCTAGGAGACCAAAACAATAAACCAAGGAGAATACATGTAATTCACTTCTTTCAAAAGAAATTGAGATGTATAATCAAAGAAAATGCCATATGATTTCCAGTCACCACAAATATATTATTAAAACATACCTGAAGGAGTACAAGAAGTTTGCTCACGATCCCATCCAAATAAGGTATTAGAATATCTGGGGTGCAATTCTCAGTGAAATTTAACACTGCAGAAGCAGCATGAGCCTGCAATGTAAAGAAATATATAAGTGATGAACATGATCAAAAACTTTATGAATTCAAATGAGATATCAAAGATCAAGAACTCAAGATTCATATTTAGGCATTACTAGTAGTGGCCAAATTACAGACTCAGTAATTATGAAGAGATAACTTGGGGCAGAAGAACTTTAATATATCAAAGAAATTAATCATATAACCCATGTTGGAACTTAGAATAATGGAAAATGTTCAAAAAAATCCAAAATACAAAAAAATGGATAACCCAGAAATTATCCCAGCAAGTTTAATATTTTTAAGTCAAAATGTCCGGTGAGTATGAGAAAAACCTCAGCACAAAGCATTTAGAGAAGTGAGGACGATTACAACAATATAAAATATGTGTGAACAAACACTAGAACCTAAACAATCCACGAGGTAACACAAGATGGTAAATGTATGAGATTACTTGATCGAGCACAAACGGAATCAACCGTTGCATGGAAACAAAATTGCCTATCTCCAGTAAAATACAATACATAATCAAAGGAAAATGAAAGACCAAGAATGAAATCCACTAAATCTAGATTATCAAGTCCACCTTAACTTAATATGATTAAGAACACAGAATGGTCAATAAGACTAATTTACATAAAGTCATAAAGAACAAAAGAGAAGCCCGATTAGTTGAATTAATATAGTTGGCAATGAGCTTGGTCCAGATAAAAGTGCAAACCTGTACTCGAGCATTTTGAAAATCATCCATGGCACCAGCTAATGCCGGAAGCACTAAGTGGTGATATTTAACTTGCAAGTCTGGCCCTAAATCTGTGGACAACTGCCCAATTGCATTTATAGCTGCCCATCGCACTCTAGGGTGTGGGTCAGAAAATGAATTCAAAACCATTGACAATACATGCTCCAGATTCTTTGTCATCACCTGCACCATCAAAGATTATGGTTTAAGACACATACGCACGTCTGTTACTTTTTCCATCTAACCAACCCCAAATATTAACCCACAATGCAGACGAAATAAAGGTTGAAAGTTGAAAATTGACACAAAAACTTATAACTTAAATACAGAAGCATGCACATTTTATAAGTAGTTAATACAATAAAAAAATTTAAAAAATATACTTATGAAGGATGAACGAACACTGCCACTACAAGTAATGGATTACCTTTGAACAACCCTCTGCAATTTGTGCGATGGCAACGAGCGCAGCATGGTGCTTTTGCCATTCAGGGGCAGCCAGGTAAGTCGGCAACAATTCAGACGCAACCGGCACAATCGTGTTCCCACCCAAAGAAATTGAAAGTCTGTCCAAACATTCCTGTCCAAATCCATAGTTGGTAGTCTCACCAGCATCCTCATCCTCGCTCACCGCAGCATGCCAAGCAGGATCATCTTCAATATCCAGCAACAAGTTCAAAAGCACACCAAACAACTTCTTCACAAACTGCGGCAACTTCCTCATCATCCCAGGAGCACGCTCCCTAGCCTCAGCAAGTGTAACAACAAACTCAATAGCCAAATGGCGAGTGCCTTCTTCTAAAGACTCAGCCTCAGCAATCTGCAGCATGGCACCGACAACATCAACTAGCTGCCTTCGTAGGAAACGTGGCTCAGTACCAGCAAGCTCAATGAGGAGTTCAAGGGCCTCTTGCGCAGTCGCCTCCTGACCAGAATTCAATGCCTCGGTCAATGTCTGCATCATGAGTGGCAGCAAATCCTGAAACCTATTGTTACACATTCAAGTTAGTTAGAATTTTCCTGCTAGAAATAATCAAGTCGTCAAAATTTGAACCAAACAGGGATTGCTTCTGCATCCACTTCTTTAAAGTGAACACGGACACTTTAGAGTGTAAAATAATATTGGTCAACAATTAACAAATCAAAGATTCATACTGTAGGTACATCATAACCTATGAAGCACGAACACGGACACTAACACATCAACGCTGATAATAATTTGAGAAAATGACATAATTCAATGTAATCATAAGTGTCATTGTTGTGTTTCACATATCATAACAAATCAGGGGTTTGTTAAAATATTAACACAAATCCAATTTAAAACAGTTCAACAAACACTAACACTTCATAAAACCTACAAACTTAGTTCAATTTAACAAAATTAACCTTGAAATCAATCAAAATTGAATTTTAAACTATAATACCTGTCACGGTCAGAGGGATTGGAGAGGCACTGAACAAAGTTGATACTTGCGGCAAGGGCGGCGATGCGGACATCAGAAGAAGTGGCAGCGCCAAGACAGCGGAGAAAAACAGAGTGAAGAGTGGACAATTGAGGAAGTAGGGATTCACCAATATAATGAGCCAATTGAGCGAATATAATTAACGAAATTTCTTGAAGCCTAGGGTCAGATGAAGTAACCCACTGGAAGAGAAGAGGAAGCAAGTCCGGCCAAGAAGACATGTGATCGGAAAGGAGAGCAGAAGCGAGTTCAGAAACAGTGTCACATAGTTTCTTAGCGATGGATTTGACTGGTTCTTTGTGGAGAGATGAAAGGAGAAGGGAACGGAGGGTGGTTTGAGAGGAAGGAGAAAGACGTGGATAAATGAAAGAATCGTCGTGGTGGCGCGTGAGATGACGGCGGAGGAGGATGGTGGACATGGTTCGTGTTTGTTCGTTAGGGGAAGTGTGGAGAAGTTGAGAGAGTTTGAGAATTAAGGAATCGGGATAGGTTTGTTTGCATAAATTGAAGAGATTTTCGGCTTGTGAACGATGGTCGTTGGAGGTTGACATGAGATTTGTAATTAGGGATTCGAAGTGAGTGGAATCTTGTCCGAGAATTAACGCCATCTGAGTTTGGTGGTTTGGATCGTTCGCCGCCATCGTGAGAGAGAGGCGGTGACGGAGTTGAATTGAGTTGAGTGTTGTTTGTTGTTGGATAGGGAAGAGAGAGAGGGGGGAAAGGGAGGGAAGAGTTTTTTTGTCTCGCTCGAAAATCGAAAATAAGGGTTTTGCTTCTGTTTCTTGATTGTGTTGTGTGGGAGAGATTTTGAATAGCGGGGAGATGCGGCTCTCTCAAGTTTCTTATCCTACGGTTCTTTTCTTTACCTTTCCTCCAATCAAATTGACCACGTTTATAATTTCTTTTTTTTGTTAAAAAGCATGTTTTATTAGGATGCAGATTTTTGCTGCTGTATTATTTCATACTATTTTTTAGCAATGACAATTTAACTCATATTCGAGCACATTTGGTTTATGAAAGAAAATCATGATAGTCTCAATATCAAACCAAGAATAAAATTTCGTTTTAATACCTTTAACGCAGATTTATGGATTTAAAAAAATTAGAGTTAATTTTTAGGTTTAGATAAACAAGAACAAAAATATGTTTTTTGGTTTAATTTTGCTTTTTTGGATTTGATTCCTCTCTGCAATTTTATTTTTGGATTTGGTCCCTCTTTGTAATTTCATTTTTGAATTTGGTCCTTCTAAGTAGATGACTAAAGGTGGTTTGATTTGCTAAAAAATAAGAGACTGGACAGGACAATTTCAGTTGTACTGTGTTTGATTTCAAAATTGTTCCTGAGACTGGACAAACTGGGGACCATGGGACTAGACAAAAACCTAAATTCTTGTCCCTCACTGAACCACGGTACAACTTTTTGTCATCTGCACAAGTTGTCTAAAATACCAAAATAACCTTTTGTCCACCAAACATCGTACGAAAACAAAATTTGTGCAACACCTTAAACTTTGTCATGTGTCGTTCTGTCTTGTACTGTTCTGTCCAGTACTTATGTTTTACGGATCAAACGGACCAGGCATCATCTTTGACACATCAGCCTCCGTTTGCAACGTCAATCTCTGTTTTCCACATCATCATTTTTGAAACGGAATTACACGGCAGAGACTAAAAACAACACGATTTGCACATCGATCTAGAGGTATATTTAGAACAAAAAATGATATAGGGACAAAAAAAAGCGAGTACATATAGGGACGAAAATGTTATTTAGACCAACTTAAAACAATCATAGTCGTATAGTTTAGATCGGATGACTGTAATATTTAATAGCGTCAAAATTGTGTGAAAAAGCACAACAGGAAATCTGTTTCCATTTTATTATGACATGATTTATAAATGGTTAAGAAAACTATAAATAAATTTAGTTTTGCAAATTGGTTGCATAAGTCCACTCATCTACCGGAGATATTATTAAAATAATCAAGATTCAAATCATTGAATCTTCTACTTTTTCAAACTTCTGTGCGAGTCTAGCTACTTAGTTTTGTATAAAAAAATGTATAAACCATAATTTTTTCAGGGTTGTGGTAACATATGCCTTAAAACACATGTTAAGGATATTTCAAATAGTAATTATGTTTTGAACAAAACAATTTTTTACTACTAAAGAGATTCAATATACAATTTTCAATACAAATTACTATTATTGATAGTACACTCAAAAGTGCCTTAAGGGTAATATAAAAAAAGTGCATTAAGAGTAAGAAATAGTCATGAGAAAGGGGGTTTGAATTGTGACCCTTTTAAAAAATAATCCCGCACTCTATAAAATTGATATCAAGTGTATACATGAATAAATGTTAGTGAATTAAGAATTAGATTGATCTAAGAAAAATCTTGATTGCGTGAGAGTTTAAAGTAAATGTAAGTGAATTGGTTTGGGTGATGTGCGTTTACATAAAATAAAGAGTTAAGGCTAAGAGAGATTCACACATAAAATTTATATTGGTTCGCCTTAATCCTTGGGTTACGTCCAGTCCTCACGCCTGTGAGTTTTGTCCACTATAATCTTAAGATGCTACTGATCTCAAATAAAAATCTTCTTTGATCTAGACCAAGATTAAAAACCTCAAAGCCCTACAAGTTTAATCTAGTTTAGTCTTAAGGTAACACTCAATCAATAGTTACATATTGACTTGAGCTATCTTCTTTGATCTAGACCAAGATCAAAAACAACAAAACCCTACAAGCTTAATCTACCTTAGTCCTAAGATAACACTCAATCAATAGTTACGTATTGACTTGAGCAATCTTCTTTTACAAAGGTGGTTGTTTTGGATATAAGCTTATACAAAAACTCAAAACTTATAACAATATTTTGATCCAAGAGGTTGATAGAGAGCTGGAGTGTGAGTGGTAAAAAGAAGAGACAAGAGTTGTTTGAGAAGCAAATAAAAGCACTCACTAAACTCCGAAGTATGATGAGAATGATGAGCTTGAGAGTATGAGTGATGAAATAAGAGTTTTATGACTTGTAGACAAAAACAAGTGATTGGTGATTTATAGCTTCGAGTCTTGCTTTTCTTGTGCAACATTTCGTGTTATTTATAGATGTAGATAGCCCTATGTAGCTTGGTCATCAAGGATAGCTGTTGTGTTGCAGAATATAGTCGTCGTGCACTCAAAATGACAGCTCACAAAAGTTGTTGCATAAAGCAAATTTGCTAGAACGTTCTCCAGACAGTTTCTTCATGGAGTAAGAGAGATGAGTTGTAGTGTGTCTAAGAAAACTTGCTCCACATGTAATGCTGTTGAATATAGTCGTTTGTGGCTTCAGAGAAGTATACATGATAGTTGGAAATGGTTTGCCTAAGTGGTTTCAAAAACTGTGTGCTTCAAAACCAAAAATGTTCTTCATTCGTTCTTGAATCATTTTGAAAATTATATATGAGCTTGTGAACAGACAGTCCTTATCCTCACTTCATATGCAACTGTAAAGGAGCCCTGGATAACAGTTGTTGCTTCTAAAAGTAACTGTCCAAATGTACTTGGAAAAAGTGCTTTCAAGAATGTTCCAAATGTATATGTTATATTGAGGATGAAAAGGTGGCTGGAAAATTTGCTTTGGTAATTTTGGTTTTGTGAAATAATAGAAATAATTGTGTGTGAAATGGGGAAAATAAACAGGAACCCAATCTAGGTACAAAGGCTTCAGTTATCTGGAGTGAATGGAAATAACTGCAACAAAGAGTTTCACTAAATCAAATGAAGTACTTGTTTACAAAGAGTTTCCAAAGGTTACAAGAATTAGCCTTTAATTCTAATTCTACCCTTGTCCCGAATCTCTTTCTGTGGTCAAAAGACTCAATTTGATATAGTGTTTCTCAAGGCGAATACAATAACATTTTGCCCAATCCTAGAATTATACCAAGAGACAATCCTTTTTGTTTCTCTCTAAAACCCTAGCCTTTGTGTTGATGGCAAATCTTTATTGTCATTAACAACCTTACGTCTTTCTCTCTTAAATTTTTCTATGCAAATTACAACTTTTATTTATAGAAAAATACAAACCTTTAAAAATAGGAAAAAAAAAATTTGTTTTTACAATAAAACAGAATCTCACTTTGTTTTTAAATATATCTAATTTAAAAACAAACAAAATCTCGCCTTGTTTTCAAACATATCCAATTTAAAAACAAATAGAGAAATAATCAAGGAAAAAGGTAAAAAGTAATAGTTGCAAAGCCTATAACATAGTAGAGATGATGTGAAGTGAGAGAAAAAAGGAATGTTCAAGGTACATGTAGTACATTGTAACATCTCTCATCCAACAGTTCACATGTCTTGCCTATGGTTGAAGACATATCTAACTCTCCCACCCTAGCATCCGCCATCTTGGAGCTCACTCTCCAATTCCAATCAATGGAGGTATATTTAGAAATAATGAAATTGATTTACCGTGTTGTTTTGCTAAGAACACATCTTTGGGTTCAGCTTACATTATATATATATATATATAGAGCTATATGAGAGAAAATAAAATAGATGTAGATAACAACTAGCATAACTTATGGCTTGGGACTGATTTATCTTTAGTTGTGATTGCTTTCAAGTCTTCTTCATTAGAGCTTGGAATCTAACAAATAGATGGTTCAATTATTATGATCTTAATTTGTCTTTATTTTTGTCGTATACTTAACGAGTACTCTTAGGGATCGCTTGATTTGGAAAATATTAGTACTGAACAGAATAATACATGACAAACATTTAAGATATCAAATAAACTTGTTTTGTATGATATTTAATTGACAAAAAATTATTTTTATATTTTAGATAACATTTCCAGAGACAATAAATTGTCCCGTGGTTAGTGGAAAACAAAATGGTCAGATCTCCCGCAACTACGATCGGGAGGGGGCTGACACCACTTGATGCCATAACTGACCCCCAAACCAGATTAAACTGGTGATGGAAAAAAAAAGTTTATGTCTAATTCTTTGGTCTCCCGTTTGTCAAGCCTCATGAACAATTTTGAAATCAAATACAATAGAACTAAGGTCCGTTTGTTACAGATTAAAAAGTTAATGCTTTTGATGTTAAATAATCTAGAGATTGCTTTTTAGAGATTTTATAGAAAAATTGAATTTACTATGTGTTTGTTTATTGTAGTAAAAATCACTTTTTTTAATAAAATATTTTTAGCTTGTTTGGATAGAATATGTAAAAGTGATTTTTTTAGTTACAAAATAACCACACTTGTTTTCTATCTCCTCTAAAAAAATCTATTATTTGAGAAGTTACTCTTAACGGCTTCTCATTTTTAATTGTTTTTTGATTATTTTTAGATTCTGATTATTTAATTTTAAAAAGCGGTAACAAATAAATACAATATTTTTAAAAGTGATTATTTTATAAAAAAATTGATTTTTTTTTTAAAAACTACAACAAATAGCCTCTAAAATGTTCTATCCAATCCCTTGGTCTCCATTTGTAGTGATCAAACATATCCACAATAATTAGTCAAAAAGAAAAAAACCACAATAAAATAGTTCGGTCTAAATATTCCATACTAAAATGACAATAAAATTATAAAATACATATATTCCAATTTTTTTTTTTTACAAACATAAAATTATACCATTTCATTAATCAATATAGAGGAAATACAAATAGGTAGAGTATCAAAAGTACAGCGGCTAGACCATGAAATGGCCGCCCTAGCGAGTGAGTGAGCAACCATATTCGCTTGCCGCTTAATAAACTTAACCATAAAGTTTTGATCAAAAGATAACAAATTATGAATATGAAAAACAAGTGAACTAAACTCAAAATTGCCTCCACGGAAATGTTGAATTGCATCAACCACACTCTTGGAATTGGTCTCAAAAATGACGTTTGTAATGTGTCTTTGCTCCATTGCTTTCATGGCTTCTAGTAAGGCAATGGCCTCACCTTCAATAATGGAGTATTTGCCATCTAACCAAGTAGTCTCCGCCGTTACAAAACTCCCCGTGTGATCATGCAAACACCAACCGGTACTTGTCTTATTTAACTCTTTATGAAATCCGGCATCCACATTGCATTTGTACCATCCTTGTCGCGGCTTTTCCCATTTCTAGCGCTGCTGCTGCTGTTCTGCGTTTGATGAGCCGATTTGTACTTGTTGCATATCTCTCCATTCCTCCCATAGGTATTGTACTTATATTCCAACTTATAAATTGGAAATTGCGCCAATACTTAGCGTTTATAAAACTCTCAAACTTTACGCACCAATCACGCCCAATAGACCAAATACAAAAATTGATTAAATTAATTGGTAGAAAGAGTGAATTGAATATAAGTGTTAATTTTATTTTTTGGGTCTTGCTAATCCAAAAGTAGTAAATTTTACATTGAAAAAAATATTATTTATATTTTAAAAAAGTTGGCTACACAAGTTCTAAGATAATTTTACCACTTTTGTTCCTTAACTTGTGTAAGGGGTGCAATGTTTAGCATTTGCCTTATTTTTTTATTTTGAGTTTATGCAAACAGCTTATGCAATATAAATTAGGTTTTATGCTATTTTATAAGTTCAAACTAGTGAAAATTGTATTTTTATAAGCTATTTTATCATAAACTACATTGACAAACTTATAATATTACATAAAAATTGCATAAGCTGTTTACATAAGCTCAAAAATAAACTAATCCAACTTAAGTGTAAATTAATCTGTAGAAAGAGTGAAGTTAATTAATCGGCAAAAAGTGTTCAATTTCAATAATCAACATGTGATTTCATAAAATTAGAAATTGAAGTTGACCAAAAATTAATCAATCCCTAGAATTTCATACAGTAATACTCTATTCGATCTAAATTTTATAATTTTGTCTAACATGAAATAATAGTTCAAGTGGTACATAGTGGATAAGTCATAATAACATTGTAACAAATACAAATTTTATAAAAGGTACTATTTGATTGAAAATTTATATTATATAGATCATTCATAATTTTTCTAAACGAAATTGAGAATCATGTTATATGTTGAGACTCATCAAGATTAACGGTTTATAAGCTTTTATTGAATACCGTTAATCTTGATAGATCTCAATAACATATCAAATGATTTTCTATTTCTTTATTTTTTTGTTGGATGATCTATATAATATAAATTTTCAATCAAACGGTGAATTTTGTGAAATTCATGATTTATGCACAATACACTCTTTCATATTAGACATAACCCTTAATTATAAGCAATTTTTTTCTTTTCAAATTCATGGAATAAATGATATATTGATCTTTAACATAGACCAAATACATCACTTATCAAATAAAATCTAAAAATGAATATTTCGTTATAATTAAGATCAAAACAAATAACATAATATTTTAAAAATTGGAGAAAGATACCTCTTTATTAATTAAAATGCCACTAATAATTAGTACTCCTTCCATCCCAAAACATAAGCAAAAGTGAGTAAATTTTTTTTGATGTATTTAGTTCAAAATTTGGACCAAATACAATCATTTTTGTTGACCAACTTTTAATTATATTTTGAGACGGATGAAATATTTTACAACTGTATCGTCAGGCAGTCGCCGAACATATTTAAACTTTATACGAGGCCATGTGTTGTTAGAAGATTAATCCTTATTAGTTAGTATTTTAGACCAAAACTAGTGATTATCTAATTGTTGATTCTTGCTTGTAACATAGTAATTTCATATCAGAGACTAAAATAGTGATTCCTAGTTTGATTAATTAACTATTGTGATAAAACAGAGTAACTGTCAACTAATTAATGCCATGATGGTTGGTAGGCACAATATACACGCCACCTTCTGTTACATTAGTATAACATATTGTTGAACATAAAATTGATTTACACAACATAAGACATAGTGTTTGATTAATAATATTCAATCTCTCATCCTCCATGCCATGTTTCGTTCTTCTTCCTTCTATCACTACTCTCATAATCATGTTACAACCATCATCATCATCACCACAAATTCCAACCCGTTCTTCATTTAAAATCATCATCTTCAAATTTCACTCTTCCTTCTCCAACAAACAAAAATGATTCTGAGTTCATCAAGTCTCACACTTTCCAATTGGGTGATCATATTCATGGTCTTGGACCACAAAGTCAACAGGGTTTATCAAATGATCAATCCAGCTTAAAGGGTATGTATGCAAAAGTTTCAAGTTTTTAATATTAGTATTAATAATATTATTTGTTAATTATACCAGTATGATTCTTTTTATTTTTTATTTTTATAATATATATACCAGTATGATTCTTGTGGTAGAATATTTTATTTGGGTTTGACTTTGTTAAGTATCATTCATTTAATCATCAAGGCGGCCTTTAGTTGAAGGAGGTTGAAAGAAACTTTTTTAGAATTCAAAGTTTGTGACAAACTTATATGTTTGGACTTTTGCTTTAAGGGGATATATTTGAACATATGGTACGTAATTTGTGATTTACTTGTGAAGACTATGTGCAATATGAGTCTCTCATCAGGGCATGAACTTCAAAAATATTAATTGGTGCTAGCTAGAGTATTAATAATGATTACACCCCTCCGGTTACTATTATAAGAAAAAATTATTTTTAGATTTATTGAAAATTCGATATATATGTATTAGTTTTTCAATGAATCTAAAAATGTGTTTTTTGTTTGTAATAGTGACCGGAGGGAGTATATTCTATTAATTTTATTTTTTTTTGCTAAAATACTATTCTATAATTTAATTTAAGCATATGAAAGTTTGAAAGAGTTTACCATCTTACTGTTGTGTAATAGATGATGAAATTAAGGAATAGAAAATGCTCTATGCACTAATTTTAAGGAGCCACGACAAATTTTGTGTTGAAAATCATATATTTTTTTTGGTCAAGTAGCCTAATGGTTTGAAATTCCACCCTTAAGGTGAATAAGTGGGAAGACCGGGATTCGAACCCCGATCTCCTGCATAATAATGCAAATGTCCACCAATTGAGTTAAGCTCATGGGACTGTTGAAAATCATTTTAAATTTGTAAGGGAAATACTTATTTGATCATAAACTTTGAACCAAGAACTTTTGGTCAAGCATACATAATTGAAAAAATAAAATAAAAAAGTAACAAAATAATATATTTTTAATAGAATTAGATGGTATATATTTTTGTGCATATGTCCAAATAATATACTCAAATGCTTCATCTAAAAGCAAAATCTTTTTTGTGAAAAAAAAAATATACACTCAAATTCTTGTGATCATACAAGACTTGCTTTATTAATTAGACATTTTCCAATTTACATATACTTGTACCATTTTAAGATGCAGCCTTCTTTTTCAATATTTCTACGTACTTATAGTATGTAAATGGCCCACATTTAGGCCACCCTAAAAGGAATAAAAGTATAAAACAAGATTGAATAGAAAGTATATGAACCATACATGGAATCCCAGCTTGGGGTCCTACATGTGGGGATTTTTTTCCATAGGGGAGTTTGGAGAAAAATCTCCCCAAATACATTATGGGGATTGGAAATATATCTCCACCTCGGGGTCCACCGATAGAATTTATAACAATTCTCTATAATTAACCAATTCTAATATATGAATATTTTTTCAAGTGGTCTATGGTGGATGAATCATAAATAATATTATAATGAATATAAATTTTATAAAATCCACCGTTAGATTGAAAGTTTATATCATATAAATTATGCATAATTTTTTTTAGAAAATTGAAAATCATTTGATATATTATTGAAACTTTTTAAAATTAACGGTTTTTAAATTTTTATTAAATACCGTTAATCTTGATAGATCTCAATACATATCAAATGATTTTCAATTTTTTTAATTTTTTTATAGATGATCTATATGATATAAACTTTCAATCTAACAGTGGATTTTGTAAAATTCATATTCGTTATAATAGTATCGACCACTTGTCCACAGTAGACCACTTGTGAAGGTGGTCCACCGTAATATTAACCTATAATTATATGGTTATGTTGATCTGTCAAATGATAATTACTTGATAACATAATATTAAAATTAGTACATGATAAATATTTAATGTATTGAATAAATTTTGTCTAGTATTAATTAATTTGATGGTTAAAATGTTATTTTGATATTTTAGATAACTTGTATATAAAGAATAAAATATTTTTCCATGGTTCAGCGACGGTCAAGAATTTTAGTCATCCAATTCTTTGGCTTTCGGTTTGTCCGGTCTAAGAACTTGAAGTAGTCTATCCAATCCATTATATATTTTTTTAGCACATCAAACACATGATGTATATCATAAATATATTTTAGTAATTTTAATATGCATTGATTTATTTAGTCAAAAAATAATACAAAATTGATTTATTCAAATCAATTGGCAGAACCAAATACACAAAAGAAGAGAGCTATTTCTTTTGGTTCAAAAATATTTGAGGAAAACAACAATGTGTTCCATGATAGAGATTACTTTTTGGAAGACTATAAAGACATGAATAGGAGCTTTAAGATATATGTTTATCCTCACAAGGAAAATGATCCTTTTGCAAATGTGCTATTACCTGTGAAAACTGAACCTGGTGGCAATTATGCCAGTGAAAGTTACTTCAAAAAAGCACTTATGAAGAGCCATTTCATTACAAATGATCCAACAGAAGCAGACCTTTTCTTCATGCCTTTTTCCATAGCAAGTTTGCGGCATGATCGCCGAGTTGGAGTTGGAGGTATCAAAGATTTCATTAGAGACTATGTTCAGAATATCATTCACAAGTATCCGTATTGGAACCGCACGGGCGGCGCGGATCACTTTTATGTTGCCTGTCATTCAATTGGAAGGTCTGCTATGGATAAAGCACCTGATGTGAAATTCAATGCCATTCAAGTTGTTTGCTCATCAAGTTATTTCTTAAGTGGCTATATTGCTCATAAGGATGCTTGCTTACCACAAATTTGGCCAAGAAAAGAAAACCTCCCTAAGCTTGTTACATCTAATAGGTACATTTTCTTCTTCTTTCTAATTGCCATTATTCTGAAACATAAATGTTTTGTTATAATCCAGATACATTAATTATGCAATGAATCTAAAAAGGTGAATTTTACTTATATTTTTGTTATCGAGAGAGTACATGTTTTTCTGTTGACGTGACATAAAACCTAATCCACTTCGATGATTCTACTTCAACATGTTCTATGCCACGGTACTTAAAAACTCGTCACATGTAAAAAAATATGAACAAGCGACTAAAAACTGAATTTAAAAAAATGGGAGACTAATTCAGTGAGCGAGTGAAAATATGAGGACTAAAACTGCAATTAAGCTTAAAAGGGTCTATTACAGATGAAGCAACATTGCAACAATGATTTTATTCCATGGTATAAAAAAGTTAAACTCATTTTCAATTTTTTTTTCTTTTGTAAATAATAATAGGAGAAAGCTAGCATTCTTTGCTGGAGCAGCGAATTCGGCATTAAGGAGAAATGTTGTCGAGACATGGAAAAATGATTCAGAAATATTTGTTCATAATGGAAGACTAAAAACACCATATGCAGATGAGTTATTAGGAAGCAAGTTTTGTCTTCATGTTAAAGGCTTTGAAGTAAACACAGCACGTATTGGAGATTCATTATACTATGGTTGTGTTCCGGTGATCATCGCGGAACATTATGACCTTCCATTTGCAGATGTTTTGAATTGGAAGAGTTTTTCTGTTGTTGTAACTACTTTAGACATACCTTTACTGAAAAAGATTCTGAAAAGTATGGTTAATTCTGGTGAGTATTTGATGCTGCAGAGGAATGTGTTGAAGGTTAGGAAACATTTTCAATGGCATTCACCTCCACTTGACTTTGATTCATTCTATATGGTTATGTATGAGTTATGGCTTAGAAGAAGTTCTATACCAATTTTGTAGGGGGATTCTTTGGAACTACACTAGTATTCAATTGTTGGTATATATAATAGTTATTCATCAGGAATAAATGATTTTATATTATTATTATTTGTACATAATTTCGCTTGGTCTAAAAAACAAAATTAGAGACCTTTTAATGAATTTCACTGTAAATGTGTCAAAAAAAAAAAGAATTTCACTATAATTACCTTGTCTCTGTCTCAACCAGTAGGCTGATGTTATAAGATTGTCCTTTACCTTCTAATCAAGAAAGTGATCGATCTATTCATCTATGCATACATTAGAAGATTAAAATAATATTTAGCTTAATTTAAACTTAAAACAATTCATTTTTTTAAAAGAAAATTATGCAAAGGAAACCTGCCTTGTTTAACCCTTTAAGCTTTGTCTGCGACAAATAACCTAGTATATAGCTTATAACTTTCAGCTTATAAGCTAAAACCTCTGTTTGCTAACAGTTTTAAAAAAAGAGCTTATAACTTATTTTTCAAATGCTATTTCAAGTAGCTTAAGAGCTTATAGCTATAGTTTATCATCTTTTCTTCCAATTGTACCCCTATCATCTTACTTGAAAAAAATTAAATATTAATTCTTTTTTATATCATTTCATACTTATAAGCTAGATCAACCGCTAATTTAACCAAACACTACAAATTCAATCAATTAGCTTATTCGCTATAAGCTAAAAGCTAGCTTATAAGCTATCCACTATAAACTAATTTATCAGCTATCAACTATTTTTTACCAAAAAGAGCTTTAATCCAAGTATTATATTTGGTTATTTACTAAAATCTCCTTTTGAGAGAGAGAATAATTCAATGCAATTACTAATTCATGATTTGACATGTACACTTCTCCTCACCAAACTAGTGCACGCCCAGCCCATGCAAAGGGTTTGGTTAACGAATTGGTTATTCCTAAACAACATTTTGGATAAAAATTGGAATTCACTCTATATTTTAAAATTAGATTCAATTTAAAAGGTACCGTAGATGCCGGTATGAAATACGGCATTGTAAGACAAATTAAGATAATGGTAAGTTGTAGGTTTATTTTATTTTATTTTATTTTCTTTCACCACAAGTTTAATTTGGTTTGAGGTCAGTTCTGATATTAAGTGACTCTAACTTCCTTCCAATCGGAGTTGCAGGGGATCGAATAGTGGTCCTCCTTATCAAGTTCAGCGTCAATCACCAAACCAATTAACGATTAATAGATTTATCTTTTTTGTCCATTGTTTTTTTTTTATCAAAATGAGAGATAATTTATTTTTTGGATTTCAACATCAAGTTAATCTGATCCGGTTCTAATATCAAGTAATTCTAGTCCCATCCTAATCGCAGTTGTAGGAGTTGAACTGTGGTCTTCTCTACCGCAAATATTGTTAATATGGGTACAATTTTAGGAGTGCACATACTTAAAAAGAAGGAAAGTGAAGGCAGGCAAACACACGCACACAACACGGGAGAAAGGAAAAAAAGCACCGTCAAGGCTTAAAGATAATTGAATTGGAAGGTCCCAACCCAACCGACATAACTTATTTTTATGTTGAAAATGAAAACTGCTTCTTTAACTTTTCGTTGCTTACGCGAAAAAATGCTAGGGTAGTTGCCACGTCACAATACCTTACACCTAATGGACCAATATCCTATAAATAGACACACCACATACTACATTAATCCATCCATACCAATAATACATTCATTCATTCATTCCTCAACCTCCAAACCCAACCTCGTTCACTACAGGTACTATTAATTTTCTATGTTTAGCGGCGCAGTTTGTTGTCTGTTTGTGATTTAATATAATTTGTCTCTTATGCAATATTATTTTGCTATTTACATTGATTAATATTTGACATCATAATTCAAATCTTGTATATATGTGACAGGTTAATTATACAAGGTATTATTAGATATGGAGGATTCCATTCCAATCAAGATTGATGTAAAGGAAGAGAAGGTTGAGATAGAAAAAGATCTTGAGATTAAATCAGTAGAGAAAGATAACACAAAATGTAAGGAAGATGAGAAGAAACATCATGGTGATGATGAAGATAAAATTGGAGATGGTGAAGAGAAGAAGAAAAAGAAGGACAAAAGTGATGATGTAGAGGAGAAGGATAAGAAGAAAAAGGAAAAGAAGGAAAAAGATGAGAAAATTGATGAAGATGATGATGAAAAGAAGGATAAGGAGAAAAAGAAAAAGGAAAAGAAGGGAAAAGAAGATGGAGACAAGGATGGTGAAGAAAACAAGGACAAGAATGAAGATGCTAAGAAAGAAGTTAAGGGAGAGAAGAAGAAGAAAAAAGAAGACAAGGGAGAGAAGAAGAAGAAGGAGAAGAGCAATGATCCTAGTAAGCTGAAACAGAAGCTTGAAAAAGTGAATGCAAAGTTAGAAGCACTTTTGGAAAAGAAGGCAGATCTTGAAAGGCAGATTAAAGAAAGTGAAGATGGAGGTCATGAAATTAATGTCAAGGACAAGGAATAGATATAGCATAGAAATCATGTAATATAATCATCATATTACATATACTATATAATATGCATTAATACTATGCTAATCATATATATATATGTATGCACTTAATGAGAGAGTTTTTGTTTTGTATAATAAAGCTTATATTACTTATACTTTGTGTCATTGATTCCATTCTCAACTCACTCTCATTATCATAGAAGGGTTGTGCTTCTTTTAAAATCTGATTTGAAAGCACAACTCAAATAATAATGCAATTGGAAACTTCTCAATTACTCTATTCCTGCACTACTTATGCTCATCTGTTGCTCTGTCAAGCAATAGGGTGGCATCATTAGACATGATTTCCACTTCTATAGTAATGTGCAGTTTGATTTGTGTTAGAAAATGATTTGTTTTACAAACTAGTATACACAATTAAGATTCTATTAGGCTGTGTTTGTTATTTGAAATAATGTGTCTGTACACGTATCCGTGTCGGACGCTTGTCCGGTGCGGCGACACGCATTCTGATAGCCGTGTCGTAGCTTTATAGTATTAGATACATGTGTTAGAAAATGAGTGTCTTTCCTTCTAAATAGTAAAGCTCATTATTGTAGGAGATATATATCAGGAGCTCCATTTATGTGGATATACTTCACACTTATAATATATCGGTCAAAAAGAACATAAATTGTTGATACTCTCGGTGGAAAAAAAATAGACTAATTGATAACTCAAAATTCAAGCTTATAACTTCACTCTCTATACAAGAAATATGTACAAGTCAGTTTTTTAGTACTAGTTATGTGTCAATTCACACAACAGTAGCCTCTAGCCATTAAATCAACACACAGAATTTTCATCATTCACCGAAAATTGGGACCAAATGTCACTGCTGGAGTATACACCTGTTGCTGTTGTTGATCCATAATACCATCATAAAACTGCGTAGATATCGTAGAAGTATTGCACTCATGTCTCGCGGAATTATCACTTTCGGCCTCTTTTTGAAATATCAAAATAGATGTCTTAGCAGCAGAATTCAAATCTGTCAAAGTATCACCAAGAGGACCAAAAACAGGCTCATCCAAAACAGGATCCAACGTTTGCGCCAATGGCATCTTCCTCCCATGTCCTCTCCCAATGATATACAAATCGAATCCTTTACTCCCGATTCTATTTAAAAGCCTTACAGTTTCCTTCTCATCTTTCACGACTTTTTCCAAATACCTTATCGACGGTGTATCATTTGTTTGATACACAAATACTCTTAAATACTCTCGGTCCAATTCATTGAACTCATCATCAGGACTGTCCCAAACAAGCCTCACCACCGTTAAATGAACCTCCGTGTTCCTACTCATTCTCCAAGCATAAGAAAGTGCTTCACGGTCATCAACACCGCCGTTGTATAACATGGCTATTCTAATCTCTTTAGAATTCTTCTCACCACCGAAATCACGGTCAACGAAAATTGCTAAACTGCACGGTACTCCTTTTTCTAGATTCTCCAACACTAGTCTCTTCTCATCCTTGCTATCATGGTCTCTGTTGATTATGTTGATGGCTCTAGCAGTCGCGGTGCCTGCGCCTAATCCATCATAGGTAGGTTGTCTGTGGAGAGTGGTTACAATGAGGTTTACGTTTCTACGTACGCAGAGGTTTATGATGTCTTTGTGCATGGAGTTGTAGTCGGAGATAATTCTGAGTTTGTCAGCAAATATAGCTTGGCTGAGGTTGTCGAAGCTTCCAAGTTTGTCTCCGTTGTTTTTCTGAAAGCTTTCCACCCGGACTGGATGGGCTTTAAATGAAGGCTTCCGAGCGTCTCTTATGACCAGTGATGAATTTGGTCTATCTGTCATCTCGATCAACTCCACGGCCAACACCTGAATTTAGAATCATATACAATATTGTATAATTTATTACAACTAAAAAAATAAACAATGAAATTCAACCAAATCATATCAACTATTGTAAAGAACACCCCCATATACCTGAATTGGAGACCTAACTGATGGACAGGATGCTTTGAGAAGGCTGATGATGGCATTGGCGTCGTGTTTTGAGTGGACACAAGCCAACACTCTAAGTGGCGAGTCTGGTCGCGTGTCTTGCAGATTCCTCCTTTTACTTCCAATACCTTTGCTTGTGCTGGTTTCTGTGATGAAATATAAGATAGGACCAGCAATAGCTGTCATTAACCAACATGCCAACAACATCGCCACATAGGTTTGGCTCTCTAGTTCCTACATTACAAGTACATATTATTATATCCATACAATTATATGTTAAAACATGTTATATAATTACTATTTTGTTAGGTAACTTACTAGTCTATCCATGGCGGAGTACAAAATAATTAACGGCGTTATCCCTTTAGTATTCATGAGAAGTGCAAGGGATAATCCATCCATGAGTGGCATCCGATATATCTTAGAAACCGCAAAAATGAAAACCATTTTTACCAATAAAGCTAACACAATAACAGTCACAACCGTTATCCAATGTGTGTTCAAAGCCAAATCTCGAATATTAGTTCTCGCCCCAAGCATGAGAAAAAATAGAGGCATCATGAATGCGGCCATAAAATCATAAACCTTATCTTGAACCGCATTGTTAAGCAGACCCTTTGGGATAAAAACTCCTAAAAAGAAAGCACCGGTTATTGAATGTGAACCTAACCCATCAGCGACTAATCCAATGATCAAAACCACGTTAAGAAGAATTAGCACTTGCGACTCCCTAAACTCGCGATCACCTTTTGAAACTTTCTTAACAACCCACTTAGTAAAAGGATAAACCACATAGAAACATACCAACAAAAGTACAACGACGATGAGTAGTGACTCAAAAGAAACATAAATGAGTTGTGTTAGAACCGACATAAATAATGTCCAAGACAACAAGTCATTAATCAAAATAGAAGTTATTGCTAATTGTCCATTATCTGTTAACAAAAGCTTCAAATCTGAAAGGATTTTAACAATTTCAGGAAAATCACTACTACATGAAAGAGTCAATCCCCAAAATAATGCACCTTTCATGTGTTTATCAGTTTCTATAGGTAACAATCTTTTGTGACCCATGTCTGTTACAAAAAGGTAGTATAAACACATACCAATTGGTAATGTGAAGACTATACCAGTAGATGCAACAATCATTGCCTTCTTATTGAAGTAACATCTTCTAATTGCTTTCAAATCCATTTCTAAGCCAACCAAGAACACATAGTAAACAAGTGTCAATGATCCCACTGTCTCTAATGCCATCAAACTGTTGTATGGGAATACACTTTTGAAGAAATATTTCCATTTTCCCAAACCAGATGGACCTAATAAAAAACCAGCCTAGCAAAACAATCACAAAGATTATTAGTTTATAATAACAAAAAATATATATTATAAGAAAATAAAGATTTAGAGATGGAATGGTAAAATGTATCTCAAAGGAACTACTAAGTAATCAATGAATGAATAAAAGAAACAAAAATCTTAAGCTCGTTCATTTATTTTTTTGTCTTAACCCTCTAGTTTTCAAGGGAAAGACCCTGTTAATCTAGAGTTTGACTGAGAGATAAGTAAGTTTGGCCAATGTTCCATTCAGTATTCAAAGTCAAGTTTTTTCCAAACGGTTTCTTCATTTATAATTTATTGAAGCTTATTAACCATTGGAGTTCGTCCATCTTATTAATAAACCAATTCTAAGAGAGTCTATATACACCCTACGGTCCCTATTATTAGAAAATATTCACTTTTTATGTGAATTGAATAACTAATGTATCTTGCTGTCAACATATAAAAAGTGAATTTTTTCTTATAACAGGCACTAGATAGAATATATTTTTAGGGGCAAAATTATCATACCAAAAGTGGCACATGAAAAACTATTCTATTTCTTAATCTATGAAGCACGACACAGACACGAATACTAGACACAATACGTACAATGACAAGTCAACACTGATAATAATTTGAAAAATGACATAATTCAAGGTAATTATAAACGTTGGTGTCGTGTCGGTGTCAGACACCAGATATGCATAATAAATCTATGTTTGTCCGTAGACCGTACTCTATAGCTCGTTGTTAAGATTCTTAACAACCACAAACAACAAGTTAGAGCATGCTAAATTAGAAAACTAATACTTATTATTCTGCCCCTCTTAAAATAACCGAAAAGTCAGTTGAATGTTGATCAGGAATGAATGAACATATTATTTTAAAAAAAAAAAAAAAGTCTGCAACCATAATCTTAATTGCAAGATCAAACTTATAGATGATGCAACACAATTTCCATTGAGACTATTGATTCTTTTATAATTTAATCTTTTAAATTTATAGTCAATTTAACAATATTAGTCTAAAAAACTAATGATTAATTAATAATATTAGGCAAGAATCATGAAAGGCTTAGAAGAAAATACTTACAAAAATGTTGGGAACAATACGAGGTACCTTGCAAAATTCAAAGAGAAATAGCAAAATACGATTGAATAATAAGATAAGAGCTAATTGAAGAACAAATGCAGGTAGTGTTTCTTCTAAAGAATTTTGCATCCAAATACAAGCACTGTGTCTTGTTGTCTTATAGAAACACACCTGCGTTGTTGATTTCTCATGGTTTGTGAAAATGGAATATGTAACGTTTGAGGAATTCATTAATTTCAACACAACGATTAATATATATTATGCTCAAATTGCATTATTATTATTATTGTACAACACTTTTGCAATCTTTGAAATTGATATTGCAATTGTATGTGATCATGCACAATTGCAAAACACAATTTAATATGTTATTTGAAATCATAACCATGAAGGAGAAATGTTAAAGGGGGGAGAAAGAGGTTTTGACAAAATGTAAAACATAAGGCACAAAAAAATGAGAGAGGCCAAGGTGGCACATTACAACTCAATGCGTTTTGTAGTATTGTGGTTAACATAAGGTTGTCTTCTTAATTTTAGAGAATCCATATTTGTTTTCTCAATGCAACATGTAGTATTTGACTAGGGATTTAAGGATTGAGACCACCTGCTTTAATTTATCACACACTGTACTAGATCTCATCCATTAATTTAAAACTCGGACGGTCAAAATTGCACACCAGTTTCTACCTATTAATACTATATTAACTGTTTGATTGAAATCGGACGATAGCAAATCTGATCCCATTTGACTATTATTTTTTACTCCATCCCTCCTTAGTTATAAATCATTTTTATATGTAAACAAAGTTTGTCTTAGATGTCTACAAATTTTAAAGGAAAATGCTAAATAATGCATCCGGTGCACTAGTTAGGAAACCTTAATTTAGTAAAGTTATCTTGGAATTTGTGCAATCAATATTTTTAAAGTATAAAAAATATAATTTTCAATGCAAAATTTTCTTTTTTTGATTCTTTAACTAGTGCACCCGGTGCACTAGTTAGCATGACTCATTTTTAAATGCATTTAATATATATTTTTTCAAATATATCCTATATCAAAAAAGTGAAAAGAAGAAATATATATATATATATATATATATATATATATATATATATATATATATATATATATATATATATATATATATATATATGCAAATGTGTCAAGATATGCTGATGTGGCATATGAGTTATTGTCTATGTGTGCATTGACTCGATCAAAATGAGTGGGGGGCCAATTTGTTTGCAAAAGAGGCTAAACTTAGAATGCCAAAAATGCTATCGTGAAAATTAGGGAGCTAAAATTGCAAGTCTGTAAAAATGAGGGGGTCGAAAGTACAATTTAACCATTGTTTTAATTAAACATGTTTGAAATTAATAGGAATTTATTATAGTGATGATAATCATGATGAGTGTGTTGAAATCTAAATGATGAAATTGAAAAGATAATGAACTCTTTCTAGTAGAGACATAACAAAGAGCATTCACAAGGTATTCATTGGCTTTCTTGAAAACGTCTATCTATGCACAAATATGCAGGTGGATCGGGTTTTAAAAGCCTTAGAACTTTTAATTATGCAATACTTGGTAAGCAGTCTTGGAAGCTTCTCACTAGTCTAGTCAATTTAATCACTAAATTACTCAAAGCTAAATACTTTCCTAAAAGTAATTTCCTTAGCTCAAGCATTGGTCACAATCCAAGTTACGTGTGGCAAAACATTTGGAGTGCAAAGTTCATTTTTTTTTTGACGGTCAAGCATGCATTCAAATTAACGAAAGTAAATCAGTACAAACAGCAGCAGCTGCGGGTTCTGGGACATATCCCACCCAAGAACGAGAACCATAATGTTTTGCTATTCCAACTAGACAGTGAGCAACAACATTTTTACATCTTCGAATGAAAACTACATTACAACTTCTAAGATTAGACAATATATCAGAGCAATCAAGAATGATATTTTCAATTAGTGACAAGCGGACAACACCCTGTAAACACTTCACAACAACTTCTGAGTCCGTTTCGACTATAAAGTAGCCATCTTTGTTAGTTGTTAAAATCCATTGGAGGCACCATCGAAGTGCCAAAGCTTCAGCAAGTGTAGAGGAGCCTTGCCTTTTCTTTCTAGCTTTGTTGCTGCAAAAGTTACAGTGCCTCTATAATCTCGAATAACCATACCACAGCCCATAAAACCATCATTAAAACAGCCAGCATCTACATTCAGTTTCGACATACCTGTAGGGGGAAGACACCAAGGATCAGCAGTGCTACTGGTCGGTGTTGCAGCTATCTCCAAACCGATTGCACAATTAAATTCCATAACAAAATCAGCAGCTGCAGAGGCTATTTGTCTAGGATCAAAGGGAGAGTTTTGAAAAACCAAGTTGTTTCTTCCCTGCCAAATCTTCCAAAGAGTGGTACCAAATAATTGAAAGGCCAAAAGATTTTTTTTTGATAACCATTCTGCCAACCAATCTTTCAAAGACATTTGAAGTGGTACATGAAGTCCTAAACTAGAGCTGAACCAAGTTTGCTGCGCAAGCCTACATCTCATGAACATGTGTTCCCTATTTTCTTCTGCTTCGAAACAAAGGGGACGGGTAGTATCTATAGCTAAACCTTTCCTTTGTAATCTGCCTCTAGTTCGAAGGATATCTCTAGCTAATCTCCAGATAAATTTTTTAATCTTTTGCGGAGTCTTGAGCTTCCAAATTGCCCTCCAAATCAGATGGTTATTTGCTGACGAAGCTTCAGGTGTGTTCATTGTCTCCGCCTCTTTTATCATATGATGAGCTGACCTGACTGAAAAGTTACCATCTCGTTCCCAGTGCCAAATTAAATTGTCATTCGGTAACCTCCATGATAAGGGAATGTTGAGGATTTGTTGTGCTTCAAAAGGGGAAAAGATTTGTCGGATAAGGTTCATGTTCCAGCACCTCAAATCAGAATCAATTAGCTAACTAACAAAGGCATCAGCCCCCAAAACCTTAACTGGGATACAAACTTTGAAACCAGCTTGGTTAGGCAACCAACTGTCCTTCCAAATTTTCACATGTTGTCCATTTCCAATAGTCCATCTTGAGCCCATTTCAATTACCCTTTTAGCACTAAACATGCTCCTCCACACATAACTAGGTTGATAACCAATTTGCGCCTCCATGAAATTTGATCTTGGGAAGTAGCGGCTTTTGAAAACTTTTGCAATTAAAGAGTCTTGGTTTTGAATAATTCTCCAACATTGTTTTCCAAGTAATGCTTGGTTGAACTCTTCAAAGCCTCTAAAACCCAACCCTCCTGTGTTCTTATTTTTTCCAAGATTCTCCCAACTCAGCCAATGGATTTTCCTTTACCTCTCATCAGTGCCCCACCAAAATTTAGCCAGCATCCCTTCAATGTCTTTGCAGCAACCCACTGGAATTTTGTAGCAACTCATAATGTAATTCGGGATTGCTTGAGCTACTGCTTTGATTAAAGTTCCCTTACCTGCTCTAGAGAGACACTTTTCTTTCCAACCTTTGATCTTCTTCCAAACTCGGTCTTTCACGAAAGAGAAAATCTCTTTCTTCGATCTACCAAAGAGAACTGGTAATCCAAGATACTTAGCATGAGATGTCACAACCTTTACTCCAATCTTGTTACAGATCATAAGTTTCGCATTTTCAGGCATGTTTCGGCTATATGACACTTCAGATTTCTCCAAACTAACTGTCTGACCCGAAGCTGTTTGGTAAGTGTGAAGAACACAGTTGATGGACTCTGCTTCTTGTTGGTTTGCTCTCGCAAAGAAAAGACTGTCATCTGCGAAGAGAAGGTGGGTGATTTTTGGGGCACCCCTTGCAATTTGAATACCATGGAGGTTGTTGTTTTGGGGCTCTTTATGCATCAAACCAGACAAAACATTAGCACATAAAATAAAAACGTAAGGAGATAGCGGGCCACCTTGACGAATTCCTCTTTCTGGTACTATGCATCTGCTTGGTTGACCATTGATTAGAATTTGATAGGAAACAGTGGATATGCACTCCATAATGATCTTTGTGAAATTTGGAGGAAAACCAGAAGCTAACAGAACCTCTCTGATAAATTCCCACTCCATTTTATCATAAGCCTTGGCCATATCCAGTTTGAGAGCCATCATTCCCTTCTTTCCTTTAGTCTTCTTCTTTAACCAATGGAAACACTCCATCGCAATCAGCGCATTGTCGGTTATCAGACGCCCTTTTACAAACGCGCTTTGCTCCTCATCCACCACCTCAGGAAGAATAACTTTGATTCTATCGGCAATTGTTTTAGTCACAATTTTTATAGTGACATTGCAGAGGCTAATGGGTCGAAAATGTTTGGGAGAAGATGGATTTTTACATTTTGGTATGAGGGCTACAAAGGTTCTGTTGATGCATGCAGGAGACTTGCCTTCATTAAGGATGCTGAGGACCAATGTACAAACATCAGTACCCACAATATGCCAATATTTTTGATAAAAAAGAGCCGGCAATCCATCTGGTCCAGGAGCTTTGAGGGGGTGCATCTGCTCAATTGCCTCTTTCACCTCTACCTGACTGGAGTTTCTACCACACCAATCAGCCTGTTCAGCGGACAATTTCTGTCTATTACTTTCACAAGATTGAGCCATACCTGAGGGGTTTGAAGTGGTGAACATATCAGAATAATACTTGCTAAAAACATGTTCCACATTATCATAACCATGCCACCATCTACCATTTTCATCTTTAATTTTTTTTATCTCATTCGTTCTCTTTCGTTGCCCCACTTTACCGTGAAAAAACTTTGTATTCTTGTCACCATCCTTCAGCCAAATAGCTCTACTCCTCTGCCTCCACATAGTTTCTTCCTTCTTGAGTAAATCTGAGTGTTCTCTTTCTAACTCTTTGTAGGCTTGGATAGAGGTTGGTGCATCCTCCCACAAAACTGCATCCTTTAGCCGGGTTTCAACCTTGAGGATCTCTTGCCTAATAACATTGGTTCTGAGTTCTTTAAATTCCACATCTAAGCTGCGCATAGCTTCTAACTTCACAAATTGCTTAGCGCATCCCCCAAATTTTTAGGTGGTGCACTAAAAATATGAGGGGTGCGCTAGAAATTTAGGGGGTGTGCAAGAAATCCGGGGAGTGCGCTAAGCAATTTGGAGGGTGCATTGAGCAATTTTCATTATTTATGCATGGTGCATGAGGAAAAAGCTTATGCACCATAACCACTCCCAATAGTTATATGACTCTATATTCAGGGCTACATAAAAACAAATAATATCTTTAAATAGCAAACTAATCTTGTAAGTTCTAAAGAAATATCCTAAAAATTTTAACCAAATCTTAAATCATAAATTCTAATAATATCTATTATAAATATAAATCTAAAATATATTTAAATCTAAAATTTTCAAAAAAAATATTTAGGCATATTTCTCAATAGTTATTTTAGACTTTTTTGTGACATAAGTTGATTTTAGCTTTGTTTGGTAAAAACTAAGCTATTAGTTAGCTTTACAATCGAAAATTAGCTAATATATAGTTGAAAAGTCAACTTATGAAAATAGTTTATGTAAATAAATAAATTTTATGTTACTTCATAAGTTTTCACGAATAAAAATTGTGTCTTTATAAATTATTTTTTTATAAACAACTTTGAAAAGCTTATAATAATAATAATAAAAAAAACTATTCATTTATATAAGTTGATTCACATAAACTCAAAAATAGAAGAGTTTAAAGAATTTTTTATCTTTCCTGATCACCCACCATATTTATAATTAAAGCGACATTAAATTGTTTCACGTAGAGGTCTACAAGTCTAGAACATCAGAGACTTTCATGTCATCATGATCCACTTTGGATGGTTTTGTTAAAGTAGATCCATCAGTGAGCCACCTGCTACCTCGTAGAGGACTATTATGGTCGGTCCTTATACTCCACTTATTGCCAATCCTAACAATGAACTTTGCACTGAAACTAGGCAACGTGATGGGTAAGTTTGAAGAAGCTGATTCCAAAGAAAGTCATCGATTGGGTCGTTTTCTCAGAACAAAAGTGACAATTGATCTCACTAAGCCTCTTAAAAAGGGAACAATTGTTAGATATAATGGGAAGGACCTTAAGGTTTTCTTCAAATATGAGAGACTACCTACTTTTTGCTTTGTTTGTGGAAGAATAGGACACCAAATCAGAGACTGTGATGAAGCGGAAGGAAATGAGGGGGAAGGCTACGAGGAGATTGAAGAAAAAGAACTGTCGTTTGGACCGTGGCTGAGGGCTTCACCTCTGCCAAGGAACACCTTTGAACAAAGAAGAGATAGTGGCTCAAGCTCTTGTTCTAAAAGTTTATTCACAGGAGCAAGTACTAGCAAGGCTGAATCAATTGGAGACCATGTAGAGGGTGTTGAGCTTGATAAGCCAAATGAATCTACTGAACCAGAAGCTATTATTGCAAAAGAAATTCATCTTGCTCTTTGATGTCATGAGTGTTTCTAATAACTGCCCGAGGGTTCCCCAACCCCCGACAGTTCCAACTCAAGATTTTCATTGTGTAGGGTGGTGTTGGTCCTCCAACACCCGCTCTGGTAAACGTTGATCCACATCCATATTGTCCTTAAGCTTCTTGTTTCCCCCATTTCTTAAGTCATCTGGTGTCCCTTCAGAAATCATAACATCAATCAATTGTCTCTAACCCAAGAAATTCACACCATTCCAATTACAAACACTCATGACATCAAAGAGCAAGATGAATTTCTTTTGCAATAATAGCTTCTGGTTCAGTAGCTTCATTTGGCTTATCAACCTCAACACCCTCTACATGGTCTCCAATTGATTCAGCCTTGCTAGTACTTGCTCCTGTGAATAAACTTTTAGAACAAGAGCTTGAGCCACTATCTCTTCTTTGTTCAAAGGTGTTCCTTGGCAGAGGTGAAGCCCTCAGCCACGGTCCAAACGACAGTTCTTTTTCTTCAATCTCCTCGTAGCCTTCCCCCTCATTTCCTTCCGCTTCATCACAGTCTCTGATTTGGTGTCCTATTCTTCCACAAACAAAGCAAAAAGTAGGTAGTCTCTCATATTTGAAGAAAACCTTAAGGTCCTTCCCATTATATCTAACAATTGTTCCCTTTTTAAGAGGCTTAGTGAGATCAATTGTCACTTTTGTTCTGAGAAAACGACCCAATCGATGACTTTCTTTGGAATCAGCTTCTTCAAACTTACCCATCACGTTGCCTAGTTTCAGTGCAAAGTTCATTGTTAGGATTGGCAATAAGTGGAGTATAAGGACCGACCATAATAGTCCTCTACGAGGTAGCAGGTGGCTCACTGATGGATCTACTTTAACAAAACCATCCAAAGTGGATCATGATGACATGAAAGTCTCTGATGTTCTAGACTTGTAGACCTCTACGTGAAACAATTTAATGTCGCTTTAATTATAAATATGGTGGGTGATCAGGAAAGATAAAAAATTCTTTAAACTCTTCTATTTTTGAGCTTATGTGAATCAACTTATATAAATGAATAGTTTTTTTATTATTATTATTATAAGCTTTTCAAAGTTGCTTATAAAAAAATAATTTATAAAGACACAATTTTTATTCGTGAAAACTTATGAAGTAACATAAAATTTATTTATTTACATAAACTATTTTCATAAGTTGACTTTTCAACTATATATTAGCTAATTTTCGATTGTAAAGCTAACTAATAGCTTAGTTTTTACCAAACAAAGCTAAAATCAACTTATGTCACAAAAAAGTCTATAATAACTATTGAGAAATATGCCTAAATATTTTTTTTGAAAATTTTAGATTTAAATATATTTTAGATTTATATTTATAATAGATATTATTAGAATTTATGATTTAAGATTTGTTTAAAATTTTTAGGATATTTCTTTAGAACTTACAAGATTAGTTTGTTATTTAAAGATATTATTTGTTTTTATGTAGCCCTGAATATAGAGTCATATAAACTATTGAGAGTGGTTATGGTGCATAAGCTTTTTTCTCATGCACCATGCATAAATAATGAAAATTGCTCAATGCACCCTCCAAATTGCTTAGCGCACTCCCCGGATTTCTTGCACACCCCCTAAATTTCTAGCGCACCCCTCATATTTCTAGTGTACCACCTAAAAATTTGGTGGATGCGCTAAGCAATCTGGGGGTGCGCTAAAAATCTGGGGGATGCGTTAAGCAATTTGGGGTATTTATGCACGGTGCATAAACATGGCTTATGCACTATAACTTGTGCCATAACTATTATTTATAAAAAGAACAAAAATTAGAATTTCTCCACATAAAAATATATCCCATCAAATTTTGTAATATAAAAATACAAAAAATCATATCAATAACATTATAATTTTAATGTTCAAAAGATCAATCCGCCAAAAAATATATATTCAAAGGATCAATTTAAGACTAAAGATAAAAGACTAAAAAAAACACAAGAAGAAGATAAATGACAATTCTAAAATAGTGATGAACATTCTAAAGTAATTTAAAAAAAAAAAGAAAAAAAAGAAAGATATTCATACACCTAATTGCTTACGTTGTTATGTATGACATGAGCAATGAGACCAACTTTTTCAAAAGGCTAGAAAGACAAAGCGAAATGATATTTCCATATTCGACAGGGATATGTTTCCATTTGAGCCATGTTGTATATCCTTACCAAATTATTAAGCCATGTATATCCAAAGAATAAATAATATTTGTTCGATTTAGATAATTTTTGGGTAAACTCTCTCATATTATTTTCATTGTGTTATTATTCCTTTCTTTCTTATTAATTCTCTCCTGTTTTTCTCAAAAAAGTTTTCCACTATTCAATTATAAAAATATCATTACTCATGAATAAATGCAAACATGGACCACCTAATCATAGAACAATGGCAAAAACTTATTAAAAATTCTAATAATTATTGACCATAGTCTTAACAAATAAAAATTTTCACATATTTTTTATGCTTAAAAACTGACCTAATTAACGACAATTCAATATCAAATTAAATTAATAAGAATTTGTTTTTCATTGTTTTGTTTTTCTATATTATGGTTTCTGAAAGAAAGGAATTCTGATTATTTAGAGTTCGTGACTGTGAAGTAAGTAATAAAATTTGACAAAAATCATTTCTATTAAAAATAAACTTAAATTCTCCTAAACAATTTATCCTAGACAAAATTCATTAGTCACTTAAACTCAATATCTTAATTATTTTAATTAAACCAATATTTTGTTTTTCAAAACAACCACAAATCATCTTCATAACTCCTTAATTACTTACTAACATATCCAACCTCAACCACAAATCATCTTCATAACTCCTTAATTACTTCCTAACATATCCAACCTCAACCACAAATCATCTTCATAACTCCTTAATTAGACCAATATCAATTAATTTTTTATTATAAAATTTAAAAAAACCATCAACACAATTCTAAAACTATCAACAATTCTACTTTGTATTCTCTTCCAATGTTCGAATAATATAAATATTACTCCCTCCAAACCTAAATATGAGAAGAAATTTTTTTTTAGATATATTGATAATTTAATGTATCTAGTCAATAACTTAAAGTACATATGTATCTAAAAGGTAAACATTTTTTGAGTAATTAACGTATTTGGTCTATATATAAATAAAATACAATATTTATTCAATAAATCTAAAAATTAATTTTATTTATATTAAAGATCACATATAATATAAACAAAACTCATTTTTCATATTCATTAAACAATTGATATATTTACCCTATAGTTTATATCAAGGAATAGAGGTTCATTGAACCTAAAATGTTTTGGTTATATATATGTAGTGAAGGGAGTATATGACATGAACAAGAGATGAGTCAAAAAAACAGCGATAAACATAAAATTAAACATAACATGGTGAGTGTCCTATCTCATTCAACTATCATTCCCTCTAAACCAACCCCTAATCCAAAACTCTACTCATTATGTGAACAAATCAAGCTTCGTACTCATGCTCCTCTCCTTTATGTCTACAAACCACATAATAATCACAACACATCAACCTTTCTTCAAACACTTCAAAACTCTCTTAGCCAAGCTTTGGTTATTTACTATCCACTAGCTGGAAGATTGAGTTGGATCAATGGAGGAGGAAGATGGGAAATTCATTGCAATTCCAAAGGAGCACTTTTCTTAGAAGCTAAATGTGAAGAATTAACCAATTTGAATCAATTGGGTGATTTTGTACCAACTAATTTGGTGTCAAAACTCATACCAAATATTAATTACAATCTTCCTCTTGAAGACATTCCCTTATTGGCTGTGCAACTAACGAGGTTTCCATGTGGAGGTTTTACGCTAGGCGTTGCTTTATGTCGAGCTGCAACCGATGGAACTGCAACCATGCGTTTTATGAATGCATGGGCTAAGCTTGCGCGTGGGGAGAATTTGAACCCAAATGAGTTTCCATGTCATGATCGAACCATGTTAAATTCGCGCAAACTAACACATTTGCCGTCCTTGAATTGGCCGCACCGTGAGTTTAATGCGCCTCCTATTTGGGTGGGTAGTGATTTGAATGGCAATATAGAAGTAAGTGTTGCTATTGTGAAACTCACCCGAGAACAAGTTTTAAAGCTCAAGAAAAAAGCTAGTTCTCGAGTGAGTTTTCAACCCAGCTCCGAAGATGTCCACCGAACAAAACCTTATTCAACTTTTGAGGTTATTGCAGGACATCTTTGGAAGTGTGTTACCAAAGCACGCCACATAGGAAATAATGATCAACCAACGAGGTTGTCCACATTGGTTAATTGTCGAAATCGTTTACAACCTCCACTTCCAAATGGTTATGTTGGAAATGCAGCATTTCCAACCGTGACGCCAACTCGTTCCTTTAATGATCTTATTTGCAAACCTTTGGGTGATGCAGTTGAGGATGTTAAGAAAGCAATTGAAAGGGTGAACGGGGAATATGTAACGTCCGCACTTAATTACATAGATCGCGAGAAGAACATGGATTTGTTGAGGTATAATTTTCACTATCCTGCAAAGAGTGTAATTGATGAGGGACAATATAAGGGGAATCCTAATCTTTTTGTTGTAAGTTGGATGAATTTTTCGTATAAGGATGCAAATTTTGGATTGGGAGAACCTATTTATTTTGGACCAGGGTACATGGATTCTGAAGGAAAGGTGTTCATTATGAATAATAATAATGGTGATGGTATTGTGGTGGCTATTTCTTTAGAAGCATCTTTTATGGATAGTTTTAAGAAATTTTTTTATGATGACATTAGAGAGGTGTTTTGTAATTCTAAATTGTAGCCATAGTCAATTTTTCTTGCATGCATATGTACTAGAGTTGATTTTCTAAATCATGGATAAAATCATAAAAAGATTTGGTTGAACCAAGTTTTGCAAGTCCAATGCAGTGATTCTGTTGGCAAAGAAAGCCGTGCAAATATGTTTTGATTTTGACATTTTAATGGCAATATTATGACATTTTTATGTTTAAATGGGTATATATTATATCTATAATCATGTTAAATCTATATAAAACAAAAAAAATTGGTCTAAAAAACTATAAAAAAATATGATGTCTATATATCATGTCTATATATTATATATCTTTATATCATGTTAAATCTATATTATGTTTAAATTTGTCTAAAAAAATATCAAAATTTTGTCTATTAGGGACTAAAATAAAAGAATTTTTTTTATAGGGATGAAAACAAATGATTTTATTTTAGTGGGACGAAAACTAAAACTCACTATAAAAATAGGGACCAAAAATATATTTTACCCTATATTATACGTAGTATAATTAATTTTGAAACTAAGTTTTGATTTGAAATTGTGTCAGGAAAAAGAAGTTTTTATTAGAAAATTAACAACTATAAGGATAGGATCACAATAGCTATTATCGCCATCACAATAGGTATCCGTGCCTAATTCTTATATAGGCACAATCCTAAATAATAATTATTTAGGCACACACACATAGTTGAGAAAAATTAAATATAAAAAAGTTTAGTCACATTATTTAACATCACTTCATCATCTTTTCAATTATTTTTTCAAACTTTTGTGAATGTACCTAACATGTATTATTTAGGTTTGTGCCTAAGCAAATGTTGCTCGGTATCTGTATCCTGATGTAATTAATTTTGTTACACGTACTAATATTTAAGTTTGATATCAAATTCTTCATTATATTAACATAAAATTTATTTAAAATAACTTACTAAATTACTAAATATTTTTTTAACTGTTAAATTTATTTTATTAAAACTATTGATCCGTGTATATTTTTTAAATAAATTATAATTAATATGTTCTATCACATGATATGGAGAGGAGATAACACAAAATTTCAATGCCAAATCAACAAAATCCTCTAAATAAAGACTAATACAATTATACAACATACATCATACAAAACATTGCCTAACAAAAATTAAAGTCCCTAATCAATCACAGCATTGAAGCTTTATTTGACAAAAGGGTCCTCAAAATTCAAGGTTTTTTTGACACTATCATCATAGTTTGGAACTAGTGATAATCTCCATATCCTCATAAAACAACTTCTTCAAAGCATCTATGTGTAATGTTTGCAAACAAACAGTTACAAGAAAACCATCACCATTAGCTTCATCAACAACATAAGCCTTACCAATACCATCAGAATTACCAATCCCAGGAACCAAATAATCAGGTTTCCCCCACCCAAAATCAGTCTCATAAAATGGAAAATTAGTCCAACCAACAACATACAAATTCGGGTCGCCGCTAAATTGTCCATTTCTTTTAGCAAAATTATGAAACTTGTCCCTTAACAAATTCATATCTTTCTGATTTGCTATATAATCAAGAACAGATCTTACATACTCATCATTCATTTTCTCAATAGCTTCCCTCACTTTCCCAACCACATAACAAAAGGGCTTATTTACAACATCATCAAATGAACAAATTTGTGTCACTGTTGGAAATGTTGCATTCCCAAAATAATTCTTAGGAATAGGTGGATTCAACCTATTTCTACAATTAACCAAAGTTGTTAACCTTGTTGGTTGATTCCAATTACCTTCAAAACGCACTTTACTAACACACCTCCATAAATAACCACAAATAACCTCAAAACTAGTATAACCTCGTACCTTGTTTTCACAACCTCGTACCATGTTTTCATTGTTGTTGGCTTTGTTCTTGAGTTTTTCAACTTGGTTTTTGGTGAATTTCAACATGGCAATGGCAAAAGATGGATTTTTTCTCAAATGGGTTGAGTTATTACTACAACCTTCCCAAAGGGGTGGTGGAGAAAATTCATGGTGTTGAAAACGTGGTGATAAATGAAGGATTTTTGAATCTAACAAAGTTCTATCAAGAAAAGGAATGAAATAAGAATCTAAATTCTCACCTTTAGCAAACTTAGCCCATGAGTTGATGAAATTAGAAGCAGAGGAACCATCAAGAACACAACGAGACATAGCAAGAGCAAGAGAGAAAGAGCCACAAGAGAATTTAGTAAATTGAATAACCAACAAAATTACTAGAGATAGACCCCTGCTGCAACAAAATATTTCCAAAACATCGTATTATTACTAGGGGTGTACGTGGGCCGGATTTGGTTGGGTTTGGCCAAAATCAAAACTCGAACCATATAAGGTACTATAGGTTGGGTCTAGTAAAATAACCATCCGTTATAACATTGGTCTGGGTTGGATAAACCCACTAATTTCCGGGTTGGATTGAGTTGGGTAGTGGATTACCCGAACTATTTTTCTAATTTTTTATATTAAAATATAAATATCGAATCATCATATTTTTTCATAAAAATAATTCAACCATTGTATTTTATTGAAAAATAGTGTTATTTTTTCACTATAAAAAATAATCACCATTTTTTTTATGTATACCCACTAATTTATGGGTTGGATAGTGTGTTATCCAAATGATTTTTTTTCCTTTTTATAATATCAAATGACTAAACGAAGAATTATCATATTTGTTTATGAAAATTATTCAATATTTATATTTTTAAAATAGTGCGATGAATTATCATATTTGTTTATAAAAATTATTCGATCTTTTTATTTTCTTAAAAAATAGTATAACTTATTTTCAATATAAAAATATTTATTGATCAAATGGAAAAATCTTTAGTATTTTCATAAAAATATTTCAAAAAACATAACACTAATGGGTCGGTGGGTTTTGTGGGTTGGGTCCGGTTTTATCCGAAACCCAAATTTTTTTATGGGTTTTTCATTTTTGAAATCCATATCCATCCACTTGCCCGACTCAACCCACTTTTTTGGGTTGGATTGGGTGGGTTTGACCGGATCAAGTGGGTTTACCCAATCCATGTACACCCCTAATTATTACAAAATTAAAATACATATTTTAAATTATTTTTATAAATAAAAAATGATAATTGTGTTAAATGTCCCGTGAACAGTGGCAAAGGGAGGTAAAATCGTTCCACCAATAGGATTGAATAGCGTTGGGATGAGGAGAAACTTTTGGAAGATTGTGAAAAATTTATGTTAGCAGCATGCACAAACAAAAGATAGTACATAAAAGACTAAATTATACGATTGGTCCTTTAACTTATTTATTGATTTTATATTTGTCTCTTAATTAATTAATATTGTAAATTGGTCCGTTAACTTATTAACGTCACAAATTAATCCCTTAACTTTAATTATATTTGTTATATTGGTCATTTTTAACAGTTTGATAGTATATTTATCTCGTCTTAGAAAGATGTATGAATTCATAATCATATTCACTAACAATATTACTTATAAATAAATCATTTATGTGTTCATCTAACGAATAATAGAAAGTAAAATTAATTTTTTTTTCATAAAAACTAACGAAAAGGACCAATATGCAAACAAAATTAAAGTTAAGGGATCAATAGGGACTAATATAAAACCAATAAATAAATTAAGGGACCATTTATTCAATTTAGCCTAGAATAAATGAGGCTGGGTTGTTCTAAAAAAAATAAAAGAGATATGGGCGGGATAAGTTTGTTTCCTGTCTTAAGAGTATATAATTAGGCGAGATAAGTTTGTTTCCTGTGTTAATATATAACTAGTATCATTTTAAAATTAAAAAGATTAATAGAAATTAATACATGTCCACGAGCTTAGCTCAGTTAGGAATGATAATGAGTAGAGTATGAGTAAGGTATTATACAATTCTCATCTTCATACCTGCAGTTTGAAAAAATACTTGGTATCCATCCTCATGCTCGCGTGGGTGACAATATTTGTCCTCGTGCCCATATCTTATGGGTACCTATGTACCCATATCCGTATCTGTTATCCGCATTTTTGTTAAAAATAAATTGATCAATTATAAAATATTATATCATTTTAATATAATTAAAAAAATTTCAAAGATTTTAATCTTGACTAATGAAAATTATAAATAAAATTATTAGTAATATCATGTTAAAGTTCATTTCTCTGTTGACATTATATGTAACACCCCGTTTTTCGAAAGCCAAAAAGGGCATTATTTTTTTTTTTTTCTTTTTCAACTAACACTCAAAGTGCGCATAATAGTTTTTAAATGAACCGGCATTCAAATATACAAAAGAACTCATTACCAAAAGGTGCTTCGACAAGCAAAGTGTATTTCCTGAATAATTACAATCCAAGTCTAAGTACCAAAACAAGCTAGAAATCCTATGCTAACCAAAAAGCACGGTGCACAAAACACACCGGCGCATAGTCTAACTATCTTAGGCTACAGCTCCAACCGCTCACTGGGGCCTGGAACAGCCACCGTCGTCACCACGACCTAACCCATCATCTGGGTGGGATGAGCCCGCAAATGAAAGAAAGGGTCACCACAAAATACAAGTATATATATATATAACCGGTGCGAAAGATGTACACATAACAAATTTCCACATACACAAGAGAAAGCTCTTTAACACAAAAGCAATTCCCACCAACGGGTTCATATTTACAATGCACACCAAGCCTAATGCAGACTTCTACAATGGGTGTGACAACCGATCTCTGGTTCGCCACATGCATGATTTCAATTCCGGAATTCAACCTCTCTATAGAAGGCGTAGGTCTCTGGTGGGATAACACCTCCTACTATTGGTGGGATAACACCAGGTAGAGTCACACAAGACAATACCAAAACAATCACGGTGGGATAACACCGGGTGAGTCACACAAGACAACCACCAACTCAATAAAATCCAGTAGGATTTGGCGAAGTCGCACAGACAAACGCCCGGTACGAAGGCAAGTCACACAAGACATACACCTAGGCACGCAACTATGAAATGCATGGCATATATTCTCTTCGGCATATACGGGATAGTCACACAAGACAAAATCCTCGCGTAGTCCTATCTGACGCACGCATTCATATATGCTCATGCAAACAATCACATAGCCTAAAGCCTATGTACAAAGCATCACAACATACATACATTTTCTCAATCATATGTAAATTGCATACATATTTATAACCACGTTCTCATCAACGAGAATACATAAGTACAAACATGCCAAAGCACACAGCAATTGCATACACAGCAAAACAAAGCATGTCGTAACCATTTAAAGACAGAAATAAAGTGGAGCCCTTACCTCGACAAGCTTCCGTTTACTAAAACTCGTCCAAACAACACAACGCGCTTCCTAAAACAAGCAGCGTACCATCAATACATTGTTTCCCAACCAATCGTATTGAAACTAAACCAAAAACCCCAAAAACCTAAAGGTTCCGAAGGAAAATCCCTATTTCGGATATCATACCAAAAACTACCGTATTGATCAATCACCATGAGTTATTTATACTATTTTTAGGGCCCAAAACAATTGTCAAAAGTCTTAAATAATTTGAAAGGCAAAATGGCCGTTTTCTTGCGTTATAAGCTACGTACTTTCCGAGTACCCGAAAAACTCGTTTCCAATCCCCACCACTTCCATAAATTAATAAAAAGGGATTAGAAAGTTAAAAACCAAGTTTAGAAATCAGAATCCAAAATTTCAACTCTCAGAGCTCGCCCTGGCGAGTGAAGGTAGAGAGTACTGGTCTTACTCGCTCTGGAGCTCGCCCTGGCGTGTTGTCAGGACCTGTGACACTCGCCCTGGCGAGTAACCACTCGCCCAGCGAGTTTTAACTGTCATGACAGCAAAAGACAGCAACTCACACCACCTTTTTCCACCCAAGCCTAGTTTGATTCTATTAGTTCCCAACATCTTTTCAAGGCATAAAAGCAAACCATTTCCATAAGCAAGCAACACATTTCCGAAAGCATGTTGGTTGCTTCGAGTGCAAGTTATTTAATTTTCATTTCCAAAATCAAAACCAAATCCAAGCACAAGTTTTATTACGGGCCTTAACCGTCCGGTAATCATTTTCAAACATGTTTTCAAGGTAAAAAGCGACACCACATGTCACAATAGTTTTAAACCACTTTGACCCCAAAATACTCTCCAAAAACTCTTAGAAAATATTTTCATAAACCACAAAATATTTTTCATCGGATTTTCCAAAACAAAACCATACAACGCATTTCCCTTTCGCCCAAAGGTTCAAAGACAACTTTTCTTTTCAAAACCTTACAACATAACCTCATGTAATTGATCAATACATAAACCAACCAAAACCCTAACTTTTCTCATGAGATTTTTCACCAACTCATGGAAAACAAAACAACAAAGCCCATACATGCTTCTCTAGACCTCATGAACAACATTCATGGAACAAAAACCATGTAAAGTAACATTATCTAACAAACCCTCATGAGAACATAAACCCAAAAACTCTTAAACTCTATAAGTCTACCAACCTAAGAGATGAGAAGAGAGGGTTACCTTTAGAAAGTGATTCTCTACACTTTTCCTCAAAGCTTCCAAGCTTGAAATGGAGTGAAATGGTGAAGAATGGAAAATTTAGTGAAGGTTAGAAAAAGAAATGGAGTTTCACGTGGAAGAGAGAAAGAAAGGAGTGAAGTTTATGATTTTCTTAAGTCCACAATCAACAAACCTCCTTACTATGCCAATGCTCTTGCTCACTCATGGCCATTGGATCAAAAACAAAATGCCAAGACAAAACCCTAGCCATTGGATCAAACCAAACCAAATCCACTTGAGATAAAACTCAATACTTCATAGAAACACTCACACGTTCAGCTCTCGCACGCCGCGACGAACGAAACTCACCAAAACAGAAAACCTACGGAAAGAACGTCTAACGTTTCACATTTCCAAAACTTATCGCCGAATCTTTTTCCGCGACTGTAATTTTCTTCCATACCTTAGAAAATTAATCTCAGAATATATCCTAACTCGCGCAGATATATAAAACTTCCATCCGAAACCTCACTCAAAACAGACGCAATAAGATTTTACAACGACGGGTAAAATCCTACTCGTTTTTCCAAAAACAAGAATAATCCAAAACTTAATATTCTAAAACCACATATAACTTCTTATTCAAGCAACAGGATCACAGAACCAAAGTCTGTACAATTACAGTGCACGAGCACTAAACAGACTCGATTACAGCAAAACCTCAGAATTACACGATGTTTCATCACACGAACACATCGAAACCCTAATATTCCTTAAACCAACTACACAATGAAATCTTGGGTCTTACAATACCACCCCCTAAAAGAAGTTTCGTCCTCGAAACTTAGACATCGTCGAACAAACTGGGGTATAATTCTTTCATCTTACTCTCGAGCTCCCAGGTGGTATCTCCTGTAGCTTCGTTCCATATTACCTTCACCAAAGGTATCTCTTTCGTCCTCAGACGTTTCATCTTCCTATCCGCAATCTTGATCGGCGGAACCTCGAATGACAAATTATCCCTCAACTGGATGTCATCTGGTGTGATCACATGTGATGGATCCGGTGTATATTTCCGCAATTGCGACACATGGAACACGTCATGAATCAAAGATAGTACCGGTGGCAACGCGATCCGGTATGCTACCTTCCCAATCCGCTCCAAAATCTGATAAGGCCCTATAAACTTCGGAGTCAACTTCTTCGCTTTCAAAGCCCTTCCAACACCCGTTGTTGGAGTAACACGGAGAAATACGTGATCTCCCTCCTCAAACTCTAAAGGCCTCCGACGCCTATCCGCATAACTCTTTTGTCGATCTTGAGCAACCTTCATCATTGCCCTTATCTTTCGGACTTTGTCCGTCGTCTGTTGTACCATTTCCGGTCCTACTATCATACTCTCCCCATCTTGGTACCAACACAAAGGAGTCTGACATCTCCTCCCATACAAAGCCTCATATGGTGCCATTCCAATACTCGCGTGGAAACTGTTGTTGTATGTGAATTCTATCAATGGTAACACATCATCCCAACTTCCACGATCATCCAATACACATGCTCTCAACAAATCTTCCAATGATTGATTTGTTCTCTCAGTCTGCCCATCTGTCTGAGGATGATAGGCGGAACTCAATCTCAGTTTCGTCCCCAATGCCTCGTGCAAAGTCCTCCAAAAGTGTGAAGTAAACTTTGGGTCTCGATCCGACACTATACTTGACGGGATCCCATGTAACCTCACAATCTCAGCAATGTAAATATCGGTCAACCTTGCCGCTGTATCCGTAGTTCTTACCGGTAGAAAATGAGCGGACTTGGTCAAACGATCCACTATCACCCAAATGGAATCATGCTTCCTCCTGGTCCTAGGTAAACCAGTGATGAAATCAATAGAAATGCTATCCCACTTCCACTCGGGGATATCTAATGACTGCAGCATCCCTGCTGGTCTCTGATGCTCAATCTTCGCCTTCTGACAAGTCAGACACGACGCCACATACTCAGCCACATCCTTTTTCATACCCGGCCACCAGAAATCATGCCTCAGGTCTTGATACATCTTTGTTGCTCCGGGATGTATACTAAGTTTACTCTTGTGTGCCTCCCCTAGAATGGTGTTTCTCAAGTCCATAGCTTCGGGTACACACACTCTCCCTTGACACCTCAAAATGTTGTCCGATCCCACCTTGAAATCTCGGTTGGTTCCTCGAACAATCAAAGCTCTTTTCTCCATAAGAAACTTGTCATCTTGACAATTTGCAATGTCCTCCAATAACCCGCTTGAGATGGTAATCATACCCAGTCTCATATTCCCTAAAGCAAACTCTACTTCTAGGTGCAAGTCACGAAACTCTCTCAACAACTCTTGTTGATTAGCCATTTGTGCCGAACACGCCGACACACTCTTCCTACTCAAGGCATCGGCTACCACATTAGCCTTCCCCGGATGGTATTCTAAGGTGAAATCAAAATCTTTCAAAGTCTCCATCCACCTCCTCTGTCGCATATTAAGCTCTTTCTGATCAAACAAGTACTTAAGACTTTTATGGTCACTAAACACGACAAAAGTGCAACCATAAAGATGATGTCTCCAAATCTTCAACGCAAAAACAACGGCCGCAAGCTCTAAATCGTGCGTAGGGTAATTCTTTTCATGCACTTTCAACTGCCTTGACGCATAAGCCACTGCTCTCTTGTGTTGCATCAACACACAACCCAACCCTTGATGAGAAGCATCACAATAAACCTCATACGGTTCCTCCGACTGTGGTAACATCAAAACTGGTGAAGTCGTCAATCGCTCCTTCAACAACTGAAAACTCAACTCACACTTCTCTGTCCAAGCAAAAGGTTGATCTTTTCGCGTAAGTTGTGTCATCGGCGCCACAATTTTAGCGAAACCTTCAATGAATCTCCGGTAATAACCGGCCAAACCCACAAAACTCCTCACATCAGTCACTGTTTGAGGTTGCTTCCATGAAAGTACCGTATCAATCTTGGCTGGATCCACGGCTATTCCCTCTTTTGATATAACATGGCCAAGGAAATTCACCTCTTCCAACCAAAAGTCACACTTTGACGGGTTTGCATACAACTTACTTTCCCGCAAAACTTGCAATACCAAGCGAAGATGCTCTCCATGTTCCTCTTCACTCTTCGAATACACCAAAATGTCATCAATGAACACCACCACAAACTTGTCCAAAAATGAGTGGAATATCCGATTCATGTACGCCATAAAGATAGCAGGTGCATTCGTCACTCCAAACGGCATCACTACGAACTCATAATGCCCATAACGCGTCCTAAACGCCGTTTTCTGAATATCCTCATCTATCCCATCCCTAAAGAAGCGGAAGAAACGGGATAGTGATTCAAACTTCTTGGCATATGCCTCAACATTCATGCCCCCCTGACGCAACCTCAGAAATTCCTCCCCATACCTTTCCCTAGCTGTCTCGGGAAAGTACTTGGCTAGGAACCTCCTCTTGAAGTTCTCCCAATTCAACTCTTCATGGCCATTCTCCATGATAATACGGGTGTTCCTCCACCAATACTCAGAACCTCCCAATAACTGATAGGTAGCTAAGACTACCTTCTCCCCTTCTGGACAATGGATTGCCCCGAAAATTCTCTCCACAGATTGGAGCCACAAGTCAGCAGTTTCCGGACCTCCCTCCCCATTAAACTTTGGAGGAGTTTGGTGGTTGAAGTTTGAGAGAAGTCTAGATCCAACAGCGAGTATTTCTCTTTCGCGCTTTTCCAGATCTCTCTGCGCCTTAGCATGGCTCTGAGCAGTCACAGCCGCTGCCATCGTATGCATGGCATAAGCCATCTGATTTATATCAACCTCAGGTACCATAGGAGCTGGATTCGCCCTTCTTGGCGGCATTCTATTCTGCACAATACCAATTCTGATTAGATTCCTTATCCAAACATTTCTGAGTCTCAACAGAAAATCTCATCCAACGGTTACTAACCCATAACCCGACACAGAACAAACACTCTAGAACTAACTCAACACTAGTTACGTTCTAACCGACTCTGGACTAACGACTCAAGTATACACTTTCCCTTTGAAGATTTAAAGTCGTGCTCTGATACCAAATTGTAACACCCCGTTTTTCGAAAGCCAAAAAGGGCATTATTTTTTTTTTTTCTTTTTCAACTAACACTCAAAGTGCGCATAATAGTTTTTAAATGAACCGGCATTCAAATATACAAAAGAACTCATTACCAAAAGGTGCTTCGACAAGCAAAGTGTATTTCCTGAATAATTACAATCCAAGTCTAAGTACCAAAACAAGCTAGAAATCCTATGCTAACCAAAAAGCACGGTGCACAAAACACACCGGCGCATAGTCTAACTATCCTAGGCTACAGCTCCAACCGCTCACTGGGGCCTGGAACAGCCACCGTCGTCACCACGACCTAACCCATCATCTGGGTGGGATGAGCCCGCAAATGAAAGAAAGGGTCACCACAAAATACAAGTATATATATATATAACCGGTGCGAAAGATGTACACATAACAAATTTCCACATACACAAGAGAAAGCTCTTTAACACAAAAGCAATTCCCACCAACGGGTTCATATTTACAATGCACACCAAGCCTAATGCAGACTTCTACAATGGGTGTGACAACCGATCTCTGGTTCGCCACATGCATGATTTCAATTCCGGAATTCAACCTCTCTATAGAAGGCGTAGGTCTCTGGTGGGATAACACCTCCTACTATTGGTGGGATAACACCAGGTAGAGTCACACAAGACAATACCAAAACAATCACGGTGGGATAACACCGGGTGAGTCACACAAGACAACCACCAACTCAATAAAATCCAGTAGGATTTGGCGAAGTCGCACAGACAAACGCCCGGTACGAAGGCAAGTCACACAAGACATACACCTAGGCACGCAACTATGAAATGCATGGCATATATTCTCTTCGGCATATACGGGATAGTCACACAAGACAAAATCCTCGCGTAGTCCTATCTGACGCACGCATTCATATATGCTCATGCAAACAATCACATAGCCTAAAGCCTATGTACAAAGCATCACAACATACATACATTTTCTCAATCATATGTAAATTGCATACATATTTATAACCACGTTCTCATCAACGAGAATACATAAGTACAAACATGCCAAAGCACACAGCAATTGCATACACAGCAAAACAAAGCATGTCGTAACCATTTAAAGACAGAAATAAAGTGGAGCCCTTACCTCGACAAGCTTCCGTTTACTAAAACTCGTCCAAACAACACAACGCGCTTCCTAAAACAAGCAGCGTACCATCAATACATTGTTTCCCAACCAATCGTATTGAAACTAAACCAAAAACCCCAAAAACCTAAAGGTTCCGAAGGAAAATCCCTATTTCGGATATCATACCAAAAACTACCGTATTGATCAATCACCATGAGTTATTTATACTATTTTTAGGGCCCAAAACAATTGTCAAAAGTCTTAAATAATTTGAAATGCAAAATGGCCGTTTTCTTGCGTTATAAGCTACGTACTTTCCGAGTACCCGAAAAACTCGTTTCCAATCCCCACCACTTCCATAAATTAATAAAAAGGGATTAGAAAGTTAAAAACCAAGTTTAGAAATCAGAATCCAAAATTTCAACTCTCAGAGCTCGCCCTGGCGAGTGAAGGCAGAGAGTACTGGTCTTACTCGCTCTGGAGCTCGCCCTGGCGTGTTGTCAGGACCTGTGACACTCGCCCTGGCGAGTAACCACTCGCCCAGCGAGTTTTAACTGTCATGACAGCAAAAGACAGCAACTCACACCACCTTTTTCCACCCAAGCCTAGTTTGATTCTATTAGTTCCCAACATCTTTTCAAGGCATAAAAGCAAACCATTTCCATAAGCAAGCAACACATTTCCGAAAGCATGTTGGTTGCTTCGAGTGCAAGTTATTTAATTTTCATTTCCAAAATCAAAACCAAATCCAAGCACAAGTTTTATTACGGGCCTTAACCGTCCGGTAATCATTTTCAAACATGTTTTCAAGGTAAAAAGCGACACCACATGTCACAATAGTTTTAAACCACTTTGACCCCAAAATACTCTCCAAAAACTCTTAGAAAATATTTTCATAAACCACAAAATATTTTTCATCGGATTTTCCAAAACAAAACCATACAACGCATTTCCCTTTCGCCCAAAGGTTCAAAGACAACTTTTCTTTTCAAAACCTTACAACATAACCTCATGTAATTGATCAATACATAAACCAACCAAAACCCTAACTTTTCTCATGAGATTTTTCACCAACTCATGGAAAACAAAACAACAAAGCCCATACATGCTTCTCTAGACCTCATGAACAACATTCATGGAACAAAAACCATGTAAAGTAACATTATCTAACAAACCCTCATGAGAACATAAACCCAAAAACTCTTAAACTCTATAAGTCTACCAACCTAAGAGATGAGAAGAGAGGGTTACCTTTAGAAAGTGATTCTCTACACTTTTCCTCAAAGCTTCCAAGCTTGAAATGGAGTGAAATGGTGAAGAATGGAAAATTTAGTGAAGGTTAGAAAAAGAAATGGAGTTTCACGTGGAAGAGAGAAAGAAAGGAGTGAAGTTTATGATTTTCTTAAGTCCACAATCAACAAACCTCCTTACTATGCCAATGCTCTTGCTCACTCATGGCCATTGGATCAAAAACAAAATGCCAAGACAAAACCCTAGCCATTGGATCAAACCAAACCAAATCCACTTGAGATAAAACTCAATACTTCATAGAAACACTCACACGTTCAGCTCTCGCACGCCGCGACGAACGAAACTCACCAAAACAGAAAACCTACGGAAAGAACGTCTAACGTTTCACATTTCCAAAACTTATCGCCGAATCTTTTTCCGCGACTGTAATTTTCTTCCATACCTTAGAAAATTAATCTCAGAATATATCCTAACTCGCGCAGATATATAAAACTTCCATCCGAAACCTCACTCAAAACAGACGCAATAAGATTTTACAACGACGGGTAAAATCCTACTCGTTTTTCCAAAAACAAGAATAATCCAAAACTTATTATTCTAAAACCACATATAACTTCTTATTCAAGCAACAGGATCACAGAACCAAAGTCTGTACAATTACAGTGCACGAGCACTAAACAGACTCGATTACAGCAAAACCTCAGAATTACACGATGTTTCATCACACGAACACATCGAAACCCTAATATTCCTTAAACCAACTACACAATGAAATCTTGGGTCTTACATTATACTTCCTCCGTTCCTTTTTATAAGAAACAATTTGAAAAAATCACACATACCAATAAAACACATTGTAAATAGTTATTTTCATTTAATACTCTTATAAATTTAAACTTATTCCATTTATACCCTTATTTAATTTCTCGAAATTCAATTAACTTATTTTTAATATTCTCTTTCATAATAAATAAGGGCATAAGTGAAATTCAACATTTAAAACATATGAAAATTAGTCAAAGTTTCTTATACAAAGGAACAAAAAAAATTTCACTTTTATTTTTTATAAAAAGGAACGGAGGGAGTACTTAACATTCACTACTTAAGAGGAAACACGAATTGTATTTGTCTCCTCTCCTTCGTTTCCATCATCAAAGAACATTAATTGCCCGATTCTTCTCTGATACGCGTATCAGAGAAGTATCCAACACGTATCGTTCATTTATTTTTTTTTAAAAATATTAATTGTCCGATATTTCTTTGATACGAATATCGGAATATATCGGCAAGTATCAATATCAGATACGTATCTGATATGATACTTGACCATTTTTGAAGTATCGGGGCTTCATAATTACTAATAGATAGGGAAGATAACAGGTTAAACAAACGGAGCAAAAATGTTTTTCATTTTTTAAATAATAAAAAAAAAAGCAGACAAGAAGTTAAACTTAAAAGGATTATGCAAAGTTTAGGCGGCTAAATGTTGTTTACATGTGTATTTTGTCTTAATATATAATGAGAAAAAGGTATATGCACTGACAGTGTAAAATAATTTTACACAGTCAACCAATACCAACCATGTTTTCCGCCACGTCACCCCACTACACCCCACCTTCTTAATATGACGTGGCAAAATGATGGTTTTTTATTGGCTGATCGTGTAAAACTATTTTATGTAACACCCGTATTTATTTATTTTATTTTGATTAGAGTTAATTAGCCTTTTATAGTATTTTATAGTGAGTTAGTAATTAATTAAGAATTATGGCTATTTTGGAAAAGAGTAGTGCTTTAAGTATGATAAGTTTTATTAGAGTTATAACAATAAGAGTTGGGCTTGAGTGTTAATGGGCCTAAATTAGTAAGAGGGACATTAAGGTCTTTGGCTAAGTAGGTTTAGGTTAGAGTGGTAAGAGTAGAGAAATATTACTCATAACTTAAGAAATAGAAAAGAGGTAGAAAGAGAAACTTTGAAGAGAAGGAAGTAGAGGGGAAGATTAGAGGAAGCTCAAGAGAAGGAGAAGAATCAGAGTTTCATCAATTCTAAGGTTAGAGAGTAGTTTATAATTCATGTGAGATGATCAAAGAGGGGGGAGATGCCTATTCTCCACACCCAAACCCTCTCATCTCTTTGGTGGGTTATGGAATCAAGGGAATGTGATTTAATGAATTTCTATGTTATTGCATGATGATACTATGTTATTACATGATTCTAATTGCTATTTCAATCATCAATTTCGTGTGTTATGTGAAGATTGTTGTTGTTCATATTTGAAAATGAGTTTTAAGAAAAATGAGGAAAAATCTCTACTTTCCACTTGAAATGATGTTTGATGATGTTAGAACTTGTACTTCTAGGTCTATATATGATATGTATGCTTAAATGTGATAGCTTTACAAGTTTATAACATGAAATTCGTGATTTTTATGAGATTTCTATGTGAACCCGAGAGCAGAGCATGAAAATCTGGGTTTGGTCGCTGAGCCACCAATCCATCGCTCCAAGCGAGGATTCATGTGTTCTTCGCGAACCCAGAATTTCATGTAGTCGCCCAGCGACCAGTAGCGACCTCCAGCGACCAGACGTCGCCGGGCTTCGCTCTGAGCGATGAACTGTCTGCCTTTTCTAGTTTGTTCCATCGCTGGTAGTCGCCCAGCGACCATGACCTGATTTTGAGAAATTTCTTGATGTTGTATGATAATTATGAGTGTATAACATGCTTAGATTTGATCTTATAACATGTTATTGATTTGGATTGATTGAATCTTGAGTTAGTATGATGATGAAATGCTTTTATGTATGTAATTGATTGAAAATCAAGATGATGAGCTATGATTAGCTAAGATGTTAAGTGTGTTGTATCTTGCTTGAATGTATGCCTTAATGATGATATGATGATGTGAATTTGATGCGAATTGAGAAGGAGTAATAGGGTTGAGCGGCCTATTATTCATGGTTAGTTGTTTAGGGTATCATCATTATATGGTATGTGTACATTCATGCATTCATGAGTCAACTTGATGCGAAGTCCCCCATGACTTAAAACTGACTTGATGCGATGGATATATGTTTATCCTAATTTGATGCGGGTACCACATGCATTAGCGATGTCTAGGTGACATACATTATGTGTTTTCATTAGCTTGCATTAGGAGATTGTGCACTATACTTGGTATTTGATAATTGTGTTGTCTTCCAATGAAATCTTGTGAATCTTTGAGTTATGTGAGTTTTACTTGAATACTTGGTTTTTGTTGATGAACATGATGAACCATGATGTTATTTATATATTGTTAGCTCAATATGATATGAGTATGATTTGTTTATGATATAATTGTTTACATAATATAAGTGTATACTATGCTTATTATTATGAACTTGAATTATAACTAACTCTCTATTTTTGTGTATGTGTAATGGTTTGGGTCCAGATTCTCCACTTGAGGAGTGATCCTGTTGCTTTGGAGTTTAGCTCGAGAGGACTAGCATAGCTTGGTAAGGTGAAGGATAGGAGAATCCTAGGAGCTTAGAGTTTTAGGATATGCTCTGATACTTGTAACCTTGCTTAATCTAGTGTTAGGTTCTTCGTTTGTTTGAGCTTTTATGTATGACCTTGCTACTTATTTATCTTATCTTTAATTACTCGTTGGATTATTTTGGATTATGTTATGGGGCTTCATTATGGAAGTACCTAGTTGGAGTTGTAATATGATTTATGACTTGCATGCTTGGTTTTAGCTATTATGAATTATTTGATGAGAATTTCATATGCTTCCGTTGTGGTTTAATTGATCTATGCATGCTATTAGTATCTTGTATTAAGTAATGTTCTTGATGATTTGTATGTTGAATGATTTAAATTAATTATTGCATGCGAATTGATTAGGAGCATTACATTTTACACCGTCAGTGCATCTCCATTAAACTCATATATAATAAAGGATGATAAATTTCTAAGTTAATAAAAAAACCGACTATGTGAGCATCACAAAGTATAAGTGTTACAAATAATTTTGCCAAGAAAATCTTCCTAGTTTTTCTTTTCCAACTATTATCTTTTTGTAATTTTCCTTTTTTCTTTTCTACTTTTTCTTCCTCCTCTTCCTTTGTGTTTCACGTATGATTAGTGTTAGAACTAGAAGTATATACATCTAGTTCTAACATAACTCAATTTTGAATTCAATTAACGTATCTATGTTTGAATTTATTTATTTATTTATTTCTTTTGGTTTTTCACCACCAGTTTAATCTGATTTGGGAGTCAGTTCTGACATTAAGTGGTTCCAGCCCCCTCCCGATCGCAGTTGCGGGGAATCGAACCGTGGTCCTCCCTACCAAGTTCAGCGCCAATCACCACTAAACCAACTAACGATTGATATCTATGTTTGAATTTAGTTAACATATCTATATATGAATTCAGATCATTTATGTCTACGTTAATTTAATTCACAAATTGTGTACGCATTGTGAATCCTAGAGCTTTGAAAATTTTAGACAAAAACATGCCAAAGAAAACCAAACAAAGGTTTGCTAGAACTTAGAAGATCATTGTCATTGTACACTGCTAACAAAAAATGCATGCCAAATGTTCAGAATCAACCTTCAACACTCTTTTTAATGTTTTCTTTTTAATAAATATGCAGTTAAAAAGATTATTGCTACTGAGAGTAAATAGCTTTAGTAGGTTTGGTAGAAAGACCAAACCCAAATGGGAAAAGAGGATCATAATGAGAATCTCCAACATTCATTGGAAGTTGATCAACACTTTTGAACCATGTTCTTGGAAGCTTTCCTGTAAAACCATAGTCACCAAATAATAAACATCAGCCACACCTTGTCCTTCACTACCTGGTAGCCAACCAGCAACAACTGCATCTATCGAACCAATATACGGTTCGATAACTAAAGGGCGTCCCGAAATAATGATAACCACACATTTTATAGTTCCACAAACATTTGTTATTGTCTCAGGACCAGTATTGGGGATTGTCAAGTTCATGTTGTCACCATGCATTTCAGCATAAGGATGCTCTCCTACTACAACTATGGCATAGGAAAATTCATTGGATTCAACAAACTCTATATCAGGGTTCTCCTTGTAGATCACTATGGTCTCTGGATCAACGGTGTTTTTCACGGCAGTGAGAATTGTAGTCCCTGATCATATCAAGAAGGTTTACATCATACATGCTTATGGTATAAGTACTTATGTATAAGCTATTTATATAACACAAGATAAAATAAAGTCAAACTATTTTCATATAAGTTATAAGTTGATTTCATAAGTTATCTTGGAGAGCTTATGGAAATAAGTTGAAAACATCATGTAGACATGTCATAAGTTGTTGCTTCAGTAAATAAGCTCGAATAAGCCAATCGAAAAACAAGGCCCCAGTTGATGATAATAGAAATACAATTAAAATTTAAAATTAATCTTACCTTCAAGATTATCGTTGCCACTGATTCCTTGCCATTCAATGGTCCAGCCACCACACTGATATCCTAGATTATTTGCATGGCTCCCAGCCACAAGTATTTTCGGAACCTTTTTAGGAAGAGGTAATAGAGGCTTCTCAGCAGATTTACCATTTTTTAGAAGGACCATGGATTTCCTTACAGCTTCTCTAGCTAGTTCTCTATGCTCCTGTGCAGAATTTCAATAATCATAGAAGAGATATTTATAGGGTGATCCTTATAATTTACATCTAATTGTGAACTTCGGGAAATTAAAGGAAAATAGCTAACCTTAATCCCAAGATATTTGACCAAACTGTAATCAGCAAAAGGGTTCTCAAAAATACCCATCATGAATTTAACCCGCAAAATTCTTCTCACTGCATCGTCTATTCGACTCATTGGAATGAACTCATTTTTTACCAACATTGTTAGCTCATCAATGAATTCGTTGTAGAACTTTGGAACCATGAACTGCAACGCAAACCGAAGCAAAATGTGTAACAATGTTAAATGCTTCCTCATTGTATGAAATATCAATTCGAGCATATATATACCATATACTTTTGGCCTAAACTACCATGTCAATGCCAGCAGAAACTCCTGCTAGAACCGAATAAGTGCAGTTTGCACGAAATGGTGAGGTGATCCTATCAATACCCTCAAAATCTGAAATAACAAAGCCCTGTCATAATCAAAGAAAACATGATGGGGTTAGTTATTTGAAATTTTTCATGTATCATGATTTTGAGTTTCAATGATATATTTGATGAACAACTTATTTACCTGAAACTGGAGAGTGTTTTTGAGGAAGCCAGTTACTAAGTCATGGTTAGCATGCATTTTTACGCCATTCCAACTCGAGTAAGAGACCATAATGGTTGCCACACCCTTGCTGATGGAGCTATAGTAGCCTGGCATATGAATTCGCATCATTCCATCTCTATCTATAACAGTGTTACTCTCGTCAATTCCATTGGTTGTTCCACCGTCACCAACGTAGTGCTTAGCACAACCTATAACCTTTTCTCTGTCCACAAGTATAAGAGTATTTCATAAACTTAACACTCTTACACTCTAACTAAGCCAAATTCAACAGCATGGTGCAACATAACATAGGCGGCATATAAGTGCGTGGGATTGAATTTAATTGATATACTTGACCGGAACATTCATATTAAAACTAATTATTTTTTCTTTCTAAATTCTTACTTTCCAGCAATAAAAGGAAAACCATTTGGCATATTATCGGGGATGTCCCCTTGCAATCCCGATATGATTTCAGTCATAGCTTGAACTACTTTAGGATCTTCACTGTAGCTTTCATAACACCGACCCCATCTCGGATCTCTACAGACCTATCAAGTGTATAAGACAGTGCTAAAATCTCAGTATAATTTGATAGCATTAAAAGTTGGTGGTATTTACTTACTGCTACACAAGGTGCATAAACATACTGAATTCCTGTTGCTCTAACTTCAAGTGCAGTTGCAGCTCCAATTCTCTTTACTAGTTCAGGGTCCCTAGCACCAACATAGAAATATCCACTATTATCATTTATAACAACACTCTTAATAACTGCTAGGTAAAATTCCCTAATGATTTACATAGCCACACTATCATACATCCAGTTTCTAGACCTATGTATGTATGAGTTGCTTTAGAATTTCTGATAACAAATTTCATCTATTTTGGTGTCTCGATTGTTTCATAATCACGTTTCAAAGTAATAGATTAAGGATATGTAGGTCTACATAATAAAGGTTTTAGAGCCTCATAGCATCACAATCCTTGCTGAGAATCGCGATCAAATACGACTGTTAAACCATGTTAACTAGGCAGCTTGGTAGGTTCCGAGTAGACAACTCTATTGGTGAGTTGATGAATGCCGAAGGAATTCTAACAAGAACGCCGAGGTTCAATCTATAGAAACTAAGTAAACCACTAATTTACTAACATTTGGCTATAAAAATAAAATACCTGGTAGCTCCAAGGCCAATATTGTGAGGAAAAATAGTTGCTTTGTAAACAGAGCTGTGACCATGAACAGCATCAATCCCATAAAACATTGGAATTCCAAGCCTTGTTGATAAAGCATCCTTCTGAAATTCATTCAACATATCAATCCAGTTTTCAGCAGAAGCCTTTGGAACTGGAATACTCCCTCCCTCACTCATAACACTCCCTAATCAAAACATCATAATTAGTGCCTAATTGAATGATTAAAAAGTATAAACCAAACATTATCTTTACCTATAAAATACTTTTTCAGCACACCATTAGATGCATATTTGCGTTCAATTTGCAACATTTGACCAATTTTCTCATCAAGAGTCATTCTGCTAATAAGATCCTCAACCCTAATATTAACTGACTCTTTAGGGTTCTTATACTTTATCATGTCTTCTTCTGTCTCCAATAAACCAGTCCAAGTACTTAATAGCCAAAACCCCACCAAAATTATGGGAATTTTTGCAATTTTAGCACCTTCTATGTACTGAATCTAATTTTCAATAGGCTTTGTAAGATTCTGTTCATAGAAAGAAAGATTAATTATCATTATGCATGTATATACATTAACCTCAAATATAATGAAGAAAACTAAGTACCCTTTTAAAAATAACACAAAATAATCATCACAAAAACCAAAGATTATACAATGAGATTCATGTATAAGCTTAAAGAACAAGAAATCACCTTGAGTTTAGTATGTGGAATTGGAAAGAAAGTCTGAATTCAATGACACTGTGCATAGAATGAAGTATCAACCATCATCAAATGCTGAAACAGAAGAATTATAAAAATAAGTCAAAAAAAAAATAAAAAATAGTTGATTGAATAAGAAATGATTAATAGGCTAATTAATAAGGTAGATGAAAAAGATTGAAATTGAAAAAAATATTGTAACAAGTAGACGTGGCAGGTGACATATTACTGCCGACATATGCTATCTTGCAAGCAACACATATGTACAAAAATAATACAATAATTAAAAACCAGCAGATAACAAAATATAAGATCTTCAAGATGTGATGTGATGCGATAATGTAAGTCACAAATTTGTGATTTTTACCTAGGCTCTGATCGGCAAAAATAACTTATGGCTGATAAGCTAACTTATGGCTGATGGCTGATAGCTTATGGTTGATGGCTGATGACTGATGGCTGATGACTGATAAGCTGATTGAAGTGTTTGGTAAAATTAGCGGTTCAACTGACTGGTAAGTGTAAAATGACAAAAAAGAACATATAAAATCTCTTATAAAAAATTATTATTAAACCTATATCTAATTAATATTTAAGATACTTCAAATTTAGTTATTCAAATTTATTAATTTAATATATCTTTATATATTATTAATTTTTTATATAGAATTAAATTTTATTCTTTGAATTTTATTTTAAATTTATTATCTTTATTACACTTTATATAAAATATTAAAATTACATTTTTTAGGTTTTTATAACAAATACATAAAAGATAAATCAAATGTACTAAAAAAACGGTGACAATATACGTAAAACATCTTTTATAGTAATAAATACATGATGAATAAATCAAAAGTACTAAAATGAAGGGGTGATAATATAGTTATGTACAAATGCGCCATAAAATATTGTTACGTAAAACAATTTTTTTTCGGCATTTATGTACAACAACATTTTAAACATTTATATATTTTAATTTTAATTTATTTCGGATTAAATCAACATTTATCTTCATTATTTTTATGTAGGATATTTATTTTCATTATATATAAATAAACTAATATAATAAAAAAATTATATTTTTATTAGTGAATGTTATGTAATGCATTTTCTTCCATCTAATCTAGTATATTAAAAACTGACGACGTCGTCGAACATAGCGAAAACTATACAAATTGAAAAATAAAAAGAGTATTTGTTTTATTTCATAAGAATTGGAAGCAAAACTCTGTAATTTTACAAACTTATGATTTTTGCCCATGACCAAGTCAACACACATGTAGCAAGTGACCTGGTTTGTCACGTGGAAAATGACTCAATGCCACGTCGGTGTTGGAATAAAATGGATTTGTTCAATGCCTTCAGAGTTTTGATGATAACAAAATATTAAAAGAATAAATTGGATTTTCTAATGTATGTTCAAGTGGGTAGGATCTTAGATTAAAAATTTGCATAAACATACACGAGAGCACATGACATTTTGAAGAGAAACTGAAGTTTTTGGTCAGAAGATAGAAGTCAGATTCTAGTGTTGATACTAGAATCTTAAGATAGTCAGAAGCTAAAAGACCAGATTTTGAAAAGTCAGAATTTGAAGTAGTGCTTCTGAAGGACTTAGACTCTGAAGGACACATCAACATTTAAAGACTTTGATGGGGCACTATCAATCTCGGAGTCAACTTTGTAAGTTTTTCAAACAAGTTCACACTTTGGTATTTTCACAAACACCTTGTGTGCAATAAATCACACAAATTAATAAGCACCAAGTAAAATGCGATAAAGAAGATAAAAGACACAAAAACACTTGATTAGGGAGTTCCCGGATTTCCTTCATCCTTGCTTAGTGGTCCGGTACGTCTCCTCCCAATTCTGAAACGGAGAATTGAGAAATTTATTTCTCAAAAACAATATTAAGAATGAGTTACAAAGGTTTAGGAATACAATACAATAATCGATTATCCTAAGCCTTCAACGATCTTCAACAAGATCAATCTTTCGATCCTCGTTCTTCAATTTCAATGATCCTTGAATGTGCTTTTCGATTCTTCACCAAGAACCTAACACTAAACCTCGATCTTGGACAATTCCGTCGAACCTCCGACTGAAATCCCAAATTCAATCGCTGATTGAATTTCCGTTGCTAAGTCAATCATGCACTGGTTCAAAGCAGTCATGAACCGGTTCAAGTCAGGACGTGAACTGGTACACACATGACTTGATCTGGTTATAGAAAAATCATGCACCGGTTCAAAGACCAAAAAATCTTATTTTTCACTAAGTTCAATTGTATGTTTGCAAAAAATCTTTAGAAAAACTTAGCCAAACTTTTGCCTTGATCAAATCAAATTATTTTTACCTAATTTTTGACATCATTCAAAACACAAGAAGAATGCATGCATTTACAAAAAGTTACTACACAACAAGTAAAAAATTATCTAACACTTTCATAAAAACCAATTATCACATATTTTTCAAAATTAAAATAAAAATCTAAAATATTAGAAAATAAAGAGATGTAAACCACCGTGAATCTCAATCTCAAAATCCAAACCGCCAATAAGAAATCATTGCACCTCCTAGCTCTACGTTCAATGACCTTAATCATGTTCTCAAAACCTCAAATCAGAAACCACCATACCCCTCACAATCTCTCAACTTCTCTCCCAAATTGCAAATTTTCTATCTCGTCACCTTTTATGTTCAAAAAAGTTTCACTATAGTTGTTCTCCATTATTGTTCCAATATTGCCGTTGTATCATCATAGCCGTTTTGGAGCCCGTTTATAATTGTTCCAATTAAGCCCATATGACAAAAGCAAGATTAACTTATTTATAGCCCAACAACCAAGTTGGCCCTCTATATGGGGCGAGACCCTCTCGGACGGGTTCAGATAAGCATGAGTCCTGCTAGCAATCAAATGACTAAACAGATAACCATTAAGAAAGGCATGCCCTAAAGAATATAAATGAGGGGTTAAACTGAAAGAGAGATACGTTCAATATTCACCAAATATTCAGAAAACCTAATATGATCAGTATCTAGCACCCTGCTAGCGTGATACTCATAAAATGATTCGATCATACAAGAACATTCATCATTCAATCACCTTCCATTTGTTTCCGTTTTCAAGCTTCCATTGAGAATAGTTTTATGAGTTTTATGAGTTAACTCAGAACAAAGTTCAGTCAGGTAGATCTCTCTAATTTAATTGTCGTTAGGGTTCAAATTTCTCTCACAGATGCATGTGTTCATCGTGTTGTTGTATTTAGGGTTCCGACCTCGCTCCATATCATTCTTAGATGCTAGATTGATTGTCTTTTAGGGAAAAATTGGAAAAAACTGAACACAAATTTGGATCAGTTTATATCTTATTATGTATATATCCATCAACGATTTTAGGTAAAAGTTTTTGATTTTACGTTTTAGCTGTAGATCTCGATTTTTTATTTTCTCTAAGCATTTGCACTTTCAGTTGAACTTAGCATTGTGTTTGATTCATATTCAATCACGTGTTCAATGGATGATTTAAAGTTCTATTCTTTATTGCTTTCAATTTTTGATAGAATTTTTTTTCTTTTTATTTTTTTAGATCCAGTTAGAGGCGAAACTCTAAATCTCAAGGTATTATCGATTACTTTAATTAGGTTTTTATTTATTTGTTTTCTGCTCTTTAAGGTTTCGCCTCTAAATTATTGTGGTTTAATTTGGAGTACAAAAGTTTTACATAATGGCTTTGCTGCAATTTCGGTGTGTACGTAAATCTAGCGAGGCACCGGCTGAGCCAAGGCCCAGCAAGCCTGGACAGTTGTCTGGGCATTGACAATTTTTTTTGGGTTTTTTAAGGGTTAATTTAGGGTAAAACGATGATTTTTAGTGATTAATTTAGGACAAAATTGATATTATTTGTTCAAAACTAAGTTTTTTTACCTATACTTAATAATGTTTAGGTAATTTAGGACAAAACAGGAATTTTTAGTGATTAATTTAGAACAAAATTGATTTTTTTTTTGTTCAAAACTAAAATTTTACCCAGACTCTATAATTTTTCTTGCTCCGTCACTGTGAGGAACATATACAAAAAAATGTCATCGTGGCCAATTTAGCATAATGATATTGGCTGGATAATATATTTGCAATGAGGGAATAATTCAACATTTTTAATATGTTTAAGGAAGTTAGAATATGTGTATCTTTTCAATAATTTGAATGCTGAGTTTCTTACTATTGTTAATGAGATTGAGTTGGTTTGGAACCTTGGCTTAAAGGATGTGTTGTGCAAGATGAACCTATTACTTGTGAGCTACAAATGCTTACATGGGGAGGTAAGGATTTCTTGCTGTTTTGCTTTTCCTTTTTGGTATATTTTCATATTTGATAACTATTTGAGAAGTTGAAAAAAGTAACTCATCGAATCAACAACAGCATTGCAGAAACGAATATCATCAGGGCCGAAATGGCGAGAAGCGCAACCCTTAACATCTGATACGGGCTTACCACATTCATGATCTTGAACCTGAACGGTGAGTGGTCTGAAACGCTTCTCAAATTCATGAAGATCTTCCAAGGAACCGAAAAATGAAGGTTGGAACAATTGGTCTACGTCATCAGTGATTTTTTTAACCTTGGTCTAAGTGTTGTGACATCCTCTAATGTTACCATCACGATGTACCAAGCATCGTCTTCATAATTTTTGAACTCAGTGGTGAAATTCTCCTTATGTTGGGGATGGAGAATTTCACCACCGAGTTCAGAAACTATGAAGACGATGCTTGGTACATAGTGATGGTAACAATAGAGGATAACACATTGAGAGTAAGAATCAAAAAAATCACTGATGATCGTAGACCAATTTTTTGAACCTTCGTTTTTCGCTTCCTTGAAATATCTTCATGAATCCGAGAAACATTTCAGACACTCTCTGTTCAGGTTTAGGATCATGATTGTGGTGAGCTCGTACCACAGATGTTAAGGTTTGCGCTTCTCACCATTTCGACCCCTATGATCTTCGTTTGTACGATGTTGTTGTTCATTCGGTGAGTCATTTTTTTCTCCTTACATTTTTGGTATGTTTGTTCTATATTGTGTTTCTTCTAGCAGTGCTTGTAAGAATCTTACTATTATTTCATCCAAAAATATTCTATGTTTTTTTTATGTTTAAAATGGACACTGAGCTACTTACAAGTTTGAGCTCTAATTACGATGTCAAAGATGAAAAGCCATTTCCATTTTCTTGTTTTCAAACCTCTATTTATATATTGTGGAATAAATTAAATTTTACTCTTTACAATATTAATGGACATTGGTAGTGCTTGTAGTTCATGAAACCTCTATTTATATATTCTTCACATTATGTTTGTCACCATTAAATTTTTTTTTTATGTTTTGATTGGAATTTATTTAATTTTAACGGTAAAAATAGTAGTGGGTCTAATTTCTCAACGACTTTCATCAGAGAAATTGGGGCAGATGTGTCTCGGTTACTTATAATTAATGATCCCAATATGCCCCCAAAATTTCCTCGCCGATTAGCATAATGATCTCAATCACTGTCATAAAAAAACATGGATGAAATCGTTATGAGTAACCGACGACGGACTATGCAGCCATTTACGCTGAAAATAACGAAAATAAAAAAGCACTTTCTAAGAAAAAGAAGAAATAGGAGAATTAGAAGAAATAAAAAGAAATGATCATATTTATAGATTTTTGGTTGAATTTCATTGTTTGAAGCAAAGTAACAGCTGCTAATGGTGGTCAATAAAAAATTTCGAAAAATATGTTCCAAACTTTTTTTGCATGGGGGGGGGGGGGGGGGGGTTTGAGAAGAGATTTTTTTCATGAGTTTATATATTCGGATTAGAAAGGGAAATGGACTCTTGTAATTATGTTGACAACAAACAAAACTATGTAGAACATTGCTAGTTACACCCATTGACTTTATTTATTTAAGAAAAGTCCAAAATATCCTTAGAATCATACTTAATTGGGTAAAATGTTCTTTTGGTCCCTGTTATGTTAGCGAATATGAATTTCAGTCCCTAAAATAAACATTCCTTTCAATTTGCCCAGTAATTTCAAATTACTTTCGCTGAGTCTTTAATGTGTTCATATCACACAAACACGTTGATATGACCAGAATCTGCTGACTGGGCACCACTACCACGTGGTCAGAAGATGCTGACTTGGCAAATCATAGGGACAAAAAACAAAATTTGCACAAATTATTGGGACAAAATTTAAAATTCATAATTTCGAAAACCCATATTCTCCAATCCTTTCAATTTCGTCCTTGTAATTTGGGAAAATTTTAGTTTTCGTCCTTGTAATTTGTGCGAATGTTGGTTTTCGTCCCTATAATTTATGCGAATTTTAATTTTCGTCCCTGTAATTTGCCAAGTAAGCACACTCTTAACATGTGGCAATGGTCTAGTCAGCAGATTCTTGTCATGTCTGTTTTTTTATGTGACATGGCCATATTAAGGACTAAAACAAAAGTAATTAAAATTACAAATGCAAGTTGAAAGGATTTTTTTTAGGGAAAAACCAAATTTGCTATTATTACTAGGACCAAAATCACATTTTACCGTATTTAATTTTCAAAACACAATTTTTTTAGATGTCCTTGTTTGAAAAAAAATCCCAACTGCCCCCTACTTTTAGGGCTTTGCTGCATGGTTGTACCCTTGACAGTGGCACATCCATTGGAGGGTCGATCCCTTTCTAATGACATGTCTACTGCTGCCTTTTTTTTGTTTTGTTTTTCTGGTTGTTTAAGGGGTTAGGGTAAAAGGGTTTGGGGTTATGGGGTTTTAAGGGTTTAGAGATGTTCTTTGCAAACTAATTATCATGCATTTCTACACACCCACCAGTAATGTAAACATTGAAAGATTGGTATAGCCGCCAACACCGAATTAATAAAAACACTATCAACCAAGAGTCACATAGTTATTCCAAGAGGTAAACCTTTTTTGAATGATCTAAAGCACTGGTTTTCTAGTTGTCGCTCTCCTAGGAATTGCTCCAACCGGGAGCCCAAGATAGATAAAAGGCAATCTTCCAATATTACACTTGAGAAACCCGTCATCTATGTTGATACCATAAATTTTACTCTCGAAAAATTTAACTTTAAGACCGGATATGAGCTTAAACCACCTCAATATAGCTTTCACACTACACAAATTCTCTACTCAAGTTTCGCCTGGAAAGAGTGTATCATCGGCATATTATATTGGAGGTGAGAAATTACTACCGACTCGGGAACTTGAATATCTTTAAAGAATCCAAGCTACACCGCTAACTTTTAATGTTTACCTAAACTTAATTTAAAGAACTGAAAGTATAATTTTAGCCTAATTATTTTAATGGATTGGAGGCATAATTGGTTATTATGTGCTAAATTGAAAAAGGTAATTAGGTGCTTATCTTTTAATCCACCTTTCCAAATATGGAATCATCTTCAACATTTGAACAATTTTAAAATATAACTCAAAAACGACATTAGATGGATCAAATTATTGAGTCTTAAAAACAAAAAATAAAAATATAATTTGTATTGAAATGACGTTAATTATATTATTGTTTTAATCATAAAAATAAGAAAATTCGTGATTTTATACTATTAAGAGTTTGTCGATAATAATCAGATATCAAATAATTTTATTTAAAGAGTATTATTGTCAATGGTCGTTAATATATTGACAATTTTAAGCATTGGGACTTGTATTTAGAGAGAACAAATTTTTTCAAAAAGGAGATTTATAATTTCCGGGATAAAATATTTAACAGAATTCTTAAGTTTGTTGAGTCTTTAGTCAAAAAAAGTTTCTTGAATCTTGAAGAGCCGTTTGATCCTTTACTTTAGCCTGATTTATTATATTCCTTCCGTCTCTATTTATAAGAACTAGTTTTGATAAAACACGAGTATTAAGAAAGTGAGTTTTAGTATTAAATTAATTGACAAATTATATTGATTTTACATGTTTACCATTACAAATAATTGTAGTGTTTTGTATCAAACAAAAGAGAATTCAATCATATTAAAAAAACTATGCAAAGTAAATAAGGGTAAGTTTGAAAAAATAATAATCAATGTCATTGATAATTGTAAAAGAGTCTTATAAAAAAAGGAAATTTTTTTTGTCAAACTAGCTCTTATAAAAAGAGACGGAGGGAATATAAAATTTGAGTTGTAAATATTAATTCTGGTGAGCATGGATTGGACCGATCATCTATTAATTTTTCATTTGCAAATGTGCAAAGGTAAGGAGCACTGTTTTGTGACATAGTGTGGTATAATAATATTGTTTAGCTTCTTATTATATATAGCAGTTAGCACTCGATTATCATCCAACTTAAAAATATAAAAGCAGGCTAAAGTTAGTCTCTCTATTTATATATGTGATATTTCTTCACAAAAAACTTACTAAAAAAATGACTTCAAGTGGGAGTGCTTCAACCCATGAAATTGGTGCTGCTCCTACATGCAATTGTGAAAAAATGTGTGTTATATACACATCAGGGACAACTAAGAACCCTGATAGACGTTTCTTTGGGTGTCCATATTTTGGTGAGGTAAATCAGTAACTATATATTTTTTTTTTCTTTCACCATCAGTTTAATCTAGTTCGGAGGTCAGTTTTGGCATCAAGTGGGTTTAGCTCCTCTCGATCGCATTTGTGGGAATTGAATTGTGGTCTCCCTACCAAGTTCAACGTCAACCACCACTGAAATAGTAACTGGATTTTAAAAACCCTAGTTTTATTTAATATTTTACGTTGATTATCAAACAATGTATTATTAATTTTTTGTCGTCGATGTTGTAGAAAAACAACAGGTCACATTGTAACTACTTCATGTGGGAAGATGAATTCATTGCTTCCCAAGCTAGAATGGTTCGGTTGCAGGAAACCGCAATTATTAATCATTACGAGAGAGAGAGATGGAAGTCATGAAAATTCAGATGAATAGGGATGTGGAAGCTAAAATCAATCAATTAGAGAAGAAAATATTAGAGCGGGATATTGAAGCTGTGAGATTTCAAATAGATGAATCACAAGAGACGAGAAGGAATTGCAAACCATGTTGTGCAATGTTAGGGCTTCTGATTGTGGCTTTTGTTATATCTTTTTGTATTTGGTGGAAGTACAAAAAATAGGCTAAGTTAATGTATTAAGATTTGGGCTGTTTTACCCTTGGTTTTCGCAGTTTTCCTATTAATTGTTGTCTTCTTTTCGCTTGTAGTTTTTTTTTTTTTTTTGCTTTTGAAAAAATATGTGTTAATGGCTTGAGACTAAATATATCTAGGCCTACATGGAAGTGTTGATGGCTTATAAGCTAAAAGATCTGTTTGGTAACTGTCATATCACCACTAGCTTATAACTTATTTTACTGACTTATAACTTATTTTTCAGATGCTATTTCAATTAACTTATGAGCTTATAGCTTATCATTTTTTCTTCCAATTTTACCCTTTATAATTTTATCTTAAATTTATTTTTATCTTTTAAAATTTATTACAATTTGAAACAAAATAGATAAGTTTTATAATTTTTTTTACGCTAGTCTATCTGTTATTTTCCTTTTACTATATTGTAGCTATTTTGACTGTTTCTCTTTTACTATATCTCCTTTCAAAACGTTGTCATACGTAAATACGGAAAATAAAAATATAAAAAAGGTTGTCTTATATAATTTATTGTCACAGTTTATCTTTTATTTTTTTGAAGCACACAGTTTATCTTTTATGTACTTTGGTATAAGAACCTGAAAAATTGTAATGTTTATAAAGTATAATAATTTTTTTTTATAATTATAAAGTATAATAACAGAAATGAAAATAAATTAAAATTTCAAAGAATCAAATTTCATTATATATAAAGAAATTAATAATATATAAAAGATAATATTATATTAATATTTTTTTTCAGTAAATTATATTAATAATTTTAAACAACTAAATTTGAAGTTTCTTAAATATAAATTAGATATTGATTTAATAATGATTTTGTATAAGAAATTTTATATGTCCTTTTATGTCATTTTACATTTATCAGTCAGTTGAACAACTAATTTTACCAAACATTTCACTACTAGAAATTTCCTGTTTTCCTGCGGATTTTCCTGCAAATTTTGACCAAAAATCCGCAAGAAACTACGGATTTTGGTTCCTTGCTAAAACCTTCGTAGGCAATTGTTTCCTGCGGTTTTTGGAATCCACATGAAACTTACCTGCGGAATTTCCTGCTGAAAACGAAAACGAAGCTGAAGCAAACGTTCATGCGGATAATCTGCAGGAAAACCATTTCAGCAGATAAAACCGCATGAAATTCATAATTAGTGCCTAATTGAATGATTAAAAAGTATAAACCAAACATTATCTTTACCTATAAAATACTTTTTCAGCACACCATTAGATGCATATTTGCGTTCAATTTGCAACATTTGACCAATTTTCTCATCAAGAGTCATTCTTCTAATAAGATCCTCAACCCTAATATTAACTGACTCTTTAGGGTTCTTATACTTTATCATGTCTTCTTCTGTCTCCAATAAACCAATCCAAGTACTTAATAGCCAAAACCCCACCAAAATTATGGGAATTTTTGCCATTTTAGCACCTTCTATGTTCTGAATCTAATTTTCAATAGGCTTTGTAAGATTCTGTTCATAGAAAGAAAGATTAATTATCATTAATTCATTATGCATATATATACATTAACCTCAAATATAATGATGAAAATAAGTACCCTTTTAAAAATAACACAAAATAATCATCACAAAAACCAAAGATTATACAATGAGATTCATGTATAAGCTTAAAGAACAAGAAATCACCTTGAGTTTAGTATGTGGAATTGGAAAGAAAGTCTGAATTGAATGACACTGTGCATAGAATGAAGTATCAACCATCATCAAATGCTGAAACAGAAGAATTATAAAAATAAGTCAAAAAAAAAAAATAGTTGATTGAATAAGAAATGATTAATAGGCTAATAAATAAGGTAGATGAAAAAGATTGAAATTGAAAAAAATATTGTAACAAGTAGACGTGGCAGGTGACATTTTACTGCCGACACATGCTACCTTGCAAGTGTTGGATATGCCTTTAAATCTCAAGATTGGAAGTCAGAATATTGCAGATTTTGTGGAAAAATATGTTTTTGAAGAATATCTGACTTGGATTGTGTTTGTTTTTAAATATTAGATATATTTAAAAATAACAGGAGATTTGGTTTTATTTTAAAAGATTTGTTTTAAAATAATAGGCATATATTTTTCTATAAATAGAGGTTGTTTATTCATAGAAAAACAAGAGAGCAAAGAGAGACAAGATGTAGGGAATTAGGGTTTGCCACCACACAAGGCTAGGGTCTTAGGATCCTAGGGATTTGGGCAAACTATTCTTGGGATCATCTTGTGGGATCACCTTGGGTAGACTAGGTAAAATTGAGTCTCTTGGCCACGGGAAGAGATTCGGGATTTTGGGTAGAATTAGGATTAATTCTTGTAACCCTTATGGGAATCTCTTGTAAAGTGACTTCTTTGATCTAGTGGAACGGAGAGTTGCTCTCTCCCCCAGATTAGGTTCATTAACACCGAACTGGGTAAACAAATTGTTATCGTGTTCTTTATCTTCCGATGTTTATTGTTTGAATTATTGCATCATCATCTCTATCGTCCTTATATTTGGTTGCTTGTTTCGCTTGCCCCACACATCAGTTTATTATTGGTGTGAGTTTTTCGTCGAATTCACAACAATTGGCGCCCACCGTGGGGCAAGGGGATCAGTCGATTCAAGTTCCATGAGTTTGAAGGAGGATATTGAAAGGTTCACCGGGAGTAACGACTACGGGTTGTGGAAGGTGAAGATGAGGGCGGTGTTAATTCAAAACGAGTGTTGAGGCGTAGAAGGGAGAAGCACGATTGGATAGTTCTTGCTTATCACAAGGGGATGGTTGGTGTACTTTGGTGGAAACTCAGTTTGAGGTGGAGTCTTCTAAGAGTGGGAGGCTGTCAATATTGACTCTCGGGTATCTAATCGGAAATAGGGAGGAGAGTGGTTGTATTGAACCAAAGGGGTGTAACCATGGAGACCTTGTGGGAAACGTTTCAATTGTGGCTGAAGAAGTGCAAGACCTTGAAAGGATCTTCAGGGAGACAATTGAAAGCAACCTTGATCAAACTTGGGAACTTGTAGAACTGCTGGAGGTAGTCGGGTGCAAGGGGAGTTTGATGTTGCAGCTTGTGGAACCACCTAAAAGTCCAAGGTTGGTTTGGAGCCAAGCAATACTTCGAGAGGACGGAGGGCACTCCGGGGGTCGAAGGGTGGTGGAGGCTTGTAGGGCTGTCCTAAAATCCGTGGGATAGTCGGAGGCAAGCAATTCTTCAGGAGGACGGAAAAGGCACAATCCGGGGGCTGAAGAGGGTACGGTGGAGCTTGTAGGGTTGTCCTAAAATTCCATGGACAATTGGAGGCAAGCGTTTCTTCGAGAGGACGGAACTGATCACTCCGGGGGTCGAAGAGGGGGTGGTGAAGCTTGTTAGCTATCTAAAATCCGATGATAGTGGGGAGCAAGCGTTTCTTCAGGGGTACGAACTTGACCAGTTCGGAGTCTGAAGAGGAGGCGGTGAATCTTGTGAGCTACCTAAAATCCTGTGGTAGTGGGACACAAGACCTTCATGAGAGCGGAAGGCATTCCGAGGATGAAGGGGAGGAGGTAATGCTTGCGGGAAGCAAGTGGAGGCTAACGCCTAGGTCATGGTCTTGGCCGGTGATCTTGGATGAAGATTCAAGATGGAGAGAGCACACGGTGGTTGAGTGGATCACCATCGATTTAAAGGCAAGGTGGAGAATTGTTGGATATGCCTTTAAATCTCAAGATTGGAAGTCAGAATATTGCAGATTTTGTGGAAAAATATGTTTTTGAAGAATATCTGACTTGGATTGTGTTTGTTTTTAAATATTAGATATATTTAAAAATAACAGGAGATTTGGTTTTATTTTAAAAGATTTGTTTTAAAATAATAGGCATATATTTTTCTATAAATAGAGGTTGTTTATTCATAGAAAAACAAGAGAGCAAAGAGAGACAAGATGTAGGGAATTAGGGTTTGCCACCACACAAGGCTAGGGTCTTAGGATCCTAGGGATTTGGGCAAACTATTCTTGGGATCATCTTGTGGGATCACCTTGGGTAGACTAGGTAAAATTGAGTCTCTTGGCCACGGGAAGAGATTCGGGATTTTGGGTAGAATTAGGATTAATTCTTGTAACCCTTATGGGAATCTCTTGTAAAGTGACTTCTTTGATCTAGTGGAACGGAGAGTTGCTCTCTCCCCCAGATTAGGTTCATTAACACCGAACTGGGTAAACAAATTGTTATCGTGTTCTTTATCTTCCGATGTTTATTGTTTGAATTATTGCATCATCATCTCTATCGTCCTTATATTTGGTTGCTTGTTTCGCTTGCCCCACACATCAGTTTATTATTGGTGTGAGTTTTTCGTCGAATTCACAACAGCAAGCAACACATATGTACAAAATTAAATATAAGATCTTCAAGATGTGATGGGATAATGTAAGTAAAGCTTAAATTATAGTTTTGACCCCTAACTTTCACAAATTTGTGATTTTTGCTCATTTACTTTCAAAATGACACTTTTGAGCTATGTAATTTTACAAACTTATGATTTTTGCCTCAGACCAAGTCAACAACATACATGTAGCAAGTGACTCATATGTCATATCAGCATGGTTTGTCACGTAGAAAATGACTCAATGCCACGTCAGTGTTGGAACAAAATGGATTTGTTCAATGCCTCCAGACTTTTGATAATAACAAAGTATTAAAAGAACAAATTGAATTTGCTAATGTATGTTCAAGTGTGTAGAATTTTAGATTAAAAATTTGCATAAACATACACAAGAGCACATGACATTTTGAAGAGAAACTAAAGTTTTTGGTCTGAAGATAGAAACCAGATTTTGGTGTTGAGAAATCTACGCACAGGTTCAAGTTAGTAGATGCACAGGTTCAAGTCAGTCATGCATTGGTTCAAAGAAAATCCAAGAAAACATGTAGTGCTACAAGAATTCATGTAGCAATACATGAATGTTTCTGTATTGGCATGCACAGGTTCAAGTCAGGACTTGAACTAGTGCACGCAGGACTTGAACTAATTCACAAGAAAATCATACACCGGTTAAGCCAAGAAATCACATTTTTCACTAAGTTCAATTGTATTTTTGCAAAAAATCTTTAGAAAAACTTAGCCAAACTTTTGTCTTGATCAAATCAAATTGTTTTTACCTAATTTTTGACATCATTCAAAACACAAGGAGAATACATGCATTTACAAAAAGTTACTTCACAACAAGTAAAACATTATCTAATACTTTCATAAAAACCAATTATCACTTATTTTTCAAAATCAAATTAAAAATCTGAAATATTAGAAAATAAAGTGATGTAAACAACCACAAATCTCAATCTCAAAATCTAAACCGCGAATCAGAAATCATTGCACCTTCTAGCTCTCTGTTCAATGACCTTAATCATGTTCTCACAACCTCATATCAAAAACCACCGCACCACTCACAATCTCTCAACTTCTCTCCCAAATTGCAAATTTCCTACCTCGTCACCTCTTATTTTCGAAAAAGTTTCGCTACAATTGTTCTCCATTATCGTTCGAATATTGTCGTTGTACCGTCATAGCCGTTTTGGAGCCCATTTATAATTGTTCCAATTAAGCCCATATGACAAAAGCAAGGTAGTTTGCTATTTAGGCCCCCTACTATTACTCGCAGGCCGTCCGTCGTGACCAAAAATTTTCCTTAGTTTGATCCTTACGAATGAGCATGATATGTGTTTTAGGGTTTTTACCTCTTGAAGGGAAGAACCTTTGGATCACGAACAAGATGATCACGAGCGTTGATGAAGATCATCGACGCCTCTAACTAGTCCACACGAACAGTCACCTTCAATAGAGTGCTAGCCCTTTATGTTTGAAGGCTATGCAAGAATATTGAGAGAGAGGATTATCTTAGGATTTTCAACTCTAAAATATTCTTGTGCTTTTTGGTGTCTCTTGAGCAATGACAAGAGGTCTCTATTTATAGATATTTCTTGTCTTGTGCATCAAGACAACTCTTGTCTTGTGCACCAAGATTTCTCTTATTGGGCAAAGCCCAACAAGAAACAAGAACTAGGGCGCGCGCCCGCCATGAGTGGTAGTACTCATGTGCTCGCCCTCCCACCATAACCTATGGTGTTCTTGCTCGTTTAAATTACCGTGATACCCTTATCACATTGCACATACACCGTACCTTACGGTGTTCCTTAATTATCTTAATATTAGACTGTCCTTATGTGTGTGACCCTTGTAGGTTTCCATAACGTTGGCAATTATATTAAATCCTTTATTTAATATAATAAACAATGAGCGGTATCTAGCAACACATCATTGCTACCCAAGTTATGAGAAATTAACATGTGATCATAACATAACCTTTAGTGATAATATATGCGTGTATAATTACCCATTTGCCCTTTATGTCTATATTGAACACAAAGCATACTTGGTGTCATCTTTGTCCAGTTCAATATTGGGCCCATGACATTTATCCTGTTATGCAGGATTGGCAAATTCCATCTAGGTCACTGCTGTCCCTCAGCATGCTTTGTGAAGTACCCATCAACTGCCTTTATGGTTATCCTGTTACAGACAACGTTAGATCAGCAACAAAGTACTTGACTCCACATCTAGGGTACAAAGTGGTTTCAGGTCTAAGGGCGGTTTACACCATTATCACCATGAGAGTAACTTATGACACTTTGCATAACTTTGCATGTAGTACTCTCATAGCGGGTCAATCCGGTATAAATATTACTCCTAATATTTCTTATACCTATGTCAAGACTTGATAACTCTTTATCTCATGATCCATGAGATGCGATCATCAGTCTATCTTCATAATAGTCTTTATGCTTTAAGGTTATCCCTTTTCACCTTAAAGCTCGACTATGGATACTTTAAGAATAACGTCTTTATGTTTAATGTAATCTCATGATTAAGTCACACTTAATATTAAACGGACTTTCTATTCTAGGGACTTCATTATTTTGAACGTTACAAACATAATAAAGAAATGCCTATTATTATTAATAAATAAAGCACTAAAGTATTGGCCTCTAGGGCTTACTCCAACAATAAGCATTTGTATCCTAGTAAACGAAAGAAACAAATTTCGTCACCTAGAAACCGAAATTATGTTAAAACATAGTAGGCCTGCATTGTCGCGCACATCTGGGAACAAAACTCACAATTTCGTCTCGTAGTTACCGAAACGCTGATTTTTTGAAATTTTGTAACCTAGAAGACGAAATTGTGTGTTTTGTCACCTAGAAGACGAAATTTTGGTTAAACGTAGTAGGCCTGCCTTGTCGTGCACATCTGGGCACAAAACACACAACTTCGTCTCGTAGTCACCGAAAAATCTATTTTTTGAAATTTTGTCACCTTTGGTTTTCTGCGATTTCGTTTCCTAGAAACCAAAGCATTCTGGGTGCAAAAGTGGGGGTATTTTGGGATTTTTGGAGGACCTAAGATCAACATGGGGGGCCTAGATAGAAATTTTCAAAAGCAAGATTAACTTATTTATAGCCCAACAACCAAGTAGGCCCTGTCTATAGGGCGAGACCCTCTCGGACGGGTTCAGATAAGCATGAGTCACGCTAGTCATCAACTGACAAAGCAGATAACCATTAACAGATGCATGCCCTAAAGAATATAACTGAGGGGTTAAACCAAAAGAGAGATACGTTCAATATTCATCAAATATTCAGAAAACCTAATATGATCAGTATCTAGCACCCTGCTAGCGTGATACTCATAAAATGATTCGATCACACAAGAACATCCATCATTCAATCACCTTCCAATTTGTTTTCATTTTCGAGCTTCCGTTGAGAATAGTTTTATGAGTTAACTCAAAACAAAGTTCAATCAGGTAGATTCCTTTACAGATCTCTCTAATTAAATTGTCATTAGGGTTCAAATTTCTGTCACAGATGCATGTGTTCATCGTGTTGTTGTATTTAGGGTTCCAGTCTCACTCCATTTCATTCTTAGATGCTAGATTGATTGTCTTTTATGGCAAAATTGAAAAAAATGATAACTGACTACGGTCTGGCAAGTGTACCAGTCTGTCGTCGAGTAATAATTCACACTCTACTGATTAGAATGAGTTCGTATCCACAGGGATTGTGCCAAAGCTTCGTTAGCGTTATTTAAGTTGTTGGGTTTTTGCATTCGCTTTGGGTTTTGGAAAAAAGGTTTTATAAAAATAAGCGTAATGCTTGCATAAATAGATAAATAAATAATAGATTCAGAAACATAGAGGATAGGTATGGTGGTTGGACTCCCTCCCTTCTTCATATTTGGCATGAACGGTGTATAACATAGTTACTCAGATTATTGTTCGGTGGTGACTTTTCCTTCATTGTAGTAACACCTTACTATTACACTATGTATATTAAAGTTTCCCTACGTTAATGACTAAGGTAACTACGAGAGCCTAACCTCGAGTGTCACATACCCTAATTACTAAGTGAGTTGTTTATTACACATGCATTATTACCTTCACCCATCCAATGCCTCTAGATCCTAGTATCGAGCTATTCATCTTCTAAGTGCGCATTTCACACCTAGTGCATGATTCCTCCTCTAACCACTCAGTTCGCGACTAGTTCAGGACGTTACCGTCTCTATACACCTAGCGTTATTTACTACTAGTTCCGGACCACATCAGGTTAATACCCAACATCAATTCTATTAGCGTTCCCGCATACCCGGCCAGATTACGTGATACGTCGTTAAAGTGCAAGAAAGTAAATAACAAACATAATACTGAATAACGATTTATTATAACTTTGACTCAATCACAGACTCCAAATATTCATAGGGGAGTTCATCTTCTCCACCACAACCTAAGGCATCTATTACAAAAGACTACATATTTAAATTACAATAAAAGAATTATAACCTAAACATAAAAGCCTAAAGAAAACATACCTTGCTGAGTTAGTTTTCCCGTAAGGGGAGAAAACTATGCCCTTAGAGCTCCTCTGAACACCTCCTTTATAATAGAGAATGTTCTACTATTTCTGAATGAAAAATAATGAGGAATTAGAGCTCTATTTATAGTTTTCGTAATGGGCCTCAGCAAGCCATCGTGCTGCGATAGGTCCATCGCAGTACGATGGGAAGATTCAGTTCAAAATTATAACTGATCCTGTGCATTTCATCAGTTTGGTCGCCAAGTAATGTCATCGTGCTGCGATATGAGGCATCGTGCTGCGATGAGCAGATTTTCTCCAGATTTTCTCTGTTGATTTCTTGGCCAACAAGTAGCTTCCATCGTGGCACAATGGAAGCCATCGTGCTATGATGATCAGCACATTTTCTTCACTTTTTGGATTTTTTCTTGTCTTTTTCCATCTTGGACTTGGTCTTGATGCTTTTCCTTGATTCTGTAGGTTTTTCTTCGTATTTGGGTCTGTCTTAGTCATTTTACTACTAAAACTACTACTAAAAACACCATAGAAATTCCTGTCATCAATAACATATTTGGATCAGTTTATATCTTATTCTGTATTTATCCATCAACGCTTTTAGGTAAAAGATTTTTATTAGGGGTTAGTTTAGGGCAAAACTGAGATTTTTAATGATAATTTATGACAAAACTGATTATATTTGTTCAAAACTAAAATTGTACCATAACGATTTTGGTTGGATAATAGATTACTCTTTGTTTCTCTCTTAATTTCTTAGTGTCCTTGAAGTTTTATGTCCCTCATTTACTTTCAATATATTTGGAATGAGGGAATAATTCAATATTTTTAATTTGCTTAAGGAAGTTAGACACACGTGCTTTTCTATAATTTGAATGCTGAATTACTTGCTATTCTTATGGGGATTGAGTTGGTTTGGAACCTTGGAGTAAAGGATGTGTTGTGCAAGATGAACTATTACTTCTGAGCTACAAATGCTTACATGGGGAGGTAAGGATTTCATGCTTTTTTCCTTTTCCTTTTTGGTATGTTTTCATATTCGATAACTATTTGAGGAGAAGAAAAAGAAGACTCACCGAGTCAACAACAACATCGTAGAAACGAAGATCATCAGGGCCGAAATGGCGAGAAGCGCAACCCTTATTGAAATTTCTGGCACGCTATGCACGATGTTCTACACGATGCTCTAAGCACTCTATCCGGTCTAGCGCGTAATAATGTAAACCAAGTAAAGAAAAAAAAAAACAAATAAAAAAGACAAAGTATTTGTTAACCCAATTCAGCGCAAACAGCAACCTACTCTGGGGGATGCCAATCCAGGAAGGAATATCACTATAATAGTCCTAGTTCTAAGTTCTCAGCAAACGCCCCGTTTACAACTTATAACCTAGGCACTACCAATGATTCTTCAACCTAGGAACTCCTAGATTAGAGATCCCATCTCACTTCCCTACAACCTTACAGACAGCAAGGATTTCTAAAACACAATACAAAAAGGTTTTGGAGACACACTCCTAAAAACTACACACTCGTACCTAAAGGCTTAGAGTGATGCACAAGAACAATCATACTCCATGCTTAAAAGCTTTGGAGAAAATATAGAGTTACAACTCAAAACACAGTCCTACAAAAGCATCAAGATGATACTAGAGAGGCTCACAAATAAAGCACAAGGCTTACAAAGACACGAAACCCTAAAAGTCTACATTTTGATACATTGGTTTCGGTGAAGAAACTAGGTTTAGCTCCTTCCTTTAAATAGCCACGAGTTAGCATGGGCTTCCTGAGCAATTCGGGCTTCAAACATAGCTGGTATGTTGTAAGATCCAGCAATAACTCCACATTAATTAAAATAGATTCTCTACAAATATATTCTTCAAGGAGATTCTCTTCAGAAATATTCTTGACAAGGATCTGAAGCATTAAATAATGATCCTTATAAAAAGCCTGATTAAATGCGCCATGCGAGATTCATGAGAGAGAAACCAAACATTCCATAAATAGAATATGTCATGAACACTCCTCGTGAGACGATACAATGCTTGAGGCATCGGATCACACATCCTGCTACAAGGTTTATTTTACCAAAAATGCAGCCAATACCAAAGACTCAACAAACTCCCCCTTTGGCAAATTTTTGGCTAAAACAAAATATGACCATACAGATACTACTTAAACAGATACTTCAACTACTTCGCCTTAAATGGTCAGGAAAATAAAAATTGATAGGATGTGGAATAGAATGCTTCAGCATTTCACAAAACTACTCCCCCTGCACATATGCATAGGATGTTGGAGCATCGTATCCAACATCTCCCCCTGCATAACACAATTCAGCTCCCCCTCAACACCAAAACGTATGCTCCCCCTGAATATGCATACCACAAGAACAGTATCGGAGCAACAAGCACATCTTCTTCTTCCTTGTCCATAGAGCCAAAAAGTATCTTCTCTGGATCTCACCCATAAACAGAACAGGATGCCTGCTCTGATACCAATTGAAATTTCTGGCACGCTATGCACGATGCTCTAAGCACTCTATCCGGTCTAGCGCGTAATAATGTAAACCAAGTAAAGAAAAAAAAACAAATTAAAAAGACAAAGTATTTGTTAACCCAGTTCAGCGCAAACATCAACCTACTCTGGGGCTTACCAATCCAGGAAGGAATATCACTATAATAGTCCTAGTTCTAAGTTCTCAGCAAACGCCCCGTTTACAACTTATAACCTAGGCACTACCAATGATTCTTCAACCTAGGAACTCCTAGATTAGAGATCCCATCTCACTTCCCTACAACCTTACAGACAGCAAGGATTTCTAAAACACAATACAAAAAGGTTTTGGAGACACACTCCTAAAAACTACACGCTCGTACCTAAAGGCTTAGAGTGATGCACAAGAACAATCATACTCCATGCTTAAAAGCTTTGGAGAAAATATAGAGTTACAACTCAAAACACAGTCCTACAAAAGCATCAAGATGATACTAGAGAGGCTCACAAATAAAGCACAAGGCTTACAAAGACACGAAACCCTAAAAGTCTACATTTTGATACATTGGTTTCGGTGAAGAAACTAGGTTTAGCTCCTTCCTTTAAATAGCCACGAGTTAGCATGGGCTTCCTGAGCAATTCGGGCTTCAAACACAGCTGGTATGTTGTAAGATCCAGCAATAACTCCACATTAATTAAAATAGATTCTCTACAAATATATTCTTCAAGGAGATTCTCTTCAGAAATATTCTTGACAAGGATCTGAAGCATTAAATAATGATCCTTATAAAAAGCCTGATTAAATGTGCCATGCGAGATTCATGAGAGAGAAACCAAACATTCCATAAATAGAATATGTCATGAACACTCCTCGTGAGACGATACAATGCTTGAGGCATCGGATCACACATCCTGCTACAAGGTTTATTTTACCAAAAATGCAGCCAATACCAAAGACTCAACACTTATGATCTGATACGAGCTTACCACATTCATTATCTTGAACCTGAACGGAGAGTGGTCTGAAAGGTTTTTCAAATTCATGAAGATCTTCCAAGGAACCGAAAAAACTAAGGTTCGAACAATTGGTCTACGTCATCAATGGTTTTTTTTAACCTTGCTCTCAGTGTTGTGTCTTTCTTTATTGTTAGCATCACGATGTACCAAGCATCATCTTCAAAGTTTCTCAACTCGGTGGTGAAATTCTCCTTATGTTCGGAATATAGAATTTCACCATCGAGTTCATAAACTTTGAAGACGATGCTTGGTACATCGTGATGGTAACAATGGAGGATAACACAATATTGAGAGTAAGGTTCGAAAAATTCACCGATGATGTAGACCAATTATTCGAACCTTCGTTTTTCGATTTCCTGGAGAAGATCTTAATGACTTTGAGAAACGTTTCAGACACTCTCCGTTCAGGTTTAAGATCATGAATGTGGTGAGCTCGTACCACAAATGTTAAGGTTTGCGCTTTTCACCACTTCGGCCCCTATGATCTTCGTTTCTACGATGTTATTGTTCATTCTGTGAGTCATTTTTTTTCCTCCTTCTTGCATTTTTGATATGTTTGTTTATTCTATATTGTGTTTCTTCTAGTAATGCTTGTAAGGATCTTATTATTATTTCCTCCAAAAATATTCTATGTTTTTTTTTTGTATGTTGAAAATGGACACCGAGCTACTTACAAGTTTGAGCTCTAATTACAACGACAAAGATGAAAAGCCATTTCCATTTTCGTGTTTTCAAACCTCTGTTTATATATTGTGGAATAAATTATATTCTTCACAATAACAATGGACACTGGTAGTGCTTGTAGTTCATGAAACCTCTGTTTATATATTTTTCACCATTATGTTGTCACCACTAAATTTTGTTTTTATGTTTTGATTGGAATTTATTTAATTTTAACGGTGAAAATCAAGGTCGGTCCAACACTTACTGAGGCCTAAAGCAAACTTCAAAGAAAGTTATTAACGAAAAAATTTAGACTTTTTAAATAATAATAATAATAATAATAATAATAATCATATTTTAATCTAATTTTCTTTAGATTTTATTTTTATTACTTTTTGGAATATAAAATATTTAAATTAAGCATGTCCATTGATGTATTTTTTTATACTTGTGAGGCCTTTTATTTGCGGTACTTAAATATTTTTTTATTATTTTGTGGCTTATAATACATAAAAAAATTATATTTTATTTTTCTGAGGCTTTTTTACATATCTAAAATTATTTTTTTTGTGAGGCCTAAAGCCCTAGCCTTAGTGGCTTTGGCCTTAGGCCCGCCGTGGTGAAAGTAGTAGTGGTTCAAAGTAGTCATGCACCGGTTCAAAGAAAATCCCATAAAACATGTAGCGCTACAAGAATTTATGTAGCGATACATGAATGTTTTTGTCTCGGCATGCACAGGTTCAAGTCAAGACTTGAACTAGTGCACGCAGGACTTGAACTCGTTCACAGAAAAATCATACACCGGTTAAGACCAAAAAATCACATTTATCACTAAGTTCAATTGTATTTTTGCAAAAAATCTTTAGAAAAACATAGCCAAACTTTTGCCTTGATCAAATCAAATTGTTTTTCCCTAATTTTTGACATCATTCAAAATACAATGAGAATACATGCATTTACAAAAAGTTACTACTTCACAACAAGTAAAAAATTATCTAATACTTTCATAAAAACCAATTATCACTTATTTTTCAAAATAAAAATCTGAAATATTAGAAAATAAAGTGATGTAAACCACCACAAATATCAATCTCAAAATCTAAACCGCGAATCAGAAATCATTGCACCTTCTAGCTCTCTGTTCAATGAACTTAATCACGTTCTCGCAACCTCATATCAGAAACCACCACACCACTCACAATCTCTCAACTTCTCTCCCAAATTGCAAAATTTCCTACCTCGTCACCTCTTATGTTCGAAAACGTTTTGCTACAATTGTTCTCCATTATCGTTCCAATATTGTCGTTGGACCGTCATAGCTGTTTTGGAGCCCATTTATAATTGTTCCAATTAAGCCCATATGACAAAAGCAAGGAAGTTTGCTATTTAGGCCCCCTACTATTACTCGCAGGCCCTCCGTCGTGACCAAAATGCCCTTATAAGCATTTGTATCCTAGGAAACGAAGGAAACAAATTTCGTCACCTAGAAATCGAAATTATGTTAAAATATAGTAGGCCTGCATTGTCTCGCACATCTGGGAACAAAACTCACAATTTTGTCTCGTAGTTACCTGAAACGCTAATTTTTTGAAAATTTTGTAACCTAGAAGACGAAATTGTGTGTTTTGTCACCTAGAAGACGAAATTTTGGTTAAACGTAGTAGGCCCGCCTTGTTGTGCACATCTGGGTACAAAACACACAATTTCGTCTCGTTGTCACCGAAAAATCCATTTTTTTAAATTTTGTCACGTAGAAGACGAAATTGTGTGTTTTGTCACATAGAAGACGAAATTTTGGTTTTCTGCGATTTCGTTTCCTAGAAACCAAAGCATTCTGGGTGCAAAAGTGGGGATATTTTGGGATTTTTGGAGGACCTAAGATCAACTTGGGGGGCATAGATAGCAATTTTCAAAAGCAAGATTAGCTTATTGATAGCCCAACAACCAAGTAGGCCCTCTCTATGGGGCGAGACCCTCTCGGACGGGTTCAGATAAGCATGAGTCACGCTAGTCATCAACTAACTAAGCAGATAACCATTAACAAATGCATGCCCTAAAGAATATAACTGAGGGGTTAAACCAAAAGAGAGATACGTTCAATATTCACCAAATAATCAGAAAACCTAATATGATCAGTATCTAGCACCCTGCTAGCATGATACTCATAAAATGATTCGATCACACAAGAACATCCATCATTCAATAACCTTCCAATTTGTTTTCATTTTCGAGCTTCCGTTGAGAATAGTTTTGTGAGTTAACTCAAAACAAAGTTCAATCAGGTAGATTCCTTTACAGAGCTCTCTAATTAAATTGTCATTAGGGTTCAAATTTCTGTCACAGATGCATGTGTTCATCGTGTTGTTGTATTTAGTGTTCCAGTCTCACTCCATTTCATTCTTAGATGCTAGATTGATTGTCTTTTATGGCAAAATTGAAAAAAAATGATAACATATTTGGATCCGTTTAAATCTTATTCTGTATTTATCCATCAACGCTTTTAGATAAAAGTTTTTTATTTTTCCGTTTTTGCTGTAGATCTCGATTTCTGATTTGATCTAGATCTAAAAATTTGCATTTTCAATTGAACGTAGCATTGTGTTTGATTCATATTCAATCACGTGTTCAATGGATGATTTCAAGTCCTATTCTTTGTTGCTTTCAATTTTTGATAGAATTTTTTATTTTTTATTTTTTTCAGATTCAGTTTGAGGCGAAACTCTAAATCTCAAGGTATTATCGATTACTTCAATTAGGTTTTTATTTATTTGTTTTCAGCTTTCTATGGTTTCACCTCTGGATTATGTGGTTTTGGAGTACAAATGTTTTACATAATGACTTTGCTGTAATTTCCGTGTGTACATAAATCTAGGGAGGCACCGGCTGAGCCAAGGCCCAGCAAGCCTGGATAGTTGTCTCTGGCAAAAATTTTGGGTTTTTTAAGGGGTTAGTTTAGGGCAAAATTGAGATTTTTAATGATTAATTTATGACAAAACTGATATTATTTGTTCGAAACTAAAATTTTACCATAATGATTTTGGTTGGATAATAGATTACTCTTCGTTTCTCTCTTAATTTCTTAGTGTCCTTGAAGTTTTATGTCCCTCATTTACTTTAAATATATTTGCAATGAGGGAATAATTCAACATTTTTAATTTGCTTAAGGAAGTTAGAATATGTGTGTCTTTTCAATAATTTGAATGCTGAATTACTTGCTATTCTTAAGGGGATTGAGTTGGTTTGGAACCTTGGAGTAAAGGATGTGTTGTGCAAGATGAACTATTACTTATGAGCTACAAATGCTTACATGGGGAGGTAAGGATTTCATGCTTTTTTTGCTTTTCCTTTTTGGTATGTTTTCATATTTGATAACTATTTCAGAAGGACAAAAAGAAGACTTCACCGAGTCAACATCAGCATCGTAGAAACGAAGATCATCAGGGCCGAAATGGCGAGAAGCGCAACCCTTATGATCTGATACGAGCTTCCACATTCATTATCTTGAACCTGAACGGAGAGTGGTCTGAAAGGTTTCTCAAATTCATGAATATCTTCCAAGGAACCGAAAAACTAAGGTTCGAACAATTAGTCTACGTCATCAGTGGTTTTTTTTAACCTTGCTCTCAGTGTTGTGTCTTTCTTTATTGTTAGCATCACAATGTACCAAGCATCATCTTCAAAGTTTCTGAACTCGGTGGTGAAATTCTCCTTATGTTTTGGATGTAGAATTTCACCACCGAGTGCAGAAACTTTGAAGATGATGCTTGGTACATCGTGATGGTAACAATAGAGGATAACACAAAATTGAGAGTAAGGTTCGAAAAATTCACCGATGATGTAGACCAATTATTCGAACCTTCGTTTTTCGATTTCCTGGAGAAGATCTTAATGACTTTGAGAAACGTTTCAGACACTCTCCGTTCAGGTTTAGGATCATGAATGTGGTGAGCTCGTACCACAAATGTTAAGGTTTGCGCTTTTCACCATTTCAGCCCCTATGATCTTCGTTTCTACGATGTCATTGTTCATTCGGTGAGTCATTTTTTTCCTCCTTCTTGCATTTTTGATATGTTTGTTTATTCTATACTGTGTTGCTTCTAGTAATGCTTGTAAGGATCTTACTATTATTTCCTCCAAAAATATTCTATGTTTTTTTTTTTGTATGTTGAAAATGGACACCGAGCTACTTACAAGTTTGAGCTCTAATTACTATGACAAAGATGAAAAGCCATTTCCATTTTCGTGTTTTCAAACCTCTGTTTATATATTGTGGAATAAATTATATTCTTCACAAAAACAATGGACACTGGTAGTGCTTGTAGTTTATGAAACCTTTGTTTATATATTTTTCACCATTATGTTGTCACCACTAAATTTTGTTTTTATGTTTTGATTGGAATTTATTTAATTTTAACGGTGAAAATCAAAGTCAGTCCAACACTTATTGAGGCCTAAAGCAAACTTCAAAGAAAGTTATAAACAAAAAAAATTAGACTTTTTTAATAATAACAATAATAATAATAATAATAATAATAATAATAATAGTAATAATCATATTTTATTGTAATTTTGTTTAGATTTTATTTTTATTACTTTTTAGAATACAAAATATTTATATTAAGCATGTCAATTTATGTATTTTTTTATACTTGTGAGGCCTTTTATTTGTGGTACTTAAATATTTTTTTATTAGTTTGTGGCATATAATACATAAAAAAATTATATTTTATTTTTCTGAGGCTTTTCTACATATCTAAAATTATTTTTTCTGTGAGGCCTAAAGCCCTAGCCTTAGTGGCTTTGGCCTTAGGTCGGCCGTGGTGAAAGTAGTAGTGGTTCAAAGCAGTCATGCACCGGTTCAAAGAAAATCCTAGAAAACATGTAGCGCTACAAGAATTTATGTAGCGATACATGAATGTTTCTGTCTCGGCATGCACAGGTTCAAGTCAGGAATTGAACTAGTGCACGCAGGACTTGAACTTGTTCACGGAAAAATCATACACCGGTTAAGACCAAAATATCACATTTTTCACTAAGTTCAATTGTATTTTTGCAAAAAATCTTTAGAAAAACTTAGCCAAACTTTTGCCTTGATCAAATCAAATTGCTTTTACCTAATTTTTGACATCATTTAAAAGACAAAGAGAATACATGCATTTACAAAAAGTTACTTCACAACAAGTAAAAAATTGTCTATTACTTTCATAAAAACCAATTATCACTTATTTTTCAAAATCAAAATAAAAATCAGAAATATTAGAAAATAAGGTGATGTAAACCACCACAAATATCAATCTCAAAATCTAAACCGCGAATCAGAAATCATTGCACCTTCTAGCTCTCTGTTCAATGACCTTAATCATGTTCTCACAACCTCATATCAGAAACCACTGCACCACTCACGATCTCTCAACTTCTCTCCCAAATTGCAAATTTCCTACCTCGTCACCTCTTATGTTTGAAAAAGTTTCGCTACAATTGTTCTCCATTATCGTTCCAATATTGTCGTTGTACTGTCATAGCCATTTTGGAGCCCATTTATAATTGTTCCAATTATGCCCATATGACAAAGCAAGATTAACTTATTTATAGTCCAACAACCAATTAGGCCATCTCTATGGGGCGAGACCCTCTCGGACGGGTTTAGATAAGCATGAGCCACCCTAGTCATAAACTAACAAGGTAGATAACCATTGAGAAATGCATGCCCTAAAGAATATAAAAGAGGGGTTAAACCAAAAGAGAGATACGTTCAATATTCACCAAATATTTAGAAAACCTAATATGATCAGTATCTAGCACCCTGCTAGCGTGATACTCATAAAATGATTCGATCACACAAGAACATCCATCATTCAATCACCTTCCAATTTGTTTCCATTTTCGAGCTTCCGTTGAGAATAGTTTTATGAGTTTTTTGAGTTAACTCAGAACAAAGTTCAATCAGGTAGATTCCTTTACAGATCTCTCTAATTTAATTGTCATTAGGATTCAAATTTCTCTCACATATGCATGTGTTCATCGTGTTGTTGTACTTAGGGTTCCGGTCTCGCTCCATTTCTTTCTTAGATGCTAGATTGATTGTCTTTTATGGAAAAATTGAAAAAAAATGATAACATATTTGGATCAGTTTATATCTTATTCTATATTTATCCATCAATGATTTTAGGTAAAAGTTTTTTATTTTTACATTTTTGATGTACATCTCAATTTCTGATTTGCACTAGATCTAAACATTTGCATTTTCAATTGAACGTAGCAATGTGTTTGATTCACATTCAATCACGTGTTCAATGGATGATTCCAAGTTCTATTCTCTGTTGCTTTCAATTTTTGATAGAATTTTTTTCTTTTCTTTTTTTCAGATTCAGTTTGAGGCGAAACTCTAAATCTCAAGGTATTATCGATTACTTCAATTAGGTTTTTATTTTTATTTTTTTTCCAGCTTTTTATGGTTTCACCTCTAAATTATGTGGTTTTGGTGTACAAATGTTTTACATAATGACTTTGCTGTAATTTCCGTGTGTACGTAAATCTAGTGAGTAAGGTTCAAAAAATTCATCGATGATGTACACTAATTATTCGAACCTTCGTTTTTCAATTTCTTGGAAGATCTTGATGACTTCGAGAAACATTTCAGACACTCTCTGTTCAGGTTTAGGATCATGAATGTGGTGAGCTCGTACCACAAATGTTAAGGTTTGCGCTTTTCACCATTTCGGCCCCTATGACCTTCGTTTCTACGATGTTGTTGTTCATTCTGTGAGTCATTTTTTTTCTCCTTCTTGCATTTTTTGTATGTTTGTTTCTTCTAGTAGTGCTTGTAAGAATTTCACTATTATTTCCTCCAAAGATGATATTGTGTTTCGGCAATGCAAGAAGGGTGATCCGTCTGAGGACCTGTGATGAAATTGCGGCTTTCATCATTGTACCCGAAGATGATAAAATTGAAGTAGTTAATTTATATGATTCTTAATCTTGTTTCTGTTAAAATTATGTTTTGAATATACGATCTTTATTCCCAATGTAATATGTAGTTGTTTTTATCGAATATTTCTTTATTGTAATTGTCCGCGTTTTTAAATTTCTGTACTGGTACCGTTCGATAGTAGCATATCAGTTTGTGATAGGAAACCCAAATGATAATGGTAAATGCATGAAATTGAAACAAAACATAAAAAAACATTTAAATAAATTTGTTACAATGTAAATCAAATTAATTTTATAAATTAGACAGAAAAATTACATCAATTTATGCACTTCTTAAGATATTTCAACTTCAAAGTGAATTGCATATTTTACCTTGACCAATCATCCGGTCTTTTGATTTCCAAAGCTTATGCAATCTTGATACTTGATTCCAATCTTTTTCTTCTTTGATCTTTTTTCAATGATAAACTTTGTTTTCATCAAACTAAGCTAAGATAGATGGTGAACATCTTCTTCACATGTCACTGTCAACATTCTCTACAGGTTTTATTTCGGTCCTACAGGCAGCCACTTAGCTACTCCCACCTACAGACCTACTAGTTAGCAGTATAAGACAATCTCATCTGTGTTCGGGAAAGTCTCACCTGCTAAGCTACAATATCCAGCATGTTATGGCTTATTTCGGCTAGTCATATTGTTTCTCATTTGGCTACAAAAAGTTCCCCGTCAATTACCATATCGTTCCCAACCATGTTTACTAAACAACACTAGAGGGAGTGATATTTGTAGCCAAAATTCAATGGCTAAGCTTTGTTGTATGCTCGCTGAGAAAGAACAACTTTTCGATTCTAGTACGTGGTTATGATTAGTAAGATAGTTTTCCAAAAACAACACTTTAATTCTCAAATTTTGCATCCATCAACAAAAAATCCGAGTTTGCTAATGTTTTAATTTTTAAAAAAAATTGTGTTTCAAGCATTGGGTCTTTGAAATAAAGAATCAATTGAATTTGTGGTTGGTGGCGGTGAATGAAGTTGTTTCCTTTGTTTATGGAATACACGGGATTAGAGATAAATCAAGGATTAGAGAGAGAAAAAGTACCATGATAGTGAGTGGTTTAACAAGGAGACAAAGAGGTACAGTGTGGGTGAAAAAATTAATAACAAACCAGAATATATATATTTTTAGAACAATTATACTATGTTTTCCGTTATACCAATTTTAATCTTGTTTTCTGAAAAATTTATGAACCGGATAACATGTTTTAAGTTTTTCGGTAAAACTTTTATACCGGAAAGCTTTAAACATACTAGAACACTTAGGGTGTGGGTGAGAGTGAAAATAAGTGTAAAATTAAATGAAAATATGGGTGAAATTGGAATATTAAATGGTTGGGAGGGGTGACGAGTTAATTGTAGAGGTAGGAAAAAAATTTCCGCGCATGCAAGGCGGTTTCTTAGATTTTGGTAGCCTAAAGGCGAAACTACGATTTAAGGTCTACGATTTATAGTATTTTTTGGTTGCAAACCTCAAAGGCGAAACTACGATTTAAGGTCTAAATAAAAAATACTATAAATATTTGAATTCTCAAAAACATTGAATTTTTTATATAATATCTAAATACTCATACAAAATAATTTCTACAAGCATTTTTAAATGCAAAATCATTAATAATTGTGTCTAAATCAATATGTTCTATTATATTTTTCTCAATAAATAAAACTGCTAGATCATTCAACCTTCCTTGTGACATTGATATTCTCAAATAATTTTTCAATAATTTTAACATGCATCGAAAAAAATATTTATGCTAGATTCAATGTCTTTATTTCTACCATAAGTATCATTGTACTTAGGGTTAATAGGTTTTTACCCCCTGCAATATAGGCGAGTTTTGCGTTACCTCCCTATAATGTTTTTTTTTTTGTGATTACCCCCTTGCAATTTCAAAATTCCTTGTTTTACCCCTTAACCGTACAATGTGGCACATGACTGGGTGGAATCTCCACGTGTCATGTCCACGTGGATATAAAATTAATTTTTTATTCTTTTTTTGCCACATGTCATGTCCACTTTATAATTATTTAAAAAAAATGTCACATTTTTTAACTTATTATTATTTAAAAAAAGTAAAGTAAAATAAAAAAATCTATAATCTTGACACTACGAGAGCATAAAAACGCTACTGTAGATTCATTTCCGCTATGCCACGTCATACCTTTTTTTTGCTCGTGTAGCTCCAAAAACATTGGCCCGTTTTCTACAAATAAAAAAAAAAACGAACGCATGGTGCTTTGTCGTTTCCTCTGCAAATTGACTGTCGGAAGGCTTCGTGTGGTTGGTCGGTTTAGGGGGTCTATCAGCTTTTTGGGAGAGCTTAACTCGTGTAGGTACTATCTGTTGATCAATTTCCCCCCCTAAATTGTCTATTGTTGGATTTGAATTGAAATGGAGGGTGCTATCTCGTGGAGGTATTATATGCGGTGTGCGTGTGCTTGGATGCTATAAATTTGTAAGCTGCTTGATTAATTTGGGGTAAAACAGTTTATCGTTTTTGTTATAAGCAAGATGGTGTACAACGAGAAAGCTATTGTTGATTCCAAATTTGATGATGTCGCCGATATAGCGTCCGGTAAGGACAATTTTTGTATAAGGGTTAGGGTTGTGCGCTTGTGGAAGGTCCCTGCTTTCCTAAACCCTTATGAGTATAGATGGTTCTCATTGATGAAAAGGTTGGTTATCTATTTCATCCTGTTTTCGATTTACTGTCTCGTGAATTCGCATCTATTTGGTGGCATGTTATCTGTGTGTTTTGATTACATGGTTGTATGATAAATTTGACTTTTTTGTGGTAGGGTGGAAAGATTCATGCTTCCATTAGAAAGCAGCTGATGTATATGTATGAAACCAAGCTCAAAGAGGGGCAGGTTTATGAGATCTCCAACTTTGCTATTTTTCCTCAGAGTGGTCTGTATCGAACCACCTTGCATCCGTACAAAATTGTTTTCCTTCTTAAGACTAAATTAAACCCATCAGATGGTGCTGGTATATCTGAGTTTGGTCTGACATTCACTAAATTTGATGAAATTTGTGCTCATACTCATGATTATGAGTACCTGGTTGGTGAGTAGTAGATTGTATTTTTGCCCATATAAACAACCTCTTCAGTCCTTTCAGGTAAACTCTTCTGGTGCAGGCTTTATTGTTATTTAGGTGTTATCTGTTCTTGAATATCTCCCCCCTAAAAAGTATGAATTTGATTTTGATATAACTTAACTGAGATCACTCACTCATCTCATCACATGAATAAATAAATATCTGAAAAGAATACAAGTATATATAAATATATATAGCAAAAAAGAAAGAAAGAAAGAAAATCAAAAGGGTTCCACAAACAAACACACACTCCTCCTACCATTCTTCACTATATCAGTAAAGTTCCTCTCATTCATTCATTCATTCATTCTGATTCACTCACAACCTCTATTCTTTGTTCCCTCAACTCATCTTCTTCGGTTTGTTCTTTCTTTTATATATCTTCTTGTGTTTAATCAAGTGAAAAATGATTTTATCTGGTTGGTTAATTTGTATTAGGTGAAATAGAAATCAATAAAGTGAAAAATGGCTAGCAATAACAACATAAGCAATGAAGAAACATCAAAAGGAAACAAGAGTGTGGAATTGCCTTCAGTTGTTGCGCTCAATGAAAGAATACTTTCTTCCATGGCTGATAAAAAAGATGCTGCTGCTCATCCATGGCATGACTTAGAAATTGGTATTCATACTTCTTAATACATATTATTTTCTCATTCTTAGCTTCTTTTTGCTTCAACAATGAAGAAATCTGCATATACTCAATGCTTTTAATTTTCATAAATGCAGGACCTGGAGCTCCATCAGTTTTCAATTGTGTAAGTTTCTTTTATTTTATTTTTACTGAATTTTCTTTTTATTATTTTAGTTTCATATTATTAATTTACTATTATGTTGTTTTATTCATCCTTAATATAGCTTAGGGAAGATAATTAAACATTTTGATAAGGTGTCTTGTTTGTCCCGGAAATTAGTCATCATCATGCATGACCCTTCTAAGTTTAACACTTTTAATAAATAAAGGGATATCTATTATTGTAGGTGGTTGAAATTGGCAAAGGAAGCAAGGTTAAGTATGAACTGGACAAGAAAAGTGGACTTATAAAGGTGCCTTCTCATTGCTTAAATTTATCTGCTTCAAACATTAATTAATATTAAGGCCATTACTTTTAATGCAATGTGGTTTCAAGATATTTTTGTAATCAGTCTACTTATAAATATGTAATTTGTCCACGGATCAATTACATCTGCTCGTCGGCAAAATGGTTCATATGGAGAAGGGTAAGGTTGAAGTTCAGTTTGTTGATGTTGCCGGTTTAATTCTCCTTGCTTCTCACTTGGTTTTCGTTGCAGGAAGAATGCTTCTCACTTAGTTTGTCAAGTTTCTTTTCTCTTTCCAGATCAATTTTCTTCAATTTCATTTTTTTTTCATTAAACTCTAAATCTCAATTGAATATGTTATTGTTTTTACCCTGTTTCATTCTACAGGTTCTTGCCAAATTAGTTTCCTTGGTTTTATATGACCTGATTTGTTCTTCCTATTTGTTTTATTTTTAATATTTCCAGTTTTATTGTGTATCAATTACTCTCATATTTCTTCATGTTTGTCCTGTTTTTGTTGCAGAGGAGTTTCATGTCCGACCTATTTGTGACGATGGCGTTTCAGATATTAAATGAAATCACTTAAGAATTCTGATATTTGTTTTGCATTGATTTCCTCTTTTATATCCATTTAAATTTGGTATTTGCAGAATGATATTGATCTCATTGGTAAAATAGAGGGCCTTATTGAAAAGAATCTTGAAAAGATTTAATGTAAAGAAACTGAGTTGCTTTCTTTGATGAAAAATGTATGTTTTATGGGTTTAGCTTTTCAGTCCAATGGTTGAATTATGTATTAGATTTTATTTTATTTTATTTTATTTTCTTTTAATGATAGCTTTTTCAAAATTATGAGCCATTTAAGGCTTCTTTACTATGATGCATTGTAGGTTTTTAGTGCTAAGAATGTTGCAGAAATGAAGATCATGGATGATGGTTTTGACGAGAAAGCGAAAGTGCGAAAAAAATAGAAACTGAAAATGCTAGCAGAGAAAGGATTATTAAAGGAAACAAGTAAGAAGAGAAAAAGAAAAAGAATTTGCAGAGAAAGGAAAAAAAACAGGAAAAAGTGGAATTGAAGAGAAATATCTAGGAATTGATACTTAAAATGATAGTTTCCTCTAATCATAGTATTCAAATATTTTGAGGGTAATAGATTTTGAGAATGTCAAATGTCATTAATTAATGATATCAATGTCGTCAATTTCCTTTGTGTGTACGTTTTGCTATGACGATTAATAAAAGTCAAGGGCAAATGCTAGGTCATGTTGGATTGTATCTTACTCGGCCAATTTTTACTCATGGTCAGTTGTATGTAGCTGTCTCAAGAGTTAAAACTCGAATTGGATTGAAAATTCTTATCATTGATGATTTCAAGAAGAAACAAAAAAGAATTCTACCGTAAATGTTGTATATCTTGAGATGTTTCAGAAGATTTTTAAAAAATAATGTGTACTTTATAACCTTTTTGATTTTTTAATATTACCATTTTCTTTTATAATAGTTTAAAAAATTATTAGTAATTTAAATTTCAGTTTATTATTTTGTCATTTATAATTATTCATTTACAATTTATGAGTGTTTTATTTTAGTGTTGGGGTGTTGGTGGCTGTGTTATGATAATTGTGGAATAGTTTACTAGGTTGTAGGCTTGATTAAAAAGTATTAAATTGTTAACGGATACATGATTTTTTTTACTTATTTTTTTATACATTTGCGGGAAAAAAAAAAAAACTCACTGTCAATATAAAACAAAATCATCCGTGCGATGCACGGGTTATAAAACTAGTTAAAAACAGAAAGAAGAAACAAGGTTTTTCTTCTTCCTGCTCCTTCTTCTTCTTCGTGCGGCCGCCGTAGATGCCGTGGATTTGAAAGTAAAGATGTACGACCTTTGCTTCCCATTATTGTGGTGTGGGTCTGAAAGTAAAGATAATACGAGAATCATGAAATAAGGGTTTGTTGGGATGAATTGAAAAAGATGATATTGAAAAATTGAATTGATGAAGGAAGTGAAATTGAGGAGGATTGAGATACAGTAAGAGAATGTGGAATTTGGATCGATGAAATTGAAGAGAATCGAAAACCCTAATTTGAAGTGAAAGTTGAAGATGATGAAGGTAGATTGGTACGGTGCAAAAAGATGATGAAGGTTTGAGTGGTGAGTGGAAGAGTATGAAGCAGAAGAAGCATTGAGTGGAAAAGTGTTTGTTGGATGATGAAACTGTAAAAATGGTGGTTCCATTTCAAGGTTTTGCCAATAAGGGTATTCATAATGATGATTAAAAAAACCACCATGTTGTTGTTCATGAGACATAGTTAAGGTTTTTGGTTCATTCAATGAGTGAAAATGAAGGTGGTGGTTGTTGTTGTTGTGGTGATGAGAAAGAGACAATACCATTGATGGTGTTGTTGATATTAAGGTTGATGGTTCTTGTTCTAGCAGCAGCTCTTTGAAGTTTGTGAGCATTTTGGTGACCACCAAGAGCTTGAGAAGTGTAGAACTTTCTGTTACAAAAATGGCATTGAAAAGTTCTTGTTGTTGAAGATGAAGAGGATCTTCTAGCAGCTCTTGATGATGAAGATGGTTGTTGTTGCTTGAAGAACTCATAGATGGAAGAAGAAGGATCTGCCATATTTGCACAAAAAGTGTTGCTCTTGAACATGAGAATTCTGGGTTTTGTATGTTCATCTTCTTCTTATTTGGTAACAATGGATGAACACTTTTTTTTTTCTCTTTTTTTTTTTTTTTTTACAATAAATGTTAATAATAAAAAAAATACTGGGTGCTCTTGTTTTTCTTTTTTTCTTTTATTTTAAATTTTAAACAATGTTAAATGAATAAAAATAATGTGACATAAAAAAAAATGGGTTTTCTGTTTTTTAGATATTACAGTCAGCTACCATGTGGAATAAAAATTAAATAAAAAAAATCCACGTGTCACGCGTGGCGCTGACACGTGGAGATTTCGTCCAGTCATCAGCCATAGTGTGCGATTGGGGGGTAACGCGTGGAATCTGAACATTGCAAGGAGGAATCTATGAAAAAAAAATTTATAGGAGGGTATCGCAAAAGTCGCTAACATTGCAGTGGGTATAAGCCTATTAACCCTTGTACTTAAAGGATAAATTACATATTATTGTATCAACTCCTATCAATTCATATCAAAAGTCTCTTCGTACCAAAATTTTTATTTGATATTTGATACAATAATAGATACACATAGAAAATAAGAACCGGTATGTGGACAAAATTAAGAGTTTTGAATATTTTTGTTTACTTTATGGACTCCTTTTTTTTGGGCCCAAATTTTAAATATATTATTTGGGAAATAAGCTGTGTCCTCTCCGCTCTGCCTAAGATACGACCCTATGTGCATGCAAGAAAAATTGACTATGGCTACAATTTAGAATTACAAAACACCTCTCTAATGTCATCATAAAAAAATTTCTTAAAACTATCCATAAAAGATGCTTCTAAAGAAATAGCCACCACAATACCATCACCATTATTATTATTCATAATGAACACCTTTCCTTCAGAATCCATGTACCCTGGTCCAAAATAAATAGGTTCTCCCAATCCAAAATTTGCATCCTTATACGAAAAATTCATCCAACTTACAACAAAAAGATTAGGATTCCCCTTATATTGTCCCTCATCAATTACACTCTTTGCAGGATAGTGAAAATTATACCTCAACAATTCCATGTTCTTCTCGCGATCTATGTAATTAAGTGCGGACGTTACATATTCCCCGTTCACCCTTTCAATTGCTTTCTTAATATCCTCAACTGCATCACCCAAAGGTTTGCAAATAAGATCATTAAAGGAACGAGTTGGCGTCACGGTTGGAAATGCTGCATTTCCAACATAACCATTTGGAAGTGGAGGTTGTAAACGATTTCGACAATTAACCAATGTGGACAACCTCGTTGGTTGATCATTATTTCCTATGTGGCGTGCTTTGGTAACACACTTCCAAAGATGTCCTGCAATAACCTCAAAAGTTGAATAAGGTTTTGTTCGGTGGACATCTTCGGAGCTGGGTTGAAAACTCACTCGAGAACTAGCTTTTTTCTTGAGCTTTAAAACTTGTTCTCGGGTGAGTTTCACAATAGCAACACTTACTTCTCTATTGCCATTCAAATCACTACCCAACCAAATAGGAGGCGCGTTAAACTCACGGTGCTTCCAATATTGCAAGGACGGCAAATGTGTTAGTTTGCGCGAATTTAACATGGTTCGATCATGACATGGAAACTCATTTGGGTTCAAATTCTCCCCACGCGCAAGCTTAGCCCATGCATTCATAAAACGCATGGTTGCAGTTCCATCGGTTGCAGCTCGACATAAAGCAACGCCTAGCGTAAAACCTCCACATGGAAACCTCGTTAGTTGCAGAGCCAATAAGGGAATGTCTTCAAGAGGAAGATTGTAATTAATATTTGGTATGAGTTTTGACACCAAATTAGTTGGTACAAAATCACCCAATTGTTTCAAATTGGTTATTTCTTCACATTTGGCTTCTAAGAAAAGTGCTCCTTTGGAATTGCAATGAATTTCCCATCTTCCTCCATTGATCCAACTCAATCTTCCAGCTAGTGGATAGTAAATAACCAAAGCTTGGCTAAGAGAGTTTTGAAGTGTTTGAAGGAAGGTTGATGTGTTGTTGTGATTATTATTATTATTAAGTGGTTTGTAGACATAAAGGAGAGGAGCATGAGTACGAAGCTTGATTTGTTCACATAATGAGTAGAGTTTTGGATTAGGGGTTGGTTTAGAGGGAATGATAGTTGAATGAGATAGGACACTTACCATGTTTAATTTGATGTTTTCTTGTGTTCTATCGCTCTGTCTTTGTAGCCTTTTAAAGAAGTTAGTCTAATGTTTTCTTGATGTTGTTGTCATATCATATATTATAGCAACGTAAGCAATTAGGTGTTTTTAGAATATTCTTAACTTATTTTAGAATTGTCTTTTATCTTTCTTCTTAAATATATTGATCCTTTGAATATAAATTTTTTGACTGATTGATCCGTTGAATATTAAAATTATAATATGTTACGTTTTGATCTTAATGTATTTTAGTAAAAAGAAGTTGATCCTATGTATTTTATAATTAAAAAAAAAAAGTTGATCCTATGTACTACAAAGTGTTAAATAATAAAAAAATTAACAATAACATAAAGAATGAGAATTTTTAAAATATTGATAATAATTTTAAAAGATAAATAAGAAATACAAACTTTAATTCATTTTTGCAACTTGCAGTCTTTGATTTGGATTTCACATCTGCAAATTATGAACAGTATTTTTGTGGTTTAAAAGTAGCACTACAAAAATTTGCAATTTAGCAGCGATTCGTTTGACCTAGCATTTTTTCCTTCAAAGTAAAAAACTAGGCCAAACAATAATTTTTTAAAGTTATAGTAAGAAAAAAGCAACTTCTATATTTCAAATAAAAATACTAATAATAAAATTTCAAAATAAGGTGATAATAGATAATTTGCAACAACTTTACTATTTTTTTTTTCTAATTAATATCTTTAAATAAGTTTTGTTTCACTCCATCTTTAAATAAGTTATTGTTTATAAAAAAATAACTTTATCTTATTATCAAACATCTTTTAACCCAATTATAATTAAAAAAATAAAAAACAACTTTTAACACTTTTTTAAAATAAAAGGTTTTAAAGCTCTTACTTCTAGCTTTATGGTTAAAATAATTTCTACACCTAAAAAAAGTTGGGGCAAATGGTAACTTTTTTTTTTTTTTGAACAGCATATATATTATTATTATTAGTTAAATCTCTGCACAAGATGAGCAGAGACCCATAAAAGAGGGACTACAAAACAAAGGTGTTGTATATAAGCGGAACACCAATCAAAATACCAAAACATACACCACCTAATAGAGGTGCACTTCTAATCTCATACTTAGAAAATGACACTCTTCAGCTTCAAAACCACCGGAGAAGACAACAACCTAACCCGAAGAGATGCCACTAGACACTAACTCCCGATCTCGAATCAAAAGTGACCGGCCCATCAGAGTCCAAAAGACAGCTCCTTGGATCAAAAGTTGAAGAACACCGGTAGAACGAGAGCCTAAGTAGATGAATCTCAGCTTGCAGACCACCTCCAAACATTCAACACCAATGCAATCAAATTCAATCAGATACAGAGATACCTGCAAATCTCAACAGATTTGGAAACCATCAGTGACTCAAAAGGAGAGTCCTGCAAATCTCAACAGATTTGAGAACGGTCAGAGAATCAAGTATCTAATAAAAAACTCAATCACACGGCATTGACCACATCAGTATCTCAGTACCTCAACTCCAAACCACCTCCACCTCATCACCTCCACAACACCACCACTGTCACACCACAACACCAACAACCAACTATGTCATCTCAGTCCCCACCAGCAACCTCACCGGAGCCACGAAAACCACTTAAACTGTCACCGGAGCATGGTTGCAGTTCCATCGGTTGCAGCTCGACATAAAGCAACGCCTAGCGTAAAACCTCCACATGGAAACCTCGTTAGTTGCAGAGCCAATAAGGGAATGTCTTCAAGAGGAAGATTGTAATTAATATTTGGTATGAGTTTTGACACCAAATTAGTTGGTACAAAATCACCCAATTGTTTCAAATTGGTTATTTCTTCACATTTGGCTTCTAAGAAAAGTGCTCCTTTGGAATTGCAATGAATTTCCCATCTTCCTCCATTGATCCAACTCAATCTTCCAGCTAGTGGATAGTAAATAACCAAAGCTTGGCTAAGAGAGTTTTGAAGTGTTTGAAGGAAGGTTGATGTGTTGTTGTGATTATTATTATTATTATTATTATTAAGTGGTTTGTAGACATAAAGGAGAGGAGCATGAGTACGAAGCTTGATTTGTTCACATAATGAGTAGAGTTTTGGATTAGGGGTTGGTTTAGAGGGAATGATAGTTGAATGAGATAGGACACTTACCATGTTTAATTTGATGTTTTCTTGTGTTCTATCGCTTTGTCTTTGTAGCCTTTTAAAGAAGTTAGTCTAATGTTTTCTTGATGTTGTTGTCATATCATATATTATAGCAACGTAAGCAATTAGGTGTTTTTAGAATATTCTTAACTTATTTTAGAATTGTCGTTTATCTTCTTTTCTTTATTCTTTTTTACCAGTCTTTTATCTTTCTTCTTAAATTGATCCTTTGAATATAAATTTTTTTGACAGATTGATCCGTTGAATATTAAAATTATAATATGTTACGTTTTGATCTTAATGTATTTTAGTAAAAAGAAGTTGATCCTATGTATTTTATAATTAAAAAAAAAAAGTTGATCCTATGTACTACAAAGTGTTAAATAATAAAAAAATTAACAATAACATAAAGAATGAGAATTTTTAAAATATTGATAATAATTTTAAAAGATAAATAAGAAATACAAACTTTAATTCATTTTTGCAACTTGCAGTCTTTGATTTGGATTTCACATCTGCAAATTATGAACAGTATTTTTGAGGTTTAAAAGTAGCATTACAAAAATTTGCAATTTAGCAGCGGTTCATTTGACCTAGCATTTTTTCCTTCAAAGTAAAAAATTAGGCTAAACAATAATTTTTAAAAGTTATAGTAAGAAAAAAGCAATTTCTATATTTCAAATAAAAATACTAATAATAAAATTTCAAAATAAGGTGATAATAGATAATTTGCAACAACTTTACTATTTTTTTTTCTAATTAATATCTTTAAATAAGTTTTGTTTCACTCCATCTTTAAATAAGTTATTGTTTATAAAAAAATAAATTTATCTTATTATCAAACATCTTTTAACCCAATTATAATTAAAGAAATAAAATACAACTTTTAACACTTTTTTAAAATAAAAGGTTTTAAAGCTCTTACTTCTAGCTTTATAGTTAAAATAACTTCTACACCTAAAAAAAGTTGGGGCAAACGGTAACTTAGTGGGGGTTTTACAAAATCCGCGCTGTATACTACAAAATGACCCACATTTAATGCAAACTTGAGAAAAGTTTCTTCATATTTGGGAGTTCTAAACCCCACAACTCAGGCATTGTTTGGCCTGACTTTTTTAGGTCTTAAAAACTTGAAAGCTAAAAGTGAAAACAAGTGCTTTTAGAAAAAAACTTAAAGTTATTTGGTAAAAAAAATTTAGCTTTAAAAGTCTTTTTTATCTATATATTTTACTCATAAAAATTAAGCAATTTTTTTTTCTATCAAAAGATTCTTGAAAATTTGTTGATCCTGACTTTTTCTTTTATTGATTAAAAATGTCTAAAATAAGCTAGGTCAAACGATACCTTATTATCTTCCACTGCCGCTCTACTTTTTCCATCCAGCGCCTTTTATTTTCATTCTATTTTTGCTTTGTATTTGTTGTAAATTTTGCTTATATTTCAAAAGTTTATATTATAGTGTCAAATAATTTTTTAAATGAGAAAAGTAGAAATATATTTTCAATTTCTCTAAAAAAATTTAAGGTCAATCTATATAATAAAATCTTTCAATCTAACGATAAATTTTATAAATTTGTATTCGTTATAATATTATTCACGACTGACCACTCGAGGAACTTGTCCATATTAAAAATTTTCATATATAATGTGCTAATAATAATATAATGTATTCCATGACTACGTAGTACAATGACAATGATTATTTTGATATTTCTAATTAGAGAAATAAATGGTATTGGTGATTTGACTCGTGTATCGTTTTCTTAATTTCTGGCACACAAAGTCCATAAAGTTTTTCTGTGGAGAAACAAACAAAGTGATTTAAGTTTCAAGTTGCTTCACGCCATAACTTTGTTACTACTAGTTTCTTTGTCGATCACGTGTGGTTTAGTGGCTTTTACGCATAGAATTCAGTAAAATAATATTTTACCCATATCAAGCATGCCTCTAACTTGGTGTGTATATTACTATATGTGTATGTGTATTCCAAGAATCCGAATATTTATTCTTACATAGAGAATGGGAAGTGAGATTCCTAAATTTCTGTTGTGGTACCAAATGTCCTTGCAGCACAAATTTTAGCTCCATGAATTGATAAAATTAAATGATATATAGATATATTTGAAGCTAGCAAGCATATATGATAGAAAAATGCGTTTAGGGCTCTGTTTGGTAAAAATAAGGTAAAAGCTAGCTGATAGCTGAAAAGTTAGCTTATAGCTGATAGCTGATAGCTTATAGCTGAAAAGCTAGTAGATTGCAATTAAAGTGTTTGGCAAATTTAGCTGTTGTAAGTGTAAAATGACATAAAAGTACATGGTTAGTGGGTAGTTTTTTTTTTGCAAAGTAATAGTGGGTAGTTATTATATTTTTAAAAAAATAAAAATAGTAAGGGTAAAAATGGAATAAAATGTAAAAAGCTATAAGTTATAAGTTCAAACGCTACTTTTATTAGCATCCCAAAAAACGCTATAAGCTAATTAAAGAAGCTCGTTACCAAACACGTCTATTTTTTTCAAACAAGCTTATAAGCTAGTCCAATAAGCTATAAACTAACTTATTGGACTTACCAAACACACTCATATGTGTGTAATGTTATAAAAGATTGATGTACTATATATATTTGAAGCTAGAATGCATTTGGTCCATGAATTCACTAGCTACAAAGAGTCCACCTATTTAAAGGCATCGAATGTGTTTATGTCTTGTTTTATTATCTCTAGTTGTGGGCTACCTTCTTATTTGGCCAATTCTAGCATGGGTAAGGGTGATAGTCTTCCATGGTGGGAGACCAATTTTCACCTTTAAATCACAAAGGTCTACAATAGACTATATTAAAGTGTTTACATCATATTTTTTTCTTTTTCACCAAAATCATTTTTTAATTTATACATTATTATTGAATTAATTATATGTTATTATTAAATAAATTTTTATATACCAAAATTTAATTTTAATATAATATATATATTTTACGTCAAAGTGTACATGTACAATAATAAAGGTGGAAAAAAAAATCTAAAAATCGAACTTAGAAATAGAGATGATTGAGCGATGAAACACAAATAAGAGGAAGTCTCATTGTAGTAAATATCTCATTTTATTAATTTAATATCTCATTTTTATACTATTATTAAATAAATTTTTATTTACTGGAATTTTATTTAAAATTTATTTTCATTTTAGTTATATAATTTTGTTTGTTGGAGTATATTAGTTGTACAATTTGTCATCAAACAATTTATATATTCCATTATTTCTAATTTTTGTCTGTTTATTTATTAGGAACTGCAATTATAGATGATATCTATTATTTTTTTGTTTTCTGTAAGATACGGAGTTTGAACCTAAAATATAAAATTACCAATTATTTTAAGTATTATTGTATTACTCAATTGATTTCAGTATTCCGGCAAATGGCATATAAACTTGTTACATATTATAAGAACAAGTCCACGCAACATAATCCTTTTCGCAGTTACAACAATTTATCTGAAAATTGTTACATATTTCTAAAAGATTCTTAGCTAACAAGAAAGACTCTTCCACAGAATAACAAAAATCATATATAAATTTGTGAAAAAAAATACTTATAAAAAAAGAATAATAAGAAACAACCACTCGTTTTTTATTATCTTTATAAATTAATTTGTGTAAAAAAAATTGAATATTGTACGCAAAAATTGAATATTAAGATTATTAAAAAAAATCTTAATATCTCATTATAAAATAATTTATAATTTGATATTTTAGGATCAAGCTCCGTATCTTACAGAAAAAAAAGAATAGATATCGTCTATAATTGCAGTTCGTAATTAATAAACATACAAAAATTAGAAATAATGGAATAAATCTTTTGATGACAAATTGTACAACTAATATACTCCAACAAACAAAATTATATCACTAAAATGAAAAATAGATTGAAAATAAAATTCCAGTAAATAAATATTAATTTAATAATAGTATAAAAATGAGATATTAAATTAATTAAATGAGATATTTACTACAATGAGACTTCCTTATCTGTGTTTCATCTCTCAACCATCTCTATTTCTCAGTTCGATTTTTAGATTTTTTTTTCCACCTCTGAAATATATATATTATATTAAAATTAAATTTTGGCATATAAAAATTTATTTAATAATAACATATAATTAATTCAATAATAATGTATAAATTAAAAAATGATTTTGATGAAAAAAAATTATGTAAACACTTTAATATAGTCTATTGTAGACCTTTGTGATCTAAAGGTAAAAATTGGTCTTCCACCATGGAAGATCTATCACTCTTACCCATGCTAGAATTGGCCTTTTTATTTTTACCTAGTGGTGTGTAATGTTTTTAGTACAAATTCAAATTTTTTTTTTTATTAAAAATTCGAATTATATGGATTCAAAAAGAAATATTAAATCAAATTAATGACAATAACTTAGAAATGATTTTGCATTCTAAAATATATGTTTGATCAAAATAAAATTTAAACAATTATAATAATACTTAAAAAGTGACAACTAAATGACTTACATTGTGCTTTTAGCAAATTATTTCAACCATATGTTTCTAAGATCAAAATGAGATATTAGTGACTTTTAAGTACACGATGACCATACCCCTTGTGTCCAAAAAAAAGTACACCATACCCTTTTGTCAAAAAAATAAATTTGTGTGCCCTCTCGTTAATGAGAGAAAAGCAGGACAGTATCAAGAGATATCTTTTTATTAACGGCAAGATATGAATTGTATTAGATAATGGAATCAATACAAGAGGTACTTCCCCACAAGTAAAGGATAAATACATGTAGTACTTGCCCCAAAAAAGTTGGACAAATACAAGATAAAGCTAAGAAAATGAAGCTTAAGTCCTATACAATATCCCAAAAACTAGCGAACTATACAATCAAGAGGATTAACACACCATTTGTAAAATAAACATGGCACACTAAACTCCATTTCTCTTTGTTTCAGGAGAACACAATAATAATTAATGCAAAAAAAAAAAAAGTAAATAGATCAATAATCAATATCGAAGTGTATATAATTTTAAAATACTTTGGGTAAAACTAGCTAGAACACAATAAGATGTACCAAAAAAATGAACACCACAGTAAGATATTAATCAACTTAGATCTATATATATATATATACCATATTTTTTTTTGAAGAAAATATATACATATATACCTTTGGAAGGAGAGAAAGAAAAAAAGTTACCTGGATATATCATATATATATGAAGGAGAAAAAAGAGATTTCCTTAGGCTTCTTGATGATACAAACTAGGAAAGCTAGGTGTGAGGAATGAAGCCTGGTCCGAGATCACTCTCATATTCCATCCCATCCCATATCCATGAAGTTATAGATGATGATAGTATATATGAAAATAAATTAATCAAGAATAAATTAATGAAAGGGAAGAAGAAACAATGATTTTATGATCTTGGCTCAAACCTCATTCCAAACACCCCCTTTCCCTTCCTTTGATGACAAATCTCTCACTCTCACTCTTTGAGAACAAGCAAAGTTTAAAAAAAATATATGGAACAAAGACAATGATTTCGGATCAAACCTCATTCCAAACACTTCCTTTCCTTTCAAAAACAAAATAGGCCTCACATAGAAAAGGAACCCTAAGAGGGTAAATAAAAGGAACCATATAAGATGAAATTCCAACCATGTTATATATATATATAGGTAATAATAGGTTTTATGAGTGACATGCACTCCCTCTCACTCTCTCTCTCTAGGCTCCATCTTATGTGAGTGTCTCTTTCTCAAGGTTCAAGAACCAACAAATTAAGGCCTGCAAAGCACTCAAGTTTCCAATCACTACACCACTATACTAAATAATAAATAAATTAATAGAAGACAAACAAAGTTAAAAATAAAGAAACATTTCACAAGGTAAGGAACATGATATAGACAGGTCACTATAACAATACAATAATGATAAAGTGTCGATGGATGGATGTTGTTGTCTTCTTCTAAGGCTAGCTGTAACTTTATGACAAAGAGGAATGTGAATGACTAGAGATTGCTTAGGGATCAAAATTCTCTACCACGTAGTCAATATATCGATGACTATTGAATCAAAATTAGACAGTTTTGATTTAATTTTAATATTTTGTGAATTAACCGATCTAAATTTAACGATCACCGATATTCTGACTACACGCATACCATTGTTATCAGAATCGGGATTAAAATCGTAAAATCCATGGATTTTGCGATTTTAATCAGCCTTAAGGATTTGGATTTTGAGTAGAATCCTAAAACAGAGCAAAATCCCAATAAAATCGTACAAAATCGCTAAATCGCAGCAAAATCCGGGATTTTATATGGATTCCACCGATTTTTGGGTTATTTTGTTTTATATTTAAGATTTAAGACTTGGTTGTTTTATGTTTGTTTTATGGTTTTAAACTTTTGAGTACTTTTATATTTAAGATTTGAGACTTGGTTGTTTTATGATTTTAAACTTTGAGTACTTGCACTTGATAATATATATATATATATATATATATATATATATATATATATATATATATATAGTTATTATTATGAGTTGAATCCATCGATTTTGATTGCGATTTTCGATTATGCGATGTTGATTTCCCCTTTCGATTCAACAAAACGATTTGAGTAGAATCCACCGATTTTGGTTGCGATTTACGATTTTTCGATCTTACTATCCTCTTTCGATTCAAAGTAAAATCCCGATTCTGACAACCTTGACGCATACATTATATGCCAACATGCAGGAAAACAATTTTGATTGCTTAGATCTTACAGTCTCTCTCTTTCTTTCTCTTTAAAGGAAAAAGGCAATTAAGCACTGAAAATAACGAGGAGGAAAAGAAAAGCATGATGGGCCTCCACAAGCTATAGGTACATGTTTTGTTCATTATATAGTATCAAATTAATTAAAGTTAGGGGTCGTTGGAGTCACATACGCGGAAAGATAAAGCTATATATTCAACAACTACTACTAACAACCATATGGAGATATCTACATCTTCAAGAAAAAGTGTGTCACCACTGACTGATCTTATACTTTTCAGTATGTCACATTGTTACTCTTGTTTTTCCTTAATGGACTACATGCTACTGCATATATTCTCATGTATCAACACAGTCACGTACATACATACATACATATATATATATATATATATATATATATATATATATATGAGTTAGGATCCGTTGACATCAACTAGTTTGACCCCAAATGTTACACCTTTCAATAATGTTTTAACTGATATAAATTTAATAAAATCTACCGTTAGATTGAAAGTTTATATCATATAGTTCATTTATGTAAAGTTTCAAACAAATCTAAAATCATTGATATGTTAGCTCTCAAATGTTTCATATTACAATTACAAATGATTTATTTAATTATGAAAGATATGTTTAATTTTAGTTTTTTTTTTCCTCAGGGTATCCTCCACACACTCATCTAGTAACTAGAATCTGTATGGGTTGTAATCTTACCAAATTAGAAAGGAGTTGTCGGTGTCGAGTCCGTCACATCCAAGCGGTTTTTAATAAAGTTAGAGGATACCTATAAATAGGGATGGCAAAAATATCCATATCCGCGGATATCTGCGGATAAAATCCGCAATGGATATGAAATGGATAGCTTAATGGATATCCATGGATAAAATAAATGGATATTTCAATTATCCGCATTTAATGGATACGGATGCGGGGTTAATACTATCCGCGTCCGCGGATATCCATACCCGCTAAATAATTAGTAAAATTACTTAAATATCTCTACTTACATATAAATTCTAGTATTTTTATTTAAAAAAAATTGTATTTTTATATTTTATCTTTTGTAGTTTGTCTATTTTATATAAATTCTAGCTTTGTTTGGCTCTTTTGCAGTTCCGTGAGGTGATTTTTGTTTATAGATTGAGTGTTTTCATTAAAAATAGAGAGCAAAATTTATGAATATTATGGGTTAATGATTTGTCTTTAAATAAACTAATTTTTTTCAATAATTAGTTCTTTTTTAATAAAAAAAATATAATCCATGGATATTTGTTAATATCCGCGGATACTTCAATATCCGTTAATTACTCGTTTAGTGGATATCCGCACGAATATGGAGCATACATGAATATCATATTTGTCTGATGGAGCGGACACGGATAACATACTATCTGCATCCATGGATATCTATCTATAAATATTTTGTCGCTCAAATTAGTAGATGCCTGAAGTAACAGGTATGGGTCTAGATAGCATATCTTAGTCTTCAAGAGGAGTATATATAGGTCCGGTGCTGAGTCAAAGACAATTGAGGAGGGAGTGGTTTAAGAGATCCTCATAATGGAAATGTTCTCTTCCCACCCCCCATGACTCTTCCCCCCCCCCCCCCCTTGGATTTCCTTTTTTGCCCTTGATTTTAAAATTCGGAACGCGTTTTTCGAAGTTCTTTTGCCTTGAATATGAACTTCGGAATGTATTTTCCAAAGTTTTCGACGAATTTGAACTAGAAGAACTTCGGAAAACACATTCCGAAGTTTTTGAACAGGGGTAAAATCGGAATATTGGGGGGTTAAAAAGAGTCATGGGGGTGAGAAGAGAATCTTTAACGGGTGAGAGAGACGGGACAGTTAAGGCTTTGATTGGCCAGTAAGGTCTTAATTCGTTGTAATAATTCTACAATAATTAGTATTTTTATAGTTAATTAGAGATAAACCCGTGTGTTGCACAAGTTCGATTAGAATGTATAGTTAACCTATTTTCACAAATAAAACTAATAATATATGGTTAAATAAATAATATAGTTTGTAATGGATCTCTTATATAATATTTCATTAACTTGAAATGATGCATAATATTTTATTTTAATAGATCTCTTAGTTTATTTATAGGACTTGAATCCTGAACCTCCAACTCCTTAACCCTTAGCTCAACTAACTTAACCAGTTGTGCGCCCATATCCCACCCCAAACCTCTTACAGGTATCCTCTTATTAATATTTACCTTGCTTTTAAAAGTATGAAAATAATTACAAACAATCTATTTGAATAATGTCTAAGTTCAACTTCGATCAATATAATTCTTTTATGTTACAATTACAAACAACCACATCACAGTTGGTGCTAGCTATTGGCAAATCCTTTCATTACCAAATTCAAAGATAGCAAAGCTTGAATAATCTCTAAGTTCAACTTCGATCAATATAATTTTTATATGTTACAATTACAAACAACCGCATCACAATTGGTGTCAGCTATTGGCAAGTCCTTTCATTACCAAGTTCAAAGGTAGCAAAACTTTAGCTATGCAGAAATATTTGGAATTTGTAAAAGTTATGTCTTTCTTGATTTGATTGATTACTACTTGGTGTATATGGAAGTTTAGAAATAATATATTATTCAGAGGAATGGTGCCAGACTCATCCACACTAGTAGATGACATTAAAGCGTTGTCTTGGTAAAAAAAAAATTAATTTGGAACTTACGAGCTTTTATTAACCTTTCATCTCTCTTTTAATTTCTTTTTACTATTTTTGGACATATAATTATATGTTGACTCAATTTAAAATATTTTTATCGATCATTTTTTTTTATTTTGTGATGTTTTTCTACTAAATTTTTGTTGATGTTCTTTAGCAATATTTTTAATTTGATTCACTAATTTTTCTACATTAGCTATCCACCTCTTCTTGAAAGATCATTGTTGCCAACCACATCAAATATTAGACTTTGCTACTTGTAATAAAGATAGCTCTCCAAAATGCTTACACATCTTTCTAAATGTTAAGCATAAAACATGAAAACCAAACTTGAAAAAAAAAAGTATCGGTATAATTAAAAATAAATGTTATGTAGTTATATATGGTCTATCACACTATATATGTTGCATATATCAATATTAACAAGAATATTTTGGCGTCCACCTTACGTGGAGCCTCGGTAAAACAATTACCAGGTCTCAACAGAGAGATGAGATGACTCAATTACATCTAAAAATTATAATCTATAATCTTGACAACAAAGAACCCTTTTTTGCTACTGTAGGTTTATCAGAATTAGTGGGTTTCGTTTGGTCCATATTTTAATTTTAATGTTTTCTTAACTTATACCCTGCTCTTTCCTCCTGTTCTCTGGGTGTAGGGTTTATCTGGTTAAACAACCATCTGTTTCCAGGAGAGGTTGTATTTGGGTAAGGTCTTTATTGCCTTCCTCCTCTTCTCTTTATAAATGTTCCCAGGCTTTCTCTATTTTCACACGCCGCTCTCACCACCCGACCGTCTATATTCCGCTATATGGAAGAAGGCTTATCTGGTTAATATTGTATCTGGAAAAGGTTTTACTGGGTTAGGTGTTTATTGCCTTCTACCTTTGGTTATTTCTTCTATTTATTTGTGTATCTCAGTTAGGGTTAGGGATTCAATTCCATTATCCCCCCATAAGATTGGTCTAGATTTTGAATTTCAAATTTCTAGATTATTTTATATTAAATCTATTGCTATAAATTGTATCAGTTGTGATGGTTTTGTATTCCACTCTTTTCTCAGTAACACTACTCATCGATAGAATTCATCGGCTGTCCTTAGGAATTAACCACCATGGCCAAGGTTTGTAAGAAGTTTGATGATGTTGCTGAGACCGTTCCCAACCAAGGGTCTGTTCGTATCAAGGTTCGTGTTATTAGGCTATGGAAGATTCCCTCTTTCCTCAATCCTTCTGAAATCAATTCTATTGAGATGGTGTTGATTGATGATAAGGTATGATTTGAATTTATTTTCTGTGTTTTACTAATTGGTTCGTTGTTGTACTATGTGTAAGGTACCATAACATTTAAATTTTTTTATATAGGGTGTCAAGATCCATGCTTCTATTAGGAAGCAGTTACTATATATGTTTGATTCTAAGATTGAAGAAGGTGAGGTTTATCAAATGTCCTGTTTTGCTGTTGCACCTGAGGTGGGTTACTATAGACCCACCCTCCATCCTTACAGCTTCTGTTTCAAATTAAGACTCGTCTTCAATCTGTGAAGAACTCTCCTATAACTAATTATGGTTTGAGTATGTGTTTGGTTCTGCGTGAGGTAGAATTGATTTTGACATAATTGAGTTTGACAGAATTGATTTTGGTTAAAAGTGAGTTAGACAGAATTGATTTATGTTTGAATACATTAATGTAAAAGTGATTCTCAACATTTCATGTTGTTTGGATATTTTGAATCAAAATTGATTTTGGATGTGCAATTACCAAAATGGGTTTTACTTGTATTTTAAAACCATATACTATTTCATTTACATTATAGATAATTATTTAATGGTTTTTCTAAACTGTGCAAGATTGCACGAGATAAGTACCTATTAATACCTTATTTTGTGGACTTTTTTCTCTCTCTCTCTCTCTTAATGACTCAATTAATTGTTTTTCTCAAAATCTTTTTTTTTTCTCTTATTTTTCTCAACAATTTTTTTAATGACCTTTTTTTTTTGTACTGTATTTACAGTTGTTAACTAAAAATGGTGTCTATTTTTGGATTATATAGCTATGAGTTTAATTTGTGTATTTTCATAAAATATTAAACAAAATTATTAATAGTTAATATAATTTTTGACTCATAATAGTTAAATATAATTAATAACAGAACCCTAATTAGAATGTAGCCGCCACAGCCACACATGATACAAACTGGCTCTGCAACACTTGATGGGGAGAAGATGAGAAATTATACAAAGAGAAATTATCCATGAATTAGGGGTAGTTAAGGAAAACATATTGGTCCCACACTGTTTAAATTTTAGAATCACTTCAATTCAACGCAGAAGCTCCAAAATGTTGCTTCGGGTAGAATCGAGTTTGGGATCCAAAATCAATTCTCTTTCCAGCAACCCAAACAACTTTTTAAAGCCAAAATCACGTCAAATACTAAGTAACGTGCGTTTGGGCTGTTTCAACGCCAAAACAAACATATACTGAGTCTCACATCCTTAGCTGAAGTTTGTAGTCATAACCATGACTATGAATTTCTGGTTGGTTAGTATTTCGTGTATTTTATTTTATTTTATCGTTACTTGTGCAATGTTATTGTTGTACTGAAAGGATATTCTGAAGAAATGGAATGTTACTTCGGAGATGCGATTTTGTATAAGGTTGAAAAGGACTATTCCGAAGAAGATGAAAAGATTTCTCATTTTAAAGTTATTTCTATGTGCAATGAGGTTGAAGTTGTTAACAAATTCATCGATGAGTATTTATCGAACGATGAAAACATTGAGCCGGTATATCATTGATTTTAGTCTTTTAATGTTCATCTACTAATTGGTATGCTTCTTGTGTTTAACATGGTTCTTTTAAAATTAAATGTATCTAGATATCAAGTATTAAGAAAAATAGTATTTATTGTGCTGGGGAAACTATCTCTTCACTGGAAATTCAATCTCAAGCTGTTGTTGAGCAAGAAGATTCGGAGTGGATATTATTTGATTTGGCATGCTACGATATGGACGATTTGGTGCTCGAGGAACAAGGTTATTTTCTCCAATGGTGTGATTGATCTGGAGGAGGTGATTGACAAGATTAAGTTGTTGGCATGGAGATGGGGATGAGTCGGCACAAGATCCAGATTTGTTTATTTTATGAGTGGTGTTGGGACCCCGGATTGGTTTTGAGGTGTCGGTAATATTGCTTTAGGTGTGCTGGAGGTGCGATGGGGGGTCACGGCAGGCGGTGTGTGTCCGAGCTACTCTGTCGTGCTACTGTTTTGTCTGGTTTTTCTTTCTTTTTACTGGTGTTTAGGTGCTCTCAGTGGTGTTTTTGTGCCTCTGTTTGGCTGCTCCCAGGTCCTCTTTTTTGGTACTTGGGGGTGGTTTATTGTATTCATTCTTTAAGTACTCTTTGTACTTCTTTGCAATAAAATTATTAGCCATTTCAAAAAAAAAAAGGTTGTTATTGAGCAAAAGATCAATGTTTCTCTGGATGAATTTGTAATTCCTGATGCTGGGAGTTTCCAAAAAAAAAGTTAGTATATTATTATCTCTTCAATTAACTATCTATCTATTTCTTATGTTTATTTATACTTTATTATCTCTTCAATAGACTAATTTTTCTCTATTGTTCAGAGTTATTCAAACCATCAGGACAACCACAATACAGTTGTGTTAGGAATCCCAAGTGCTGAATCAACTCTAAGAGAGACAAAGGCTCAATTCAATTCTGCACATGGTAGAAGGAAACGCAGTAGCACTGTTTATGCAGAGGGAGTGGAGCAAAATCTTTGGAAACGTACTAAGTTTTGTTGCAGCAGCTCAATAATGTATATTAGCTAAAGCTTATTAGATATTTAGTTATCTTTCTATTGTAACATGGAAGATGAAGAAAATATGTTTAGTGATAGTGAGAAAAAGAAGAAGAATAAGAAGAAAAAAGAAAAAGAAGTTAGAACTTTTCATTCTATTGGAACTGAGAAACCTTCGCATGCTCATGCTCATGCTCATACTCATGGTCCTGCTCCTCCTGCTTCTGCTTTTCCTCCTGTTCATCATGCTCCAAAGTTTCAATCTTTTGTGCAACCAACAGTTGAAACTCAAACAAGAGTTGATTTTGCAAAATGAGGACCACCAAATGTTATGTTAATGCAAATCCCAAAACAGAATCCAGAATATGCATTGGTTGAAACAGCTCCACCACTTGCAGCTAGGTTGAGGTATAAAGGAGGGAATAAGGTATGAACAACTTATGATTTAGTTGAACAAATGCATTTTTTGTATGTCAATGTTGTGAAAGCAAAAGAACTTCATGTCGTGGATATCTCAGGTAGTCTTGATCCTTATGTTGAAGTTAAACTTGGTAACTACAAAGGTGTGAGCCATGCTGCCTATGATTACAAAGATAGCCCAATGTATGCCCAAATTGAAAATTGTGTTCAATTGGCAATTATTGCTTGAAATAATAGTATAGATATTTAATTTGATAGTTAACTCCCTTTGGTGTTATTTTATTTGTGTATTACACAAATTTAAGTTTTCCCAATATGCATTATTATTTTTTTCTATAAAATCGAACCACCACAGTCCGAAAAATTTAGATCATTTAGTATTTATTCTTTGTTGATTTGATTATATTCTCCTATTGAAATATAAAATAAAATTAATATATGATTAAAAGCAACCTAGGTAGGTGATATTGAATTGATATCATTTACTTCTTCAGTTTTGATTAAATATGTGCAATTGTGATATTTTAAGTTAATTGTGTCTTTGTGATGTATCTATTTCAAACTTATTCGATTTTATTTGTGTACTTGGTTCAATGTATCGGTTTTTTAAATTATTTATTAGCTGCGTATTTTTGTTTGTATGAATTTTAATATTAAAATTAGGAATTAAAATATATGCTAACCATTTTAAAAATCTCCTTCACTCATAGATATACAAAACTATTATTTTCAACAATTTATTCATAATAAAAATATATATTAGTCACTTTTTTAAAGTTATTGTACTTCTGTTTTTGATTTTTTTTATTATTATGTATAGAGCTTGCATTAATTTTATGCGTTGGTTGTTGAAAAAATGTAAAAACCGTGCATTGCACGGGTTAAGACACTAGTAAAGTAACATGCTTGATCCAAAAAAAAGTCTCATAGTAGAAGATTTATTATTAAATTAACCTTTTGTTACACGGTATGTGCACCTTATCCACCAAATCATTTAAATTTCTTCATAAAGAAATGATAAATTAAGGCATGAAAAAGAATAACACTTCACATTAAACCAACAAAAAAAATGCTAATTGCAAAAGGAAGAAAACTACTAAAGTATCGAAAAATTAAATTTAAAAAAGCCAGCTCACATAAAAATAAAAATAAAAACTTCACATTATAATTAACATGAAACAATAGAATGAGATCATTATAGCCTATAAAAATATGATATTGCAAATTAAAATTTTAAGTAAATTATCTTTTCAATTGCACCACATAAGCAGAATCAACAATTCTATCAATATCAATTCAAGTTATCATACAATTTCATAACAAAATTTTAAGAACAATATATTCCATGAAAGCGAAATAAAAAGTTTTATTAAGATAGCAATAAAATCCAAAGCAACAAATAAAAACAAACATACAATTGTTCACCAAATAGCTAAGACATATAACCATGTATACCATAAGCAAAATATCAAATGTGTCTCATCACTATCGCCACATATGCAAGTTTTATCTTTAAAGTCTAAATAGCCATCCACGTCTCCTATCATTAGACATGGCGATAAACATTTCCCTCCAATCAGGATCCTTAAACTTTTCTAGGGCTTTCCCAAAGATGTCATCTGAAATGTCTTTTATCTCTTCAAGAGCAACCACACACATAGTAAGAGAACAATCTCTTGTTACATGTGAAGAACTAGCCTCCACAATCTTAGCCCGTGCTACAAGTGCATCTACCACCTGATGTGAGGTAGACTCTTTCAAGGATGTATGATCTTTTACTTGAATTTTTTGCTTCCCACTACGAATGATCCGCTCCTCTTGTATATCATTGTCTGAACTATCATTATCAACATGTGCATTATTCACACTTTCAATGTTCAAGTATTGATTATTGAGTTCATGTTCTATATCAGTATTTAGTTGGTCTTGGACAGATGAATGATGAAGTACTTCAGTTTCATTATTTTGGTTGAATATGATTTCCAGCAACTTATAATGGTCGCACCCTTTCTTTTGAAACTGAGACGCTTTATCATGTGTCTAAAATAATATAAGCATGTCAATACATTAACAATATGGACAAATATAATTAACACAATTCTACTAACAAAACCTATAAAAATTAAACCATACCTTAAGATAATTTTGCCAGACCTCTTCACTTGCAATAACAGTGTTGGTTTCAGCATTCCACGTAAATCCAGTGTTTTGCAAAAGTGAATAGAACTCAAGGAACATGGCTCGTAGCCTATGCAATTTTACCTTTAGTTGTTCCTTTTCGTAGGAGCAATTAGTTATGGAATTCAACCTAGTAGTCATCGAGGTCCATGTTCCAGTATGAAACACGCCATTTGGCATATTTCCTTTTGTAACTTCATCAACCATAATGTCAATGAAAGCTTTGGTTACGAAGTCAGGCCAAAGCGTTGAGTCACTGTTGTCAACATTAGTTGCCGTCTATCATAAAAACAAGCATTCCAATTAGAGCAGTGAAACAGGTGTATTGAGACGCAGCCTAGAGGCAGCCATGATAATAGAGCAAATCACATCCTATATCAATTTAGTTCTTATTAGGTTATTATATTGGTTCTAACTAATATTTACAACTTGGCTTGTAAGGTGAGAGGTACCTCTCTTTATAAACTCTTTTTAGACCTTATATATTCTCTATGTAGTACTTGCCTTTTTTCCCAATAATTTATCATCAAGACATTAACGATGTAATGTTTATTATTATATGACCATCAACGAACAAATCATATCCTATATCAATTTAGTTCACTTTATAAAAAGTGCTATTAATCAACAATATGAATAACAGTGCATTGTTTATTATACAACAACAACAATTAATAATAGGTTCCTATAAATATCAGAACAATGTAAGCATACACTCACCGTTCCTCAACAATATGTGATATTTAACAAAAAATATGATGTTTCTAGATAGTTGCTTAAGCAATTATCGTTTCGATGTATTGTATCATAAATTCCAGTCCTTTGAGTCTTAACTTCCAGCAAAGATTTTACAATTGAAAGCAAGTGGAAAAAAATGGCAGCATGCAGTTGAATTGTTGAAGGACACAGGAAGATTTTATTATAAATACCTCTTTCATCATTCTTGAACAATTTTTACTTGAGTAAATTGTAGACAAAGGATCCTACAATAACCTAATATGGAATCTCATCCTCAAATATCACAAAATGGAAATCTTCACATGAAAACAACAAATGACACCCTAAAATTTAGAACACAAACTCAAAGGGAATCCATCAAAATGCATGCAAGGTATGAATGTTACCTTTTCAATGCAACAAAGATGAAGATTGGGAGGTGCAGCAGCGGCAGAAGCACACTCAGCAGCAGAAGCAGGTACAGCAGAGGAGGAAACAGGCGCAGCAAAATGTGAATGATAGCTGGTGTTCTTCCCGACCTTTATAGATTCTTCAACCTGTATAGTAAGTGTAACAATCAATCACAGACTCTTATTGTTGTTTCATTTGAACTCGTCTGAGGTAAGATTCTAAAAAAATACCACAGTCAGATCCCTTATGGTTTTTAAATATCTACCTGCTTAAGATTAAAACGACTTGTATACTTTGTTCTAATGTTAACTTCTGTCAATGGCGAGTTTTGTCGCAAGAAGTCAATTATTCCATCAGGTATGGGAGGTGGTTTCAAACCTGCTTTAAATGCCTTTCTTAACTTTGCAGCTTCTTTACGCGATTTGGCGGCCGCTTTCTCTAACATGACCGTTTCCATTATCCAGCCTAATGCTCCAATATCAGATGGTATCAATTCTACTTCCAATGACTTCAAGTTACACAAAGAAGATAGCTTAACCTTGAATAAATCTGGAACTAAGGAGAGAATCTAAGGAATGAGGAATGAGCGTGGATTAGGATCAGTTTTATGTAATCAATTGAATTTTAATTTTTTTTTTATTTTAAAAAAGGCATGTTAAGAAGAAAGTAAAAACTAAAGCTTGAAGACATCACAAGGTACCTGAAGAGTAATTGATGTGACCGTCAATGATTCTACATTGGCAAGGTCTTGCAGCCAGCTTAATAGAACCAAGCCATGCTTCGCTGAAGCTGCATAATTTGGTGCTTTGATATTTACTTGTTTAACAGAAGAAAGACCACTCCCACATATTTTCTGATCAAGATCAAGACCTCTGGGAAAAGTAAATGTACTAAGACTTGGAGTCGATAGCTCGACTTTGGCACAGTTACGAATGTCTAGAATATTCAATTTGAGAAGTGTCTCGCTTGATATGCTGAGGATTTGAGTATCCTTTACCTTACATCTATGAATGACTAGACTATTCAAGTTGGTAAATGCGGAAAAGGGCTCAGCACAACCGTTTTCATCGCCGCAAAAGGTGAGATTTGTTAGATCTAAGCTGGTCAATAAAGGCAAATTCAAAGATTTTGGAAATACCGTTTCTGTATAATTATCACAACCTCTAGGGTTAAGTGAAAGCATAAGAGATGTAAGAGCCCGACACGAAGAAACACAAGTCATAATGAGACGAGTATCACCATGTAGAGAGATTCTTAATTCCTGGAGGTGGGTATTATGGGAGGAAACGTAGTTTAAAATATTTTTAAGTAGTCGAGTCTCAATATAACCATGACGGTAAAGATCAAGAGCGTGCAGTGCAGTGGAGGTATCACGAAGCGTCAAAATCTTAGACACAAATGTGGCAAATTTCTTGACAGTGGGAAAATTTCTGGAATGCAATATTAGAGTGGGAATACGTTTCCAAAGATGGTTCCATCTTGTTGACAAAACGCAAGTTTGAACGGCTTGTTTGGAATCAAAAAATGACAAAATGTGAAGTAGAACACAATCAGGTAAATCACTGAGTCTGTCTTGATTATATTCATTATCATGCCTTGCTCTCTTCTCAGGTGGAATCATTATTACTTCATCGACTGATTTAGACATTATTCAGTAAAGTCTGTAAGTACCTAAGTAAGCATATAAATAAAAATAATATGGAATCATATATTCTAATAATATTATGAAAATAAAAGCAACTGTGAAATTCTACACCAGGCCAAAGTAGTGTTCGATTGCAATGGGAAATTTGGGAAAATAGAAAATGAAATACTCCTACCTGTGAATATCAGCGATTGAGTTGAAAATTGGAGTGAAAATCTGTGAGCATGAGAGGTGGATTGGAACCACTGCCGGCAGTGGCAGAGCCAGGATTTTTAGTGAGCCTGGGCAAAATTTTAATCGTAAATTCTCACATGTGACATAATATTTAAATCAAAAAAATGAAACATAACATAGCAATAGTGTGCTAAATATAATCACGAGGCAATAGTGTGCAGTGTGCACAACATTCACATTCTCAATATTTACTCCATCAACCAAAAATTTCCTCATCTGTTTGTTTCTTAATGCTATTATTCTTTTTCTTATCAAAATAATCTTCTTTAACTTATATGTGATCTATTTATATATAATTAGTTAGTATCATTAAGCTTGTTATGAGTTTGTTTGCTATTTGCACAAGAACTCTCACTTCCTATGGTTACAGAACCACACAAACAAGACAGAGCAACAACAAACACAAGGACAATAAACGAACTCTGTTTGACACAAGGAAATTCATATCTCAAATTCAATCAAACTTTCCCAAAGACAATGCTGGCGGAGTTTCCCAAATTCATATCAAGCGTTCCAGAATAAGACTAAACTAACTCAACAAATAAATCAATATTTCCCAAACTCAATCAATCAGTTAAAGAAACAAATCAAAATTTTCCAAAAACTTAAAACCTAGAAAAATTATAGAATTCTCAGTATCAGCAATTCATATCAAAATTTCATCACCTGAGATTAAAATACAAGGGGTGAGAATAGTTTCATCAACTGAAATTGAAAACAATCACCTGAAATTGAGTCGAGTCGCCGTGTCGAGTAGAGAAGGGTAAGAGATTCGGCGTCAAGAAGAGATAGAGAGAGAAAAGGGGGAGAATGACGGCCGTGTTAGAAGTAATTTATATTTAAGGGTATTTTAGTATTTTGCTATGTTGTCTTTATGACCTAGTCCTTGTGTATAAATAGGAGTAGTGATATCATCATAAAAGTTAGTGCCTTTTTATTCTTCTTGTAGCCGTCATTTTTCAAGTTCATTAAATACAATTCTCTTTTCATTCATTTATCATCTTTGTGCACCAACAATTGGTATCTAGAGCTCCGGTTCGAATCCACGGGAAACACGAGTGAAACGTGAGGCGTTGTGTGATTGATTTCGTTTCTTGAATTCGAGTTGAATCTTGAACGAAGTTGTAACAGAATCACATTTTCTGATTCTGCGGGATTGGGAAACACGAGTGTTAGTGAGATTTAAGTGAACGCACAAAGATTGAAGATGAACGGAAACAGTGGTATGAGTACCAAGCTTCCAGTGTTTGATGGCAAAAACTGGAATCGTTGGATGAAACAGATGATTGTTCTGTTTGGTGCTCAAGATGTACTTGAACTTGTTACTGAAGGTTATGTTCCAGTAGCAGCTGATGCAACAGATGCACAAAAGCTTGCTCAGAAGGATACGAAGAAGAAAGATCAGAGGGCGTTGTTCTACATCCATCAGTGTGTGGATGAAAACGTGTTTGAGAAGATTGCTGACTCAGAAACGGCAAAGGCCGCGTGGGACACACTGATCAGATGCTATGGTGGTGATGCATCAGTGAAGAAGGTGAAGCTTCAGTCCTTACGAAAGCAGTATGAGAATCTCAACATGAAGAACAATGAGAAGGTCCCTGAGTACATCTCAAGAATGATTTTGATCACTAATGAGATGAAGGCGTGTGGAGAAACACTCTCAGAACAAGTAATCATTGAGAAGGTATTGAGATCACTTACCCCTCAGTTTGATTACATTGTGGTTGCTATTGAACATTCCAAGGACTTGAGTTCCATGAGAATTGAAGAGCTACAAAGCAGTCTAGAAGCACAAGAGTTGCGTTTGACTGAGAGAAACTCTGAAAGAGAAGTAGAGCAGCAGGCTCTGAAAGCAGACTCTGGTAAGAATCATCAGAAGAAGTCTTGGTCAGAAGCCAAGAGAAGGTCTGATGGAGTTCAGAAGCCTGAAACTTCAAACTCTGATAAGCAAAAGTATCAGAAGGGAAAAGAGAAGTTTGACAAGAAGAAGATTCAATGCTACTGTTGTCAGAAGTTTGGTCATTTTGCTTCTGAGTGTCGGTCAAACAAAGAAAGGAAGTCAGAAGAAGCAAATATAGCCAGAAGCTCTGATGACTCTGATGGTGAATCTGTGTTGCTAATGGCTTCTGAGACTGATGATATGAATTCATCAGAGTGGTGGTATATGGACACAGGGTGTTCAAATCATCTTACTGGAAACAAGAAGTGGTTGGTTGACTTTGACTCGAGTAAGAGTACAAGGATCAGATGTGCTGATGATAAATACCTTAATGCTGAAGGTATGGGAAATGTCAGAGTCACTCTGAACAATGGCAAATCAGCATTGATTCAGAATGTATGGTATGTACCTAGCATGAAAAGCAATCTGATGAGTGTAGGGCAATTGATTGAGAAAGGTTTCTCAGTTACCATGAAGGACAATCTTCTGAAGCTGTATGATCGTAATCAGAAGCTGATTATGGAGTCAGAACAGGGAAGGAACAGGACATTCAAGGTGAATGTTAAAACTGCAGACTCTGAATGCTTTAGTGCAACAAGTGTTGAGAAGGATAGTGAGCTGTGGCATAGAAGATTTGGTCATTTAAATTTCAGAAGCCTAGGGCATTTGAAATCAAAGAATCTGGTAAATGGAATTCCTACAATCAAGAAACCTGAGAAGTCATGCAAGGTGTGCATGGAAGGAAAGCAACCAAGACTGTCTTTTGCATCAGGAGTAGCTCCAAGAGCAAAACATGCATTGGGAGTAGTACATTCTGATGTGTGTGGTCCATTTCAGGTAGCATCAATTGGAGGAAATAAATACTTTGTGTCATTTGTAGATGAATTTACTAGAATGACATGGGTATCCCTGATAAAGTACAAACATGAGGTGTTTGCTGAGTTTAAGAAGTTCAAAGTGAAAGCTGAGAAGCAGAGTGGTCAGAAGCTGAAGATTCTCAGAACGGATGGTGGTGGTGAGTTTAATTCCAATGAGTTTAAAACTTTCTGTGAGGAGAATGGAATTGAGCATGAGGTTACTGCTCCTTACACTCCTCAACACAATGGTCTTGCTGAAAGAAGAAATCGTACTTTGCTTGATATGGTGAGAAGCATGCTGAAAGAGAAGAAGCTTCCTCATAATTTATGGGGTGAAGCTGTTGCAACGGCATGTTATGTGCTCAACCGATGTCCAACGAAGAAGTTGAAGGAAATAGTTCCTATTCAAAAGTGGACTGGAGATAAGCAAAGTGTTAGTCATTTGAAGGTGTTTGGTTCTGTTTGTTACAAACATGTTCCAGACGCTAGAAGACAGAAGCTGGATGATAGAAGCAAAGTTATGTTATTGGTGGGGTACCACAGTACAGGTGCGTATAAGCTCTATTGTCCAAAGACTAATAGAATTGAATTCAGCAGAGATGTCATTGTGAAGGAATTAGAAACTTGGGATTGGAACAAAACTCAATCCAACTCTGATGTGATATTTCTTGAAGGAGATTCTGAAGGTGATTCAGATTCTGAAGGTGATTCTGGCTCTGAAGGTGATTCAGGTTCTGAAGGTGATTCAGGTTCTGAAGGTGATTCAGACTCTGAAAGTGGTCCTGAAGGAGACTCTGAAAGTCAAGGCTCTGATGTTGAAGCTTCTGAAGATAGTACTTCTCAACCTCCCACCTCTGAAGGAAATCATGTGGAACAAGATCAAAGACCACAGAGAATCAGAAGCATTCCAAGAAGGTTTGCAGGGTTTGATATGCTGCAAGACACTGAAGTAGACTCTGAGGGAGAAGTTATTCAGTGTGCTATGTTAGTAGACTCTGAACCCGTGAGTATAGAAGAGGCTCTTAAGCAACAAGTCTGGTTGCAGGCCATGAATGAAGAACTTGATGCTATCAAGAGAAACAAAACTTGGAAGCTATCAGAACTTCCAAAAGGCAAGAAAGCCATCAGTGTCAGATGGGTTTTCAAGCAGAAGCTAAAGCCAGATGGATCAATTGGCAAATACAAAGCAAGGTTAGTAGCAAGAGGATTCCTGCAGAAACCTGGGCTAGATTATTTTGAAGTGTTTGCACCTGTAGCAAGACATGAAACAATTAGACTGGTAATTGCAATAGCTGCTAATAGGAATTGGCCTCTGATGCATTTAGATGTGAAATCTGCATTTCTGAATGGTCCATTACAAGAGGAGGTATATGTGTCACAACCTCCTGGTTTTGAGAAAAAGAATCAGGAAGGGATGGTGTATAGATTACATAAAGCCTTGTATGGATTGAAACAGGCACCCAGAGCCTGGAATATGAAGATTGATTCTTTCTTCAAGAAGCATGGGTTTCAGAAATGTGAATTGGAGTATGGTGTTTATGTTCAACACACTTCAGAAGGCAATATGATTCTGGTATGTTTATATGTTGATGACATATTGCTGACAGGAAGCTCTGAACAAGAGATAGCTAATTTCAAGAAGGCTCTGATGAATGAATTTGAGATAACAGACCTTGGTAAAATGAGTTACTTTCTAGGGATGGAATTTATGTACTCTGAGAAAGGAATCATTTTACATCAAATGAAGTATGAACTTGAGCTTCTGAAGAGATTTAAGCTGGAAAATTACACCTTCTGATACCAATCAGAAGCTGGACTCAGATTCTGATGGAGAGGATGTGGATGCTACAACCTTCAAACAGTTGGTTGGTTCTCTAAGGTATTTGTGCAATACCAGACCTGATATTTGCTATGCAGTTGGAATGGTTAGCAGATTTATGAGCAAACCAAAATGGTCCCATTACCAAGCTGCTGTCAGGATTCTGAGGTACATCAAGGGAACTCTGAAGCATGGAGTGCTATTCCCTTCTGAAGGAAAGACCGAATCAGAGCTTCTGAGCTACTCAGACTCTGATTGGTGCGGAGACAGGGTTGATAGAAGAAGTACTTCTGGGTACTTGTTTAAATTCCTGGGAGGTCCTATTTCTTGGTGCTCCAAGAAGTAACCTGTTGTGGCTCTATCAACCTGTGAAGCTGAATATATTGCAGGCGCTCTGACTGCATGCCAAGCTGTGTGGATTCTGAACTTGCTACAGGATCTGAAGATTAAGGTAAACAAGCCTCTGAAGCTGATGATTGATAACAAGTCTGCAATCAATCTTGCCAAGAACCCAGTGCTGCATGGGAGAAGCAAGCACATTGAGACCAAGTATCACTTCTTAAGGAATCAGGTTCAGAATGGAGTGTTAGAAGTTGTGCACTGTAGCACTCAGAAGCAGCTGGCAGACATGATGACAAAGGCAATCAAGACTGACCAATTTCTTCGTTTGAGGGATGGAATTGGTGTTGTTAGTTTTGTGTAAATATAAATTAAGGGATGGTGTTAGAAGTAATTTATATTTAAGGGTATTTTAGTATTTTGCTATGTTGTCTTTATGACCTAGTCCTTGTGTATAAATAGGAGTAGTGATATCATCATAAAAGTTAGTGCCTTTTTATTCTTCTTGTAGCCGTCATTTTTCAAGTTCATTAAATACAATTCTCTTTTCATTCATTTATCATCTTTGTGCACCAACAGGCCGGTGGGTGGCGAGTGAGTTGTTCGGTCGAGCTTTTTGGTGAGTGGTGGTGGTGGCGTATGATAACACTGGCGTGGTGGTGGTGGTGGTGATGGACTGGTCTGGTCGCTCGAGCAGAGAGAGAGAGAGACGCAAGGCGCGGTTACCAAAATCTCCCGCAGTTTTAAAAATTCAATTTTGATTTATTTTAATGTTAAATGCGGTTTTAAAAGTCTCTCGCGTGGCTATCAAATTTCAACTTTCATTTTTTAATCTCTAATATTATTTTTTTTAACTTCAGTTCTTTAAATTTTTTTTTAATTTTAATATGTTTTTTATTTTTTAATTAGTACTTTAACTATTTAATTTTTATTAATTTATATATAACTTCAAATTAAAGATTAACTGGATAAATAATTAAATTAATGATAGTTTATGTAATCAAAATAAATCATTTTAAATATGTCAAATGAAATTTTATAAAAAAAAGGCGGACTTAAGTTGGATGAAATATTTTTAAAAACTAAAAGTAAAATCAAATAAATATGTTAGCTCTACTGCCAAAAAATATATATATGTTAGCTCTACTATTTTTGACATCAGCGTTCTACTTAAATTTCATCAATAGAAATAGAACATACTTTTATAAATTATGATGTGACACTTACTTTTACCACCCTATGTGCATACGATTTCTCCAATTTACCATACGTTACTTAAGTAGTAAACGATATAAAAATAAGAAATTTGGCACACCCTACGGTTCTCTGTTTAAGTAGCGGATTCAGTTCTCTACTTAAATAGCAGAAATGTAAAATTTTTCAGGATTTTACATGTAAATAACAATGTTGGCAACTTGACTAGCTAACACCTCATATAGATGGATCAAGTATTCAATTCGTGTATGTTAGTTAATCTCATCCCTCAAGTTCACAGCGATAAGTAGAGTTAAATTGGAGTTTTGTAGTTGCGTAGTTAATGCAGTTCTCTACTTAAGTAAAGAAGAGTCTAAAATCTTAAAAAGTTAAAGATTTTACACATTCGCTACTTAAGTAGAGAACTATAAGGTCTGCCAAATTTCTCATTTTAATAGCGTCCGCTATTTAAGTAGTGGAAAAGTAAAATCAAAAAAAACATAGGATGCAGAAGAAACTAGTAAGGTGGCAAAAATAAATGTTTTATTTGATGCTGCAACTCCAGGCAGAATTCAAATAACAAAAATCGAAAGGTAAAAAACATGACTAAGTAACCATGACTCAAATAATTTAAGTAGTCCCCACCTCCGTGTCATTAAAAAATTTAAGAAAAAAATTATTTCTTCAATTGAAGTAAACTAAAACAATTTCTTCCAAAACAATTTAATACTTAGAATAACAAATTCACAATGAGGCAATGCAGAAAATCTTACGTAAGTACAAATTTTAGGCACACATATATAAATAAAGCTAATGAAAAAAATATTGTCATATCAATTACTATTACTTTAATGTTTTTCTCTTTAAACTTTTTTAACTTTTTGTGAGAATGCATAAGAAATAAATATTTGGGTTTGTGTCCATATTAGAATTTCTCCGAGCAATGACGATGTTAGAACCTATGTTTTTTTAATCTATTAATGTATAATTACACATTAAATTAATTTAGTGGAGCACCATCAATGTAGTGAAATGTCAAGAGAATATGGCAATGATTTAAAAGAAGAAAAAAAAATGAAGAATTTGAGCTTATTTAGATATGTCACTGCCACATAGGCACAATAGAGATCTAAGAATAACTTAAGTTTCCTTTGTTGCACGGTATGTGCACCTTATCTACCTAATCATTGAAATTTCTTCATAAAGAAATGATAAATTAAGGCATGAAAAAGAATAACACTTCACATTAAACCAACAAAAATAGATAGAAAAACTTCACATTATATTTAACATAAATCTCTACATATATAAAAAAAAAAAAAATGACCTTAAAGTTGGCACCACATATTAAAGCTCTCAACGGCAATGTTTCATGTTGACAATAAATGCATGATCAATACCTTCAAAAGAAATAATAGAATGAGATCGTCATATCCTATAAAAATATGATATTGCAAATTAAAATTTTAAGTAAATTATCTTTTCATCCTTCAAAAAAAAAGTAAATTATCTTTTCAACCTCTCAAGAACCAAACATAAATATAAAAAAGGAGAGAAATAATGTATTTTCTATAACCTTGTAGAATTTTTCTCTGATGACGATTGAAATGCAAATGCATAATCAACTAAAAACAAGTTTGCCAATAAAAAATAAGGGTTCAATTGAAGACACAAATGTGTTCTCTACGATTTTAAAAATCTTATAAGTTACATATATCAATCAAGCTCAATAATTGGTGCCTGTAATTAACTCATAAACACATTGTTCATGAGATTAGCACATCATATTAATTTGTAGTGCATTTTTCACCTTTTGCTTTCTATCTTCTTCCAAATTACTTGTCCCACAACATTTCCATTCAACCTTATTCTTTTTGTTTGGTCTATATTCTTCCACCTATTCTCCCTTATATTCTGTGTTCTCTACCATTTCTCTGACATAAACATAGCATTTCGATGCAAAAGGAAAATAGAGTCAAGAAGCAAACAAGTTCATTGTGCAGCACATGATACTGATTATGCATGTCTCCCTTGTTTGGCCTTTAAGATACAAAGCTAGGATGGTCTATAACTTCAACTATAACATCTAAGAGAACTCATTGAAGTTCATATAAAAACTTAAGAGAACTAAGACACAAACATCCATCTCTCATCATTTGAAGCAAATTTGTAGACACTGCAAAGATTCAATAGAACTCAATATATGTACATTGTGATTATTGTGGATGTATCACAAAAAAATAAAATAAAATAAAAAATACACCGATGAATATCAAAGAATTTACTTTTATGTATGGTGACATATATATATATAAGTGCCAAAGTGTGTGAGGGGAAATGATCACTCTCCTTGGTCCTACCAACAAAACATGTCTTATGATGTTGACCATAATAATATGCTTATCAATGTTTTTTTTTGGCATTCTTACACTACAAGAAAACAATGAATTATAGAGGACCAAAAGCCCTCAAGAATGACTAAAATTCGTCTGTAGTCCTCTGATTCATCGGGGAAAGGGTCACAGTAATATAAAATTTGGACATGAGGTTAGGAAAGTTTAGCCAAGAATTATTTCCATCAAGAATCGAACTTGATTTCTCCCAAACGATTAGTTCTTGGGGGAGCTCATTAATCACTTAATTCTAATATGTCTTGGTTTTATCAATGTTATTTTAAAAACTTATGTTATGTATTGTTTAAAGTTAAGAATCCAACGTGTGGAAAATTAATTATTCCTATCACTACATAGTATAATAGATACGCTATCACATAGGAATCAAGCCTGCTGATCTATTTTTGTCTTAGCATAAGCACTTCAAAATGCTTGTAACTTTTGAACAAATTTTAAACATATAAATATTCTAAAACAAAGTGAACACTTTAACCATATAAATAAATAATACTCCCTAGTATTGATCATCAACATGAGAAAATAGAGTAAAATAAGCCACAATAAAACAAAATTGTTAAGAAACAAACAAATAAATTAATAAATTAATAAATTAGTGTTGCAAGTTGAGTGCATACAGAGAGCTTATAAAAAGTATGAACAATTGTGGTCACTCCAAAGTCTTAATATTCCTCAAATAAATGGAACAACTTTAGGGAACTACAAAAGGGTCACTGTTCTAGCTGGGATATAAATCAAAATATACCCTATGTATGGAAAAATACAAAGCCCTTATTTTTTTGAAATGAGTATATTCTCTTATTTTGACATTCTTGAGCCTTTGGAAGTAATTTTAGTAAGAAAAATATGTAACCAACCATGTCTACCCTTGACTGCAACTTAGCTCACTCCAATTATTTGACCAGTCTCCAACATGAGACAAAATTGAAAATAAGTAGTAAATGTAAAAATCTTGATCATATGATACAACTCTAGTTGAGAAAATACAGAATGTACACACTAAAACTACATCTTCTACCGACTAATTTACAGTCATTGGTTTGGAGCGAGAAAGGGTAGTGCACAGGGTAGACAATAATCACTGAAATGAGACTTAACATTGCTGCTTTTTGACAATCTTGACACTGCTATAGAAGCGTTTGAGATCTTTCATAGCTTTTTCCTCGATTTGAATCGAACGAATCGAGGATGGTGTTTCAACTTCGGGCTTGAACCAGCGATTCATTCCAGTTGCTTCGGATGGTGAGCCTTGACCAGTAGCTATAGTGAATCCAGCAGTTCTAGTTTTTGGACTGCTGGATAGGCCTTGTTGTTTCTTGACCTGTTACCAAAAGAACATTTTTAGTTGAACACCTGACACTATTTTTAGAATATATTAAAATAAAAATATAAAAATCTTATCATGTTTAAGTATCTTAACTTATCTTGTAAACTAGTTTTTTATATCTTAGTATCTCTTAATACATGAAACAACCAAGGAAGAATACATTTTTGTTTTTAAAATTTTTGAAAATTGTTATGCCATTTTCAAAATTTCTGAAAATGCTAGATCTGTTTTCAAAAGTTGTAAAAGAAAATGGTGATGAAATATTGAATCTAGATTCTCTTATGTTTATTGGTTGAAGTGAAAATGAAAACAGGAAACATAGAAAGTATATGGACCCTAAATATGCATGGGCCTACAGGCATCAAGAATTAGCACCAACTGATACAAAGCATGTGCATTACAAACACATTAGCATGCTTATGAAGCATGGACACGGATGCCGGACAGACACGACATGACACGGACACTAACATGTTGACACTGATAATAATTTGAAAAAATTGCATAATTCAATGTAATCATAAGTTTTGGTGTCGTTTTAGTGTCCGACATCGACGCGTGTCCGACACCGGGACATGACTAATCCGAGAAGTGTCTGTGTTTCATAGTTAGCATGGGAACTAAACACATGAAAGGTAGTCTTAATTCACAAACCTGTTGCATTTGGATGTCCCTTAAAGACAGTCTAGAGGGTTGAGGAGGGGTTGCTGGAGCAGCCCAAGGAGGGGTATTTTTATCTCCATCAGATGCCTGGGGACTTCGAGTTGACACAACAGGTATCGGGCTAGAATGAAGAAATGAACTCAACTTTATTTTTCCGGCACTGCCAAAATCAGTAAGATCTTCCACCTTGTCTTTAACCCCAGCTGGCTTGTTACCCATTATTTTGCTCTGCTCATCCTGGATTTCACGAAGAGAAGTCGAACCCTTCGAAAACTTGGCTCCGCCCCATGCAGGACCATCATTTTTTGGTGTCGGTGGTGGAGGAGGAGACACCTCTTTGGGGGCTTCATCAAGAGCACCACTTAGAAACATAGAAAGCCCACCCTTCTTATTCTTTTTCTTAGAAACCTTTGGTGACTGACCCTTGCCGTTCAGCAACACCGAAGCATCTTTCTTCTGTACAACAAAAGTTAACTCTTTTTCACCCTGGTCTGCTGTTGAATGTTTACAGATATCCTCTTCCACCTATCAAATAAAGCTAAGGTTTAAACAGCGCAACATATGGAAGGAACTATTCAATTAATTTTTGCTGAAACATAAAAGAAAAGAGAAGTTCTTGAAGATCTGTTCTTCACAATTTCTTCAAACAGTATTTCATTGGCATGTATAACTACTATGTAAAGGAAACTAACCTTTGAATTAGGAGCAGTCATGATGTCAATGTCCAGAAGGTCTTCAGATTCGGGGATCGCTTCACTTTTAGAATAAATTGATTCTGTTTCTGTCTGCTCCGTGCTTGATTTGTTGCTACTCTTTCTCCGTTGTTTTTTTGATGATTTACCTTTCTTGTTACCTTTCCCTTCTGGTAGCATAGAAGATGACTCTCTATTCTGTGAAGTCTCGACAGGAATACCTAGCTCTGCAAGTGAGCTCTCAAGTGCTGATTTAGATTTAAGTTTTGCGATCTGCTGGTCATCGAGAAGATGTCCTTTAGACTGCTTAGTTTCAAGCATCTCAATCTGCTGCAACTTCTTCCTTATAGCACGAACTACTTTGGAGATTTCACTATCAGAATCATCCTTGGGCTGTAGAAAGGAATCTTGTCTTTCCAATTTCAGTGCAGACATTTTTGTTGGTTTGTCGCAAGTCCTTTGATACTCTATCTCATTATCATCCTCTTCACTGTCAATGATGACAGGGAGTGTAGCAGTTGGGGTAGGGAGCCGTCGGTAACTCCAAGGCTCAGATGATCTCTGGTCGAACAATTTCTCAAGGTTCGCCAGAACATCTAATGCTGCACTTGCTACAGCATGTGTTGAAACTGAAAATATATAATCAAGGTTGCGCATAACAATGTCCTGAAACAAGTGAATAATATGAAGCTTTAGTATATATGCAACCCACCTTAGCATGTACAAGTTACAGATCCAGTTAAATATACCAATAAGGATCGCTTAATTTACAGGGACACATACATGATGAAGCATTATGTAAACTGTAATGCTCAAGTGCACTACCCTAAATTTAATGATAAATTTGAATTTATAACAATTAATAAAGTTAAAGATGTTATAAAAAATAAATGACAGCGATATAAAGAACTTTGCTTCACAAAAAGATGTAGCCAGTCTTATTTAAAACAAAGCTTGACAACAAATAACAATTAGTATGTTCAATTTATGTTTTTTGTTTTGTGCATTGATGTTCAATTTATGTTTATATCATTGTTAGAATATTCATTTTAGAGGTTTCGTAAATGTGTTTTATGGCGGTAACTTTTGAAGTCATCAATTTATAATCAAGGAAGAGATGAATCCTTTAACATTATAAAAAATTAATAATCAAATTGGCGTTGTGCTACATTTTTCAAATGCAGGCTTGTCAAATTTATATCTTTATGAGGACACGTGTCTGCATGTCTTTGATAGTCTTGACCTGTGTGTACTTGGGAAGGAACATATTTCAAAACTAGAGATGTAATAAAATATTATACTAAGTCTTTGCAGATGCTTTGTATGGCGGTCAAGATTAGTTATCCGTACCTCGCAATATTTCTTCAAATCGTCTGCTCCAAGAGAATCAGCAATCTCAAGCAATTGTATGGCATTCCGTGGCTCCAGTAGAGACTCTGCTGCTACTTTTTCACAAAGACTTTTTAAGCTAGGAGTAGATCTCTGTCTAAGATTATCATTTTGAACCGTATATGTTGTATTATGGGAATCACTATCCTCAAATAAAATGTCTTCATTTAACTCTTCCATGCTATTTCTGCTATTCAATTTGAGCTTCTGAGAATTATCAATCGTGTTGATAGGATAGACAGGATGATAAAGGGAAGCCACGATTAATAAATGTGTTTCGCCAACTGAAACTGAAGTAGCCTTCTTTACACCGTGCATCCGAGTTGCGAAAAGTGGCTTATCCTTACCTTTCTTCCCATCCCACATGTAAACATCGCCTGTAGCTGTAACTGCTGAAGTCCAGTACTTTCCGGCAGATATGCTCACCATATTTCTTCCGCACATAGTATATAACTGTACAATTTATTTTTTATCAAAAGAATACCAATGGAAAGCAGAGAAATGTTTCAAATCAACATGTTTGTCCAAGGAAACTTGCAACATAAGTGAAGTGAAGAATTCAGGGAATAAGAACCTGTTGACATCTAAGATCAGGATCCGATGAGACCCAATAAAATAATGCACCATCTTCTGTAAGAGCCGTGCTGTGTACCATTCCAGCAGCTATAGAAACTACATGAAGTCGTTCCTTGCGATGAAACTTTAAAGGAGTGCTTCCACTTTTCTTTAAGTTCCTAGTAATCACTACACGTTTTGGAGTAACAAGTCGATGACCCCAGGTAAATACCTGCAAAACAAGGAAAATCAGAATATAATGATGAAAACTAAAAACTACTATAAAAAAATAAAATAAAAAATCTACTGACAAGTGACAAACAACAACTACATATATTTGATATAACATAAAATCATGATAAAATATTTGTTACATATCCATGTACCTGAAAAAAAATTAAGTAGATGAACTTGGAACATAATTTTGGGAAAGAACAATATGTATCAATGCCCAAAAAATTAGGCCTTAATCCTCTGTAAAATGTTTGCATTCCAAATTTGTGGTGAAGGAGCAGTAGAAAAAGTTAATTAAAAGCAACTATAGTTTCTTACAATTAGAAGAAATTGAACTTATAACAAAAAGACCATAATCGGCAAACAGTTACCTCTCCGTCAGATCCTAATACGATTGTGTGATATTTGGCAGCAGAAACTTTGGTTAAGGTCTTTCCCTTCAAGGATTCAACCACGTGTGGGGTGTAGTTAGAGGCCGAGTTAGAGGTACCATAACCAAGTTGACCCTCTCTATTGCAACCCCAAGTAAAAACTTCGCCTAAATCAGAAACTGCTGCTGTGTGTTTATTTGCTGCAGCAATGGCAACAATTCTTGACCTCAAAGAAGATACTCTACGAGGTGTGGGTTGTGTATCAACAGAAGTGTACCCTAGCTGCCCCTCTACATAACAAGAAAGAAGAAAAGGTTGATGCGTATGATGTCTCATTCACAATTTTCATACAATAACGCATAACCAATATAGCTTAATTTGAATAAAAGGCAGGGCAGGGATATAGGGAAAAAGATCACTCGGTTGCATCCAGTAAAGTAATTTACAGTTGCACTCTTCAATACAAGACTCATAATGAACATAAGTAATATCGCCAAATTTTACCTCTATTGGATCCCCAAGTGAACACTTCCCCGCCCTGAGTAGCAATAACAGTATGATGCTTAGCTGCAGCAATTGCCATCACTCTGCGAGAACCCAGACCAGTAGTCACCTGGCGGGGAGTGATGACGGCAGCTTGACCACTGCAATGTATAACAATATAAACAACTATCAGTTCATGATAATGTCTAAAACAATAGCAAGCAGACTCCAAATTCTCAAAAAACTCAATCTTAATTATCAATACATGGTAACACAATACTCTAACAAAAAACATGTTTGCTTAATACAGAAACAGACCATGTACCTGTGTATGTCAAAATCAGGATGCCCAAGACGGCCGCCTCTTCCAAATCCCCAAGTATACACTTCTCCACGATCAGTAAGTGCAACACTGTGGAATTTTGCCGCAGAAATCAGCTTAATGATCGAGCCATTAAGTGAATCAACTTTGCATGGTAGCTTTTGAATATGCGCATTTCCAGTTCCAAGCTGATAATTTGCACCACTTCCCCAACTAAATACCTCAGTAGCAACTAAGATAAACCAAAGTCAGATTGTCGTCCTATTGGCAACAACAATGCAAATCATAACAAACTTGTCAAAGAACAGAAATTTATACCTGAACCATGTTCATTTCCAACAACCTGAAACACGTTTCCAGATAAGAGATCTATAGGAATTCGAGATTTCGAGTCCTCCAATGTAATCGAGGCACCATGCTGAAGAAGGATGCTTGCAACAGCAAGATGACCAAAATGCAGAGCCCTATGAAGGCTACTCCATCCTGATTCTCCATCCTGAAAATAAAACAAGTTTCACCGTTAATTAATAGGACTAAAATGGCTAAAGCAATAGCTAGTTTATCCTAAAGTATTGCTTCCCTTCAAGAATAAAATGAAACCATGAATTTTATGGTATAAGGATACGGGAAATTCAACTGAGATGGTTTAGCCTAGTAGTATGACATAAATATTTAGACTATCGCAGACAATGATTAGATGATCAAACAATACCAAAAAAGTACTAAGCCAAATGAACAAAGACAATACGACATTGTTGCAAAAATGAATACCACTATTCGTTTGGCTCAATGTTCAGAAAATAATTAAGGAGGTGGATCCAGATTAATATCAATTTTGGATTGCAAGTGGATCCTCCAAAATTGATATTAAAGGTCAGTTTAACATAGTTTTATCAAGTATTTAACATATCAAGGTTTAAATCCAAGTGACGACATTTGGAGATCATCACAGATTTTGCGAATGTTAATGTTGTCGTCTTATAACATTGACCAATAATAAATAATTTCCATAAAAACCAAGAAATCTTATATAAGGACATTCCATTTCCTTGGAAGTTAGCAGTTGATAGTTTTTGACACCAAATTCATTTTTCAGCTCATAAATTTCAGAGGGGTATAAATCAATGAAATACAAGTTTAATGTTAGAAAACTGAAAACATTAACCCATTAACTTTCCCTCTTGTGTAGTTTTAAAATTCAGTCAAATTTACTCACAAATATTTCAATCATTTTCTGAACTAATCTAAGGTTAGATCAAGGCAAAGTAGTTAAACAACCATTCACTGCATAATGTACAAAGAGTTTTTTTTTTTTTTGTTTTTTTGGTCAAGCAAAGAGCTATTATTATTAAAATGTCGAATGATGGTTACAAGTTATAACAAAAACAATTATCCCTTATGATTTTGATTCTTGAGAACTAAATATGAAGAAACAATCAAAACACCAGTGTTTCTTAATTTTTAGAAAAAGACAAGCACATATCTGCAAAACTAAAAAAATCAGAAAAGAGAGAGTTGTCATACTCTAGCATCAGGATCTGCACCAGCGGCAAGAAGCCTCCTTACAATGGGAATGTGGTTTCTCCAAGCTGCAACATGAAGAGGAGTAAGCCCGAAGGTATTCCTCACATTGATATTTCCCCCACTCTTTTTAAGTGATGTTAATGCTGACTCTACATCATTCAGAGATCCTTCTCGCACAACAAGCCACAAATCTTTTTGGGATCCAGGACTAACTTTGCGACCTGTTGTCGGAGAATTCTGCTTCTGTGCATGTGGACAAATAGCTACTTCCATTATTACAAAATGTACACGCCAAGTTTATGTTTATTACCTTTCACAATGGCTCGGCTGGTATATTATATTAACCTGTTATTGGTAATTTCAAGAACCAGATTCTCTAAAGCTAATTCACTCTCCAGAATACACTTGAACACCTAAAGAAAATAAATAACTCTGGACATTGTGTCATTCAGTACCCACTAATCCATGCTAATGTGATATACAGCAATCAAAACATCAACTAGAGATATCCGGTTCAAAGTGGAAGTCATCGTCTGCTAATATACCATCAACACCATCACCACATCTTGATTAAAATATCATTTAGGGAAAACCATTGACAATTCCCAGCACCGTTCACAGACTGCAGAGAACTCTGCTACAAACAAAGCAAATCAACAGTTGGTAAGACAAATCTTGTTTCAAAATAATAATTTTTAGGAAGGAAGTCACACAAAATGCACAGGAAATTGATGTCCCTAATCATATAATCTCCCTCTTTTGGGGCATATAAGCTGTTAAGAACCAACAAACTCATGTCAAACAAGTCTTGAAATTGAAGTCAATAGAGGTATCTCGTGAAGGGTGCAAGTCAAAATGTATATAACTATAATCAAAATTATAACTTCAAAAACAAGATCACAGTTGATACTTATGAATATTGAAATGAGTGAGACAGCTAATTCTTCTGTTTGGTAAAATTACAAGATCCATAGGTTCAGCAGTTCACAACACTAACAACCATCATAAAGATTATCAGAATTGAAATAAAAACTAGACATTGATGCAATGCAAGCCATTTTTGGGTTAAAAGGAAGGATGGGAGATACAATTTGAAAGGAAAATAACAAGTTAACAACCAAACACGAAATTTCAACCGCGAAACTTCCTATTTGATCCAAGCATTCAAAAACTAATTCATTACCTCTACACAAATACTATTTTTAAGCTCAATAATAACTCAAGCAATTAAATCAGACATGACAACAACCTCAAAATAACATAGTTCAAAACAAAACATAAATTATGTCACAGTTCCACAGGATCAAATACTAAAAAAACAAACTTGACATAAAAACAAGAACTCCCTCTAATGCACAACGCATCATATCTCAAAAATCATAAAGATCACCGCCATACCAAGTGTGCAAAAACACAATCTTAAACAACAAACAATAACAACAACAATGTAACACCGATTCACATGAAGCATTGTTTTGGATCAACCAACAACATACCCAGATAATTATTTTCCACAAAAATGAAAAAGAAAACAAATTTAAGAGACCCATTTGATTAAAATTGAAAACAAAATCAACAGTGTATGAAAAGAATGCGTGTAACTCACCTTGAGAAAAAAAAAAACCCAAAACTCGTCCAAAGAATATTATGAACTTTTTTGTAGTTAAGATGAGAAGAGTTATAGATGGAGAATTTTGTGACCAAAGAGCATCGATTATCGAAACGCAGAATATACCCTCTTACCACAAATTGAAGGGAATAATAAAAATTAAATTTTTAGCATTTTTCTTAGGTGAAAATTAATTAAAAAATGGAGGGATATGTGAAGGAAAAAGTGAGTCACGAAAGGGGTAATTTGGGAATTTGGAAATGTTTTTGTTGGACTAAAACGACCCTGACTTTGCGAACAACGTTAGGTCCAACGACGAGGTCTGAGTTGTCTCTAGGATTTTTCAACGCCAAACAAATGTGTGTTATCCTCCACGTATTCCAAAAAATATGTTTTTCATTGACACGCGGCTATATGATTACCTGACACGTGTCTATAATGACGACATAACATGATATTATGACGACTATGACCCAAAATATAAAACAAAGATTACTTGATTAAAAAGAAAACGTACTAATCTTTATATTTCCTGGGTTGATAACTATAAGATTTTTTTTACTAAGATAAAAATATTCATTAGTTTAAATTGATCTGTCAAAAAAAATTACTACCTCCGTTCAATTTTATTAGAGTTATTTTGACAAAATGACACTATTCACTTATCTTTCTTTGACGATTTTTCTTTAATAATATATAGATATAAATATAAGCATATAAGATTTTGTTTGAATTGTTTTGATGAATATTTTCTAAATATCAAGTTTTTATAATTTTTACTAATAGAGAATTAAAGATATTAGTGGTCAAAATTGTGCATTGGCATACGTACAGTAGTCAAACTAATTCTTATATTTTGAGACAGAGGCAGTAGTTTAAATTGACAGAGTATATCAGGTTTAAGTACAAATTTAACATAACAAAATATAAAAATTATGAATTTGTAAACACACTTATCTTATATCATCTACTCCCTCCTTTTCTTTTTATAAGAAACAGTTTGAAAAAATTACACATACCAAGGAAATACATTGTAAATAGTTCTTTTTATTTAATACTCTTATAAATTTAAACTTATTTCATCTATACCCCTATTTAATTACTCTAAATTCAATTAACTTACTTATTTTTAATATTCTCTTTCATAATAAATAATGGCATAAGTGAAATTCAACATTTAAAATATTTGAAAATTAGTCAAAATTTCTTATAAAAAGAAAGAAAAAAATTGCACTTTTGTTTCTTATAAAAAGGAACGGAGAGAGTATATTTATATATTATTTTGGGACTTTTTTTCAAGGTTTAATGTATGAGTACTCTTCTAACATTGTTTTTAACATTAAATAATCAAAACTAAATTAATAAAAAAAATCAAATGAATAAGAGAATCAAATCTAAACTATCTATACTATTATAAAATGAGAAGGAATTTTGGTGTGTTTGATAACACAACACAAATAAGCTAGCTTCTAGCTTATTATATTATTTTATAAGTTTGTTTCATAAAATTAGAGATTTTGGTAACAAGCTTTTTTTATTAGTTTATACATTTTTTTCATATGCCATTTTAAGTAGTGTTTGACCTTATAGCTTATATTTTTTACCTTTCATTTCAATTTTAACCTTACTATTTTAATTTTATTATTTCTTTATTTTTTTTAAACTACCCGCTCACAAAAATAACTATCTACTTATATAAAATAACCATGCACTTTTTTTCATTTTGTATTTACAACAGTTAAATTTACCAAACATTTTAATTTTATTAAATTAATTTTTCATTTATCAGCTAAAAGCTAGCTTATAACTTAAAATTTACCAAACTTCTAAGTCTTTTCTTACTCGTGGCATTTTTATAGCATTCCTTGCTTATTATGATATATGTTATCCTGTAATTTCAACCACATAAATATTTAATGTGAAATGATGAGTTAGCACTGCATTTAATATTATTTGAAATATTCACTTTGGTCATATGTAAAATACATCTCTAAATGGAAAGTATTCACAAAATTAAAGTTGAGAAAGCAAGAGAGAAGATTAAGATTGATCTTATTATCAGTTGCCATGTTTTCTCTTTGTATTTACATGAGTTTCAATAAGACCAGCATGTGTGGACTTACAATATTTCACGAAGCGTTTTATGAAAGCGCTAGTGTTCGACAAATTCGTACGTTAAAGATCAAATTAAGAATAAAAAAAAACGACACGCGTCGAAGGCTTAGTATAGGCAGTTATTAGCAGTTAGCTTGTAACTTAAGCTATATATACTAAGTCTTTGTATGAAAAACGGGTCACAATTCACGTATGGACCGACTTTGCTCTAATACTAAAATGTAACGCTCCTAATCGATTCGCATGCAATAATTAATTTAAATCATTCAACATACAAATCATCATGGCATTACTTAACACAAAATAACTAATAGCATGCATTTAATTCACTTAAGCCAACGGAAGCATCAAAACTACTATACTAATAAGTTATAGCAATTAAATCCAAGCATGCAAGTCATAAATCATATTACAACTCCAACTAGGTACTTCCACAATGAAGACCCATCAAATAATCCAAGATAATCCAACAAGTAATAAAAGATAAGATTATATAAGTAGCAAGGTCATACATAAAATCTCAAACAAGCGAAGAACCGAATACTAGTCTAAGCAAGGTTACAAGTATCAAAGCAATCCTAGACATCTAAGCTTCTAGAATCCTCCTACTCTTCATCTTACCAAGCTATGCTAGTTCACCCGAGCTAAACTCCAAAGCCACAGAAATCACCCCTCAAGTGAAGAATCTGGACCCAAACCATACACATACACAAAAATAGAGAGTTAGTTGCAATTCAAGTCTATAATAATAAGCATAGTATACACTTATATTATATAAACAAACATAATAAATTAAATCATGCATATACCACATTGTATTAGCAATCTTCAACAACATAGCAATATCACACTTATTAATAAGAATTAGATCATCTAATCAAATCCACACAATCCAAACATCCATAAGTTCATAATGGAATGCAATCACAATTACCAATTATCAATTATCAATTACCAATTAGGTCACATAATACCCTAATGCAAACTAGTGCAAATACACAATGTATGTCACCCTAGACATATCTAATGCATGTGGTACCATCGTCTTTATTAGAGTATCTCACCTCTAATATCCGTCTTTATCAAATATTATCATTTGATTTCCTCTTTATTAGAATCCACATGATCCTAATATCCGACTCAAAAGGTGAATGCATGAATGTACACACACCAAATAGTGATGATAATACTATACTCTACTCATGAATAATAGGCCACTCATCCCTATTACTCATTCTTTAAGTTATTATTAACTTATCTCAACACATCATCATATCATCATTAAGGTATACATTCAAGCATTACATAATAACACATGTTATCTTAGCTAATCATAGCTCAATCTCAATCAAATACTCATACAAGCATATTATCATCATACCAACTCAAGGTTCAATCAATCCATACATATAACATATTATAGGACCAAATCTAAACATGTTATAAGCTCACTCTCATCATACAACATGAAGAAATTTCTCAAAATCAGGTCATGGTCGCTGAGCGACTACCAGCGATGGAACAAGCGAGCAGAGGCAGACAAGTCATCGCTCAGAGCGAAGCCTGGCGACATCTGGTCGCTGGCGGTCGCTACTGGTCGCTGGGCGACCACATGAATTTCTGGGTTCGCGAAGAACACACGAATCCTCGCTTGGAGCGACGGATTGGTGGCTTAGCGAGCAAACCCAGATTTTCATGCTCTGCTCACGGGTTCACATAGAAATCACATAAAAATCACGAATTTCATGTCATAAATCCTTAAGGCTATCACATTTAAGCATACACATCATATATAGACCTAGAAGTACAAGTTCTAACATCATCAAACATCATTTCAAGTAGAAAGTAGAGATTTTTCCTCATTTTGCTTAAAACTCATTTTCAAATATCAATAACCACAAATCTCATATAGCACACGAATTTGATGATAGAATTGGTAAATAGAATCATGTAATAACATGTTAACATCACACAACAACACAGAAATCATTAAATCACATTCCCTTGATTCCATAACCCACCAAAAGAGATGAGAGGGTTTGGGTATGGAGAATAGGCATCTCCCCCCTCTTTGATCACCTCACATGAATTGTAAACTACTCTCTAACCTTAGAATTGATGAAATTCTGATTCTTCTCCTTCTCTTGAGCTTTCTCTATTCTTCCCCTCTACTTCCTTCTCTTCAACTTTCTCTTTCTACCTCTTTCTATTCTTTTTCAAAGTTATGAGTATTATCTCTCTATTCTCATAACTCTAACCTAATCCTAGCTTAACCAAAGACAATAATGTCCCTCTCACTAACTTAGGCTCATTAACACTCAAGCCCAACTCTTATTATCATAACTCTAATAAAACTTATCCTACTCAAAACACTACTCTTTCCCAAAATAGCCACAATTCTTAATTAATTACTAACTCACTATAAAATACTATAAAAAGGCTAATCAACTCTAATTAAAAATAAAATAAATAAATAAGGGTGTTACAACTCTACCCTCCTTAAAGAATTTTCATCCTCGAAAATTTACCTGAGAATAACTCCGGATAAGAACTCCTCATCTTGCTCTCTAGCTCCCAAGTAGCATTCTCTCCCGCGGGTCCTCCCCAAATGACCTTAACGGACGCTATTTCCTTGTTTCTCAACTTCTTCACTTCTTTACCTTCAATCCTCAAAGGTTTAGTTTCAATTGTCAAGTTATCTCTTACTTGCACATCATCCGATACAATCACATGTGATGGATCCGATACATATTTCCTTAGTTGTGACACATGAAACACATCATGAAGATTAGACAGCGATGGTGGTAACGCAATCTTATAAGCCACTTTTCCTACCCTCTTCAAGATTTGATAAGGCCCAATAAACTTCGATGTCAACTTCTTAGACTTCAAGGCACGACCAACACCGGTGGTTGAATTAACCCTCAAAAATACATGATCTCCCTCTTGGAATTCTACATCCTTCCTCTTCTTGTCATGATAACTCTTTTGTCTACTTTGAGTCGCTTTCATTTTCTCTTGAATCATCTTAATCTTTTCCGTAGTTTGTTGAACTAATTCCGGTCCCAACACAACACTTTCTCCATCTTTATACCAACATAAAGGAGTACGACATCTCCTACCATACAAAGCTTCAAAAGGTGTCATCCCAATACTCGCATGATAGCTATTGTTGTAGGTGAATTCTATCAAAGGTAGATATCTATCCCAACTCCCTCCATCTTCCAAGACACAAGCTCTCAACAAACCCTCAAGTGATTGAATAGTCCTTTCCGATTGTCCATCCGTTTGAGGATGATAAGCCGAACTCATTCTTAACTTAGTTCCCAGAGCCTCTTGCAAACTTTCCCAAAATCTCGAAGTGAATCTTGGATCTCGATCCGACACAATACTAGATGGAATACCATGCAATCTCACAATTTGCTCAACATAAATCTCCACCAACCTTGATATTAAAGTTCCGGTCTTAAAAGCAATGAAATGCGCCGACTTCGTCAACCTATCAACAACTACCCAAATCGAATCATTCCCTTTTGTAGTCCTCGGTAAACCACTTACAAAATCCATAGAAATGCTATCCCACTTCCATTCTGGAATAAACATGGGTTGTAATAATCCAGACAGTCTTTGATGTTCAACCTTGGACTTTTGACAAGTTAAACAAGCATAAACAAACTCGGCAACTTCCTTTTTCATACTTGGCCACCAAAACAACTTCTTAAGATCTTGGTACATCTTGGTAGCTCCCGGATGAATACTCAAACCACTTCTATATCCTTCCTCTAGAATCTTTCTCTTTAACTCGGGTATGTTAGGAATACAAACTCTTTCTCGAAATCTTATAATTCCTTTTTCATCAATCTTGAAATCGGTCTCTTTCCCTTGATCAATCAATGCTAAACGATTCACCAAGTCTAAATCTTCCTTTTGACCATTCTTTACCTCATCAAGAAAATCATTCGTAAGCTTCAACATTCCCAACTTCACACTATGCGATGTAGTTTCACAAACCAAACTAAGATCTCTAAATTCTTCGATCAAATCCAACTCTCTTGCCATAAGTGAAGACATATGTATCGACTTCCTACTCAAAGCATCGGCTACAACATTGGCCTTCTCAGGATGGTAACTCAACTCGAAATCATAGTCCTTCAAAAATTCCAACCAACGTCTTTGCCTCATATTCAACTCCTTTTGATCAAACAAATACTTCAAACTCTTATGATCACTAAAGACTTCGAATCTAGAACCAAATAGATAATGTCTCCATATCTTCAAAGTAAACACAATGGCCGCCAACTCAAGATCATGTGTTGGATAGTTCTTCTCATGCACTTTCAATTGTCTAGAAGCATAAGCAACCACTTGTCCATTTTGCATAAGAACACCACCCAATCCCATCAAAGATGCATCACAATACACAACAAACGGCTCATTCGGTTTCGGTAGAATCAAAATCGGTGCCGACGTCAACCGCTTCTTCAACTCTTGGAAACTTTTCTCACACAAACTATCCCAAACAAAGGGTTGATCTTTCCTAGTCAATCGGGTCAACGGTAAAGCCAACTTTGAAAAGCCTTCAATAAACCTCCGATAGTAACCGGCCAATCCAAGAAAACTTCTAATCTCAAACACTGATTCTGGAGTTCCCCACTTCGTTACCGCATCAACTTTAGAAGGATCCACCGCAATACCTCCACTAGATATCACATGGCCTAGAAAACTCACTTCCTTCAACCAAAACTCGCACTTAGACAACTTCGCATAAAACTTCTTCTCTTGTAAGGTCCTCAACACTATCCTCAGATGTTCCGCATGTTCCTCCTCGGTCTTAGAGTACACTAGAATGTCATCAATGAAAACTACTACGAACTTATCCAAATACGAATGGAAAATCCGATTCATGTACTCCATAAACACTCCCGGTGCATTAGTTACTCCAAAAGGCATGACCGAATACTCGTAGTGACCATATCTTGTCCTAAAAGCAGTCTTAGGAACATCTTCCGCCTTAACTCGAATTTGGTGATATCCGGACCTCAAATCAATCTTGCTAAACACACAAGCACCCACCAACTGATCCATTAAATCATCAATCCTTGGCAACAGATACTTGTTCTTGATCGTCACTTGATTCAAACGACGATAATCAATACACAACCTCATACTTCCATCCTTCTTCTTCACCAAAAGCACAGGTGCTCCCCACGGCGATACACTCGGACGAATAAACTTTTTCTCTAGTAACTCTTCTAGTTGCTTCTTTAATTCACTTAACTCAGTTGCTGACATCCTATAAGGTGCCATAGATATAGGGCTTGTACCAGGTACCAAATCAATAGTAAACTCCACTTCTCTTTCTGGAGGCATATCTGACACATCCTCCGGAAACACATCGGGAAATTCTTGCACAACCGGTAGTTCCTTAATTCCAACCTCATTCTTAATGTTCAAAGATGCAAACATCGCAAACAATTCACCATGCTCCAATAAGGAGTCCCTTACTTCTTTCCCACTCATCAACTTAGACTCCTCTTCCAACTTCGGAAATGTGACCACTTTCTCACAACAGTTAATATGAACTCGATTAAAGATTAACCAGTTCATACCAAAAATCACATCTATACCGCTAAGTGGAATACATACTAAATCCATATCAAAAGATTTGCCAAACACAATCACAGGGCATTTACGACAAACAAGTTGAGTGGTGACAGAACCACTAGCAGGGGTTTCTATTTCCATACAACCAAGCATTTCAGACACAGGAATATTAAGACGCTTCATGCATTCAAAAGATATAAAAGAATGTGTTGCCCCAGTATCAACAATCGCAATTAAAGGAGTGTCATAGATGAAACACGTACCTCTAATGAGATTGTCCACTTGTTCCGCTCCATCTCCACTTAAAGCAAACACCTTTCCAGTCGTTTTCTTTGGCTTCTTACATTCCGGACTCTTGTGACCTTCTTCACCACAATTGAAACAAGTAACCTTCTTCTTACATGTATCGGCTTTGTGCCCAAACTCTCCACTCTTGAAACACTTCTCTCCCTTTGGGCATTCATGAGAATGATGACCCAAAACACCACACTTGTAGCACTTGTCATTAGCACCTCTTCCTTTTCCTCCACTACCCCCAAACTTGCCCTTACTCTTCTTATCATAAGGCTTACCACGATCTTGGTTCTTCCCTTTTCTATCATGCACTTCCTTGTAGTAGCTTGCCTTAGCTTTCCCATCCAAGTCACAAATGTTGCTTTTATTGACCAAGTTAGCAAAGTTCCTTATCTCCAAAATGCCAACCAATTGCTTAAGATCGGGACGCAAACCACTTTCAAACTTCACACACTTGTCTTCTTCCGCCTCCACGGTATTGTAATGTGGACTATACCGACACAAATCTTCAAACTTTGCCGCATACTCCGCAACCGACAAGTTCCATTGCTTCAATTCCATGAACTCAACCACTTTCCGATTCCTCACATCGGCCGGGAAGTACTTAACTAAGAACTCCCTCTTAAAGATATCCCAAGTGATCACGGCTCCATCATGACCAAGTCTTTGGGAAGCATTCTTCCACCAATAGTTAGCATCATCTTGAAGCATGTAGGTTCTCAAAGTCACCTTTTGAACTTCCGAGCACCTCATGGCTCCAAAGATCTTCTCCATGCCTTCAAGCCACTTTTGAGCTCCCTCGGGGTTGTAACCACCTTTGAACGCTTGTGGATTGTTCTTCAAGAACCTCTCCAACCTCAATTCATCCTCATTACCCCTTAGGTTCTCTTGTGCTAACCTCTCGGCCGTTCTTGCCGCCGTCTCTTGTGCCATAACATTTGCCATGTATGTCACCGCATCCGCCATTGCTCTATTAGCCGCCATCACCTAAGCAACCAACCAAAAGAAATCCAACCTTACATTAGACTAAGGATACTAAAAGTGTTCTACTACACTCATGTACCTATGGGTATACTAACCTACTTGATCCGATATGGACCGACCTTGCTCTGATACCAAAATGTAACGCTCCTAATCGATTCGCATGCAATAATTAATTTAAATCATTCAACATACAAATCATCATGGCATTACTTAACACAAAATAACTAATAGCATGCATTTAATTCACTTAAGCCAACGGAAGCATCAAAACTACTATACTAATAAGTTATAGCAATTAAATCCAAGCATGCAAGTCATAAATCATATTATAACTCCAACTAGGTACTTCCACAATGAAGACCCATCAAATAATCCAAGATAATCCAACAAGTAATAAAAGATAAGATTATATAAGTAGCAAGGTCATACATAAAATCTCAAACAAGCGAAGAACCGAATACTAGTCTAAGCAAGGTTACAAGTATCAGAGCAATCCTAGACATCTAAGCTTCTAGAATCCTCCTACTCTTCATCTTACCAAGCTATGCTAGTTCACCCGAGCTAAACTCCAAAGCCACAGAAATCACCCCTCAAGTGAAGAATCTGGACCCAAACCATACACATACACAAAAATAGAGAGTTAGTTGCAATTCAAGTCTATAATAATAAGCATAGTATACACTTATATTATATAAACAAAACATAATAAATTAAATCATGCATATACCACATTGTATTAGCAATCTTCAACAACATAGCAATATCACACTTATTAATAAGAATTAGATCATCTAATCAAATCCACACAATCCAAACATCCATAAGTTCATAATGGAATGCAATCACAATTACCAATTATCAATTATCAATTACCAATTAGGTCACATAATACCCTAATGCAAACTAGTGCAAATACACAATGTATGTCACCCTAGACATATCTAATGCATGTGGTACCATCGTCTTTATTAGAGTATCTCACCTCTAATATCCGTCTTTATCAAATATTATCATTTGATATCCTCTTTATTAGAATCCACATGATCCTAATATCTGACTCAAAAGATGAATGCATGAATGTACACACACCAAATAGTGATGATAATACTATACTCTACTCATGAATAATAGGCCACTCATCCCTATTACTCCTTCTTTAAGTTATTATTAACTTATCTCAACACATCATCATATCATCATTAAGGTATACATTCAAGCATTACATAATAACACATGTTATCTTAGCTAATCATAGCTCAATCTCAATCAAATACTCATACAAGCATATTATCATCATACCAACTCAAGGTTCAATCAATCCATACATATAACATATTATACGACCAAATCTAAACATGTTATAAGCTCACTCTCATCATACAACATGAAGAAATTTCTCAAAATCAGGTCATGGTCGCTGAGCGACTACCAGCGATGGAACAAGCGAGCAGAGGCAGACAAGTCATCGCTCAGAGCGAAGCCTGGCGACATCTGGTCGCTGGCGGTCGCTACTGGTCGCTGGGCGACCACATGAATTTCTGGGTTCGCGAAGAACACACGAATCCTCGCTTGGAGCGACGGATTGGTGGCTTAGCGAGCAAACCCAGATTTTCATGCTCTGCTCACGGGTTCACATAAAAATCACGAATTTCATGTCATAAATCCTTAAGGCTATCACATTTAAGCATACACATCATATATAGACCTAGAAGTACAAGTTCTAACATCATCAAACATCATTTCAAGTAGAAAGTAGAGATTTTTCCTCATTTTGCTTAAAACCCATTTTCAAATATCAATAACCACAAATCTCATATAGCACACGAATTTGATGATAGAATTGGTAAATAGAATCATGTAATAACATGTTAACATCACACAACAACACAGAAATCATTAAATCACATTCCCTTGATTCCATAACCCACCAAAAGAGATGAGAGGGTTTGGGTATGGAGAATAGGCATCTCCCCTCTCTTTGATCACCTCACATGAATTGTAAACTACTCTCTAACCTTAGAATTGATGAAATTCTGATTCTTCTCCTTCTCTTGAGCTTTCTCTATTCTTCCCCTCTACTTCCTTCTCTTCAACTTTCTCTTTCTACCTCTTTCTATTCTTTTTCAAAGTTATGAGTATTATCTCTCTATTCTCATAACTCTAACCTAATCCTAGCTTAACCAAAGACAATAATGTCCCTCTCACTAACTTAGGCCCATTAACACTCAAGCCCAACTCTTATTATCATAACTCTAATAAAACTTATCCTACTCAAAACACTACTCTTTCCCAAAATAGGCACAATTCTTAATTAATTACTAACTCACTTTAAAATACTATAAAAAGGCTAATCAACTCTAATTAAAAATAAAATAAATAAATACGGGTGTTACAGAAACTAATGTTTGTTTACCAAAAATCAGTATAAACAATATCGCTAACCTCATTCCACCGTCGCGCACAGTGAATAGAAAAACACAAGATCTTTCAACTTGATTTTCTTCAAAAATACTACTCTTCTAAACTAAAATCATCAAGATCTTCAACTTCGGTTTTCTTCAAAAATACTACTTTTCTAAACAAAAATTAATAAAATCTTTTAACTTTGATTTTCTTCAAAAATACTTCTCTTGTAAACAAAAATCAACAAGATCTTTCAACTTCGATTTTCTTCAAAAATACTACCTTTCTAAACAAAAATTAATAAAATCTTTCAATTTCGATTTTCTTCAAAAATACTACCCTTCTATATATAGTCATGGTATCATTCCTGCAAATTCACACAACAAAATACGATGTACTTTCTTCCATTCAAATCGCTACTAAATGGAGGGAGGAGAAGGTTCCATTACGTCAAAGATGGTTTCTCACCAAAAAAAGAGCAGCTTTTGCAAGGAGTACCATTTGTGAATTTACTAGACCGGTATATGTTTGTTCTCTTAAAATATGATTTTTGTTTTTTGTATATTAATGATTTTTTTTTTTATATTGTTGTGTTTAATTTGTTTGTTACATCAATCTAGGTAAAAAAAATTATAAATATTTAATGAATTTGTAGGCCACCAAAAGTGAAGAAGGATTTTGATGATTGGGATCCTGATTCTGAAGAAAATGTTTTTGAAGAGAAGATAATTAATATGTAACATATAACTAACATTTATATGTATTTCACAAAATATTCGTCTATAGTTTTAAAATTTTGTCAATTTGAATAGGACCAATCACAAGAAAAAATGGCTAGAGTGTTAAAAGTCCATCGACGACTTTAAACAAAATATGATAAGTTTAAACACAACAATATACCAAAAAAAAAAAATCACTAATATACAAAAAACAAAAACCACATTTTAAGAGAACAAACATATACCTGTCTAATAAATTCACAAATGGTACTCCTTGCAAAAGCTGCTCTTTTTTTTTTTTTGGTGAGAAACCATCTTTGACGTAAAGGAATCTTCTCCTTCCTCCATTTGGTGGCAATTTGAATGGTAGAAAATACACCGTACTTTGTTGTGTGAATTTGCAGGAATGATACCATGACTATATATAGAAGGGTAGTATTTTTGAAGAAAATCGAAATTGAAATATTTTATTAATTTTTGTTTAGAAATATTGTATTTTTGAAGAAAAACGAAGTTGAAAGATCTTGTTGATTTTTGTTTACCAGAGAAGTATGTTTGAAGATAATCAAAGTTGAAAGATTTTATTAATTTTTGTTTAGTGTCATACCCTAATTTTGCCCCATGATTTTTTTCACAATTTTGCATTTATTAGAAAAAGTCAACAAAGTCAACGCTTTGACTAAAAAGTCAACAAAGTCAATTTTTAAAATTGAAAAAGTCAAAGTTGGCACTCAAATAAATGGAACTATTTTTTCTTGCATGATTATGGCTTAGCATTATCATAAGAGACAAATTTTTACCATTTTGCCCTTCCATTAAGTTTATTTCTTATTTATTAATTATTTTTTAATTAGTTACTTGCATTACAAGAAACCTTTAAAAAATCAAATTTCAATTCTTTTTTTCTTTCATATTTCATACAATCATGTCTCATCATGCATATTTTTATTCTTGCATTTTTATTTTTTATTATATCATATATTATTTTTTAATTTGTTCAAAAAATGATAAAAAATCAAAGAAGGGTGACAAAATTTCTTATTTCATTTACACCTCATCAAAAACCTAGAATGTTCTATCCCTTAACACCTCATCACCATTTCCTTTTGGAACAAAAAAAAAGGATCAAAAGATAGTACAAAAAAAAAAGGAGCTCAATCACAAAATTACCCTCACTAACTCTCACAAACCACAATGCCATTCAACCTAATCCTTCTCTATAAATAGATGCCTCAATTTCAGTGCCCTAGGGTTAGAAAGATAGAGAAAACGGCGCAGCTACAGTGACTGAAACAATTCCATTTTTTCTTCATTTCCAAAAATTCCAAATCTCACAATCTTACCCCAAGCTCTGAACTTATCCATCAAAACACCTTTATCACATACTCAGAAGAAAGAAACAACCATTTCCAACGCAAGAAAGTGAAGGAATCATTGCAGAGAACAGCTACGGTGGCTAGGAAGAAAACGAGTTCAAATCGCACTATTCAGAGGTCGATTCAGGTAAAAGTTTGCACCATTCAACTCCATTTCATGTCCAGATGCTTTCTGGTTAGCTAGTTTGTGCCAATTCGTGCTGAATCGTGATCTCGTGTTTTGATTTTGAAACTTTGTTCGCTTCGTTTTTGCTTTTCTGTAATGTTCCATTGAAAACTACTTGCATATTTGAAATCCTTGTGAAAAAACGAGCAAAACCATATATGATTTGACCTGTTTCGTGAAGTTTCTGTAGCTCCGGTGACCGGAGTTGTCACCGGAAAATACCTGCTTCGCCGGAGAAGATGATCTACAGCGTTTTCTGGCTTTTCCATCAAGTTTGAATGCTGGCCGTTGGATCTGGACGCTAGCGAGAGCGATTCTCATGCGTTGGATCTGACGCCCCCTCACGCGTTAGATCTTGGTTGACCCCTTGGTCAACAGATCTGAAGGCTCGTAAGCCATCAGCGTATGTGTTCCTCTTTTTTGCGCCGCACTGGATCTTTTTTTGTTGACTCTGCTTTTTTGCTGTTGACTAGCGCGTGGACTGGGCCTTCTGGCCCAGACTTGCTTTCTGCACCCCACTCCCTTTACTGTTTGCACCCCCTCAGCTTAAATTATTTTTAATTGATTTTTAGCTTATTTCCAAAAGCACTTAAGTGACTAATAGCTTATTTAAGCTATTTTAGTCACTTTGCTATGCTTAAATTTTTCTCTCCATGTTTGAGTTGTTTATTTTAGCTTTTTAGCTTATTGTTTGGCTTTTTAGCTTATTTAATCACTTTTTAGCTTATTTTCATAAGCACTTATTTGGGTACTTAATCTGTTTTAGCTTACTGGACCATTTTTCTTTGCTTAAATCATGTTTGATTTCAGATTATGTTCATGCTTCCCTTAGCTTGTTGTTTAATCACCTTTTTTAGCCTTTTAGCTTATTTACTTAAGTGCTTAATCATGATTAATTGCTTACTTTTATTTCTCATGCTTGTCTTCAACTCTTTAGCTTTATTTCAATTCATTCTAACTCATCTCATATACTTTGATTTAATTTAGCATGTTTATGTTATTTAATTCATTGTACGCTACTTTAGCTTATGCATTTTTATTTAATTATGCATCGTATCTCATTCTTGTTCATGTATTTGCATTCATTATTTAATGTTTCATGCATTTTGTCATTATTTGGTTACTATCATCTTGAACTTCTATACTTCTCATCCCTCCTTCTATGCTTGGGCCTGTTTAGTTAGAACTTGAGACTTGTTTTTTACAATAAACATAGTGAAAAAGGGTTGATCTGACGTGTGACTTTTCACACCCGGATAATCCCTATCCCTGACGTATGACTCGTGATCTTGGGATTATCCTCACTATTGGTTAATAAAAGTTTTCATAATAAACAAGGATGAAAAGGGGTTGATCTGACGTATGACTTTTCACACTTCGGATGGTCCTTATCCCTGACGTATGACTCGCGATCTTGGGACCATTCTCATCCTAAAGCGTTAAAATAAACCAACATTCGCCTTTTCCTTTTTGAAATACTTTCTTAATCAAGTAAATCAAGGCTTTCATAATAAACAAGGATGAAAAGGGGTTGATCTGACGTATGACTTTTCACACCCCGGATGGTTCTTATCCCTGACGTATGACTCGTGATCTTGGGACCATCCTCATCCTAATCAAGCGTTAAAACTAACCTCCACTCACTCAAACTTCTTTTCAGAAAACAATGGATATACGCTTTATCCATTCCTCTGACACATACACAGCTTAAGCCTCCAAGTGGAGCATACAAGCGTCGTTGTATCAGCGGAATGCGAGTTAAGCCACATCCGTTAATCATACTCTCTTTTTATAACGAATACACGTCTTATCTATTCCTCTGATACACACACACAGCTTACGCCTCTAAGTTGAGCACACAAGCGTCGTGGTATCAGCGGAATGCGAAATAGACGTTATTCGCATAAAACCAACAACCACACAAACTTTTTTTACCAGAACTACGTGAGTTTTGAGTTTCCCATTGCACCGGGGAATACGTAGGAGCGGGCTCCTACAACCGTCAAACTCAATTAATAAAAACCTTTTTTTTAATTTATTTGGAAACGAAGTAGAGATAAGCCAAGTGACAGATTAATTTGATAAACCTGCGCAAACAAACCCCAAACCACCTAAACGGTTCCCATCGAGTACGATGGATGCGAGGGGTGCTAATACCTTCCTCTCGCATAACCAACTCCCGAACCTAAACCAAGGTTTTCGCGATATTTTCCTTTCCCCTCACGGGATAAATAAACGTCGATGGCGACTTCATTGTATAAAAAAATGGAAGTGATTTTCCAGCCCGCTACAGCTGGCGACTTCACTGGGGACTATAGAGAGTTAAGCCCAGTTTAGTTGGCTTGTTTGTTTGTTTGCTTTGCCAGGTTTGCAATATCTTGCCTTTATCTTTTACTTTTCTGTCAATTATATCTGCTTGGATTGGCTGTTTCTCTTCTTCTACTCCTTCTTTTATTTTTCTTTTTGCCCTTGTGGCGTGGATACTGTGTGAAGCTCTATACCCGAGCTTGAGGAAAACTTAAGTTAAGCTAGGGGTATTTATGCTGGCCTCCCTGACGTATGACTCGTGAGCGCTGGCATAATCACCTCGCCTAGGGTAGATTCTTTTGAAAATGTTGGCCGTCCTGACGTATGTCTCGCTAGCGCCAGTGTTTTCTTGGAGAGTCCGTGACCCTAGGGACCTTTTGTAAACCGGTCTAGAACCAAACCTTGTTATTAGGGACCTCTGTTTAGAACCCGAAAGGTTCCTCCTTGGACGCGTTTGCCGTACAATAACGGCATCGTTTCCAAAGAGGTGATCCGTGATTCAACCATGTTAAACTTAGAACAACATGTGAGAGGGGTGGGTTGCAGGTAACTTTGAGCCTTTTGACCTCAGAAATAAATTAAACCTTTGCTTCGATGAGACAGACTATGCTGCAAAGTATCATGCATTCATGCATCCATGCATTCATGCATCCATTTACAAAAACTCATACAAAAAATACATATCTGGTTTTCAGGGAATCAAGAAAACTTTGTTTTGTAAACATGAGGGATATGGAAACAAGAGGTACTTACAGTTACAGTTTCAAGATCCCAAAGGTTGACAGACTTATAGCTATGGAATCTAGATTGACATCCATTCGTAGAAGCAACTTCCAGTCTAACTATGGTGCCATCATTGATCTTCTACACGTCCAGCTTGATACTACGGCTTTGGGTACCTTGGCTCAGTTTTATGATCCTCCACTTCGTTGCTTCACTTTCCGTGACTTCCAGCTCTTCCCCACTATAGAGGAGTTTGATAGTATTTTGGGTCTTAAGAAGGATAAGGGGCCGTGTTATTTGAGAGAGATTCCGACTCCGGAGGACGTAGCTTTAGCTCTACAACTTGAAGACCAAGATTCCATGTCTTTCCAAGTTCTCAAGACGGGTGTTCAAGGGTTTGCAAGGAAGGCTTTAGAGGACAAAGCTCAGTTTGTGTTGGAAAAGGGAAATTGGAAAGCCTACAACGCTATTCTTGCCTTGTTGATCTATGGTTTGGTACTTTTTCCTAATGTGAAGGACTTCATTGATATCACTGCTATTGGGGTGTTCTTGACTAAGAATCCTGCTCCTACGCTTTTGGGTGATTTCCTCTACTCCCTTCATGATCGGAACGGCACAAGAAGAGGAGGACAAATCTCATGTTGTGCTCCTTTGGTCCAAAAATGGTTGATGTCTCATTTGCCCGACAAGGGGCCTTTGGTAGATAATGAAAGTCTTAAGTGGTCAGAAAGATTGAATTCCCTTACCGAGAAGGATATCCGATGGTACTCTCCTCATGTAGAATCTTCCAAGGTACTCCTCAAGTGTGGGGACTTCCCAAATGTACCTCTGGTTGGAACTCAAGGGTGTATTAACTATAACCCTGTCCTTTCTCTTCGCCAGTTAGGTTACCCCATGGTGGGTGCTCCTTCTGAAATCACTTTGACACCTTTCGTCCTCAAGAAGGATATGGTAGACTTAGAGCTTTGGGGTAGGATCAAGAAGGCTTGGCTCAAGGTTGAGAAGTCTGTGGTAAAAAGAAAGAACTGCTTGGCTAGAGAAGCCTATACCCAATGGGTGAAGGATCGTATCCTCCGCATCCAACTCCCTTTCAGTTCTGTGGTCCCTGAGGTAGTTGAAGAGCCTGAGCCCATCATCACTATCTCAAAGGAAGAAGCGGATGCTTTGAGGAACCAAATTGCACAACTTAAGAAAGAGAATGAAGAGTTGCAATTCAAGTGCTTTAGCATCCAAGGAGAAGCGAAGAGTTTCAAAAGGGAAAGGGATGCGAAGGATGAAGAGATGCAAGGGTGCAAAAAGAAAGTAAAAGAAGCCCAAGAAAGGGAAGAGAAGTACAAGGATGGTCTCGCAAGTTCCAATTCGAGCATCAAGGCATTGAAAGAGGATATCAAGAGCTTGAAGCGTTCCAATGATGAAATGTATGCCACAGGGAACAAGGCCATGATCGCCCAGGGGGATTGGAAGAAAAAGTTTGAGGAGAAGACTCAAGAGTTGAAGAAAGTCCAACAAGAGTTCAAGAAGCTTCAACAAGAGAAAGAGTTGGAGCTACAAAAGAAAGAAAAACTTCATTCTCAAGAGAGGCGGAAGGATAAAGAGTCCATGCAAAGATATGAAGAGAGTCTAGCTCAGATCATGAGAGCTCACGAGGACCAAATGACCCAAGTGGCGGAGCAAATCGAGCATCTAGAGAAGAATTTGAAGTACCACAAGACGGTTATTGAAATGTCCCTACAGGAGATGGCCAGATGGAAGGAAGCTTTCCGCAAGATGCTACTGGTGTCTACTTCAGTGTTGGATGAGATGCCTAGGATGCTGAGGATGGCCGAGGCGGAGGTCCCCTTTCTTAATGTCTCAGGAGCGGTCAAAGAGTTCGTGTGTTATTGCCGAGCAGTGGTAACGGCGTACAAGAATGTTGTCAAGAAAGCCAAAAAGGGACTTTAGTTGGTATCTAGGATTTTATGTAATGAACCTTTGGGATTTTGAATCTTTGTAACTTTGCTTTTTTCAGTAATTATGTAATGAATTGGTTTTAAAAATTTGAATGAAGTGTTGAATCTTTTGATTATATCCCGCATTGTTTACATTAATTGCACATTTGTGATTCCCTGAAAACCAAATATAACAAATAAAAATGAAAGTATAAACTTTACATGCATTTGCATTCACATACATAATAAAAAAAAGAGGACATCATCTCATTACCGTTCTCCCATCTCAACAGCGTTATCCTCGACACTTACATTGGACAAGAAGTGCTTCCAGTCTGGTAATGGAGAATTGGCAAGAACAACACGGTGAACTAAAGGGGGAGGTTTCCCAGTTGGCAGCGAAGATGGATCGTGTGTTGGAAATGTTGGCCGCACAGAATCAGCCGTCAGCCCCAGCAGTGAACGCAGAGACAGCAACGAATGAACCGGCCAGCATGGTGTGGCCTGTGTACGGTTTACCTCCGGGTTATACCCCACCGGGGTATGTACCTCTTGGGGACGGGGCTACTTCAGTTCCTCCTCCTATCAACAACTCAGGAATTCCAGTCGGGGCCACCCCAACTCAGCCCCAACCTACCATTGTTCAGCAGGTTCAGGAAGATCCTCATGATGTGTACCATAGCTCAGATACTCAGAACAGTGGGTCAAAGTTTGATGGAACTATTCCTCAGTTGGAGGAAGCAAAACTGAAGTTCAAGGCTATTGAGGATCGTTTGAAGACGATGGAAGGAGGGAGTGACTCCTTGGACTTTTCCGATATGTGTCTTGTACCTGATTTGGTAATCCCGGCTAAGTTCAAGGTGCCGGAATTTGAGAAATATAAAGGTTTGAGCTGCCCAAGGAATCATCTCGTGATGTATAGCAGAAAGATGGCGTCTTATGCCAACAAGGACAAACTGATGATACATTGCTTTCAAGACAGTTTGGCAGGGGCATCTTTAAGCTGGTACATGCAGCTAGAGGGCAATCACATCCGATCGTGGAAGGATTTGGCTAATGCTTTCATCAAACAGTATCAGTATAACTTGGATATGGCTCCTAGCCGTACCCGGTTACAAAGCATGGCTCAGAAGGAAGGAGAGTCGTTCAAAGTTTATGCCCAAAGGTGGAGAGAGTTAGCATCGCAGGTTCGTCCGCCACTTTTAGAGACGGAATTGGTGGATATGTTTACCAACACTTTACAAGGGGTTTATTTTGAGAGGATGATCGGTAGTGTATCCTCTGGCTTCTCTGATCTAGTCAGGATTGGTGAGAGAATTGAAAGCGGCGTCAGAACCGGCAAGATCCAAACTAACGCAAGTTCACCAAACAACACAAAGAAGCCCACCAATAACTTTGCAAGAAAGAAAGAAGGAAACACCAATGCTGTGGCTCACCACCAGTCAGTGATGCCAGTTCAATACATTCCCTACACAGCTCCGGCTCATCAACAACAGCCACAATATCAAGTGCCTCAGTATTCACCACCACCCCAAGGTTACCCATATCAACCACAGTCACAACAAGCTTCTCCACCTCAGCAACAAGCAAGAAAAGTGTTTGATCCCATTCCGGTATCATACAAAGAGTTGCTGCCATATCTTGTCCACAGTAAGATGGTAACACTCAAGACTTTGAAACAGATGAATCCACCTTTCCCCGCGTGGTACAAGCAAGGTGCCACCTGTGAATATCATTCTGGAGCTGAGGGGCACTCCATCGAGAATTGTAGAGTCTTCAAAAATGAGGTACAAAAGTTGATCGATCAGAAGTTGTTGTCATTCAAGGAAGCGGGCCCCAATGTCAAGGGAAACCCTCTGCCCAACCACTCAGGGGGAGGAATCAACATGATTGAGGGCGCCGAAGGTTTGATTAAGGATGTGTCGGATATACGAACTCCTTTGAGCTTAGTAAAGGAGATTTTGCTCAGCTTTGACCAGTTCTCAAGCATGCATGCAGATTGCATAGAATGCGAGGAGAATCCAAATCATTGCGCAAGGATGAAGGAATGTCTTCAGGAGTTAATGGACCAAGGGTTGGTACAAATTGGTTATTCTCAGAGAAAGGGCATGGTGGCTATGATGGAACCTCATGAGCATGAGAAGGTCATGAAGCCAATAGAGATAGTTTACCAAAGAGCCGAGGCAAAGTTGCAGCCCTTGGTGATTCAAACACCAGCACCATTTCCTTTTACCAACACTAAAGCTACACCTTGGATATACAATACATCAGCTTCAATACAAGGAAAACCTGTGACCCTGCCAGAGCCAGTGGTAGTTAGCATTGATGGGACCGGGGGTATGACTCGGAGTGGCAGGGTGTTTGCTCAGAAACCAGTGCAAGACAGTGCAAGAGGGCCAGTTACAACGGTCAATGAGAATGTCTTAAGCAAGACTCTTGAGGGGGGAGCACCCAAAGAAACAACCCCTCAGAGTGATTCAGATGAGTTCCTCAAGATAATCAAAAGAAGCGACTATCGAGTGATAGATCAGCTCGGTCAAACTCCGTCAAAGATTTCTATGCTCTCCCTGTTGATGAGTTCGGAGGCACATAGGAATGCTTTATTGAAACTTCTGCAAAAGGCCCATGTGGATCAGGATATTACGGTTGCCCAGTTTGATGGGGTGTGCAATAATATAACCGAAAGCCGTTGTCTAGGATTTTTAGACGCAGAATTGCCAATTGAGGGGCATGCACACAACAAAGCTCTCCACATTTCCATGAAGTGTCAAGATAACACTATTGCAAGGGTGTTAGTGGACACGGGTTCCTCCCTCAATGTCATGCCCAAATCAACTTTGTTGAAATTATCTCTTGTTGGACCGGTTCTCAAGCCTAGCAGTATGATCGTCAAAGCCTTTGACGGATCACAGAGAGAGGTTATTGGGGAAATTGAATTGCCAATGGTAATCGGGCCGCATTTATTCAACATCTCTTTTCAGGTCATGGACATAAATCCTTCCTACAGTTGCTTGTTGGGGCGTCCGTGGATTCACGCTGCCGGTGCTGTAACATCAACTTTGCACCAAAAACTCAAGTTCATAGTTGACGACAAATTGGTAATTGTCTCGGGGGAAGAAGATGCTTTAGTGAGCCACTTGTCTTCGTTCAGGTATATTGAAATGGAAGAGGGGGTACTTGAAACCCAATTCCAGGCTCTTGAAATTGCCACCGTCACTGTGGTAGACCAAGAAGAGGAAGACGTGCTAACCGCACAGTTTAAGACTATGAAGATTGCTACCACTTCTCAGGCGGATCAGAAGCCAAGGGCCTCCATCACATCTTGGAAGGATTTGAAGAAAGCCATGGAGGAAGGTGCTCTTAAAGGGTGGGGGCAACTGGTATATCCCCATGAGAAGAAAGATTTGCTAGGTGTGGGTTATCAGCCATCAAAGGGGAAGCAAAAGGTTTTCGACTATACTACTCCCCTTGAAGAGGTTTTTGTGAGCGCTGGGCTCAGGTCAGCTGAACAAATCAACATGCTGGAGAATGAAGAAAAGGCCAGTCAAGGAAGCTACAATTGGGTGAACCAATGCCCTGCAAGCACCGTTCTATCAAACTGGAAGGCTGTTGAGATTTCCAAAGTTTTTATTATTTCAAAGTAATTTTTCTTTATTTTCAAAATTCCCCTTGCCGCGCCCGAGGCATGTGGATGAACTTGTAAGGGCTTATCTTTGTTTTTAACAAATGATTATCAATGAAGTGAAAGTTTTTATGTGCATATTTTGTCCTTTTTTATTCTTTATTTTTTTTCAGTTTTAAAAAGATAAAAACAATAAAAATGGCAATAACTTCTTGCATATCATGACCACCTTTTGCATTCATCTAAAAATCAAAAAAATATACATCATGCAGAAATGAATCTCTGGACCATAACAATGCCGTAAATCTTCATGATTCCGAACTCCCAATCAATCTTGCTGAAGAGGATGAAGAGGAAGATTATGAACTCCCAGCAGAGTTGGCACGGCTATTGGATCAAGAACAGAGAATGATTCAACCTCATCAGGAACCAGTGGATGTGATCAATCTGGGGACTGAAGAGGACAAAAGGGAAGTCAAGATAGGTGCGACCCTGCAGTCAGAGGTGAAAGAGGGATTGGTCAAGCTGCTCAGAGAGTATGTGGACGTCTTTGCATGGTCTTATCAGGATATGCCAGGTTTAGACACAAGCATAGTTGAACACAAGCTTCCGCTCAAGCCCGAATGTGCACCGGTCAAGCAAAAGTTGAGAAGAACTAGGCCGGACATGGCTCTCAAGATTCAAGAGGAAGTCAAGAAACAGTTTGATGCGGGATTCCTTGCAGTGGCCAAGTACCCCGAATGGATTGCTAACATCGTGCCAGTGCCAAAGAAGGATGGAAAGGTCCGAATGTGTGTAGACTACCGGGATTTGAATAGAGCAAGCCCAAAAGATGATTTTCCACTTCCTCACATTGACGTGTTAGTGGATAATACTGCTCGATTCCCAGTCTTCTCCTTCATGGATGGATTCTCAGGTTATAATCAGATTAAAATGGCGCCCGAAGACATGGAGAAAACAACCTTCATAACGCCATGGGGCACTTTCTGCTACAAAGTAATGCCTTTCGGATTGAAAAATGCCGGGGCAACATATCAGCGGGCTATGGTCACTTTGTTCCATGACATGATGCACAAGGAAATTGAAGTGTATGTGGATGACATGATCGCTAAGTCCTCATCTGAAGAAGAGCACCTTGTACATCTCCAGAAATTATTTGAGAGATTGAGGAAGTATCAACTGCGTTTGAATCCTAACAAATGCACCTTTGGCGTCAAGTCAGGAAAGCTGCTAGGTTTCATCGTCAGTCAAAAGGGAATTGAAGTGGACCCAGATAAAGTCAAAGCAATCCAGAACATGCCCGCACCAAAGACAGAAAAAGAAGTGCGAGGGTTTCTAGGCCGGCTGAACTACATTTCCAGGTTCATCTCTCATCTTACGGCAACTTGTGAACCAATCTTCAAACTATTAAGGAAGGATCAAGCCATTGAATGGAATGAAGATTGCCAAGGGGCATTTGACAAGATCAAGCAGTACTTGCAAGAGCCACCAATTTTAATACCCCCAGTTGCGGGAAGGCCTCTTCTCCTATACCTACATGTGCTTGAGGAATCCATGGGCTGCGTATTGGGCCAGCAAGATGAAACTGGTAGAAAAGAACACGCAGTGTACTACTTGAGCAAGAAGTTCACTAGCTGTGAAACCAGATACTCACTCCTCGAGAAAACTTGTTGTGCTTTGACATGGGCAGCTCGTCGGTTGAGACAATATATGATCTGTCACACTACCATGCTGATTTCCAAAATGGACCCCATCAAGTATATCTTTGAGAAGCCTGCTTTAAGTGGAAGAATTGCCCGTTGGCAGATGTTGTTGTCCGAATATGACATTCAGTATGTATCTCAAAAGGCCATCAAAGGTAGTGTGTTAGCAGAACACTTGGCACACCAGCCTTTAGAAGACTATCAGCCTGTGCGCTTTGACTTCCCAGATGAGGACATCATGGCTGTGAGCGAGAAACCTCCCATGGATGAGAATGAAGGACCCGAGCCGGGATCCCGATGGAAGCTTGTGTTTGATGGCGCTTCAAATGCTTTGGGGCATGGTGTAGGAGCAGTTATCATCTCTCCTAAAGATACCCACACACCTCTTACGGCAAGACTTTTGTTTGATTGCACCAACAATGTCGCAGAATATGAGGCATGTATCATGGGTCTAGAAGGAGCCATCAACTTGAGAATCAAAATCTTAGAAGTATATGGGGATTCTGCACTCGTCATCTATCAGGTCCGAGGAGAATGGGAGACTCGTCATCCCAACTTAATCCCATACAAAGATCATGTCTTGAAATTGGCAGAATACTTTGATGAGATCACTTTCCATCATATTCCAAGAGAAGAAAATCAGTTGGCTGATGCTCTGGCCACTCTCTCATCCATGTACAAGGTCACTTGGCCCAATCACGTGCCTTTGATTGAAATCAACCGTCGTGAGGCACCGGCATATTGCTTGGCTACCGAAGTGGGGCAGGATGAGAAACCATGGTATTATGATATCAAGAACTTTCTCCAAAAGCAAGAATATCCCTCGGGGGCATCTAATGGAGACAAGAAAACTCTTAGAAGGCTTGCATCTGGTTTCTTCCTAGATGGAGAGTTGTTGTACAAAAGAAACCATGATTTGGTGCTCCTCCGCTGTGTGGATAGAAAAGAGGCTGATACACTCATCGAAGAAATCCACGAAGGGTCCTTTGGTACGCACATGAATGGGCACGCTTTGGCAAGAAAGATTCTTCGGGCCGGGTACTATTGGTTGACCATGGAAACAGACTGTTTGAACCATGTCAGGAAATGCCATAAATGCCAGATTTATGCTGATAGGATACACATCTCTCCAACTCCTCTGAATGTTTTGACATCACCATGGCCGTTCTCCATGTGGGGCATAGACATGATTGGTATGATTGAACCAAAAGCATCCAATGGACATCGTTTCATCTTAGTGGCTATTGATTACTTCACCAAGTGGGTCGAAGCGACATCATACGCCAACGTCACAAGACAAGTGGTGGCTCAGTTCATCAAGAAAGAAATAATCTGCCGTTATGGGGTCCCCAACAAGATCATCACTGATAATGGTAGCAACTTGAACAATCAGACCATGAGGGAATTGTGCAAAAATTTCAAGATTGAGCACCATAACTCCTCACCATATAGACCCAAGATGAATGGCGCTGTAGAAGCAGCAAATAAAAACATCAAAAAGATTCTACAGAAAATGGTGAAAACATACAAGGATTGGCATGAGATGCTCCCATTTGCACTCCACGGGTACAGGACGGCAGTTCGCACCTCGACTGGGGCAACCCCTTTCTCTCTTGTATATGGTATGGAAGCAGCGCTACCAGTGGAGGTGGAGATCCCCTCATTAAGAGTTCTGATGGAAACCAAGCTAGAGGAAGCGGAATGGGTCCGATCCCGGTTTGGTCAGCTCAACCTCATTGAGGAAAAAAGGATGACGGCCTTGTGTCACGGACAGTTGTATCAGCAAAGGCTCAAGAGAGCATTTGACAAGAAAGTTCGTCCAAGACAATTCAAAGAAGGGGACTTGGTGTTAAAGGCTATATTACCAATTCACAAAGACGTCCGTGGAAAGTGGACTCCCAATTATGAAGGACCATATGTAGTGAAGAAGGCCTTCTCAGGTGGAGCCTTGATACTAGCTACAATGGATGGTGAAGAGTTTCCACTCCCCGTGAACTCAGATGCAGTCAAAAAGTACTATGCCTAAAGAAAAGAAAATAAATAAAAGCTCGCTAAGTTGAAAACCCGAAAGGGCGGCTTAGGCAATAGAGAGCGTCCCGGTGGGCTGAAAACCTGAAAAGGCGGTCCAGGCAAAAATTAGGGACATTAAAAAAGGAAAATAGAACCCGCTAAGTTGAAAACCCGAAAGGGCGGCTTAGGCAAAAATGGGTATCCCGGTGGATTAGTAGTCCATACTGAACAATCCAGGCAAAAGTTAGGGAAACAAATAAAAGAAGGCATGAGACTGCAAGATCAAGGTGAGTACGGGGCAAACTTCAGAAATATCTGAGACTTCTCACTCAACAACAAGATGATTTGAAGATTGAAATCATGGAGAAGGATGGCATTGTTATGTTTCCATAGAATTCATTTATTTTCATTGCCATTTATCTTAGCTCAACTATGCGGTCACCTCTTTGAGGGATTTGCTTCCGTTGTAAAAACTCCGCACGCTTTGTGCTATCAATAAAATTCTCCTTTTACTCATTGTGTCTCTCTTTATCTTCTTGCACATTTCATACTTTTATTTTTCTGATAAACAAATGTTAAAACTTTAAAAAAAAGTAAAAGGGGCATTTTGAAAATCAAGCGAAAATATTTTGAAATAAGAAAGATTAAAGAAAATCAACAGCATACAGTAAGGTGCCCACCTTGTTAACATGCAACAGACTGACCCAGCGTTCCGAGCTGACTAGGCAAGAGGCCTTTCCCACACAAATGAAGAATGTTTGGTATACAACGCCCAACTGGGATCCCTTTCCCCAGGGAAAGAGCTTCTAATGTCTCGGTGTCGAGATGAAACCCAACTTCATGCATCTTCATGCATCCATGCATACACGTTCATGCATCACCATGCATCCATGAATAAACACTCAAAGAGCCATATGTCAAATCATGGGCATAATTAAACACTGCATTAGTCTTGCATTTTTAGGCAATCAACAAGCATTCATTGCAGACATGCATTCATAGAAGCAGGTCCAAAATTCCGATTCAAGGAATAGCAGAGTTTGGTCACTTAGTTTTCAGAAGAAGCAGCTTGACTTTCCCCAACAATTTGGCTGGTGCGTTATTTCTTCAGCAGATCAGTGGCAAAATCTCCTCCCCAGTGAATCGCAGATTTCTCAGAAAAATTCTCCTACGGGGATAACAAGTTTGATCACTTAATTACAAGAAAGTCAGTTTGACCTTTTTCCAACAAGTTGGTTGGATAACCACGACAGGATGCATAAGCACATCATTTCAACACAGATAGATCTTCAGTGAGAGCTGGATGTAATCGACCTTCAGAAGAATCCAAGTACCCGTCGAGGCGACGATTCAACCTTCATCAGTCCAAGTACCCGTCGAGGTGACGGCTCGTTCAGAAGAATCCAAGTACCCGTCGAGGCGACGATTCAACCTTCATCAGTCCAAGTACCCGTCGAGGTGACGGCTCGTTCAGAAGAATCCAAGTACCCGTCGAGGCGACGATTCAACCTTCATCAGTCCAAGTACCCGTCGAGGTGACGGCTCGTTCAGAAGAATCCAAGTACCCGTCGAGGCGACGATTCAACCTTCATCAGTCCAAGTACCCGTCGAGGTGACGGCTCGTTCAGAAGAATCCAAGTACCCGTCGAGGCGACGATTCAACCTTCATCAGTCCAAGTACCCGTCGAGGTGACGGCTCGTTCAGAAGAATCCAAGTACCCGTCGAGGCGACGATTCAACCTTCATCAGTCCAAGTACCCGTCGAGGTGACGGCTCGTTCAGAAGAATCCAAGTACCCGTCGAGGCGACGATTCAACCTTCATCAGTCCAAGTACCCGTCGAGGTGACGGCTCGTTCAGAAGAATCCAAGTACCCGTCGAGGCGACGATTCAACCTTCATCAGTCCAAGTACCCGTCGAGGTGACGGCTCGTTCAGAAGAATCCAAGTACCCGTCGAGGCGACGATTCAACCTTCATCAGTCCAAGTACCCGTCGAGGTGACGGCTCGTTCAGAAGAATCCAAGTACCCGTCGAGGCGACGATTCAACCTTCATCAGTCCAAGTACCCGTCGAGGTGACGGCTCGTTCAGAAGAATCCAAGTACCCGTCGAGGCGACGATTCAACCTTCATCAGTCCAAGTACCCGTCGAGGTGACGGCTCGTTCAGAAGAATCCAAGTACCCGTCGAGGCGACGATTCAACCTTCATCAGTCCAAGTACCCGTCGAGGTGACGGCTCGTTCAGAAGAATCCAAGTACCCGTCGAGGCGACGATTCAACCTTCATCAGTCCAAGTACCCGTCGAGGTGACGGCTCGTTCAGAAGAATCCAAGTACCCGTCGAGGCGACGATTCAACCTTCATCAGTCCAAGTACCCGTCGAGGTGACGGCTCGTTCAGAAGAATCCAAGTACCCGTCGAGGCGACGATTCAACCTTCATCAGTCCAAGTACCCGTCGAGGTGACGACTTATTCAGCAAAATCTATTTCAACTCAGATTGATCTTCAGTGAGAAGTGGCTGGACAAGATCTGCTCAACTTTACTAAGCTTTTCAGCATGAATGGCTGGTTAAGGTTAGTCTTACTTTAGGGTTTGCCCGGTTCCACAAAAAGGAATAACAACAGGTATACTCGATCCACTTATCTCATCAATATTCACTTCCTGGCAAAATTAGGGCATTCTGTATTTAATTATCTTTTACCGCAAGAGTACGAACACCGAGGTCATTCGCACTCATGCGGTCTAAGCTAATTAAATAGGGGCAGCTGTCATACCCTAATTTTGCCCCATGATTTTTTTCACAATTTTGCATTTATTAGAAAAAGTCAACAAAGTCAACGCTTTGACTAAAAAGTCAACAAAGTCAATTTTTAAAATTGAAAAAGTCAAAGTTGGCACTCAAATAAATGGAACTATTTTTTCTTGCATGATTATGGCTTAGCATTATCATAAGAGACAAATTTTTACCATTTTGCCCTTCCATTAAGTTTATTTCTTATTTATTAATTATTTTTTAATTAGTTACTTGCATTACAAGAAACCTTTAAAAAATCAAATTTCAATTCTTTTTTTCTTTCATATTTCATACAATCATGTCTCATCATGCATATTTTTATTCTTGCATTTTTATTTTTTATTATATCATATATTATTTTTTAATTTGTTCAAAAAATGATAAAAAATCAAAGAAGGGTGACAAAATTTCTTATTTCATTTACACCTCATCAAAAACCTAGAATGTTCTATCCCTTAACACCTCATCACCATTTCCTTTTGGAACAAAAAAAAAGGATCAAAAGATAGTACAAAAAAAAAAGGAGCTCAATCACAAAATTACCCTCACTAACTCTCACAAACCACAATGCCATTCAACCTAATCCTTCTCTATAAATAGATGCCTCAATTTCAGTGCCCTAGGGTTAGAAAGATAGAGAAAACGGCGCAGCTACAGTGACTGAAACAATTCCATTTTTTCTTCATTTCCAAAAATTCCAAATCTCACAATCTTACCCCAAGCTCTGAACTTATCCATCAAAACACCTTTATCACATACTCAGAAGAAAGAAACAACCATTTCCAACGCAAGAAAGTGAAGGAATCATTGCAGAGAACAGCTACGGTGGCTAGGAAGAAAACGAGTTCAAATCGCACTATTCAGAGGTCGATTCAGGTAAAAGTTTGCACCATTCAACTCCATTTCATGTCCAGATGCTTTCTGGTTAGCTAGTTTGTGCCAATTCGTGCTGAATCGTGATCTCGTGTTTTGATTTTGAAACTTTGTTCGCTTCGTTTTTGCTTTTCTGTAATGTTCCATTGAAAACTACTTGCATATTTGAAATCCTTGTGAAAAAACGAGCAAAACCATATATGATTTGACCTGTTTCGTGAAGTTTCTGTAGCTCCGGTGACCGGAGTTGTCACCGGAAAATACCTGCTTCGCCGGAGAAGATGATCTACAGCGTTTTCTGGCTTTTCCATCAAGTTTGAATGCTGGCCGTTGGATCTGGACGCTAGCGAGAGCGATTCTCATGCGTTGGATCTGACGCCCCCTCACGCGTTAGATCTTGGTTGACCCCTTGGTCAACAGATCTGAAGGCTCGTAAGCCATCAGCGTATGTGTTCCTCTTTTTTGCGCCGCACTGGATCTTTTTTTGTTGACTCTGCTTTTTTGCTGTTGACTAGCGCGTGGACTGGGCCTTCTGGCCCAGACTTGCTTTCTGCACCCCACTCCCTTTACTGTTTGCACCCCCTCAGCTTAAATTATTTTTAATTGATTTTTAGCTTATTTCCAAAAGCACTTAAGTGACTAATAGCTTATTTAAGCTATTTTAGTCACTTTGCTATGCTTAAATTTTTCTCTCCATGTTTGAGTTGTTTATTTTAGCTTTTTAGCTTATTGTTTGGCTTTTTAGCTTATTTAATCACTTTTTAGCTTATTTTCATAAGCACTTATTTGGGTACTTAATCTGTTTTAGCTTACTGGACCATTTTTCTTTGCTTAAATCATGTTTGATTTCAGATTATGTTCATGCTTCCCTTAGCTTGTTGTTTAATCACCTTTTTTAGCCTTTTAGCTTATTTACTTAAGTGCTTAATCATGATTAATTGCTTACTTTTATTTCTCATGCTTGTCTTCAACTCTTTAGCTTTATTTCAATTCATTCTAACTCATCTCATATACTTTGATTTAATTTAGCATGTTTATGTTATTTAATTCATTGTACGCTACTTTAGCTTATGCATTTTTATTTAATTATGCATCGTATCTCATTCTTGTTCATGTATTTGCATTCATTATTTAATGTTTCATGCATTTTGTCATTATTTGGTTACTATCATCTTGAACTTCTATACTTCTCATCCCTCCTTCTATGCTTGGGCCTGTTTAGTTAGAACTTGAGACTTGTTTTTTACAATAAACATAGTGAAAAAGGGTTGATCTGACGTGTGACTTTTCACACCCGGATAATCCCTATCCCTGACGTATGACTCGTGATCTTGGGATTATCCTCACTATTGGTTAATAAAAGTTTTCATAATAAACAAGGATGAAAAGGGGTTGATCTGACGTATGACTTTTCACACTTCGGATGGTCCTTATCCCTGACGTATGACTCGCGATCTTGGGACCATTCTCATCCTAAAGCGTTAAAATAAACCAACATTCGCCTTTTCCTTTTTGAAATACTTTCTTAATCAAGTAAATCAAGGCTTTCATAATAAACAAGGATGAAAAGGGGTTGATCTGACGTATGACTTTTCACACCCCGGATGGTTCTTATCCCTGACGTATGACTCGTGATCTTGGGACCATCCTCATCCTAATCAAGCGTTAAAACTAACCTCCACTCACTCAAACTTCTTTTCAGAAAACAATGGATATACGCTTTATCCATTCCTCTGACACATACACAGCTTAAGCCTCCAAGTGGAGCATACAAGCGTCGTTGTATCAGCGGAATGCGAGTTAAGCCACATCCGTTAATCATACTCTCTTTTTATAACGAATACACGTCTTATCTATTCCTCTGATACACACACACAGCTTACGCCTCTAAGTTGAGCACACAAGCGTCGTGGTATCAGCGGAATGCGAAATAGACGTTATTCGCATAAAACCAACAACCACACAAACTTTTTTTACCAGAACTACGTGAGTTTTGAGTTTCCCATTGCACCGGGGAATACGTAGGAGCGGGCTCCTACAACCGTCAAACTCAATTAATAAAAACCTTTTTTTTAATTTATTTGGAAACGAAGTAGAGATAAGCCAAGTGACAGATTAATTTGATAAACCTGCGCAAACAAACCCCAAACCACCTAAACGGTTCCCATCGAGTACGATGGATGCGAGGGGTGCTAATACCTTCCTCTCGCATAACCAACTCCCGAACCTAAACCAAGGTTTTCGCGATATTTTCCTTTCCCCTCACGGGATAAATAAACGTCGATGGCGACTTCATTGTATAAAAAAATGGAAGTGATTTTCCAGCCCGCTACATTTAGAAAGCTAGTATTTTTGAATAAAATCGAAGTTGAAGATCTTGTTTATTTTTGTTTAGAAGAGTAGTATTTTTTAAGAAAATCAAGTTGAAAGATCTTGTGTTTTTCTATTCACTGTGCGCGACGGCGGAATGAGGTTAAGGATTCAGGTTTATGCTCATGTTTTTTTTATAACAACTAGCGGTCAGTGCCTGTGTGTGTGATGGACATTCTCTATTGTGCTAATATACATAACTACTTAACTTCCTTTTTTTATTGTGCTTAGTTAATTGATATCTACTTAACCTCATTTTTTGTTGTGCTTAGTTATTCAGAAGAAAAAAAACCTTTTTATTTTTATTTAAAAAAAACTGAAAACCAACTTTTGTGTAGAAGTTATTTTTCAACATATACAAATATTCCTTCTTAAAAAAAAATACAAATATTTGAATCTGTGTCAAAAAAAAATATTTGAATAGAATGAAGGGTAAAAGTGGCAATAAGAAAAATCCACATCAAAGGGGGTATTCTCTTTATATATTTGGTATAGATATAGAATAGATATATTGGTATAGACATAGAATAGATATAAAACAAAAGATTAATATAAAATAATAACAAACAAATTCATTTAACAAAATGATCGCTAGTCTTGGTATTGTTGTATGCTTTGCTAAACATTGGTCATGGGTTAATTTTTATATGGGTTTGCACAGGATAAGGAGCAATAAATTCCTTGTTTTATGCATCTTTTTCTTTTTCCTTTGTGAATCAATTAATGCCATTTTTTTCTCACTCCTATTTTTTCTCTCATAATTTATTAATGGAGTACAATTGCAAAACAATTGAAAAATCAAGAGTTTATTTGTGTAGAAAAAAGCATGAATAGAAAGTAGAAAAACTTACTCTGGTATAGCAATCATATGAGTACAAATGGGTGGTACACGTACTTTTTCACTTGACATATTTTAACTTGAAATATTCTTGAAGGAGAAAGTAACAATATAATGTTTTGTTTTAGTGTGTTTTCATGGTTGAAGGAGAAAGTGACATGAGAGAAAAAAAGTTGAAGGAGAAAGTAACAATATAATGTTTTGTTTTAGTGTGTTTTCATGGTTGAAGGAGAAAGTGACATGAGAGAAAAAAAATTGAAGGAGAAAGTGACTCTTGCCTTTCTTAATAGTTTTTATTTGCAGTGTACGAGAAGTTGAGAACTGAGTAGTTAATAGAGGAGAGAGAAAAAAAATCAATTTTCAAATAAAAACAAAAAACTCACGTAAATAGGAGTGAGAAAAAAATGGGCAGTAATTGATTCACAAAGGAAAGAGAAAATGATGCATAAAAAAAATTGTATTGCTCCTTATCCTATGCAAGTTTGCACAGGTTAGAAAAACTCTTTTTATATTTAACATTTTTTTTTATAATAAATTTTTAATCTTTATAAAATGATCTTTTAAGGGCATGTTTGGATTAACTTATGTTTGAACTTATAAAAAATAACTTATGCAATTAAATAATGATTAAATCTCAGTTAATTGAACTAACACTTACCGAATAATCCTTCACGAACCAAATTCTATTTAATATTTTTTAGCTTATATTTATCTCAAACAATTAACTTATTTCCGATAATCTAATGGTAACTAAACCAATAGTTAATTAAGAATCTTAGGGGGTTGTATTGGATTGAGATTTTAAGAGACTATTTTGGCAAAAAAAGTCTTAAAGATTTTAAAAAAAATTGTGAGATTATATTGATTTTGTGGGGTTTTAAAAGACATTTTTAAAAAGTCATTTTACAATCACGATTTTTTGCACGAAATTTTAATGGATTCATAACACATTTTTTAAAATTTCAAAGTACTTTATGAATTTTTTAAGCCCCAATAATTCAGAATTTGGCCAAAAATTGTTTTCATTAGCAATCTCGAACTCAGGTTATTCTGAATGATTCGTCAATCCTCATTAAAGTTTGAGAATACCAAGTTGTTGTAAACGAAAAAATGAACCTCTTCTGTGCCGTGAATCCCACCAAAGCCTGTCATGATCCCGTTGTACCGTTGCGGCGCTTTCTCACTTCACCAACACAATCCACAATGTTCACAAATTCAATTAAAGCAAGGTTTTGTTGTTGAATGAACACGTACTGTATTGTCATAGCACACTATAACCATGATTGTCAAAAAGAAAAACACAATGATTGATGATGCAGCATTGTGAACGTGATGCAGAATTTTTTTGGTCGGTGCTTTTATGCATAATAGTACTTGGAGCCTTGGAGGGATCGGAAGAAAACAATGGGATATGAACACAATTCTATTGTGGGCATATGCTATAAGATAACAGGTTTTGGTGAAAAGAAAAGTTACGGCAAAAAAAAGTCATTGAAGAATTGAAAAAGTTTTGAGGGTTTGAATGGGATTGTTAGTATGTGTATTTTTAACTAAAAAGTCTCACAAAATCCTCTTCATGGAAGAATCTATTGAATTCTGTGTAATATTGAATATCAAGAGATATTTTATAAGTCATAAGAAATCTCAATCGAATAACAACAGATTTCGTTGCCCTGAAAAAAAAATCTTGATTGTCTTAATTAAATACCACAAGATTTATTTAAACTCCATAAAAGTCTTGATTCAATACCACAAGATTTTTTTATCATAAAAAAGTTTTTTAAAATCTCTTGAAATCCTAGATCAATACATCCCCCTTAGTTCCTATGAAAGGACAATTAACTCTCAAGTAATTATACCATTTTTTGCTTATAAAAAATATTTCTCTCAAACAATTAACCTTTTTATTTATAATCTAATGGTAACTGAACTAACAGTTAATTAAGAATCTTGATTCCTATAAAAGGACAATTAAGTCTCAATTAATTCTACCGACCGTGATTTCTCAAAACAATAATTTTGCCGATTGTGACAAAGGAAACCAAATTTTCTCTCAAAGAATTCAATACCACCTAATTGGAATGACACACATACTCAAAAACCTAATTATATGAAACGAATTATTAAGTCTCTACCAATTCTACCGATAAGAACCAAGGAAATAAATATACCAAATTAAATAGAAAACACTTTACAGTTTAAATGTCGACAATCTAACAGTTCAACATCAACTAATTAGATTAATTACGACTCAAGAAACCTAGTTCATATTAAATGACTGTTAAGTCTCAATTAATTTTCTCAATTGTGAAGCTAATTGGAATAACAGACACTTAAGAATAATTTGAATAATAAACACTTAATTAATCTACTCTACTTGACCTAATTGGAATAATAAACACTTAAGAAGCTGAATTTCAACAATCTAATGGTTCAATCTCATATTGTTGGACTAATATTGCTCAAGAAACCTAGTTATTATGAAATTAATGTTAAGTCACAACCAACTAGATTGAAAGGGACTAAGAAGATCAAATATATTCAGTCTAACTGTTCAACTTGACCAAATTGAAATGAGAAACACTTAAGAATTCAAATTTCGACAAGCAAACAATTAAGCCTGAACTAGTTAGATTAACTACGCCTTAAGAAACACAGTTCATATGAAAACCTAGTTAAATCTCAAGTAATAATGTCGATTCTGACTAAAGAAATCAAAATTTCTAGATCAAACCCTAATAATGCTCTATAAATATTTGCAAAATAATCATAAATACACATCAACTTAACAACATGACTAAAATTGCATGTATAAAAATTTAGTACATATGAAAAAACTTATGAAGATGGAAAATTAAATTTAGTAATTTTGCAGAAACAAAACACTTATTTAACTCTATAAAATATTATGAATCACTAAAAATTAACAGTATTACAATAAAACATATTAAATTTTTTTAAAAAATTTACAAAAAAAATAATAAATTTATGGTTAAAGGGTAAATAAATTTTAAACTTTTTAAACTAATAATATTTTAAAAAATAAATTTGAAGGATACACATATTACTAACTTTAGAATTAAAATATTTGAAGATTACCAAAAAAAAAAAAAAAAAGAAATAAAATATTTTAAGGATACATAAGGTCGAACAATTTTTTATTTTTGGTTGTATAAGGGTGAACATTTTAATCAAACGGTAAAAAATTAAGGATGCACATTTTAATAACTTATGAATTAAAATATTTGTCTACCACAAAAAAAAATTGAATTTTGTTAAGTAAAAATAGGTCGAAAGATCGATTTTGTTAACCACATCAGCGGTATACCGGTACACGTCCACATAATATGTCTACCGAAGAATTCCCCTCATTATTAACTACAAAGTTTTATGCCAACTTTGTTTTTTCTATTTTTAAATTTTTTTAAAATAATTGTTGGACCAAAAATTTAGTGCTGACTTATTTGTAACCCAAACCGAATGGACCAAACCATTTATCCCGCTTAACCGATCGAAATCCGCCCAAACCGAATGGACCCAATCATTTAACCTGCTTAAACCGCTTAACCGATCGAAACAAGCCCAAACCGACAGCTTAATTGGATGAAATTGGGCCTAAGATTCTCACCCACGGATTGGCATGGATTGGATATTTAGAGTCCAAACCCACCCATAACCGACTGATGTCCACCCCTAATATATGCATATAGGTTCAACATATCCGTCTCTACATTAGTACATATCCCATACAAAAGCTAACTCTATGAGAGGGTGTCATAAATCAGGCTTCACCATACAAAATATTGTTTTAACCTCAAAATACCACAAAAATTATACTCTTATTTCAAATAAAAAAAATTCAATCATACAAAATCTGATGTATGACACATGCCTTTCGTGGATAAACATATATAATATATTGATGCTTTAGTGAAATGCTTGTTGCGGTAATGAGACTACATTATTTGATTTTTTTATAATCCTACATGCATCCTACATTATTCTTTTTTTTACTAAAATAGGGGGTTTAAAGATGAGATGGTAAGTTTGTCAAAAAAAAAAAAGATGAGATGGTAAGGAACCCCTGCCATATTTCTATTATAATTTTTTTTTTCACCACCAATTTAATTTGATTCGGGTCGGTTCTGGCATCAAGTGGTTTCAGCCTCCTCCCAATCGCAGTTACGAGGATCGAACTGTGGTCCTCCTTATTGAGTTCAGCGCCAAATTTTGATCCTCATTTTTTCATTTACATGTTTTCATTATTTTTCAAAAGACAATTATTCAGTTTTTTTGAAGAAGCTAAAATAAACCACCCAAATTGAGACAAGAGAAAATCGAACCTGAGACCTTAAGGAAAAGCACACTCCTAAATCCCAAGTCAATACCATCATACCAACTCATATGGGTAAAAGACAATCTACTTACAATATATTAAAAGAAACTACTATTAAACATTCAAGTTTGTCCTTATTACTTTTAACGGTATTCCAAGTTTTACGCCTTTAAATGTAGTTTTAACTCTAAACTAATAAAAAAAATACAAAAAAATAAAAGAAAGATAAGCATAAAAGAAATTTTCCCATAAAAATAGCATCAAAAACCACATCTCTAAAAAAAACACAAAACAAAAACAGTAAAAAAAGAAGATAAGCATCAAAGAAATCTTCTCATAAAAATTTAATTAAAATAAATTTACACATAAAAGTATGAACAAAAATCACTATAAAAGATACGCTTCAAAAATAATAACTTTTTTTTTAATGAAAAATAGTAACTTAATCTAACATATATATAAAAACTTATATATAAAAAATAAAAATAGAATAACCTAATAAAAGAAGATACATATTTATGAGCTTAAAAAATAAAAGAACAAAAAAATAGAAACAAAAACACAATCGACCCGTTTGGATTGACTCATTTAGGAGTTTATGCGAAATAACTTATGCAAATTAAATAAATAAGTTTTTACGTATTATTATATGTTTTTTGAGGTAGTTCATGAAAACAATTTATAAAGATATAATTTTTGTTAGTGAAAACTTATGAATTAACATGCGTAAAAAAAACTTATCAATATAAAAGTTTATTTATAAATTATAACCATAAACTATTTTCATAAGCTTCAAAATAAGCCAAATTCAAACAGGCCCAATATATTAAAAGGTATTACTACTAAAAATTCTAATTTGTCCTCATCAATTCTTAAAAATATTTCAAATCTTCTATTTCGTAATAAAAATTATATTTTTTAATTTAATATATTATTATATAATAGTTCAATTCTACTCTATTTTTATTATAAAAAAATCTACTCTATTTTTGTTTACTCTTATATAAAAAATATAGAAGAAGTGCATTATTGATGAATATATATTATAATAAATACGGGGTAAATAGTTGTCATTATACTTAAAACATCACGGTACAAGTGTTAATCAATAATTATGTCAAAAAAAAGTGTTGATCACTAATATATAAAATATCATACACGGGACAATTGTTCTAATAAAAAAAATTTAATCATACACGGGACAATTGCTTTAATAAAAAAAAATTTAATCATACACGGGACAATTGCTTTAATAAAAATAAAATTAATCATACACGAGACAATTGCTTTAATAATTTTTTTTAATCATACACGGGATAATTGCTTTAATAAAAAAAATTAATCATGCACGAAACAATTGCTTTAATAAAAAAAGAAATTGAATAGTAAATATTTTTTTATTATTAATTATAATTTATTATTCAAAAATCATACACGGGACAATTAATTTAATAAAAAAATGACTTAATTTAATATTTTACAACAAATAACAGAATGACGTCATTTATAATTTAACAATAATTTATAAATAAAAGTCAATAGCACGGGTCTCAAAACAAGTTATTCATAGAAAGAGATATATGAAAAATCTAAAATATAATCTTTTATACAACTTAGCAAATTAGATAAATTGGACCAAACAGACGGAATGATAATTTAGAATAAAATATTTAAAAATTTGTTATAAAATATTGTTAAAATATATGTTAAACCTTTGTTCTCGTTATCGTAAAACTTACTAAATTACTAAATATATTTTTTTTACTAAATAAATTAGTTTTATTAAATCTATTGTCAAGTGTATATTTTTAAAATAAATTATAATTAATATATTCTAATTATTCGAATTTTTTTTGGCTTTCACTACCAATTTAATCTGGTCGGGGGTCAGTTCTGTTATCAAGTGGTTCCAGTATCCTCCTAATCGCTGTTTCGAAAGATCAAACCGTGACTTTACTACCAAGTTCAACGCCAATCACCACTAAACCAACTAACGATTGGTCGAATTTTTATTTAGAAAATTTACCTTATTAATTTATGATAAACATATGCTCTCTGTATATGTAACAACCCGTTTTTCAAAGGCCAGAAAAGGCATTATATATATATATATTTTTTGTACACAATCAGAGTTACGCATAAAAGATTTTAAATGAGCCGGCATTCAAATATACAAAAGAACTCATTACCAAAAGGTGCTTCGACAAGCAAAGTGTATTCCTGAATAATTACAGTCCAAGTCTAAGTATTCAAAACAAGTTAGAAAACTCTATGCTAACCCAAAAGCACGGTGCACAAAACACACCGGCGCATAGTCTAACTACTCTAAGCTTCAACACAAGCTCACTATGGCCTAGAGCTGCCAACACCATCCTCTCGACCTACATCGTCATCTGGGTGGGATGAGCCCGCAAATGAAAGAAAGGGTCACCACAAAATACAAGTATGTATATATATAACCGGTGCGAAAGATTGTACACATAACCATAATTCCACAAACACAAGAGAAAGCTCTTAATCTCGTAAGTAATTCCCACCAACGGGCTTATATAAATAAATCACCAAGCCTAATGCAGACTTCTACAATGGGTGTGACAACCGATCTCTGGTTAGCCACATGCATGATTTAATTCCGGAATTCAACCTCTCTATAGAAGGCGTAGGTCTCTGGTGGGATAACACCTCCTACTATTGGTGGGATAACACCAGGTAGAGTCACACAAGACAATACCAAAACAATCACGGTGGGATAACACCGGGTGAGTCACACAAGACAACCACCAACTCAATAAAATCCAGTAGGATTTGGCGAAGTCGCACAGACAAACGCCCGGTACGAAGGCAACTCACACAAGACATACACCTAGGCACGCAACTATGAAATGCATGGCATATATTCTCTTCGGCATATACGGGATAGTCACACAAGACAAAATCCTCGCGTAGTCCTATCTGACGCACGCATTCATATATGCTCATGCAAACAATCACATAGCCTAAAGCCTATGTACAAAGCATCTCAACATACATACATTTTCTCAATCATATGTAAATTGCACACATTTTTATAAACACGTTCTCATCAACGAGAATACATAAGTACAAACATGCCAAAGCACACAGCAATTGCATACACAGCAAAACAAAGCATGTCGTAACCATTTCGAAAGACGGAAATAAAGTGGAGCCCTTACCTCGTCAAGCACTCAACTATCACACGATCACACAACACTTACTCGCTTCCTAAAACAAGCAAAGTATTCAATCAAAACCATATCCAATCAATCCTTAATGAATTGGACTCTAAAACCCCAAAAACCAAAGGTTTTCTAAGGTAAAATTCACTCTTTCGGATATCATACCAAAAACTACCGTATTGATCAACCCCCATGAGTTATTTGTACTATTTTTAGGACCCAAAACAATTGTCAAAAGTCTTAAATAATTTGAAATGCAAAATGGCCGTTTTCTTGCGTTATAAGCTACGTACTTTCCGAGTACCCGAAAAACTCGTTTCCAATCCCCACCACTTCCATAAATTAATAAAAAGGGATTAGAAAGTTAAAAACCAAGTTTAGAAATCAGAATCCAAAATTTCAACTCCCAGAGCTCGCCCTGGCGAGTTGGTGGCGAGTGAAGGCAGTGAGGACTGGTCTTACACGCTCTGGAGCTCGCCCTGGCGTGTTGTCATGACCTGTGACACTCGCCCTGGCGAGTAAACACTCGCTCAGCGAGTTGCACCTGTCATGACAGCAAAAGACAGCAACTCACACCACCTTTTTCCAACCAAGCCTAGTTTGATTCTATTAGTTCCCAATACTTTTTTAAGGCACAAAAGCAAACCATTTTCATAAGCAAACAATTCATTTACGAAAGCTTGTTGGTTGCTTCGAGTGCAAGTTATTTGATTTTCATTTCCAAAATCAAAACCAAATCCAAGCACAAGTTTTATTACGGGCCTTAACCGTCCGGTAATCATTTTCAAACATGTTTTCAAAGTAAAAAGCAACTCCACATGTCACAAGAGTTTTAAACCACTTTGACCCCAAAAACACTACTCAAAACACTTAGGAAATATTTTCATAAACCCCAAAATATTTTTCATCGGATTTTCTAAAACAAAACCATACAACGCATTTCCCTTTTGCCCAAAGGTTCAAAGACAACTTTTCTTTTCAAAACCTTACAACTTAACCTCATGTTATTGATCAATACATAACCAAACCAAAACCCTAACTTTTCTCATGAGATTTTTCACCAACTCATGGAAAACAAACATAACAAAGCCTGCACATGCTTCCCTAAACCTCATGAACATCATTCATGAAACAAAAACCATGTAAAGTAACTTTTCCTAACAACTCCTCATGAGAACATAAACTCAAAAACTCCTAAACTCTATAAGTCTACCAACCTATGAGATGAGAAGAGAGGGTTACCTTTAGAAAGTGATTCTCTACAATATTCCTCAAAGCTTCCAAGCTTGAAATGGAGTGAAATGGTGAAGAATGGAAAATTTTGTGAAGGTTTGAAGAAAGTAATGGAGTCCACGTGAAAGAGAGAAAGAATGGAGTGAATATGTGATGTTTCTAAGTCCACAATAGTCATAAACGTCCTTACTATTACAAAGCTCTTGATAGCCAAACCACCATTGGATCAAAGTCAAAAGTCCAAGCTTAAACTCTAGCCATTGGATCACTTTACTTTATGAGAAAGTCACAAGATATCATCAACTCATCCATAACAAGTCTCGTACTCAGCTCTCGCGCGACGCGACGAACGTAAACCACAAAAATATAAAACCTACGGAAAGAACGTCTAACGTTTAACATTTCCAAAACTTATCGCCGAATCTTTTTCCGCGACTGTAATTTTCTTCCATACCTTAGAAAATTATTCTCAGAATATATCTTAACTCACGCAGATATATAAAACTCCCATCTGAAACCTCACTCGAAACAGACGCAGTAAGATTTTCCATCCGCGGGTAAAATCCTACTCGTTTTTCCAAAAACAAGAATAATCCAAAACTCGTTATTCTGAAACCACAAATAACTTCTTATACAAGAAACAGAATCACAAGACAAAAGTCTGTACAATTACAGTGCACGAGCACAAAACAGACTCGATTACAGCAAAACCTAATAATTACACGATGTTTCATCACACGAACACATCGAAACCCTAATGTTCCTTAAACCAACTATACAATGAAATCTTGGGTCTTACAATACTACCCCCCTAAAAGAAGTTTCGTCCTCGAAACTTAGACATCGTCAAACAAACTGGGTGACAATTCTTTCATCTTACTCTCGAGCTCCCAGGTGGTATCTCCTGTAGCTTCGTTCCATATTACCTTCACCAAAGGTATCTCTTTCGTCCTCAGACGTTTCATCTTCCTATCCGCAATCTTGATCGGCGGAACCTCAAATGACAAGTTATCCCTCAGCTGGATGTCATCTGGTGTGATCACATGTGATGGATCCGGTGTATATTTCCGCAATTGCGACACATGGAACACGTCATGTATCAAAGATAGTACCGGTGGCAACGCGATCCGGTATGCTACCTTCCCAACTTGTTCCAAAATCTGATAAGGCCCTATAAACTTCGGAGTCAACTTCCTTGCTTTCAAAGCCCGTCCAACGCCAGTCGTTGGTGTAACTCGGAGAAATACGTGATCCCCCTCCTCAAACTCTAAAGGCCTCCGACGCCTATCCGCATAACTTTTCTGGCGATCTTGAGCAACCTTCATCATTGCCCTTATCTTTCGGACCTTGTCCGTCGTCTGTTGTACCATTTCCGGTCCTACTATCATACTTTCCCCATCTTGGTACCAACACAAAGGAGTCTGACATCTCCTCCCATACAAAGCCTCGTATGGTGCCATTCCAATACTCGCGTGGAAACTGTTGTTGTATGTGAATTCTATCAAAGGTAACACATCATCCCAACTTCCACGATCATCCAACACACATGCTCTCAACAAATCTTCCAAAGATTGATTTGTTCTCTCGGTCTGCCCGTCTGTCTGAGGATGGTAGGCGGAACTCAATCTCAATTTCGTCCCCAACGCCTCATGCAAAGTCTTCCAAAAGTGTGAAGTAAACTTTGGATCTCGATCTGACACTATACTCGACGGAATCCCATGTAACCTCACAATCTCAGCAATGTAAATATCGGTCAACTTTGCCGCTGTATCCGTAGTTTTTACCGGTAGAAAATGAGCGGACTTAGTCAAACGATCCACTATCACCCAAATGGAATCATGCTTCCTCCTGGTCTTAGGTAACCCAGTGATGAAATCCATAGAAATGCTATCCCACTTCCACTCGGGAATATCTAACGACTGCAGCATCCCTGCTGGTCTCTGATGCTCAATCTTCGCCTTCTGACAAGTCAGACACGATGCCACATACTCAGCCACATCCTTTTTCATACCCGGCCACCAGAAATCATGCCTCAGGTCTTGATACATCTTGGTTGCTCCGGGATGTATACTAAGTTTACTCTTGTGTGCCTCCCCTAGAATGGTGTTTCTCAAATTCATAGCATCGGGTACACACACTCTCCCTTGACACCTCAAAATGTTGTCCGATCCCACCTTGAAATCTCGGTTGGTTTCTCGAACAATCAAAGCCCTTTTCTCCATGAGAAACTTGTCATCTTGACAATTTGCGATGTCCTCCAATAACCCGCTTGAGATGGTAATCATACCCAGTCTCATATTCCCTAAAGCAAACTCTACCTCTAGGTGCAAGTCACGAAACTCTCTCAACAACTCTTGTTGACTAGCCATTTGTGCCGAACAAACCGACACACTCTTTCTACTCAAAGCATCGGCTACCACATTAGCCTTCCCCAGATGGTATTCCAAGGTGAAATCAAAATCCTTTAATGTTTCCATCCATCTCCTCTGCCTCATATTAAGCTCTTTCTGATCGAACAGATACTTAAGACTTTTATGGTCACTAAACACGACAAAAGTGCAACCATAAAGATGATGTCTCCAAATCTTCAATGCAAAAACAACGGCCGCAAGCTCTAAATCGTGCGTAGGATAATTCTTTTCATGCACTTTCAACTGCCTTGACGCATAAGCCACTGCCCTCTTGTGTTGCATCAACACACAACCCAAACCTTGATGAGAAGCATCACAATAAACCTCATACGGTTCCTCCGACTGTGGTAACATCAAAACTGGTGAAGTTGTCAACCGTTCTTTCAACAACTGAAAACTCAACTCACACTTCTCTGTCCAAGCAAAAGGTTGATCTTTTCGCGTAAGTTGTGTCATCGGTGCCACAATCTTAGCAAATCCTTCTATAAACCTTCGGTAATAACCGGCCAAACCAACAAAACTTCTCACATCAGTCACTGTTTGAGGTTGCTTCCATGAAAGTACCGTATCAATCTTGGCTGGATCCACGGCTATTCCCTCTTTTGATATAACATGGCCAAGGAAATTCACCTCTTCCAACCAAAAGTCACACTTTGACGGGTTTGCATACAGCTTACATTCCCGCAAAACTTGCAAAACTAGACGAAGATGTTCTACATATTCCTCTTCACTCTTCGAATACACTAGGATGTCATCAATAAATACCACCACAAACTTGTCCAAGAATGAGTGGAATATCCGATTCATGTAGGCCATAAAGATAGCAGGTGCATTCGTCACTCCGAACGGCATCACCAAAAACTCATAATGCCCATACCGCGTCCTAAACGCCGTTTTCTGAACATCCTCCTCTCGCACTCTTATCTGGTGATATCCAGATTTCAAGTCAATCTTTGAAAACACTGAGGCTCCCCTCAACTGATCCATCAGATCATCAATACGTGGCAATGGATATCGGTTCTTGATAGTCACCTTATTAAGCTTCCGATAATCCACACATAAACGAGACTTACCATCCTTCTTTTTAACCAATAAGACCGGTGCTCCCCAAGGCGACACACTAGGCCTTATGAAACCTTTAACTAACAAGTCCTCAATCTGACTCTTCAACTCTACCAACTCAGCTGGAGCCATCCGATAAGCTGATTCCGAAATCGGACCCGTACCCGGTTGCAAATCAATAAAGAATTCCACCTCTCTACACGGAGGAAAAGCTGGAATCTCCGATGGAAACACATCTTGGAAATCCTGAACCACTCGAATTTCTTCAATTCAGATCTCCGACGTCACTCCTAAGCTAGCAAGTGAAACTATCTCCGGCTCTCCATTACACATAACCACAGAAAGCCGATTTGCAGACAAGTACCTTCGCACACCTGGCTCGGGAAAGAAAACCAATTTCCGAGCACAGTCTAGAATCACATAATGATAAGACAACCAATCCATCCCGAGGATGATCTCGAGAGATAAAAGCGGTAGACAAACCAAATTGACCAGAAAATCCCTATTCTGGATTACTACCAAACAATGCAAACATGCAGTATTCACTACCAAATCCTTAGCAGGAGTCAAAACATTCAAATCAAACGGAAGAACAGAAACATTCAAACTCAAACGATTTGCACAAGCCAAAGATATGGATGAGTGGGTTGCCCCCGTGTCAATCAAAGCAGTTAAAGAATTACCTGCGATGTGACAGCTCTCGTGGATGGCATTGCTAGCCTGCCCACTCAGCTTAGTGCCCATACAGTAAGCACGTGCCTTCGCCGCAGGTCTGACGCCCTGTGAGCCTTGTGCCACATTTGCCGACGGCCCGGCCTTCGGGGCTCTGCAATCTCTAGCAAAGTGTCCCGGCTTCTTGCAATTGTAGCAGGTGTTTCCCCCCTTCGGTTGCGTGCACTCATTAGCAAAATGCCCCGCTTCTCCACAGTTGTAGCAAGTCCCCTTACTACCCTCAGATTTTCCCCGGGTTCCCTGATTTACCGATCGGCCCGGTCCTTTACTGTGTTGAGGACGGTTATAAGGCTTACTCCCTTGCCTCCCACTATTCTGAGTCGAACCACGATCATTGGTACGACTTGGTCCTCCGGCACTAGACCCTCCTTGGCGGTTCACCCGCTTATTCCTCATGTCCTCTACCTCTTGGCACTTTTCAACCAAGACCTGGAATTGTCGGATACCCAATGGCACAACCGCATCCTGCAGTTCGTACCTCAGCCCATCTTGGAATCGACGGCACATATAATCCTCATCTATCCCATCCCTAAAGAAGCGGAAGAAACGGGATAGTGATTCGAACTTCTTGGCATATGTTTCAACATTCATGCCCCCCTGACGCAACCTCATAAATTCCTCCCCATACCTTTCCCTTGCAGTCTCGGGAAAGTACTTGGCTAAAAACCTCCTCTTGAAGTTCTCCCAATTTAATGCTTCATGACCATTCTCCATGATAATACGGGTGTTCCTCCACCAATACTCAGAACCCCCGAGTAACTGATAGGTAGCTAAGACCACCTTCTCTCCTTCTGGACAATGAATTGCCCCGAATATTCTCTCCACAGATTGGAGCCACAAATCAGCAGTTTCCGGACCTCCCTCCCCATTAAACTTTGGAGGAGTTTGGTGGTTGAAATTTGAAAGAAGTCTAGATCCAACAGCGAGTATTTCTCTTTCGCGCTTTTCCAGATCTCTCTGCGCCTTAGCATGGCTCTGAGCAGTCACAACCGCTGCCATCGTATGCATGGCATAAGCCATCTGATTTATATCAGCATTGTCCGCCATATGTGCTGTAGGTGTCCTTCTTGGAGGCATTCTACTCTGCACAATACCAATTCTGATTAGATTCCTTATCCAAACATTTCTGAGTCTCAACAGAAAATCTCATCCAACGGTTACTAACTCATAACCCGACACAGAACAACACTAGAACTGACACTACTCTAGCTATGTTCTAACCGACTCTGGACTAACGACTCAAGTATACACTTTCCCTTTGAAGATTTAAAGCCGTGCTCTGATACCAATTGTAACAACCCGTTTTTCAAAGGCCAGAAAAGGCATTATATATATATATATTTTTTTTTTGTACACAATCAGAGTTACGCATAAAAGATTTTAAATGAGCCGGCATTCAAATATACAAAAGAACTCATTACCAAAAGGTGCTTCGACAAGCAAAGTGTATTCCTGAATAATTACAGTCCAAGTCTAAGTATTCAAAACAAGTTAGAAAACTCTATGCTAACCCAAAAGCACGGTGCACAAAACACACCGGCGCATAGTCTAACTACTCTAAGCTTCAACACAAGCTCACTATGGCCTAGAGCTGCCAACACCATCCTCTCGACCTACATCGTCATCTGGGTGGGATGAGCCCGCAAATGAAAGAAAGGGTTACCACAAAATACAAGTATGTATATATATAACCGGTGCGAAAGATTGTACACATAACCATAATTCCACAAACACAAGAGAAAGCTCTTAATCTCGTAAGTAATTCCCACCAACGGGCTTATATAAATAAATCACCAAGCCTAATGCAGACTTCTACAATGGGTGTGACAACCGATCTCTGGTTAGCCACATGCATGATTTAATTCCGGAATTCAACCTCTCTATAGAAGGCGTAGGTCTCTGGTGGGATAACACCTCCTACTATTGGTGGGATAACACCAGGTAGAGTCACACAAGACAATACCAAAACAATCACGGTGGGATAACACCGGGTGAGTCACACAAGACAACCACCAACTCAATAAAATCCAGTAGGATTTGGCGAAGTCGCACAGACAAACGCCCGGTACGAAGGCAAGTCACACAAGACATACACCTAGGCACGCAACTATGAAATGCATGGCATATATTCTCTTCGGCATATACGGGATAGTCACACAAGACAAAATCCTCGCGTAGTCCTATCTGACGCACGCATTCATATATGCTCATGCAAACAATCACATAGCCTAAAGCCTATGTACAAAGCATCTCAACATACATACATTTTCTCAATCATATGTAAATTGCACACATTTTTATAAACACGTTCTCATCAACGAGAATACATAAGTACAAACATGCCAAAGCACACAGCAATTGCATACACAGCAAAACAAAGCATGTCGTAACCATTTCGAAAGACGGAAATAAAGTGGAGCCCTTACCTCGTCAAGCACTCAACTATCACACGATCACACAACACTTACTCGCTTCCTAAAACAAGCAAAGTATTCAATCAAAACCATATCCAATCAATCCTTAATGAATTGGACTCTATAACCCCAAAAACCAAAGGTTTTCTAAGGTAAAATTCACTCTTTCGGATACCATACCAAAAACTACCGTATTGATCAACCCCCATGAGTTATTTGTACTATTTTTAGGACCCAAAACAATTGTCAAAAGTCTTAAATAATTTGAAATGCAAAATGGCCGTTTTCTTGCGTTATAAGCTACGTACTTTCCGAGTACCCGAAAAACTCGTTTCCAATCCCCACCACTTTCATAAATTAATAAAAAGGGATTAGAAAGTTAAAAACCAAGTTTAGAAATCAGAATCCAAAATTTCAACTCCCAGAGCTCGCCCTGGCGAGTTGGTGGTGAGTGAAGGCAGTGAGGACTGGTCTTACACGCTCTGGAGCTCGCCCTGGCGTGTTGTCATGACCTGTGACACTCGCCCTGGCGAGTAAACACTTGCTTAGCGAGTTGCACCTGTCATGACAGCAAAAGACAGCAACTCACACCAACTTTTTCCAACCAAGCCTAGTTTGATTCTATTAGTTCCCAATACTTTTTCAAGGCACAAAAGCAAACCATTTTCATAAGCAAGCAATTCATTTCCGAAAGCTTGTTGGTTGCTTCGAGTGCAAGTTATTTGATTTTCATTTCCAAAATCAAAACCAAATCCAAGCACAAGTTTTATTACGGGCCTTAACCGCCCGGTAATCATTTTCAAACATGTTTTCAAAGTAAAAGGCAACTCCACATGTCACAAGAGTTTTAAACCACTTTGACCCCAAAAACACTACTCAAAACACTTAGGAAATATTTTCATAAACCCCAAAATATTTTTCATCGGATTTTCTAAAACAAAACCATACAACGCATTTCCCTTTTGCCCAAAGGTTCAAAGACAACTTTTCTTTTCAAAACCTTACAACTTAACCTCATGTTATTGATCAATACATAACCAAACCAAAACCCTAACTTTTCTCATGAGATTTTTCACCAACTCATGGAAAACAAACATAACAAAGCCTACACATGCTTCCCTAAACCTCATGAACATCATTCATGAAACAAAAACCATGTAAAGTAACTTTTCCTAACAACTCCTCATGAGAACATAAACCCAAAAACTCCTAAACTCTATAAGTCTACCAACCTATGAGATGAGAAGAGAGGGTTACCTTTAGAAAGTGATTCTCTACAATATTCCTCAAAGCTTCCAAGCTTGAAATGGAGTGAAATGGTGAAGAATGGAAAATTTTGTGAAGGTTTGAAGAAAGTAATGGAGTCCACGTGAAAGAGAGAAAGAATGGAGTGAATATGTGATGTTTCTAAGTCCACAATAGTCATAAACCTCCTTACTATTACAAAGCTCTTGATAGTCAAACCACCATTGGATCAAAGTCAAAAGTCCAAGCTTAAACCCTAGCCATTGGATCACTTTACTTTATGAGAAAGTCACAAGATATCATCAACTCATCCATAACAAGTCTCGTACTCAGCTCTCGCGCGACGCGACGAACGTAAACCACAAAAACATAAAACCTACGGAAAGAACGTCTAACGTTTAACATTTCCAAAACTTATCGCCGAATCTTTTTCCGCGACTGTAATTTTCTTCCATACCTTAGAAAATTATTCTCAGAATATATCTTAACTCACGCAGATATATAAAACTCCCATCCGAAAATTATCCGCGACTGTAATAAAATATAGTTATTCAATTTTTTTATGTATCAGTGATAAATATTTTGTTCTATGTTTTTTAATATTTATTGTCGATGAAAATTCATTCTTCCGTTGTTTAAAAATAGACTATTTGTGAAAGCTCATGTCTATTGATTTTTTTTATATTTAAAATTGATGTTATACTAAAGTAGAAAATTTATTTAGAATAAAAGATTTATAAATATGTTATAAAATATTTTTAAAATATAAATTGTGCAGTTCTATGTAAAATTTATTAAATGAATAACTTTTTTTATTAATGTTATTGTCCCGTGTATATTTTAATGATAAAATTATAATTATCAGCAACAAATATTTATTCAATTTTTTTATATATATGAGTGAAAATATTTGCCTGTTTTTTTTTAATATTTTTCTATAAGAACTAATTCTCTCGTTGTTTAAAAAAACTATTTACCATATAATTTTTAATGATCAACACTTGTCCCGTGACGTTTTAAGTATTAATAACAAATATTTATTCCGTGGTTATTTTAATATATTTATCAATATATTCCTCCTGTATTTTTCATATAAGAGTAAAGATGTTATATAAAAAAAGATTAAATTGAAAAATATTAATATCTTTTCTTTTTTTACGGAATAAAAAAATGTTGTTGTATGTTGTAAAAATTGGAGAAATTTAAATAAAGATAAAGTTTTGCTTGTTTAGTGGAAAAAAAAGTTGAGTTGTTTTGAAAAATTGTCTCATTTATGTGTCAGCAGTTTATTAAATTAAGTTTGTTTGATAATTCATATTATATTATTTTCTCTAATATTAGTTGATGATTAATATTTTTATGTGAATAATATTTTTCATTATGTTATTAATTACATTATTGCGTTTGTTTATAGTAATTTATTTTACTATATTGCATTTTTGTTTTCATTTTTTATTCTTGTTCGGGGTCAGTTCATATCCCCATCCAATCGCAATTGTGGAGATCGAACATATTTTTAAGTAAATTTAACCTATATTACCTTAGCCTATTTAGGAATTGTTTGTGTGAGGTATTTATGTACAAGTAAAACTGGCGGTGAAAAACATAAATAAAAAAAAAAAAAAAAAAAACCGGAAGATTGAATACACGCCGGAAGAAGTCGAAGACACATTCAAAAAACAAGTAATTGAATTTGAACATTCTATTTTTTTTTTTTTTTGTTTTCACCACCAATTTAATCTTGTTCGGAGGTCAGTTCTGGCATCAAGTGTTCCAGTCCCCTCGCGATCGCAGTTGTGGGGGATCGAACCGTGGTCTTCCCTACCAAGTTCAGCGCCAATCACCACCGAATCATTGGTTGAACATTCTATTTCTACGTAAAGAGGTTCAGACTTCAGAGGGTGAACGGACAAAATCTTCTGCTACTCTTCCCTTCTTTATCTCTCTCGCTAGCACCGTTTTTCTTCTACTTCATTTCAATTCTCCACAGCCACAAAACCAACATTAGAATCTCTCTTTCCCTTTCAATGTTTCAGATTCTTTCCCCAATTTTTACCCTACGAGTTTCTGAGAATAAGAAAATCAAATCTTCAAGGTTTGTTTCATTTTTCCCCCTTCGCCAGAATATAATTTAGGAATCTAGGGTTTTTGACTTTCATGTATTTTATTTGTCTGTGTTTGTTAATTCCAACGTGTGTTAGGTTACATTTCAAATTTTATTCATCAATATAGAAAATTTTATTTTGTGTTTGTTGAATTGTTATGCTCCTCCGGTTTGGTATTTGATTATAATTTGTTTTGTGGTTTCATACATCCTTGTTTGATTAAGGGAAATAATCTGCACAAGTTAGGGTTCAGAGGGTTTGCACAACATCCAACCCTAACATTGTTCCTCATTCTTTCAATTCTTACAATTGTTAACTCTGATTTTCTAAGTCTGATAAAAGGATACAATATGGTGGAATATAATGATCCCGTGTAAAATATGTTTCAAAAGTGTATAGCTATTTAACTCCTAATTTAATTGGCAAAATGTGATTTACCAAATTAATTTGACATTCCAAATGCCGATTCTTATAATCTGCATTTAGGAACTAATTTAGAGAACATTATGTTTTAGTTTTTAAAGACTAATTAAACTGTATTTAACTTTTAAGGATGAATTTGTCAAGTTTATACTTTTTGGTTTTGACTTTTGATTACAAATAGTTGTTGTTTTGTTCACATACAGACAGATGTTGCACATAGCTGGGACTATTACTTCTCTTCATGAGAACACACCTTGAGTTGGAATATGTATTTTATTTATTTATTTACTATTTCCACATTCTATTTTTTCTAAATCTTATTTTTGTTTTCCGATTTCAAAATTCTGGTTTTTATTTATTTTTGTTAATGTTATTGAATTGAACAGGTAAAGGAGCATGTGATTTCGGTCTTTCTAATGCCGTCATGGATGCTGGGAACCCTTCTTTCTTTGATCGATGTTATGCCTTTATTTTCTAACACCGCATGGGGTTAGAAAGCCAAGCTAGATATCCTGAATACGCACACAGGAGCTAAATTTGAGAAATGCAGCCAGCCTTTGTGATTGACCTTGCATATGTCATTCAAGAGATTTCTTAGCCGTGTCAATGATCTGTGGTTGGTGGGGAGGTTTCGAGACACTAGAGAAGTGGGTGACTGGTTCATTTGCCGGCCATACTGCAGTTTGCTTGAAGGATGAAATGGGAAATTTATGGGTTGGCGAACCAGGGCATGATAATGGAAAGGTATACAACCTACAAAGTGTTCTACAGTTTTTTTCTATAACATTATTGATTTAATGCCCAGTGCACAAATCTTGTCAATTCTTACTGTGGCTTAGGGTATGGGTTCACATCTGTGCAATTTTAATTGAGGTGGTTTTGTAAAACACGATTGTCTTATGGTCTGTCTTTATGCAGGGTGAAGAAATAATTGTGGTAATTCCATAGGTAGAATGGTGGGAACTGGCTCTTAAAGTTGGCTCTAATCCACATATTGCCTTGCTTCCCTTGCATCCAATATTGCGTGTAAACTTTAACTCCACCGCAGCATGGGAGTGTGCTCGAAACATGTCAGGCAAGCCGTACGGTTATCACAATATGATATTCAGCTGGATTGAGACTATTGCTGGCAACTGTCCTCCACCTCTTGATTCTCACTTGGTAGTAAACTTTTCCTTATTAGTTAAAATAAATTTGCAAGTATACAATCAAACTTGTGATTATATGAACAACATTCTTTTTTTCCTGTAGAATACTTAACATTTTAGGAAATAATTATGTTTGAACTAATTGCTAGAAGGTAATTTGAAAATCAAGTGGAAAACAATATAAGGAAAAAACAGTTACTGGTTTTGTCTTTAGAAAACAATTTACTTTTTGTTAGAAACACATAAAGCTAATATGACAATTAGTTGGGCGGACTATGTCGGCATCATGGATTTTGATAATGATTCACTTATTGATTGTGATATCTGCATGGCTTTCTTTCCTCCTAGAAGAGAAAGTATTCTCATATTTGTTCCCTGTTTTTCTGCTATCCTAATCCTAGCATTGCATGAAGCAACTAATCTCTACCCCTCCTCTTCTTTGCAAATCTTAGATTCAATAAATTAACCTATTTAAATAGTCATTTGTATTACTAAGCTTGTAAGTTGAAACTTCAAGCAGTACTATGGCCATTTGGTTCTGAAGGACATGTTCTCCTTGCAGGTAGTTTCTGTCATGTCTATGTAGACTAGATTGCAGGCAGCTTATGCTGCAAATATGTGGAACGAAGCATTGAATAAGCAGTTAGGGACTGAGGTAAGTGTTGGCACTAGTTTGGACTTTTTAGTGTGATGCACTTTTTCTTTGTTTCTTTTTTGTGTTTGTATTAAACTTGTAAATAAATGAAGGAAATCATTAAGACTAAGAGAAGAGAGGATAAGAAAGTGTTATCAATAGCATTACCCCAAAAATCTGCTATATGAAATAGCCAAATAGTATTGTGGGCAAATAACAAAAGCTGCATTGAAGTAGGAATAAATAAATTATATATAAAAAAAGGGCCCATTGCATACAGCTAAATAAGGATTGAAGGCAAAGCATAGCTTATATATTGAAAGGTTTACCTATTATTATTACAAATATAGGAGTAATACTCACTCTTCAGTTTTTCTATGATAAAATAGGCCATGTTTGGTACAGATGCAAATTCTTCAATTTTATTATTTTAAAATACTCATATTCTCTTATTTCTGTGATTTCCACTGCATCAACTAGCAGAAACTAGAATAGAGACCACTATTGCCCTAATAACGAAATTAGAACAGCGTTGTGTTTTTTCAATATATGGGGCATTTCAAGTGAGAGCAATGTCTTATAATGAGAGATTAGATTTACGGTTTAGATTGTTAATTAATTAAAAACATTCCTGTGCACTGTTCTATCTCTGAACATCTTCTCTGCTTTTCATAAAGGCCATCTTTTAGTGTTTGTTGTCTTCTTAATTTAGCAATTTGCTCTCTTATCTATATGAAATGGGTCCTACAAGAATGGGTTTCAAACCAAACTTTGCTTTTAAGGGTCACAGAGTAAATCTAATTTTCTTTTGGTAGCAATAAACTCTTGTTCATTTCTCTCTCTCTCTCTCTCTCTCTGTGATAGTGTGATGTGGAATACAAATAAAAGAGAGATGAAATTTGAGTTAAAGAAAAGTAAAGCTTCTCATTCTATAAATAGAGTCCTCTTTCAAGGTATGCTTTGCAACTTTTCTGAATTTGATTTTTAATAATTATTACTACATCTTTCACTTTCCATGAAGTTTATATCATAATTGTCCGAATTATTGTTGCAAAATTTGATATTAGAACTTTTATACTGTCTAAATTTGATTAGTTGATATGATGATATTTTGCATTTATGACGTTCAATGTAAAATAAAAAATACGATACATTAATGGAAAATAGGATGACCTCAATTGTTTGTCTTTTAGATGAATTGAATTGACAATATTTCATTGGGTAATGCCCCCTAATGAAATCTTAAATTTGATAAATTGAATTGACAATATCGGTTGTTGGAAAATAAATGGATTAAATTGATGGTATCTCATTGGGTAGCGTCCCCTCATGAGATCTTAAATTCGATAAATTGAATTGACGGTATAAAATAATTGGATTGTATTGTGGCTCGATGACTCTGTTGGAAAATATGATATTTGAACCTACTTGGTTCTAGAATTCGAAAAAAATGAAAGAATGACGGAATTTTGTCCGAATAGGATTGAAAATGAAATTTGATTGGTTGGATCAAGTTGCCTAAACTTGATAAATTGAATTGACTCGATCGGTTGTTGGAAAAATAGATGGATTGAATTGATGGATCAGTTGTTGGACTGATGACTTTTTGATCGGCCAATCGTTAAAGATGCAGTTCACTCAAGGTAATTTATTATGCTTTGTAACTATTCTTAATTTGATTCTTTAATCACTACTACTTCTTTCTCTATCCATTTTTCAATATTTTGGCGATGAATTTAGAAAATTGTGATATGTTGTCCAATCAAACAACTTGTTTTGATTGAAAACATAAAATGAATTCGTAGTCCTTTCAATTTACCTGATAGCATGCCTGAAAGGATAATGGAATTTTGTCTGATAAGATTGGAAATAAAATTTGATTATTTGGATCAAATTACTTAAACTTGATAAATTAAATTGACTGTATCGGTTGTTTGAAAATAGATGGATTGAATTGACGGTACATCATTGGGTAGTGTCCCCTAATGGGATCTTAAATTTGATAAGTTGAATTGGCGATATAAAATAGAGGGATTGTATTGTGGCTCGATGACATTGATGGAAAATATGATATTTGAACCTACTTGGTTCTAAATTGGAAAAAAAAAATAGAATGACAGAATTTTGCTAGAATAGGATTGAAAATGATATTTTGATTGGTTGAATTGAATCAAGTTGCCTAAACTTGATAAATTGAATTGATGGTATCGGTTGTTGGAAAATAGATGGATTGAATTGACGGTATCGGTTGTTGGAATGATGATTTTTTTATCGGTCAGTTGTTAAAGATGCAATTCACTCAAGGTAATTTATTATGCTTTGTAACTATTCTTAATTTGATTCTTTAATCACTACTCCTTCTTTCTCTACCCATTTTTCGATATTTTTATGATGGATTTAGAAAATTGTGATATGTTGTCCAATCAAACAACTTGTTTTGATTGAGAGCATAAAATGAAATCGCAGTTCTTTCAATTTACCCGATAGGATGCCTTAAAGGATAATGGAATTTTGCCTGATAAGATTGGAAATGAAATATCATTATTTGGATCAAATTGCTTAAACTTGATAAATTAAATTGACGGTATCGGTTGTTGGAATACTGATAGATTAAATTGATGGTATCTCATTAGGTATTGTTCCCCAATGAGATCTTAAATTCGATAAGTTGAATTGACAGTATAAAATAGTTGGATTGTATTGTGGCTTTATGACCCTGATGGATAATATGATATTTACACCTACTCGGTTCTAAATTTGAAAAAATGAAAGAATGATGGAATTTTGTCAGAATAGGATTCAAAGTGAAATTTGATTGGTTGGATCAAGTTGACTAAACTTGATAAATTGAACTGGCGGTATCAATTGTTGGAAAATTGAAGGATAAAATTGACGGTATCAGTTGTTCGAATGATGATTTTTTGATCGGCCAGTCGTTAAATATGCAGTTCACTCAAGGTAATTTATTATGTTTTGTAACTATTATATTTTTGATAAGCAAACATTGTATAAATAAGGAGTACCAGGAGTACTCAAATCCTTACAATACAACGAAATCCCTTAAATACTAGAGAGACAAACTAAGGGATTGATACACCAATCGAAATAAGAGTAAATACAAAATCTACCCGAGCGCCCAATAAACCATTACCAAGAAATGAACTTGATTTGATCAACCAATTGAACATGATTAGCAATAGCACCCCGAAAGATAATGTTATTACGTAACTGCCAAATACACCAAGTTGTTGCAAGCAAAATCAAGTGTCTCACTTTTACTTCCTTTTTGTCTTTGAAAATATTTCCAAAATCATTAAAATGCTTCCACCCTTCATCATTATGTATATACTCGCAACCCATCCAAACAAATATGCAACTCCACACTTGTTTCACAATATGACAATCGAAAAAAAAATGTCTACAATCCTCACTGTCATGAAAACAGAAAAAACACAAAATCATATGTGTTGCTTAATATACCTCTAGTAGCTAGAGATGCTCTTGTGGGTAGTTTCTCAAGGATTAATCTCCATCCGAAAACACCTACTTTTCAAGGAATGTCATTCTTCCAAAAGACTCTAGCGCTGCTACCGTTGCCTGGTTTATGTCGATCATATTCCTACCATTCAGTAGCAAAACGTACACTGATTTGACAGAAAACAAACCTGCACTGCCTGGTATCCAACAACAAATATCTTGTTGTTCCTCTACCACCTCCACATCAAACAACAGCTGTTGCATCTCTTCCAACCCATCCTCTTTGTTTGCTGTCATGTTGTTACACCAGTTCCAATTCCATATTCTATTCAAACTTTGTCCAACCAACCTCTTGGCAACCATAACAAATTGATCCGCTTCTTTTGCATATAAATTAGGAAAAAGCTCTTGAAGAGGAGCAACCCCAATCCACTTCTCTTTCCAAAATCCAATTCTTTTCCCATCGCCTAATACACTACTGACATTTTTTGGAAACCAATACTCATCTAATACACCCATCTTCACCATATCTCGCCACCAAATAGAATCCTTAGCCTTTGGAGTTATGCTATCCCGACTCAACAAATTACCAAATTGATCCCCATATCTGAACTTCAATAACTCATACCACACCGCATCTTTATCAACCACACACCTCCACTTCCACATACTCAACAAAGATATTCTTAATTTGATTCTTTAATCAATACTATTTCTTTCTCTTTCCATTTTTTGATATTTTCTGTGTATGATGTATGAGACAACGTGTATAACAATTGCGATGCATGATATTAAATATTGAAAGTAATAAATGACACAGATAATTGTTAACCTAATTCAATGTAAAAACACCTACTATGGGGATATCAATTCAGGAAAAGAAGACCACTATGTCGAATTAATCCTTAGTCTTACAATGCACAACAAAGTCTATTGTTGTGTATGTATTTTCTTAATCCTAGTGCACCTTCTACTTAGAGGTTCACTCCCCCTAAATATGAGAGCCTATTCACTTTCCCACGATCACCCAGCCTAAGTAATCGTAACTCTTTCTTAATGAAGAGATGTTGAATAATCTATTCAACCTAAACTCTACCTAACTCTAAACCTTAGCACCTAAGTTCCAGAGAGAGTTGGTTTGATCTTGCATAGTGGGCACAAGATCTTTGACTCGCAAATCTAGCATTAATCTACAGATCTTCAATATTTGCTCGTACTTGAATATGTCGTTTGAGTCTTCTATTTATAGATGTTGCAACTCTTTGGATTTGCTTTGAATTTTAGTTGCACTATGATAGGAATCAGTTTTAAAACAAACTTTGATTTTAATTCTATATGATAAAAGATTCAAGTAAATCATTTCTTTAGTCAGTTATGATTTCCGATCCTATCTAACACATATATTTGTTAACACACTTCTGTTACAAACCTTTAATCAAAGACAATCTTTAATTCGCGCTTTGTAACAAACTTCAGAGAGATGCGCGTGCTCATAAGATAAGATTTGTAACAACCCGCTTAATCAATAGTAGAAATATTAGAGACATATAAGGCCAAGACTAGGAGCTTCAACATATTTCTATTCTTCCATCTTCAGCAATAATAACTCTCCCTTCCTCTCACAGCACTCTCAAGCCCAACTTCCACCCCAAACCCCAATTCCATTTTTCATATCTCATAAAATGTTCACTATCTAGATCCTTGCATGTGCTTTCTATAAACCCATCACTAGAGGAACATAACCAATCGCATACTTGCTGTCTTTGTGTGTTTTTTTTTTTGTTTCGCATGCTTGCTGTGTGTGTGTTTGTTTTTTGTGGTTGTTGGGTGTGTGTTTCTTTTTTGTGGTAGTTGTGTTGAGGTGGTGGTGTCAGGAGGTGATGGGGTGGGTGGTACGGTGATGAGGTGCTGAGTTGTTGGTGTTGGATTTGGTACTACTGGGGGTTGGGGTTGATACTGTGTGTTCAAGCTTGGTTTGGGTGGCTATGTTCTGGTGTTGCGCCGGGAGCTTTGAATTTGGGTGGTTCTGGCGGTGGCGTTGTGGATTTGGCGTTACTGGTGTGTGGTTGATGTTGTGTGTGAGTGGTTTTATCACGATACTTGATTCTCTGACCGTTTTCCAAATCTGTTGAGATTTGCAGGATTCTTTTTAGTCACCGAGGGTTTTCAAATCTGTTGAGATTTGCAGGTTTCTAGTATCTGATTAAACTCTACCGCATCGATGCTGACTGTTAGTTCTCTTTCTACCGGCGTCCACCAACTTTCGACTTAAGGAGCTGCTTTTGGATTCTGATGGGCCGAGTAATTTTGATTCGAGTTCGGAAATTAGTGTCTAGTGGAGTCTCTATGGGTTGTGTTGGTGGTCTTTGGTGAATTTCAATTGATATAGGGGTTGATTGGGGTGATGTTTGGTGTACTTTTCGATTAGTTAAAGTGTTTTAATCACTTTGCCTTTCGTTGTATGATTCAACAATTCTAAACTTCTTGTTTAGGGAATTGTCTATTAATAAAATTTAGCCAATTCAAAAAAAAAAAGGGTGAAAATCAATTTCTCCAACAAAAGCATGCATGTTCCAATTAGAGCTGCAGTCTCTCATTTCATACCGTTAAGAAACTAAGGTAATGTTTGGATTTTCGTTCTTTCCTCTTAAATCCCAATTAGAGCTAAAACCCTCATTGATGACTTTCATTTTGGAATTTTGCATGTATGCATTGCTATGATATGATTGTGGAATAGATGAACTGATAATGGGTTAGAGGTAAAGAACTTAAAGTGTTTTAAGAAATTTTCGTATGCACCTACTGCTGGTATTTCCATCATAATTTCCACCGTGTAACTCGGATTTAAACGATTGTTAAATTTTCAGAATCTAGAAGAAATTCCCTTCAGTTTAGTCACTCTTTTCGTAGCAGTTGGTTTAGTATCGACCTCTGAAAATGTATTTGAGGTTGGGTCTGTGATGCTGTGGAAATTGCAGAATTCGTGTTGGAATAGGTCTGCACTCCAACGGTAAGAAATATCTCCATGTAACTCCGATAGAACTGATTCCAGTTACTATGGAAAGCTGACTTAATTTCGGTCCGTTTGGCACAAGTTTAGCTAATTTTGTCTTAGAATTGAGGTCTTGGGACGCGTTTCAATTCAGGGTACTGAAGCAGTATTTATGCAGAAAATTCTGTTTATGGTTCAGAGCAGGGGCGGACCTGGACTCAAATTATTGGTGAGGCTAAAAATTTTAAGTATTACTGGAAAAAATTTCTTCATCTTGATAATTCATTAATACAATGTGTATATATATAAAAAATAACACACCAAAAATTTTCTATTAAAAAAAACCAACAAACTATATAAAAAAACCACAAAATTTCTATTCCAAAAAAAAGGACTATAACTATTAAATCATACATATCACTATTGTTTGATGTTTCACAATATCCAACTTTGAACCAAAATATATACTCCTAGCACCCAAAATTATACTAGCTTATAACTTATTTATTTTATTCCAATTTTACCTATATTATCTTACTCAAAAAATTAAATATTAATTAAACATATTTTTTATGTCATTTCATTTTATATGCTAGTTCAATTGGTAATTTTACCTAATACTACAAACTCAATTAGTTTTCTACTTTTTTTTGCCAAACAAAATCAAAGTTGATTATTATAAAATTTAACTATATAACTTAAAATAATATTTTACGTATAATAAAAAACTTTAAATTATTAATAAGACTATGAACTAATATTTGCACTAATACTTAAATTAATAAGTATACGAGAGAGACTTATAACCATCAATAATAAACTCTAAACTAATATTTACATTAATATTTGTACAAATATGTATACAGAATTACTTGAAATTATTTATAAAATATTTATTATTTTTTTTAAAAATAATTGGGCTAGGCTGGTGTGGCTATAGTCACACCATCCCTTGAACAGGTCCGCCCCTGGTTCAGAGAGCGTTCGCTACAAATTTGGCAATTCGGTGAGCTCCGGAGGTATTGATGGTACTGTTCATGTGCCAATTTCAGGTGAGTTCATTTATGTATTAGCAATACCTTATTTAATTGACTATTAAGTAGACCATCAGTAATTAAGTCATAGATACACTACTTAGGAGTATAAACATTCCCGTTATACTCCTAATGTCCATCAAACCTTATTGATGAGCATGAATTATACATAAATAAGCTAACCCTTCCCCATACTTATTAATGCAAACCTTTTTTTTTTTAAATTTCTTTTACTAATGTTCTAGAAATACTACCGGTTAACATGACCCTAATAAAATTGAAATTGGACCCACAATCATGTAATAATGTGTTTCATGTGCCTCACATTGTTGGCCCAATGACTGTTGTTTAAGGCATATGCCTCAAATTGATGTGTATGTATCAATATTGGTTGAATGATTGATTTGTATATTTTTGTGTCTACCTATAATTAAGTACTATATTTGTGTTGTGTGAATGTATATTCATTCATTCTTCACATACTCTTGTGTGAAGAATAGATAGCTTTTTCTTTATCCCATTACTTCTTTCACTGATATGAGTATTTGATCTCAATATTTTTACCTTTCTAGTAGTAGTTCCCAACAATATTATATATACCCTTAACTTATATTATTTCCTATAATAATCCATCTTTTTTTTATTGCATGTTTGGTTTGGCTTTTACTAGCCCCCGCCTCACGTCAACTGAACTCTTAAATGAGTAGTTTTTTTTTACAATCAAACTAAGGATCGAAGTCAAGACCTCTAACATATCACTCAAACCCCTCACCATTGGACCAAACATAGTGATTTTCCAATGACTAGCTTTATGCACCATGGTTTCATACTTTTTTCAAACACACACATAGTTGGTTAAGGTCTGCACCCCCACACTCTTGAAGAAATAGCTTTAGGTTATAACGGACAGTACCACTGTGGTTTTGTACTTTTCCAAACCAATGCCTAAGTTGGTTTTTGCCGCCCTTGGGTAGGATTCTAAGCCCATGCTTGAATTAGACTTTGAAAAAAAATTATGGATAAATAACTTTTTTAGTTTTGGTTTGATGACAGGAATTTCTACGGTATTTTTAGTATTATTATTAGTAGTAAAATGACCAAGACAGGCCCAAATACGAAGGAAAACTTACAAAAGCAAGAAAAAGCATCAAGACATAGTCCAAGATGCAAAAAGACAAGAAAAAGCCCAAAAAGTGAAGAAAATCAGCATTCCATCGCAGCACGATGGCTCCCATCGTGCCACGATGGGAGCTGCTTGTTCGCCAAGAAATCAGAAGAAATAAATCTGAAGAAAATCTGTCCATCGCAGCACGATGTGTGCTATCGCAGCACGATGGAGTAACTTGGCGCCCAAGCTGATGAAATGCACAAGATCAGTTATAAAATTAAACTGAATCTTCACATCGCAGCACGATGGCTTCATCGTGGTGCGATGCCTTGCTGAGGCCCATTACGAAAACTATAAATAGAGTCTCCCTTTCATTGTTTTATTCATTCAGAAATAGTAGAACACTCTCTACTATAAGGAGAGGTTCAGAGGAGCTCTATTGGACATATTTTTCTCCCCTTACGGTAAAACTAACTCAGCAAGGTATGTTTCTTTAGGCTTTTGTATTTAGGTTATAATTCTTGTAATTTAAATATGTAGTCTTTATAATTATGCCTTAGGTTGTGGTGGAGAAGATGAACTCCCCTATGAATATTTGGAGTCTGTGGTTGAGTCTAAGTTATAATAAATGATATTTAGTAATTATGCTTGTTATTTACTTTCGTGCACTTAATAACGTATTCTCGTAATCTGGCCGGATAAGCGGGAGCGCCCATAGAATTGATATCAGGTTTTGACTTGATATGATCCGTAACTCATAGTAAATAATGCTAGGTGTATAGAGACGGTAACATCCTGCACTAGTCGTGAACTGAGCGGTTAGAGGAGGAATCATGCACTAGGTGTGATCTGAGCACTTAGAAGATGAACAGCCCGATACTAGGACCTAGAGGTTAATTGGTGAAGGTTATAATGCATGTTTATAAACAACTCACTTAGTAATTAAGGTATGTGACACATCGAGGTTAGGCTCTCGTAGGTACCTTAGTTGTTAACGTAGGGAAACTTTAATAGACATAGTGTAATAGTAAGGTATTACTACAACAAGGATAATTCACCGCCGAACATAATCTAAGTAACTATGTTATACACCGATCATGCCAAATATGAAGAAGGGAGGGAGTCCAACCACCATACCTAGCCTCTATATTTCTTGAATCTATTATTTATACATTCTGCATTTATATTTCTGCAAAGCATTACGCTATTTTTATAAAAACCTTTTCAAAAACCAAAGCGAATGCAAACTATCACAAACTTAAATAACGCTAGTGAAGCTTCGGCACGATCCCTGTGGATACGAACTCATTCTAGACACCTAGAGTGTGAATTATTACTCGACGACAGACTGGTGCACTTGCCAGACTGTAGTCAAGTTTTTGGCGCCGTTGCCGGAGATTGTGTTTACAAAGCATTACTAGATTTATTTAAGTTTGCTTTTTCTCTTACAGGTCCAGCTAAAGATTGGCTTCAATGCTTGCCAAGGGGAACGATTGTAACATGGAAGGAGCTTGAAGACAAGTTCCTGGAAAGATTCTTCACACACACATTATTCCAGAAAAGGAAGTCCGAGATTCTAAGTTTCAAACAGCATGAATCTGAAATGATGTGCGAGGCTTATGAACGTTTCAAGCTGCTTATGAGAAGGTGTCCTAACCACAGCATTAGTGCTATGGAGCAGATGCAACTATTCACTGCTGGTATGAAAATGCAACATCGGATGATACTAGATGCCTCAGCTGGTGGGTCGATCAAAGTAAAGACCTATGCAGAGACTAAGGATCTGGTTGAGCAGATGTGCCAGAATGAATACAACATGAGCCATGATAGAGCTGAAAAGACTCCTGGAATTCTTAAGGTGGACCAGGAGATTGCCTACAAAGTAGAGATCGAGTTACTAAGGAGGCAACTTGCTGATAAGGAGAAAGCTGTGAAGGAAGCTAGTGTTAAACAGGTGGATGGAGTTTGCGACTTCTGCCTAGAAGATCACCCTAATGGGCAATGTTTGCCAGGAGGAAGCGAAGAGCAGGTAAATTACATGGGGAACAACTACAACCCAGGTTGGAGCAAACACCCTAATTTACGATGAGACCAGACAGGGAACCAGGCTCAAACTGCACCTCAACCAAGAAAGCCATCTCCATTGGAAGAGTTACTCAATAAATTTGCTAGCATGAGCAAAACTAAATTTGAAAATATCCAGACAACAATAGCCAACCAGGGGGCAACGATAAAAAGTCTTGAAACCCAGATTGGTCAACTCTCAAAACTGGTAAGCACTCATGTTTCTAAAGATATTGCAGGTAACACGGTGGACAATCCAAAGGAGGAATGCAAAGTGCTAAAGGATGTGAAATCAGAGCACGAACGGAGAGAAGAACAGATTAAAGACTACGAAGAGTGGTACAAGCTGTTCGATATGACATTAGACGAAGCCTATTATGAGTTCATAAGAGAACTGCAAGAGTATAGAGAAAGCCGAGCACGATTGCCAATCAAGAAGTCAGATCCTGGAAGCGTCACCATACTCTGTCAGATTGAGGAAGCAGAAATTCGAGCATTATGTGATGTGGGTTCAAGTGTTAACGTAATGCCATTATCTCTGGCAGACAAGTTAAAACTCACAACAATAACTGCAGGTACAGAACGTGAACTCGTTTTAGCTAACCAAACAACAATTCACTCAGCAGGTACAATCGAGGATGTCTTGGTGAAAGTCGAAGACCTGGTATTTCCAGCAGACTTCATGATCCTAGATATCCAGGAAGACGAAGAGCATCCGATCATTCTTGGAAGACCATTCCTAGCAACTAGCAGGGCACTCATTAATGTGGAGCTCGCTGAGTTAACTCTAAGGAGTGGAGAGGAGGAAAGAACTATCAAAGCTTCCAAAACGGAGAGAGTAAACTGCTACATGCTTGAGTGGAAGGACAGAGAAGCTACACCACCGACTCCAACTCAAGAAGTACAGGTAAAGATAGAGATAGAGGAGCTGGAGAATGAAATGGCGCAGCTAGAGATAGAGACAGCTCAGGAAGAGGAGGTACCCGAGGAACTCACGGATAAACTGAAGAGGCTAACTATTGAAGTGGACATCCGAGCAACATGGGTCAAAGCATGGGGTAGAAACCGAAAAGTGGCAAGAAAATCTAAGTTTGGGGTTAATATGCCACCTCTGAAGAAGCCTGCAAATGAGAGAAAAGAGGAAAGAAAGAAGAACAACTGGGTCAATACACCAAAAGAACAAAAGAAGGAACATCCACCAAGAAGCAAGGGAAAGTCCATCATGAAAACAGTACCTTCAGAAGATGATGAACGACTCTGCTTTGCCACCTTCAAAGAAAAACAGAACCCAGAGAAGTATGAAAGAAGCAACAAGAAAGAGGGAGGAGCTAAGGCGAAAGCTCCTACAGAAGAGAGAGACATGCGAACCTATCCTCTGTAATGGAGGAAATGCCTCAAGCTAATGAGAGGCTAAACAAGCGCTGCTTGGGAGGCAACCCAAGGATGAGTATTTTTAATTTCAGTATTTTCAATTCAGTATTTTCAATTCAATAAATTTGCCTAGAATTCTGCATGTCATCTTCATCTGTAAACAGCCCTTATTCAAACTTACAAAATTATTAAATAACTGTTTGCTGTTTATTATCTAGTGCATGATAAACTGTTATAGGTAAGATTGCGGCGAAGTGAGTTATAAATTCTGATGAGCCGAATTTCACGCCTTCATACAGAAACCAAAGGTGATTGCTCTGAAGTGCGAAGTTCGGGAGACAAAGAGACGAGTGATGAAGCTGATGTCCGTGAGACAAGTGTTCAACTTTCAGATACCTAAGCCATGTGAGGATTTGAGCCAAATATTTCAAAACGGTATTACCACTTTCTTTCGAATTACTATGAGAGTACCGTGCACTTGTTTATTTTCTAGAACTTGCTCTAATTCTCTGCTGACTAGTTGATTTGATATTATATGCATCGAGGCCAATTGTTTGTTATAACCCAGAGCCTTTTCAAGCCACCCTTTATTATATTATATCCTTTGCTAGCCAAATTTGAGCCGTAAAAAAAATTATCCCTTTTGTTTCGGTGACAAACCACGTTACAAGCCTATAGACCAGAAAAACAATGATTTACCCTCTTTGGAGTTAGGTAATAGTTCTCAAAAGTCTTGGCAACAAAATAAGTTTGGGGTTGCTCATGGAACTAGCAACGTTTAAGTTTGGGGTGGGTATACGGAGAACTATCACTACAAAAAGAAAAAAAAAATGAAAAAGAGACGGGAAAACATCAAAAAATTCCCTAAAAAAATAGTCTCTTAAAAAAAATTAATGAAAAAGAAAGAGCCAAAGGGCAAAATAAAGAGCCAAAGGGCAAAAGAAAAGAGCCAAAGGGCAAAAATAGTGATAGAAAAGAACCATACAAAGACACATCCGGTTCTTATTTTCCGATACCAACACAAAAAGGCACCCTAAGGAACAAATGTTGCGTACACAAAAAGGAACAACAAAGTAGAACTTAACTCCAATGTTTAGCCTACTATTCCCAAAAATGTCCTACCTTGACCTAAGCCACGTTATAACCCTGAAAAGACCTCCAATAATGCATGTATATTGAATTTTGACTGGTTGCTTAGAATTCTTACAAGCCTATGGTAAAATGGCAGGTTGTGCGATGATTGAGAGATAACCCTTTCAATTATGAGCTAAAAACACAAATGTGAGAGAGAGAAAAAGTTGAACATGGACTCTTGCAGGCATTTGTCTGATTTGCTACTATTGACGTCTCCTGAGCCTAGCAGGACTGAGCATGATCGCTGCGGTAAGAAATCAGCGGTACCATTGCTGAAATATAAAGCAAGGATGTGAAATTCCTATCATCTTTATTTATCTCTTATTTCTCTAACGATCTTGTCTGACAGCATGTTACTTGAGGAAAAGCAACAATTTAAGTTTGGGGTTGTGATGACAGGAATTTCTACGGTATTTTTAGTATTATTATTAGTAGTAAAATGACCAAGACAGGCCCAAATACGAAGGAAAACCTACAAAAGCAAGAAAAAGCATCAAGACAGAGTCCAAGATGCAAAAAGACAAGAGAAAGCCCAAAAAGTGAAGAAAATCAGCATTCCATCGCAGCACGATGGCTCCCATCGTGCCACGATGGGAGCTGCTTGTTCGCCAAGAAATCAGAAGAAATAAATCTGAAGAACATCTGTCCATCGCAGCACGATGTGTGCTATCGCATCACGATGAAGTAACTTGGCGCCCAAGCTGATGAAATGCACAAGATCAGTTATAAAATTGAACTGAATCTTCACATCGCAGCACGATGGCTTCATCGTGGTGCGATGCCTTGCTGAGGCCTATTACGAAAACTATAAATAGAGCCTCCCTTTCATTGTTTTATTCATTCAGAAATAGTAGAACACTCTCTACTATAAGGAGAGGTTCAGAGGAGCTCTATTGGGCATAGTTTTCTCCCCTTACGGGAAAACTAACTCTGCAAGGTATGTTTCTTTAGGCTTTTGTATTTAGGTTATAATTCTTGTAATTTAAATATGTAGTCTTTATAATTATGCCTTAGGTTGTGGTGGAGAAGATGAACTCCCCTATGAATATTTGGAGTCTGTGGTTGAGTCTAAGTTATAATAAATGATATTTAGTAATTATGCTTGTTATTTACTTTCGTGCACTTAATAACGTATTCTCGTAATCTGGCCGGATAAGCGGGAGCGCCCATAGAATTGATATCAGGTTTTGACTTGATATGGTCCGTAACTCATAGTAAATAATGCTAGGTGTATAGAGACGGTAACATCCTGCACTAGTCGTGAACTGAGCGGTTAGAGGATGAATCATGCACTAGGTGTGATCTGAGCACTTAGAAGATGAACAGCCCGATACTAGGACCTAGAGGTTAATTGGTGAAGGTTATAATGCATGTTTATAAACAACTCACTTAGTAATTAAGGTATGTGACACATCGAGGTTAGGCTCTCGTAGGTACCTTAGTTGTTAACGTAGGGAAACTTTAATAGACATAGTGTAATAGTAAGGTATTACTACAACAAGGATAATTCACCGCCGAACATAATCTAAGTAACTATGTTATACACCGATCATGCCAAATATGAAGAAGGGAGGGAGTCCAACCACCATACCTAGCCTCTATATTTCTTGAATCTATTATTTATACATTCTGCATTTATATTTCTGCAAAGCATTACGCTATTTTTATAAAAACCTTTTCAAAAACCAAAGCGAATGCAAACTATCACAAACTTAAATAACGCTAGTGAAGCTTCGGCACGATCCCTGTGGATACGAACTCATTCTAGACACCTAGAGTGTGAATTATTACTCGACGACAGACTGGTGCACTTGCCAGACTGTAGTCATGGTTTAAATGCACATTTTCTCCCTTATGTTTATTTTAAGTTTCAAGTTGGTCCCTTATGTTTATTTTGTTTCAAATTGGTCCCTTATGTTTTAAAAGTTTCAAGTTGGTCCTTCAAGTTTCTAAAATTTGAATTAGTTAGTCATATAAAGATGATTAAATAGGGACTAACTAATTCAAATTTTCGAAACTTGAGGGACCAACTTGAAACATTTAAAACATAAGGGATCAACTTGAAATCTAAAATAAACATAAGAGGTCAACTTGAAACCTAAAATAAACATAAGGGACCAAATGTGCAATTAAGCCTTTAGTTTTCAAATGTGTGAGATGATGTTTCTATAGTCTTGGAATGTATCAAAATTTTAAATACATTCATAAATATTTCTTTTATTAATTATTTGGGTTACTGAATCAATTTTCAAGATAGTTAATTTAGTCCGTAAAATTACTAAAAGAAAAGACACTAGAAATGTGTTTTCAATTTTGATATAATGTTATTATATCAAAATTCGTATTCGTTATAATGTTATTCAATATTTGTTCATCATGCACTATTGAGAGGCTTCTGCATGTTAGACGTCGCCTACAAGCGTCTCACATATGCAAAGAATTAAATTGTTTTGTTTTTTTGTGTGTAGTTTCGATGCATACATGATCACAAAAATTCTGAACCCATGTACGTCTTAGGGTTTAGTAGTTTTGTGAAAAGTGAATGAATGACTCCAACTTAATTCTAAACACACACACACACATCCACCCCTAGGTATGGGGCTATCCACCCCTAGGTATGGGGCTATGAGAGATTATCCTTCGTTCTGGTACCCGTCATCTCCACTTTCCAAGGACGACTCTGGTTTATGGAATTTATGGACGCTAAAAAATTTGAAAAAAAATAACTAAATATCATAGAATTTTAAAAATAACTAAAAAAATCTTAAAATAAAAAACATAAATCAAACTACTATAAAAAATAAATTTAAATTAGTCCTTACACCAAAATATATTTTTAGTAAACATATGTCAAAACTAACTAAATATTATATTAATTTGAATAGACTTACATTTAAGCTAATATGTAGCTGGTCTAATTTCGAACATTTAAAATAATGGAACCTGCATATCAAGATCAAGATAAACATGTAACCTTGTAAAATAATGATGCACTATTAGAGAAAAAGACTAAATCGACAAACTCAAAATTTTAAATGCCTATTAACTAATACTCAAAGACATATATTTAAATTTTCTTTTTGAACTCGACTTATATTTAAAATTTAAGTAGACTTATTTACTCAAAAAATAAAGGGTAAAAAAATAAACTTACGATTTTTTGTCCTTGTAATATGAGATTTTTATCATTTTTGTCCTTACACATCACACAAAAAAGTTGACATGATATTAGATCTGTTGACTAGACCACTGTCCCATAGAATTTTGATGTTGGCTTGACATTTCTATGTAACTTTATTATTTTTATGTTTTATAATTATTGTTTAGAGGGATTAAAACAAAAGGTAAAAATACGCTTTTTTAGTGTGATTCATATCATTTAATTCCGCAATTTTCTACTGGAAGCCGAACTAGGATAGTGAAAAGTAGAGGCTTGAAGGCGTGGTGTTGGAGAGAGAGAGAGAGAGAGGAGGGGGGGGGGGGGGGGGGGGTTAAGATCGCGTTGTGAGAGAGAGACATGCAAAGGCAGGGGAATTAAGGATGCATGCGGTGGTGGTGGGGCTTAATGTTGGAGATTTTGTTGGGGAAGATACTGCAACACTTGAACAAAGAAGATGTCGTTGACGGATGCACGTAAAGATTCAAAGCGTGTTTACACACTAACCTTTAGGTTCAATTCGCCCCCACCAATTAACTTATATTGGATGCAAATGAGATGAACAACGAATTCCCTGCAGGATACTTTGAATACCTTGATGTGATTTGCACTAACACAACAAGCCTATCTTTGATAACATTTTACAAAAATATGATTCCCACAATTCACTCATGCATTAATGAATTAAAGGATGATTTAGAATAAAGTAAATGGGGGAGAAATTAATTTGATGATGTTCAAAATTCGTGTGCATACTGTTTGCAAACTTTCTCTATTTATAGAGAGATTACCATCACTTGATGAAGAGATAACTTCTCTTAATAACTGCTATTAATATTTGAAATTTCAAAACACAACAATAACTGCCGTTCCAGCATATACAATTTTTGCTATAAATTCGAATTCTTATAATTCAAATTAATTATCAACTAAATGCAAAAACTGCAGAACCTAGGAATCGAACCCTGAACAACCAAGTTGTCCCATTAGTGGCACAACCACTAGAGCACATCCAACAACTTTTTTATATTTCTAAACATTAATAGCTATAAACAGTAATACAGATTTCCAAGTTTATATATTTTGGAAATATCTCTTACAATCCCCCACCATTTACAAAATATAACTAAATCCATATTTTTGGAAATATCATGCTTTCAGATAATGGTATCTCACGATTTGAACCATCACTTAGTAAATTAAGTTTTCACTCATACCCGAATAGATTGGTAGACAAGCTTTGAACCAATTATTCATTAGAACAAGTGTGCTTAACTCACACATGAAATCTCGGTGTTATCAAAAGAATTATTAAATTTGACACATTCAATAAGGCCTTGTGTCACGTATCCTTTTCATGAGAATTTAAGAGTCAAACCCTTGAACTCCATGAAGCGGCCTCACTTCATTCTCATATAGGTAGACTATATCATAAATGCACCCATAATTATGCATTCAAGCAAATATATGCTATATGTCTATTAAGAGAAAAACCTCATCCTACCACTTTTACTTTTATGGTCCAAGTACTTTTGCTCCTTGGGATGTATTTATTATTGTCAAGTACTTCAATCACTATAATAGTGTACTTTCACCATTGAACTCAAGACTTGATTTTACTCAAGTGTGAGTTGAGTTTCCACCATTGGTGATCAATTATATCTGGGTTTGTATCACATCCCTAATGATGTCTTCAATGATCTTAACATCATATCCGAAAACATCATATCCTTGTGTTAGCCTGTATTTTCGACAGGCATTAATGAATTGGAATGAGATGATGAAATCTCATTTAATGTATATTATTGCCTTTTAATATTCTCTTGGAAACTGATTCTGGCAATAAATCAAGAGAAAATCAAGGCATTTGACATCAAAGACTTTTAATGTGCAAAGTTGCTTGTCAAAGCCTAGAGTTCTGTCGAATTCGACAGAACGTGTGTTGACTGAATAAGTTTGTCGAGTTCGACAAGATATTGTTTGTGTAAAAGCATATTTTCGACACTAACTGATAATGGTCGAAAATTATATATGTATACATGTGTATGTTTGTTTGTCTAACGTACTGTGCAGAACGAAAGAAGCGTACTCTGGACTTAGCAAAATATTCAAAAGTGAGTAACGTTCGAAAGGGTTCGCCAGGTGTCCAAGGAATTCAAATTCAGAAGACACGTGGAGCATAGTTAGGCAAATTGTAGTTTTATAGCAGTTATGTTAGTTTGTCTATAAATATTAGTTTCTCATATGAGAAACGGGTCCACAATTCAATACACATGCAAATTCCTAAAATATTCAGAGTACCCATGTCAACGAGCGAAATGAATGACAGGAACATGTACGAATCTGTGTACCATCCTTTGTAAACATTTTACATTTGTTAAATGCAATTTACATTCTGCAAGTCTTGATTACTTGTTTGTCATTTAAGTTTTATGCAATTTAAAGCTTTCTGCAACTTTATCATTCTGCAATTTATTTTCATTGCATTGCCTTTACATTTCAAAGTTTTTCTTTAAACTTTATTTGCAATTCATTTACAAGTTTTCTGCAAATTTAACTTTGCAGCATTTTACTTTAAACAAACCATTTGACTGCGTCAAATGCTTTTACTTTTATTCAAATTGTCCGATTTAACCCAAAGATATGAATATGTTTTCATCATCTTCCACACAATCCATATGTCCCGAGATTTACTAGTTGATCTCTCTTGTAATAATTAAACTAGCGGTTGTTTACTAAAAATCGGGGTAAACAAATTGGCACGCCCAGTGGGACCTCTGGATTGTGTAATTTTTACTTAGTGAATTTTTTGAAAATTTTTCATACAAAATTTGTTGTTTGGTGTTTGTGCTTTGATTGTGTCTATATTTGTATATGCATTTGAGAAGTGGTAAATCTCTTCCAGTATTTTCAAACATACCAAAGCGTCCTCGTTCCAGAATGGTGAGACCACCAAACAATCCTAATCTTAATAATATTAATAATAATAATAATAATAATGGGGCAGAAACCAATCCTGTTCTGAATCCGACAGGACCACCAAATCAACCAGTAACTGGCAATCCTGGCGCCAATCCTACTGGCGGATCAACAAATCCTGCCCTAAACTTTACAACTTCTGAAAGTATCCCAAACAATAATCCTAATGGTGGGGGTACAAACCCGATGATAAATTCCGGAACCGTTGGTGCAAGCGCCAGTGGATCAACAATGTCTGCCACTACTTCAAGTATGGCAGGAGGGTTTGTTCCTCCAAATACGAATGGTGCAATGACGACACAAATGAATGTATCATCCATGCCAACGAATGTATCACACATGCATGGGTATACAGACGGTAGTCAAATTGGTGGAACTCCGTCGAGACCTCCTTGGTTGCCTAGAAACCCACAATATGGGATGCCAACGACAACGATGGCAAGCCTGTATAATTGGCCTTCTGTAGAAAGTTCTCCCTCGTCTTCTGCGATGGGAAATAGGGGAAATTCTCTGAACTTGACTAATAATTCTATGAATGTACTTAGGCAACAAATGGACGAAAGTAACCATGATATGGTGAACGCGTTGACCCAACAGATTGGCACAATCTTCAATCCTGTGTTACAAACAGCCAATGACAATTATTTATTGTTAGCCAATCAAATGGGAAGGATGGCAGACTTTTTTGGTGCCCCTGATGCTCCAAATAATCAAAGAATTCCCCGTGTAAACCCGGAGATTCAAACAGGAGTCCAAGCCCAACCAGTGCGCATCGAGAGAGAGCAACAAGAACCAGAAGTAGTTTTGGTTAATAGAAACCAAGATGCTGATAATGTTCTTAGGCAAGTTCGACAAGAAAATGTTGCAGGGCAAAATAACTTGGCCAATTTAGTAGAAAATATTTTGGCCCAAAATGGTTTGAATACAGGGTTGCATAGACCAAATTTTGTGTCAGCCTTGTCTGAATATGTATTGCAGGCAGAATTGCCAAGGGGATGGAAAATTCCCAAATTCACAAAATTTGCTGGTGATACTAATGAGTCTACTGTCGAACACATTGCCAGATATTTGGCGGAGGCAGGGAATTTGGCAAATAATGAAGATTTAAAAATGAAGTTTTTTCCCAATTCCCTCACTAAAAATGCCTTTACGTGGTTTACCACACTTCCCCCTCATTCAATTCATACCTGGACTCAATTAGAAAGGTTATTTCATGAACAATTTTACATGGGACAATCTAGGATTAGTCTCAAAGAATTAGCCAGTATGAAGCGCAAAACCTCAGAAGCCATTGATGACTATCTGAACAGGTTTCGCCTCCTTAAGGCAAGGTGCTTTACCCAAGTGCCTGAACATGAATTGGTTGAGATGGCTGCTGGTGGCCTCGACTATTCCATTAGGAAAAAGTTAGATACTCAACATTTGAGAGACATGGCCCAATTAGCAGATCGTGTTCGACAGGTTGAACGCCTCAGGGCTGAAAAAGTCAGAAATTCTAAGTTTCACAAAAAAGAAAAAGTGGCATACATAGAAACTTATGAAAGTGAAAATGAGTTCGACGATGGTCAGGATTACATAGAAAATAATGAGGTTAACGTGGCTGAGTTAAAACCAGGCCCTCCTTATACTTGTAAAATGTTGAAACCATCAAATGGGAATAATCCTGTCGAACCAAAAAATGATAGATTTGTTTCTAAGACATACACTTTCGACATTACTAAATGTGATGAAATTTTTGACTTATTGGTCGCTGATGGCCAAATAATTGTGCCAAAGGGTTTAAAATTACCACCTTTGGACCAACGGAAGAAAAGAGGGTTTTGTAAATACCATAATTTCTTGGGTCATAGAACCTCACAATGTGTTCTTTTCAGGGATCTGGTCCAGAAAGCCCTACAGGAGGGAAGACTCAAATTTGGCGAAAAGCCAAAATCCAAACAACAGGTGGATGAAGATCCATTGCAGATTGCTGATGCTGCATACACGGAGCCATTCGAGTGCCTGATGTTGGAAGCATTGAACCTCACTGAAGGGGGGCAATTAATTTCCATTCCTGAGGAGGAGTACGAAAACAAAGTGGAAGAGGTGTATCCACAAGCAGGGGAGACTTTATTGGATTTCCTTCAACGCTGCAAAGAAAATGATGGCGAAGCTACATTATGTCCTCATTGTAGTGCCATGTTCGACAAGAAGGCTGCTGCAGGCCTCAACAAGTTTCTGCCTCATAGTCAAAACAGAAACAATTGGCCAAATCAAAAGCCAACTTATTCCAATATTCTGAATAGCCAGCAGGCACCTGTACACCAGAGGTTGGGACCACAAAAATCATTTGTCCCCTCAAACAGGACACCTGTCAACCAATGGGTTCATGGAAGAAGCATGGACTATGGTCAAAGGAATATGGAGAGAGGGAACTCCAGTAACAGCAATCCCAAAAAGGATCCTGAGTCAAGGAAATATGATTACAGGAATAATTACAAAGGGAAAAATCCCATGACAAGGTCCCAATGGCGTAGATATCAACGCCAGAAAAAAGTGGCTGCTCAACAATCCCCATTAACTACTGATGGTAATGGAAGAAGGCCTTTGGAATTGGCAAAGAAGCCAATGAAAGAAAGGTTAGGCGAATCGAAAATAGAGTCTTCAGTTGCTGATAATGTCGAAGATGACCACATGGAAGCAGATGACTTTTTGGATTCTGAGCCTGATCTCGACATAATCGTCAATGTTGTGTCAATCTTACCAAGGGAATTCGACGTTTGCTCTGAAGTGACAGATGACGAAGAGGAATCTGGAATGCAAATGGCCCTTCATAGGCCAGTATGTTACTATGTGACGAGCAATGGTGCTCTAGAAGATCAAATGGCTACATTTGAAAGGCCAGATGAAGGCATGAAGAGTCACTTGAAGCCTCTTTTCATACAGGCTAAAGTGAACAATGTGGGGATCAACAAAGTGCTAATTGATGGTGGTGCTGCTGTTAATCTCATGCCAGAATTTTTGCTCAGAAAGATTGGCAAATCTTTGGTGGATCTTCATCCTCACAACATAGTTCTTTCAAACTATGAGGGTGAAACTGGTTTCTCTTTGGGAGCAATCCAGTTAGAAGTGGTTGTTGGAAGCACTGTAAGGCCAACCTTGTTCTTGGTTGTGGCCTCTAAGGCAAATTACAATCTACTTCTAGGTCGAGAGTGGATTCATGGAGTAGGGGCAGTTCCTTCTACCCTGCACCAACGCCTCATTATCTGGCGAGAGGATGGAATAGTGGAAAATATTGAAGCAGATCAAAGCTACTTCAAAACTGAAGTCCATCATTTGACAAAGCACTCCTTCGACAAGAAATTGGCAACAATTTCACCATGCACTGAGAAAGACTTTGCATATCGTCTAGCAAGAAATGGTCACCATGCAATCAAACTGGATCCCACACATGGTTTCTTGTGGGAGAGAGAGGATGGAAACAGCGAGGATGGCGAGTATGAAAGCCACAAATGCCCAACTGGTTGGGATGTCAAAGAAAACTACTATGTCTGAGTCCCAAACTTGGGCAAGGATTACGGCCTACATGGCTGAAAACAGAATCAAGATGGCTTTGGAAGCCAATTCATTTTCAGAAAATATGGCTGATATAGCCAATGGTGAAAAGATTGGCAAACAAGAGCCAGAATTGCAAAAACTGGACTGCATCTATGACGACGAACCCTTAGGATTTGAAAAAGATCCAATTAGTCAAAGTCATAAGATGCAAGCACAGGATCCTTTGCAAGAAATTGACCTTGGAGATGGTCTGATGAAAAGACCAACATATATTAGTGCAAACATTCCTCCAGATCTGAAGGCGAAAGTGGTGCAACTTCTAGTGGAATACAAAGATTGTTTTGCTTGGGATTACAATGAAATGCCAGGTTTGAGCAGAAAATTGGTGGAACATGAACTTCCAGTTCGACCAGACAAAAAACCAGTAAAACAATTGCCTAGAAGGTTTGCACCAGAAATTATGTCAAAGATCAAGGAAGAAATTGAGAGGCTGCTGAGGAGCAAATTCATCAGAACAGCAAGGTATGTCGAATGGTTAGCAAATATAGTGCCTGTGATTAAGAAAAATGGTTCTCTTAGAGTATGTATAGACTTTAGAGATTTGAATAATGCTACACCAAAAGACGAATATCCTATGCCTGTAGCAGAAATGCTAATTGATTCAGCAGCAGGATTTGAATATTTAAGTATGCTAGATGGTTATTCTGGCTACAACCAAATTTTCATTGCTGAAAATGATGTACCCAAAACTGCTTTTAGATGCCCAGGGGCATTAGGCACGTACGAATGGGTAGTGATGCCCTTCGGTTTGAAAAATGCTGGGGCCACTTATCAAAGAGCAATGAATTTAATTTTCCATGAGTACATAGACACTTTTATGCAAGTGTATATTGACGACATAGTTGTCAAATCCTCGTCAAAGGTTGATCATTTAGATCATTTGAAAAAGTCTTTTGAAAAGATGAGGAAATATGGATTAAAAATGAATCCATTAAAGTGTGCTTTTTGTGTTAATGCAGGAGATTTCCTTGGGTTTGTTGTGCACAAAAAGGGCATTGAAATAAATCAAAACAAAACGAAGGCTATCATGGAGACAAAATCTCCAACTACTAAAAAGCAACTTCAGTCCCTACTTGGGAAGATCAATTTCTTGAGGAGATTCATCTCAAATTTAAGTGGTAAAGCTCAGCCTTTCTCGCCACTACTTCGTCTCAAGAAAGAAGATATTTTCACTTGGGGGCAAGATCAACAACGAGCTTTTGACGAAATCAAGAGTTATTTGTCGAAGCCACCAATGTTGATGCCTCCAATAAGGAACAAGTTCATGAAGTTGTATATATCAGCATCAGATTCGACACTGGGTAGTATGCTTGCCCAGGAAGATGAAAATGGTGAAGAAAAAGCCATCTATTACTTAAGTAGGGTATTAAATGATGCTGAAACTAGATATAGTAGTATCGAAAAACTATGCTTATGTTTGTATTTCTCTTGTATAAAACTCAAGCATTATATAAAGCCTGTTGATGTTTTTGTTTATTCTCACTGTGATATCATTAAGCATATGTTGTCTAAACCAATTTTGCATAGTCGAATTGGAAAATGGGCCTTAGCCTTAACAGAGTATTCATTAACATATAAACCTCTAAAGGCAGTCAAAGGCCAAATTGTAGCTGATTTTATAGCAGATCATTCTGTAATAGAAACTCCACAAAATTATGTAGAATCACGGCCCTGGAAATTGTATTTTGATGGTTCTAAACATAAACATGGAGTTGGAATTGGGATTTTAATCATTTCTCCCTCCAGAATTCCCACCAAGTTCAAATATAAAATTAACGGGTTCTGCTCAAATAACGAAGCAGAATATGAGGCTTTGATAACAGGCTTAGAAATTTTACTGGACTTGGGGGCAAGAAATATTTTGATCAGAGGCGATTCAGAATTGGTCTTGAAACAATTGACAAAGGAATATAAGTGCATAAAAGAGCACTTGATGAAATATTTTGTCATAGCAATTTCTTTGTTAAAACGTTTCGACCAAGTTATTTTTGAACATGTACCTCGCATAGAAAATCAAGAAGCCAATGATTTGGCTCAAATAGCTTCTGGCTATAAAATTTCTAGTGAGAAACTAGAAGAGTTGATTGAAATTAAAGATAAACTTATTATTGATCAACCTCCTTCCATGGAATTGTCAATGCCAAAACTTGTGGGGGCAGATGTACCACAAGACAATGGTCAAGATACCACATGCAGAATTGGAAAACGTGAATATCTTCAAAACTGCCATTTCTCCCTTGTGTATCCGACACGCAGTCGAAACTGGCATTTTTGAGGGGGCAATTTGTTAGCCTGTATTTTCGACAGGCATTAATGAATTGGAATGAGATGATGAAATCTCATTTAATGTATATTATTGCCTTTTAATATTCTCTTGGAAACTGATTCTGGCAATAAATCAAGAGAAAATCAAGGCATTTGACATCAAAGACTTTTAATGTGCAAAGTTGCTTGTCAAAGCCTAGAGTTCTGTCGAATTCGACAGAACGTGTGTTGACTGAATAAGTTTGTCGAGTTCGACAAGATATTGTTTGTGTAAAAGCATATTTTCGACACTAACTGATAATGGTCGAAAATTATATATGTATACATGTGTATGTTTGTTTGTCTAACGTACTGTGCAGAACGAAAGAAGCGTACTCTGGACTTAGCAAAATATTCAAAAGTGAGTAACGTTCGAAAGGGTTCGCCAGGTGTCCAAGGAATTCAAATTCAGAAGACACGTGGAGCATAGTTAGGCAAATTGTAGTTTTATAGCAGTTATGTTAGTTTGTCTATAAATATTAGTTTCTCATATGAGAAACGGGTCCACAATTCAATACACATGCAAATTCCTAAAATATTCAGAGTACCCATGTCAACGAGCGAAATGAATGACAGGAACATGTACGAATCTGTGTACCATCCTTTGTAAACATTTTACATTTGTTAAATGCAATTTACATTCTGCAAGTCTTGATTACTTGTTTGTCATTTAAGTTTTATGCAATTTAAAGCTTTCTGCAACTTTATCATTCTGCAATTTATTTTCATTGCATTGCCTTTACATTTCAAAGTTTTTCTTTAAACTTTATTTGCAATTCATTTACAAGTTTTCTGCAAATTTAACTTTGCAGCATTTTACTTTAAACAAACCATTTGACTGCGTCAAATGCTTTTACTTTTATTCAAATTGTCCGATTTAACCCAAAGATATGAATATGTTTTCATCATCTTCCACACAATCCATATGTCCCGAGATTTACTAGTTGATCTCTCTTGTAATAATTAAACTAGCGGTTGTTTACTAAAAATCGGGGTAAACACCTTGTCAACCATTTCGTCAAATAATTGCAAGATTTTCCACTTTAATAATTTTGAATATTCAATCACTTACATAGGCCTTTTATATATTCCTGATAGTTTAACCAACTATCACAAATCCATGACTTTGAGTCATTCAATTACTTTGTATTTTATATAGAACTCATTTTAAATCATTCCACCTTTGTTATTAAAATAACCATTTAATAACAAGCATTTCGATTTAAAGCTTCACTTTTGTTTTAATAAACATTGCACAATTCATTCAATATACCAAGCATGTATAACAATTATCAATATGATAAACAAATTTTCCAATAATCAATAATTATCATGGTCATAAAATTATCATAACCAATCATGAATCAAACATGTTAATTATATAATAACATATTATGAATCACATACATGTTAACCATAAACATATATTGCAATCAAATCTTAAAACAATTAGAATTTGATTTCAATTCTATAAAATAATACATGTCATATTGTTTATCATACTCAGAAACATCAAACATGAAATTCATTCATTATTATTGCTATATTAAAACCTTATAATAACCGGACTTAAAAATTTCTCACAAATCATACTTGACATCATGGAAACAGTGCCTTCAAAACATGGTTTGGATAAGTCATTGCAAAACACTACCAAGATCATAATCATACATTTAAAACCACTTTGACTACTGATTATACCATAAGCATGCATATTGCTATAAAAATATATAAGGCTATGCACATATCAATATCAACATCAGTATTATAATAACTAGTAATTAATTAAGACTAATGTGCAGCATTTGAAAACACTTCATGATGAAAACAAATTGAAAACATTGATCTACGTTCATTAAAAATTTCTTTACGAATTTAACCACATTAGTTTTACTATAAGCAAATTCAGCACTTCATGATTATTGAATTCATGAAAAATTAAGCATCAATCTCTATAATAATCATTCAAAAACAATAGCATAATTATAAATCACAATCTCATATTACACACAATAAATTATACAAACCAAATACAAATTCATAAGTAGTTACAAGCAAACACACTTAAATTACAAACAAACAAACACACTTAAATTAAAACATTCCCAACATCGGGTACATAATATATATTCTTAAGAGTAAGTAATTTCCAGAAGTGACTTCTATACAACAAGATGATCCTCTTGTGCACTAGAGTTCTTCTCTTTGTTCAGCTTTTTCAAGATCCTACATTCACTCTTGAAATGTCCCGGTTTGCCACAATGGAAGCAACTTCCTTTCTTCCTTTTCCTTTGTCCATTTTCATTATTGTTGCCATGGACATTTTCTCCGTCTATATCCATATTATCCTTGGATTTACTAGACTTTCCATCCACCATGACATATACCTTCTCATGAGTATGTTGGTCTTTAGTATCATCCTGTTTACGATACTCTTCTTCTAAGCGAATGTGATTTCCTAACTGCTCAAGAGAAATGTCTTCTTTCTTATGTTTCAAAGATTTCTTAAAATCTTTCCATGATGGAGGAAGTTTATCAATTATGGAAGAAACGATAATTGTTTCATCCATATGCATTTTATGTTGCTTATAATTATTAAGAATTCTTTCAAGTTCATACAACTGTTCCATCACTGGTCTAGAGTCTACCATGTTATAATTATTAAATTGAGAGACTAGAAATTTCTTACTTGTAGCGTCTTCCAACATATATCTAGTTTCCAGTTTCTCCCATAATTCCTTTGCAGAACTGCTACTTTGGTAGATGTCAAAGAGTGAGTCTGTCAGTCCATTGAGAATATGGCCCATGCAAATGTAGTCATCATTTTCCCACTTTTGTCTTTCTCTTGTTTCTGCAATTCTTTCATTTTCCCTCTCTGGTGGTCTTGTGGTGTTCAGAACATAAACAACTTTTAAGGTTGTGAGAAGGAATTTCATCTTTTTCTGCCATCGGTTAAAATGGCCCCCATCAAACCTTTCCAATTTCACAAAATCGGAAGTCATTTCTTTGAGTGATGCAGCCATTGCTTAAGAACAATTGAACCTAAAGATTGTTGGAGATTTTGTTGGGGAAGATACTGCAACACTTGAACAAAGAAGATGTCGTTGACGGATGCACGTAAAGATTCAAAGCGTGTTTACACACTAACCTTTAGGTTCAATTCGCCCCCACCAATTAACTTATATTGGATGCAAATGGGATGAACAACGAATTCCCTACAGGATACTTTGAATACCTTGATGTGATTTGCACTAACACAACAAGCCTATCTTTGATAACATTTTACAAAAATATGATTCCCACAATTCACTCATGCATTAATGAATTAAAGGATGATTTAGAATAAAGTAAATGGGGGAGAAATTAATTTGATGATGTTCAAAATTCGTGTGCATACTGTTTGCAAACTTTCTCTATTTATAGAGAGATTACCATCACTTGATGAAGAGATAACTTCTCTTAATAACTGCTATTAATATTTGAAATTTCAAAACACAACAATAACTGCCGTTCCAGCCTGTTGGTAAGGCGTGTTGTGGCTATAACAGAAGGACCCAAGTTCAACTCCCAGCGGTTACAATTTTTGCTATAAATTCGAATTCTTATAATTCAAATTAATTATCCCCAAGTTCAACTCCCAGCGGTTACAATTTTTGCTATAAATTCGAATTCTTATAATTCATATTAATTATCAACTAAATGCAAAAACTGCAGAACCTAGGAATCGAACCCTGAACAACCAAGTTGTCCCATTAGTGGCACAACCACTAGAGCACATCCAACAACTTTGTTATATTTCTAAGCATTAATAACTATAAACAGTAATACAGATTTCCAAGTTTATATATTTTGGAAATATCTCTTACACTTAAGAGGTTGTCGGCGGCTGTTTACATGGAGGGAGTAATTCTAGAATTGGGAGATAAGAGAGAAATTATATGATGGAAAAAAAATTGAAGCAAAGACTGTTTGGTTGGTGTATCAAGAGTTGTGAAGGAAAATTTTTGGATTTTGTTGGGTTTTTTGGTATAGTCGGAGGTGAATTTTCTTGGATAGTGCTGACACCCATTCTTGTGAAGTATGCTTGATTTTGTTTTGTTTTCTTTAATGATTTTTTAGATTGAAGGATTACTTCCGTGTTGAAACTTTGGATTTTGTTGGGTTTGAACTTTTGATTTTTCTAGGGTTTGAACTTTGAAGATAATAAATGATTTTTCAGATTTATGTTTTTTAAAATTAGTTCATGGGCATTTACGTCTTTTCACACAAATTTTTTTTTCTTTAAGAGTTAGACAAAAAAAAATCCAAGTCAGTGTTCCTTGCACACATAGCAGTGGTTTAGTCAACAAATTTTGACTACATCAACATTTTTTAGTGATATGTCTAAACGAGAGACTAAAATAAAAGAAATTTAATATTACAAAGATAAAACAAAGGAATTTATTTTATTTTAAGGACTAAAACTCAAATGCATCCATATTACAAGGACAAAAAGCACATTTTGTCCAAAAATAAATATAGAATTATGGTGAATTCTAGGGTGAGGGCTCTATCAAGTCTCTCACCGATGTACCACTTAAATCCACCGTTAGATTTAATAAGTCTACATGATTTCATATTTCATGGCTACACTAGATCCAATTTTTTTTCTCTTGGTAGATTTCAGTTACTCTATGGCCTGCACTTTCGCTCTCTCTGTTCTTTAATTCTCCACCACCAGCACACAATTGGTACCCTTAAAGTGATCTCTTACGATGATGAGAAATTGACATATTTAGTGTCTCGCTTGCTACAAAGGAAATAACTTGCTGCAATTGCTTCGATTGACAGTTTATATTTTTCATAAAACTATAATGGTCTTTCATTATATATATCTTTCCAAAGCATGTTATCCATTATTGCTCCATCAATTTTAATTGTAGGTGTGTGTAATTGATGTCTTTTTTTGCTATCAATTTTTATGGTTTGAAGTTAATTTGCCCCCTTTTTTTGTTATAATTCTTCTATTTTCAAAAAATCATCTTCCAATTTACTCAAAAAAGAAAAGAAAGTAGTTTGCCATGTTTAATCGCGTTGGAAGGAGGTTGGGGCACTAAGGATGGTGAGAGAAAGAAATTGGATCTAGTGTGATCTCAAATTATTAAATCATGTAGACTTATTAAATCTAACGGTGAATTTGAGTGGTACACCGGTGATGGACTTGATAGAGCCCTCACCCTAAAATTCACCTACAAGTATACGATGGATGGACAATTGTTTTGAAGTAGTGTGACCTACCAATCTACCATGCTATATACTATTGCGGCTTCCATAATTCTAGTAAAATGCTATTCAAATATCTTCGGTATATTTTTTAGGTTGTTTAATATGCACATGTAAAATTGTCTTGAACTATGTACAAATGCTTTTTTTATTATTAAATCAATAAATCACGTCATATCTCATTTAATCAAATAAAGTGACTTATTGATCAAATAGTAGAAATCAACTTATGTATGGTGTAAAATATATTTCACTTATGCACCATAGAATTAGCCTAATTTTGAATAGTTAAAGACTCATATGATCATGGACAATTCTTTTAAGGTAGAGTGACCTACCATTGATAGATAATAGCTTTGTGGCTTCCATAATTCTAGTATACAATTAAAGAAGCTCAATAACTAGCCACAAATGTTTATTTAAAGATCAAAGATAAATACAAGAATGCCTCTCTTTAATCAATGGCCAGAATTTAATCACTTAAGAGCATCCAAACACAAAGTTCAAATCATATTTTATTAAAGATAATGACAGAAACAGAACCTTTGATTAAATTAAGAAAAGTTAAATTACACACAGCTAAAGTGACGATGTAACATTTTTTTTAAAGTTTTGTCTTTGCACGGCGTGCACCCTTTCATTACCCGACAACAGACCATGTTGGTCAAAAGAGAAGAAGTGTATTGATTTCTATCATTTCACATGGAAATATCCAAATTATTGTGTTACATCATGGTCTATAGTTGACTGAATTCGTTAATTTATGGTCCATGTTCATTTTTCAAAATATCTATAGGAAACAAAAATCTTAACAAAATTAGTAGTATTATTTTACTACAATTGTTACTGATCGCCCCCTGAATTGTTCATACTAAAAAAATATACTATCGTAAAATATTTCTCTATAAGATTAGCACTATTGGAAAATATCTCTCGATAAAACTTGCACTACCAGAAAATGCATCCCGGTAAAATTTATACTATCAGAAAATATCTCCCAGATGAAGAAGGACATGAGAGATTCTGATTAATGAGGGGTGAAGAGCAACAATCTTTTTACTCCTTTTTACTCGATACTTAAGATTAATTTGTAGTATATAGGTAACTCCCTCCATATCAGATTAAGTGCCAGTTTAAGAAAATTACTTTTGACTCAATACTTGAGAAAATTATTGAGTTTACTAATTTTTACAATAAGTATTGAGTTTATTAATTTCTACAATAAAATGAGTTTCAAGTTAAATGTGTTAAGGTAAAATAAAGAAATGTATGTATATTATTAGTGGAAGAAGATGATTAATGTTTCATTGATATGCTAATGACAAATAATATGACTAAAATAAATATTTCAAATAAAACACTTAATAAGAGACGGAGGGAGTATTACAACAACCTATAATATTTACAATTTTAGTGATTTGTACTAGCAAAGAAATAAAATAATGTAGCCTAAAAAATAGTACAAATTTCCCACAAAAGTCTTTGAAGTGTTGATAACAAAACAAAGATGTTATCTTACATGAACAACACAGCTAAATTTTTTCAACTTGAAAAAAAAAAAATACAATTGCATCACACCTATAATTTCCTATTGACAAAAAGTAAAGAGAAGAAAAGAAGCCAAAATCATGAATTACATAGAAATAACATAGCTAAAACACCAGAGTGATAAAAGAATACAAAAAAATTGGATTGAATTGAATCACTATAGTTTCTAGTACTACAAACATTGAACTGTTTAAGGGGAGAGAGAGAGAGAGAGAGAGAGAGAGAGCAATGCATGATCACAAAGACAAAACCTTTTTAACACACAACAGCTTTGTAAGAGATCTTCATTTGAGACCTTATGAAGCGACCATGATCACGAAATTCTGGCCTATACAACCAATGTGGTTTCCTGCATCAATGACCGAAAGATTCAATCAATCAGACTTCAAATTTTAGTTGAAGATATAAAGTAACAACATATTATCTTTAGCGAGTGCGAATGTCCAACCTTTGTTGTCAAGTTTGAAACGGCCATATTAAACTTTTCTCTAGTTTTAGTTCCAGCAACGTTTCCGGCTTTTGCCACTTTGCTAAAAGCACCAGTTAACCATGATGTTCCGGCAGTCACATATCTGCATGCAAACAACTATCATCATCAACATTCAAAAATAATATACAACATAGGATCAAATTAAGCCACAAGGTTCATGTATATGCGATGCTGCTGCAGTGAAGATGAATTATTGTATTCAAACCAAACCTGCTTGTTTTGACAGCTGAACCAGTATCGTTCAACTTCCTCTCGGCTGCAAATATTGCTGCCATTGTTTTATCTGAAACATGTAGCCTCTGATCCACAGATTTCACTTTCTCATTCACTACAGAAAGTCCAACTGTCAATTTCTCTGTCAGTCCAACTCTCTTGTCAAAAGAACTAACTTTTGCCGATGCATTGGCAGTCAACTGATGCTTCTCATCAAATGCTTTAGCTTTGTTCACAGCATCTTGTTTTATCGCTGATCCTTTTGCCAGCATACTTGTAACTACATCTTGTGCTTTACTAAGATATATTCTTCCACCGGGTTTCTCCTCCTGAAAGAGATGTAATACAAAAGACCATAAGTTCAATCAGAAAAACACAATTTGAATTGTCGTAGTAATCATGCTTAACATCTCATCAGGAAAACCGATCATGCAAAATTTTAAATTTGTATTTTGGTTTTTACCTCATTATTCGGCACAGAATCTTCAGGAGCAACATTTATAGCATATTCCACCACCCTTTCTTCCTACATAAATTACTTTTGATAAGTACTTTTTTATATCAAGATATGTACATGTAATTATGAGCTATTGGTATTTGGTAAAGTTACCTGCATCTCATGATTTGCAACATAGTTGTCCGCTGGACTTATACTCACAATCTGGTCTACTATTGTTGCTCCCTGATATAAATACAATAAAAGTTTCGATTTCACAATCCACAAAGTGAAAGAGGCTTATATAAGACAAATAAGTTTCAAACTTGATATCAATACTTGCAAGAAGCTGTAAAACGACATCTAGATTCTTGAGGATTTCAATCTTAGTTTCCTTCAAGCGTTCTTCTCACTTTCTGATTTTCAGAAATAGTAAAAAAATTCGCTTAAGTGTCCAATTATCCTTCACAAAATTGCAATTGAACATTTTATTCAACATGTAGAACAAACATAAATTGTATACCAAATGAAAACGTGTACTATTCGTCGAGGTAGTCATTTTCATAATGACTAAAACTCAGCTTAGTTAGCTTATGCCTTATACAAGCTTTTAAATTGAGATAAGTATTTAATTCTTAACAAACAATCCAACCAAAAAATTCTTAACAAACAACTAATGCCCTTATAAGTTTTGGTTACGACGAAGTAGGATAATAGAGCTTCTAAAACCATTGAGATGCATAAACTAATATCAACTTAGGCAAAAAGCTATAAGCTAAAAGATTCATAATCAAGACAGGATTATTTCAACTTTACTTCCGTACAAGTTTTTGTTGAAAATTTTATCCAAACTAACTCTAAAAATCAAACTTGACAATAGATAAGTTACCAGCACAGTTTCACTAACAAAATTATGACAAGAAAAGAAACATTACCGATAACAATAACGCGATTTCAAGCGCTTTGGGATCTTTAAATGTCACAAATGCAGTCTTTGGTTTCCCATATTCTCTGCAACAAGTATAAACAAAATATGCAACCATAAGATGGATTTAAGAGCAAAATTCAACCCACAAATCATTTCAATCCAAAACAACAATTCAAAATTATAAAACAGAAATCATGGAATTTATTTTCAATTACTTTTCTGAATTACAATAAGGAAAGTGGATTAGTGGACTGTGACAGTTCAATTTACACTATACCCTTCACATGAAACCCCTCACAAAAATGTAAAAACAAAAAACAAAACTTATAACTCTCTTATCCTTCTTTGTTTTATTTTAGTTTATTTAGTGCACTTTTTTACCATCAAAATTTAAAAACACCCCATCAATTTAACCAAGACATTGGGCACAACTGGCGAATATTTTAGAATAACCCAAATTCGATTCCTGATGGTAACAATTCTTAGTCAGACTTTACTTGCCGAACTTTGGATTACCGGGGCCTTCCCCTGGAACCGGAGGGCAAAACAAAAAAACTATCCATCAACCCTTTGTCGTTTTTAACCCTCCCAAGTTTGCTATATGAGCAAAAATCCTTAAAATAGTGCTAAGATTATAAAAAATAAATAAAAAACCAAAATTGAATTCAAGCAACAAAAGGGTTTGAATTTTGGAATTGAAAAAACCCACCTAACGATCTGAATATGTTCAATTTCACCAGAAAAAGAGAAGAATTCATGAATCTCCCTCTCAGTAGCTAGATCTGAAAGTTGCTTCACTTGAACCGTTCTTGTTGTCTGAAATAATAAAAGAAAAAACAAAATAAGAATAAGGAATGAAGTTAGAATAAGAAAAAAGAAGGGATTTTGAAATTGAAAAAGTAGTGTAGTAGTAGTAGAAGTTATGATTGACCTACCTGCATTATGAATGATATGAGAGAATAGAAGTATGAGGGATTGAAGAGAAAGGGTGTTGTTGTTGTTGTGTTGTGTGCTGTATTTCAAAGTGACAGAAGAGAAAAGAATTGCAGAGAGAGAATGCGTGACGAGGCAAAGAATGTGATGATGATATGTACTGCGGATATGGATTGGGTGCAGTCACTTTAACTGTACAGTCATGCATTCAACATTGTTGTTGTTATTGTTACAATGTTTGCACAATGCAGTCACTACTACTGTAATTTCATAATTCCATAAATATCCTCTTCATTTTTTAATATAAAATTCTTGTTTGGCCTAACTTATTTTTGAGTTTATGTAAACAACTTATGCAATTTTTATGTATTATTATAAGTTTTTTCAGGTAGTTTGTAATAAAATAGCTTATAAAAATTCAATTTTCACTAGTTTGAACTTATAAAATAGCATAAAACCTAATTTATATTGCATAAGTCATTTGCATAAGCTCAAAAATAAGCTAGGTCAAATGGCCCCTCATTTTTACTTTTAACTTTCAGATAACTTTTAAGACCTAAAAACGTCAGACCAAACTATACTTAAAACTTGAGTTGACACTTCCACTTTTTTTATTAATAGTATTTTTATTTATTCATTTTAAAAAAAAAAAAAATTTTTGCTACTAGCTACTTGACAAAAAAAAATATTATGAACTCAATTAGAAAATATCACATAATATGTGTAGAGGTTAGAGTATTAAACTACTTAATGTAAAAAATAGTATATTATGGAAAATGTTAATGCTTTTTAAATATAATATAATTTTCTTTTACTTTTGACAATATAATATAATTTTATTGGAACTTGTGATTTCCATGTGTCAAGGAGCTAAACTCGTTTAGCTTTTAATACAAAAAAAAAATAGTTTTTAGATTCATTCAAATTTTAATGTATCTAGTCAATATTGTAATCTAAATACATCAATTTTATTAGAATTTGTGATTTTCACATTTTAAACATTAAATTTTTTATACTTCCTCTAATTTTTTTTTTTAAAAAAAGAGACTTGCTTCAACTTTCAAGAGCAAGCCCTCAAAATATATTTATAAACAAAAAGGAGGAGGGCACATTAAATTCAATAAGGATTTAATGTATCTAATGAATCTAAACAGAAAATTTTCTTATATTAAGGATCGAAGGAAGTACCATTTAATGTATTTTTCTATTTATAGATAGTTAGATACATAACATGCAGCCTTATAACACATGTTAACATGACTCATATATTATATATATGTAGGGGTGGGGCCATTAGACTACTTAATTAAAAAAATATATTAAAGATTTCCTCAATAGTTCTCACGAGCATAATTCAGTTGGCAGAAATATCATATTTTATATGCAGTGGTCATAGTTCGAATCCGAGATTTCCATTTAGGCTACAAGACAAAAATAAAATCCTCAATAAAAAGCAGAAGATAGATTGGATAAATTTTTGTTTGGATTATAATGAATGATTAAAAGAAATAAAATGTTAAGTAGTGTCTGTGAGACATTAGTTAAGGAAGCTAAATATAATAAAACAAATGTCTTAAAACTTATTTTTTTATATCAATGAGGGCCTTAGCCCAAAAGAAAGAAATTACACCGGAATAGAACGTGGGGTCGTTATCCACAATACATCAGCTAACATGACATTATGACACTTTCTAGGACAATTTTCATAATACACCACATGTGTATCAATAGTACACCCAATATTGGCAAGCACGCCATCACACTTGTTTGCTTCCCGGTACGAGTGATTAATCACTACTTCCCAATCCATGTCCAACAAACTTCGATTACGCATGACTAATGCTCCACCAAGTGGTCTCCCATACACAGACTGACGAAGCACTTGATTCACAACACTAGAATCCACATTCAACCCAATTCTATTAAATCACAAACTTCTAGCACACCCGAGTCCCTCAAGGACACCCCAAAGTTTCGCAACGTAAGCGCTACAAACACCCAAATTCCACCCGTCCACGCACCATTACTGCAACATATCACACCTCCACACCGATATTAAGCTTGACCCACCCTTCACTTGGAGGCTTCCAATTGATCATCACCACCTTCCGTTCCACACTATGCAGAATCTGTTGAAGCACCACTGCCTGATTGTATTGCTTACCTCAACATGTAACAACAGTAACAATTAGTTAATTAATGATATTATCGTGTTAAGTACAATTATAATTAATTTATCTTATTGGTATTTTAGTTTCTTAAAGATATTAGTTTATTTAACTACTTTCCTTTATTAGTTATTTAATTAATGAATTATTTTATAATCAATTTAGTCTCTTTATTTTATTTTATGAAAAATGATAACATGTGCTCTAAGAGTACATGTTAAGAAGATTAATGAAGATTTTTTTATTACAACTTGTGCATTTAATCTTTTAAGTACTATAAAATATTTTGTATTATTAAATGTAAAATTTATACTTGTAGATACATTAACATGTGCCCTTACAGCACATTATTTTTTGAAGAAACTAAAGAAATTATAATAAAACTCATAAGGCGTGCTTAAAAACGTCAAATACAAGTAACACAATGGAGAAAATCTCCCAAAGCAACCACAAAAATCTTACTACATATTCAAATTTAAGCACGCTTTAACGCACCAATAATTGAGATCAAACAACATTTTTTTTTTTCGAGCCTTCAATCACCACAAAGACAATACTTTAATTTTATCAGTCAAAGCTTGAGTAGATTCCACTTTGTTCTTAAATACACGATTATTACACGCTTTTCAAATGGACCGATAAACAAGATTAAGGGTCCGTTTGACCTGACTTTTTTAGGTCTTAGAAGCTATCTAAAAGCTAAAAGTGAAAATAATAGCTTTTCAGAAAAAAGATAAAGTTGTTTGGTAATTGTTTTTTTTAACTTCAAAATTATTTGGTAAAATATATATATTTTAAAAATAATAACAAACTAAAGATTAATATGAAACTTAAGAAAAGATGTAACAAACTAGATTAAACTAAATTTACTAAAGATAATAACAAAAAAACTCCGAATTTTTTCCAAAAGTAAGTTTCAACCTCTTTTCTTATAGAAGCTCTTTTGGTTCAATTTTACACATTAAAGAAAAGCTGCTTTTTATGACTAAGAGCTTTTATTCAAATTGTGTTTGGCCTAACTTCTCATTCTTAAGAGAATAAAAAGCTGGGCCAAACGGAGCCTAAGAACCAAACAACATTCCTCCCAAATAAATGAGCACCACATAAGAACTGAAGAAATTCCAAACCAACGAAACACCCCATACTATACAACCCAAAAGAACCACATTAAAAAATTAAGCGATCAGCACCAGTCTCCCTTCAAACACTTGTTAACATTACCTTTATTTTATTTTTACGACATCTATCTCTTTATTTATTAGTTTTTGATGTCGTCAGTTACAGAAGACTGACTTCCTTGACGGTTGGACAACGAGGCGCAACCTTGAGCCTGTATCGAAATGGGCCGAGTTCAACGCATGGGTGGACGAGTTCCTTGTATATTGGGCCTTAGGCTCAGTCCAGAACAAATATTATTTGAATATTATTTCTCTTTTCAACAAAAGCATTCCAACAAATATGTACTGTAAAATAAACAAGTGACTCTGATTAAGTGGTTAATGAACTCTTTTTATGAAGAATTGTTTGAAAGATTTTGAATTCAATTCATCGGTGGAATAATTTTTGGTCTTACCTCATGACCAAACTCTGAATTATGATAATGCTTTTCTCTGAAAATCGAATAGTTGTATAAAGAAACAAATATGTAATTTTATATTAAAAAATCATGTCAATTTTATTTCTGGTAAATCAATTTCTTTTTTTTTATAAAACAAGATATTTTAAGAGCTGGCATATCCAACAAATATTTTTTCATTTGCACCACTAAAACTCGAACTCATAACAAAATAGCTAAGGAAATAAAATATTTACTAGTGTGCTGCTGCACATTGTTGATTATCACTTTTTTTAGTGTAATGGCTAAAAATTTTACTATTAAAATAGATAAACAGAATATTTGGAGTTCGAACTCTAACTCAAACATATAAAATATAATATCTTTACTAACTGAACTAAGCTCAAGAAACCCGTTAATCATCATTTCTATTTGTTACAAAATGCAGAGTATTTACCCGAGTATTAGTCAGAAAGAAGAAAAATTAAATCCATTTTTTTTTTGGGTAAGGTAATTAAATTAAATCCATATATGAATTTGCGCTAGGCTTGGTTTGAAATACAATACAATTAAGGGGATTATTAGAAATGTAAAAGGACAAAAAAATGGGTGGCCATTGTTTAAGTCGCAAGTCATGATGATTCTGCTCGATCGCGCCGGTAAATGACTTGGATCGTCGAGCGTTTACCGGTTTGCTTTGCTTTGCTTCGTTATACGTAGGGGTGTTCACGGTTCATAAACTGCACTGAACTGAACCATATAATTAGTTCAGTTTAGTAACTGAAACCACTTTTTATAAAAACTGGTTTATTTCTCAAACCAGTTTCAGTTCAGTTCAGAACCAGTTTAGAACCAGTTTACATCTTTAAACCAGTTTAGTTTCAGTTAACTGGTTTAAAACCGGTTTTTTTAATAAAACCGGTTTATTTTTTGAAAAACTGGTTTTATACCAATTTTCTGTATTTTTTTAAAAAAACTGGTTTCCGATAAAAATAATTTCGGAGTTTTTTTTCCGAAAAACAGTTTAAGTCTATTTTTCGGAAAAAAAGTTTCAATATTTTTTTTCGGAAAAAAAGTTTCCGACTTTTTCAAGAAAAAAGTTCCTATTTTTTTTGGGAAAAAAAGTTCCCGGTTTTTTTCGTAAAAAAAGTTTCCGATTTTTTCAGGAAAAAAAGTTCCTGATTGTTTTCGGGAAAAAAGTTCTTGATTTTTTTCGGAAAAAAAGTTCCCGATTTTTTCGGAAAAAAGTTCCAATTTTTTTCAGGAAAAAAAGTTACCGGTTTTTTCGGAAAAAACGTTCCCGATTTTTTCGGAAAAAAAGTTCCGATTTTTTTTCGGGAAAAAAAGTTCCCGATTTTGTCGGAAAAAAAGTTCTCGATTTTTTCGGAAATAAAGTTCCCGGTTTTTTCGGAAAAAAAGTTCCCGGTTTTTTTCGGAAAAAAAGTTCCGATTTTTTTTCGGGAAAAAAAGTTCCCGATTTTTTCGGAAAAAAAGTTCCCGATTTTCTCGGGAGAATTTTTTCCGCTTATTTTTTTAAGAAAAAAGTTCCCATTTTTTTTGGGAATTATTAAATATTTTTTTAAAAAATAAAATAAAATACAGTTCATAAATTTAAACTGGTTTTGAACCGGTTATAAACTGAATTGTAACTGTTTTTAAAAAGTGGTTCAGTTCAAAACTGTATTAAATGGTTCAGTTTAAAATATGGTTCAGTGTAGTTCGAACTATAGTTTGGTTCAGTTAACTGGATTTTTGAACACCCCTAGTTATACATACACGTAAACCGACACATGTGCATATATATATATATATTTGTTTAAGCAAAAAACAATATAATATTTTTTATAAAATATAAAAAGAATAGAAAAAAACAAAATTATGGTATACAAGGGCCAAAACATTTCCGACCGAATTTTTGAGTTGGATCAAACTCGATACTACATTCGATTCATCAGTACAATGTCATATCTATTGACTTACAAAATTACAATTTCATAGCTAATAAGATATGCTTTATTCTAACTTTTTTCCACCTCAAATTTATACTGATTTGGACATTACATTTTTTTAAGGTACCTCTTTTTAACGCTCGTAGATAGGGATGTAAGCGGATAAAAAATTCAATTGAACGAACGATTCCAACCAATCCAAACAAAAAAACCGATTTTTATGGTTCAGATTCAAAACTGAACCGAACCAATTAAAAACCAACATGGTTTGGTTCGGTTCTCAGATTCAGTTTTTAAGAACCGATGAACCGAATCAATAGTTGTATTATTAACCATATATATAATTCAACCCAGTAGCACACAACAACTCACATCTAAAACTGGCCCAACTTATTGTAAAAAAACTGGTCCAACTTAGTAACATAACACTCTCAGACCTGAATCTCACAAAAATACCTTAAGAAAACTTTGTATTTGAAAACCTATGAATTTATTATTGTTAGCCTTGATGAATTTTGAAAATCAAGTCATGGTATTTTCCTTTATGTATGATGTATGGTAATAATTGATTACATCAAGTGTTACAAGTGATTGAAAAAATAATAGCAGAAAATATATCAATAGCAAAAAATATATCAGAAAAAATAATAGCAAAAAATACATCGTGAAAAAAGCACCGCAAACCGATTAAAGTATTTAAACCAAATCGAACTAATTAGTTTGGTTCGGTTTTATTTTTAAAAAACACCAAAAATCGAACCAATCAAGAGTTCATATTGGTTCAGACACTAGATTCACCGAAAATCAATCCAAACCAGCCCACTTACACCCATACTAGCAATCCTTCAATGGATTCACTTTCAATGTGAGTTCCTCTATCATCTCTTTTATCTCCATTGGATAAATTTTGAGTTTTGTTCGGAACTAAAACAAATGCAAAAAAAGTTAAGTGTTCTAAATTGCACTTTTGATGATCCATTAAAAATCTTGTCAAGAAAATCCAGAGGAATAAAACTTGTCAAGAAAAAAAGAGCGCAGAACAATCAACAACAACAATAACAAGCATGTGAGGACCCTTGACAATTAGCAACATCAACAAAATATGAATTCAGTAAAACATAATCTATTTCGATTCAAACAATCTAAAATGCAAACAAGGGTATAATCCATCCAAAACATCCCACATCCCATTTTACTGGAAGCTAATAGAGGCAATATTGCACGCCTAATGACTGCCTTCTCTAAAAATATGAGAAATGTAAAATTGCATATTCTTAGTAATCTTCATGCAATTCATCCATCTATTACTTAGGTGTCAAGGATCAATACTAGAGTTTCTGAAAGGCAAAATAACTAGCTTAGAGTTGAAGTAACAAAGTTTGTCACAAGAAAGGGGGGTTTGAATTGTGACCTTTAAAAATTTGGCTGCAAGTTATGATCAACACAAATAACTTAACACAGAAAACTTGTGAGAACGTTCTGAGAACGAAACCAGTTAGCGATAAGAAAATGTAAAGTGATTTGTGTGTGATGTGTTTGCTCAAATAAAAGAGTAGGGAAAGAGAAGATCAAACACAACAATTTATCCTGGTTCACCCCTTAACAGAATGGGCTACTCCAGTCCCCACTTGCGTGAGATTATCCACTATAATCTAGTCCGAGATTACAATGAGTCCCTTAACCTAAAACCGAGGTTAAGTCACAGATTAGTTATCACCAACTAATCTGAATCAATTCACAAACCAGTAATCACCTACTGATTTGAAACACTTCACAAATCAGTTATCACCAACTGATTTGAACACTCAATCAATTCTAACCAATTGACTTGAGCAAGATCTTACAATTTAAGAAGTGGTTGTTGAAACTAACAAGCCTATATCAAGCTAAACTAGTTGTATAGCTTACAAATGAAATACACTCAGAAATGCTCAAATGGATTAAGATCCTAAGTTCTAGAGCTTGGAGTATGAGTGTATAAAGAAGAGTTTAAAGTGATATGGAGATCACAAAAGTATGTATGGCTTTTTGCAATTTGAAACTCTTGCTCTTCAAATGATATCAACGTGCTATTTATAGATGAGGAGGCTCCTTGATGTCTTGGGCTCCAATTATGACCGTTGTAAGTAAAGAAATAGCAGTTGTGAGACATATGAGATGAAAGAGAAAATCTGTCTCATAAAAGTGAACTTCCCAGAACGTTCTCCCATGCTATCTGACATTGGGACAGAACGTACAATGATGATCTGAGTTCTTGGAACTTGATTGAGAGATTCCTGATCATATAGCCGTTGCAAAGGTGTTGAGTTTGAATTAAAACAGCTCATCAACTGGCTGGACAGATATCAAACAGTAGAAACACTTTGCTGGCAATTCTGGGAGATCGTTCTCTGATCATTCTCTGATCATTCTCTAAGCTCATGGATGAAATCACACGTGATTAAAAGAGTTGTTGATAGTTGTCTTGCAGCTGGAGAGCTTCAGTCTATGAAGATAGAGCAACTATTCAGAACTATTTACTTGTCCTTGCTGGTTCATAAAGTCTTTGTCCTTGTAAGACTTTATGGGAGAATGTAGCAACCCCTTGTCCTTGTTCCCTTAAATCATGGGTTGATGTCTTCAGTCTCACTTCAGTGTGTTGTATCAATTTTATTGGACTAGATTAACTCTTGAAGGAATATATTAATAACATGAAGCCTTGTTATGAACAATTGAACTTATTCCTTAAAAGTGCTTATTTGAACGTGATGCCTTGTTCAAAAATGATTCCTTGCCTTAAATGACTTATGCACTGTTATGATCTTGCATTTACTTCCATGAAAGAGTTCTTTCTTGTTTCTACCAAGATGACTTCTGAAAAGTGATTATTCCTTAATCACATGAACTTTGAAACATGGTTCAGTGTCATTCTGAGAATGTTCTTCTGGGCAGAATCTTCAAATGATGTTTTGTTTGTATCTTGTGAGTGAAACTTATTGAAATTAATCCTTTAAAGCTGTCTTAGATTAAATCACTCAAAAGCACTTGTTAGATAACAAAATGATCAGAATCAAATTAAAATTTAATTAAGGGTTTGTTATCTTTAAAACATCAAAATGGATTTTGTCTCAACAATCTCCCCCTTTTTGATGATGACAAAACCTTGATTAGATTTTAAATTGTGATTCTGATTAAACCAAAAAGAGTAATAATACTAAGTGATTTAATCAAAGAGCTCCCCCTCAATTTATGCATTCTTTAATCAATGTTCAAAATATGCATATGCTTAATTGAGAAAATAAAATCACACAATGTTGAATCAAATATAACTTTCATTAATCAAAGCTCATATCTGAGCACAAACATCATTCATACAGATTAATGATCAAAAGTGATTCAAAAACAAAGGATTGAAATTCAAAGTACAAGATTCAGAATTTAAACATAAAAAGAGAAGTTTTCTAAATTAGCAAAAAGAACTTCTCATCATATCTAAACTATTCTGATCTTAAAAACAAACAAACAAGAGAATTAAAATCTTCAAATCTCCCCAAAAGCACAATTTCTTCTTCTTAATCTTCTCCCCCTTTTGTCAACAGCAAAAAGGCTTGGGAGGTAAAGGGAATGATCACTGAGGTGCATCAGGGGTGGAATCATCAGAGCTGGAATCATCAAAGGATGGAAGCTCTGTGATGGGAGGAATTTCTGGATTCTCTGGTGGAGGAGCAACACGCATAGCAGGGCAAAATTCATTGACTAGCCAAGTCCTAAGAATGCTATTTTCCTTCATATTGTAGGTCTGAATGTTGTTGGTGATGGTTAAAGCTTTAAAGATCTTCCCCATATCTTTCCTAGTTTTGGTGACTTCCTTCTCAAACTTTGATTTCTTAGGAGGTCTAGGATCAAAGTGGAAAATGTTCTCAGAATCTAAGCCTACAGCTGCTTGATTTGTAGAGGTCATGCTAAAAGAGCTTAGAGAAGCAAAGTTTTGGGGAAATGAGGGTAAAGATGTACCAGCATCATTAAAAATGGGAGCATGAATGTTTGAGAGGTTTGGTGGTGGAGTATTGAGCCAATGTCTCATAGCATCTGTGGAGTGAAAGGTTCCAATAGAGCTTGGTGGTGAGGTCATCAAAGGTGAGAACAATGAGGTGTTAACTGGATTGTCTATTGTTGAGAAACCATTAAGCAAGGTTTGATTGAAAATGGGTGGTCCTAGGCTAGCTCCTGGAGTTGAATCAAACTCTAATGACACACCTAAATCTCTGGAGTCAGAGAGATTTCCTTCTTGCAGAACTTCTTTGCCTCTTGAACTGGCAGGGAGAACGTTCTGAGACTGATCCTGTTGACTGGTAACAGCTTCTGCTAGGATTTCCAAAATTCCTGCAGGCTCAGTTTCTTGTCTTTTTCTCTTCAATCCTTGATCTTGAGAGGATGAAATACCAAAATCACTGAGCATTTTCTTCACATTCTTCATAGAAAACACTTTAGAAGTGTTTCTAGGCTCTTCCTTTTTGAAACTCACATTAAACTTTCTGAAAACCTTTGTGAGAATCATTCCATATGGTAAGGTCTTCTTCTTAGCACCTGATTCTACAACATTGATCATATGATGGAGGATGGCATAGGGTAGGTTCAGAGGGATTTTGTTGAACATATGATACATGACCATAGCATCATTGTCAGTGACCTTGTGCATGCTTCCTGTCCTAGGAAAAACAGCATGAAGACACATGTTGTGGAGTAATTTGTAGCTAGGTAAGAGCTTAGAGGCTGGGGGTTCCTTGAGATCAACTCCATGTTCAAATATTTCTTTAAAAAGTTGGGTTTTGTTGACTTGAGCCATGGCATACCAACTTGGTCCATAAAGAGTGTTTCCTTCATTTGGTAGGTCTAAGAGTTGGCTTAAAAGCTTGGTTGAGACAATGACTTTGACTCCCTTAAGATATGAGATAATCATCTCTTCTTCATGATACACTACAGCATTGAAGTAAAATGCTGAAACTAGGCTAGGGTAGTGGGTTTCCTTGATATTGAAAAAATTGGTCCAACCTAAGGGGTGAGTGTATTGGGTTAGGTCAATACCTTTGTTTGCAAGTTCAGCAAAGTTGTAGGTTCTTCCTGCTGCAACTGGCTTGTCTTTCCAAAATTCATCAAAAGTCACTTGAGCATTTTGATGGATTAAAGGGATTGAAAGTTTACGACGACTAGGGATACTTTCCTTAAGCAGAGCATCATCAGAGGGTAAGGAATGGAGTTCAGAAGATGATGATTTTTCCGAGGAAGAGGGTTTCTCTGAGGATGAGGAAGGTGAAACAGAGGAGGATGATTTTGGATGTTGGTGTTTGGAAACTGGTGTGTTGTCTGAGAGAGTGTTCTCAGAATCACTGTCTGAAACTGAGTAGATGGTTGGATCAATGGTTGGTTTCTTTCCAGAGCCTGAAGCAATTCTATTTGATCTTCTGATGTTAGAAGAATCAATACGTTTGGATTTTTTGGTGGTGGAAGGCTTGACTTTTGGTGTTCTTGAGGCCTTTGAGATGGTTACAGTTTGTGAGCGGTTTTCAAGTGTGGTGGGTGGTTTTTTCAGAGTTGGTGTAACTGTAGGTACAATGGTTGGAATAGAAATGGGTATGGTTCCAACAAGGATTTGATTTTGCGGAGTAGAGACATGAAGGTTGGTTTGCATGTTTGAGGCTTCAATGGCTTCCATTACCATTTGAGTTATGCTAATGGTAGGAATGGATTCATTTTGGGATTGAATTTCTGGAACATTTGTGGTTTCAGAAACAGGGGTTTTCAATGGAGGTGGAGGAGACGGAGGAGAAGGAGAACGGGGTGGAGATGGAGAATCAGAGGAGTATTCTGATCTTCTTGCTGGGTTTTTGGTTCTAGCCATTGGTGAGGTTGTTTGAGAGAAAATGAAAAAGGAACAAGGTTTGAATAGTAACGGTGAGGGAGAGTGAGAGGACGGTTACGAGAGAGAGAAGAAGAGTGGAGTAGTGGATTGATTTGAACTGAAAGTTTTTTGCTTTGGTTAAGTAGATGAAATGATGATAGAGTGTTGAGAATTGGAATTGGAAGAGTAGGTTAGGTAATAGGTACCAATTAGGAATAGTGCTAATGTGTACTTTGGGTAAAGTAAAAAGTTATGACAAGAGGGAGAGAGAGAGTCAAGTTGAAATGTGACTTAGGGAGAGTAAGAGTTTTGTCTAAAAATTATCAGATAAAACAATTAAAAAACTAAGACACATAAATGAACAATAAAATGACTTCCTGAGAAAGTCATAAATTCTGTTGTTCGCAAAGCAGAGAGAACGTTCTCAGACTGTTCTCAGATTTTGTTCAACAATGATCAGTTGGGATTTTTTATGATATTCAAATTTTCTTTGAGAAAATTAAATCTATCCTCAACTAAGGGTTTTGTAAAAATATCAGCAAGCTGAAAATCAGTATCAACAAATATCAATTCAACATCTTTTTTGCAAACATGATCACGTATAAAATGATGCTTAATTTCTATATGCTTTGATCTAGAATGTTGAATGGGATTCTTTGATAAATTTATGGCACTAGTATTATCACAAAGAATTTTAATATTTGTGTACCTTAGTGAGAAATCTTCAAGTTGGTTTTTGATCCATATCACTTGAGAGCAACAATTTGCAGCTGAGACATATTCAGCTTCTGTTGTTGAAAGTGCTATGGTGTTTTGCTTTCTGCAACTCCAACTTACAAGAGCTTCACCCAGAAATTGACAAGCTCCACTTGTGCTCTTTCTTTCAAGCTTATCACCAGCATAGTCAGCATCACAATATGCTTTGAGGTCAAAATGTGATCCCTTCTTGTACCAGAGACCGACATCAGGAGTGCCTACTAAATATCTGAAGATTCTTTTGACTGCTGTGAGGTGAGATTCTCTTGGAGAAGATTGAAATCTTGCACAAATACCAACTGAGAAGACAATGTCTGGTCTACTAGCAGTTAGATAAAGGAGTGATCCAATCATTCCTCTATACTCCTTTTCTGAGACAAGTTTTCCATTTTCATCCTTGTCTAAACTTGTTGATGGATGCATAGGAGTTGACATGATCTTTGCTTCATTCATCTTATACTTCTTGAGTAGATCTCTGATGTATTTCTCTTGACAAATGAAGATCCCATCATCTTGTTGCTTGATTTGCAAGCCAAGAAAGAATCTGAGCTCTCCCATCATACTCATCTCAAATTCACTTTGCATGAGATTAGAAAATTCTTCACACATTTTCTCATTAGTAGCACCAAAAATAATATCATCAACATAAACTTGCACAATTAATAAATCTTGATCATTTGTTTTTCTAAAAAGAGTTGTATCAATTTTACCTCTTGAAAAACCATTGTCAAGTAAAAATGTGCTTAACCTTTCATACCAAGCTCTAGGAGCTTGCTTAAGTCCATAAAGAGCCTTGGTTAGTTTGAAAACATGATTAGGTTTATGTTCATTCTCAAAACCAGGAGGTTGATGTACATAAACTTCCTCATTTAGAAAACCATTTAAAAAAGCACTTTCACATCCATTTGAAAAAGCTTAAAGCATTTATGAGATGCATATGCAAGCAAAATTCTAATGGCTTCTAACCTTGCCACTGGTGCGAAAGTTTCATCATAGTCTATACCTTCTTGTTGGATATAGCCTTGAGCAACAAGTCTTGCTTTGTTGCGAATTACCTTACCTTCTTCATCAAGCTTGTTTCTAAAGACCCATCTTGTACCAATGATGGAGTGATCTGGAGGACAAGGCACAAGCTTCCAGACTTCATTCTTCTCAAATTGCAGTAGCTCTTCTTTCATGGCTTCAACCCATGATTTATCAATGATAGCTTCATCAATAGATTTTGGTTCAATTTGAGAGATCATTGCCAGAACGTTCTCATGAACTTGAAATGATCTTCTGGTTCTTATGCCATCAGCAGTTTCTCCTATAATCTGATCTTGTGGATGATATCCAACTATTCTCCAAGTCTTAGGAGGTTGTTGAGATGGAGTTAAAGGTTCTGCAACAGCTTGATCTTGTGTTGAAGGTTGAACTTCATCTTCATCAATGTTAGCTTGACTAGGCTGTTCCTCAAATTCATCAAACTTGACATGCATGCTTTCTTCCATGTTGTTAGAAGTCAAATTGAAAACTCTATAGGCTTTGGATGTTAGAGAATAACCTAAGAAAATTCCTTTGTCTGACTTTGCATCAAACTTTCCTAGATTATCTTTGATATTCAAAATGTAACAATAACATCCAAAAATATGAAAGTAAGAAATATTTGGTTTCCTATCTTTCCAAAGCTCATAAGGGGTTTTGTTCAAAATTTTTCTTATTGAAACCCTATTTAAAATGTAACATGCAGTGTTAATGGCTTCAGCCCAAAAATATTTTTCAACATTTGATTCATCAATCATTGTTCTAGCCATTTCCTGCAAGGTTCTATTTTTCCTTTCAACAACTCCATTTTGTTGTGGAGTTCTTGGACAAGAAAAATTATGAGAGATGCCATTATCATTAAAGAATGATTCAAAGTGGAAGTTTTCAAATTCTCCACCATGATCACTTCTCACAGAAATGATATTGGTACCTTTTTCATTTTGAACCTTTTTACAAAAGCTTTTAAATGATTCAAAAGATTCATCTTTGTGTTTAAGAAATAAGACCCAAGTGAATCTTGAATAATCATCTACAATGACAAAACCATAATTCTTACCTCCTAGACTAGTAGTTTTGACAGGTCCAAATAAATCTATGTGAAGTAATTCAATAGGTCTTTTTGATGAAATAAAATCTTTTGGTTTAAAACTGCTTTTAGCTTGTTTTCCTCTTGTACAGCTTTCACATAGTTTGTCTTTGTCAAAACTTATCTTAGGTAATCCTCTTACTAGATCAAGTTGAGAAATTTTAGCCATTGTTCTCATACTTACATGTCCTGCCCTTTTGTGCCAAATCCATTTATCTTTTTCAAGAGACACAAAACAAGATTCAGCAGGCAATTCATCTAAGTATAAAACATACACATTTTTCATTCTTGATCCATTAAACAGAATTTTTCCAGAAGATATTTGTCTAACTTCACAAGTGTTGGTTTTGAAAATAACTTCAAGGCCATTGTCACATAATTGACTGATGCTTATTAAGTTATGTTCAAGACCCTCAACATAGTGAACATTTTCAATTTTAGCAGAATTAATCTTACCAATAATACCTTTACCTTTGATACTAGCTTTTTCATTATTTCCAAAGGTAACAAGTCCTCCTTCTTTCTTCTCAAAAGAAAGAAAGCTATGTCTGTCTCCAGTCATATGCCTTGAGCAACCACTGTCCAAGTACCATGGCTTGCTCTTCTTTGTTAGGAGACATTCCTGCATGAGAGTTTAGTAAGACTTTTGGTACCCATACTGATTTGGGTCCTTGAGAGTTAGTGTTTCTCATAACAGTAGGTTTCTTATATAAAACATTTTTCTGAAACCTGTTTTGATTTCTCATAACATTTGGTTTCCTATATGGAACATTTTTCTGAAACCTGTTTTGGAGAATGTTCTGAGAATCATATTTTTTCTTGTTCAAAGCTTTTCTTTTGAAACAGAAAAATTTAACATGACCATGTCTATGACAGAAGGAACAAAAGAGTTTTTGGACATATTTTTCCTTATGAGGAATAAAAGATTTTTTGCATATCTCTTCTTTTTGATGAGGTCCAAAACCTAAACCAGATGCACTAATGATGTCTAAACATGATCCATTGATCTTTTCAAAAGTTTTTGTAGATGTTAAGAATCTAGAAAGATCTTTTTCTAAAACAGACACATCCTTTTTTAACTTAGCATTTTCCTCTTGTATGCTAAAATCTGTGATTTGTTTAGATGAACTCTTAAGACTGACTTGCATATTTTTGAGAGCTTCCTTTAAGGTTTCTACTTCATTTTTATACAAGTCTCTTTCATGAGTTATCTTTATGACTTCTTCTCTTAGTTCATTATTTTTCTGAGTTGTAATTTGACAGTCATATAACAAATTGTCACAAAAATGTTCAGTTCTAATGCATGATGAACAAGGTTCAAGGGTTACCTCTTCATTGTCTGATTTTGTCATTAGACAAACATTTGCTTCTTCTTCCTCCATTTCTGACAGTTCTTCCAAGTCATCCCATGTAGCCATCATAGACTTTCTTTTGAAGGATGGTTTGCTTTGCTTTAGCTTTGGACATTCTGTCTTGAAGTGACCTAGTTGATTACATCCATAGCATCTTATTTGACTCATGTCAGTTTCAGGCTTTGGATCACTTCTTCTTGCTGGAAAGGATTTTTTGAGTTGATTTCTTCTCAACATCAGCTTCTGAATTCTCCTTGACAGAAAGGCTAGCTCTTCTTCATCATTTTCATGAAAGACATTATCACCTTCTGTCTGTTCATTCTCAGAATGTTCTTTAGTTTGAGACTCAAGAGCAATCATCTTTTTCTTCTGAGGTTTATCTTCTTGAAGAATTGCTTCATGGGCTTTTAGAGAACCAATGAAGTCTTCTAGCTTCATCTCAGATAAGACTTTGGATTCAGTAATAGTAGTTACTATGTGTCTCCAATGTTTTGGTAAACATCTTAGTAACTTTCTGATTCTTTCATGTATGGTATAACTCTTTCCAAGAGAGTTTAACTCATTTATGATAACTGTAAATCTTCCATACATTTGATCTACAGTTTCATCTTCTTGCATCTCAAACAGCTCAAACTTTCTGACACCAATGTCAATTCTAGTCTCCTTGATACGACTAGTTCCTTCATGGTGAGTTTGAAGTGTGTTCCACATTTCTTGTGCAGTTTTGCATTCCATAATCCTGTCATATTCTTCCCTGCACAAAGCACACTTAATAAATAATTTAGCTTTAGAGTTTAGGAGTACCCTATTAGCTTCATCAGAGAGCCATTCAGCTTGAGGCTTTGGAGTGGAGGTATCTTTGATGTATGGCACATATTCTCCATTTTCTATGACAGACCACATGTGGTTGTCTTGTGATCTTAAGAACAGTTCCATCTTGTCTTTCCAATAGTAGTAATCATCTCCTTCAAAGAGAGGTGGTCTATTTGAAGAACCTCCTTCTGAAATGAATTTTGCAGCTTTGGCCATTACTTCCTTCCTGAATCTTTTCCTCTAGCACTTGTTAAATGCTCAACCTTGAGAGGCAGAGCTCTGATGCCAATTGAAGTAACAAAGTTTGTCACAAGAAAGGGGGGTTTGAATTGTGACCTTTAAAAATTTGGCTGCAAGTTATGATCAACACAAATAACTTAACACAGAAAACTTGTGAGAACGTTCTGAGAACGAAACCAGTTAGCGATAAGAAAATGTAAAGTGATTTGTGTGTGATGTGTTTGCTCAAATAAAAGAGTAGGGAAAGAGAAGATCAAACACAACAATTTATCCTGGTTCACCCCTTAACAGAATGGGCTACTCCAGTCCCCACTTGCGTGAGATTATCCACTATAATCTAGTCCGAGATTACAATGAGTCCCTTAACCTAAAACCGAGGTTAAGTCACAGATTAGTTATCACCAACTAATCTGAATCAATTCACAAACCAGTAATCACCTACTGATTTGAAACACTTCACAAATCAGTTATCACCAACTGATTTGAACACTCAATCAATTCTAACCAATTGACTTGAGCAAGATCTTACAATTTAAGAAGTGGTTGTTGAAACTAACAAGCCTATATCAAGCTAAACTAGTTGTATAGCTTACAAATGAAATACACTCAGAAATGCTCAAATGGATTAAGATCCTAAGTTCTAGAGCTTGGAGTATGAGTGTATAAAGAAGAGTTTAAAGTGATATGGAGATCACAAAAGTATGTATGGCTTTTTGCAATTTGAAACTCTTGCTCTTCAAATGATATCAACGTGCTATTTATAGATGAGGAGGCTCCTTGATGTCTTGGGCTCCAATTATGACCGTTGTAAGTAAAGAAATAGCAGTTGTGAGACATATGAGATGAAAGAGAAAATCTGTCTCATAAAAGTGAACTTCCCAGAACGTTCTCCCATGCTATCTGACATTGGGACAGAACGTACAATGATGATCTGAGTTCTTGGAACTTGATTGAGAGATTCCTGATCATATAGCCGTTGCAAAGGTGTTGAGTTTGAATTAAAACAGCTCATCAACTGGCTGGACAGATATCAAACAGTAGAAACACTTTGCTGGCAATTCTGGGAGATCGTTCTCTGATCATTCTCTGATCATTCTCTAAGCTCATGGATGAAATCACACGTGATTAAAAGAGCTGTTGATAGTTGTCTTGCAGCTGGAGAGCTTCAGTCTATGAAGATAGAGCAACTATTCAGAACTATTTACTTGTCCTTGCTGGTTCATAAAGTCTTTGTCCTTGTAAGACTTTATGGGAGAATGTAGCAACCCCTTGTCCTTGTTCCCTTAAATCATGGGTTGATGTCTTCAGTCTCACTTCAGTGTGTTGTATCAATTTTATTGGACTAGATTAACTCTTGAAGGAATATATTAATAACATGAAGCCTTGTTATGAACAATTGAACTTATTCCTTAAAAGTGCTTATTTGAACGTGATGCCTTGTTCAAAAATGATTCCTTGCCTTAAATGACTTATGCACTGTTATGATCTTGCATTTACTTCCATGAAAGAGTTCTTTCTTGTTTCTACCAAGATGACTTCTGAAAAGTGATTATTCCTTAATCACATGAACTTTGAAACATGGTTCAGTGTCATTCTGAGAATGTTCTTCTGGGCAGAATCTTCAAATGATGTTTTGTTTGTATCTTGTGAGTGAAACTTATTGAAATTAATCCTTTAAAGCTGTCTTAGATTAAATCACTCAAAAGCACTTGTTAGATAACAAAATGATCAGAATCAAATTAAAATTTAATTAAGGGTTTGTTATCTTTAAAACATCAAAATGGATTTTGTCTCAACAAGAGTCAGTATCCGATCAAAGCCTACTCCTACTCTTCTTATAAGCTATCTCAATTGCATTCATCAAACCGTGGAGCTCAACTTGAAAAGCAGTTGTGATATGCAGGTTGACAACAAAACCACCTAAAAAATTAGCATTATTATATCTAAAAATCCCTTCACAAGCTGCAGGACAACCCTTTGCCGAACCATCAATGCATGTTACACTTGATCCAATTAAAGAAGGAGGGCTGCCACAACACCTCCTTAACGCAAGGAGTGTTGGGCGCATGAACCTAGACAAAGAAGGCTTTAAGAATCACAAACTCTGCATAGAATAAGAGTGAGTCTTTGTATAATTTCCAACTAATTAATTAAAAAAGTGTTAGAGCATACTAAATTAACAGCTTGTTGTGAATTCGAACAAAAAACACACCAATAATCCTTTAACTAGTGTGTGGGGCAAAACAATTAAAGCAACCAAACAGCAACAATGGATATCCAAGCAATAATAATCTAAACAAAGCTAAAACTATGAAAGCAATAAAGAACACAAAATATTGTTTACCCAGTTCGGTGTTAATGAACCTAATCTGGGGGAGAGAGATCTCCGTTCCACAATCAAAGCTTCCTCCTCCTTGATTACAATGAGATTTACAAAGAGTTACAAGAATTTAGACAATCCCTAAATTCTACCCTTTTCCCAAATCTCTTCCCGTGACCAAGAGATTTCAATTGATAGCAATTACAAGGTGTTAGAAAGAGTACCCAACCCTAGGATTAACCCAAGAGAAACCCCCTTGAACCCTAGCCTCCATATTGGTGAAACCCCCTTTCAAAACCCTACATTTTTCTCCCTCTCTCGTGCTGCAGAAAAACAGAAACAGGGGTATATAAACTCGCGCTGGCGCCTAGCGCCACTACTTACGCGCCCCGCGCCAGGCCACCAGAAGCCACAGGCCAAACGAGCCTGCTCTGGGCGCCTGGCGCCAACCACTGCTACTCCACCATTTTCTGCGCTTTGTTTCATGCAATTTCAAAGGCAATCTTCAACAATCTCCACCATGCCTTTAAAATTCATGGTGATGTCAACTTCCCATCAACCATCAAGCTGCTCCACCTGTTTCCAACAAACTTGTTAGAACCACAAGTATTACCTCAGACCCTTCATCCCTCGGAATACCTTCCGCCCTCATGAAGATCTTGCATCCCACTACCATAGGATTTCAGGTAGCCCCCACAAGATTCACCGCAACCTCTTCGACCCCCAGAGTGAACCGCTCCGTACTCTCGAAGAAACACTTGTCTCCGATTGTCCTTGGAATTTTAGGACAACCCTACAAGCTCCACCATATCCTCTTCAGACCCCGGATTGTTCATGTCCGTCCTCCTGAAGAATTGCTTGTCTCTCAACTTAACCTTGGAATTTTAGCTAAGTTCCACAAGCTGCAACATCAGACTTTCCTTGTATCCAACTACCTCCAATAGTCTACAAGTTTCCAAGTCTCAACACTGTTGCTTCCAATTGTCTCCCTGAAGATCTTCCATGTTTTGCACTTCTTCAGCCACAATCGGAACATAACCCACAAAGTTTCCATAGCCATACCACTTTGATGCAACAATACCGCTCTCCTCCCTATCTCTCATTAAATAGCCAAGAGCTATTGTTGATTGTTTGTCTTCCTCTAGTCCCACTAGTAACAAACTCCACCTCAAACCGAGATTCCTCCATCAAAGTCTCAAACCGGTATATCCACTATGTTTCCCACCTTGTAACGCAAAACTTTTCAACTACTCCGAAACATACTTCAAGTCATTGTTAGTCTTCAACACTTCCCGTTTAGTTCTACCACCTAGTTAAACTCCGTTTCACTAGTCACACTAAACCTATGTCACTAACAAGTATCAACTGAAGTTTCACACAACTCCACCATATGAGGAACACCACTAGTAACAAATGCATAACCAACAGTAGAACCAACTATCTATGCATTTTAATTTCAAGAAAATACCTCACATCATGTAAAAGAGACTCACCGATACCTTGAACCTTACAAGCTTTCCCGTCTTCAAGATGAACAACTCCACCTTCAACTAGCTTTAGGGCTTCAAAAAATAATCTTTCTCTCAACACATGTGATAGGAGCATCAAAGTCCACGACTTAAGACTCCACCGATTCCGAACTTCACACCACTAGAGTTTCCGCATCCTCATAACCAAGTTGTTGTTTCAAGAGCCACCCGAGTATTATTCCACCGCCTCTCCAGGCCGACCTTCATCGCAATCTCCTTTAGCTTTTTACCTTTGAGGCACCGGATAACCACACTCCATGTTTTATCCATCTTCTCAACCATTAAAATTGCTTCCATCTTCACTTTCCACAATTCAAAATTGTTTCCGGAAAGTTTCACCCATGGTGCCTTAATTTGTTTAAACCCTTGCCCCACGGTGGGCGCCAATTGTTGTGAATTCGAACAAAAAACACACCAATAATCCTTTAACTAGTGTGTGGGGCAAAACAATTAAAGCAACCAAACAGCAACAATGGATATCCAAGCAATAATAATCTAAACAAAGCTAAAACTATGAAAGCAATAAAGAACACAAGATATTGTTTACCCAGTTCGGTGTTAATGAACCTAATCTGGGGGAGAGAGATCTCCGTTCCACTATCAAAGCTTCCTCCTCCTTGATTACAATGAGATTTACAAAGAGTTACAAGAATTTAGACAATCCCTAAATTCTACCCTTTTCCCAAATCTCTTCCCGTGACCAAGAGATTTCAATTGATAGCAATTACAAGGTGTTAGAAAGAGTACCTAACCCTAGGATTAACCCAAGAGAAACCCCCTTGAACCCTAGCCTCCATATTGGTGAAACCCCCTTTCAAAACCCTACATTTTTCTCCCTCTCTCGTGCTGCAGAAAAACAGAAACAGGGGTATATAAACTCGCGCTGGCGCCTAGCGCCACTACTTACGCGCCCCGCGCCAGGCCACCAGAAGCCACAGGCCAAACGAGCCTGCTCTGGGCGCCTGGCGCCAACCACTGCTACTCCACCATTTTCTGCGCTTTGTTTCATGCAATTTCAAAGGCAATCTTCAACACAGCTGATCGCCAATTAATATTGACACTATGAAAGCTTAAACCCAGATTCTTTTTTATTTAAACAAATAAATAATGATAATAAAAAGAGGTTAATTATTAATAACTAGAAAAAAATAACCCCTCTAAAACATTACACATGAAATAATCCAAACTCAAACACCTATCAAATTTCTGTGAATCATTTTGAATAGCTTCTTTGGCAGCAGGGATCGGCGGGGTGCAGTCCATGTTGCATCCGGCGATTCTGCTTCATCGGCCGGTGTAGGTGATGGCGACAGTGAGGCTGAAGGTGAAGGTACTGGAGACCACGGTGCATCCGACGCTACTGCTTCAGGGGCCGGTATAGGTGATGAGGGTGCTGGCGACGGTGAGGCTGAAGGTACCGGAGACAAAGCTAAATGTGATGATGGCTGCTGCACGGTTAGGAAAAGCTTTTGTCCAAGTTGGCAGTGATCAGCAACACCTGAAATGTACCATCTTCTCCCTGTGGTTGTGAATAGAATTGTATCATGTCCACTAGTCAACACTGGTGATGTCAAAGGAATTGAGCAACTCTGGAAATCACTTCCATTCACTCTCACTACACTGTCCTTACCAGCAACATAGTTGAATGCTGCAAGTTAAATTCAACATTTTGTCAACGTCAATCAGGGACGGACCCATAAATTTTATGTTGCGGTGAAAATATTTTGTTTATTTTATTGGAAAAATTCTAGCGATGATATTTTTGTCCCCAAATTTTTGTTTTGATCGATAAAAAAGGTGACTGGGAGAGAATTGTGCTTCAGTCCAGAAAAAAGGTTAACCGTCGTAAATTAATTATATTCACAAATAGAGATATATAAAATTATAAAACAAAATATGAATAGGGAACTTACTTCTTTTATTTATATTTCTTTTTCTCTTGAATTTATTAAGAAAAGATGAATTATCAACAAAAATTAAATAAAAATTGAAATTGATTAATGTTAATTTTAATTTTTCAAACATTTAGCGATAAAATTAGAGTCCAAGAAAGAATGTGAATGGAATGAGCTTACTAAGTGTGTCCCCGACACGAAAGACCTTGTTTGCGGCCCAAGATTGGTAATCAACCCCAAGTCTCCAACCCTTTTCATCTCCAACTACAAAATCTTTTGCCACAACCATGGTTGAGAAGATAGTAGCAATGAGAGCAAAGAGGAAAAGAGCACGAGAAAGAGCCATATTGTTTGATCAATTCACTATATGGATTACTAATGTTGCTCTTTCTTTGTTTTGGTTAGATATGATTCACATTGAAAATGAACAAATATATATAAGACTTATGTAGGAAGAATGTTGTGCATTGTTATATTTTTGCTGTCACGGACGGCTATGGTCCGGCTTGAATATTAATTTATCCATTAACATAGTTTGGAGACTAGGAAATAACGTAATGTAATTAAATAAGTATATGGTAAAAGATACAATACAAGGATGTTTCATTCGATCTTGTTCAAATATACTTGTACTCTGACTAGATCCATGGCAACGAATCAAACCTATTTAATTTATTTTGATCAAGGGGCGGGTATTCAAAAATTCAATTAATTGAATCAAACTGTAAATCAAATTTTATTGAATTATATTTTAAACTGAACTATTTGACATAATTTTAAATTGAATCAGTTTTAGAAACCTGTTATAGTTCAATTTAAAATCGGATCAAAACCGGTTCACATCCACTTTCAAATTTCTAACGCTGTCATAATTTTTGACATATTTCTTACAAGTTTTTAACCCAAAAAAAAA